>OX422210.1:742215822-743703322 GCA_949130495.1 Sambucus nigra | reverse complement strand
ACCATGGACGGCCCTAGCCTCAAATCCACTTAGTACGGTATTACAAGTACAAGACAGTAAGACTAACAACACTCGACTTGAGACCATCTAAACCCGGCATATGATGAAGCTTTATAAACTTGGCCGCTATGTCTTCAACTAACACGTCATAGGCTTGGATGGATCCACATGAATACTATCCTATGACTCAAATATTTTTGTCCGGAATTGAGCCAACACTACATTAAGACTCAATCGGAGACTTGTGTCCTTACAAATCTCCCCCTTTGGCTATTCCGGGACAAAAAACTAAACAAAAATGATAAAGGGTCGTCAAGCTCTACTAGACTTAAAACATATCCCACCCAAAATAAAAATTACATAGCTTGACGCCAAAACCCAAGGATCAATATCTTTGCCAAAGATGAAAGTTAACCCATAGAAGAATTCCTGCACACTTAAGCAAACTATCAAACGCATAGGGAATATAAAGAATATTAAATGCATAAATTAAATACTCCCCCTAAATTAATTCTCCCCCTTATCTAATAAATGCCATACTTTATAAAGACGTCTCCCCCAAAGATAAATCACCCAAACTAAGATACGATTACAATAGGAATAGATACTCCCCCTATCATTCTCCCCCTTTTTGTTCAGGAATAGACAAAGGTAATAGAATTAATTAAACAAAAGTGCATACAAAGCATAGAACATGAAAGCATATATTTATGGCTTTTTTTCATTTAATATCAGTAAGTGCAAAGCAGATTTTTAATTATTTATAGCAAACTAGATTTTAAAAAAAAAAAAAAATCAGATTAGATTAGATTACCGGATCGGACTATTGGATTGTTAACAAATTTGGATTCGATTGCCAATGTACTGATCCGTATGATTATCGGATCCCGTCCGAATTCGAAAATGTCAAACGGATTCTAACTACAAAATTTAACATTTTTATGGGTTTTTATAATTTTAAACTCGCGTCTCCAACTACATTTCTACTAAACATGTCTAAAGAACATATTGATTTCTAAAAATACTACGAATATAGTTTTTTTAATTAAACTTGTTATATCTGTGTGGATGTTTTAAAATTTTTACCTCATTGTTGTGGTACTCATCAAATTCGAATTTTTCTAAATCCCATGAGCCAAATGAGTACGAAGGATTTCATTTTTTTTAGTTTATTGTTGCTTTGTACTCCATCCATGTTTAATTAGGAATTCGTGTTCAGCTCTCAAAAGTTTAAATGAAAAGGTGCTTTAAGAAAAAGATACCTAAAATCAAAAAATATAACTAATTTAGAACTTCGTTTATTGATTTTAATCCTATTATATACTTTATGTGAAGCCTTTAATTTCTTTACTCGAGATATTATAGCAACTATTGAAATATGGCATGACTATTGTAGATGAATAAATTATATTCTAATCTGGAGTATTAATACATTCTTAAACTTTAAAGCATTAAGAAACATATGTAAATTGATGGAGAAGCAGCAAACGTGATCTCATATTTTTCAAATGCAAAACATAGTTTTCTCATTGTAGAGCTTTCAATTTTCAATAACATTGAACATACAGTACGAAAGAAAGTTGTCTTAATTCGTCACAGAGAGTATTCAAAATCTCCGAGGGATGAGAAATGAAAGGGAACTTTATCGATTTAGAGAGAGAAATGTTTTGAGTCTATGAATACAGACACTTTTAGAACATTGACATATATATATATATATATATATACACACACAAAAATAATATTCAAATGCAATTATGTATATATTTATATATCTTTTTTTTCCATATGTAATAGGGGTTCAATAAGATCAATATGGATAAGAGTTGGATCAGAGGAGATAGGACCATAAAGGCGTACGCCGATGGAGTTAAAATCTTTAATGATTTTGCATATAGAAATGAGGATATTCTTACTTATAGCATCACATGCCCTTGTAGGACTTCTGTTAATCGTGTCTATTATAACTCACAAACTGTGAGAAATCACATAGAGATGTATGGTTTTGAAAAGAGTTACAAGAATTGGATTTATCATGGGGAATCATTGTTTGATTTTAATAACAACTTAAATAGTTGGAGTGATGGTATGGTTATAGATGATGTATTAGCCGATTTGAACTCAGGGGCAAGCATTATTACAATGTTTCAAGAAGGAAGGGGGATTCCATGTAAAGAGGAAAATATGGGCAATGATGAAGAACCTAAAATCGAAGATCATGACATGCCCGACGCAGATCTCCCAGAATATTTTAGACTTTTAAAAGAGGCACAAAGTGAGTTGTATGAGAATTGTCCTAAGGACATTACCGAGTTATCATGTTATGTTGAATTATTGCACTTAAAACAACTAAATGGATTGACAAATCGTTCTTTTATAATGTTGAAGTTATTCTTACAGAAGGTGTTCCCGAAAGCTAAGATTCCAAAATCCTTCTATGAATCTAATAAATTGACAAAAGATTTAGGATTTAAGTATGAAACATGGGATGCATGTCCTAATAGTTGTATGTTGTATCGAAATGAGAGGGACAATCTAGAGAAATGCAAAATTTATGGGGAATCTAGGTTCATAAATTAATTTGATAGCTGTGAGTGTACAAAAGTAGCAGCGAAAAAGGTAAGGTATTTTCCTCTGAATTCAAGATTATAACGATTGTATTGGTCATCGCATACTGCTCCACTAATAAAATGCCATGCTGATGAACAGATCGATGATGGCATGTTGAGGCATCCCGCTGACTCCCTTACATGGAAGACATTTGATGAACGAAACCAGCTTTTGCGATTGATTGTCGCAATGTTAGACTTGCACTAGAAACTGATGCATTCAATCCGTTTGGTAATATGAGCATTGCTCACAGTAATTGACATATTGTGCTAATGATATTAAACTTTCCCCAATGGTTATGTATGAAACAACCCCACTTAATTTTGTTTGTTCGTATTGATGGACCAAAATGGCCCGGTGATAAAATTGATGTATATTTACATCCACTAATTGACGAGTTGAAAGAGTTATGGGATAATGGGGTACGTACTTATGATGAATCAGTGAAACAATTTTTTCAGTTAGATGCGGCGTTGTTATGGATAATTATCGATTTCCCTTGTTATGCCATGTTATCAGGATGGAGTACAAAAGGTGCATATGATTGTCCTTGTTTCAATAAGGATCATCAAGTTATACGATTAAAGAACGGACATAACTACTGTTATTGGGGTCATCGTCAATTCTTACCAATGCGACATAAATTTCAAAAAGAAAAAGTTACAATTAATGGCAAGGTTGACATGAGGCCTCCACCATTGAAACTAACTGGATCACAAGTTCTGCAACAATTAAATGAGCTTGACGTTGTAACTGAATATAAGAAAGAAAACGTGCTGAAAAGAATGATAAGAGGCCAAAAGAAAATTGAGCTTGAAAAAAAGACTAAAGGTAATATTCCGAAAAAAAGACTCAATTGGAAGAAGAAGAAAAGTATCTTTTTTGAATCACAATATTGGGACCATAATTCGATTCGCCATAATCTTGATGTCATGCATATTGAGAAAAAAAATTATGACAATATTCTTTTTACATTGTTGGGCATCAAAGGGAAAACAAAGGATAATTTGAATGCTCGCAAGACCTCAAACAGATGAGTATTAGGCACGTGCTACATCCTCAGCCGCGATGATCAAATCAACAGTATGAGGCCCCAGCAGAGTTTACGATGAGCAACAAAGAGAAGGATATATTCTTGAAAGTGTTGTTGAATCTCAAAGTTCGAGATGGTTATTCATCGAATATTTCATGATGTGTGCACCCTCAAGAGAGAAGCATTTGGGGACTTAAGATTCATGACAATCACATTCTAATGCAACAAGTACTCCCAATGGTTGTGCATACGAACCGACCCCGTAGTCCCCGGCCTCCCGATTTGAGTATACCACGAGAATTTATAAAAATTCAGACTTAGGCTTAAAAACATGACATAAAAGTGTAAAAATGTAAAATAGTCACAAAACGGTCCTGTAAAAGGCATGATCACCTAGCACGGGACCAATGTAACTCATAGGGACCAAACGCGTAGTCACTAGCCTCTCGGTTTGAGTATACGACGGAACTTTGTGAAATTTAGACTTTTAGGCCTAAAAACATGGGGTGAAACGGTGAAAATGTAAAACAGCCACAAAACGGTCCCATGAGAGGCACGAGCACCTCTTAAGGGACCAATGTAACTCGTAAGGACCGACCACATAGTCCCCGACCGCTCGGTTTGAGTATACGACGAGAATTTGTAAAATTTAGTCTTAGGCTTGAAAATATGACGTCATAGGGTGAAAATGTAAAACAATAATAAAACAATCCCATTAGAGGCATCATCACCTTGTACGAGACCAATGTAGCTCATACGAATAGATTGTGTAGTCCCAGGCCTCGTGATTTGAGTATATGACGAGAATTTGCAAAAACTTAGACTTGGGTTTAAAAACATGGCGTCAATGGGTGAAAACGTAAAATAGTTACAAAACGGTCCCGTGAGAGGCAAGAGCACCTCGCACAGGACCAATGTGACTCGTATTCACCGATCGCGTAGTCCCCGGCCTCCCGGTTTGAGTACACGACGAGAATTTGCCAAATTTAGACTTAGGGTTAAAAACATGGCGTTAAAGGGTGAAGACCTAAAACTACCACAAAATGGTCCTGTAAGAGGCACGAGCACCTCGCACGGGACCAATGAAACTTGTAAGAATCGATCGTGTAGTCACTGGCCTCCCAGTTTAAGTATGCGATGAGACTCTTCCAAATTTAGACTTTTAGGCCTAAAAACATGGTGTCAATGGGTGAAAACATAAAACAACATCAAAACGGTACCATGAGATGCACGAGAACCTTGCACGGGACAAATGTAACTCGTACGAACCGACTGTGTAGTCCCCGGCCTCCTGGTTTGAGTATACGACGAGAATTTAAAAAATTTAGACTTAGGCTTAAAACCATGGCGTCAAAGGGTTAAAACCTAAAACCACCACAAAATGGTCCCGTGACAAGCACGACCACCTCGCACGGGACCAATGTAACTCGTAGGAACCGATCTCGTTGTCCCCGTCCTCCCTATTTGAGTATATGATGAGAATTTGTAAAATTTGGACTTAGGCTTAAAAACATGGCGTCAAGGGATAAAAACGTAAAACAGTCACTAAACGATTGAGTGAGAGGCTCGAGCACCTCGCACGGGAGAAATGTAACCGCATAACTCGTAGGTTTAAACATTATTTGATTACTGATATCTTTTTTGTTTTGTTTCTTATTTTTTTTGCAGGATAACATTTTTGGGTTATATTTTATTCTCGTGGAACACATGAACAAAGCAATGGTTTGCGACGGGTAGATTATTTATTTATTAATATTGTTGATATGCGACATTGTTGTTTTAATTTTTTTTTCTGGCCATGCGGGCATTTGTGTTGATTAAACAGGTTGGTTTTCATGTATAAACAATGAAGATTCGGTCGAATTTTTAAAAAAATTGTCGATATGGGAGATTTTTCAATTTTTTATGGTCGTGCGGGCTTTTGTGTTGATTAAACAGGTTGGTTTTCATGTATAAACAAAGGAGACTCTGTCGAATTTTTTAAAAAATTGTAAAGAATTGTAGATATGCGAGATTCTTATTTTTAAATTTTTTATGCTCGTGCGGGCTTTTGTATTGATTAAACAGGTTGGTTTTCATGTATAAACAAAGGAGACCCTGTCAATTTTTTTTTAAAAATTGTAAAATATTGTTGATATGATTGACTAATATATTTGGATATTTTATTTTACTATAATATTATTTTTGATAAAACTATTATTTATTGATTGCAGTTTGTACACAAGAATTTGAAGAGACGTGTTTTTTAGTGTGTCTACTACATGTGACACTGAGAGAAGTTTTTGAAAAGTGATAACCATATTTATCACTGATAAGCACCCCCAAACTGTACATTTTATACACCGAATAGATGTATTTTAGTTTCTAATTCTCGTATAATTTAGGTCTTATGTGTTTTAATATTTATCTTGTAGGTCAAATGTCCGTTTACGGTGTCAAAAGCTATATATCAAGGCAAATGCGCATTGAATGGAGCTAAATACCCTTGTCCCATATCCTAGACTACCCTAAACCTAACCTAAACCTACCACAAACCATGTGTTTAGCTTGTCCCTTTTTAATATTTTTTAGATTTTTAGTTTGAGTCGTTTTATTTTTTAGTATTTATTTTTTATTTATTTAGTATTTTCTAGGTTTTGTTTTCTATTTTTCTATTTTATTTTTATTAGTATAATTTTATTTTATTTTGATTTTTATTAGTTTTTAGTTTTTATTATGATTAAATTTTTTTTAGATTCATTTAATTTTAGTTTTATTATAAACCTAATATAAATTGTAAAACGTTGTTGATATAATTTAATTTAATTTAATTAACTAATATATTTGGATATTTTATTTTAATTTTATTAAGTAATATATTTTATTATAAAACGTTTTAGATTCATTTAATTTAATTTTAATTTTTAGAACCTAAAAATTGTAAAACGTTGTTGATATAATTAACTAATATATTTGGACATTTTATTTTACTATAATATTATTTTGATAAAATGATTATTTATTGATTGCAGGTTGTGTACAAGAAGTTGAAGAGACATGTTTTTTAGTGTGTCTACAATATGTGACACTGAGAGAAGTTTTTGAAGCGTTATAACCATATTTATCACCTTAATTTCGGGATGATATTTTTTTTGACAATTGTATATCTTACTAATTAGTATGATTTTGTACTCATTTAAATATTTCGACTTGAATGTAGTTTGATGGAAGAAATTGTCATTGAATACGTGCTCCAATGAATGTGGTTGATATATTGCATTTATGATCTAATGATTTGATTTATAATGCAAATTAGACGTCATGTATTATTTCAACATAAAACATATAATAATATAACTATTTATGATAATTTTTTATTTATCAATTGGGACGGTTATAAGTTGTCCCTAATACCTTTTGGGACGGTTGTTACCATCCCTAATATCCATTTTTGCAACAATTGAAATTACCTTTTGGGACGGTTTTTACCGTTCTAATTGGGTTACCAGAATCTGAGTAGTATTAGGGACAGTTTATCAGTTCCTAATACTAATTTTTCACGAGAACACCATTTGGGAAGGAAAAATCCGTCCCTAATGACAAATGTAGAGCATCCATGAATTAACATTTTGGATTGTAAAATCCGTCCCTAAAATATTTGCGACGCCTAGTATAATTGACGATTTTTTGCCGTTGTAAAATCCATCCCTAATACTATTTGGGGACGGTTTGTGTACTTTTAGGGACAGATTTTTACCGTCCCTAGTGATCATTTTTCTTATAGTGTAGGTCTTCATCTTAGAATGGTTAATTACATAAATTAACATCAATTTCCTTCCCAAATTCCCGAATCTACATCAATTGATCATGACTCCTAACCTAGATTTTCTACCAATAATCCATCTAGATTCACATCAGATTTTAACTTAACACATGAACCATAACTTTCTATATTTCTAGACTATAAAGAATGAGTTCAAATCCTTTACGTATGTATTAAGATTTTTTTATTTATTCAGGGATCCTAAGGAATGTGTTATATCATCCAAACTAAGATTTTAATCATTCAAATTTCTGGGTTAACCCACCTAAATTCCTATTAATATTTTCTAAATGCATAAGATTAAATCCAACCATTTAATAACCAATTTCATATTAGAACCCAAAAATTATATGGGTTTACAATTATGAATCAAGAAATACATTGGACATTAAATTAACCAAGAAAATTGTTGCCAAAATATGGTGATTGATAATTTCTTCTTGAATCCCTCGTTTCCTCTCATCTTTGGCCTTTGTTCCTTTCTTTTTTGAGGTGGGGCTTCTAGGGTTAGGTGTTTGATTAAGAGTGGGAGTATTAGTATTTCCCTTTGTCTTATATTAACCCCAATTCCCGAGTAAAGCCTAATTCTCCATTTTAGGACCCCCAAATGGGCCTAAACCCATATCAAACGTGTCTAAAAACCTCCCAACTTATATACCTAAACTCGGGACCATTTATAAAGGTCTATAACACTTAAACGATCCCATAAAGTCCCCCAGAATGCACCCCAATTATTTTTTTCCAGAAGTATATTTACAATTGAGTGACGCATCATATATTAATTATCCACTACACATGCAATTGTTTTCAATTACAATTATTCAACATAAAAATCAATCTCACATGATTATGAAATAATAACAAATTAATTGTTTTCAAGTAATTAATTTAAATTCATCGATTTAATATAATTCCTGTGAATTTTATTTTATTTCAAAAATAGTTTTGTTTCATTCTTGAAAAATATGGATTATTACATTTTCCCTCCCCCCCCCCCCCAACAATAACGGGATTTCGTCCTCGGAATCAAGAAAGTGTGTACCTGGATAGAAGGGTTCCAAATATTTCATCTGCATGTCCTCCTCCCTCTTCCAAATCGACTCGTCCTCACTATGGTGTCCCCACGTTACTCGTGTCAATGAATAACCTCGGATCGAAGTCGGCGCTCCCTACGATCCAAAATGGATATAGATATCTCCTCATAGGTAGTGTCTGGATGGAGCTCTATCTCATCAACATCGATATGCTGATACACTATCTTATCTCTAAGGAATCGAAATGCAGATACGTGGAAGACGTCATGCATACGATGCAAGTGGTCCGTTAATCCGAACCGATACACTATGGGCCTAATCCTCTCAAGGATAAGGAATGGTCCCATATATTGGGTCGATAGCTTCCCCTTCTTCCCAAACCCCATCACTCCCTTTATGGTTAATCAACATTAGATCCCCAACATTAAAGTCTAAGTGTCTTTAGCCCGAATCCTCATAGCTTTTTTGCCAATCCTGGGCAATCCGTATCATGGACCGAATCATCGCCACCTTATCTGAAGTGTCCTGAATGAAATCTGGCATGAGTAATTTGTTCTCCCCCACATCCTACTAGCATGAGGGTAAACAACAAGGTCTCCCATAAAGCACCTTAAACGTTTCCATCCCAATCGTGAACTGGGAGTTGTTATTGTACGCAAACTCCACCAAAGGCAAATACTGCTCCAAGCTCCCCTTAAAGTCCAATATGCACTTCTATAGTATGTTCACCAACATTAAGTGTAGATGGTAATTTATCTAGATCGATAAAAAGAGATCCACCTTCCACACTGATGAGTCTACCATTGAGATGCTATCCCATTTCCACATCAGAATCTCTAAAGGTTGTAACATAACTGTACGATGCTAATCGTCTACCTTCACCAGTTTTCATGTAGCACACTTAGACACAAAACAGCTATGTCTCTTGTCATCCCGGCCCACCAATATTGACGTTGCATTTTATGGTACATTTTATCCCCTCCAGGATGTACTATAAAACGTGAATCGTGAGCCTCAGACATAACGAGTAACTTCAACTCCTCATCATCTTGGATAACTAGCCTTCCCTGGAATCTCAAACACCATCCGACCTAATAGAATAATGCTTTGCCCCCTCATCTGATAACTTCTTAATCTGCTACTATCAAAGTTGATCTCCTGTTTGTGCCTTCACGACCCGAATAATGATCTCGAGTGTGATGGTGAGAACTGCCATAAATGCATGTGTCAAGTCATCATCCCCACGAAGTGATTTCCACTTTTCCTTCCACACTGATGCTAACTCCAAAATCAATTTGCATCTCAAAGCATCCGCTACAAAATTCACTTTCCCCTAGTGGTACTGAATGTCGAATTGGTAATCATTCACAAGCTCTATTCATCTCCTTTGACTTATGTTCAGCTCCTGCTACATGAACAAATACTATAGGATCTTATGGTTTGTGAATAATTGACTTCTCCCCCTAGGAGATAATGCTTCCACACTAGTAATGCAAAACACACGGTTGCTAACTCTAAGTCATGAGTGGGGTAATTTCCCTCGTAAGGCTTTAGTTTAGTGAATCATAAGCTATCAGTGTCTCCTCCTATATCAATACCCCTCTATGTCCCCTAAAGTATACATATGTTAAGATATTATAATCTATCCCTGCCCAAGGTAATGCCAAAACTGGTGTTGTAGTCAATCTAGTCTTTTGCTCATCAAATGCCTATTAGCACGCAGCATCCCATACAAACAACACTTCCTTCCTTGTCAAATTCGTTAGGGTCCCGACTATCTTGGAGAACTCCTGAATGAATAGATGGTAATACCCAGTTAATCTTAAAAAGTTTTATATTTTGGTGGGTGTAGTAGGTTATCCCCACTCCATCACTGCAGAAGCCTTCCCTGGGTCCACTAATATCCCCCTCTCAGACACAATGTGGCCCAAGAACTACACCTCCCGCATCAAAAATCCATATTTCTCATGCTTAGCATGTAGCTTATGGTCATGTAGAATCTGTAAGGCTACTCGTAATATTGTGCATGCTTATTTGTAATTTGGGAGTAAATCTTAACGTCATCAATAAATATTATAATGAACTGGTCTAGAAAGTCCCCAAATGCTCGATTCATCAAATCCATAAACACTATCGGTGCATTGGTTAGCCCAAAATTCCTAACCAAAAACTCATATGACATGTATCTCGTAAGAAATTCCATCTTCGAGATATCCTACTCCTAGACTCTCAATTGATGATAACCCTATCTCAAATCGATCGTAGAGAGATACGCAGCACCCATCGGCTGGTTAAATATATCATCATGCAAGGAAACGAATATTTATTCTATATGGTTACTTCGTTCAAATCCTTATAATTAATACATAGTCGTAAGGATACGTCTTTCTTATTGACGAACAAAACTGGAACACCTTATGGTGAAGTACTCCTCCTAATGAACCCTTGTCCCAATAACTGCTCAATTTGATCCCGAAGCTACCTTATATTTAGATGAGCCATCATATACGGTGTACATGCAATGGGTATTATGCTTGGAATCAAATTAATCATGAAGTCTATCTCCCGACTAGGTTGCAACCCTCGGATCTCCTCAAATACAATAGGGGACTCGCTAACTCCTGGGATGGAATCTAGCAAAAATACAACCTCTAAAGAAGTCTCCTTCTTGATATAGTATAAGTTTATGGTCGAACCACCCCCGAGGTATGGCATCACAACTAGGTACATCTCCTACCCCGAAATGGCGAAGATGATGGACCTACCTTAATAATCAACGCATGCACTATATGTACATAGCCAATCCATCCCTAAGATAAAATTGTACTCGTGCATATATAGTACCAGTAGGTCTACTATAAAAGTGAGTTACCCTATCTAGACCCCAATACCCAGACATATTAAGCGTAGGGGTGCCCATCTATCCACAAGTGAGTCTATGTGCAATACAATATTAGAAGAAAAATTTATCATCTTAGTCTCAGGTGTAAAACCAGTGCTAGCGAATGAATAAGATGCCCACATTTGAAAAAAATATGACCTACTTGTCCAAAGATCGGGAACATACCCTCAACCACCTGAACTGGTGTTAGCCCTTCTACCAGGGAAATATGGTAAACAAGTTCATATTGTACTACGACAGCCACTACACAAAATATGTCGAATTGTCACGGTCATTGACCTTGACAATTTAAACTTGTCAAGGTCAATGACCGTGACAATTCTGGGCGAGATAACTTTTTTTGCCACGGCCCTTGAACGTGATAAGCTTTGTCATGGTTAAGGACCGTGACAAACCCATTACATTTAATAAAAAATTGTCACGGTCATTGACCATGACAAGTCCGTGACAACTTTCTTTGTCACATACTTATCACGGTCAATGATCGTGACAATTCTAGGTAGAATATAAAAAAAAATCTGCTGGGCAGTATGGCCACTGCCACTACCCAGCAGTATATTTGTACCTGATATAGAAACATTGTACCTGTTCAAACATCATATATCCAAATAAACTAGCGATAATGAAAATATACATTCAAAATAAAAACAATATGCATCACGATATAATCCAAATATAATTCAAATGTACCAACTTAAAAATAATTCAAATGTACCAACTAAAAAACAATACAATTCAATTCAAATAATGTCACTACATGTCGTGGGTAAGGTTAAATCCGAGGAGGTGAGTAGGCCACACAATATACGAATTGACACACCCACTAATATGCATCGTGTCGCATTTTTCGCGCAACCACAATGGGGAGTTCTCCTTCCCGGGTATGACATGCGTGACGAGAACCCTAGACTCGATGTCTTGCAGCTCACGTCCATGAACTAGTCCATCATGGAAGATATTCGGGTCCCTCAACCCTCGCCTTATCCGCTGGCCATCAAATATGTCCAGTATAAACACGCTCGGCCAACCAAGTGTCGACATAAGTCGGTCGAAGGGAGCCAAATAGGGAGGTGGATCATCAAAGTCCGCACGTGTTGGTGATGAAGCAGCGAGGTCCACATCCTCGTCATCCCGCACCTCGTCCTACCACACCCCCTCCCCCACCACCTTCTCTTTCCCTTTACCCTTGCATTTTATGCCGCTCAACGAATGCTTCATAAATGAGAACATATATTGGACCGTCGCCTGCAAACGTGACAGCTTCGCGTCATGCGAGCCCAGCGTTTGAGCCAACCCGGTGTCGCTTATCTCCAATTCGATGATCATATATTTGGCCACCCGTGAGATCACCCCCCTTGTCCTCCCCTTGCGATCAGAGTCAATCACTTGGCTGAGTGTGTCTATGGACAAAGATGCCTTGTCGGCATCAGACTGCGACTCATGCACTTCTTTAAGCTTTGCCTGAAACGAAAAAAAACACATGATTAGTAAAATAAGTAAATTAAATAATTATAACGTCATTCAAAAAAAGTAAACTGTCGGATTACTTACAATCGTGGTCGCGACGCTCGGGGACACCTACTTGTCTTTCCCCTTCTTCGATCGAAGAGCCACATAAGTATCGAGGCTATGTGGCCTACCCCCAGGGCCACTCATGTCCCTTGAAATAAAATAAAGTAAAATTAGTATCGGCCCCACAAAGTAAAATAATGCAGAATAATATATTTTTATGTAGTTCTAGAAAAATTAAATCTTACCATCATCCAATGCTCCACCTCGGCGTAAGACGTCCGGCCGAAGTAGTGCACGTCTGTATTTTTTGCCCGGTTTTCTCCCCTGATTGGCGAGATGCCAATTGTCGCTCACCGATCTCATTGTCAATGAACTTTTGCCAATGTACCAATGAGATAGGCTCCTTCGGCGGGACGGATTCATGCGTTTGGATAATGGACTCTTGTGTCTTCCCAAATTACCTGGTCCGCATATTTTTCTTCCACGTCTTGTGTTGCTCCCTCAACTGCTCCAAGTCGGAATCGCGTAGCTTTGGATCCAGGCTGAATTGTTCTTGTCCAACAAATACAATGTTATTTGCGAATAAATATAAATATAAAATGAAATTGAAATCGAAATTGAAATACCTGAAGGAGACATTTGTTGTAAAAAAATGTTATTAGTACATTTCAAAATGAATTAAAAGAAGACATGCAAATAAACTAACAATTAAAGTATACAATAATTAATTTAATAATTTACAATGAGGGACAATCATATATTAATTTACTAAAAAAATTAATAACCAATAAATTCGTTTACAGGGGACATTATGCACAAACATGCACATACACGCACATTACACACACACACCCGAGCACATTCACACACATACACACAACCCCCCCCCCTACCCCACCACCCTCCCATCCATCCTTGCCTCCTCCCCCCCCCAACACACACACACACATATCCTCTATATCCTCCTAAGGGTGAGTTCAAGTATGTTTCATTTAATTTCAAGTAATATTCAAAAAAAAGTTGAAAAATCCCACCCCCATATGGACAATATCCAATGGTCATGCCACTTTTAAAACTAACCAACCCAACATCGATCCACTATAATCCCGTACTCCTTCTAATTCATCTACTCAATTAATTCATTTCATCAACTAAACTAACAACTAAAGTATAACAATTATTAATTTTCTAATTTACAATGAGGGGCAATCCTACTTTCATATGAAATGGGTACTCTTTACTAATTTAATTTCATATAAACTATACAATTAAAGCTGTACAATTTATTAATTAAAGTTATAAAATTGTTGAGATTGCCCCACCACACACACACCTCAATATTGAATTCTAAAACAACATCATCTAGCTCATAATATGTACAAGAGTGAAACAGCCCCACCCCTACCCCTACCCCTGCTGCCCACACACACGCACACTACACAAGAGTGATACAAAGTAATTTTTAAAAAAAGGTTGAAAAATCCCACCCCCATATGGACATTAATCAGTGGTCATACCACTTCTAAAATTAACCAACCCAACATCGATCCACTATAATCCAACCGCAACAACAAATGTGTATCCCGTACTCCTGCTAATTCATCTACTCAATTAAATCATTTCAAGAATTAAACTAACAATTAAAGTATACAATTATTAATTTACTAATTTACAATGAGGGGCAATCCTACTTTCATATGAAATGGGCACTAATTATTAATTTACTTTCATATAAAACTATACAATCAAAGTTACAATTAAAGCTATACAATTTATTTTATTAAAGATGTACAATTAAAGTTATTTCGAATCTCAACAATTATCTGTTAATGAGGGGCAATCCTACTTGCATATGAAAGGGGCAAAACATATTTTATTAATCAATTTGTCCGCTTCAATTGTTGAGATTGCCCCACCACACCACACCCCACCCCCACCACACACATGCACACGTACACGCACACACACCACCCCACCCCCTCCCCCTACCACACTCACATGCACACACCTGCACACACACACACATACACCCCACCACCCCTTGCCCCCCTCACCCCACCAAACACACACACACACACCTGCACACACACACACCACTACCACCCACTGTCCCTCCCCTCCCTAGACCCTTGTCCCTGCCCCTCCCCCTCCCCCCACCACACACGCACACACACACATGTACACACACACCCCACCCCCACCACCCGCTGCCCCCCACACACCACCACACACACACATATAGAAATGAAAGAGAAAGAGAGGAAAAAACATACCTTAGAGAGAGAGAGAGAGAGCTCGAAATCGCTTAGAGACAGAAAGAGAGGGAAACAAAAAACGGTGGGGAAAAAAGTCTAGGTTTTTTTTACTGAACAAATTGTCACGAACGTGTCACAGTCATTGACCGTGACAATATGTTAACATGGGCTTGTCACGGTCAATGACCATGATAAAAAAATGCGTGTTTTTTTGTCATGATCAATAACACTCCATTTTTGCTTCGTAGGACACACTCCAAGCACACCAAGTGAGAGCACCGAGTCGTTAAGTGAGGAAGAGATGTCGCAACATGATAGTGCACCCGCCGATGAGGATGAGCCCCCATACCGCCCGCTGAGAGAGTTCTTATATCCCGAGCGCACTGTCACTCCGTGATGCATTATACTCCCGTATAATGTCGGGCAATTCGGTTTCAAAAATGGGATAATCCATATGCTAATGCATTACCACGGTATGGATTCTGAAAAGCCATACCTCCATATTAGGAAATTTGAGGATGTGTGCGATACTCTCAATGATCAACTTGCACATAAGAGGTGATCCGCCTCAAACTCTTCCCTTTCTCGCTCAAGGATAAAGCTAAGACCTGGCTATGGTCTTTACCTCCAAGCTCAATTCCATCTTAGAACGAGTTGCAATCGATATTTCTCAAGAAGTTCTTCCCAACACATCGAACCATATCCATTAAGGCTCAAATTCAAGCGTTTAGACAAGCTGAAAATGAGCCATTTCATCGATGTTATGAACGTTTCAATGAGTTAGTTACTTCATGCCCCCATCATGGATTTGATCCAGCTCAAATAATCTCTTTCATATATAATGGGCTAAATCTTAACTCCAAACAACTTGTAAAAACCATAGGAAGTGGTCCATTTATCGATTTAGATGCCCACGATTATGAGCTTCACCTGAGGTATGTCGCCGAGACTACCCTATCGTGGGAAACTTCTGATCCTAATGCTCAAAATCGAAATCGTCAAGTGACCACCACTTCGTCGGCATCCGGCCTATTCCACGTAGATAAGAATTCCATGACAGACAGTCGATTGAACACCCTTGAGAAAGGATTTCGAGACCTATGCGATATATATGGAAAAGGACCAGTTGGATCTGTACCAAACCCCGTCGAAAAAGTGTGTGCTATTTGTGAGGCGGACCATTCAACTGAGGAATGCCTGACTATACCCGCCTACAAAGTAATGCTTCAGGAACAAGTTAGTGGTATAGGAGTATTTAGGGGAAATTTCGGTGCCCCACATGGGAATTCATACAACCCTTCATGGAAAAACCATCCCGGTTTTAGCTATGGGAAACAACATGCCACAATGAACCCTCCTTCACATGTTGCCCCTCCTCCACCATAACACTTTAAACAAGCTCCACACATGCAAGGACATGTGCAAGCACCACCACATCAAGATCTTATATCCCGCCACCGCGAATAACTCTCGAGGATACCATGAATCAATTCATCGCAAGCCAGACCACAACCAATGTCAAATATGATCGTCTGATTGGCGACATAAATGTGAGTCTGTCAAAGATACAATCCTCGCTGAGTGTCCAAGAGAAGGGAAAGTTTCTTGCCCAAGTCCAAAGACCTCCCCAAGGTCTAACTAGTATTAGTTCCACCTCCACTGAACATCAGGAGCAATGTCAAGATGTGACCACTCTTCGTAGTGGGAGAGTCATTGATTTATCACCTCCTCCACACGACACAACGAATGACAAGGAGATTTTTCCCGACACGAAAGAGGCCGAAGATGTCCCCTTGAATGAGAGTGACAAAGAAGACGCTGGTGAGCCAGAGGTGGTAGTGAAACCACCCTCGGTGACACCATTTCCTCAAAGATTGATTCCCTCCCATAAAGGAAACCCACGTGAAGACGTGCTAGAAGTGCTAAAGCAAGTAAAGCTGAATTTACCTTTCCTCGATGCCATTAAGCAAATTACAGCTTATGCTAAAGTGATCAAGGACTTGTCAATGGTAAGGAGAAAGATGAAGGTAAAGAATAACATCTTTCTATCACAAAATGTGAGTTCCATTCTACTAAACGAGCTCCCTCCTAAATTCAAAGATCCCGGTGCACCCACCATATCCTGCATCATTGGAGAGAATAAAATCGAAAAAGCCTTACTTTACTTGGGAGCAAGCGTAAATATCCTCCCTTACTCCATCTATAGGCAACTTGACTTGGGCGACCTCAAGCCCACAAAGTTCACTCTTCAATTAGCGGATCGAACAGTGAAGATCCCACGAGGCATAGTCGAGGATGTGATCGTCCAAGTTGACACTTTCTACTTCCCGGTAGATTTTGTCATTTGGGACACAGAGCCCTCCTTCAACTCGAGCAACCATGTTCCCATCATCCTTGGGTGTTCATTCTTAGCCACGACTAACGCAATTATCAACACTCGGAATGGGCGAATGCAACTCACCTTTGGGAACATGACCTTGGAAACCAACATCTTCCACATAGCCCAACATACGGGGGAGGAAGATGATCTTCTCGCGGTGAGACTCATAGATGAGATAGTAGAGGAGTATGTTGAGGAGAATTATTGCGACGATGCCTTAGAATATTGTTTAGCGGCAACATACAAGAGTGAGGGCACGTACACCTACTTCGAGAGGGAGGTTGGAGAGTTGAGAGAGTTAGTCGATGAGGGCACGTCAAACGAGGACGTGAGAGATGTTAGCTGGGTTTCTAGATTTGAGGAGTTACCTCCGAGGGATACACACATGGTTCCCTCCAGTGACAATTTTCCAACCCTTGAATTAAAGAAACTCCCCTCCCATATCAAATATGCATACCTAGTAGAGGATGATACATTTCCTGTTGTGGTCTCCTCTAGCCTAGACGAAGAGCAGGAGGGTAAATTGTTGAAAATTCTAAGGAAGAACCAAGGTGCTTTTGGTTGGTACATCGCCAATTTGAAGGGGATAGTCCTTTGATCTGCACTCACAAGATCCATCTCGAAGAGGATGTCAAGCCCTCTAGAGAAATGCAAAGAAGGCTAAATCCCAACGTGAAAGAAGTTACGAAAACCGAGATTATCAAGTTATTGGATGTCGGGATTATCTACCCAATCTCAGATAGCAAGTGGGTGAGCCCTATTCAAGTCATCCCGAAGAAGTCGGGAATGACTGCGATTGAGAATGCCAAGGGAGAGCTAATTCCCTAACGTATCACCACCGGGTGGCGCGTTTGCATTGACTACCGGAAACTCAATGCGGGAACTAGGAAAGACCATTTCCCGTTGCCATTTATTGATCAAATGCTTGAAAGAGTAGCGGGCCACCCTTTCTATTGCTTCCTTGATGGTTATTCCAGATATAACCAAATTGAGGTGGATGTACTTGACCAGGAGAAGACGACTTTCACTTGCCCTTTTGGTACATTTGCCTACAAACGTATGACATTTGGCTTGTGTAATGCACCCGCGACCTTTCAAAGGTGCATGTTGAGCTTATTTAGCGACATGGTCGAGAGAGGACTCGAAGTGTTCATGGACGATTTCAGCGTTTTTGGCACCTCTTTCGATCATTGTTTGGAAAAGCTAGAAAAAGTACTCACCCGGTGTGTGGAAAAGAACTTAGTGCTGAATTGGGAGAAATACCACTTCATGGTCATCGAGGGAATAGTTCTTGGACACATAGTATCATCCAAGGGAATAGAAGTTGATAGGGCAAAGATAGATGTCATAACTGATCTTCCCCCACCAAAATGACTTAAGGACGCGCGCTCTTTCTTGGGCCAAGCGAGGTTTTATCTAAGGTTCATTAAGGACTTTAGCGCCATCGCTAGACCCTTAAGCAACCTACTCATGAAGGACACCCCATTCGAGTGGACAGAAGCATGCCAAAGATCTTTTGAAAAACTAAAAACCATGCTTATGTTCGCTCCCATCATGGAAGTTTCGGATTGGTCCTTACCATTCGAACTTATGTGTGATGCAAGCGATTATGCAATCGGAGCTGTTTTGGGCCAAAGAAAAGATAAGCAAGCTCATGTCATCAACTACGCTAGCCGAACCCTTACCGAACCTCAACTCAACTACTCTACCACGGAGAAGGAGTTGCTAGCGGTAGTCTTTGCCCTTGATAAATTTCGGTCATATCTCATGGGCTCTCCTATTACTTGCTTCACCGACCACGCGGCATTGAAATACCTACTTGCAAAGAAAGATGCCAAGCCGGGCCTCATAAGGTGGATCCTACTCCTACAAGAGTTCAATATCTCCATCAAAGATAAAAAATGAGTAGAAAGCGTCGTTGCCAACCACTTATCACGGATTTCGTCTGACGTACCTAGTGATCTCGTACCCATAGACGAATACTTTCCGGATGAGCAACTTTTTGCTACCTCTTCTTTGCCCCGGTTTGTAGATATAGTGAACGACCTTGTCATGCGAGTCGTCCCTCCCGATTGGACACCGCAAGATAAAAAGAGGTTTATTACTTGGTCGCGCATGTTATTTTACGATGATCCCTTCATTTTTAAATATTATGCCGACCAAATCATCCGACGATGCGTACCGGATGACAAGATCCCGAAAGTCATCCAGTTTTATCATTCGGAAGCTTGTGGAGGCCAATTTTAGACGAAAAAGACGGCCGCAAAAATTCTGCAATGCGGCCTCTATTGGCCCATAATATTTCGGGATGTAAACGCTGCTTACAAATCTTGCAATAGGTACCAACGGATGGGGGCCATTACCCGACGAGACATAATGCTTCTTACCCCTATACTCATTATTGAGATCTTCGACTGTTGGGGTATTGACTTCATGGGCCCTTTTCCCCCATTCTTTGGTTTCCTATACATCCTTATCGCGATAGACTACGTTTCTAAATGGGTTGAAGCTATAGCTACCAAGACAAATGACAATAAGGTGGTGGTAAACTTCCAGCAGGAACGCATACTTTCCCGCTTCGGTACACCGAAAGAGATAATTAGTGATAATGGCACTCACTTTTGCAATAAGCCATTCGCGAAGATCATGAGAAAGTATGGTGTCATTCACAAGATTGGAACGACTTATCACCCATAAACGAATGGGCAGGCCGAACTAGAAAATTGGGAAATCAAGAACATTCTTGAAAAGACCGTCAATCCTACCCGGAAAGATTGGTCCCTTAGATTGAATGATTCGCTATGGGCCTATCATATCGCATCGGCATGTCCCATTTCCACTTTGTGAATGGAAAACCTTGCCATCTTCCCATTGAGCTTGAACACAAGACGTATTGGGCAATTAAGCAATTAAATTATGCCATGGACAAGGCCGATGAAGCCCGCAAGCTTCAATTGAATGAGTTAGAAGAACTACGCAATGATGCGTATGAAAATGCCAAAATTTCAAAAGAAAGGATGAAACTCGCTCATGATAGCATCATTCGACGAAAGGAGTTCTTCCCGGGAAAAAAGTTCTTTTTTATAACTCTCGGCTTCATCTCTTTCCGGGCAAGTTGCGGTCAAGATGGTCTGGCACTTTCGTTGTGAAGAATGTTTTCCCCCATGGAGCTGTTGAATTAGACGATTTAAAAGGGGGAAATACATTCAAAGTGAATGGACAACGCCTAAAGCCATATCTAGAGGCGTGTACGGAAGAAGTAGACACCGTCTGGTGGTCGGACCCCGTTTATGGGGTAGAGTGAGCTATTACAGCGAGGTCATCGCACCCCCGACGCGTATGGGGTGAGAGTCGTGTGTGTTGAGAGTTGTGTGTGTTGAGAGAGTCGTGTGTGTGTGAGCGTTGTTAGGACTAGGTTTCGTTCGGGAAAAGCATTCGTGTGTTTCGGGAATTTCGAGTCCAAAGGGCGTTGACCAGCGAAATCGAGAGGGTTTTAGTCCAAATTGATAAAGAGAACGTTGTGAAAGTGAAAGGTTTCGGAGAATAGAGATCGAAACATAGTTCAGGCAAATTCCATCCCAGCAGCCCTGGGGCTGGACCGGTTCCTTTAATTTAAGGCCGGGCCGGTCCGCTCACGGACCGGTTTCTTTAATTTTAAAAAGGACTGGTCCGCCTGGCGAATGTTTGAAAAGTCAAATACCCGGACCGGTCCCCTCCTACCCTAGACCGATCTGCCTTCTGCAGTTCGGAATTCTCCCCTTCCCAAGATTCACTCCCCTTTCCCCCCAATCCCATTCATTCCCTCCAATCCGTTTTCCCTCCTCCCAACCCCAACCTTTCCCTCCCAAATCCACCCCCCTTTCCCTCCAAACCCTTTCTCTCCAATTCCAACCCCTCCCCTCACCCCTTCCAGTATAAATACACCCCCATCCCTCCCATTCTCCTCACACCTTCAACCCAAATACTCTCTTCTTCCTCTCTAGTGTTTCAAGAAAATAATCCATCTTGTTATAATGACTCCCCGCATTGCCCCCACCAAATATGACTCCACCTTGATCCAACCCTCCGGCCATGTCGAGTTTCGCTCCCGCCAAGAGGAGAGATGGTACTATCAATTTTTCGGTTTGGGACGCAAACTCCATATGGAGCGCACTGCCCAATGGGACGGGCTGCCCAACTCCGTCATCTCCCTATTCATGGCTCGGGGCTGGTGCCGATTCCTCAACCAACCCTACAAAGCGGTTTGGGCAATCGAAGTCCGCTCATTTTATGTCACCCAAGTCCGGACGGGCAAATTCGAGGCCGAAGATTACGTGGATGGGAATGTCATCCCATTTTCCTTGGCCCGTCTCACGGCTAAGTTGGCCGAGTATGACGTCCCGGACGTTCAAGAATTCACATATCCCCGTAACGTCCCCCCGGTTGATAAAGATATTGTCAAGTCTCGCATTGCACCGAACGTGGCTTGGACGGGGCAAACCGTCGTCGTTGGACGCCTTAATGAGAAGGCGCGCCTCACATTTTAGATTATGTGCGCCAATATTTTACAAACATCCAACGACTCCGCCATGCGGCCCCGGCAAGACACTTTTACGTATCACCTCTTCGACCACCACACTTCCATCCATTTGGGCCGAACTTTATACGCGGATATCATTAATGCATCCTTGGATGAGAAGGGAACCACCCCACTTCCCTATGCCCGTTTGATCACTTCCATCCTTAAGGATGCTGGCATTGCGGTGTTGATCGACCATACTCACATCCTCAATCCTTTTGGATAAGGGACCCGCACCAAAAGCGCCAAATAGCTAGCTGTCCTCCGGGATAGGTGGGGAGGTGATAGTGAAGAAGAGGCTGCCTCGAGCGAGAGCGAGGAAGAAGCAGGGTCAGTCGGTGAGGACGTCGAGATGGGGGATATCGGTCCGGATGAGGAGTCGGCGGATGAGGCGGATGACCCATATTTCAAGTGGGCGTGAACCGACCTATCCGACCGCATGTCGGCACTCGAGACGAACTTCAACACCTTTAAGACCAACTACGAGCACAACATGAACTTAGTTCTCCGCTTCCAAGAGGACATCTATCGCCGCCAAGGGGATCCTAATGAGCCACTGCCTTCCTACTACCATAACCCCTATGACCCCAACGCGCCCGGTTCCTCCCATCCCCCACCCCGGTCAAGCTTTATATGGTGTTGGCAGCTTTTTACTTGGTTTTTTTTCCTGTTCACTGTTGTCTATTTTTCCTTGTACTTGTAACACAGTCCTATTTGTAATAAAAATGACATTTTTCTTCATTTGTTTATTTTATTTATCGCACTTATTATTTTGCTTTATTTAGATTCTAGTCCTTTTTGCTTGAGGACAATGCAAAAGTCGAAGTTAGGGGGGGTCACAAGTGCGTATTTCTAAAACTTCACAAATTTTCAAAAATGCCCAGAAATTTCAAAAAAATCATAAAATTGTGAAAAAATCCAAAAATATTTAAAATAAATAAAAATTGGAATTTAAATTTTTGAAAAATATCATTAAAAGTCGGTTTAAAGTCTCAAGTTGTAAAAATTCAACATACACAAAGCCGAAATTGACCAAAGATGGAAATTGAGCGAAAATTGACGACTTAACGAATAAGTGTGGAGATTAACAATCCTAGTGATATTCGAGCCTATCAGTTTTTGCGAGTTTTTAAATCAATCCGAGTTAATTGTTAACCCAAAGTTCTTTTCAGCGCCTAAAAAGTTGTCGAGGATCTCAATTCTTTCATTTTGATCGGTTTTGAAAAAAGGTGTGTAATATTGCTTTGAAAAACGTGCCAAATTGATCTCTAAACTTAAATTTCATCTTGAAACGTATATGGTAACTCAATGGGTATTTTGGACAATGAAGTAGGCCCTCGTTTGTCACCCAAAAATATTGGCCCGAAAAAGTAGCAAAAAAAATTACCCCTTTTGCAACCCAAATTGAGCGAATAAAATTTATCCTATCGTTTCACAACCCGAAAAACCAAAGTAGCCCGGAATTGTGAAAATAGAATATTCAATAAAGTCCGAAAAGTGCATAAAAAGGGGCACGAAAAAAATAAATATGCTCAACAAAAATAGTGAGAAAAGAAAAGAAATGAAAAACAGAAAAAATTAGAGAAAAAGAAGAAAAAAAATGAGCAATATCCCGGAAAAAGCACAAATGGACATCATATATTAATTTTTCAATTCCAACCTTCCCTACCAATTGTCATTTTATCCCATATACCTTAAAACCAAAAAAAGTCCTAACCGAGTCTAAATTGCGAAATTGGTTACCGTGTGGAGAGATAATATACCAAAAGATAATAAAGGAGATTAAGTGCGTGGAAAAAGAGGCAATGTTCCCATTTTTAAAACCATAATCCGTTGATGAGATCCTTCCACCATAAATTTTCCGTCTTTCTACTTGTATGCGTGACTTTGCATCCATTACATTTACTCTTTATATCACGCATACCGAGATAATAGCAATAATCCGAGAGTTTCGTTTGGGAGAGCATTTCGTGAGAATTTAAAATCAAAACAAATTTTCGGATAAGTAACGTAATGATCAATCGGTGAAAATTGGCGGTTATATTTCCGACTTCGCACACACACACTACGGTTTGAGACTTGTAAATATGACTTTATAATGACTATTTTCTAGAAAATTTTGAATTGCACAATTTTTGCGTATTTTGAATTTTCTTTGAGTCGAATTTTGTGGGTATATTCTCTGCAAACCCTCACGAGACATAACTCGTCCTACTAAGGTGACCTAGGGGTTTAAAGGCTTGTTTCATACGCTAAACGCAATCGGTTTCCCGCAAAAAAGGTAAAATGTTTTCAAGAATTGAGCCTTGCTAGGATTATTTTACATTGCTCGGGATGCGCAAAGTTCTAAGTTAGGGGGTTTGATTAGGCATAAATTCTTCCTAATTTCTCCCTTGATTTAATTACTTTTAGCACCTCGAACAACGTAATTGAGTTGAATTTATCACATAATCTTAATACTTACTAATCCTAATGAGTACACCGAGTTTCTGGTATTTCGTAGTGATTTTACACGTATTTGATGTCAAGAAACGGAAGAAGGAAACCGAAAGAATCAAGAAAAAAAAAGGAAAGTCACAAGGGCAGAAGTGTAATTTCCACCCGGAATTCGAATGAGGCACCTAAAGAGAAGTTGAAGAGATCTCATTCACGAGCACATAGGAAGAAATGGCACCTAGATCGGAGTCCCGAACAGAGTATATAAGTAGTCAAAGTTCAGCCAAAAAGTCAAATAGGCAGACCGGTCCGCCCCTACCCCGAACCGATCCACTTTGCCAAACTCCAGAAGACCCCGGATCATAAGAAAACCGAAGAAAGCAAATATAAAAATAACCGGTCCGACCCCGTACCGGTCCGACCAAAAATAAAAATAACCGATCCGCTTTAGAGGCAGACCGATCCGCCTAAGGCCCGGACCGGTCTGGGCATCGAGATTTGCAAAATGTGATTTTCTCTTGGAAGAGTCCTAATGCAGCTGAAATTCCTAAATTCATGGAGGGTATAAAAACCCATTTTATTGTTATTATTAGGACGAAGATTTTTGGGAGAATAATAGATTTTTCTTTTCTTTTTCAGCAAACCCTAGTTTAGATACAATTTCCATTTTAATTCCAAGACTGAAGCTTATTCAGAGTTTATTTGATTACCAGTGTTATTAAGTGCTGCAATTACTGCTTTGGTGATTTTAGTGAGTTATTTTCTTCTTTCAATTCTATTTTACATCTATTCACAAGTTTCTTTAGAGTAATTATGAATTCTCGCACATCAATCACTGTTTTTAGCACTTTCATCATGCTAGGCTAGATTTTCCAAGACCGGGATACATGAACCCAGCCTGATGTGTTAATTGTATTTTTATAACATTAGTCCTCTAAATTTGATGATTAAATACGACCGTATCGCGTAGGAACATAACAATTGTAGGTCTTTATATCTCGTTTGCCTCTGGGTAACCGTGATGATTTAGAATGCAATTTGAGTGTCACTATCGCGATAACGATTTACTCGTCCTCAGATTAGGTATGATGCGGGCTTGAACCTCGTATACATAATGCTTGGGAGTACTAAATTTCGGGTTAAATTTAATCAGTTAAATTTACGATTAATATTATAACTGCAATTCATTGGGGTTGGGGGATTGTATTCCCGTCCTGTTTTTCCCATCACTTAGTCAAAAGTTTCAAATCATCTTTCATTCATATTTTAGGTAGTCTAGTATAGTTGCATTCCTTCATAATTTCGTAATTTCATTTAGCATAATTAATCCTCACAATCAAATCATTTTTTCTTTCCTTTTAGAGTCAGAGTTAGGGTTCCTTCGTCTTTTCCCGTCGTTACAACTCCGTTGTCCTTTTTTCCATGTGGATACGATCCCAACTTACCGAGTTTATTACTAAAGCGACAGGCTTGCACTTGAGCTTAGAGTGAACGCACATTAGAGATACATTCTGAGTTGCGTCAAGTTGCAATAATTAACTTATTTAATTTAAAGAGTAATAAATGAAATTGATTCAAATAAAATATCCCCCATCGCCGCTCATATACGATTAACATCTCACCCCTCATCTAAGTTTCATATTACGCATATTTGAACAAGTCCCGAAATAAATAAATGAAATTTGTGCCAAACAATATAAGATGCATTAGATGTAATCAACATACTAAAACATAATCATTTATATTCATGTTATTAATGCGCAAATTGTCCCTGTCTCATATAACTCGTAAAGGTAACATAAACATCTATTATGCACACTACATAGTATATGTCTATAATTTACTGTCTACATTCTTAGATAACTTAATAAATTTCATTTAATTTGGGTAATTATAGATATATCCTTTCATATATACGACACTCAAATACATCTACCAGTGGTGTCTTTTCCGTGAAATATCGATAAGTCCAAAGGAATCCTCTATCAAATCATACATCACAATATACACAGAAGTAGGGCAGTCGCAGCGTAGCACACTAGATCACGACCCATACCTAGAGGTGACAAAGGATCCCGTATCTAAACCTACCTCTCGTAAGTGGCGTTGTTATGTAGTACCTATAATAATGACCTACACGATGTCTAGCTCACCTGTGCTGACATGTGTACAGTCCCGAATGCATGTAACCCCAACTGATAGGACCGTCCACGAACATAGGTATGTCCACACAAATAAATGTAAGTACATATTATCTTTATATAATATGTGTAGGTAATTACTCTATAATTACCTAAGATATTCCACATAATTACCTATAAATATTCACCCATTAATAATCGACGATCTAATTATTTATAAATTCCTTCATCTTCATAAGATTATTTAACCATCTAGTTAAATGTAATTTCCTCATTAATATTTGTGCCACAATAGCAATTTTAATAAAATCATCGTTGACCCAAACACTGTACCACCAAGTCTTATGGATTTTTAAAAATATGTTGGATCCATTCCTAGTCCTTACTCACCCTGCCCTCAGGGCCAAAACAATTCTCCTCCTTGGCCAAATAGATTCACCCAGCCCAATTGATTCTCCTTTATGGTCGAATCGAATCGATTCAAACCTGCACAGTATCCCAGATTTATTACGTTTCTTTAATACGCAAATTCTAACTTCTATCCCAAAGTTCTTTCCAATGGTCAATTTATATACAACAACATAAGATCATGTCCCTACGAGTTAGTTCTTCATCTTAGAATGGTTAGTTACATAAAATAACATCAATTTCCTTTCTAAATCCCCAAATCTACATCAATTGATCATAACTCCTTACCCAAATTTTCTACTAATAATCCATTTAGATTCACATCGAATTTTTACATAACACGTGAATCACAATTCTCTACATTTCCAGACCTTAAAACATGAGTTTAAAACCCTCTACATATGTATCAATCGTTTTGATTTATTCGGGGATCGTAAGGCATGAGTTCTATCATCCAAACAAAGCTTTTAACCATCCGAATTTATGAATTAAACCACCTACATTCTAATTAATCTTTTCTACATGCATAAGATTAAATATTACCATTTAATCATCAATTTCATAATAGACCCTAGAAATTATATGGGGTTTACTATGATGAATCAAAAAATACATTAGACATTAAATTAAGCAAGAAAATTCTTGCATGGATATGATGATTAATGATTTCACTTTGAATCCCTTATTTCCTCTCCTTTTTGGCCTCTGTTCCATTCTCTCTTGAGGTGAGGCTGCTAGGGTTAGGTGTTTGAGTAAGTGTGGGGAGTATTAGTCTTGTCCTTAATCTTATATTAACCCCAATTCCGGAGTTAAGCCTAATTCTCCAATTTTGGACCCACAAATGGGCCCGAACTCATAATCAAACTAGTCCAAAAATCTACCAACCTATATACCTATACCTCTTTACCATTTCTAAATGTCTAAATCACCTAAACGGAGCCATAAAGCCTCCCGAAATGCGTCCCAAATATTTTCCTTCCATAAGTATATTTATAATTTAGTCATGCATCATATATTAATTATCCACTACACTTGAAATTATTTTCTATTGCAATTATTCAACATAAAAATCAATCTAACATGATTATGAAATAATAACAAATTACTTGTTCACAATTAATTAAATTTAAATTACCAAATTTAATTTAATTCCCATGAATTTTATTCTATCTCAAAAATAGTTTTGTTTCATTCTAAAAAAATACGTGGTATGACATATATATAATCTCTCTCTCTCTCTATCTCTCTCCCTCTCTCTCTCTCTCTCTCTCTGTATATATATATATATATAAACCCGGCTAACCATGCATAACGCTCAAAGCACTAGCGTATACTTCCCTAGTCTAATCCCAACTCCAAATTATTTAGCAGTCACTTATTTAATTAATTCACCATTATAATAGAATTTCTGCTCACGTAATCATTCTCAACCAGCCACTGTCCCCTTCTAACCAAATTTCAATCAAAATATAATTTTCTCGAGCATTTTTCATCCCCAATAGTCTAAATTCAATCCTAAAAATATTCTAACCATCCCAAAGTCATTTATCATTTTCCTAAGTAATTTTTCAGAAGTCGTAACTCGCTTACGGACATTCTAAACTATCCTAGAATAAATTTGATCATGAAACCCGTTAAATTAACCATTTTGGGCAAAACAGGGCAATCGAACTGGTTCGGTTTGAGGGCAAACCTGTTCGCCTATGTTGTTTGGTCAAAACGGTGTAGTTTTATTTGCTATGACTTTCTGCCCAATTCCCTGAACTCAAATTAATCAAATTCGCAACCCAGTCATCAATTGATGATATCCTACCAATATAAATTATGATAAAACATGTTTATGGAATCTAAACACCCAAAAATCATTCTAAAACATAGGATTAAATCATCAATTTTATGGGGTTCGATATTATAATCATGCATTGTATAATTTCTCAATAAATCACAAGAATTCAAAATTTTTAAATCTTTTCATTTAAGACAATATCTTTCAACATGGATTCCTATCCTCAGATTTCATAAGATGCAATCCTCATTCAAAACTTATGGAATCATGTCCCCAAACCCATTTTTCAAATGAATCCCACCCAAAACATAATTGTCACCAACAATAACATGAATTGACTACATGCATAAAATATTAAGCAAGTTAATGTGACAACCCGCTCACCAAAATAAGGGGTGGCCAACCCAATACTCCAATATAATGGAATCATAGATGGAATCATTCTCAACATCATAACAAAATATAGAGTATCCAGGATAACCACCAAAAATTTCAGAAAACGGGTTGCCAAAAATTTTGTTTTAAAGATAAAGAAAGAATTTAAACAACCCAAAACCTGAAAAGATAGGGGAAACCTCAGGGATGTATATATATTACTATAATAACAAGTGACAAATAAGAGGACCAAATGTGTTATTGGTCTGCTTCTACATACAACATTGATAAACAATTTCAATATATTTATATAATACATTACATTAAACAATTACAAAAGCGTGGGCCTTTCCCCCGAGTAAAAAGACTCGATCTTAACTAGAATGAAAAAATGAAACCGTCTATACCAAATGTATCTCGTAATACCCGCAATGCATCACAGCTCACCGAGGACATCGGAATAGGAATTCAAATCAGGCATCCTTGCGACGGAGTACCCGAGCGGAGACAAGGCGCATATGCAACAAGAAATGTAAACGGGTCAGATCCCGGTTCTATATGATTACCAGATGAATAAAGAGTACGACAGTTATGAATGATGAATCATGATGAGAGATATAACTATCTAACTACACAATTTAAAATATAACTAAGCAGGAAGATAAAACAAATAACATTAATCTGAAAACTTATCATGGGTACCAATTATCTCATATATCTTTTTCCTTAACAGGAAATATAGATAAAATCACAATGTTATGCTCTTTATGGCATTTTTATCTCACTTTTACATTTTGTAAAAATCCTTTCCTTATCAGGAAAAATAATCATTTTCAAATGCTCTTTGTGGCATCTATATGTGCTCTTTGTGGCACTTCATCACGCTCTTTATGGCATATCAAATACATCAAGTCCCACTTGATTATGAATTGTTATATTTATATACATATAACGAATTCTAAGACCGCCCGTCCGGGTTTCCCCACTGTGCGCGCCCCTAAATGACCATCATCTTCCAGGGCCTATCATAAGACAACCTGGGCACCTATATCGCAAGACGTCGGGAAGCGGCCATGTGCCTGCGGGGTAGTAAAGACCACACCCGGAATCTGCTACCCATCGCAGAAAAATATACAATAATAAGCGCTCACATGGCATGTGGACTATATCCACCCTGCGTTAATTTGTCAGGGGGCATCACCTCGTGTGCGGACTTCCCTTATGATGTCATTTAGAGAGGTGTGTTTAAACCATTTTATTTATCATTTTCAAAATCAAGTATATTATCATTTACTAGTTTCATGATTAAGTAAATTATCATTTACAAAAATCAATACCATTTCCATCTCATTTCAATGTATATGTCTCATTTTATCAGTAACCATTACTATTTACTTCTTGTGAATAATATAACTTATTATCCGGAGCCATACGATAATTTATTATCGTTACTACAACCTCAATGGAGTAAGTAAACTCCTAATTTCCTCCAAGCATTGTAGGGTATTATTTTAAAACCCCAATATCATCATACCTCGAAGGGATAAATGAACTTCCTATTTATTCTCCCAACATACTTTTATGGTGTTATTATAAACCATCAGGGCTAATATAGCTCTAATGAGCTCCTAAAGTCTCCCAAACATAATATTATAACTCTTAGTTTTATAGTAACTGACTAGAAGAAAGGATGCCCTAACATCAATAGGCATAACCCCGGAAAAGTCCCCACATAACCAATTCCTAGTGTAGAAAGGTAACTGACTCAATTACAACTCTAGGACACTTAGTTTACTTCATTAAAGAAGGTTCCTAGGCCCTAGACTTAAAGAAAATAAATTGGAACTAAACTAACAAAGTTACTAAAAAAATGCAGGGCTTACGAATGGATTCGGCCTAGCCGAATCGATTTGGGCTTAGAAAAGAGAATCGATTCGGACCTTCCGAATTGATTCGGTCAAGAAAACCTGACTTTCTGCATAATTGTCGAATCGATTCGGACCATCCGAATCAGTTCGATCGACCCAGACCTGGAAACTGTCTCAAGGCGAATCGATTCGGCCAGGCCGAATCGATTCGGTTCTGCAGATTTGCCTAATTTGTCTTAAGGGTTATGAGCCCTAATTCTCCCAAACCTCCAATCTCTTCAATTTTACCCACAACCAACAACATTTTTCTACCCGACATTTATCCAACATGATTAATAACCATTATAATCCATAATTTTTATCATCAAAACTAAGATTATGGTTTAATTCCCATAAATTCCATTTTTGATCTCCAAAATGAATATACATAAATATCATACAATCTATTCAACTTAAATAACATATTAGCAAGTAGAAAACTTGCCTTGATGTAGGAAATATCAGATTTCTTTGAGTAGGAGCATCAATCCATCTTCAATCTTCATTTTTCTCTTCTTTCTCCTCTTTTCTCTTCTTCTTTCTTTCTATCCTTTTCTCTCTATGTTTTAAGACATAAAATGAGGAAATGAAATAAGGGGCAAGACCAAAACCGTGGCTTAACATAATTCTCCCAACTTAAGCGGTTAATACCACATTAAAATGACTCGTAAATACGCATATAAGCTAAAACCAAGTAAAAGTGCCCGAAATACAAAACTACAATATGGCACTTATTTTGACTGTCTCGCACGTTCCGAAACCAACTACACCCTCTAAACTGGCATCTGGAAATTTTTATAAATCATTTCGAATCCCAATCTTATTTAAACCTAAATGTCATTTTAAATACATGACACTATAAACAAGCAACTTCATGATATTTACTTTCACATATGGTAAATATAAATCAATCTAGTAAATATTAACTTTCAATTCATTCAATTAATATTTACTCCAGTCCCCACATTTTATATAATTACCTTATGCGGTAAAATTAATATAAAATGAGCCTCCCAGAATCGAGGGTTGTTACATACTCCCCCCCTTATGAGTGAATTTTTCCACCAAAATTCGGGCATACCTAAATCTGATAAAGGGTATACTACTCTAAACCAGGATTCTATCATCCTAAACAACCCCTCGTTATTGTAACATCCCAAATGGACCCGGACTAAGGTCGATTCTATCGATCTCAGTCAACCTCCTCTGTGATGTAGCATAGCACAAAGCGTTCCATCTCTAACTAATGATCTTATCTCCCTAAGACGGAAGAAAACCCCCCCATAACTTGGCGCAAAATAGCCTAACCTCCCTCATCATGTTACATCTCACTCCCTGCGTATGGCTCAAAATTCAAATCCTTAAAGAAATGTCCCGAGACCACTCCAAGATCAAGGAACATATTACCCGTTGGTTCCATCCAACGAGTATACGAATTACTCAACCGACCACGCTAGGCCACTCACGATGCCAATGCCTTAGGAAATGATCCATAAGGCCATACAAAAGCCTAACGGTTGTACAGGGATTTCCATCCATACACACTACTCCGTCAGTCATGTATCCTAAGGCGTGCATTCATGATATGCCTCTCGGCATTAAGTCGACTTCCTCCATTCACCCATCCACTTTAGTGTGGTAAAATAAACTCCCCTTTAATAAGGTTCCCATACCTTCATGGAAACTTTACCAAACCTCTGACATGAATATCTAGTCTCGGTCCACCCTATTTTAATAGGCCCCTCCCACTGTTCTACCATCTCTCCATCGAGAATGGGGCATACTCTTCTACATGTAGTCCGTCCATAATAGCTGAAAATGCAACAGTCTGGTCAAACGATCAACAATTTTCTCAAATAGGATCATGACCCGAACGATCCTGGCACTTAAATGCAAACGTCTATGAATATACCCTTCTTCACTTCACCGCTACTCCTCTTCACGTGAGTATGTGAAATGGTCAATCATAGATCGGAATATTCTTACTACAAAGTCTCCCTAGTCATGTTCATTTCATTTGGCTTCCTATGCCCTCACCAATTTCTCCGACGGGTTTTCTACTCAACACACCTACTACCCCAATCGCATTCCCTTAGCAAATGAGAAAATATCCAGTCACTAGTCCTTCTGAACTCCGAGCACCAACTCGATTTCTCCGACGATATATTGCAACAACTTGTTGCTTGTGAGAAACACCAAATTTCCTGCCCAAGAACTAGTGCCTTATCTATTTAAGGTGATCACTACCACGATGAATTTTAATTTAAGCATGGGATAATACATTCTACAAGTTTAAGCTTATGAGATGCATAAACAATGGGCCTATGCTCCAGTATTATTACTCCCCAACCTGGAAGAAACTTATTAATTAAACCCACTCTCGAGCTCACTATCATGGGCTCAGGAGTGAAGGTCAGCCCTTCCATTAACTCCCCGTAATTAAAGTCACCATGCAACACCACATCTAAGAAAGGCCTCATCTCCTTCGGCCTAAACTACCAAACCTCTTGAGACCCCATAAATCTCGTTCCTAGGGATCAAATCCCTCATAGAGTTAACCCACGACTTATTTCGTGGTCAACTCCTTACCGCCTTCCTAAATTAACATCACAAACCCTAAAGACCTAACGTCCTCATAACCTTAAATTCTATCTACATATATACTATCTAAATCGTAGGCATCTAATACTAAATATATCCCTAGTGCCCAATACCTTACTCAACTTCCGACATTCGCTCGGGTTCATGCGTGGGACGTCTCGCCGAAGCAAAATCCAAACAAGGAACCCTCCCGCTACACTACTACCTCGCATCGTCGGTCATTAAGATGTGATGGCCTAAGACACATAATCGGGATCGATAAAATTCTAACTTATAATTTTATTAACAAAATCCTACTTCTACATCTTACCATAGTATCATTAAAGTTTTTTTTTTTCAAATAACCTTCTGATCAAGGCATAACCCGAGGTCTCAATTCGACTTTGTGTCTCAGTATACCTTACATCGATCAGAGGAGAGAACTATATACAGTGCTTCTATCTCACACTTTAATAGCCCTTAATCACTCTTCTACGTGATTCTCGGATAATCCTTCCAATCCAACTCTCCACAACATAATAAAAAAGAGAAAGAAAGAAAAAGAGTAGCGCCTCTCCACTCACAACATCGTTAAGTGTTCATGCGGCGGAGTGTCTCGCAAAGAGAAATCCAAACAAGGAACCCCTCCGACACATGCCTACTTAACTAGCTGATCATGGAGATAAAGTGTAACAAGCATAAACAAAGAAAACAAACAATCATACACTCACACAAGATAACTAAACAAATAACAAAAAATCTCCTACCCACCTCGATCCACCTTTATAAAATCTCAACCCGTATCTAGGAGAGAAATTATAAAATAACTAGTTCCATTTTGAACTAGAAGTGTAATAGCCTCGCAAATTTACTTGAATGCTATCACTCCAAACTAACCAAAATATCTTTACTCGCGTTCTATACATAAAATAAGAGAAAGGAAAAAAAATGGCATCTCTCCACTCAACAAAGTTTAAAATGAGCGGTTCTACGCTCCACATCATCGCCATTATTCTGACTCTGGCCAACGACAATTACCCACGCAGTTCGTCTTACTTTCTCAGTAAAAGAGGATATGCTCTTGGACTCCTCTTCCTTATTTCAATGAGTCCTCCCCAGGGCGGATAGCAAATATCCACCATAGGGTTTTCATGAACACAGTTCCTTCAGAAGTGTTAGCGACACTTGTTCTGGAACCTATCATTTTATGGTGCACGGTATCCCTAACCGTACAACACTTTATTCACCATCGGTCTTTAACCGAGCATTTTGGGAACATTTGAGAATCCACCTTCTCCTCAATCCAGTTATCCCAGAGAAACTCGCCATTGCAAGTATCCACCGGGCTTCTCTATGGGACAAACTTCCGGCACCCACGAACATAGTGACCACATTTTCACCACCTCCACACTACTCCTACGGGTGAAGGATTTTCCCTCCATCCTACTTCAGGGAACTTCTCCACTTCAATTTAACATCGCTTCTAATCTCAAGCTTAGTGCCACTTTCTACTTCTCGCGGTACTCTGGAAAACTACATCAACTGTAATTAGTAGTCGTAGTAGCAAGACAAGGAAGTGCTAGCGGTCCTCATTCCCGACCATAATTTACAGTTCCCAAAAATCCTTCTCATAACGCCCTTCTTCAATCGACCTACTGTTCTCACACGAATGCGCACAAGATTATATAAGTTCTACCTCATGGCAGAAGAGCGAGATCTCACTAGAGAAATCAACGATCTTAATCCTAAGGCTTTATGTCCAATCAAAAGCAACGCTGAAAACTTAAGGCATCCACACAGATTCCTAAGGACTCTAGAACCTGATGCTCTGATACCATCTGTGACAACCCGCTCACCATAATAAGGGGTGGCCAACCCAATACTCCAATATAACGTAATCATAGATGGAATCATTCTCAACATCATAACAAAATATAGAGTATCTAGGATAACCACCCAAAATTTCAGAAAACGGGTTGCCAAAAATTTTCTTTTAAAGATAAAGAAATAATTTAAACAACCCAAAACCTGAAAAGATAGGGGAAACCTCAGGGAAGTATATACATTACTATAATAACAAGTGACAAATAAGAGGACCAAATGTGTTATCAGTCCGCTGCTACATACAATATTGATAAACAATTTCAATATATTTATATAATACATTACATTAAACAATTACAAAAGCGTGGGCCTTTCCCCCAAGTAAAAAGACTCGATCTTAACTAGAATGCAAAAATGAAAACGTCTATACCAAATGTATCCCGTAATACCCGCAATGCATCACGGCTCACCGAGGACATCGAAATAGGAATTCAAATCAGGCATCCTTGCGGCAGAGTACCTGAGCGGAGACAAGGTGCATATGCAACAAGAAATGTAAACGGGTCAGGGTCCAGTTCTATATGATTACCAGATGAATAAAGAGTATGACAGTTATTAATGATGAATCATGATAAGAGATATAACTATCTAACTACACAATTTAAAATATAACTAAGCAGGAAGACAAAACAAATAACATTAATCTGAAAACATATCATGGGTACCAATTATCTCATATATCTTTTTCCTTAACAGGAAATATAGATAAAATCACAATGTTATGCTCTTTATGGTATTTTTATCTCACTTTTACATTTTGTAAAAATCCTTTCCTTATCAGGAAAAATAATCATTTTCAAATGCTCTTTGTGGCATCTATATGTGCTCTTTGTGGCACTTCATCACGCTCTTTATGGCATATCAAATACATCAAATCCCACTTGATTATGAACTGTTATATTTATATACATATAACGAATTCTAAGACCGCCCGTCCGAGTTTCCCCACTGTGCGCGCCCCTAAATGACTATCATCTTCCAGGGCCTATCATAAGACAACCTGGGCACCTATATCGCAAGACGTCGGGAAGCGGCCATGTGCCTGCGGGGTAATCAAGACCACACCCGGAATCTCCTACCCATCGCAGAAAAATATACAACAATAAGCGCTCACATGGCCTGTGGACTATATCCACCCTGCGTTAATTTGTCAGGGGGCATCACCTCGCGTGCGAACTTCCCTTATGATGTCATTTAGAGAGGTGTGTTTAAACCATTTTATTTATCATTTTCAAAATCAAGTATATTATCATTTACTAGTTTCATGATTAAGTAAATTATCATTTACAAAAATCAATACCATTTCCATCTCATTTCAATGTATATGTCTCATTTTATCAGTAACCATTACTATTTACTTCTTGTGAATAATATAACTTATTATCCGGAGCCATACGATAATTTATTATCGTTACTACAACCTCAAAGGAGTAAGTAAACTCCTAATTTCCTCCAAGCATTGTAGGGTATTATTTTAAAACCCCAATATCATCATACCTCGAAGGGATAAATGAACCTCCAATTTATTCTCCCAACATACTTTTATGGTGTTATTATAAACCAACAGGGCTAATATAGCTCGAATGAGCTCCTAAAGTCTCCCAAACATAATATTATAACTCTTAGTTTTATAGTAATTGACTAGAAGAAAGGATGCCCTAACATCAATAGGCATAACCCCGGAAAAGTCCCCACATAACCAATTCCTAGTGTAGGAAGGTAACTGACTCAATTAAAACTCTAGGACACTTAGTTTACTTCATTAAAGAAGGTTCCTAGGCCCTAGACTTAAAGAAAATAAATTGGAACTAAACTAACAAAGTTACTAAAAAAAATGCAGGGCTTACGAATGGATTCGGCCTAGCCGAATCGATTTGGGCTCAGAAAAGAGAATCGATTCGGACCATCCGAATCGATTCGGTCAAGAAAACCTGACTTTCTGCATAATTTCCGAATCGATTTAGACCATCCGAATCGGTTCGGTCGACCCAGACCTGGAAACTGTCTCAAGGCGAATCGATTCGGCCAGGCCGAATCGATTCGGTTCTCCAGATTTGCCTAATTTGTCTTAAGGGTTATGAGCCCTAATTCTCCCAAACCTCCAATCTCTTCAATTTTACCCACAACCAACAACATTTGTCTACCCAACATTTATCCTACATGATTAATAACCATTATAATCCACATTTTTATCATCAAAACTAAGATTATGGTTTAATTCCCATAAATTCCATTTTTGATCTCCAAAAAGAATATACATAAAAATCATACAATCTATTCAACTTAAATAACATATTAGCAAGTAGAAAACATGCCTTGATGTAGGAAATATCATATTTCTTTGAGTAGGAGCATCAATCCATCTTCAATCTTCATTTTTCTCTTTTTTCTCCACGTTTCTCTTCTTCTTTCTTTCTCTCCTTTTCTCTCTATGTTTTAAGACATAAAATGAGGAAATGAAATAAGGGGCAAGACCAAAATTGTGGCTTAACATAATTCTCCCAACTTAAGCGGTTAATACCACATTAAAATGACTCGCAAATACGCATATAAGCTAAAACCAGGTAAAAGTGGCCGAAATACAAAACTACAATATGGCACTTATTTTGATTGTCTCGCACGTTCCAAAACCAACTACACCCTCTAAACTGGCAACCGGAAATTTTTATAAATCATTTTGAATTCCAATCTTATTTAAACCTAAATGTCATTTTAAATACATGACACTATAAACATGCAACTTCATGATATTTACTTTCACATACAGTAAATATACATCAATCTAGTAAATATTAACTTTCAATTCATTCAATTAATATTTACTCCAGTCCCCACATTTTATATAATTACCTTATGCGGTAAAATTAATATAAAATGAGCCTCCCAAATTGAGGGTTGTTACAGTTAATTCCTTGCCTTATGGATCATAGAGTCCGAACTTATAGAATCTGATTTTCCTTTGAATCCTGGGTGCAATGAATCTAGAAAAATTCCCAAAAATCTTCTCCTAACTGGCCTCGTCTTGAGTATCTTTCATTTTCCCTCACTTTTCTCTCTATTTTTCCTCTTACACTCTTGGAATAATAAGTTGGTGTTTCTTTATCACTAACCCTTTCATTTTATAATCCTAATATCAAAATTAGATTAACATGCTACTGTAAAATGATCATATACCCCTATACGGGTCCCGACTATTCTGAAAACCCTCTGAAACCCAATCACTACCCATGTTACTTAATTTTTACTGTTTCTATCTATTCCGGATCAACCATGCACTCGAAAGCATCATTCGAGTCATCAATCACAAATATCTCATCTCAACCTACTATAACCCACACGTATGTGTTGACTGAGATACACTCAAATCCCGTCACTTTTACTCACTCACGATGTAATATAAAATAATACAATTTCATTTACTTATCGCCACAAGTAAATATAATAACACATAAATATTAATTTAATATTCGCTAAATAATATTTTTTTGATTCACTTTATTTCTCAAATTATTTAAATTACGAGTACAACTGTAATTCAAATATTCCCCCAAATACGGGGTATTACAATATTATTTAATGGTCTCGCAATAAAAATCTTGCCTTAGGTTTGAAGATTGAATAATACCCACTTGAATACATTTCATTTACCTTCTCTAGTATTTTCTTAAATCTACCAAGATCTTATTGCTATTATGTGTAACACCCCGTATTTTTGTGCATTTAATATTTAATTAGTTCGGGATTTTTTTCAAATTACTGGTGTGTTGTAATTTTAATTGAATTGATTATGGCAATATATATATTTAAATATTAATCGAGAAGTGAATGGTTAATGTTTAGGGAAATTTATTTACTAAGTGAATAGTAATAATTTAATTACGTCATTTCGAGTATTAATGACGAGGTATACACTTATCCCAGCCGGGAGTCGGTATAGACTAAATGGGGTGTGAGATGAAGATTTTTATAAATTATTTCGGATGCCAATTCTGAGTGCGCGGTTGAGTCCGGATGGGTCGAGATAGTCAGAAAAGAGTACCCGGGGGTAGTAATTGGGTCTCGGGGTATTTTTGGGCTTAGCCGGGCCCACACGGGGTGAGTTGGGCCACTTTAATTAAGCCCATTAGGTGAAAAACGGGATGGAGAGTTTTAACCTAAGTGAGGGGATAGGAAATCAGCAGCCATCACAAATATAATCCTAGGGCTTGAGAGGGAAATTGGGGGAAAGATTAGCATGAGCAATTGGGAGCTTTTGGAGCCAAATTAAAGGGTTAATTTGGGGTGTTCTTCGTCAACCAAACTCTACAACAACGGAATCAGACCCTACAAATGATTCCAGGCAAGTGGTTAACTGTTTTGATTCTTAAAGCATGATAATCAATTTATATTATAGTGATGTGGGTATGAAAATCCGTTTTTGGGTGTAAATGGGTACAAAATGGGGTTTTTATTTTTGAAATACTTGAATAAGATTCAAAGTAAGATTTAGATAGGTGATTGATATCTGAATATGTATATATGATTTGAACGAAAATTTCAGATCATAAAAGAGTATAAATTGAATCTGGAATTTGGGATTTAAAACAGATAGTTGAATTTTATGGAGAAAGAGCCATTTCGACAATTATGAGATAAGTAGAGAGGTTAATTATCTTAAGGTCGCTATGATGAATGGTATGTGGATTAACCATGTGTAGATGATGGTAGAATGTAATTAGAGGTTTAAATTCTGGTTTAGAAACCTTGAGGTTCGTTAATGGTGGAAAACAGGGGGAGGCAGAGCTGTAACGAAGGGGTCGATCGATCGATCGGGGGCATCGATCGATCGATGGCAGGAAATTCTGGGCAGTTCGCCCAGTTTGTATATAAGGGGATAAATTAATTAAATTTAACTCCCAAACATTTATTTAGTGATAAATAATGGTGAAACAAATATTCCTAGAATTTATGGGAGAAAGTAATTGGGACTAGGATGAATAATTGGGACTAGGATGAATTTATGTGGGGCATTTAATGGATAAATTTGAGAGACTTTATTCCAAAATAGTGAGGTACGGATTGAGTGAGTGAATCCGGGTATATTGGTAAAGTGCCCCATGGTAGTGAATTAAGTTTGGAGATAAACTAAGTAATTTAGAGTCGGGGTATAGACTCGGGAAATATTTAATTTCGGGTCGAGTGAATCGAGTCCGGGTATGTTATTAATTATAAGCAAATATAATTGGGAAAATTCTAGAAATAAAGGTGTGACACATTGTAGGCAAAGATGTGGGTATTATATTATGTGATGTAAATTGGACCAAGCGAGTGAGTTCGGGTATGTTGGTTAAGTGATATCAAGGTGTCAAATTAATTATAGAGAGAAAGTAATTAGTTTGGAGTCGGAACTTTGACTCGGAAATGTGGAGGTAAGGGCCAAGTGAGAGAGTCCGGGGATAATGGTTGGGTGACACCAAGTTATTAAATTAATATATGTGTTAATTAGTTTAAATAGAGTCGGTTTATAGACTCGGGTAGAATTAAATTAATATGTGTGTTAATTAATTTAATTAGAGTCGTTTTGTAGACTCGGGTAGGATTAAATTAATATGTGTATTAATTAATTTAATTAGAATCGGGCGATAGACTCGGGGAAAGTATTATATTAATTATGGTGTGAATTAATTATATTAGAGTCGGACCATAGACTCGGGAAAAGGATAAGTTATTAAGTGAGAAAATTAATTACATTGAGTCGGGCCACAGACTCAGGAAATTACAGGCAGTGTATGGGATTTTGAGTACATGGTAAAGCCGGGTTTATATTATATATATATACGGTGTCGTGATAGTATATATATATATGTGTATTTATTGTGCGTGATACTAAATATCAGTGATTAGATATTTATTAAATTTATATACTCTAATGCTATCAAGGGAGGTTGCGCGATGTGGGTGAATCCCCTAGCTTGAGGAGTAGGGCGAGTATATCCCTAGGTCATAGCTTCCGGTATATATGGGTGAGGGATTTATCTCACTTTCAGGGAAGGAATATGACCGCCTCCACTTCGTTTATATTTTGGTCCAAGTTGGTGAGCGATTCTAACTTGGGGAAACTAGGTTTTGGGAGCACACCTAGTGAGATAGCATTTTAGAGGGAATCATCCGGTGAGGTTATACTCGGAAGGATGGATACACGTATTATTTATGTGTGGATGTTAGTAAAGGTACGTATAATATGGTAGTAAATATTATATGCAGGTAATAATACAGTGCGTGATGTATTTACTTTATATAACTCGGGTTATAGTGATATGTAGTTAATTAATGGGAAATTAATTAAGTTAATTATTTGTGGGAATAATACAGTGTGTGATGCATGTATTTTATATAACTTGTGACACGGTTATATGCTGCTATTTAAGAGGAATAAATTAAGTTAATTATGAAATAACTTATAATTCAAGAATCATTGTACTCGGGTTAGAGTAGTATGGCAAGGGAAGGTTATACCAGGACTAGTTGGACGGGGTAGTACAACTAGGTGGGGTTAAGGTAACCGGTAGGTGTGCACAATAGTGGAGGGGTGAGAATGTCCACAAGGCAGTGCGACACTAACTTAAATATGAAGCGCATTCATGCATTTTAAATTACTGCAGTTAATTCACTTGCTAAATATTTTCAAAATGTTTTGGGTTCTAACCCTTGCTATAAAAATATTTTCAAAACCTTTTAGGTGTCCAGCCACAGGGATGCCAGGATTGATATTCTATTCCAGGGACACGGAGCTGCGGCATATGTGGATGCTAGCAGGAGTTTGGATTAGACGCATCATTCATTCATTCCTAGAGTAGGAATCTTGTATCAGTTTCAGTTATATTTAGGGCTTGTCGCCCAGACTTCTCGGTACAGTTTCAGGTGTAATTCATTCAGGTGTTGATTAATTGTATTTGATTATTTATTTGGTGGCCGATGATTTATTCGGCAAGTTGTGTAATTACGATTCAATTTATTTTCATTCAGTTGTGTGAATGGTTTATATCTAATTCCGCATGTATTGTTTTGTTTAATTAAAAAGTTAAAATTGGCACTAGTTTTTGGAATACTAGGTGATTAGTAAGTTTTAAAAAGTTTTCGACAGTGATGCTAAGGATGATCCAACTGGGATTCCTGTTTTAATTTGGTATAGGACTGATCACCCGATATTTTATTAAGCGGGGTGTCACAGATGGTATCAGAGCATCAGGTTCTAGTATCCTTAGGATCTGTGCAGCTTTTCACGTTTCAGCTAAGCAGTCTTTGATATAGAGCCCTATAATAGGATTGTTGTATTCTCATACGTATGCGCATATACGTTCTTCTGCGAAATTTATATTTGAGAGTGAACTCATAGAATTCGATTCTCAGTCCAGATGACGCCCAGGAGAGAGCAGCTAGGGAAACAGGGGGAGATGAGGCGAGGGAGGCTCGTCAGGAGCAAGAGTTACCACAGCAATGGTCAGGGATGATTTTGGCAGCTTAGGTAACTGAAGTAGTGGCACAGGAAGTTGGAGCAACGGTGGTCACAACGGCAGGGTACTTTCCACGGGATCAGCCACAAGTGTTAGTGGTGCCGGGTGTTCAGACTCACGCAGAGTCGTCAGGGTGGAAGCAAGAAAGAGAGGTTATTTTAGCGGGAGCCCACCAGAGTTGCGAGGGGGTTCAGGTGTAGTACTAGCGTGTCAAGGAAGGGAGGTATCCAGCGTCACCTACGCATGGGAGATTGCGATGGGGTACGAAAGTAAATGCTAACCACTTTTAGTTAGTGGGAGCGGTGCTACAGTGGTGGGAGTCGATCACCACAAGTTGAGGAAAGGGACACACTAGCTACTGCAGAGTTTTGGGTGCGGTTCGACCGCAAGTATTTTTCCTTCAACGGTCGAGATCGAAATGAAGAGAAAATTTTGTGAGGAGACTCAAAGGGAGATCGTTAAGTGGCCGATTGCGAGGAAGAATTCACTCGTTGGCAAAATTTTGTACCGGATGAGGTAGGCAAGGATAAGAGAAAGAAAGCAAAGTTTATGGATGGGTTAGTCTGGAGAATCAGACAACATTTAATTGATAATTCCGCATTAATAAGTTATACTGATGTCATTAACGCAACACTCCGGCACTGTTGGGAATATCGCTTCCACACGAAAGGAAGCGGGAAGGGAGTGGGGATTAGCCAGTCGGATGAGGCTGAAGGGAACAATACCAGTGGGGTATCCCAGCAAAAGACTGGGGGAGATCAGGGGCAGGATTTTCGGCAAGGAAATCATGCCAAATGATCTAGAACTGGAGGCTATTGGCGGGGTGGCCAGGAATTCCAACAAGGTTGGCATGGAAGGGATCAGTGGCAGGGTGAACATATTAGAAAGTGTTTCGTTTGTGGGAAAAGCGAGACTCATGAAGATATATTACCTTAAGCGAGGCAGGGTTCAACTACATGATGAGGTCCTAGATGTAAAGCCACTAAAGCAAATCACGGGTGCATTCGGGCAGGGAGAAGCTGCTCCGGAAATCGAGAACCAGCCGATGCAGCTGGAGTATAGAAGTAATTATTTTACCCTAGGGGCGTGGGGTATATTGTTGAGTGACAAAGAGGATGTCACAGTATAAGACTTATTTTTCACTAGAGTTCGCAGGTGAGTCGAACTTAGTGGGTGCGTTGGCGGGAGCAGCCATAGCATGTGGGTAAACCTTCCGTAGGGTAGCGGAGTTCCTTAGTGTTCTTCATGGGAGAGTGGAGGCGTACACTGAGTGATTTGTTGAATTATGCGAGGAATTACTACTTTCGAGAATTATGGGAGTAGGGTTGATAATACTTTTTAAACATCGGCTGGATAGTGATGGAATTTAACTATTATGGATAGTGGAGTTAAAATTTTGGTCACCGCGACACCAGGGTGTGGTTGGTACTAGGTATCACCGGAGAGGGCGTATAGCCTATATATATGTGGGTATATATGTTGTATTACGTGGTGCAATAGCACATAGTGAGGTTTTGTGTTCTCACATTTTATCCCGGTAAATGGGGATGTTTACTGAAGTGAATTAGGGTGGTTGAATTGATTTTCGACCAAAGAGAGATAGCTCGGGGTTTATTTTGCGCAAGGACTAGTGGTAGTAAGGGCGCGGTATTATGTTGTCTTTGGTAGCATAAGGGTAAGCGTATATTCTTTTGTGTTGAGAGATAAGTATTTATGGGGAGATAGTTGGACGTAGCATGGGTTGAGTACCCGGGCAGTAATTATATAAGTAAATATATGTATATGTGATATGACTACGGGTTCAGAGTTATATTACGGGTTACGACTAGCACAGCCGGGTAACTTTCGTGCGGTAGAGCGCAGGGATAGTGTCACACCCCAAACCCAATATCCATACTAATCATTTATTATTAGAATAATTAAATCATAATCTAGAGCCCATTGGAAATATAATTCATCTATCCATATTTTACTGTATAATGCGCATAATCAACATAATATTATTATTGTGCCATAACGAAATCAATATCAGAGTCATAATTTAAGCGGACATACAATACAATGATTAACTACGATAAAATTTCACAATCATCAACTCAATCCATACTAACGCAAAATATACAATGTGTGAGTAAATTAAAATCTTCAGTGTGACAATGATAAAATCCCCACATTTAAACCCCGGCTCCTTCCAACGGTGCAACTCTCAAAGTTACCGGTCATATGGTATTCTAGTTGGCAGCATAGAAACCTGAAATTGTTAAAATATAACTGTAAGCATTAATCTTAGTGAGGTACTCCTTCCCTACAATGTAATAACAATTCTATATAGAATAAGTGGATATAAAATCCGAACAATCCTGCCCATTGGCAATAACAAATCCTGGAACATAAGTTCCAACAAATCATTGGATCTTTGTCCAATTCCAATCCTGGATCATAAGACCCAACCAATCCTGGATATTTTAATATCCAAACAAATCCTGAATACCGAAGTATTCAAACAAATCCGCTCTTAGAGCTATATTCATATTTATATATGAAACAAATCATAAGTACACTCACCTTGACAGTTTAACTGGATTTTCCCTTGCCTTTATCCTGTACTTGTTCAATCAGCTCTCCTTCCCTTCCTATCATTCTCACAATATTAGTATCATCATAAGAATATTAATAGTCCAAAGAATAACTTCAATCATAACTCAATTCATAAGCATCATATTATTCAATTCAAATCATTCATTAAAATGAAGTCCCATCTAGACTCAGGTTCTGATATCTAACATATTCAAATTACAGCCCAAACCCTTTTTAATTTTTCTTGGTAATCCAATCCTTATTATATCATGTTTCCAAAACAAAAGACGGCACATCATTCCGAGTTTCCTAGAGCAAAATAAGCCTATTTCTTCACTACATAGCAAATCTACCCTATAGGCTCTTTTATCGTTCATTCAACTTCCAGGAATTTTCATGATTTTTATACATCATAAATTTCTATGATCTTTCACCCAACATCATTAAACACATTTAAAAATATAAGATTAAAGTTTCATAATTTTTAAGGTTCGTTTGCTATGTCAAGCAAAACACCGAACACATGGCGGGCATATTTTCACCCTTAGGGCAGATTTCTTACCCGAACTTCAAACCCTCACCAAGGACTCATTTGTTGGTATTTTCACATGATTTTCGGATATGTCATACATATATGAGTCCATGTTAATATCCAATTGGAATCAATCGATTCCAGTAACTATACAAAAATATATGGAAGTTTGAATAAACAAAGTTTCTAAACAAAGCAATCTTAGGGTTTTGTACATTCAACTTAACTTAAACTTGCATATATCCATACATATGCACCCAAACATGAAAGTTCAATAAAAATCAAGGATTTATATCATATAAATCGTAAATGAAAGAAAAAATAGCAAGATTCATGGTTGGAATTACCTTAGGGGCTTTTTCGTAATTTTCTATGAATTTTCTTCAATTTTCTCCTCACTTTTTCTTCCTAACTTCCAACTTCTCTTTCCTTAGGCTTAAAATCTCTCATGGCTGCATTTTGGCTGAATAAAGAGGTAATTCTAAGGGTTTGAGGTCGGCCAAAGCCACCACCCTTCCCAACCAATGAGAATAAAACATTTGTTGCCATATTAAGACAAAATACTACTTAATGGATGGACTACTTTGCCCTTGTTTCGTAATTTTGGTATAACTTCTCACTCGAACCTCCGTTTCATTCACCGTTTGTTGTGTTACAACCATAACTCACTTTTCTACAATTATGTAGTTTTCACCTCAAGTCAATTGTTATGTCATAAAGGTCAAAACTAGCCTTAAACATGGGCATTCCTATCGAAACCTTCAAATTTTGTATTTGTAACTAATTCGACATTTCATGCTTTTTGGAGGTAGGATTAGACTAAACATAATAAATTAACATCACATATATTAATAACACACTAATCATATCACACAAGCTAGGCATGATTTACGTATAATTAATCATAATTATATTCGGGTTGTCACAATTCTCCCCCTGTTAGGAAATTTCGTCCTCGAAATTGACATACCTTGGTTGTCCGAATCAAACAAGTAGGGATAACGAATTTTCATGCTATCCTCACTCTCCCATGTAGCTTCTTCCATGGAATGCCTTCTCCACACAACTTTCACAAGTGGGATCACCTTTGATCTTAATATTTGTTCTTTCCTATCAACGATAGCAAGCGGTTCTTCCACGTAGCTCAAATCTTCCTTCAACTCAATAGGTTGTTCCACCAATACATGTGAAGGGTCTGCTACATACTTTCTCAACATAGAAACATGGAAAACATCATGTAACCGAGATAATTCTGGTGGTAACGCTAACTTGTAAGCAACCATCCCGACTTTCTCAAGGATTTCATAAGGTCCAATGTAGCGTGGACTTAATTTCCCTTTCTTTCCAAACCTCATAACTCATTTCCATGGAGATATCCGAAGAAACACATAATCCCCTTTCTGGAATTCCAAATCTTTTCGTCGTTTATCCGCATAACTTTTCTGTCTGCTTTGAGCTATTCTCATTCTATCTTGAATAATCTTCACTTTTTCAGTGGTGACTTCAATTAATTCTGGACCCTCTATCTTCCTTTCACCAACTTCACCCCAACATATCGGTGTACGACATCGTCTACCATACAAGGCTTCATATGGAGCCATACCAATAGTAGACTGAAAACTATTGTTATATGCAAATTCTATCAAAGGAAAATATTCATCCCAATTACCTTTGAAATCAAGCACACAAGCTCTAAGCATATCTTCCAAAATCTGTATTGTCCTTTCAGACTGCCCATCTGTCTGGGGGTGAAAAGCCGTACTAAACTTTAAGTTAGTACCCATAGCATACTGCAAGCTATCCCAAAATCTGGATGTAAAAGTAGGGTCCCTATCTGAAACAATAGATACCGGTGCTCCATGCAATCGAATAATTTCATTAACATACAATCTAGCGTACCTATCAACTGTATACGTAGTCTTGACTGCTAGAAAGTGAGCGGACTTTGTCAATCTATCCACCACTACCCAAATCGAATCTGACCCCTTCTGAGATCGAGGAAGCCCAACCACAAAATCCATCGTTACATGATCCCATTTCCATTCCGGTATCGGCAATGGCTGAAGCAGACCAGTAGGTTTCTGATGCTCCACTTTCACTTGCTGACATATAAGGCACCTCGCAACAAAATCAGCTATTTCCTTCTTCATATTATTCCACCAATAATGCTCCTTTAAATCCCTATACATTTTAGTGCTACCAGGATGCATAGTATAAATGGAATTATGAGCCTCATCTAAAATTTCCTCTTTCAATCCACACACATTAGGCACACACAACCGATGCTTATACAATAAAGTGCCATCATTCACAATACAAAAATCTTCAGACTTGCCATCTCGGAGATCTTGTCGTTTCTTCTCAAGGAAAGGATCTTGACTTTGCAAATCATGAATACGGGTAGCTAACAAAGGCCTCACGCTTACATGAGCAAAGAATCTGTCCCCATCTGCTAGCTGCAATTCCACTCCCATCAATCTCAACTCCATAATATGAGCAACTCTAGCACATCGAATACACGATAACCTGCCTGAAGCCTTTCTACTCAAAGCGTCTGCAACTACATTTGCCTTTCTTGGGTGGTAGTGAATTGTACAATCATAATCTTTAATTAACTCCATCCACCGCCTCTGCCTCAAATTCAACTCCTTCTGAGTAAACAAATACTTAAGGCTTTGATGGTCAGTAAAAATTTCACATACCTCACCATATAGATAATGACGCCATAATTTCAAAGCAAATACAATAGCAGCAAGTTCCAAATCATGTGTAGGATAATTACGTTCATGTGTACGCAACTGCCTAGAAGCATAGGCAATAACTTTACCATGCTGCATAAAAACACAACCCAACCCCTGATGTGAAGCATCGGTATAAACAACAAAACCATCTCCACCATGCGGAATAGTAAGAACAGGTGCGGTTACCAACCTCTTTTTCAATTCATCAAAACTATTTTCGCAATCAAAATTCCATTCAAACTTAACATCTTTCCGAGTCAGTTTAGTCATTGGTAAGGCAATCGAAGAAAATCCCTTAATAAACCTTCTATAATACCCAGCTAAACCCAGAAAACTCCTCACCTCAGTCACATTATCGGGTCTCTCCCATTTCACAATAGCCTCTACCTTTTTAGGATCAACACATATACCATCTCCAGAAATAACATGGCCTAAAAATGCAACTTGTGATAGCCAAAATTCACACTTGCTAAACTTGGCATACAACTTCTTATCTTTCAACAGATTCAAAATAGTTGTGAGATGTTTTTCATGTTCAACCATATCATGGGAATAAATCAGAATATCATCAATAAAAACTATCACAAATGAATCAACAAAAGGATGCAGTACCCGGTTCATAAGATCCATAAATACAGCTGGAGCATTAGTCACCCCAAAAGGCATCACAAGAAATTCAAAATGACCATACCGAGTACGGAAAGCGGTTTTAGAAATATCACTTTCCTTCACCCTCACCTGATGATAACCCGATCGCAAGTCTATCTTTGAAAACACTTTAGCACCCTGCAACTGATCAAACAAATCATCTATACGAGGTAAAGGATACTTGTTCTTAATTGTAGCTTTATTCAGTTGCCTATAATCAATACACAAACGCATGGTACCATCTTTCTTTTTCACAAATAAAACTGGCGCACCCCATGGAGATACGCTAGGTTGTATGAACCCCCTATCAAGTAAATCTTGCAATTGAATCTTGAGTTCTTTCAACTCAGCAGGTGCCATTCTATACGGTGCCATAGAAATAGGGGTTGTCCCTGGTGCTAATTCAATACTAAATTCAACTTCTCTTTCTGGAGGTAACCCTGGCAACTCACTAGGAAACACTTCAGGAAAATCCCATACAATAGGAACATCGACTAATTGTAAAGCCCCCTTCCTAGTGTCAAGAACATATGAAATAAAACCCTCACAACCCTTACTCAATAATTTCCTCGTCTGAATAGCAGAAATGATGCAACTGGGAACAATTTTCCTTTCCCCCACAAATTTAAATTCAGGCTCACCAGGCATATTAAAAACAACTTCCTTACGGAAACAATCCATGGATGCATGATATTTGGATAGCCAATCCATTCCCAGAATTATATCAAAATCAGAAATATCCAATGGAAGTAGATCTATAACTGTATCTCTAGACCCCACAGTCAAAACACAATCATGAAAAACATATTCAGTTACAACCATATCCCCCATAGGCATATAAATACCCAACCCCACATCTAAACGAGCACACGGTATATTCAAGTATATGGAAAAAGCATAGGACACAAAAGAATGTGTGGAACCAGGATCAACCAAAACATAAGCACTTCTATCACTAACAGAAAGTGTACCTGTCACCACATCTGGCGTAATCTGAGCTTCTTTCATCGTAAAGACTCGTCCACCTAGCCTGGAACCACTAGCTTGTCCTCTACCCACACTCTTCACTGTACTGCCTGGAGATAACATTCTGCTTGCTACTTCACTATGTGCTGCTGGAGTCTGTGCCAATTGCGGACAATTCTTCTTAATATGCCCCACTTGATGACAATGGTAGCATTCCAATCCCTTAAGCTTAGGACACTCAGATTTATAATGTCCTTCCTCTTTACAAAAGAAACATGTAACACCTCCTATTGGGGCCTCACCTCTCCCTGACTTTCTGGCTGAACCAAAAGATCCTCCTCCCCTGGTATCTCTACCAAACCTCCCCTGACCTCTACCACTATCTCCACCACCTCTCTGAAATTTATGAGGTTCCACCTTAACACTTCCACTCTCACCTCCCCTATACTGAGATGCGTCGAATCTACTTTTCTTAAAACTCTCTCTGCTCGCCACCCCTTGGTTCATTTGCCTTTCTGCTATCATGGCTTTGTTTACCAGAGAAGCATAATCTTCTAACTCATAAGTGGCTACTCTATTTTGAATAGGCAAAATCAGTCCATCTTGAAACTTACTACATTTATCTTCTTCCTCCTGCACATACTTAGTAGCAAATCTAGACAAAGCAGTAAATTTTGCATCATACTCCCTCACAGACATGTTCCCTTGGGTCAAATTTATAAACTCCCTCAGTTTCTCCCTCCTATAGACCTTAGGGAAATACTTAACATACAAAGCTTTAATAAATTCAGCCCAAGTAATAACATCAGTACCTTCCATCCTGGGCACCAAATGGTTGCTGGCTTCCCACCAATATTTCACCTCTCCTTTGAGCTTAAACACAGCTAGATTCACTTTCTGGTTATCTGGAACCTTCATAACTGCAAAGATAGTTTCTAGAAACTTCTCATGCATGGAATCTTTCATTTCCTTCCTTGCCTCTTTCTCAATCCTGGCCACAGTCTTGGATTCTAGATATCTAGCCTGTTGTTCTGCCATTTGCGCCATATTTCTTTCTTGTTGCTCTGCCATCCTCATCATTGCCTGCGCCATTATTTGCATCTCTGTAGGCTGCTCTTGCTCTCTAGCCCTTCCAGCAACACTTTGCTCCACTTCAGTATTCTCTGTACGAGAAGCGACTCCCTCTTCTCTAGGTTGTCCATTCCCAGGTTCCATCTGGAATTATCTGTAATACAATAAAATTCTAACAACCAATATAAATAGTTTACAGTACTAAACTATTTGTTAGTATATAAACAATTCAATAATATCAAATCAATCAATAAATGCCATCTAATCGTCACACACGTCCAGAATTAATAACCTAGACGCTCTGATACCACTAATTGTCACACCCCAAACCCAATATCCATACTAATCATTTATTATTAGAATAATTAAATCATAATCTAGAGCCCATTGGAAATATAATTCATCTATCCATATTTTACTGTATAATGCGCATAATCAACATAATATTATTATTGTGCCATAACGAAATCAATATCAGAGTCATAATTTAAGCGGACATACAATACAATGATTAACTACGATAAAATTTCACAATCATCAACTCAATCCATACTAACGCAAAATATACAATGTGTGAGTAAATTAAAATCTTCAGTGTGACAATGATAAAATCCCCACATTTAAACCCCGGCTCCTTCCAACGGTGCAACTCTCAAAGTTACCGGTCATATGGTATTCTAGTTGGCAGCATAGAAACCTGAAATTGTTAAAATATAACTGTAAGCATTAATCTTAGTGAGGTACTCCTTCCCTACAATGTAATAACAATTCTATATAGAATAAGTGGATATAAAATCCGAACAATCCTGCCCATTGGCAATAACAAATCCTGGAACATAAGTTCCAACAAATCATTGGATCTTTGTCCAATTCCAATCCTGGATCATAAGACCCAACCAATCCTGGATATTTTAATATCCAAACAAATCCTGAATACCGAAGTATTCAAACAAATCCGCTCTTAGAGCTATATTCATATTTATATATGAAACAAATCATAAGTACACTCACCTTGACAGTTTAACTGGATTTTCCCTTGCCTTTATCCTGTACTTGTTCAATCAGCTCTCCTTCCCTTCCTATCATTCTCACAATATTAGTATCATCATAAGAATATTAATAGTCCAAAGAATAACTTCAATCATAACTCAATTCATAAGCATCATATTATTCAATTCAAATCATTCATTAAAATGAAGTCCCATCTAGACTCAGGTTCTGATATCTAACATATTCAAATTACAGCCCAAACCCTTTTTAATTATTCTTGGTAATCCAATCCTTATTATATCATGTTTCCAAAACAAAAGACGGCACATCATTCCGAGTTTCCTAGAGCAAAATAAGCCTATTTCTTCACTACATAGCAAATCTGCCCTATAGGCTCTTTTATCGTTCATTCAACTTCCAGGAATTTTCATGATTTTTATACATCATAAATTTCTATGATCTTTCACCCAACATCATTAAACACATTGAAAAATATAAGATTAAAGTTTCATAATTTTTAAGGTTCGTTTTGCTATGTCAAGCAAAACACCGAACACATGGCGGGCATATTTTCACCCTTAGGGCAGATTTCTTACCCGAACTTCAAACCCTCACCAAGGACTCATTTGTTGGTATTTTCACATGATTTTCGGATATGTCATACATATATGAGTCCATGTTAATATCCAATTGGAATCAATCGATTCCAGTAACTATACAAAAATATATGGAAGTTTGAATAAACAAAGTTTCTAAACAAAGCAATCTTAGGGTTTTGTACATTCAACTTAACTTAAACTTGCATATATCCATACATATGCACCCAAACATGAAAGTTCAATAAAAATCAAGGATTTATATCATATAAATCGTAAATGAAAGAAAAAATAGCAAGATTCATGGTTGGAATTACCTTAGGGGCTTTTTCGTAATTTTCTATGAATTTTCTTCAATTTTCTCCTCACTTTTTCTTCCTAACTTCCAACTTCTCTTTCCTTAGGCTTAAAATCTCTCATGGCTGCATTTTGGCTGAATAAAGAGGTAATTCTAAGGGTTTGAGGTCGGCCAAAGCCACCACCCTTCCCAACCAATGAGAATAAAACATTTGTTGCCATATTAAGACAAAATACTACTTAATGGATGGACTACTTTGCCCTTGTTTCGTAATTTTGGTATAACTTCTCACTCGAACCTCCGTTTCATTCACCGTTTGTTGTGTTACAACCATAACTCACTTGTCTACAATTATGTAGTTTTCACCTCAAGTCAATTGTTATGTTATAAAGGTCAAAACTAGCCTTAAACATGGACATTCCTATCGAAACCTTCAAATTTTGTATTTGTAACTAATTCGACATTTCATGCTTTTTGGAGGTAGGATTAGACTAAACATAATAAATTAACATCACATATACTAATAACACACTAATCATATCACACAAGCTAGGCATGATTTACGTATAATTAATCATAATTATATTCGGGTTGTCACAGATAGGGTGTATGAGCACCCGGGTTAATTAAGGCAAAATTTTGTGCGGTTAAGCATGGGTATAGGGTGTATGGGCGCCCTGGTTAAGTTAAATGCATACTTGGGTAACGTATGGTTAGAATCGGATGGGATAGATATAGCGGACTTGGAGGCACATGACTAGTGAGTAATATGATAATACTGGAACACTAGGTTTATCTTAATTTCGAGGACGAAATTCCTTTGTAAGGGGGGAAGTATGTAACACCCCGTATTTTTGTGCATTTAATATTTAATTAATTCGGGATTTTTTTTAAATTACTGGTGTGTTGTAATTTTAATTGAATTGATTATGGCAATATATATATTTAAATATTAATCGGGAAGTGAATGGTTAATGTTTAGGGAAATTTATTTACTAAGTGAATAGTAATAATTTAATTACGTCATTTCGAGTATTAATGACGAGGTATACACTTATCCCAGCCGGGAGTCGGTATAGACTAAATGGGGTGTGAGATGAAGATTTTTATAAATTACTTCGGATGACAATTCTGAGTGCGCGGTTGAGTCCGGATGGGTCGAGATAGTCAGAAAAGAGTACCCGGGGGTAGTAATTGGGTCTCGGGGTATTTTTGGGCTTAGCCGGGCCCACACGGGGTGAGTTGGGCCACTTTAATTAAGCCCATTAGGTGAAAAACGGGATGGAGAGTTTTAACCTAAGTGAGGGGTTAGGAAATCAGCAGCCATCACAAATCTAATCCTAGGGCTTGAGAGGGAAATTGGGGGAAAGACTAGCATGAGCAATTGGGAGCTTTTGGAGCCAAATTAAAGGGTTAATTTGGGGTGTTCTTCGTCAACCAAACTCTACAACAACGGAATCAGACCCTACGAATGATTCCAGGCAAGTTGTTAACTTTTTTTATTCCTAAAGCATGATAATCAATTTATATTATAGTGATGTGGGTATGAAAATCCGTTTTTGGGTGTAAATGGGTACAAAATGGGGTTTTTATTTTTGAAATACTTGAATAAGATTCAAAGTAAGATTTAGATAGGTGATTGATATCTGAATATGTATATATGATTTGAACGAAAATTTCAGATCATAAAAGAGTAGAAATTGAATCTGGAATTTGGGATTTAAAATAGATAGTTGAATTTTATGGAGAAAGAGCCATTTCGACAATTATGAGATAAGTAGAGAGGTTAATTATCTTAAGGTCCCTATGATGAATGGGATGTGGATTAACCATGTGTAGATGATGGGAAAATGTAATTAGAGGTTTAAATTCTGGTTTAGAAACCTTGAGGTTCGTTAATGGTGGAAAACAGGGGGGAGGCAGAGCTGTAACGAAGGGGTCGATCGATCGATCGGGGGCATCGATCGATCGATGGTGGGAAATTCTGGGCAGTTCGCCCAGTTTGTATATAAGGGGAAAAATTAATTAAATTTAACTCCCAAACATTTATTTAGTGATAAATAATGGTGAAACAAATATTCCTAGCAATTATAGGAGAAAGTAATTGGGACTAGGATGAATAATTGGGACTAGGATGAATTTATGTGGGGCATTTAATGGATAAATTTGAGAGACTTTATTCCAAAATAGTGAGGTACGGATCGAGTGAGTGAATCCGGGTATATTGGTAAAGTGCCCCATGGTAGTGAATTAAGTTTGGAGATAAACTAAGTAATTTAGAGTCGGGGTATAGACTCGGGAAATATTTAATTTCGGGCCGAGTGAATCGAGTCCGGGTATGTTATTAATTATAAGCAAATATAATTGGGAAAATTCTAGAAATAAAGGTGTGACACATTGTAGGCAAAGATGTGGGTATTATATTATGTGATGTAAATTGGACCAAGTGAGTGAGTTCGGGTATGTTGGTTAAGTGATATCAAGGTGTCAAATTAATTATAGAGAGAAAGTAATTAGTTTGGAGTCGGAACTTAGACTCGGAAATGTGGAGGTAAGGGCCAAGTGAGAGAGTCCGGGGATAATGGTTGGGTGACACCAAGTTATTAAATTAATATATGTGTTAATTAGTTTAATTAGAGTCGGTTTATAGACTCGGGTAGAATTAAATTAATATGTGTGTTAATTAATTTAATTAGAGTCGTTTTGTAGACTCGGGTAGGATTAAATTAATATGTGTATTAATTAATTTAATTAGAGTCGGGCGATAGACTCGGGGAAAGTATTATATTAATTAAGGTGTGAATTAATTATATTAGAGTCGGACCATAGACTCGGGAAAAGGATAAGTTATTAAGTGAGAAAATTAATTACATTGAGTCGGGCCACAGACTCAGGAAATTACAGGCAGTGTATGGGATTTTGAGTACATGGTAAAGCCGGGTTTATATTATATATATATACGGTGTCGTGATAGTATATATATATATGTGTATTTATTGTGCGTGATACTAAATATCAGTGATTAGATATTTATTAAATTTATATACTCTAATGCTATCAAGGGAGGTTGCGCGATGTGGGTGAATCCCCTAGCTTGAGGAGTAGGGCGAGTATATCCCTAGGTCATAGCTTCCGGTATATATGGGTGAGGGATTTATCTCACTTTCAGGGAAGGAATATGACCGCCTCCACTTCGTTTATATTTTGGTCCAAGTTGGTGAGCGATTCTAACTTGGGGAAACTAGGTTTTGGGAGCACACCTAGTGAGATAGCATTTTAGAGGGAATCATCCGGTGAGGGTATACTCGGAAGGATGGATACACGTATTATTTATGTGTGGATGTTAGTAAAGGTACGTATAATATGGTAGTAAATATTATATGCAGGTAATAATACAGTACGTGATGTATTTACTTTATATAACTCGGGTTATAGTGATATGCAGTTAATTAATGGGAAATTAATTAAGTTAATTATTTGTGGGAATAATACAGTGTGTGATGCATGTATTTTATATAACTTGTGACACGGTTATATGCTGCTATTTAAGAGGAATAAATTAAGTTAATTATGAAATAACTTATAATTCAAGAATCATTGTACTCGGGTTAGAGTAGTATGGCAAGGGAAGGTTATACCAGGACTAGTTGGACGGGGTAGTACAACTAGGTGGGGTTAAGGTAACCGGTAGGTGTGCACAATAGTGGAGGGGTGAGAATGTCCACAAGGGAGTGCGACACTAACTTAAATATGAAGCGCATTCATGCATTTTAAATTACTGCAGTTAATTCACTTGCTAAATATTTTCAAAATGTTTTGGGTTCTAACCCTTGCTATAAAAATATTTTCAAAACCTTTTAGGTGTCCAGCCACAGGGATGCCAGGATTGATATTCTATTCCAGGGACACGGAGCTGCGGCATATGTGGATGCTAGCAGGAGTTTGGATTAGACGCATCATTCATTCATTCCTAGAGTAGGAATCTTGTATCAGTTTCAGTTATATTTAGGGCTTGTCGCCCAGACTTCTCGGTACAGTTTCAGGTGTAATTCATTCAGGTGTTGATTAATTGTATTTGATTATTTATTTGGTGGCCGATGATTTATTCGGCAAGTTGTGTAATTACGATTCAATTTATTTTCATTCAGTTGTGTGAATGGTTTATATCTAATTCCGCATGTATTGTTTTGTTTAATTAAAAAGTTAAAATTGGCACCAGTTTTTGGAATACTAGGTGATTAGTAAGTTTTAAAAAGTTTTCGACAGTGATGCTAAGGATGATCCAACTGGGATTCCTGTTTTAATTTGGTATAGGACTGATCACCTGGTATTTTATTAAGCGGGGTGTCACATTATGCTTTTGTTTAGTTGGGAATATAACCTTAATAAAATAGACTTAGTCCATTCTAAAAAATCTTATTACCGCACTTATTAATAAGGCCAAATATTAATTGGGCTCGTAATGCTTTTAAAAATAGGTCAAAATGCCCCTAAAGGTGTGGGTAACTGGTCCCAAATTAACACACTTAGAACACATAAACATGCCTCCATATCACCCCAAAGTCCACTCAAAATCGGTATACCTCAAACCACACAGTGAAACCTCTCAGCATAAAATAAAATGATACACTCAGTTATTTTATTTGATAAATGTTTTTCGTCCATTCATTAGTTGAACTTATTAATTATAATGACCTATGGTAGAAACAATTCATATACCATGCACACTTAATTATCTTTTAAATATGTGAAGCATCCTTTACAAACGAATCACATAATCATACACACTTTAATTTTCCCAATATCCTAAGTTATTATTAATTCAAGTTTATTATTTTATACCAAGTAAATGACATAAAATTATGGGGTATTACAGTTCAACTGAAAGAAAACAAACATAACATAAAGTCAAAAAATGTTTCACAAAAACTGTACCGAGAAAATTTAAGGAAGGACCAGATCCCTAAGGTGCGACTTTCGCATAAATGTAAATCACTTTCCATGGAAGTAACAGATCCAACCTTAATGTTATATGGTGAAATCTCATTAACATAAATCATAGATGATTAACTTCGGGATATAAATTGAAGTAAATAAAAATAAATGTAATTGGTAAATTCTGAGATAATGGTTAATAATTAAATATGTACGAGATATTCCAAGTTTAAGTATCATATAATGTAATTATAGATACTCCTACAATTTAGATAATTGTTGAGCCAATGCTATAATTCTTTATAGTATATAAAGAATTAACACAGTAATGTGTTGGTTGAAAAATAGGCTATAGGGAACAAAGCAATAAATACCGCCATTGGGCATTCAAATAACTTATTACGGTTATCAGCCCATAATTTCATCGAAGTTTAAACAAGCCTTTTTATACAACGTATGCATGTGTTCAAATGCACTTAATAAAAGGCCACTGACATGTCTATTAAATATAAAACTAATTAATTTCAATGGAATTGGATGAATTTAAGGAAAGAATAAAGGAAAATGACTTCTCATATATAAAAAAGTGTCGATTAATGGATCAAAGGAATGCCCTAATAAAACTAGTAAAGCATAGAACGTAAAAATTGATGTATCTTAACCTAAGTTTAAGTATATGTTTTTGAACAAAATGTGGTCAATGCATGTATTTCATAGTAATTACATATACATGCGAGCTTATATATGATATATAATTCGTTCTTTCTACCATTTATTTCTATTTTGCATTATTGCGGGATCCTCACTCGGCATCAGCTCACCATGCTCCCTTTGATACTGCAGGTCATTTTATATTTTGTCTTTGCGAGAGTTTTGTATGTAAGTGATTCTTACTATTTATGCTAGTACCTCTGATTGCACTAACCCTGAGGCACCACATAATGGGTTCGCACTTGTTAACATTATGAATTTGACCTTGGAAAATAAAATTACATGCTTATTTGGTAATTGTAATTAATTAAAATGAACTAGAAATATTATCTATGTTGTTTAACATCACTCCACACTTAATGCAGTTGAACTGAACTGGGTTAACCCATGAGTGACACGTCTATCCGAGTCAGAAAGTTACATTGCATTATTTTTTATGCCAGGATACCATACCTAACATGTCATGAGGAATGACTAACTATTTCATGACATCCCATCTTAATCCTTGATGTTTCTCATGTAGACAAGAAATGTCTAAAATTACCTTTATCATAAAAATAACAATTTCACTACACCAAAACGCTTTTTTAATAACAGGCTATTTTTTTATTAGTAACAATATTATACCACTACTATTTCTCACAATAAATTAGCATCACTAATCTCATATAAGTGTTAGTAATATTAGTTCATTATTTTAAAAGTGTTTTTTTTAAAGAAGAGTAAATAACGGTTCATTATTTACATATAAAATATCTTATAAGTGAACACTTGTTAATTCCTTCTTTTGTAATGAGTTTTCCCCTTGTATTATGTATAAAATATACTTTGGCCAAGTTTGCAGGGTTAGGCTGCTTCATCTTTCATGAAATCACTAAAGCAATGGTTGTTCATTTATAAGGATGGTGAATAAGTTGAACCTTTGGAGAAAGATGATATAAGAAGGTGCTAGTCCGAGAAAACAATAGATTGGGCAGCAAGACGGTGGTCTTCTGGAATGGTACATTGGAAAATTTTAAGAGATATATGCTCCTTTTTGTTGAATTTTTATTAAATGTAGTACTTTTATGAATTAGGTATTTTTGATGATGTTATTTCTTTTTTATCTCATTTTTTATATAAGTCTAAATAAACAATGAATTGATTGTCGGCCGTTGCAATTAATAATGTAATCTCTTTTTCAACATTCGATCTCGATTAATTTCTACTAATGCAGCCTAATTACAATTTAGTGATGGATCTCAAATGTGACCTAATCGCATTGTTTCTCCAAAAGGTATCAATATAGTTATAGGTACACTTTTTAACATCTAAAACGTCATAAAGATACATCTCCCTAATGCTCGACTAAGTCACTGTCATTATTTCTCTTAGTGGTGTTCATTTTAGAAAATAGCGAGCGTTGATATTTTAGTGCTTTATGTTTTGGGGATATATTTTTGTTAGATGTTGAGATTTAATTTAATAATAGTTTTACACATACACGCGCGCGCGCGCACACACACACACATATATATATATACATATGTCTGCTAGTGTTAGATTCTCAGGTTGTAACTATCTCATGTGTATGCTCTGGGGAATTTAATGTTTTGCAACTTTATTTATACATTAAAACAAATAATTATGATGGATAAGTATTTTAATGTTCTGTAACTTTTTAGTACTACTCCTTTGACCAATGAACTATTTTGTTTACAGGATTAGCCTTGCCGAGTTTACTGTTCTATTTAACAAGAACATGGAATTTGTGAAGAATAACTATTATAGGGATGAAGATCAAAATGAAATTTGAAGGTGACCGAGCTCTAGAGTTTATGTATGGCTACTAGATGATGATGTTACTGAAGTTGACCTACTCTTTAGAAAGAACATGTAAATGGTACTCATATTATCTAATCTTAGCTTTGTTTCTTTATATTTAATATTAAATAGTTCAATCTTATAGGTTTACTGGAACCATAGGTGGGATTGAAAAATCTAATCATTCGTTATGTTATAAACGGATAATGTTACAAAGAGTGTAAGCATGCCTATTTCTCCGGAGTAAAAAGATCAATACACCCATGTGGGTGGTATTGCGGTTGAATTATGTGTCCATATCGACCCCATTTTTCGATCAACTCTCCATTAGAACCTCCGGTGGAGCCACCATACCTCCCTGCTCGACCACAGCCATGACAACCCAATAACACAACAAATACCCAAACCTCCAAAACTCGAATTCATATCCACGGCAACCCATAAGTCGAACCCATATCCAAACTCAACTGAAACCTATAACGCATTTTCTTATTCCCACAAAAATTGGCCACAATTGATTAGCATCTGCAGAGGTCAAGACTATGATTTCAGAACGAATGGAGATAAACTTTCTTAGAATTGTAGAAGTGAGGTTCTTTCAATTTTCCCTTTGTAAATACTTATGTTTAAATAAGTGATGAAGAATCCTTTTAATTAGTTTCTAACATGTAAATTACTGATTTGAGGTATATTTTCATTGTACCAACATTAGTGGATTTTTAAACATGTTGTACTTTATAGAATACCAAACTCACAACTATATATGTTTGTAGGTACGTGACGTCAATTATCTATATGATTTAAGTTTTCTTAAGGTGGTTATGGAGGTGAATAATTACTAGCATGTAACCAACCTTTTTGGCTATACCATATTAAATCATACAATATTGTGATCCCAATATTATTTTATATAAGCTATGCCCTGAAATACATATCTCAATCGAATTAACAGGTTATCTAACTGCAGGACTGGTCCTAAGATTGGAAGTGCCACGTGCTAAAATTAATTTAGGACTCTTTTAAAAAAAATATTGTACAAAGATATTAAATATCTAAAATGGGCCCCTAAAAAATTAAACTTATCTTTTAGGGGCCCATTTTAGTTGGTTGAGATTTTTGGATACATATTGTTTTTGGGTAGTTAACAAAATGGGCTCCTAAAAAAATAAATTTATTTTAAAAATTGACAAATTAATATACATAAAATATTTTTGAACCCCTATAATATACATTTATAGGTGCATATTCTAAAATGTGTCATGTGTCATTGCCCATTTGGCACATGGCCAGGGCCGGCCATGTCTGACGGATTGATATGGTTAAACATGTGACAAAAATGGCTAAATAATTGCAAATTACATAGTTGATTTTAATGCTAATCCATATGTACTTTCTTATTTTAATTTTATGGGGCTTCATAATAATAGTAAAAAATTATTTGACAATATTTGTTCTATTTTTTTGCTCTTATTTTATTTTTTTACCTATACCTTTTTTTATGAGTATTTGATTCTTCTCTGTATTGCTAATATCTCTCTTCAAAGTAACCCTAGAATAAACATTATAAATTTTAATTGCTTCAAGGCATGTTTTGTGTTGAAATAAATTTCATTCGATAATTAAATAAATTGAGACTTTCGGTTTGCGTATATTGTTATCATGATTTTTAATGTGGTATTTTATGTGGTACTTACAATATATTATAATGCTATTGTTTCTTATTATTTACTAATATCTATATACTCTAAAATGCTATACAAGACATTAAGAGTACTAAATAATAGAACTATCCACGTGGCATATGGTTTATTTTTCATATTCAATCGTATAGTTATACCAAGAGACGAGAAGTCCCGCATTTCATTTCTCCTTCTCTATGATTTCACTGTGCCTTTTGATTTTCCCTTTTAATCTCTTCCTCTTCCATCGTCTATTCCCCACTGTATCTGTATGTCACATACCGTTGAAAACACCAAACCCACTATCGAAAATAACCCACAACATTGGCATCCTCTTTCAACTAAAAAAACTTACGATTACCTATTGAGGTTTTTTCTGATAAAACACTCGACTGTTGTTGCCCGTGGTACCACTTTACGAGTCACAGCCACCCCTCCCCTCCCAAACCAACCTCTGATCATCCCAACCACGCTTTTAACCACCTTTCCACCCACCCCAACAAGTCGTTAACTAAAGAAGAAAAAATCTTATCCCTCGCAACCCAAATAACCACAAATCAGAAGGCCTGCAGCAACCCAAACAAACCCAACTCATCTGGTCTTCAAATTCTTCTTCAAAATCAACAACAAACACAGTTCTTCAAGATCAATAATAAACGTCTGTTAAAAGATCCGACCCCTCGCAGTCGGAGTCCACATCAGCCACATCGTTTGAGGGGAGGTATCATTGTAGTTCTGATGCCAGCGCGTCTGTTTGGAGGAATAAGGAGAAGTTGTCATTGTAATTGTTGGGGCTCATCATAGTTGTTGGATCAGTATCGGGAAAGGTTCACATAAGGACGTGAACCATTGGATTATGGTGGGGATTTCTTTCTCTGATCATCATTTTTGTTGGGGTTGCTATGTTCGGGAATGGGGTTATTTGTGTGACACCCCGCCTAAATAAATCCCAGATGATCAGTCCTAAATAAATTAGAACAAGTTTCTCAGTTGGTTCCTTCTTAAGATCATAGTCAAAAACTTTTTAATTACTAACCACCTAAGTGAAATTATACAGGTATAAAATTTTATCTTTCATTAACCAGATAAAAATACTCATGCGAAAACAATAATTAAACATTCACGATATGCTAGAATTCAAACCAACTCACAATATATAATGAATAAACTCTAAAAAAACTACTAAATAAAACCAATATAATCCAAAACTGAAATAATGATGATGGACAACATGTCACAACAGAGAGTACTAAAATGAGATCCTAGATCCGAATAAATGAATCGTCTAAGCAAAGTCTGGTAAGAATCCACCCTTCTAACAGCTGCTTCTTCTTGGATCAGAATGTCACGCCTCGCGTCCCTATCGCTGGACACCTAAAAGGTTTTGAAAATATTTTATAGCAAAAGTTAGTACTCAAAACATTTTGAAAATATTTAGCAAGAGTTTATCACAATTCAAAATACGGTTATTGATTACACATGTTAGGTTCTCGTACACTCTCTTGAGTTTTCCTCACCCCTCATCTATAATGCACTCCTAACGTTATATACTTAGCCCACCTATCTATACTACCCAAGCTAACTAGACTAAAGTATTTATCTAAATTCATCTACACGTCTAAGTTCCCGTACCACCCATACAGTATGTACATTTTATTAACATCTCTCAAGTGTTAATTAATACCATATAACATTTCACATATGTTATCTTTCCACATTTTTTATAATTAAGTTTCAGTACTTAATTTATTCCACAGATATTCACTATCTAATATAAAATATCCAAAATTATGTCTCTCTACTTAATTATTCCATAGATATTCACTATCTAACATTAATTCATTAATTAAGTCTCACTACTTAATTTTGTTTCTCAGATATATATGTCTATATATAACATCTGTCAGTCTACTATCAGTCATAATTAGAATACTCATTGAGTATATATTCCCACACAATACATACTATATATTTATAATCACATCCCCGTATAACACATTAGGGTTCATTGGTTCGGAATCATACCTCGATCACCAATAGTTATTTATATCCCCTGGCTCGGAATCATACCTCGATCACTAGTAGCTATTGATTATATTGACTCGGAATGGCACCTCGATCACCAATAGTAATCATATCTAGATTAGCTCATAATCATACCTCGATCACCAATATACTAATAACATACTTTAGGTATTCACACAACCTAAATATTCATAAAATAGGCATTCGCACAGCCCAAACCTTCATATTAGTATGTAGTATATTTCTCTCTAATACTTGTCGTATGTTATATTTTATAATTATTGCACCATCATATGCGTTTGAGTATTCACACAACTCTAAGGGTCCTAATTACCCCTTTATAAATCTTAGTAGTTAAATCTTCATTTACCCTATTATATATCTTTTTACTTTACTATTTACTTCGCTTTCATATTTATTCGAATATACACACATATCTAATGTCCCTGTTACCCCTTTATAAATTTCAGTATTTTAGTTATCTCTAACCTACTGGTATGTACCTTGGATTGACGTTTAGTCTCTCCGTAAATCAAATCCAAAATTTCTCGAAACACAACTCGGTCGGTTTATCCTCATCAGTCCATACTCCAACTCTTACACTCAATGAACATATCGGACCTAAATAATATACCTATTGGCCTTATCTAAGTCCCTACAATTGTATAATATCATCACTAAGGTTCCCCACGATCATTCAAAATCAAATTCCAAATAACCCAAATTTATTTCTTCCTAAAGATGTCGGTCTGACGCACCCTTTCGTAGAAAAATCATAACTAATTCAAAAAATCAGAACAATACAGGGTTGGCGTCCACGCGATCGTGACGAAAAGATTTAAAATATCATGTTTTACAATAACTGAAGGGTCGATCAATCGACTGATATGGTCGATCGATCGATCGATCAGATATCCTGGGCTGGCAGTTTCATCCAAACTTCATTTTTTCTCCATTGTTAACCCATCAAACTCTCATGAAACCTTTTAGAAATCTCTCCCAACATAACCAAACATCAAATGTATGCATATATACTATTTCTAACATTAATTTATCATCAAAACTTTACGAAATCATCTCAAGAATTATCAAACACTAAATATGATTTAAAATCTCCAAAATGGTGTTCTTCATGTTCAACCCATTTCAACTCAGATTTATACCCATATTAACAATTATATTTCTCCTGATTTTTAATCCTCTACGGATATGAATATAAACTACATGCAATCCTACCCAAACATGCAACATAATCATTCTTTTTCTCCAAGAATATAATACATCAAACTATTCATGCAACCCTACACATGGGTATTATAACTTTAATTTGATTTGAAAATAAACACTTGCCTCATAGTTTGTAGGGTCTGATTTCATGTTATTGATGGTGGATTGATGTTCTTCTCCCTCCATCCTTCTTACTTTTATGATTTGGGTGCAAGATTCAAGTCCAATTCTTCAAAAATCCCTTCCTAAGCTTTAGAATTAGTTTCCCCCTTCTCTCTAATGGCCTCTCTAAGTTTTGTGAGTTATCAACCCTAACCCCCAATTCTAATTATCAGATATAGGGTGCCAATTTTCGTAGGTCAATTAACCCTTATTTTTAAAATGATCAAATTACCCTCAATAGGTGACGGTTTGGTTTAAAATTTACTCGAGTGCCAAACTATAACAACGGGTATACTATTCTGACTATTTCGACCCATCCAGAATCATCTGTGCCCTCGAACTCATAATACGAGTCACTAAAAATATTATTCCTATCTCGACCTCAATTCTAGTCTACACTACTCTTGGTTGAGATGAAATAAAATACGCACATATCACTCACTATGTCGTATATCAATAATCTACCATTATTTACTATTTATGCACATAGTAAATCTCGTAACATAATATTAATCAGTCACTATCTCTCGATTAATATTTTATAATCACTTTTATTATTTAATCACATTAAATTACGTCACACATGTAATTTAATGAAAACATATTTTTCCAATTAATTTCTAAATTAGTTAAATCATAAATACGTTGAAATACGGGGTATTACATACTTCCCCCCTTACAAAGGAATTCCATCCTCAAAATTAGGACAAGGCTGGTACTAAAACTTAGTATCTTTAATATCACGACATCCTCTAGTACCCAAATCCAAAATCATAATAACATAAGGGTTACTCTACTATACACCCACTAGTAGTCCCCACCTATCAAAAGGCTTAATCATTGTAGCCTGAAATCTCAACAAGCTTTCTCAATTTACTACGTACTAATATGCTCCATCAGTCATATGATCTCAATACTGGCTCTATCGTCTCCATACTGAGAAAAGCCCGTACCTCCCTATTTGCCAATTCTCCTCACTCACCATAACTCAAAACTCCATTCATGGGTGGAATCACGATAACTTCTGACCACTAATGTCAGTATTTGGAACTTCGATTCACGGTGACGTAGCTCCTACGACATCGAAAAGTCACCCAAAATAGTTTGTGGTTCTTTCCACTCTTAACAACGGACTCCAAACCACGGCCAATCCAAAAATCTAGATATCCCCTGACCTATAATCAACTAAAGGGTGGATGATAAGGCTTTCCATGCCAATCCTCAAAACGTACCTCGTGTCTAATAAAATGGTACAAGTTCTTACACACACTCTTCCAACGGTAATTTCTCCCCTGAATTACCCTATATGGCACCACATGCACTACTCGCATAAGCTAGCATAATGAACCACCTCTCATCTAACCCTCAACCTATAGGTGGTGCCATATGCCCAAAACAAAACTTCGCCTCTATCGCTTCCTGATAATCCCTAGCAGAGGTAGGATTGGAGGATCTCATCCTGATTCACAACAATATTGGGAGGCACCTTGCACCGGTGCAATCCGTCTTTTCAAAGAGAGAATAACAATCATTTCATCTCAGCCAATCCATTCAATACACTCAGAGGAATTATTTCCCTAATCACGATGTTGGCAGCCCATAAATGCATTTTAGCAGTTTACCTACCCATTCTGTCATTAGAACCGTAGGCTTGTTATAAAATTCTCATTGATAATCTCGAGCCAACCTTTTTCGATCTATGAGTGGTGCATTCGGAGACAATCTCACTACATCTCACCCAACACCGATCTCCACTTATAACATCTCAGATTTAGTGGTACTTTATACTCTCTTTCTTCCCCCAGTATGCCAAAAGTCGTAGCCCATGCACTTTTCATAACTGACCCACTTCTAGCCCTTATAGGCAGTAATATTATTTTTATGCGCAAGCCACTCTCAACATTCGATTAAGTAAAGATCCGCTCTATATTCCCACAACAGTTGGGCCTCCTCTTTATCAAGAGATATCTTTGAATGGCTTCCCACAGTCTTTCAACCCATCTAGAGTGTGCTAGCTCTATCAGCACATATATACTTGAATCATCATCTTTATCACATGACGTTTAGTCCATCGTACCATTATAGCTTGATTGAGCACTGCTCCGCAAGTATACTTTACACGCATTAATATTCATGCCCCTCTATCTCGAACAATTTATAAACCACTAACCAGGGCACCCATACACCTATAATTCATTCATATCTTCACAAACATTACAAACGTCACACACATAATGCACTTTTCTCAAAATTGTCCTCACAGTCTCAGCCTAGTTATAGCACATGGGTCTTCTCAATCACCCCATACATCGTAATTAAATTACTTGCGAGATTGTCCCACCCTTCAACTCGTGGTGAGAAAAATTTAAGTGGTTGCTCACACCACTACCGGCTCCACTGGCCTTATAATGTATTATAACTCTCAGCTCAAGGTGTTTCCTCGACACTTTCAAGAATTTATATTCGAAATTGATGCTCTGGCATCCATTAACGTTTTTGTACTCACGACGCTCATAAAACTTCATGCTTTTTATTTTATAGCAGAACCCAAACAAGGGACTTCCCCCAAAGCACTATCACTTAGTATTGGCAGCGATCAAATTCCATAAACGTCAAACACACAATCGGGATACTCAACTGCTACCCACAACCCTATACTTATCATGTCAACTCCCACATATCTAAAGGAGTTAGATAGCACTGCGCTCTCACTACCATTAGGCATTAGCGCTAATCACCATAACAAGCTCAATCTATCCGCTCGACAGTAAACCCAATATTCCTTGAATCATAATAGTAAGGTCCCTACGCACCGGTATCAACTATGTCGAGATAACAATACTCTCCGAAGTCTTTATTCTAATTTAATATAAATGCAAGGTCGAAACTCTTGTAGGTGAGCCATCGCCAAAACAACACATCCTGCCCTAGAATACTGAATATGATAGCCTTGCGATAATAACCCACTATCTCTCTAACCCTTCCTAACCAGTCTATACTCTAGATAATATCATACTCATATAACACACCACTAAAATGAGTAATTACAATAAAATGCATTCCCACTATCTACACCCACTCCCCAGCGGATGGAACCAAAGATAACCCCGCTATACCATAAAAAATATATACACATAATAATGTACCGATATGACCATTAGACTCGTCTCACAAGCGAATCTAATGTTAATCAAAATACCATGACTCACTCGTGCCACATAAAACATGCCTCTTTCATCCGAGGGTAAACTAATATCTCCTACCTCACCAATTGACTTGGTTGTTCAAATTATTCCCGGACATAACATGCTTGTCCGAACTGAACCAAAAACTATCTTAATCATTGCCCCAGTTAGGCACCCCACTCGTGTGCCCTTACTTGCTTTGGGCAAAATCAATGCATGTGGTCTTACTCTCCATAAAAATATCTCTCTATATAATCCCCTATTCCTAGTCATACTGACCATATTAAGGTTGTCCTTCTCTCGGACTTTGGTAGCCTCGACCCGGATAGCTACCCCTATTGTCCCTTTGTCTCCCCTAGTCCTATGGGTCTTGTTGCCAACCTTAGCGTCCCTGCCTGAACCCACTGCCATTAAGTTGGAATTCTATTAATCTCAATCATTAAATTGGGTCCTCTACTAGTTATCCCTTCCCTTGGTGCCTCACTGGCTCGAAATCATACCTCGATCAACAGTAGCTAATGATTATATTGACTCGGAATGGCACCTCGATCACCAATAGTAATCATATCTAGATTGGCTCAGAATCATACCTCGATCACTAATATACTAATAACATACTTTAGGTATTCACACAACCTAAATATTCATAAAATAGGCATTTGCACAGCCCAAACCTTCATATTAGTACGTAGTATATATCTCTCTAATACTTATCGTACATTTATTTTATGATTTATCGCATCATCGTATGCGTTTGATTATTCACACAACTCTACGGGTCCTAATTACCCCTTTATAAATCTTAGTAGTTAAATCATCATTTACTCTACTATATATCTTTTTACTTTACGATTTACTTCGCTTTTATATGTATTCAAGTATACACACATCTCTAAGGGACCTAGTTACCCCTTTATAAATTTTAGTAGTTATGTTATCCCTAACCTACTGGTATGCACCTTGGATTGACGTTTACTCTCTCCGTAACTCAAATCCAAAATTTTTCGATACACGACTCTGTCGGTTTATCCTCGTTAGTCCATACTGCAAGTCTCACACTCAATGACAGTATCATACCTAAATAATATACCTACTACCCTTCCCTAATTCCCTACATAGGTATAATATCATCAATAAGGCTCCCCTCGGTCGTTGGAAATCAAATGCCAAATAACCCGAATTTATTTCGTCCTAAAGACGTCGGTCTCACGCACCCTTTCGTAGAAAAATCATAACTAATTAAAAAAAAATTAGAAAAATATAAGGTCGGCGCCCACAGGACTGCAACGAAAAGATTTAAAATCTCATGTTTTATAATAACTGAAGGGGTCAATTTATTGACTAATATAGTCGATCGATCAATCGATTAGATATCCTGGGCTGGCAGCTCCGTCCCAACTTCATTTTTCTCCATTGTTAACCCATCAAACTCTGATGAAACCTTTTAGAAATCTCTCCCAACATAACGAAACCTAAACTATATGCATATATACTATTTCTAACATAAATTTATCATCAAAACTTTACGAAATCATCTGAAGAATTATCAAACTCTAAATATGATTTAAAGCCCCCAAAATTATTTTCTTCATGTTCAACCCATTTAAACTCAAATTTATATCCGTATTAACAATCATATTTCTCCTGTTTTTAATCCTCTATATATATGAATATAAACTACATGCAATCCTACCTAAACATATAACATAATCATTCTTTTCCTCCAGGAATATAATATCATCAAACTATTCATTCAACCCTACACATGGGTATGATAACTTTAATTTGATTTGTAAATAAAAACTTGCCTTATAGCTTGTAGGGTCTGATTTCATGTTATTGGTGGTGTATTGATGTTCTTCTCCCTCCATCCTTCTTCCTCTGATGATTTGGGTGCAAGATTCAAGTCCAGTTCTTCAAAAATCCCTTCTTAAGATTTAAAATTGGTTTCCCCCTTCTCTTTAATGGCCTCTCTAAGTTTTGTGAGTTATCAACCCTAGCCCCCAATTCTAATTATCAGATATAGGGTGCCAATTTTCCTAGGTAATTTAACCCTGAATAGGTGCCGGTTTTGTCTAAAATTGACCCGGGACCCGAACTATACCCCCAGGTATTCTTTTCCGACTATTTCGACCCATCCAGAATCACCCATGACCTCAAAATCATCTTACGAGTCACTAAAAATATTATTCCTATCTCGACCTCAATTCTAATCTACACGACTCTCGGTTGAGTTGAAATAAAATACGCACATATCACTCACTATGTCGTATATCAGTAGTCCACCATTATTTACTATTCACACACATAGTAAATCTCATAACATAATATTAATCAGTCTCCATCTCTCGATTAACATTTAATAATCACTTTAATTATTTAATCACATTAAATTACGCCACACGTGTAATTTAACTTAAACGTATTTTACCAATTAATTTCCAAATTAATTAAATCATAAATACGTTGAAATACGGGGTATTAGGGTTTGTATATAAAGTGAAGGAGTGGGGTTTAACTGTGGTTTGGACTGGAGATTTGTTTAACTTCGATTTTTGTTCGGATACACATGATTTCATTTGAGGATGGTAAACATTATTTTTTATGGGTTTATAACACCTTTTTTTAACTAATCTTCATATAATCTTTAAGATTCTTTTGTCATATAAAAATACCAATACTATTATCGCATGCATAAGGTTGATTTTATATTATTTTTTTAGTTTATTTTATTTGGATCAGTTGATGGGATTATGAGTTTGTGCGTTGTTTAGTAATGGAGTGCCTTCATTTTTAGAGTGAGAAAGTTTTTTGGAAATGGGTGTTTTAATAGGTTTTGAGTTAGATATGTCATGGCGATGGAGAAGATCACAAATGTAGCGTTGTTGGGATAGGTGTAATCCGGAGGAGGTAGGTGTGACTTCAATGCCAAGGAAGTAATGGATATAGCCAAGATTTTTAAGAGAAAATTCGGCATTGAGAGAGGAGATTAGAGAAGTTATGAGGTGAGAGTTGTTACCAGTTAACAAGATGTCATCTACATAAATAAGAAGAAACATGATGTTGGTTCCATCTTTGTAGATAAAAAGGGAGGATTCTGTTTTAGAGCCAAAAAATTTGTGGGTGAGAAGATATTGAGTGAGACGATAAAACCAAGCACGAGGTGCCTATTTTAAACCATAAAGAAAGCGATTAAGTTTATAGAGAAAGTGAGGATGGGTGTGATATTTAAAGCCAGGAGGTTGTTCCATGAAGATATTTTCTCTTAAGAACCCTTAAAGAAAAGCATTGTTTACATCCAACTGAGAAATAGGCCAGTTGTGGGAGACTGAAATGGATAAAATGGTTCGAATTATGGTAGCTTTGACAACTGGGCTAAAGGTTTTATTAAAGTTAAGGCCATATTCTTGGTAAATGCCTTTGGCAACTAAACGAGCTTTGTATCGTTCAAGAGAGCCATCGAATTTTCGTTTAAAGCGATAGACCCATTTGCAACCAATAATATTCATGTTGGGAGAGGGTGGAATAAGAGACCAAGTGTTATTTAGAATAAGGGCATTTATTTCAGCAGTCATGGCTTGGCGCCATTGTGGGTCTTTATTGGCGGAAGTGAAACATGTGGGTTCTGTGAGTTGGATAGTGGTGAGATGAAGTTGAGGATTGTTAAAAGAGGCAAGGGACGGGTGTGAGTAAAGAGTTATGGGGTGAGTGCAGGAGGGTGGAGCTTGAGGAAGGGAACCAATATCAATTGAGAGATTAATGCCATTAGGATTTGAATATGATTGGAGATGTTGTGTGGGGAAATCAGGAGGGGGCATGAGGTGTTTGACACGACAGTAGGCAGTATGGTGGGCGAGGACTGGTGCATTGGCACAACAGGAATGCAGGTCGTAGGTGATATCGTGCGTGGTAATAAGTGAGGAGGGGAAGCGATGTGTGGTGGGTGTGTGGAGTTGGGTAGAGCAGTAGAGTGTGCCTGTGAGGTGGGGAGTGGAGTTCTCAAAATGAAACAGGAGTGGGACAGGCTGTGAGAGTGGTGATTAAGTCTGTAAATTCAAATATGAGTCCCTTAAATATGTGAATGTTAAATTCAACTTGGGTAAGGGGATGGCCAACAACACTTAGTTCGTCGGAGATTGCTTTCGCTTTTTGTAGAAAAGTGGATGTAGAATCATCGCCTTAGTGAAGTCTATGAAGGTGGAGATGAAGATTGAGGATGCGTGTTTCAGATGGGGATGCAAGAGCAGTGGCTAAAGTTGTCCAGATTTGCTATGAAGTTTGCAATCCGATGATAAGAGAAATCATGGAAGTGGACATGGAGGAAACAAGCATATTGATGATTAACTTGTCTTGTTGTTTCTAGAAGGTTGCATCTAGTTATGTGGTAGGACATGGATAGCTGCCATCAATAAACCGAAGAAGGTTTTGGCCACTTAGAAATGGCTCCACTTGAGTTTTCCAATGAAGATAGTTAGTGTCATCTAGTTTGATATTGACATAGTGCTAAGAGGGGCCAATGTTAACCGTGGATGGTGGAGAGGAAATGTCACCGTTTGTGTTTGACGATTCCATTGGAAAAGGAATGACAGAATAAATATGGAATGATAGTGTTGCAAAAGAGAAGATAAAGACACAAAAATATCAGTTTGACTGCTCTGATTCCATGACAGTCGAGACTATGAAAAAGAGGTTTTGTATATTTATGTATATTGAAACAGTCCTGCACCTCTAGAATATATAATACAATATTTGAATGGCAGTTCCTTGAATAAGGGAGCATTTGAATTTGAAAGCAGATATCGTCACAGCTATTGGGAGAGATGCTAAGGCTTCCATGTGATGCAAATATCTGGGTTATCTGTTAGCAGCAGTAGTCTTGGTCAATAAGCTATGCTTGCTGGCATTAGCTTACAGCACATCTTGTCACTTTGTCTATAAGCATCTTGTTACTGTCACCTCATGCAGAAGTTCCTATATATTTGTGATAAAACAAATTATACATGCCTTCTATAGTGAAAGATTTTGTAATTTCCTTCTACTCTCAATGTTAAAAATGAGTTTCGATAATTATATATTTAACTAACTACCCACCCTGGTTCGTCCCAGCGGTTAGTGGCTTACTCAGGGCTGTGTGGTTAGGTGCACGATCGTGGGTTCGATTCCTCGCAAGGGTATGTCCGTATTTCAGCGGGGCTCGTGTGTGAGTTGGGTCATGCGCAGTGCCCCACCTATTTAGCTTGCAGGAGGGAGTCTAAAGGGCTCGTTCATGTGGAGGTTCAGGGTTATCAAAAAAAAATTATTTCACTGACTAAGGTCAGCAGCTGCTACCAGATGTATGCACCAGATCCGCCCATTACTTCTCTATTATTTTGATGGCAGCGTTAGTCTAGTATGAATAATAACTAGTTTTTAGAAAAGTGCATCTATATTTGATGTTCATAATAATGTTGGGTCTCCTCATCCTGGAAGACTAAATTAATCTTGTTAGATGTCTCATATAGTTTTAGAGGTCCTATATCAAGAGGCCATTGATATTAGTTAGAGCATGCCTTGGAGCACTAGTTGTAATTGACTTTGCAGTCAAACCCCAGAGGTTGTAAGTACTTTCATTTCTAAATGCACCACATGCCCATTTGAAGATATTTTATTAACTAGAATCTTTTGAATTGGGCCCCTCTTTTAGCACCGCTCATGATTTATCTCCAAAAGGCAAAGGGTTTTGTGGCACTTTGTGAACTTTTGTGACATGGTGCAAATGAAATATCATTTAGTTTCGGGGGTAATTTAAATACAACTTTAAAGTTGTATATGTGAGTTCTACTAAGTTTTATGTCTTTTAAGAAGTTCTCTTGCTATTCTTGTCAGGTTGATATGCTGATTTTTATTGATGGAAGCATTTGTGCAGAAGGTCATAGCATATGATGGGGTGAGTAGAGCGTACATTGCTAAATATGATGCTATTTTTATAAACTCAAATTTTAAACATAGGTTTCCTACTATTCTATAATCATGCTTGGATTCCTATATTTGGTTTAGCATGCAGTGATTCGTTAGTTTATCGATAGAGGTTGTCTTAACATTCCATGCCTATATTTGGTTTAGCAGGCATCAAACATGTCATTAGTTTTTCTTCATATAATAAACACACATATGTTAGAAAAAAAAAACTCCTTTTTCTACGATAAAGAGTTTCTTAGGTATACATCTCTCTCTCATCATGTGAGGGAACTTTTAGACTTTTATCCTACATTGAATATTTATTATTCTATGCCAAGAGAAAAAAAATGCAAGCTCTTTAATTATATATATATATATATATATATATATATATATATATATATATATATATATATATATATATATATATATATATATATATAATATCTCTCTTCGAGACTTTGACACATCTATATAACTATATAAAAATTATAGACCCAAATCCTCTGAGGTTGACACGTGACAATAATAAATGAATTTCTCTCTTCATTGCGTAAGACTAAACTGTTGTCCATTGCACTTGCCTCTTCACTTCTTCTTCTACATTATTTCTAGCCAAATCCTCTGAGGCTGACACGTGGCAGTAATAAATGAACTTCTCTCTTCATTACTTAAGACTAAACTCTTGTCCATTGCACTTGACTCTTCACTTTTTCTTCTACATTGTTTCTTGAGCCATTTTATCTTGATATTCCCCAAAAACTGAGAACAAGACTCAAGAAAAATTTATATTTTTTCCCCAACACCGTTATAAACCAAAACATCCCCAAGCACCAAATCCCATTAAAATTCTGCCCAAACACCATGATAAATCAAAATGTGGCCAAACATTAAAACAAAATTCCAAAATGAGGAAATTATCCACACACTACCAGGTAAATACCAGAACCGTGGAATGAAACATGTAGGAAATCGTGAGTTGGGTTATCTGTGTGCGAACAGGGCAGAGGGTGACAGGGTATAGCAATAGTGTGGGGGATTCATAGCAGGTAGAGGATTGTGGGTGGTAGGTGGTTATGGGGAGCTTATGTGGTGTTATGGATTCGTGGGTTTGGGATTTTATTGGGTTGGAGTGAGCAGGTATCGGAGCTAAGAGTGCTTCATGGTGTTGCATATGGTAACTCTTCGTTTGGGGAATGGGGCTACAATTTTATCCTAGGAACTTCTGGAGTTACACGACAAAGCCAAGCAATGCAGGTAAAGCTATGAAAATGTTTTTCCTATTTTTTATATAAACCACACACACATACGCGTGTGTGTGTGTGTGTGTGTGTGTGTGTGTGTGTGTGTGTGTGTATGGGATGGAGAGAATTGAGTTCTAACATATATGGTGGTGATTTTTTTTACTGAATTTTAAATCTTAACAGTTATGGAGGTAGCTGGATTCCATTTTTTTGTTGAGTTTTTAATCTTTCATGGAGGTGTATGTGTGTGACCGCAAAACACCCCTAGTGAGTCTCTTATTATTTGTTCTCTCTTTCTCTCAAATTATATGAACATTGATTTTAGTGAGATGAACTATTTTTTTTATCAATGATAAGAATGGTGAGAAAATTTGTGGCGGGTATAAAATATTACCCTGACACTGGATAAAATTCATAGTATTGATTTTGGGAACAAAACAGAAGCTTGATTACCACCTCGGCTGATGAAGGGGAGTTATTGATTACATTATGTTATTAGTTTTTTTTACTTATTGGCACTTTAAATTTAACCTAAAGAAACAAAACTAGATGTGATCAATAGTTATGTTATTTTAATTGACAATTATGAATTGGTTTGGTAATAATCAATTTCTACAGTTTATATATATATATATATATATATATATATATATATATATATATATATATATATATATATATATATATATATATATATATATATAGAGAGAGAGAGAGAGAGAGAGAGGGCTAGGCTCATGTGCATACTAAGTTTGCACACTAAGTTTGCAGATCATTTTTTTAAAATAGTAAAAAAAAATAGTTTTTTTTTGTGATATTTAAACATTTCAACAGACGCATGTAAATAAATCAGCTCAAAAAAACTTTATTTATTATTTTTAAAAAATTGGTCAAACTTTTGCTACTTTTAAGTACTTTAAAAGCTGCGAGAGTTTGACCGATTTTTTAAAAATAGTAAAAAAAGTTTTTTTAAGTTGATTTTTTTACATGGGTCCATTGAAATGTTTAAATATCACATAAAAAAATAAACTCAAAAATATTTTTTTTAATGGTTTAAAAAAATTGGTGTGCGTCAGCACTGTGCAAACTTAGTGTGCACAGGAGTCTGCCTCTCTCTCCCTCTCTCTCTCTCTCTCTCTCTGTATATATATATCGATATGAATAAATCCTACAATGCCTTTTATATCCTTCTATCATTTGAGTTCCCCCTCTTTCTTTACACTCAAATTTATTTCCCACTCTTCACCAAAATTCAAAAAAAGGGTAGAATTGTATTTTCCATTCTCTCACAAACCCTCATTACACAACCTACCCGACATTCTCTCACTTACCCCTCATTATCCAACAACATCAGTAATGGGAGAGAGAGAAACCTCTTCAGGGAGAGAGAGAAACCTCTTCAGCCTCCATCAACAACGAATAGTACTGCTCTTCAGCCTCCGTCAACAACAACGGATCTCCTCAATCTCCATTAACTCTGGTAATCGATTTTTTTTGCCTGTTCTAATAGTTTTGTTTTGCTGTTCTAATAAATTTCTTTTGTTGTTCTAATCTATTTGTTTTTTTCTAATCGTTTGTTGGGTATGCAGATTTTTGTTCTAACAAACTCTACTGCCCTTTTCACTTTCACAATTTTAGCCTCATACCCGCTCACGGTTGGTATGCTTCAAAACCCACTATCCCCAAAACTAGAAACCCCTTCTGATAACGGCTCCACCAAAGTTACAGTTATTTGGGTTTGGACAAAAGTTACAGTTATTTCGTACAATTTGGTTCGGAAGTTATCTGATAACGGCTCCACTCACGGTGGTTATTTGTTTAGATTTCGCACAGTTACAGTTTGCGATTTATTTAGTATGCTTAGAGACGATTTATTTTTGTGTTTTTTTTTTGTTCAGATATGCTAATATAAGATCCTTGGATTCTTATTTTGTTCAGATCTCTCAAACCCTCACTACGTATTTGTTTACCTCCATCAACAACCGAAAACCTCTCTGGAACTCCCTTAACCACGAAACCCTCCTCGGGAACATCCTCAATCGAAACCCTCTCTAGAGCTCCCTCAATGACTGAACTGTCTTCATCAATGAAAGTTCCTATGATGTTCAGTTCACATCAAAAGTAAGCCATTTTCGTAAATGGGTTCTTTGATTGTATAACTGGGTTCCTTGACTGTCTTCATCAATGAACTAATCTTTTCGATCTCAACTTCTATCGTTATTTTGGATCTGTTGAAGTTGTGCGCTTTATGTATATTTTTATTAATATAAGTGAGATGCTTTAATTTGTTTTGCAGGTGAGGATGGGTTTCTTTGGAGGATATAACTGGGTTTTGCAAACCCACTTTCAAGGACAAGACTTCTATTTCATGTTTGGGTTTCGGAGGATCTCCTGTTTGAGGTTGTTGTTTGGTTGTTAATATTTCCAAACTTCTATTTCATATTTTTTCTTTTTTCTTTTAGTTATATTTTGAAATGTTATATAATTTCCATAGTGTTGTGTTGTCAGATGATTACCCATTTTGTTGAATACCAAAAAGTGGTTGTAGTGAAAATTTTTAGTACTCATTTTCTTATCTCTCTTTAGTTTTTATTAACTAAAGAAATCTTTATAGTTGGTTTTAGCTTGAATCATATATTATATTTAACTTTCCTCACATTTTCTTTTTTGCAGATAGACATCTTGAATAACTATGTATATTGGATTCATTAAATTGGTTCCTATGTTCGAAGTATTTCGGTTAGGTACTATTGAAGACAATGGTAACTTGAAGTTGATGAGAGTACTGGGCTTCCTAGAGTTGGTAATTAAAAGTGTATAAGAAAAAAAAGGAGAATTTTATTGGGTTTTTATAAAGGTTGACTGTATTTTTTTTTCTTACTATTCATTTGTAATTCCACATCATATTGGTTAAAATGATGTACATAAGCCAACATCATTTATGTTATATATATATGGTTCTGTGTATTATTTTGACATATTTGTTTATATGGTTCTGTGTATTATTTTGACATATTTGTTTATATGGATCTGTATTATTCTAAGGTTTTACAAAGTACTAGATCCGACTCATGCCTCAAAAATAAGAAAAATGGCAGGTAAACTTTAAATCCGGCTCAGGCTTCAAAAAATAGCCCATTGGTGATTAGATAGAATTTTAGAGAATGATATTGTGGGATCTCCTAGCTGGAATACTCCACGTGAGTTCAATGCTTTTAAGGCTAAAGTGGGACAAAATCCCTTGATTAATGATGAAGCAAGCTAATGTAGGCTTTATACAGTTAACTACACTGAAAAGTAAGCTTGATAATTCAAATGGTTATTCACACTCCACTAAATTCTCCCCCTACTCCATTTAAACATGAAATGACAATTATACACTTATCTTGCCCACTTTTTGATATCCAACTAAAACAATTGATAAAAATAAAAAAATTATATCTTGAATAAAAAAATATATTTTTTTACTAAAAAACTACTTTTAATAAGAAACTATTTGAAAAATAAAAAATTTATTTTTAAAATCTATAACTATTTTAAAAAAATATTTCGATTGTTTTAAAAAAAATAAACTTTTTACCTAACGCAAATAAAAGTGACACGACACGAAATTTTATTTTTTTAGCCTAACATAAACACAATCCACGTTAAATATACACGAGATGACACAAACTATTATTTTAATTTATTTACAAATATAGAAACACGACCGAATAAAAATGCGACACAATACGAAATCTTTTTTTTACGAAACACAAATATGGTCAAGTAAAAGAGACGACATGGTTTGTTAACCAAAACAAATATTCGGTCGCATTATTATTTTTGTTTGAAAAAAAAATCACGTTGTGTCGCTTTTACTTGACCATAATTGTGTTTCATAAAAAAAAAGAATTTGTATTGTGTCGCATTTTAATTCGATCGTGTTGGTGTTTGTGGGTTGAATAAAATATATTTTCTTTAATATTTGTACAAGTTGATTCAATGAATTGACAAGTTACTTATTAATTGATTTACACTTTAGTATTCACTCATTATTTTATCCAACACAAATGCAATCTAATTACAAAAATACACGATATGAGATGATATGAAATTTAATTTTTTATCTAACACAAACACGATTAAAATAAAAGCAAGACGATGATATGAAATTTTATTAACGGAATTAAGTTTGCCTATTGGTTCGATTGCCACGAATTAAGTTAAATTGATGATAATTGTTTATAATTATTTGTGTTGTAAATTTTTTTTGACTTGAATTATACACGTTTCAGTTGTAGCACTAAAGAAATGAGTAATTGTAACATGATTGTGACACATAAGTTGTCGATTAAGACCATTGGATCAATTTGGCAATTTTCATGTCGTGTCATCGTCTAAATTTGTAAATATCTATTTAAGAGTTAATAAAATAAACTTGAGAAATATTGTATGATTTTAAAAATTAAAAAATTATTGTATGATTTTATTATTTAAAAAAAATTAACTTCCAATTTTTTTTACGTTACCAAGTCAATCTATTTAAAATACTAATTCTCTTACACCACTAACACGAGTAAAATTTTTGAAATGAACTTGACACGTTCGTGTAACTAAATCCTGACATAAATATGTCTTTTGAAATATCATTTTCAAATCAATGTGATGATTTTTCCGTTTGTGTTAAAAATTCTCAACTACTCTATAACAATTAAAATTAATAAATTTGAAAACTAATAAATCATTAAAATATTTCACTGTGCCATCGACTGCAGACCCCCACTCACTGCAGATCCCCGCTCATCGTCGTCGCCCCCTCTTCCTCTTTTCAATGTATGATTCTTATTTCTTGACTTTTAATTTCAACTATTTTTTTAAAATGTGGTATGACTATTATGTAGATTTAATTCGTTGTTTATGTTTTTCGTTTGATATTTAGGTGTTTTGTTTATGTTTCAATAATTTTAGACCGCTGTTGAGTTTCATTACAATGGGCGTTTCTTTTGTTTTTTCAAGTACTAACTTGGTGCCCTTATAATTTGTTAAATGTTTGTATTTCAAATTTTATGACTATTGGGTTAAAAAACTTATGACATCACCACTATTGATACTTTAAAAATTATCATCGTGCCTTCAGGCACGGGCATACCCTAGTATATATATATATATATATTCATATATACGGCCACGCATCGCGTGGCCTTCATGCTAGTGGCTTCTCTATTAATATCGCTCTAAGTAATAAAAAAAAAGAGTTATGGATTGCTCTCAAGAGACATCTATCCCCCAATAGACGTATTTTAAAATCCCCACAATTAAATATGTACCAGTTATAAACCCTATTGCTTTCTATCTCAAGAGTCTCGAAAAAGATTCTTTCATCAATGCCTAAGATAAAAAAAAAATTCCTTTTTTAATTTTTAACTTCATATACAAGGTAGGTGTAATACCCCGTATTTTTATGCTATATTAATTTAGGGATTTATTAAATTTAATGTTAATTAATTATTTAATAAAAAATCTGAAATTAATTATATTATAATTATTAACGTGATGAGAGTTAGTAATTATGGGAAAATTTGTTGAATATTACTAATGAGCAAAGTAATATATAATAGTGGCCATATTAAATGTCATGAGTGAATAAAATGACAATTTTAGAAATTTGAGTCGGGACGCGCCCGTGTCGCGTCGGGACTAAATATTGATAAATAAAAGTAAATATTTTATAAGTTGTTCGTATGGTCGTTTTGAGTGCGCCAACGCGTCCGGAAGGGTTGAGATAGTCAGAAAAGTATACCCGGGAGTTTGATTTGGGTCTCGGGGAGTTTTTAGGCCTAATTAGTACCCCGGGAGGGCATTTTAGTCATTTTGTATTTTGGGGTAATTAAACCCACGAAAATTAAAGGGGTTATATCAGATGTTTAGGTTATCTCCTAGAGTTAGATAACTCAAAACACTAGAACGGCCATTGGAGAGGAGAGGAGAGAGCTCTCAAGGCATTCCAAGGCTCAAAACTCACCCGTTTGCACCGACGCCACCGCCAACGCGTAGATAGCGAGACGGGGAACGTAACCACACCAAATTCAACACCAAACCAGATTTCTGAAAATCCCAGGCAAGTGTTTATCTTTCTTATTTCGTTGATGCATCATCCATATTAGTTTAGGAGTTATTAGGATGAGATTTATGGAAGAAAAACCCAATTTGAGATGGGAAATTTTCATGTAGTGGTGATTTATATGATATTCTGGAACCCCTTTGTCATGTAAAGGATTAAGAGTTGGATTAAGAAAAGAGTTCTAATCAGATACAAACACTAAAAAATATTATTCCGGACGATCGGACCGTTGGAATTGGATGAAATTTTATAGAGAATTAGCTGAAGGCGAGAGGAAGCTATAGGAAAAAAATTCAGCTCGATCGGACCGTTCAATATTTTTTAATATTTTTTTTGCTAGACAGTTTTATGTTTTGAGGACTCTTAGAGATAATAAAGAAATTCAATTAAAACTCCATTTTAATTCCGATTTCGAAACCGTTTGAAATTCTCATCTTTGAAAATAAAATTCAAAATCCTTTAATGTAAAGCGAAATCTATATTTTTGGAATATTTTGCATAAGGGATAATGTAAGTATATATTAAAGGGGAGAGACACGTAAGAGAGAGCTACGTTGGAACATAAATGGATATCTACTGAATTGTACATTTGGAAGAATAGAGTCTGAAAAACGTTGCTAATGCCGTTTAATACAAGATTAAACCGTACAAGCAACTCCGAGATGTTTGTGGAAGAAACCCTTTTCTTTTGAAAATAAAAATTATAAACAACAAGATGTGTTTACAAAAACTTACGTACGAGAGTAATCAAGACTTTGTAATCAGTTTTTAAAACAAGACAGTTTCAAAAATTCAGCCCACTATAGAATGGGATGAGTAGATGAAGATAATCAACACACAGTTTTTAACGTGGTAAAACCTCTCCCAACAGAGGAAACATCCACGGTGACTTCTAAGTCACAAAAGTAAAAATCCACTAATAAAAAATAATAGTTACAAACAATACAACATACATGCACACAAATCAACCTATTCTAAGTTTAGGAATATACCCCACTTGGTGTCCTTCTAACTTCTCATAGATCTAATTGTTGATGATGTTTTTCCAGTTTGATAACTTCCTTTGCTTTGGCTTCCTTATTTCGACTCAATGATCTTTGATCTTATTCACAACACTTCCAGTGTAGTAGTGTGTTAAGTGTTTGTGAAGTGATTCTTATCAACATGCATGAACTCACACACACTTAGATTTACAGACAGTCCTAGAAAAATTACATATAAAGACTATATGCTGTGATTTTGATTTCTTTCTTTCTTACAGAACTAAAAACCTTTTTGACCTTTAATATAACCCAGATTCCACGGATATCTTGCTTCAAAATCGGTCAAGATCTTAATCAATCTCAGTTTTAAAAATATTTTTGAGATTGAAAATCTCCAAGTGTGAATCCAACTAGGTCAAGGTTAAGTTTCATAAGAATAGAAACCATAAAACATTTTCAAAATTAAATCAGTAAAGATTTTCTTAAATCAAGAAAGAAATATGCAGATCTAGTGAAATGTAACATGCAGAGTGTAGAATCATAGACAAAGAGGTTACAGCATCAATATGAACAAACCACTCTCTCTCTCAAACACTCAAGGTTGTGTTTGGGGTGTTATAAAAACGAAGGTTTGATTCAGAGTTTGAGGTGTTTAGGGTTAGGGTTAGGATTTGGCTAACACAGTTTCTTTTCTCTCTCTTCTCTCTTTTCTTTTCTCTCTTCTCTCTCACTTCTCTCTTCTCTCTATTTTTTCTTCTCTCAGAAATGATGAATGCCCAAAAGTCTTGAAAGGCTGAGAAGAGGAGGGTTTATATAGGAGTGAGGGAAGGTTCTGGAATGACGAAGGGAATCAAGGGCTGAGATCAAGTCTTTCTAACTTTGACTTGATCCAAGGGTTATGAAATAGCGGTGGTTAAGATGATTGTGATTGGTTCATAGGATGGCACAATGATAGGTTTAAAACACATGCAGACCATTGATAAGGAATGATCCAACGATCAGCAATCCACCAGGCAATCCTCTCACATAACAAACACAAATAGATGAACCAGGAGGGTGACAAGTGTTGAAATGTGAGTGGCTCACAAACGCGCGTCCAAAGTATTTACAAGCAGCCCCCTGAATTCTCTAGCGCATTGAGATTCTACCCAATCAAACATTCCAGAGAAAAATGAAGTTTTTAAAATAGAAATTTTACCCCACAAATTATATAAACACATTTTATTAATGAAAACATTTATTTAAATAAAGTTTAAAAAATGTATAAAAATTCCCAAAAAAAATATTAAAGCACCAATTAAAGGGGAATTAATCACACACACAATTTTAAGCAATATGTACACATGTATGCACTTCTAATGTTTGTAGTGTGATTCAATTTATACCTTCTTGGGTCATTGAAGAGGATTAGAGAGATAAATTCTGAGGCTCTTTGGATTCTAGGTTGGACAACCAATTTTGTCACTATTTCCAAACTAGTTGAACACTTATACAGTATAGACTTAAGCAAGTCAAAGGTATAAGGTGCTTCAATCTCTCCCTTTGAAAATATGAGACAAAATCTCCTTTGAGTTATCTTAAACTCGTAAGGAACCAAAAAAAATAAAACCTAGTCCTATACAAAAGATACTATCTACCCATTTCCTAGAAAGTCAAAAATTACATAACTCAACTATTTACAAATTTGTACACTAGAAATGGTAGACAATCAGTAGAAGAGATTCCTGCAAATATGCACACTAAGATAAAGCAATTTAGATGAAATGTGAACAAAACATTGAACTCGTAAAACTCAAATTTCTCCCCCATTTTGTCTCAAATGGACAAAGGGTAAAAATTAAGGTCTTCAGAGTTTTAATCAGCACATACCATACCTATAGAATTACGCAAATACAGAAATCTGTTAAAGTCTAAAGGTTTATTGAACATGTCTGCAAGTTGCAGATCAGTAGGCAGGTAATGAATTTCTAACTCCTTAGTTTCAACAAGTTCGCGTATAAAATGATGTCTTATTTTAATATGCTTAGTTCGCGAGTGTTGAACCGGGTTTTTAGATATGTTAATGGATCTTTGATTGTCACAATACAATTGTAATTGATCTTCTTTAATCCCATAATCACTTAACATTTGTTTTATCCATAATAATTGAGCACAACAACTTCGTGCTGCTATATATTCCGATTCAGCCGTAGATTAAGATGTGCAATTCTGTTTTTTGCTACTCCAACCAACTAAATTATTGCCGACATAATAACAGGCACCTGATGTACTTTTACTGTCATCTGTACACCCGGCCCAATCAGCATCAGTATACCCTATAATGGTGCTACAGGTATCCTTAGTATACCTAAGTCCAAGATTAAGAGTGCCTTTTATGTACTTTATTATACGTTTTACACATCATAAATGGCTCTCTTTAGGGTTATTCTGGTAACGAGCACACAGACATACACCATACATTATATCTGGTCGCGAGGCAGTTAGATAGAGTAGGCTACCAATCATACTACGATACAGTGTGGAATCAACTGACTTTCCAGTTTCATCTTTACATAATTTAACAGTAGTGCTCATAGGCGTTTTGGCAACTTTAGCTTTATCTAAACCAAATTTCTTAACAAGATCTAAGGCATACTTAGTTTGAGAGACAAATAGACCATCAGAATTCTGTTTCACTTGAAATCCTAAGAAAAGTTGTAGCTCCCCCATAAGGGACATGTGAAATTCCTTATGCATACTAGCAGAAAAGGATTTAACTTCAGATGTTGAAGTAGACCCAAAAATGATGTCGTCTACGTAGACTTGGGCTATAATAATGTTTTTGTCAATATGTTTGACAAAGAGAGTCTGGTAATTTCCTCCTCTCTTAAAACCCTAATCCAACAAAAAGTTGGAAAGGCGTTCATACCAAGCTCGAGGAGCTTATTTTAAGCCATACAAAGCCTTTTTTAGACGAAAGCCATGGTCAGGGTATTTAGGATTAATGAACCCTTTGGGTTGTTCTACATATGCTTCTTCGGACAGAATTCCATTGAGGAAGGCAGACTTGACATCCATTTCATAAAGTGTAAATTTTAAGTGACACGCTATGGCGAAAAGAAGTCAAACAGATTCAAGACGAGTGACGGGGGAAAATGTCTCGCTAAAATCTATACCTTCTATTTGAGAGTAACCTTGAGCAACTAGTCTAGCTTTGTTTCTAAGGATTACCCCATTTTCATCAGATTTGTTCTTAAAGATCCAACGTGTGCCAATAACATTTTTGTTTTGAGGCCGCGGTACAAGATACCAGACATCGTGAATGACAAATTGTAAAAGTTCTTCCTGCATAGCAGAAATCCAGTGTGTGTCATTCAATGCTTCATTAACATTTTTCGGTTCCATAAGGGAGACGAAACATGCATAATTAGCATAATTCCTTAACTGGGATCTAGTACGAACTGGCTCATTAGGATTACCGACCACGTTGTTAATGGGATGATCTTTAGAGACCCAGCCAGGTACTTCTGGACTCTCAATAGGTAATGAGTCATCTATTTCTGGTGAATCAGTTTTGAAATCATTTTCAGATTCAACCACAATATTCAGAAATCTTCTTTTCGACAATAGTGTCGCTTACAATTACATTTATCGATTCCATAAGGGCCTTAGTACGCAGATTGTATATGCGATAAGCACGACTGTTTGGAGAGTAACCTAAAAAGATGGCTTTATCACCACGCGTCTCGAATTTAGACAGATGTTCTCTGTCTTTACAGACATAACACTGACTTCCGAAAGTTCTTAGATATTTCAGATTAGGCTTCTTACCATACCACAACTCATAAGGGGTTTGTTTAGAGTTTTTCCTAAGGTAAACCCTATTAATGATATGACACGCAGTTCTAATAGATTCTACACAGAAGTATTTAGGTAGAGATTTGGCATGCAACATGACACGTGCCATCTCTTGAAGAGTTCGGTTTTTCCTTTCAGCAATACCATTCTGCTGAGGAGTCTTAGGGGCACTGAATTCGTGTTTGTAACCGTTGTAGTCACAATATTCAACTATTCCTGTGTCTATGAACTCTCCCCCTCTATCACTATGAATACGATTGACTTGTGTGTCCTTCTCATTTTCAATTCTGAGTAAGATTTTTAAAAAATTCTGAAACGTGTCAAATTTATGTTTCAAGAAAGCAACCCAAGTGAATCGTGTGAAATCATCAACCATGACAAGGATATAACTGTGTCCACAAAGACTAACAGTTCTAGAGGGACCAATAAGGTCCATATGGATGAGATCTAGAGGTCTAGAGGTGAGAATGTCTTTAACCTTTTTATGCGAAGTCTTAACTATTTTTCCTTCCTGGCAATGACCACAGACAACATTGGAAATAGGTTTAATTTTAGGAATTCCTCTAACAATCTCTTGACTAGACAATCTACCAAGGATATCATAACTTAGGTGACCCATACTATTATGCCAGTTTCATTGTCATCCATTCTGACAATGTTACAGGTTTCAGAACCAATTTTGACAGTATAACAATTGTCAGGTGTTCTAAATCCGGTAATAATGCATTTACCTTTATCATTTAGAATTTTACAATTGTTCTTTGAAAAGGTAACTGTATGGTCAGAGTCACAAAATTGTGATATACTTAGGAGGTTGGCTTTAAGGCCTTTAACTAAAAGTACATTTTCCAGAACAGGCATTCCTTCTTCTTTTAGGGTTCCTTTACCTATGATATGGGATGAAACTCCGTCACCAAAAACTACTTTCCCACCAGCAAATCTGCTTTTGTTTAAAAGTTTGGTTTCATCTCCTGTCATATGTTTGGAACATCCTGAATCTAAATACCAACCAGATGAAGTGTGTTCAGCTTTTAAGGCAGTGATAACAATGTTACACTTCATTTGGGGTAAAAAATCATCTTTTCTAACCCAAATAGCTCTAGTTTTAATTTTGCGCAAGTTTGCCCTCATTTGATAATATTTTTGAGAAACAACTTTTTGTCGAAAAACATTTGGAGCAGCAAACTGATTATTGTGGAAAATTTGAGCTTTTGGTTTAGGAAAGTTTATGGGAGCCTTTCTCTTAAATGAACTATTAGTTTTGGTCTTTCTATTTCTGTAGTTAGAGTATTTGTCAGGTTGTCTTGGAAGGACATAATGGTTACGATTTTACCTAGAATAGTTAAAGTTCTTGTAGACAAAAGTGTTGTACACAGGGGTGTTTAGACGCCTAGCATAACAACCTTCAAAGGAATGACCATAAATGTCACAGTACGAGCAATATTGATTGCTTGAGGGATGAATTTCCTTAGGAAAACTTCTAAAGATGGGTTTAACAGCATTCTGTTCAGAAGTCCTATTCCTAGGAGGGATGGTTTTAAATGTAGATTTAACCTTTATGATCAAAGGACAGACGTATTTAGTCTTAAGTGTAGTGTCAGCCTTAGAATTACTAGACTCTCCAATGTCTTTCTGTTGTTGCTTTTGATCAAATTCCTTTTTAATAAAATGAAAATCTGGACATGTTTCAATTGGTCTTTTGCCCCCAGACACAAACTTAATAGGTTCAAGATTTGTAGTTTGTGGTTTGTTCTTAGGGCAAAATCCAATACCGGTTCTATCATCAGAATTGGTCTTGGAGTCAACAACAAAGTCAGTAAAACAATTTAAATTGTTTTCAAACTTAGAAATTTTTTTGAAAACAGTAGCTGTCTTTGTTTTTGCTTCCTCCAGTTCTAATAATGTTCCCTTATATTTCATTTCCAGGGTTTCATTAGTTTTAGTCAACTCTTTTGATTTTTGATCAAAAGTTTCAATTTCAGATTGATGAGACAGACACTGGTTAGTGTACTCTTCAGCATTCATCTTCACAATAAGACTTAGATCATCTAATTTCTTAGTCAGGTCTCTAACAGTCTTCTCCAGTCTAGTGCCTTTTTTAAGAGTTTTAGCATACAAAGTATGGATATCAGGGAGGTCATATGTGTCTGAGTCGCTAAGTGAAGTGTGTGTAGTGACCCCTAACGATTCAGTTTTAATACTCACGCACCCATTTACATCGTCGTTATCGAGATCACTTTGACTCACACACACGGAACTAGAACTAGCAACATTTTTAGACAATAAAGCATCTAGGCCAGTCAAAGCAGTATTCACACAAGCAGGAGTAGGAGTATCATTATCACACACAGGCATATCATCATTGTAAATGATCTTAGCATAAAAGGACATGCAAGGGTCAAGTACATTTGATGACTCAAGTTCCTCTTCATCAGAGTCACTTGAATCATTCCAAGTTTTACAGACATTGGCTCTATTGTGTGTGTTGGGTTTATTCAGATTAACTCTGCAATCGTGTGCAATGTGACCTAGTTTCCCACATCTAAAACATTCAATCTTTTTAAGGTCTCTAGTGGGTCTGGAGTGGTTATCCTTAGGATGTTTGTCAAGACCTCTCTCATGAGGTTTGGGATTAGACAGAGTATGATAATTAGTCTTGCCTTGTTTAGATGCCTGTTTGTTTTGAAATTTGACAATTTTCTTAAATTGGTTAGACATTAAGGCAATCTGATTATCTAGTTTGTCTATATCACACTCCTCATCAGAGTCAGAGTTGATCAAATTAGTCTCAAGTTTAGATATCTTAGAGGCAAAACTCAAGTTAGAGTTGGGTTGTTTTCTTTGTGAATGATTTAATTGTTTCTTAAAGTCTAATTCCATTTCCACAGTCCTAAGTTTGCTACTGAGTAACTCAGGGGTAAGGTTTTGATCACTCATTTCCTCAATAGCATACCTCTTGCTGTCAAACTTTTGTGGTAATGATCTTAGAATTTTAGAGACAATTTCATTCCTATCATAAGTTATACCATTAGCATGCAACTTAGTAACTATATCAGTTAAGTTCATGTAAAAGTCATCAAAAGACTCAGAGTCAAACATAATCAAAGAGTTGTACAGCTGGGTAAGCATTTGAGTTTTAGCCGCTTTAACTCTTGAGTCTCCTTCATGGGCAGTGATTAATGTGTCCCAAGCTTCCTTAGAAGTGGCACAAGATGAGATTCTCTTGAACTCATACTCATTAATAGACATAAAAATGGCATTCTTGCCTTTATTGTTATTTCGAGAAATAGTTTTCTCTTCTTGGGTAAACTCACTTAAGATTTTCTTTACCCTCTCATCACTTCCTTCAATGGCTGGTTTAGTAGGATAGGTGTATCCGTTTTCAATAATGTCCTAGACATCATCTCCTAAAGTCCCTTGGATGAAGGCAACCATTCTTACTTTCCAGTAAGCAAAGTTGTTTCCATCAAAGAGTGGAGGTCTGGACAGATTACCAAACCTTTCATTCTTCTCTTCCATAGTTATGTTTTTCAGAAAACGATTTCAGAAACACAAGATCTTTTTGAAATAAAAGTTAACAGGGCTCTGATACCAATTGAAAAACGTTGCTAATGCCGTTTAATACAAGATTAAACTGTATAAGCAACTCCGAGATGTTTGTTAAAGAAACCCATTTCTTTTGAAAATAAAAATTATAAACAACAAGATGTGTTTACCAAAACTTACGTACGAGAGTAATCAAAACTTTGTAATCAGTTTTTAAAACAAGACAGTTTCAAAAATTCAGCACACTATAGAATGGGATGAGTAGATGAAGATAATCAACACACATTTTTTAACGTGGTAAAACCTCTCCCAACAGAGGAAACATCCATGGTGACTTCTAAGTCACAAAAGTAAAAATCCACTAATTAAATAATAGTTACAAACAATACAACATACATGCACACAAATCAACCTATTCTAAGTTTAGGAATATACCCCACTTGGTGTCCTTCTAACTTCTCATAGATCTGATTGTTGATGATGTTTTTCCAGTTTGATAACTTCCTTTGCTTTAGCTTCCTTATGTCGACTCAATGATCTTTGATCTTATTCACAACACTTCCAGTGTAGTAGTGTGTTAAGTGTTTGTGAAGTGATTCCTATCAACATGCATGAACTCACACACACTTAGATTACATACAGACCTAAAAAAATTACATATAAAGACTATATGCTGTGATTTTGTTTTCTTTCTTTCTTACAGAACTTAAAACCTTTTTGAACTTTAATATAACCCAGATTCCACGGATATCTTTCTTCAAAATCGGTCAAGATCTTAATCAATCTCGATTTTAAAAATATTTTTGAGATTGAAAATCTCCAAGTGTGAATCCAACTAGGTCAAGGTTAAGTTTCATAAGAATAGAAACCATAAAACATTTTCAAAATTAAATCAGTAAATATTTTCTTAAATCAAGAAAGAAATATGCAGATCTAGTGAAATGTAACATGCAGAGTGTAGAATCATAGACAAAGAGGTTACAGCTTCAATATGAACAAACCACTCTCTCTCTCAAACACTCAAGGTTGTGTTTGGGGTGTTATAAAAATGAAGGTTTGATTCAGAGTTTGAAGTGTTTAGGGTTAGGGTTAGGGTTTGGCTAACACAGTTTCTTTTCTCTCTCTTCTCTCTTTTATTTTCTCTCTTCTCTCTCACTTTTCTCTTCTCTCTATTTTTTCTTCTCTCAGAAATGACGAATGCCCAAAAGTCTTGAAAGGCTGAGAAGAGGAGGGTTTATATAGGAGTGAGGGAAGGTTCTGGAACAACGAAGGGAATCAAGGGCTGAGATCAAGTCTTTCTAACTTTGACTTGATCCAAGGGTTATGAAATAGCGGTGGTTAAGATGATTGTGATTGGTTCATAGGATGGCACAAGGATATGTTTAAAACACAATGAGACCGTTGATAAGGAATGATCCAACGATCAGCAATCCACCAGGCAATCCTATCACATAACAAACACAAATAGATGAACCAGGAGGGTGACAAGTGTTGAAATGTGAGTGGCTCTCAAACGCGCGTCCAAAGTATTTACAAGCAGCCCCCTGAATTCTCTAGCACATTGAGATTCTACCCAATCAAACATTCCAGAGAAAAATGAAGTTTTTAAAATAGAAATTTTACCCCACAAATTATATAAACACATTTTATTAATGAAAACATTTATTTAAAAAAGTTTAAAAAATGTTTAAAAATTCCCAAAAAAAATATTAAAGCACCAATTAAAGGGGAATTAATCACACACACAATTTTAAGCAATATGTACACATGTATGCACTTCTAATGTTTGTAGTGTGATTCAATTGATACCTTCTTGGGTCATTGAAGAGGATTAGAGAGATAAATTCTGAGGCTCTTTGGATTCTAGGTTGGACAACCAATTTTGTCACTATTTCCAAACTAGTTGAACACTTATACAGTATAGACTTAAGCAAGTCAAAGGTATAAGGTGCTTCAGAGTCCATGAGGGTTACGTAGTAAGTTGGAAAAACCCTTCGAATTAAAGTTAGAAACGAACCATTATACTTGATAAATAATAATGGGAAAATAAGGATAAATGTTGTGAATGTGGGTTATTGGATAAACCTAAATTGATATAATAAAAGCGGTGTATTTATATGATTGTGTATGCATATATTATATACTTGTGAAAATCATGCCCGCGCTACTTGCTATCCCAGAGTTTTCCGCGCTGGGACGATCTTATCTCGTGTGCCTTATGGGGGATATTGACTCGTACCCTAGAAGATAGAAATCCTAGGTACATGCTATCGAATCGGTAGTCACGGTCCTAAGAGATGTGAGGGTATGTACTGACCTCTTGGACTTGGAAACTATGCTTCGCCTCCATATTGTCCGTGTATGTACTTATACAGTTCGAGAGTGATTCCGAACTTGTATTCCCTTTAGTACGATTGATACGGGGATTGGATAGCAGAGTATGCCCGCACCATAAAATTTTATGTGGGGTGCTGTTAGAATATATATATTATACGAGTATTTAATATATATATGAACTTCTGAAATATGGGAAACTGCCTACTGTGTTATGGTAAGTAAGACATGTATAATGACTCAAATTGGAAATACTTGTTTTGAAAAGTATAATATGATATTGAAAAACTTTATGAATCAATAAAGTTAAAATGAGCGTTTTGTACTAAATGAAATTATCCTTTTTAAACCATGATGCGGTTAAATCTTAAATTTTGAGAGTCACCTAAGATAAGTTAAATCCCTGGGGAAGGATAGTGTGATATATGATGAGATAAACCATTGGGAAGGTTAGTGTGATAGGAGTGCACATTAGAAGAGAGGCAAGAATTTCTCAAGAGAGTGTCGCACTAATATGTTGTTGCATTGGCCTGTATCAATTTAAATACTTGCTAAACGAATTTTTAAATCATATACACTATCGGGCTCTGACCCATTTCTATTCCTCTTTCTCTCTTGTATATATATGTATATATTACAGGTGCCCAGCCACAGGGGCGTCTTGTTTCGGATCCCTTGGAAGAAACGTGCTGCAGCTTAGGTGGGAGTTGCAAGCCACTTGCTTAGATGATTTCATTTACTTGATTCCACTTCTATCATTCTCCTTATTGGGCATGTGTCGCCCTTTCCACTATTTATCTGTTATATTGGGATATTTGTATTTCAGTTATTTCTAGTACTGTTACTTTGGGATTTATTCAGCATGTATATTTTACTTTATGTTTTAAATGCTCGGATTGGGTTGTTAAATGTTAAATTATTGGATTGATTGTTTAATAAAATAAATAAATAAAATTTGGAAAGTAATGTTTAAAAATGGTTTTGACACTTAGCTTAATTAAATAGGGTGTTAAATTTGGAAAAGTTATTTTTACGACAGTGATGCTAAGAATGAACCAACTGTTCACCTTGATTTTAATTTAATAAAGGAGTGATCGCCTGGTATTTAATTAGGCGGGATGTCACAAGTGGTATCAGAGCATAAGGTTCTAGTGTCCATAGGATCTGTACGGCTTATTTTCGCTTTCAGCTTAACGTTTTTGCTATAGAGCCCTATTTTTAGGATTATTGTATTTCCTGCTTTCACGTTTACGTCTCCAGCCATTTGGGATTTTATAATGACAGGAGACTAATAAACTTCTTCACGTTTCAGATGCCTCTGAGACGTGCACCGAAGGATAGGCGTGCCCAAGCCGAGCAACCAGCATCTCCGGCACAAGGCACTATGAATGCTAATGAAGTAGCCGCCATTGTTGCTCAGGCGGTGAATGCCGCGCTAGTGGTGATTCAGCAGGCTCCACCCCAGATTCAGGCAGTGGCGCCAGTACCAGCACAAATTCCATCTACATGGGAGAGGGTTAGAGACACTTTTTAGAAGGCGCATCCCCCTGAGTTCTCTGGTAGCTCAGATATCGTCACTGTCAGCCAATGGAAGAAAGACATCCAGCGGCATCTTCGTATGTATGAGTGCACTGACGTGCAAAGGCAGTTATTGGCTTCCTTTAAACTGGTGGGGGCTGCTTTGCAGTGGTGGGAGTCCACTACCACCTTGGAGGAGAGGGACACGATCCCTATTCAGTCGTTCTGGGAGCAGTTTGACCGCAAGTACTTTCCACCCGTCGTGCAGACTGAGATGAGGCGGAAATTACTGAATTTGAAACAGGAGAACTCTACCGTTGCTGAGTATGAGGAGGAGTTCATGAAACTTCTCACCATAGTGCCAGATGAGGCACCTACTGAGAGTAAGAAAATTTTGTTGTTTGTGGACGGGTTAGATTGGAGGATCCGTCAGCATCTTATAGGGAATCTATCTCTGAGTACTTTCATTGATGTACTCAATGCTGCGTTACTACATTGCCAGGATCACCGCTTCCATCTGTAGGGAAGCAGGAGAGCAGGAGAGTCCAGCCAGCAGGGCAGCACCGGGGGTAGTAGTGCTAGTGGGGCACCATCTCATGGACAGACTCGTCAGCACGAGCGGAGTTCCCATTGGGGGGACCCTTCTAAGTGATTCCATTCAGGTGATTCCAGGCAGGGATTTGGGGGTTATAGGCAGGGCCAGCCTAATCAACAGGGCCAACAGCGTGCTAATCAGGGCCAGTGGCGGGGAGGTAACGGCTAGCAGGGTCGTGGTCAGCAGGGTCAGAGGGGAGGTAACTTCAGAGTCCGGTGTTTTGTATGCGGAAAGCATGGTCATAAGTGCCAGGATTGCCCAGAGGGTAATAGGGCCCCACGGCAGCAGGGTGCCCGTAATGAGCCACAGAGACCACTTTTTCCAACTTCCCTCCCAGCTCCAGCCCAGGTGCCATCCCTACCAGCCATTCCAGCAGCTCCAGTGCAGCATGGGCAGTTACAGTACGGACGTGTCTATAACGTCCACCAGGCAGCAGCTCCACAGGCACCACCCGCGATTGAGGGTATGTTTCCTATCCATGGTACTATGGGTCGGGTTTTGTTTGATATTGGGGCGACACATTATTTTATAGCTACGCATTTTGCGAAGGCCTTAGGGTTGTTAGCCATAGCAGAGAGCACAGTGACGTGTGTAGACTCACCACTGGGGTGTGGGTCACTTATCTTCTTTATATGCCGGGGAGTGGGGGGTAGAAATTGGTAGTTTGGTATTACATGCAGACATGTTAGTCTTAGATATGCATGAGCATGATGTTATTATCGGTATGGATTGGCTCACAGCTTATAGAGCCATGATTAATTGCTTCACTAGGAGCATTATTTTTGCCATTCCGGGGCAAGAGATGTTTGTAGTGGCGATGCCTCGCCTAGAGGGAGGTTCGACCGATCATTTGTATTATATAGAGGAGGATACCTCTAAGGAGGTTGTGATTCCTTTAGACTCGATCCCAGTCGTTCGTGAGTATTCCGATGTATTGCAGGAGATACCAGGCCTACCGCCCAGTCGATAGATAGACTTTGTCATAGATTTATTGCCAGATACGAGACCGATAGCACGCGCTCCATACCGTATGGCTCCGGCGGAGATGCGAGAGTTACGAGATCAGATAGAGCAGCTATTAGGTTAGGGCTTCGTTCCCAGGAGTACCTCACCTTGGGGCGCTCCAGTCTTGTTTGTGAAGAAGAGAGATGGTTCACTAAGGTTATGTGTGGACTACCGGTAGTTGAACAAGGTCACGATACGGAATAAGTATCCGTTGCCTCGAATCGATGATCTGTTCGACCAACTGAGGTGAGAAATTTCTTTTCGAATATAGATCTGAGGTCGGGTTACCATCAGCTACGTATTAGAGAGCATGATGTTTCAAAGACTGCCTTCTTGACGATATATGGGTCTTACGAGTTCAGAGTTATGCCATTTGGTCTTACAAATGCTCCAGCTGTGTTCATGGACTTAATGAACTGAGTATTCAGAGAGTTCTTGGATCAGTTTGTCATCGTCTTCATAGATGACATTTTGATATATTCACACTCCGAGGAGGAGCATGACGAGCACTTGAGGCAGGTTCTTCATACTTTACGAGAGCATCAATTTTATGCTAAGTACGAGAAGTGTGGATTCTGGTTGCAAGAGGTACAGTTCTTAGGGCATGTTGTTTCTGAACAGGGGATAGCCGTTGACCCGAGTAAAGTGTCAGCGGTGAGGGAGTGGGGACAGCCCACGACACCGACGGAAGTGCGTAGTTTCTTGGGGTTATCCGGATACTATAGGAGATTCACTCAGGGATTCTCCAAAATAGCGGGTCCATTGACGAACCTGACTCGCAAAGGGGTACCATATGTTTGGGATGAAGCTTGTCAATTGGCTTTCGACGAGCTGAAAGGAAATCTTACTTCAGCACCAGTCCTTGCTTTACCGACGCCGGGTGTGGAGTACCTGTTTTACACCGATGCCTCTTTACGGGGACTTGGGGGAGTACTTCAGCAGGAAGAGAAGGCTATAGCTTTTTCCTCCCGCAAGCTTAAGCCGCATGAGAAGAATTACCCCACCCATGACCTGGAGTTAGCAGCGGTCGTCTTTGCATTGAGGATATGGAGACACTATTTATTGGGGGAGATGTTCCGTTTGTTCATAGATCACAAATCACTGCAGTACCTATTCACTCAGCGAGAGCTGAATATGCGTCAGCGCAGATGGTTAGAGTTTGTGAAGGACTATCAGTTCGACATACAGTATCATCCGGGGAAAGACAATGTAGTTGCTGATGCGTTGAGCCGAAGATCGGTAAATGAGGTAGCGGACGTCTGGAAAGCGAAGTGGAAGGAGTTGGGTCACCAGGACGCAGTAGCCCGTTCCTTCATATCTGTTATGACAGTCACACCCGAGATTGTTACGAGGGTAATACAGGCCCAAACCACAGAACCGTTTTGCCAGGAGCAGATGACTTTTAGCCGAGGGTGTTGAGTCCTATTCTGTTAGTTCTGATGGGGGTTTGAGGTTTAATGGGAGGTTAGTGGTTCCAGAAGGGGGCATAATTGCGTCATGCAGTGATGACCCAATCTCACGGGTGCCGATTTCCGGTACATCCTGGAGGAGATAAGATGTACCAGGATATGAGGAGGCAATACTGGTGGAGTGGGATGAAGGACATTACTGAGTTCGTGTCCAAGTGTTCTACCTGCCAACTGGTGAAGTGGACCATCAGAAACCGTCAGGATTGCTTCAGCCATTGGAAGTACCCGTGTGGAAGTGGGAGAGTATTTCCATGGATTTTATTACAGGGTTGCCTACATCACTGCGGGGCCACGACTCTATCTGGGTGATTGTAGATCGTTTGACCAAGGTGGCTCATTTTCTGCCCGTGCGGACAGATTATACCACGGGTCAGTATGCTCAGTTGTTCATTTATGAGATTGTCAGATTACATGGGGTGCCCCTGAATAGTGTGTCAGATAGAGACAAGATTTTCGTGTCACGTTTTTGGGAAAGCTTTCAGAAGGCTATGGGTACTGAGTTGAGGTTGAGTTTAGCTTATCACCCACAGACAGAGCGTACTAATCAGATGTTAGAGGATATGCTACGCATGTGTGTTCTTGATTTTGGAGGAGGTTGGGAGCCACATATTCCACTGGTAGAGTTTTCTTATAATAACTCTTATCAGTTTACGATTGGTATGGCTCCATTTGAGGCTTTGTATGGCCGGCCTTATCGTTCTTCAACTTGTTGGCTCGAGGTGGGGGATAACAAGTTGCTAGGACCAGAGGTGATTCAGGAAACCTCCGCGAGGATTGAGATGAATAGGAGTTGCATTCGAGTAGCCCAGGACAGGCAGAAGAGCTACGCCGATGCGAAACGGTTCTTCCGGGAGTTTAATGTGGGGGACCAAGTGTTACTGTGTGTATCTCCTATAAAAGGAGTGATGAGGTTCGGGAAGAAAGGGAAATTAGCCCCGAGGTACGTATGACCATTTCCCATTATCGAGAGGATTGGGCCGGTAGCATACAGATTGGGACTACCAGAGCATTTACATCGCATTCACGATGTATTCCACATCTCGTCGTTGAGACGGTATCTTCGGGATGATATGGCCCATACTCACATCGCGATAGATGAGATAGACTTACAGCCTGACAGCTCCTATGAGGAGAGACTGGTGGCTATCCTAGACTATAGTGAGAGGAGATTGAGGTCGAAGATAGTTCCACTTGTACGGGTCTAGTGGGAGCATCATAATGTGGAGGAATCCACTTGGGAGCGCGAGGCCGATATGCGCGAGAGATATCCAAATTTGTTCTTACCAGGTATGCCTTCTTTTCCGAATTTCGGGACGAAATTCCGTTATTAGGGGGGAAGTTTGTAATACCCCGTATTTTGATGCTATATTTATTTGGGGATTTATTAAATTTAATGTGAATTAATTATTTAATAAAAATTCGGAAATTAATTATGTTATAATTATTAACGTGATGAGAGTTAGTAATTATGGGAAAATTTGTTGAATATTACTAATGAGCAAAGTAATATATAATAGTGGCCATATTAAATGTCACGAGTGAATAAAATGACAATTTTAGAAATTTGAGTCGGGACGCGCCCGTGTCGCGTCGGGACTAAATATTGATAAATACAAGTAAATATTTTATAAGTTGTTCGTATGGTCGTTTTGAGTGCGTCAACGCATACAGAAGGGTCGAGATAGTCAGAAAAGTATACCCGAGAGTTTGATTTGGGTCTCGGGGCGTTTTTAGGCCTAATTAGGACCCCGGGAGGGCATTTTCGTCATTTTGTATTTTTGGGTAATTAAACCCACGAAAATTAAAGGGGTTATATCAGATGTTTAGGTTATCTCCTAGGGCTAGATAACTCAAAACACTAGAACGGACATTGGAGATGAGAGGAGAGAGCTCTCAAGGCATTCCAAGGCTCAAAACTCACCCGTTTGCACCGCCGCCACCGCCAACGCGTAGATCGCGAGACGGGGAACGCAACCACACCAAATTCAACACCAAACCAGATTTCTGAAAATCCCAGGCAAGTGTGTATCTTGCTTATTTCGTTGATGCATCATCCATATTAGTTTAGGAGTTATCAGGATGAGATTTATGGAAGAAAAACCCAATTTAAGATGGGAAATTTTCATGTAGTGATGATTTATATGATATTCTGGAAACCCTTTGTCATGTAAAGGATTAAGAGTTGGATTAAGAAAAGAGTTCTAATCAGATACAAACACTAAAAAAAATTATTCCGGACGATCGGACCGTTGGAATTGGATGAAATTTACAGAGAATTAGCTGAAGACGAAAGGAAGCCACGGGAAAAAAATTCAGCTCGATCGGACCGTTCAATATTTTTTAATATTTTTTTGCTAGACAGTTTTATGTTTTGAGGACTCTTAGAGATAATAAAAGAATTCAATTAAAACTCCATTTTAATTCCAATTTCGAAACCGTTTGAAATTCTCATCTTTGAAAATAAAATTCAAAATCCTTTAATGTAAGGCGAAATCTATATTTATGGGATATTTTTCATAAGGGATAATGTAAGTATATATTAAAGGGGAGAGTCACGTAAGAGAGAGTTACGTTGGAACATAAATGGATATCTACTGAATTGTACATTTGGAAAAATAGAGTCCATGAGGGTTACGTAGTAAGTTGGAAAAATCCTTCGAATTAAAGTTAGAAACGAACCATTATACTTGATAAATAATAATGGGAAAATAAGGATAAATGTTCTGAATGTGGGTTATTGGATAAACCTAAATTGATATAATAAAAGTGGTATATTTATATGATTGTGTATGCATATATTATATACTTATGAAAATCATGCCTGCGCTACTTGCTATCCCTGAGGTTTCTGCGCTGGGACGATCTTATCTCGTGTGCCTTATGGGGGATATTGACTCGTACCCTAGAATATAGAAATCCTAGGTACAGGCTATCGAATCGGTAGTGACGATCCTAAGAGACGTGAGGGTATGTACTGACCTCTTGGACTTGGAAACTATGCTTCACCTCAATGTTGTTTGTGTATGTATTTATACAGTTCGAGAGTGATTTCGAACTTGTATTCCCTTTAGTACGATTAATACGGGGATTGGATAGCAGAGTATGCCCGCACCATAAAATTTTATGTGGGGTGATGTTAGAATATATATATTATACGAGTATTTAATATATATATGAACTTCTAAAATATGGGAAACTGAGATAAGTTAAATCCTTTTTAAACCATGATGTTGTTAAATCTTAAATTTTGAGAGTAACCTAAGATAAGTTTAATCCTTGGGGAAGGATAGTGTGATATATGATGAGATAAACCATTGGGAAGGTTAGTGTGATAGGAGTGCACATTAGAAGAGAGGCAAGAATTTCTCAAGAGAGTGTCGCACTAATATGTTGTTGCATTGGCCTGTATCAATTTAAATACTTGCTAAACGAATTTTTAAATCATATACACTATCGGGCTCTGACCCGTTTCTATTCCTCTTTCTCTCTTGTATATATATGTATATATTACAGGTGCCAAGCCACAGGGGCGTCTTGTTTAGGATCCCTTGGAAGGAACGTGCTGCAGCTTAGGTGGGAGTTGCAGGCCACTTGCTTAGACGATTTCATTTACTTGATTCCACTTCTATCATTCTCCTTATTGGGCATGTGTCGCCCTTTCCACTATTTATCTGTTTTATTGGGACATTTGTATTTCAGTTATTTCTAGTACTGTTACTTTGGGATTTATTCAGCATGTATGTTTTACTTTATGTTTTAAATGCTGGGATTGGGTTGTTAAATGTTAAATTATTGGATTTATTATTTAATAAAATAAATAAATAAAATTTGGAAAGTAATGTTTAAAAATGGTTTTGACACTTAGCTTAATTAAATAGGGTGTTAAATTTGGAAAAGTTATTTTTACGACAGTGATGCTAAGAATGAACTAACTGTTCACCTTGATTTTAATTTAATAAAGGAGTGATCGCCCAGTATTTAATTAGGCGGGGTGTCACAGTGGGTTTGGAAACAGTTTCATTGTTGCGAGAGAAATTTGAAAGTAGATTTTAATTGTGATGAATTTCCAAGTCTCCGGTCGAATGCACAAAACCTTCTTTTCCTTCTTTTTTTCTACCATTGTTAATGTATACTTTCTACCCAACTTAAAAATTTGCTTTCTTCGATTTCTCTTACTCCTTTTTTATCTATCTCAACTCATCTTCAATTTCAATATTTTTTTTATTTAGTACTCTAATTAATAATACATATCGAAAGAGATATGTTTTTGTCTCCCTCCTGATCTTTACTCACATCTTACACCGTCGACCCTTAATGTGTATTAAACCCCTATATCTCCTTATTTATCGTAATTATATATTTTCAATTTTGGGTGAATATTTATTTACAAATTTACATTACATTGAACATTGTTTTTTAATATTAATTTATATCTTTGAATCCAAGTATGGGGTTTGAAATATTAAGTGATTCCACAATACGAAGATTTGAGTTCTAAACTCATATCCGGAAGAAGAAGTGGTAGAAATTTGAAAGACAAAAAGGCATGTGTATTTTTGTGATTATTGTCGATTTATGTCACATTTCAAATGAATTTTTCACCCTCTTACCCTTTAATATCATCAAGAATATCAAAAACATATATATGTTTAACATAGTTTTTATTATATATTATCTTTACAAATTCAATGTAGTTTAATTATGTGACGAGCTTTAATTAGTTTATTGAATTTTTTTAATAAATGAAAAATTTTGGTAAGTTTTACTTCCTAATTAAACAAAATACAAATATCCCATATTTTTCTAAATGAAAAACATGTATTTCTTATTTTCTAAGTTTTTAGCACTAAATGCATGCATCATTTAAAGGAGCATCCACCAATTTTTTTAACTCTTTTTGCATTACGTTCTATAAGAAGAATTGTAACTCGCACGCGTATCGCGCAGGGTTTAGACCTAGTTAATATATAATTTTGATCATCATATCTTATCCTATCAATTTTATCAATGCTTAACCATATTAATTCTTTTGTGCATGTCTCTCTATTAAGGAGCATCCCATTGCACATTTATGTGACTAATTTGACTTTTAATGGTTTTAGCATGCAACACTTGCTTAAGACTATACTAATGTCAGTTTTATTGTATGGTTTACTAATAAAAACTAATGCAGGGTTTGACTTTACAACTATTTTATGTTTCAAATATTTTTGACAATTCAAAGTGAGGTTGGATGTAAAGATCCTTTTTACTCTCCTATATTGGATGTCTACATTGTTTGTTACCTTGGTAGGAGGACATAACTATGGATTTCATGAGTATTGGGGGTTATAATGTAATTACCTAGATAGAACAGGTACGGGGAAACTCAATTTTTCATCCCTAACACAAATATTTTGCACATCACTAAAAATAGGTTCTCATGTGCTAATCTTTGTATTACTAAAGTAGGTACATTAAAAAAAGAAAGGCTCGGATTTTGTATGCTAATTACCTAAAATTACAATGATATTTCAATTTCCACCCCAAATGGACTGTTGTTGTATCATTGAAGTCATATATTGTGATCGTGCCTCTAATTTCATATATGTATGTGGGTATCAGTTCATTTATACATATTCTTGTACATTGGGTTCCATTATTAAATGCAAGATGATAGGGAAGTATTGCCACCAAATATATAGGCTACATGTGATGCTACAAACTACATGGGATTGAAATAGTAATTAATGTTTAATCCAGTTGAACACCCTAATGAGCCTCCGGATAACACTCCATTGATTCAATGGCCATTGTTTGAGCATTTAATTCTCAATGTAAGATTGAAAATCATATTAAATTGCTATAAGTTGTGTTTCTATATATAATGATTATTGTTGCTCAAGTAGGTGAAATTCTGAGTGAAAATATACTGATTATATGACAGATGGCAATAATGTTTGAGGTTACAGTTAAAAAAGTATGTAGACAGATGGTGAAAGCATTTGTTGATATGTACAAGGAATCTAAGTTTAATAATAGGTAATTGTTGTGACAACATTATCAAAGCGTTTGCTGATATAGTGATTATAATGATAATCTATTGTGTATTCATATACCATGTCCATTTGCTAATATTATCAAATTTGGCATATTCAATTATTTCAATTGTTGCGATAACATAATTGAGTCTTGTTTAACAATGCACATTTTATCTTGTGTTCTATACCTTGTTTTAGTTGGCATATATTTTCCTCTTATTTGTATAATATGAGTCTCTCAGATACAAATATTCATTTTTTATTTGTATTTTTTTGTTATTTGCATGGGTTTTCAAGAGCCGAATTCAAGGTTGATATGGGAAAGTGAATTATACACAATATTTGGACACATTTAATGTAATTACCTGGCATCTGGTTCGACTTTTGTATTGTTGATTATTGTTTCTTCTCCTGTTTGCATTTTTTATTATATCAACATGGTCATAGGTAGAGGTCAAGGTCGAAACAAAGCAGTAAGATTGTTCCCCATTGATGAAGATTACAGATAGGAGTTGAAGAACTTGTTTTTTTTATTTTTCGTTTGCTTGGTTATAATTTTAAAATATCTCGTTTTCGAGGTGATTGTATTAGGATATTATATTGGATGCATTTTTTGAAAATATTATAACTTTAGGGGTGATTGTATTAGGATGGTTTATTTTTTTTGTAAATTAAGAGTGAAGGCTCATATAAAATGTAATTGTTAACTATAATGCCCTTGTTTATGTGGACTATTTTTGTATATGTTCTTAGGATTTGAATAGTGTGGTTTGTTTAAATTCAAGACATGATATTAATTTTTTATTTTTAAAAAAATATATATCAATATTACTAACGGTTCTTTACTGTTACAAAATAAGAAAAGTCTCTTACTAATTATGAATTAGTAATGGTAAAATACCATTGGTAAATTCGGAATTAGCAATGATAAAATACTGTTAGTAAATTTTGAATTAATAACGGTAACATGCCATTACTAATTTTGTTCCCTGCACCTTTTTTCTAATGAGAAATTACCGTTACTAATATTTTTAGTAATGGTAAAATACTGTTACCAAAGACGCATTTTGATGTAGTGTTTTCTGGTTGTATATCATGAAAAGGTCGACCATGTTCGGATCGACCCCATTATGTCTAAACTTACATGGCTCAATAGTCGATGTTTGATGCTAAACATAGAGAAGGTCATTTTAGTTTTATATTCATATGTTTTTGTTCCCTAGGATCATTAGTGCTCAAATACGCTTTAAAGTAATCTTAAAAACATTCAACATGTAAAATCCATTAAATTTATAACAACTAATGCAACATGAAAATTACAATTAACACTTAAATGCATTACATAGTTATTCCAAAATATAATTCAACCCAATTAACCTTAGTTTCCGAAGGTCACGAATACTTTGTGGAAACAAATACGTCTTATTCCGGGATACATCGACTTATAATAATAAAATATTGATGTTGAAATTAAGAAAGACAATATATTTAAACATATTGTTGTATTTTGATCGATGAAGAATCACTTCCTTGTCAATGAAATAACCATTTTTAGTACCTTTGTTTCATCAATTGTAATCTCCGCAACATTCCTTTCGTACCTCTCGAAAAAATTTCCAATTATACAGTTTCCAAAATGAAGAGACAATAGAGGCTCCAATCCAGCTCTTACTGTTTTTGACACAATTTTCCCATTTCTTTTATTATCGCCTACAAAAAATTTGTCGGTATCGTCGTGGCCATCCCAATGGACTTCAAAAAACTCTATCCTATCAAGAGTGAAGGATCCTTCAATTTCAATTATTCCTTTCACCTCATCTTCATACGGTATAAATAGAGGTAAATTAAATGAATCCACGTCCTCTTCTTCAATGGTACCCTAATATAAAATTAGTTAGTATCTAAATATAATTTTTGACGAGTAATAGATAAAGTGAACAAGTATATTATTAATTAAAAAGGAGGAAATTGATTACACCTCATCGACCATTTATTGAAGAGATTTATCTAGTAGTTTAAAGAGGCAGGGGGAGTCATTTTTGGTGGGGTCTTTTATTCTCTTGGCCATAAATGTTAGAACCATACGACCACGAGGAATAATTTCTTCTGATCGTAATCGTAGAAATGTTGAAAAGTCCACTTGAAACTGCTTCAAGTACGCATCTAACACATATGGGGGGCTAGTACTTGATATGAATACATTTCCCTTGTTCTTCTCTAGAAGATTAGGAACCTGACACATATATGAACCCTAAATGAGATAATGGAGTTACAAAAGTAATTCTTATTTTTTTATGTTAAAGGATGCCCTTTTTTCCTAAATCGAATAAGTTTTGATAATCTATTTGAAATAACACAGATAAGAGACCCCATTAGGTTATATATTTGAATCCTCGACACATTCCCATCCACTATGTTTCCACACTAATACAATCTCAGTAGTGGGATGGTGTTTCTTTTCTAACTACACTACAAAAATCGGAGCCAATGTATTTCCAAATACCTAGCATGGGGTGTCATGTATTACATGCCTTACGTGTGGAGCTAAAAGACCTCGGCATTAGGAAAGTACAAATCTACATATGAACTATGATATTCCCTCACCCACGCAATGTGTGACTTACACTAAATATTAAGCCACATTAAAAATGCTAAAAAGAATAAACCCCAAATCCTTTACCTTGTTTATAATATTATATAAAAATAAATAAGATACTTCTTAAAACAAAAAAAAAGTGTTATAATTACAACATTTTTTAAGCTCCTACAAATTAAGAATCAGTTATCTAATTTTAGTATTCTTGGGTATAATCCCATAATGCATTTGAAGTAAAAGTATTGTATATGTTATGGTGATATGTGTACTTGAGAAAGCCAGTGAATACTTGAAGATGCATGCACAAAGTGAAGACTTTTCTTCTCAAAAAGTCTTTCATAAAAGGAACCCGACACTCCCTATACAAAGCAAGGCCCAAATTGGGCTCCTTTGGAATCCTTGATCTTGGCCAAGAAAGAAACATTTAGAGATTTGAAAATGCTGTTGAAATCATTTCCTGGAAGATCATTGAGAGATATATGAAACTTGGGTGCTTTCCTATTCTTTTCTATGCAAAAACAATGAATGGTGTCCAAAATATTGGAGACTGGCAAAAAAGTGTTAGGACCAGAAGAACAACCCAGGTCTGCAATCTTAAAGCACTCTATAAACTCCTCATTGTTGAACATATCCTTTACAGTGTCCTCTAAAACTGGACGAGCCTTTCTTATTATCGATTTCTGAAACATGGCACTATTAGTATCAGAGTCGATGTTGAGAATTTAAATTAAGGGAGCCAATGTAGATAATTATATAATACAGTAGTCGAGTTAAAAAATATAATTAACTTGATAAATGGACTTTCTAATTTTACGATATTTTATGTATTATACTCTTTCTGACTCAAATTAAAAGTTCATTATTTTATTTTGGGTTGTCCATAACTAAGAATCCTTTTCTGTCGTTAGACGATAATGAATAGACCGATTGTCATGATAATTAATAATCATTGTATTGAAAAATGACTAGTGGATTATAAATAAATGTTAATGACAAGAGACTCTTTATTTTGGATGAATTGATTATTACATAATTTGGATATCAAAAGTTCAAATATGAAAAAATTTGTTGACTCGTATTCAACAACACGTGATGGGCGGTAAATTTTAAATGAAGAAAAGAAAAATATGTGAATAGAATATATTTTAATAAATAAATTCAATTGAAACTAGAGACATGGATTGGAAATAGTCTAATAAAATGATTGACCAAAGTCATGAGATATACTCATTCAATAAAAAAAGTCCAAGTACTCATTAACAAATCACGAACTACAAGTTGTGCTCCATTAGAAGAGGTAGTTTTGTTATTAAAGTTGCTCCTTAAGAATACGTAGTTTTGTTATAGCTTTCATGCTATAAAATAACAACTACAACTCTTGTATTCTCACTAAGAAAAATTAATATAACAATTGTTTTCATTCTATTTGGATTTTTTTATGGTATCAGAGCCTCAAAGCTCAATGACTACCTCATCATCCACAACCAACTCTTCACAATTCACCCTCTCCATTACCAACCTACACTCCATTATTGGTTTTGTCCCTGTCAAACTTGTTACCGATAATTATTTGGTCCCGAAATCCCAGATTTTGCCTTTCATTCAAAGTCTCAAACTAGGAGACCATTTAACTCGAGCTAGTCCAAACGAGACTGAAGGCAAAAAAAATGATGAATGGAGGCTTACAGACATGCTGGTCAAGAGTCTTATAATTGGTACATTATCACAAGAAGCTCTTACTCACACGATTAGACTGAATACTGCTTAAGAGGTGTGGGAATGTCTAGAAGCAGTCTTTCAACAATCCACCAAGGATCGTGAACTCCAAATAAAATGACAACTACAAGTAACTATGACTGAATCCATCACACTTGTTGCATATCTTCAAAAGTTTAAAAATATTTGTGATAATTTGGCTGCGATGCAAAAGCGAGTCGGTGATGAAGACAAAATAATACAATTTGTCTCACTCGCTTGGAAAAAAATACGACTTCATAGTCACTGCAATTTTAGCCAAACCCCCTTTTTCCCACCTTCTCTCAATTTACCTCGGTTGTTTAGAATTTTGAGTTTCGAAGCTCACTCACAGAAGAATCTTTACCAAAAGAAAGAATTCATAATTTTTCATTTCTTTCACAATGAGGCAACGGACGTAGGAAACAACACCGTGGAAAAGGAGGACACAACTTCACCTCTAGATGACAAGGTTTTATTCTAGCAGGTCACTATGAGCATACCTCACATGGGTACTCGAAATATCCATCTTCATCTTCTGGACAACACTCAAATATTCAGAGTAATGCCTCATCGTTGTAGGCACCAAAGCCACAAAATTCTCACCCGGATGACAGTCAAGCATCGTCACCAACACAGTGCCAAATTTTTTGGGAAAGCAAATCACACAACAGCCAAATGTTATTACAGGTATGCTTATGAACTCAATGCACATCTACCTCAAGCTCTTGTGTCCACCTCATTGAATGACACAACTTCGAATCCTAATTGGTACACAGACAAAAGAGCTACTTCACACATGACTCCTGACAAAGGTACATTGACCTCTTATAAAAATATAACGGTTCATCTCATTCAATGTTCGAAAATGGATGTCCCTTACATGCCACACACGTTGGACTCACAACTTTAAACTCTACACATGGGAAAATACCCCTTCATGATGTTTTAGTCATTCAAATGTTAACAAAAAATCTTATTATTGTTAATAAATTAACTAAACATCACTCATGTGTATTTGAATTCTCTTCCCACGATTTTAAGATAAAGGACATGAGAACGGGACAAACTTTAGCCATGGGAAACAATGCTAGTGGACTTTATGCACTTGAAGAAAAAGGACAAGACACAGCATTTGTTTCAATCAAAATTAACAAATTTCCATCTCAAATTTGGCGGCAGAGACTTGAACACCTTACTCAAAAGTCCTTCATCATCTATCTTCAAAGGGACAAATTGATGTTAGCAGTTGGCTTCAAAATCCAAGAGTTTGTGCTAGCTGTCAAAAGGGAAAGAGTTGTCGTTTACCTTTTCAATTATCTAATAATCATGTTATTTCTCCGTTAGAGAAAATTCATTATGACTCATTGGGTCCAACTCCTATTTCTTCAGTTCAAAATTATCGTTATTATGTAATTTTTGTTGACGATTTCACTCGATTCATTTGGCTTTATCCATTAAGAAAAATATCAGAATTCTTTTCAACTTTCATTAACTTTCAAAAAGTTGTTGAAAATAATTCTCTCGCAAGATAAAAGTATTTCAGTGTGATGGTGGTGGCGAATTTAATTTAATAGAGTTTCTTACTCATCTTAAGTCACGTGGCATTCAAAAATCTATATCTTGCCCCCACACTCATGAACATAATGGAGTAGCGAAACGGAAACACCGCCACATTGTTGAAACAAGGCTCACACTATTATTTCATGCTCGGATGCCGAAGCATTATTGGACCGAGGCATTTTTAACGGCAGTCTATCTCATTAATAGACTCCCTTCTCAAACACTTAAGATGGATACGCCTTTTCACAAGTTGCATGGAAAATTCCCGAACTACAATTCTCTGAAAATATTTGGGTGTCGTTATTTTTCGTATTTACATGATTATGCTCGCAACAAGTTTTACTACAAATATTACCCGTGTGTCTTTGTGGGATACAATCCTCAACATAAAGGGTATTGGTGTTTACATCCGACGTTCCAAACAAGTTTATAGTAATTTTTTAATTCAGCAAATTAAATGACATGCAGGAGAAATAGTCATTTGACATATAAAGACAGATAAATGAACGGAGATGAAAAGAAAAATATAAACAACAGGAGGGGTGCGTGTGTGGGGAGAAGAGAAAATACTTCAATAAATAATAACAATTTAACTTTGAAACTTATATCCGTTTTTTAGTAAGAAAAAAATTGTTAACCTCTAATTTCAATATTAGTATGATTTTAGGTGTGGTGAGCCACATCATAAACTAAATTATGGTGGATCAAATACCAAAAAGTCCTTCAAATATTTTTTAATACACATTTAGTCCAAACATTTTATTTTGTACCAAAAAGTCTCTTATTCTCTTATTTTTAAAGGTCGGCTTTTGGCATGGTGAAAAACTTTTTTGTGCAAAATAAAAAGGCTTAGATTAAATATGTATTAAAAAAAAATTAAGAGACTATTTAGTATATGCTCCAATTATGATTTAAATATTATATTCTCAAGGAAAATATGAAATTACACACATAAAGAAATTTCCTGCGGCCTTCAACCTTAGGATGTATTTGGCTTTGTTCACTGGTTAGTATTAAAGTTTTATGTGTGAGGAAAATACAAACCTGAATGAGGGAGTTATTAGCATAGCTAAATTCCTCGATGCCTCCATTAGCGTGGATAAATCTGATGGAGTCCCTATTTGCTTCCATTCTAGAATGTACAAACAACCACAGATTATATGTATCTTTATTTTGAATGGAAACTATATAGGCGATCATTGGATGACACCCCATGCAACAACATCCCATCTTCTCCAATCTTGTCAATATTTATTGGGACATGGTCCATTCCATATTTGTGGTGTAGAGTTGTTCACATATTCCATGTATGTTATATTTTGTATATATATAAATATGTATGTTATTTTGTATCGGTGTATATTATCTTCACAATTCTCTTTTATTTTATTTATATTTTATGTAAGTATGAATATTTTTTTGAGTTATTATTATTATTATTATTATTATTATTATTATTATTATTATTATTTATGTGTCACTTTCCTAATTTATTTTGTTATGGTAGCCTGGGTGTATGTGTATATTAACTAGTATATATGTTTTTAAACTGTGATTTGATAAATAAATTTATTATAAAAATCAATCGCTAAGGCAACAAAACTCTTTATAAGGTGACTATACATTACTACGTTTCGATATTATTATTCTATTTCATTGTATGTATTTTATATTAGTTTTATTTGTGTATGTCATTATAATATTTATCTAGTACGTCTTTTAGTATGTATAATACGTATTTGTCTCTTTGTGTGTGTATATATATATACAGAATGTCTCATGTAGTCTCATGTAAGGTTTCATTATAATGTAGATTTCGGTACATATCATTTTTTTAAAATAGTAAATAAATTAATGTTTTGATTTCCAATTGTTTTTATCAAAAAATTGAATAAAAAAACGTTGAGATTAACTGATACGTAAAAAAATGGTATAAATATGACTTTTCGCCCATGGAAATTTTGGGTCGGCGTCAACCACTTGATTGGTTGTATTTTTTTATGAAACTTCATGGATATTATTTTCTGATTGTCTCTCATATCTATAAAGTTTCATCAAACAATTCAATCAAAAAGTGAGTGAGATGATCGTCAAAATTTCAACGGTCAAAAATGCATATTTATAGCGTTTTTTTACATATCACCTCATATCAACGGTTTTTTATTGAATTTTTCGATGAAAAAAATTAGAGATGATCTTCTTACCGTATAGATCATATCCATGAAGTTTCATCAAAATATTTATATTTTTTATTATTTGTAAAAAATGATATGTACGAAAATCTGTACCATAAAGACTCCTTACGAAAAGAAACACAGAAACACACACACACACACACACACACACATACACACACACACATTATACCCATTCCTATCTTATACCTAAATATGCCAAACCCCTATTCCTTTCCACCAAACCTACACCTAGATAAACCACCCAAGAAACACAACCTCAATTTGTCTTCTTTTTTGTTCCCCCTGTGTAATGATATGGGTACAAAGTAACTCTATAAAATTTTCATAAAAAATGGTACTATTAATGTCTTAACGGAACCTCATACCACAAAACAATATTTAATAAATAGATAAAAAAATAAGTGAAATCTACTATCACATTTTATAAAAAAAAATTAAATTTTTTTTTGTACTCATATCATTATCGTGGTATTTGTCTTCTTCTTCATTTTCAACTATCAAAACACACAATCGACTATACACAGATCCCCACCACCTTTATAACCTAAAAAATTAAAACCACACTCCAATTACCTCATTTCTTTCTCCAAGATGTCCCTCGTTCTACCTTTACAACTCTCGACATTTATTAGACTAAATTCTGTTTTTTGCACGTTATAGAGAGCAGAATAGTGCATTAGAGAAGCGGCTTAGCCCCCTATTTTTCCTTTCTTTTTTTTTTGTTTATTTATTTTTGGATAGATAATATTTGGCGAGATCTTACAGTGCATTTAAGAGTGATTTTTTAGCGCAAATGTTGCATTATTTATTCTATCAATTTTCTGTAATTTTGTGGTAATATGTTTCCAACAATTTTCACTTCATAAAAGGTGCTCTTATAATCTAAAACTAGGCTAATATCCATTTTTGTTGAGAAATGAAGCTTCCATTACATAATCATTTATTTTAACTTAACTTCTTACTTTCGAATGTCGATTACTAAATTTCATTCAATTAATTATGATCAATGGTGCGCTTCGAGAGAAAGCAACAAGTTCTAATTACCCCTTGAGAAAAGGCGATTAATTTTCTATCATTAAAAAAATTGCCCATCAATGAGACATGAGTTGATCTATTGAGTGAAATAGAACCTGATTTTTAAATTCATATTTTCCTTAATAAACTAACTAGAGATAGAATTTTCATGAGTTAATCATGTTTTCTAAATATCACTTCTTGAGTTAAATTATAAAAGATTTTGAATTATAATTTATTGGTTGCGCCTCGAGCGATGGTGAGTGCAAATGTAATTTTATACCAATTCTTAGAAGAACATATTGTGGAGAGTTCAAATAAATTTCTTAACGAATAATTATGATCTTGTATTAGCTAGCGTTGATATTGAATATTCATTATTATTCAGGCATTTAAGTTCGAAATTAATCTTGAAAATTAATTCAAGATAGTAAAACTTGAATAATTCTCATTAAAATTCCCCATACTGTCTCTTCAAAGCATTTTAGTAACTTTTTACTTCTCTTTCAATAGTTTATATTAGTGTTAATTATGTAGAACCCTTATTCTATCAACTTGTTTTAACCAATGTAATAAATCAATATTGTCTCTATAATACCATTCCTTGTAGATACAATCCTTTACTTGATAATATACATATTAAGTGGGAGTTTTGGTATTTATTCAAAGAAGGTTAACACAACGATGGAGAATATATCACTTGCAAATAGCCTCTTGTTAAATTGCACGATTGCCGGGGTATTATGTCATTTTAGTGTGTATTGATTTGCAACTTTGTAAATATGTAATTTATATTTTTTCTATTTATTTTATTTTAATTATTATTAGTTATCATTTTTATTCTTGCAAGAAAAAAACTATATATATAAATATATATATTTTGAAAAACAGTAAAACAAATTGTAAAAAAAAAGATTGTCAACTTTGAAAAATTGTTGGTTATGTATGTTTTTTTATTTAGATTTTGATCAATTTTGATCTTGTTTTGTATGAACAATTTTTTCCATAGTTGAATTTAAGGATTTAGTCTCTTTCTCAATAGTTAGATAAGTGTTTATGAAAGTTTGACCCTCTTATCTGGTATAAGAAAAAACACGTAGCAACTCTGCCTTACCTTTTAAAGTTTGTGGAGGATTTGCATAGTGGGTTGTAAATATGGTTTGCTTTGTTTTTGGTCCAATATTTGGTGGGTATTTTATGGATGTATTGTATATTACTATGTATGAATTTCGCATCCTTGTCAGTAAGCTTTTTATTACAATATTGGTTTACAAAAAAATTGTCTAACCCTGAGCATATTGTGACAACCAGAATTTTCCATGATTGATTGATCAGGCCGCACATGAAATAATTTATATGATTCTCATCAGCAAACATCTCTAAATCAACTCTGAATATAATGAAAACTACAATGAACCATCCACTCCACCTTAAAGATACCAAGGTGGATCTCCATAAATGCAAGGCTAATTGTTCAACCTGCTAAATTTTGTTACATGATATCAATGCCTGAGGGAAAACATTTTATAATTTGGGTACCATCTTAGAGTTTCAAGAATTAACTTCAACATTAATAAATAGTAATGCAGTTGGTTAGAAATATATGACACCCATCAGCTCACCCCTCGCCTAAGTGTAATAATATGCTCATGTTAGAACCCAAGGCATAACTATGCTAAAACTCTCCATATTTAGACGATTAATTATTATCACATAATGAGTAACTAACATAGAACGCTACTAATGACATAAACAAGATTTCGACACAAGGCCTACACATGTATTTTCATTACAGTATTTGTAGTTCCTTAAAATTAATGTTCGATCCGTCCTAATAATTTTTAATTCAAGGATTTATATCCAAACTATCATAAAGGATATGCAATACATATGTTCCCCGAAAAAGGGGATGTAAGTAGCTACACAAATAATAATATAACCCAAGTACCCGCACCCGCAATGTCATTCACAAGGAATATATGAGCAGGGCTGGCTCTAGGCATTGGAGGGTTAGGCCGCCGCCTAGGGCCCCCGATTAATTAGGGCCCCTCCAGGGAAAAAAATTAGGTTAAAAAAAAAAGGCCCCCAAAAAAAATTAGTTATGAAAAAAATTAAAGTTATCATTTAAAAAAAAAACCTAAAAATAAATTTGTTCTATTTAAAATAAACTCATACACTAAACCCAACAACAACATAATAACCCACCCACACACACTAAAAAATAAACACACACAATAAACCCACCATCATAGTCCAACCCAACTCAAACTCAACTCAACCCATTTACTTATTCTATTTTAACCCTAACTCTTCCATTTCTCTCTAATACCCCGTATTTTTATGCTTTATAAATTTGGGGATTTATTAAATTTAATGTGAGTTATTAATTTAATATAAATCCGAAAATTAATTACTTTATAATTATTAACGTGATGTGAGTTAGTAATTAGGGGGAACTTGTTGAATATTACTAATGAGTAGAGTAATATATAATATTGGTTCTATTAAATGTCAAGAGTGAATAAAATGACAATTTTGAAAATTTGAGTCGGGACGCGCCCGTGTCGCGTCGGGACTAAATATTGATTAATAAAAGTGAATAAATTATAAGATGCTCGTATGATCGTTTTGAGTGCGCCAAAGTGTCTGGAAGGGTCGAGATAGTCAGAAACGCGTACCCGGGGGTTTAGTTTGGGTCTCGGGGCATTTTTAGGCTTATTTAGCGCCCCGGGAGGGCATTTTTGACATTTTGTAATTTTGGGCAAGAATACCCACGAATTTTCAAGGGTTATATCGGATGTCTAAGGTTGTCTTCTAGGATTAACACAACCAAAGACAAGTGACGACCATAGGAGAGGGAAGGAGAGAGCTTGCCAAGGTGTTCTAGGCCGAAAATTCATCCAGTTGCACTGCCACCACCACCAACGCGTAGATCGTCCACATATCAGAACTCTGAAATTCCCAGGTAAGTGTTTATCTTACTTATTTTCGTGAATGCATCACTCATGTTAGTCTAGGGTTGATTAGGATGAGTTTCATGGAAGAAAACCCATGTTGGAGATAGGAAATTGCATGTAGTAATGATATAAATGGAAATATGGAAATCCCCCTTCGTATGTAGAGGTTGAACCACGGATTCATGATGTTTTAGAAGAAGAAATTCTGGAAAAAGACTGATTATAACAAAGTTAAAGAAATTTCTAGGATTTATGAGGTTTATATAAGTTTTGCCCCTTTTAATCCATAGTTATTGATGAAAATTCACATGCCTTACGTAGAAGATTGTTAGTTTGGGTTTATAATGTTTGTAGTACGAATTTCTGGGAGTTTGGGTGTTAAAAATATGAATTTGGTTGATGTTGGATGATAGAACCCGTAACTGTTAATCTGCCGAATTCGTCATACCTGTTTGATCGATCGATCGAACCAGGGGTGTCGATCAATCGATGCATCAATCGATCGAGCTCCTGCCATCGATCGATCGACCCCTCCTGGCAGACTCATATTTCCCCTTTTAAATAGTTGAATTCAAATTAAATGAGTACAAATCTTTGGACATCCTTATTAAAATATTTTGGAAGGTAAAAGAGACCAGTAGGACTTATTAATAATTATGAGACCTTTAATCTAAGACGAGATTCACATTTTTGGGTTGTTTAGACATAAGGGACGATTGGGTTGTGTATTAAAGGGATAGACACGTAAGAAAGTTACGTTGGAAAAATAGATGAGTACCTACTGAATTCTACACTTGGGAGGATAGGGTCCATGAGTGTTACGTAGTAAGTTGGATTAATCCCTCAATTAAAGTAAGAGACGAACCGTTATACGTGATAACTAAAGATTGAGAAACAAGAATAAATGTTATAATTATGGGCGATGAAAGGTACCTAAAGAGATATGGTAATAGTAGTATATTTATATGACTGTGTTTTTGCAAATATTATATATGTGTGAAAATCATGCCCGCGCTACTTGCTATCCCTGAGGTTATCGCGCTGGGACAGTCTTATCTCGATGTGCCTTTATGGGGGATATTGACTCGTACCCTAGAAGATACAAATCCTTGGTACAGGCTATCTGATCGATAATTAGACGGTCCTAAGAGACGTGAGGGTATGTACTGACCTCTTAGAGACTTGGAATCTATGCTTCGCCTCAATATTTTTTGTGTATGTGTTAATATAGTTCGAGAGTGATTTCGAACTTGTATTTCCCTTAGTACGAGTGAGACGGGGATTGGATAGCAGAGTATGCCTGCACCATAATTATTATGTGGGGTGACGTTAAAATATATATATATATTATATGAGTATTTCATATATATATTTAATTATGGAAATTTGGGAACTACCTACTGTGTTTATGGTAAGTGAGAAAATGAATTATTATTTTCGATTGGGGAACATGTGTTTGAAAAGTATAATATGATACTTAGAAACTTTATGAGTAAATAAGGTTTAAATGAGAACTTTGTTGTTAAAAGAAATTAACCTCTTAAACAATTGAATTTATCAGTGTTAAATATTACGAGCGACCTAAGATAAGATAAGTTATACCGTTGGGAAGGTTAGTGCGATAGGCGTGCACATTAGCAGAGAGGTGAGAATTGCTCAAGGGAGGGTTGCACTAATATGTTGTTGCAATCGCCACTAAACATTTTAAATACTTGCTAAACAAATTTTAAATCATTTTCACCATCGGGCTCTGACCCGTTTCCATTTTCTTTTCTCCCTTGTATATATATGTATATATCATAGGTGCCCAGCCATAGGGGTGTCTTGCATAGGATCCTTTGGAAGGAACGCACTGCAGCTTAGGTGGGAGTTGCAGGCCTCTTGCTTAAACGACCTCATTCATTTGATTCTACTCTTAGCATTATTTATTCCAGTTGGGCATGTGACGCCCTTTCCATTATTCAGTTGTTTTATTGGATATTGTAATCCATTTATTTCCAGTATTTGCACTTTGGGATTTATTATTGCCAGGATGTTTTCATTTAAAAATTAAATGTTGGATTCAATTAGTTGAATGTTTGATTATTTGGATTGTATGTTCCTGGATAGTTGTGGTGTGACTATTAAATTGTGAATTATGCAAAGTTTTAAATGTTGGTTTAATAAATAAAAATTTGGAAAGTAATGTCTAAATGGTTTTGACATTTAGCTTAATTATTTAGGGTGTTTAAATTGGAAAAATTATTTTTACGACAGTGATGCTAAGAATGATCCAACTGTTCACCTTGATTTTAATTTAATAAAGGAGTGATCGCAATGTATTTAATTAGGCGGGGTGTCACAGGTGGTATCAGAGCATCAGGTTCTAGTGTCCATAGGATCTGTACGGCTTATTTCGCTTTCAGCTTAACATTTTTACTATAGAGCCCTATTTTAGGATTGTTGTATTCTTGTTTTTACGTTTATGTCTTCATCTATTTGAGATTTGATAATAACTGTAGACTAATAAATTTCTTCACGTTTCAGAGGCCTCCGAGACGTGCACCAAAGGATAGGTGTGCCTAAGCCGAGCAGCCACCAGCTCCGGCTCAAGGTACAATGAATGTTAATGAGGTAGCCCCTATTGTTGCTCAGGCAATGAATGCCATGTTAGCGGTAGTACAACAGGCTCCACCCCAGATTCAGGCAGTGGCGCCAGTACCTGCACAGCTTCCATCAGCATGGGAGCGGGTTAGGGATGCCTTTCAGAAGGCACATCCCCTGAGTTCTAGGGTAGTTCAGATATCACTATCGTCAGCCAATGGAAGAAATATATCCAGCAGCATCTGCATATGTATGAGTGCACAGACGTGCAAAAATAGTTGCTGGCTTCCTTCAAGTTAGTGGGGGCCGCTTTGCAGTGGTGGGAATCCACCACCACCTTACAAGAGAGGGATACTATCCCGATTCAGTCATTTTGGGAGCGGTTTGACCGTAAATATTTTCCACCCGCCGTGCCGACTGAGATGAGGTGGAAGTTACTGAACTTAAAGCAGGAGAATTCTACCGTTACTGAGTATGAAGAGGAGTTCACAAGACTTCTCACCATAGTGCCAGATGAGGAATCTACTGAGGGTAAGAAAATACTTTTGTTTGTTTATGGGTTAGCTTGGAGGATCCGTCAGCACCTTATAGGGAATCTGTTTCTGAGTACCTTCACAGATGTACTCAATGTTGCTTTCCTACATTGCCAGGATCACTGCTTCCATCTGTAGGGAAGCAAGCGAGCAGGAGAGTCCGTCCAGCAGGGAAGGATAAGGGGTAATGGCACTGGTGGAGTACTGACATCCCAGGGACAGACTCGTCAACATGAGCAGAGTTCCCATCGGGGGGACCCTGCCAAGCGCTTCCGATCAAGTGATTTCAGGCAGGGATTTGGGGGTTATAGGCAGGATCAGCAGGGCCAGCCTAATCAGTAGGGCCAACAAGGCCAACACCGTCAGCAACAGGTTCAGCAGCAGGGCAACCAGGGACAATATGGCCAACCACGATTTCATCAGAGCCAACAGGGCCAGTGGCGGGGTGGTAACGGCCAACAGGGTCGTGGTCAACAGGGTCAGAGGGGAGGAAATTTCAAAGGCCGATGTTTCGGGTGCGGCAAGAATGGCCATAGGCGCCAGGATTGTCCAGAGGGAGAGAGGGCACCAATGCAACAGGGTGCCTGTAATGAGCCACAGAGGCCACTTTTTCCAGCCGCCCTCCCATAACTAACTCAGGTACCAGCCCTACCAGCCATTCCAGCAGCTCCTGTGCAACAGGGGCAGTTATAGTATGGACGTGTCTATAATGTCCACCAGGCAGCAGCTCCACAGGCACCACCCGCGATTAAGGGTATGTTTCCTATCCATGGTACTATGGGTCGGGTTTTATTTGATACTGGGGTGATGCATTGTTTTATAGCTACTCATTTTGCGAAGGCCCTTGGGTTATTAGCCACAGGAGAGAGCACTGTGACGTGTGTAGACTCACCACTGGGAAATGGCTCGCTTATTTTCTTTATATTCCGGGGAGTGGGGGTAGAGATTGGTAGCTTGGTATTAGCAGCGGACATGTTAGTCTTAGATATGCATGAGCACGACGTTATCATCGGTATGGATTGGCTCATAGCTTACAGAGCCATGATCGTTTGCTTCGGTGGGAGTATTATTTTTTCCATTCCGGGGAAGGAGATGTTTGTAGTGGCGATGCCTCGCCTAGAGGGAGGCTCGATCGCTCATTTATATTTCATAGAGTAGGATACCTCTAAGGAGGTTGTGATTCCCTTAGACTCGATCCCAGTTGTTTGTGAGTATTCTGATGTATTTCAGGAGATACCAGGCCTACCCCCAGTCGTGAGATAGACTTTGTCATAGATTTAATACCGGATACTCGACCTATAGCACGTGGTACATACCATATGGCTCCGGCAGAGATGCGAGAGTTACGAGATCAGATAGAGCAGCTGTTAGGTCAGGGCTTCATTAGAAGGAGTACCTCACCTTGGGGAGCTCCAGTTTTGTTTGTGAAGAAGAGAGATGGTTCTCTGAGGCTATGTGTGGAATACCGGGAGTTGAACAAGGTCACGATATGGAACAAGTATTCGTTGCCTCGAATCGATGATCTGTTCGACCAGCTGAGGGGAGAAACTTTCTTTTTGAAGATAGATATGAGGTCGGGGTACCATCAGCTACGTATTAGGGAGCAAGATGTTTCAAACACTGCTTTCTTGACGAGATACGGGTCCTATGAGTTCATAGTGATGCCATTTGGACTTACAAATGCTCCAGTCGTATTGATGGACTTGATGAACTGAGTGTTCAGAGAGTTCTTGGATTAATTCGTCATTGTTTTCATAGATGACATTCTGATATATTCACACTCCGAGGAGGAGCATGCCGAGAACTTGAGGCAACTTCTTCAGACTCTGCGAGAGCATCAGCTGTATGCTAAGTACGAGAAATGCGGGACCTGATTACGTGAAGTGAAGTTCTTGGGACATGTTGTTTCTGAACAGGGGATAGCAGTTGACCCGAGTAAAGTGTCAGTGGTGAGGGAGTGGGGACAACCCATGATACCGACGGAAGTGCGTAGTTTCTTGGGGTTAGACGGATACTACAGGAGACTCATTCAGGGATTCTCCAAAATAGAGGGTCCATTGACGAACCTGACTCGCAAAGGGGTACCATATGTTTGGAATGATGCTTGTCAATTGGCTTTCAACGAGCAGAAATACAATCTTACTTCAGCACCGGTCCTTGCTTTACCTAAGCCGGGTGTGGAGTACTTGGTTTACACCGATGCCTCTTTACGGGGACTTGGGGGAGTACTTTAGCAGAAGGAGAAGGCTATAAGTTTTGCCTCCCACAAGCTTAAGCCGCATGAGAAGAATTACCCCACCCACGACCTGGAGTTAGCAGCGGTCGTTTTTGCATTGAGGATATGGAGGCACTATTTATTGGGGGAGAAATTCCGCTTGTTCACAGACCACAAGTCACTGCAGTACCTATTCACTCAGCGAGAGCTGAATATGCGTCAGCGTAGATGGTTAGAGTTTGTGAAGGACTATCAATTCGACATACAATACCATCCGGGGAAGGCCAACGTAATTGCTGATGCATTGAGACGTAGACCGGTAGACCATGTAGGGGATGTCTGGAAAGCAAAGTGGAAGGAATTGGGTCACCAGGATGCAATAGCCCGTTCCTTCATATCTGTTATGACAGTGACACCCGAGATTGTTACGAGGGTGATACAGGCACATACCACAGACCCATTTTCCCTAGAGCAAATTGTACGACTTTTAGCTGAGGGTGCTGAGTCCTATTCTGTTAGTTTTGATGGGGCTTGAGGTTTAATGGGTGATTGGTGGTTCCAGAAGGAGCAAAATTACGTCATGCAGTGATGACCCAGTCTCACGGGTCCCGATTTGCGGTACATCTTGGGGGAGATAAGATGTACCAGGATGTGAGGCGGCAGTACTGGTGGAGTGGGATGAAAAAGGACATTGCTGAGTTTGTGTCCAAGTGTTCTACCTGCCAGCTGGTAAAGGTGGACCATCAAAGACCGTCAGAGTTGCTTCAACTATTTAAAATACCCGCGTGGAAGTGGGATAATATTTCCATGGATTTTATTACAGGGTCGCCTACATCACAGAGGGGCCACGACTCTATCTGGGTAATTGTAGACCGTTTGACCAAGGTGGCTCATTTTTTGCTGGTGTGGACAGACTATACCACGGGTCAGTATGCTCAGTTTTTCATTGCTGAGATTGTCAGATGACATAGGGTGCCCCTAAATATTATGTCAGATAGAGATAAGATTTTCGTGTCGCATTTCTGGGAGAGCTTTCAGGAGGCTATGGGTAGAGAGTTGAGGTTGAATTCAACTTATCACCCACAGACAGATGGGCAAAACAGAGCGTTCTAATCAGATGTTGGAGGATATGTTACACATGTGTGTCCTTGATTTTGGAGGAGGTTGGGAGCCACATCTTCACTGGTAGATTTCGCTTATAATAACTCTTATCAGTTCACAATTGGCATGGATCCATTCGAGGCTTTGTATGGCAGACCTTGTCGTTCCCCAACTTGTTGGCTAGAGGTGGGGGATAACAAGTTGCTCGAACCAGAGGTGATTCAGGAAACCTTCGCTAGGATTAAGATGATCAGGATTCGCATTCGAGTAACACAAGACAGACAGAAAAGCTACACCGATGCGAAACGATTCTTCCGAGAGTTTAATGTGGGGGACCAAGTATTACTATATGCATCTCCTATGAAATGAGTGATGAGGTTCGGAAAGAAAGGGAAATTGGCCCCAAGGTACGAGGAACCATTTCCCATTATCGAGAGGGTTGGGCCGGTAGCATACAGGTTGGGACAGCCAGAGCATTTACATCGCATCCAGGATGTATTCCACATCTCGTCATTGAGACGATACCTTCTGGATGATATGGCCCACACCCACATTACGATAGATGAGATAGACTTACATCCTGACAGCTCTTATGAGGAGAGACCAGTGGCTATCCTAGACTATAGCGAGAGGAGATTGAGGTTGAAGGTAGTTCCACTCGTACGTGTCCAGTGGGAGCATCATAATGTGGAGGAATCCACCTGGGAGCGCGAGGCAGATATGCGCGAGAGATACCCACATTTATTCTTACCAGGTATGCATTATTTTCCGAATTTCGGGACGAAATTCCGTTATTAGGGGAGAAGTATGTAATACCCCATATTTTTATGCTTTATAAATTTGGGAATTTATTAAATTTAATGTGAGTTATTAATTTAATATAAATCTGGAAATTAATTACTTTATAATTATTAATGTGATGTGAGTTAGTAATTATGGGAAACTTGTTGAATATTACTAATGAGTAGAGTAATATATAATATTGGTTCTATTAAATGTCAAGAGTGAATAAAATGACAATTTTGTAAATTTGAGTCGGGACGCGCCCGTGTCACGTCGGAACTAAATATTGATTAATAAAAGTGAATAAATTATTAGTTGCTCGTATGGTCATTTTGAGTGCGCCAAAGTATCCGGAAGGGTCGAGATAGTCAGAGAAGTGTACCCGGGGGTTTAGTTTGGGTCTCGGGGCATTTTTAGGCTTATTTAGCGCCCCGGGAGGGCATTTTGGACATTTTGTAATTTTGGGAAATTAAACCCACGAATTTTCAAGGGTTATATCAGATGTCTAAGGTTGTCTTCTAGGGTTAACACAACCAAAGACAAGTGACGTCCATAGGAGAGGGAAGGAGAGAGCTTGCCAAGGTGTTCTAGGCCGAAAATTCATTCGGTTGCACCGCCACCACCACCAACGCGTAGATCGCGCGACAGGGAACGCAACCACACCAAATTCGTCCATATATCAGAACTATGAAATTCCCAGGAAAGTGTTTATCTTTCTTATTTTTGTTAATGCATCACTCATGTTAGTCTAGGGTTGCTTTGGATGAGTTTCATGGAAAAAAACCTATGTTGGAGATAGGAAATTACATGTAGTAATGATATAATTGGAAATCTGGAAATCCCCCTTCGTATGTAAAGGTTGAACCACGGATTCATGATGTTTTAGAAGAAGAAATTCTGGAAAAAGACTGATTAGAACAAAGTTAAAGAAATTTCTAGGGTTCATGAGGTTTATATAAGTTTTGACCCTTTTAATCCATGGTTATTGATGAAAATTCACATGCTTTACGTAGAAGATTGTTAGTTTGGGTTTATAATGTTTGAAGTACGAATTTCTGGGAGTTTGGGTGTTAAAAATCTGAATTTGGTTGATGTTGGATGATAGAACTCGTAACTATTAATCTGCAGAATTCGTCATACCTGTTTGATCGATCAATCGAACCAGGGGTGTCGATCGATCGAGTGTAACAACCCGCCTAATAAGATACCGGGCGATCACTCCAATATTAAATTAAAACAGGAGTCACATATGGATCATCCTTAGCATCACTGTCGAAAATCCATTTAATTACTAATATCCTATTAGGTGGCCGTTAAAAACTTTTACTTAACTACTCATTTTAACGAATAATTCAAAACATCAACAATTAAATGCGTAATGAACTGAAATTAAAATAAAAGGAATTAAAATAACCGAACACTCGGTCCAAATATACAACCATATCGAATGTTGTACTGAAAGAATAAATAAATGCAATTGAGCCATTGGCTCGAATGTTTATACAATATCTCATATCTAGAGTACAAGGAAAGAAACGTCTACCGATAACCTGCAAGCATCCACAGCTGCTTCAGCAGACGTCAGACTCGAAAGAATTGTCATCCAGGCGTCCCTGTGTTTGGACACCTATTTATATATAGTATAGAGAAAGAAAGGAGAGTAGACAAACGGGTCAGAGCCCGAATGTTTTGAAAATATTTTGCAAGTGCATAAATGCTTTATTTTTAGAAAAATAGTTTTATCTCATATTTAAATTGGTATCGCACTCCCATGAGATACCCCTCACCTCTCCACTAACAGTGCACTCCTAGCGCATCCCTCTAGACATCCTAGAAAATCTATCCTGCTAAACTAGTCTATCCCAAACCCACTATCAATCCTAGATAGTCCAAGCAAATGTACTAAGGGCTAAACTTCACTATAATCTCGACGCCATGCCATGTTCGTGCGTGGGGTGTCTCGCAAAGCGAAATCCAAACAAGGAACCCCCCCGATACACTACTATGCAGCGAGGTCGATCATCGAGATCCGCCAGTCCCTCAGTACAGAAAGATATATATAGTATATATATATACCATAAACATTTATAATATTAGAGCACTAAGGATTAAACTTCTCCCCAGTCTCAACACAGTGCCATATTTGTGCGTGGGGTGTCTCGCGAAGCGAAATCCAAACAAGGAACCCCCCCAATACACTACTAAGCGGCACGGTCGATCGTCGGGATCCATTAGACCCTCGGTACTCAATTCATCTAATTATATATACATATATATAATCATCCGGATCTATCTCCCGGACTGAGGTGTATTCTATACACAAAGTATTTATCAATACTTATCCCTTTCATTTCAAAAACTTTCATTTCCCTTCTCATATCCAGGAAATGTATTTAAAGCCAATTCATTAGCATGAATTGCTTTACCAAAACATATACCTTTTTAAAAGCCAATTTTTATTATCATAAAAATGCTTTTCCTTTTAAGTCATCCCATTTCCCTTTTTTATACTCAGGAAATGTATCCAAAGCCATTTTCATTATCATGAAAATGCTTTGATCAAATTATATGCTTCCACATCCCTTCCTACATCCGGGAGTGTTACCGAAGCCAAACCTTTATCCCATTTCCCTTTTTATACTCAGGAAATGTAAGTTAAAGCCAATCCATTAACATGAATTGCTTTAATAAATCTAAGACCGTCCCTCCGGGTATCCCCACTGGACGAGCCCCTAAATGGCTATCATCTTCCAGGGCCTCCAAGACAACCTGGGAACCTAACAACGTCGGGAAACGGCCATATGCCTGCGAGATAGTCAAGACCACACCCAGAATCTCCTAACCAGCGCAGTACAAATAAACGCCCATATGGCTTAGGGACTATATCCAACCTGCTCAACAGCCAGGAAGGCTTCACCACAACGCGCGCGACTTCCCTTATGATAGCGATTTAGGGAGGTGTGTATACAATCCATAATTTATTAATTATGAAAAACATTTCTCATTCCATTTTGAAAATATTCATTTTTATATTTTCAAAATCCTTTCCATAATAACATATATATATGTATACCTAAATCACACAGTATATATGTATAGTCTATATATTCCTCCTAGAATATATAACCGGCCATAATGGCCTATATCATCTAACGATGACTATAATCCCAAAGATTCCCTCCGGGAATCATAATCATGCATTCGGATTAGCATGATTCTAAATCCAAAGTATTTCTTACTTTGATGACTAATAATTACCTTAATCAACTCTTAAAGGTTTATTGGATATCTCCAAATATAATAATTCACTCTAAGTGAATATATACATATTTATTCCCAATTCCTCAAGTTCTTTAGGACATAACCCTCTAATATACTTTAACTTAGAAGGCCCTTAAACTTAAATCTCAAAGAGGAGAAATAATAATAATCTCCAAAAATCTTGGGCTAAAAACAGGGCACCGGTCGACCGATCTTGGACCCCCGGTCGACCGCGGGTTGCAATTAAGCCTACGAAACAAAGCAGTAGGCCATTTCTTCTTGACGCGGTCGACCGGCCATAGGGGCGCGGTCGACCGATCACATCAGGTCCTCAAAACTGAATACTCCAAATTCATCTATCCAACAACCCGATTTCATTATCGGGGTTTCTAAACTACCCCAAAAATTATCCAAAACGTCTACGCAATTAATTCTAGCCGTAATTTTTCCAATTCCCGATTTGATTTCCGAGTTGGAAATCCCAACCCGGAGCTGCTATCTTGTAAAAATCATATCAAATCAAGGAAAAATAAAAAAAATACGCGGTTGGCACCCACGCGACCGTATCGAAAAGATCTATAACTTTCGTGTTTTGACCGAAAGCTAAATCAATTCTTTTCCTAGTCAAAAATGACCCTAAGCTACGGGTTACTATTCATCACCTTCTTCGAGAAGGTTTCAGCCATTAAAGCTTCTCCCAAGCTTTTGTCGCCTCACCCAACGTCCTACAACCTCAACCAACTACAAATACACCTATATTAAGGGTTCTAAACATCCTAGAACCCAGAATCACCAATAAATTTCAGTTAAAACTTAAGTTTCTCCAATTTACCATTTTTAGGGGTTTATTCGTTTTAACTCCCGAAAACCCGTTTTATCCACGAATACCCAACCCAAAATCATTAGGGTTTGTTATACCAACAATGATATGAGATATTTATGCTTAAAAATAAATAAAGCAAGTAAACACTTGCCTCGTGGATAAAATCCGACGTCCTCGAGCCGAATCCCGCGGAGGGCGGCCAGAATCTCCCCCTTTTCCTCTTTTCTTCCCTCTCTCTCTCTCCCCTCTCTTCTTTCTTCTTTTCTCTTCTCTTTTCTCCCTCTCTCCCTCCTTTTATAAGGAGAAAAGGATTTAATCCCTTTAAAACCCAAAAACGACTCGTTTATCCAATTACGAGTTACTTTTACCTCTAAAATTACCCGAAACTCAATTTCGACAATCGGACACTCTTTTCCGACTATCTCGGACATTCCGAGACTTGTGGCGCAGTCGAAATTTCCATCTGAGGTACTTGACCGCAAACCACTATTCCAACCCAAAATAAATAAATGCGGGTTTTCTACTCAAAATCTTACCTCTTTTGTCGCAATACTCCACGACGACATATAATTAAATTATTTCGACCTATATAGTCCCAAAATAATTTATAACATCCTTCGAAAATTATTAAATCCTCGAAAATCCCAAAAATCACTATTTCGAGAAATTCTCCAAATTGCCAATTTATATTTAATTATGGAATTTAATTATCTCCAAAAAGGACGGGTTGTTACACTCCCCCCCTTACAATGGAATTTCGTCCTCGAAATTCAGATGCGACCTACACCACCAATCTTAGGATCACTCTAAATCCTAATACCTCAAGGGAAACGATACTAACCCAACGGTTCCCAACCATATGCTACACGACTATCACGATCGCAAAGTGACTCTTATACGTCACAGAATACCCATCATCTATAATGCCTATCGGCATGAATTTCAACCTTATATACTACGCCCATTCTATTTCAGGCGGTATATAAACAAACTTACCAAGGTGCCCATACACCTTTCTAACTTATGCACATCTGCACGCCTATAGAGAATGTCTGACACGTAACACTCTCTCCCAATAAGGGTCTCCTTTCCTCGGTGTAATACTCTTCTATGGGTCCTCCCGACCCTCGAAAATCATTCGCCTAACCTCGGCGCCACTAGCTTTACCTAGCCTACATCCTAATAATACTAAGGTCGATGCGATGTCCTACCTACGCGAAACTAATAACATCCTAAGTATATCCCTAGCGCCCAAGGCCTCTCTCGAATCCCGACAATTGCTCGGTTTCGTGCGTGGGACATCTCGCCAAGGCGAAATCCAAACAAGGAACCCTCCCGTTACACTACTCCCTCGCGTTGTCGGTCATCGAGATATAACGACCTAAGGCACACTAGTGGGACGTTCTAAATCCTACCTCGCTAACCTACGAACGCATTCCTACTATCTAATCCTTCCGCCCATACGAAAGGAAACCTAATTAACCAAAGTGCCTACTCTTTGTAGGAACACTACTAACATCACACCGAACAAAGATTTTCTCCAAATTTGCCTTCTTACTAAGGCTTGGCTATCATCCTCGAATCAATTCCTCTAAGTCCTACTCCACCCAACTATTTGTGGTGAGAGGACCACTTTAGTGCTTTTCCATAGCACAATATTTCCATAAGTATACCATCATCACAGGGCTCGTAGTCTATAGTGGTTCATCCACACTATAAGACTAACCCACCTCCTTGCATCCCATAACAGCTCTCCATGCCTGGCGCCGTTAAGAGTCATGTGTGGAGTGTCTCGCAAAGCGAAATCCAAACAAGGAACCCCTCCACACATTAACACTTGACTGCGTTGGTCACGGAGTCCCGTTATTTTAACATGCACCCGGGATATCCCTATCCCCTAATCCAACAAAAAGATGGTCTGAACTCCTATCTCTAACTAAGAGTCACACCACCCAGCGCTCGCACTATTTCTAAGTCCTTGCGCAAACCATGATGAGCTTTATCTTATAGCTCAACAATATTCCTGTGGGCCTTACATTATATCTATAAGGTTGCCACATATACCAACCAAAAAAAAAGGGAAGCCCCTACTCATCGAGGTTCCACTAATCCATAATAATAAAGGTGAACTCGACCTTTATCAAGGTGAGACACCACAATAACAACCTGTCCCCTCCAGGAACAGTGGACACGATAGACTTGCCATCATTAGCTCGCTATCGCTCCGATCAACCCATACATATACGTATATAAACAAAATATAATCACCCGCCTCTATGGCGAGTGAAGGAAAACAAAATTCCGCTATCGCGGAAAACACATAGGCCTACATTATTATGTTATCGAGACCAAAACAAAACTCATATTACACACACGAGTCTAAGGCTATCGAACACCACAACTTCATCTAGCCACACCTCTTACCAAAATTTCTCGACTCTAGGCCCCATCTGGGTACCCTAACCTTATCCTTTATTCCTATCGGAAAAGACTATCCGTGTGGCTCCGCACTCCACAACACCATCTGACTCTATAGCCTTGCTCCTTAAAATCATCTTACTAATCCTCTTAACTCCTTCGTTAAAAGGAAATTCCACTACTGGTTCCAACAATCCTTCCTTGCAGAATTATGGGGTCTCACGGTTAAAACTATCCGTAAGATGCCTTTGGAATCCTTATCTCCACGGGGTAATCCAACTTGAGTACCACTTTCTATCACAGTAGTACTTGGTTGCTCATAACTACTATACTTTAGTAGTCGTCGCAGCAATCCTTAGCATTTTCCACAAGGATAGTGGCATCTACTAAGGTCCTCGTCCCCAACTTCTCCCAGCTCCCCCAGCTAAGCTCTAACTCCTGCTGCCCTCCGAGCTCCGCACACGATTCTCAACGAGCGCGTAAAAGATTTCTATAATCTTCTAATATGGCAGGAGATCGAAATCTCACAAGAGATATCAACAATCCTAATCCTGGGGCTCTATACAAATCGAGAGCAACGCTGAAAGCGTAGTACGTCCGCACAGATTCCTAAGGACACTAGAACCTGATGCTCTGATACCATCTGTAACAACCCGCCTAATAAGATACCGGGCGATCACTCCAATATTAAATTAAAACAAGAGTCACATATGGATCATCCTTAGCATCACTGTCGAAAATCCATTTAATTACTAATATCCTATTAGGTGGCCGTTAAAAACTTTTACTTAACTACTCATTTTAACGAATAATTCAAAACATCCACAATTAAATGCGTAATGAACTGAAATGAAAATAAAAGGAATTAAAATAACCGACACTCGGTCCAAATATACAACCATATCGAATGCTGTACTGAAAGAATAAATAAATGCAATTGAGCCATTGGTTCGAATGTTTATACAATATCTCCTATCTAGAGTACAAGGAAAGAAACGTCTACCGATAACCTGCAAGCATCCACAGCTGTTGCAGCAGACGTCAGACTCGAAAGAATTGTCATCCAGGCGTCCCTGTGTCTGGACACCTATTTATATATAGTATAGAGAAAGAAAGGAGAGTAGACAAACGGGTCAGAGCCCGAATGTTTTGAAAATATTTTGCAAGTGCATAAATGCTTTATTTTTAGAAAAATAGTTTTATCTCATATTTAAATTGGTATCGCACTCCCATGAGATACCCCTCACCTCTCCACTAACAGTGCACTCCTAGCGCATCCCTCTAGACATCCTAGTCAAGCTATCCTGCTAAACTAGTCTATCCCAAACCCACTATCAATCCTAGATAGTCCAAGCAAATGTACTAAGGGCTAAACTTCACTCTAATCTCGACGCCATTCCATGTTCGTGCATGGGGTGTCTCGCAAAGCGAAATCCAAACAAGGAACCCCCCGATACACTACTATGCAGCGAGGTCGATCATCGAGATCCGCCAGTCCCTCAGTACAGAAAGTTATATATAGTATATATATATACCATAAACATTTATAATATTAGATCACTAAGGATTAAACTTCTCCCCAGTCTCAACACAGTGCCATATTCGTGCGTGGGGTGTCTCGCGAAGCGAAATCCAAACAAGGAACCCCCCCAATACACTACTAAGAGGCACGGTCGATCGTCGGGATCCATTAGACCCTCGGTACTCAATTCATCTAATTATATAAACATATATATAATCATCCGGATCTATCTCCCGGACTGAGGTGTATTCTATACACAAAGTATTTATCAATACTTATCCCTTTCATTTCAAAAACTTCCATTTCCCTTCTCATATCCAGGAAATGTATTTAAAGCCAATTCATTAGCATGAATTGCTTTACCACAACATATACCTTTTTAAAAGCCAATTTTTATTATCATAAAAATGCTTTTCCTTTTAAATCATCCCATTTCCCTTTTTTATACTCAGGAAATGTATCCAAAGCCATTTTCATTATCATGAAAATGCTTTGATCAAATTATATGCTTCCACATCCCTTCCTACATCCGGGAGTGTTACCGAAGCCAAACCTTTATCCCATTTCCCTTTTTATACTCAGGAAATGTAAGTTAAAGCCAATCCATTAACATGAATTGCTTTAATAAATCTAAGACCGTCCCTCCGGGTATCCCCACTGGACGCGCCCCTAAATAGCTATCATCTTCCAGGGCCTCCAAGACAACCTGGGAACCTAACAACGTCGGGAAACGGCCATATGCCTGCGAGATAGTCAAGACCACACCCAGAATCTCCTAACCAGCGCAGTACAAATAAACGCCCATATGGCTTAGGGACTATATCCAACCTGCTCAACAGCCAGGAAGGCTTCACCACAACGCGCGCGACTTCCCTTATGATAGCGATTTAGGGAGGTGTGTATACAATCCATAATTTATTAATTATGAAAAACATTTCTCATTCCATTTTGAAAATATTCATTTTTATATTTTCAAAATCCTTTCCATAATAACATATATATATGTATACCTAAATCACACAATATATATGTATAGTCTATATATTCCTCCTAGAATATATAACCGGCCATAATGGCCTATATCATCTAACGATGACTATAATCCCAAAGATTCCCTCCGGGAATCATAATCATGCATTCGGATTAGCATGATTCTAAATCCAAAGTATTTCTTACTTTGATGACTAATAATTACCTTAATCAACTCTTAAAGGTTTATTGGATATCTCCAAATATAATAATTCACTCTAAGTGAATATATACATATTTATTCCCAATTCCTCAAGTTCTTTAGGACATAACCCTCTAATATACTTTAACTTAGAAGGCCCTTAAACTTAAATCTCAAAGAGGAGAAATAATAATAATCTCCAAAAATCTTGGGCTAAAAACAGGGCACCGGTCGACCGATCTTGGACCCCCGGTCGACCGCGGGTTGCAATTAAGCCTACGAAACAAAGCAGTAGGCCATTTCTTCTTGACGCGGTCGACCGGCCATAGGGGCGCGGTCGACCGATCACATCAGGTCCTCAAAACTGAATACTCCAAATTCATCTATCCAACAACCCGATTTCATTATCGGGGTTTCTAAACTACCCCAAAAATTATCCAAAACGTCTACGCAATTAATTCTAGCCGTAATTTTTCCAATTCCCGATTTGATTTCCGAGTTGGAAATCCCAACCCGGAGCTGCCATCTTGTAAAAATCATATCAAATCAAGGAAAAATCAGAAAAATACGCGGTCAGTGCCCACGCGACCGTATCGAAAAGATCTACAACTTTCGTGTTTTGACCGAAAGCTAAATCAATTCTTTTCCTAGTCAAAAATGACCCTAAGCTACGGGTTACTATTTATCACCTTCTTCGAGAAGGTTTCAGCCATTAAAGCTTCTCCCAAGCTTTTGTCGCCTCACCCAACATCCTACAACCTCAACCAACTGGAAATACACCTATATTAAGGGTTCTAAACATCCTAGAACCCGGAATCACCAATAAATTTCAGTTAAAACCTAAGTTTCTCCAATTTACCATTTTTAGGGGTTTATTCGTTTTAACTCCCAAAAACCCGTTTTATCCACGAATACCCAACCCAAAATCATTAGGGTTTGTTATACCAACAATGATATGAGATATTTATGCTTAAAAATAAATAAAGCAAGTAAACACTTGCCTCGTGGATAAAATCCGACGTCCTCGAGCCGAATCCCGCGGAGGGCGGCCGGAATCTCCCCCTTTTCCTCTTTTCTTCCCTCTCTCTCTCTTCCCTCTCTTCTTTCTTCTTTTCTCTTCTCTTTTCTCCCTCTCTCCCTCCTTTTATAAGGAGAAAAGGGTTTAATCCATTTAAAACCCAAAAACGACTCGTTTATCCAATTACGAGTTACTTTTACCTCTAAAATTACCCGAAACTCAATTTCGATAATCGGACACTCTTTTCCGACTATCTCGGACATTCTGAGAATTGTGGCGCAGTCGAAATTTCCATCGGAGATACTTGACCGCAAACCACTATTCCAACCCAAAATAAATAAATGCGGGTTTTCTACTCAAAATCTTACCTCTTTTGTCGCAATACTCCACGGCGACATATAATTAAATTATTTCGACCTATATAGTCCCAAAATAATTTATAACATCCTTCGAAAATTATTAAATCCTCGAAAATCCCAAAAATCACTATTTCGAGAAATTCTCCAAATTTCCAATTTATATTTAATTATGGAATTTAATTATCTCCAAAAAGGACGGGTTGTTACATCGAGCTCCTGCCATCGATCGATCGACCCCTCCTGGCAGACTCATATTTCCCCTTTTAAATAGTTGAATTCAAATTAAATGAGTACAAATCTTTGGACATCCTTGTTAAAATATTTTGGAAGGTAAAAGAGACCAGTAAGACTTATTAATAATTATGAGACCTTTAATCTAAGACGAGATTCACATTTTTGGGTTGTTTACACATAAGGGACGATGGGTTTGTGTATTAAAGGGAGAGATACGTAATAAATTTACCTTAGAAAAATAGATGAGTACCAACTGAATTCTACACTTAGGAGGATAGAGTCCATAAGTGTTGCGTAGTAAGTTGGATTAATCCCTCAATTAAAGTAAGAGACGAACCGTTGTACGTGATAACTAAAGATTGAGAAACAAGAATAAATTTTATAATTATGGGCGATGAAAGGTACCTAAAGAGATATGGTAATAGTAGTATATTTATATGACTTTGTTTTTGCATATACTATATATATGTGAAAATCATGCCCGCGCTACTTGCTATCCCTCAGGTTATCGCACTGGGACAGTCTTATCTCGATGTGCCTTTATGGGGGATATTAACTCGTACCCTAGAAGATAGATATCCTTGCTACAGGCTATCTGATAGATGGTCAGACGATCCTAAGAGACGTGAGGGTATGCACTAACCTCTTAGAGACTTGGAATCTATGCTCGGCTCAATATTGTTTGTGTATGTCTTAAAACAGTTCGAGAGTGATTCCAAACTTGTATTTCCCTTAGTACGAGTGAGACGGGGATTGGATAGCAGAGTATGCCCGCACCATAATTATTATGTGGGGTGGCGTTAAAATATATATATATATATTATATGAGTATTTAATATATATATTTAATTATGGAAATTTAGGAACTACCTAGTGTATTTATGGTAAGTGAGAAAATGAATTATTATTGTCGATTGGGGAACATGTGTTTGAAAAGTATAATATGATACTTAGAAACTTTATGAGTAAATAAGGTTTAAATGAGAACTTTGTTGTTAAAAGAAATTAACCTCTTAAACAATTGAATTTATCAATATTAGACCTTACGAGCGACCTAAGATAAGATAAGTTATACTGCTGGGAAGGTTAGTGCGATAGGCGTGCACATTAGCAGAGAGGTGAGAATTCCTCAAGGGGGTGTCGCACTAATATGTTGTTACATTGGCCAGTAAACATTTTAAATACTTGCTAAACAAATTTTAAATCATTTTCACCATCGGGCTCTGACCCGTTTCCATTTTCTTTTCTCCCTTGTATATATATGTATTTATTACAGGTGCCCAGCCACAGGGGCGTCTTGCATAAGATCCTTTGGAAGGAACGCGCTCCAGCTTAGGTGGGAGTTGCAGGCCTCTTTCTTAGACGTCCTCATTCATTTGATTCTACTCTTAGCATTATTTATTCCAGTTTGGCATGTGTCGCCCTTTCCATTATTCAGTTGTTTTATTGGATATTGTAATCCATTTATTTCCAGTATTTGCACTTTGGGATTTGTTATTGCCAAGATATTTTCATTTAAGAATTAAATGTTGGATTCAATTATTTGAAGGTTTGATTATTTGGATTGTATGTTCCAGGATAGTTGTGGTGTGACTATTAAATTGTGAATTATGAAAAGTTTTAAATGTTGGTTTAATAAATAAAATTTTTGAAAGTAATGTCTAAATGGTTTTGACACTTAGCTCAATTATTTAGGATGTTTAAATTGGAAAAAATATTTTTACGACAGTGATGTTAAGAATGATCCAACTGTTCACCTTGACTTTAATTTAATAAAGGATTGATCGCCCGATATTTAATTAGGCGGGGTGTCACAAGTGGTATCAGAGCATCAGGTTCTAGTGTCCATAGGATCTGTACGGCTTATTTCGCTTTCAGCTTAACATTTTTACTATAGAGCCCTATTTTAGGATTGTTGTATTCTTGTTTTTACGTTTACGTCTTCATCTATTTGAGATTTGATAATAACTGTAGACTAATAAATTTCTTCACGTTTCAGATGCCTCCGAGACGTGCACCAAAGGATAGGTGTGCCCAAGCCGAGTATCCAGCAGCTCCGGCTCAAGGTACAATGAATGCTAATAAGGTAGACTCTATTGTTGCTCGGGCAATGAATTCCGCGTTAACGGTAGTACAGCAGGCTCCACCCAAGATTCAGGCAGTGGTGCCAGTACCTGCTCAGCTTCCATCAGCATGGGAGTGGGTTAGGGATGCCTTTCAGAAGGCGCATTCCCGTGAGTTCTCGGGTAGTTCAGATATCTCTATCGTCAGCCAATGGAAGAAAGATATCCAGCGGCATCTGCGTATGTATGAGTGCATAGACGTGCAAAAATAGTTGTTGGCTTCCTTCAAGTTAGTGGGGGCCGTTTTGCAGTGGTGGGAATCCACCACCACCTTGGAAGAGAGGGACACTATCCCAATTCAGTCATTCTGGGAGCGGTTTGATTGCAAATATTTTCCACTCGCCGTGCAGACTGAGATGAGGAGAAAGTTACTGAACTTGAAGCAGGAGAATTCTACCGTTGCCGAGTATGAAGAGGAGTTCACAAGACTTCTCAGCATAGTGCCAGATGAGGCACCTACTGAGGGTAAGAAAATACTTTTGTTTGTGGACGGGTTAGCTTGGAGGATCCGTCAGCACTTTATAGGGAATTTGTCTCTGAGTACCTTCACATATGTACTCAATACTGCATTACTACATTGCCAGGATCACCGCTTCCATCTGCAGGGGAGAAAGCGAGCAGGAGAGTCCGGCCAGCGGGGGAGGACAGGGGGTAGTGGCGCTGGTGGAGCACCGATATCCCAGGGACAGACTCGTGAGCATGAGCAAAGTTCCTATCAGGGGGACCCTGCCAAGCGCTCCCGTTCAAGTGATTCCAGGCAGGGATTTGGGGGTTATAGGCAGGCTCAGCAGGGCCAGCCTAATCAACACGGCCAACAAGGCCAACACCGTCAGCAACAGGTTCAGCAGCAGGGCCAACCACGATTTCATTAGGGCCAACAGGGCCAGTGGTGGGGTGGTAACGGCCAACAGGGTCGTGGTCAACAGGGTCAAAGGGGAGGAAATTTTTAAGGCCGATGTTTCGGGTACGGCAAGAATGGCCATAGGCGACAGGATTGTCCAGAGGGAGAGAGGGCCCCATAGCAGTAGGGTGCTCGTAATGAGCCACAGAGGACACTTTTTCCAGCCGCCCTCCCAGCACCAGCTCAGGTACAAGCCCTACCAGCCATTCCAGCAGCTCTCGTGCAACAGGGGCAGTTATAGTATGGATGTGTCTATAATGTCCACCAGGCAGCAGCTCCACAGGCACCACCCGTGATTGAGGGTATGTTTCCTATCCATGGTACTATGGGTTGGGTTTTATTTGATACTGGGGCGACGCATTATTTTATAGCTACTCATTTTGCGAAGGCCTTAGGGTTATTAGCCACAGCAGAGAGCACTGTGACGTGTGTAAACTCACCACTGGGAAATGATCGCTTATTTTCTTTATATGCCGGGGAGTGGGGGTAGAGATTGGTAGCTTGGTATTACCATCGGACTTGTTGGTCTTAGATATGCATGAGCACGACGTTATCATCGGTATGGATTGGCTCGCAGCTTACAGAGCCATGATCGATTGCTTCGGTGGGAGTATTATTTTTACTATTTCGGGGCAGGAGATATTTATAGTGGCGATGCCTCGCCCAGAGGGAGGCTCGACCGCTCATTTATATTACATAGAGGAGGATACCTCTAAGGAGGTTGTGATTCCCTTAGACTCGATCCCAGTTGTTCGTGAGTATTCCGATGTATTTCAGGAGATACCAGTCCTACCCCCCAGTCGTGAGATAGACTTTGTCATAGATTTATTACCGGATACTCAACCTAGAGCATGCGCTCCATACCATATGGCTCCGGAAGAGATGCAAGAGTTACGAGAACAGATAGAGAAGCTATTAGTCCAGGGCTTCATTCGAAGGAGTTCTTCACCTTGGGGCGTTCTAATTTTGTTTGTGAAGAAGAGAGATGGTTCTTTGAGGCTATGTGTGGACTACCGGGAGTTGAACAAGGTCACGATACGGAACAAGTATCCGTTGCCTCGAATCGATGATCTGTTCGACCAGCTGAGGGGAGAAACTTTCTTTTCGAAGATTGATTTGAGGCCGGGGTACCATCAGCTACGTATTAGGGAGCATGATGCTTCAAAGACTGCTTTCTTGACGAGATACGGGTCCTATGATTTCAGAGTGATGCCATTTGGACTTACAAATGCTCCAGCCGTATTCATGGACTTGATAAACCGAGTGTTCAGAGAGTTCTTGGTTCAGATTAAAGTAAGAAACTAACCGTTTTACGTGATAACTAAATAATGAGAAATTAGGATAAATATCATAATTATGGGTTATGAGATGTACCTAAATTTGATATGGTAATAGCAGTATATTTATATGACTGTCTTTATGCATATACTATATACGTGTGAAAACTATGCCCACGCTACTTGCTATCCCTGTGGTTACCTCACTGGGACAGTCTTATCTCGATGGGGCCTTTATGGGGGATATTGACTCGTACCCTAGAAGATAGAAATCCTTTGGTACAGGCTAATCGGATCGATAGTCAGACAGTCCTAAGAGACGTGGGGGCATGTGCTGAACTCTTAAAGACCTGGAATCTCTGCTTCGCCTCAATGTTGTTTGTGTTTGTGTAAAAACAGTTCGAGAGTGAGTCCGAACTTATATTTCCCTTAGTACGAGTGATACGGGGACTGTATAGCAGAGTATGCCCACACCATAATTTTTATGTGGGGTGCTGTTAGAATATATATATTATATGAGTATTTAATATAAATATAATTAATTCTGAAATTTGGGAATTTCCTACTGTGTTTATGGTATGTACGAAATGAATAATGATTTCAATCGAGAAATACGTGTTTTGAAAAGTATAATGTATTACTGGGAAACGTTATTAGCAAATAAAGGTTTAATGAGAACTTTGTTATTAGATGAAATTTACCTATTAAACAGTTGAATTCGTCAGTTAAAATCTTACGAGTAACCTAAGATAAGATAAGTCAAACCGTTGGGAAGGTTAGTGCGATAGGTGTGCACATTAGAAGAGAGGTGAGAATTTCTCAAGGTAGTGCCGCACTAATATGTTGTTGCATTGGCCAGCAAACATTTTAAATACTTGCTAACCAAATTTTAAATCATTTTTACAATCGGGCTCTAACCTGTTTCCATTTTCTTTTCTCTCTTGTATATATATGTATGTATTATAGGTGCCCAGCCACAGGGGCGTCTTGCATAGGATCCTTTGGAAGGAACGCGTTGCAGCTTAGGTGGCAGTTGCAGGCCTCTTTCTTAGACGACCTCATTTCTTGATTCCTCTTCTAGCACTATTTATTCAGTTGGGCATGTGTCGCCCTTTTCCATTATTCAGTTATTTATGGGATATTGTGATTTGTTTATTCTCAGTATTTACACTTTGGGATTTATTACTGTCAGGATGTTTTCCTTTAAGTTTTAATGTTGGAATTACTTAGTTGGATGTTTAATTAATTGGATTGTTTGTTCGAGTATAGTTATTGTGTGATTATTTAATTATGAATTACGTAAAGTTTTAAATGTTGGTTTATATAAATAAAATTTGGAAAGTAATGCCTAAAATGGTTTTAACACTTAGCTTAATTATTTAGGGTGTTAAATTGGAAAAGATATTTTTACGACAGTGATGCTAAGAATGAACCAACCGTTCACCTTGATTATAATTTAATAAAGGACTAATCACCCGGTATTTAATTAGGCGGGGTGTCACAGGTGGTATCAGAGCATCAAGTTCTAGTGTCCTTTAGGATCTGTACGGCTTATCTCGTTTCCAGCTTAGCGTCTTTGATATAGATCCCTAACATTAGGAATGCTGTATTCATCTTTATGCATTGGAAATTTGTGCTTCTGTGATTTGTCGATGTGAATGTTGAACTTATTTGAATTAAAATTTTTAAATTTTCAGATGGCCCGTCAGGACGAATAAGCTAAGGCCATTGGGGAAGTTAATGAGCAAGGACAACTCACACCTCAGGTGTCTCCGAAAAGGGTACCAATAGCCGAATTTGTGGGCATTGTGGCAAAAGCAGTTACCACTGCAGTATTACAGTACCACGAACACAGCATGCAGTTTAGAGGAGGCAAAAGAGTTAGAGAGGTTGATCAAATTCATGTGACTAAAGTTGACAATTGTGAGAAGGCACTGAAATTGCGACAACAAACCACTCAAGATCGAGACAGCTCCATAGGTAACAAAATTTATGTAAAGGGCCAAAAGCGTCAGGGCCAACAAAGTTGGGGTCAAAATAAAGTCACAAAGAGGTGTTTCAAATGTGGAATGGACGGTCATAAACATCAATCTTGTCCGAATCAGACTGGGAAGAAACCACAACCCGACCAACGAGAAATTTCAGGACTCTGCTATAAATGTGTGCAACCGGGTCACAAGTGGAGGGATTGTCCTCAACCTGACATCGTTTTTTCACAAATTTCTCAGCAAGGCCAGCAAAACCAAGGAGAAAGCGAGACTAATCAGCAACGTAGTAAAGTGAGACAGTTTCGAGGGAGGTGCTTCAAATGTGGCAGGAATGGCCATAGGTGTCAGGATTGCCCAGAGAGGAATAAAGCCCCAAGGCAGTAGGGCGCCAGTAATAAACCATAGAAGCCAGCTCCACTAGCTATTCCAGCAGCCTCAGTGCAACAGAGGCAATTACAGTATGGACGTGTCTATGACGTCCACCAAATAGCAGCACCTCAGGACCCAATCGAGATAAAAGGTACGTCCTCTATACCCGGTGCTATGGGTTGAATTTTAATTGATACTGGGGCGACACACTATTTTATAACTATTCATTTTGCGAAAGCCTTAGGGTTATTAGCCACAGCAGAGAGCACTGTAACGTGTGTAGATTGACCACTGGGAAATGGATCGCTAATTTTCTTTATATGTCGGGGTGTGGGAGTAGAGATTGGTAGCTTGGTATTACCAGTAGACATGTTAGTCTTAGATATGCAAGAGCACGACATTATTATCGGTATGGATTGGCTCACAGCCATGATAGATTGTTCTGGTGGGAGTATCATCTTTTCCATTCTGGGGCAAGAAATGTTTGTAGTGGCGATGCCTCGCCTAGAGGGAGGCTCGATCGCTCATTTGTATAACATAGAAGAGGATAACTCTAAGGAGGTTGTGATTTCCTTAGACTCGATCCCAGTTGTTCATGAGTATTCCGATGTATTTCAGGAGATACCAGGCCTACCCCCCAGTCGAGAGATAGATTTTGTCATAGATTTATTACTGTATACTCGACCCATAGCGCGCGCTCCATACCGTATGGCTCCGGCGAAGATGCAAGAGTTACGAGATCAGATAGAGCAGCTGTTAGGTTAGGGCTTCATTCACAGGAGTACCTCACCTTGGGGCGCTCCAGTTTTGTTTGTGAAAAAGATAGATGGTTCACTGAGGCTATGTGTGGACTACCGGGAGCTGAACAAGGTCACGATACGAAATAAGTATCCGTTGCCTCGAATCGATGATATGTTCGACCAGTTGAGGGGAGCAAGTTTCTTTTCGAAGATAGATCTGATGTCAGGGGACCATCAGCTACGTATTAGGGAGCAAGATGTTTCAAAGACTGCTTTCTTGACGAGATATGGGTCCGATGAGTTCAGAGTGATGACATTTGGACTCACAAATGCTCCAGCCGTATTCATGGACTTGATGAACCGAGTGTTCAGAGAGTTCTTGGATCAATTTGTCATCATTTTCATAGATGACATCCTGATATATTCACACTCCGAGGAGGAGCATGCCGAGAACTTGAGGCGGGTTCTTCAGACTCTATGAGAGCATCAGCTGTATGCTAAGTACGAGAAGTGCGGGTTCTGGTTACGAGAAGTGCAGTTATTGGGACATGTTGTTTCTGAACAAGGGATAATAGTTGACCTGAGTAAAGTGTCAGCGGTGAGGGAGTGGGGACAGCCCACGACACCGACGGAAGTACGCAGTTTCTTAGGATTAGATGGATATTACAGGAGATTCATTCGGGGTTTCTCCAAAATAGCGGGTCCATTGACGAACCTGTCTCGCAAGGGGGTACAATATGTTTGGGACGATGCTTGTCAATTGGATTTCGACGAGTTGAAAGATAAACTTACTTCAACACCGGTTCTTGCTTTACCTAAGCCGAGCGTGGAGTATCTGGTTTACACCGATGCCTCTTTATGGGGACTTGGGGGAGTAATTTAGCAGGAGGAGAAGGCTATAGCTTTTGCCTCCCGCAAGCTTAAGCCGAATGAGAAGAATTACCCACACACGACCTAGAGTTAGCAGCGGTCGTTTTTGCATTGAGGATATGGAGGCACTACTTATTGGGGGAGAAATTTCATTTGTTCACAGACCACAAGTCACTGCAGTACCTATTCACTCAGCGAGAGCTGAATATGCATCAGTGCAGGTGGTTAGAGTTTGTAAAGGACTATCACTTCGACATACAGTCCCATCCAGGGAAGGCCAACGTAGTTGCTGATGCGTTGAGCCGTAGACCGGTAGACGATGTAGTGAACGTCTGGAAATCAAAGTGGAAAGAGTTAGGTAACCGGGATGCAGTAGCCCATTACTTCATATTTATTATGACAGTGACACTCGAAATTGTTACGAGGGTGATACAGGCTCAGATCGCAGACCCGTTTTGCTAAGAGCAAATTATAAGACTTTTAACTGAGGGTGCTGAGTCCAATTCTGTTAGTTCTGATGGGAGTTTGAGGTTTAATGGGAGATTGGTGGTCCCAAAAGGAGCATAATTACGTCATGCAGTGATCACCCAGTCTCGTGGGTCCAGATTTTCCGTACATCCTGGAGGAGATAAGATGTACCAGGATATGAGGTGATAATACTGGTGGAGTGGGATGAAAAAGGACATTGCTGAGTTCGTCTCCAAATGTTCTACCTGTCAGCTGATGATAAAATGCATTGTTGATGATAAAAATTATCCACATACGCGGACTATTCAGAAGTGAACACGTGTCCTCCTACGTGGCCAAAGTCCTAGTCAACAAGAAGTAAATCATCCGACCAATAAATGGAATGCCGACCAACACACAAGATGTCGACCAACGGGATAATGAAGCATGATCGTACAGAGGGTCATACTACACGTGGTTTATACAACCAATCGTCACAATTTGATTAGGGGTGTGAGATATTCTATCCATTGCTTTTCTTAGTCCACAATTTGATTAGATGTTTTTCCCAAGCATGTTATTCTTATAAATAATTATAAGTTTCAAAAAGATTTTTTTTTTCTTTTTTCTCCTTTGTTGGGAATTTTGCCTTTGTTTTCGATGATAAATTTTAATAAATGCCCGATCCAATTGACAATTCGATGATGCATGTTTTCGATTTTAGAAGTTATTAGAATTTATTCCTCATATCCTTGATATTGGGAATAACTTCATGAATTAAACTTTAATGCCACGAGCACATGCACCTTTCTTGTTTATTGATTTGGTTTAAAGAATTTTATAACCCAGTAATCTTTTATTGCATTGTATATACTTGCACCTAGTGAGATTTGTGATTTTCTTCATTCGTGAGTGTTATACACTTATCTTTCATCTTTAAAAAAGTTGTAGTCATTGGTAATCTCACTATTCTTTCATTGATCGTTCATTCTAAAAATGTGTTACTTGAGCATGATTTTCAAAGTTGTTTTGACTCGAGAAATCCGTAAAATGTAGGAAATGATCACATGACATCTTTTTTATATCACCTATACTGGCCTTGCCCTCACCTTAAATGTTTTCCCTCGTTAACACCTTTGAGCCTTAATATAGCCGTTCATTTCATAGACCAAAATCCTATAATCGACTCCATGTTCCACTTATAAACCATATATATCGCCTTCCATTACCATATTTGGAATGATACTTGGGATTGAATGATGTTCGTGTTAAGTGGTTGCAATTGATTATGTGAGAGTGTGAAAGAGAAGAAAAAAAGAATAAAAAAAGAAGAAAAATAAGAGAAAAAGAGAAGAAAAGAAAACCAAAAGAAAAAGTGAGAAAAGGAATAAATGAAAAGAAAGAGAAAGTATTTCCATTTTGTATATAGTGTTCAATAAGCTTTGTTTACTCTCTCCATTGTTAATATCTAATGCTTGTTATGAAAATTATATTTCAATTTTGAAATTACCCGCAATTTTCGACATTACAACCCTATAAAGTCCTATATGATCCGAGGGTGAATTCAAATTGAAAGTCAAAATAGTTTTGATAATCTGTGAAAATACATTTTGCCTCCTTTAATTAGCGGTATCTTTCATTGAGATTACAAGTTTTCATTTTATATATAGCGTTCTTTTTTAGTGACAGGTGTGTGGCCTAGTTTCTATTTGCATTTACTCTTTATGCCAGCATGTCCCATGTATTACCTCTCCTTGTGAGTGATTTCATTTGTTGATCGTAATAACTGATTTATTTAAGTTTTTCCCAAATCATACTTTGCATGTGCTCTCTCCCCTCCCACATTTTAAGGTTTCAATTCTACGAAGTTCATTGTATAATGTGAATAATATGGACTTTTCTATGAATTCATTTACTTTGCTAATAATGTGTTTGAAATATTTTTCGTTAATGTTGGGCTTGTCGCATGTTAGTTAGGCATACTATTTTGAGGAAACATTGATGTTTGTGGGTTTCATCCCTGAAAATCCTCATGAGACAACACTCGTCGACTAGGGTAACCTAGGGTTTTAATGGATTAATGCATATTCTAAATGCAATAGTGTTCCCAACGAATGTGTACACAATATCTCCAATCTATATTACAAGAATGGAAGCGTCTACCGATAATCCTGCTCGCATCCACAACTGCTGCAGCCGACGTCTGACTCGAAAGAAGTATCATCCAGGCGTCCCTATGTCTGGACACCTATAATATATATATATATATATATATATATAACAAGAAAGGAAAAGTAGATTAACGGGTCAGAGCCCGAGTTTTAAAAATATTTAGCAAGTGCATAAATGCCTTTTTTTTTTAAAAATGTTTTATCTCATATTTAAATTTAAAATCGTACTCCCATGAGATACCCCTCACCTCTCTACTAACAGTGCACTCCTAGCGCATCCCTCTAAACATCCTAGTCAAGCTACCTTGCTAAACTAGTCTATCACCCAACTACTATCAACCCTATATAGTCCAAGTAATGTACAGGGGCTAAACTTCCCCCCAGTCTCAACACTAAGCCATGTTCGTGCGTGGAGCGTCTCGCAAAGCGAAATCCAAACAAGGAACCCCCCGATACGCTACTACGCGGCAAGGTCAATCGTCGAGATCCATCAGACCCTCAGTACATAATATATATGTATATCTATATATATACACCATATAATAGATCTCAATATTAGAGCACTAAGGATTAAACTTCTCCCCAGTCTCAACATTATGCCATGTTCGTGAGTGGGGTGTCTCGCAAACCGAAATCCAAACAAGGAACCCCCCCGATACACTACTACGCGGCAAGGTCGATCGTCGAGATCCGTCAGACCCTCAGTACATAATATATATATATACACACCATATAATAGATCTCAATATTAGATCACTAAGGATTAAACTTCTCCCCAGTCTCAACATTATGCCATGTTCGTGCGTGGGGTGTCTCGCAAAGCGAAATCCAAACAAGGAACCCCCCGATACAATACTACGCAGCAAGGTTAATCGTCGGGATCCATTAGACCCTCAGTACTCAATTTATACATATATATTCATATAACAATATACATTCGAATCTATCTCCTGGAATGAGAATTGATTTTCATTTTTATCTCAAAACTTTCCATTTCCCTTCTTATATCCAGGAAATGTATATAAAAGCCAATTCATTATCATGAATTGCTTCAACATATCATATAACTTTTTAAAAGCCAGTTTTATTATCATAAAAATGATTTTCATATCATATGCTTCCATTTCCCTTCTTCCATCCGGGAAACGTATCCGAAGCCAATTCATTTATCCCATTTCCTTTCTTCCATCCAGGAAATGTAATTAAAGCCAATTTATTATCATAAATTTCTTTAATACCAATAATGTCCCACATTATTGAAAGTAGTTATATATTCATATCATATAACGCGTTCTAAGACCGCCCGTCTGGGTTTCCCCACTGTGTGCGCCCCTAAATGGCTATCATCTTCCAGGGCCATCAAGACAACCTGGGATCCTACAACGCAAGACGTCAGGAAGCGGCCATATGCCTGCGGGAGAGTCATAACCACACCCATAATTAACTCACCAACGTAGAATACATACAATAATCGCTCATATGGCCTATAGGACTATATCCACCCTGCATTCATTAGCCAGGGGGCTTCACCATACGTACGCAACTTCCCTTATGATAGCGATTTAGAGAGGTGTGTATCCATATTTATTAATTATGAAAATCATTTCCTTTTCCATTTTGAAAGCATTCATTTTTACATTTTCAAAAGTCATTTATATCATATCATATATATACTTTAATCACATAGTATACATATACCATATATTCCTCCTCGAATATATATAAATGGCCATATTTTCCAATCACATCTAGCGATGACCAATAATCCCAAAGATTCTCCCAAAGAATCATAATCACGCATTCATATATGCATGATACTAAACCCAAAGTGTTTCCTTACTTTATTAAAAAAATACCTACCTTAATCCCATCTAAGGATTTATTGGATATCTCCAATTTTACCATTTTACATTAAGTGAATATATATCTATATTCCCAGTTTATCCTAATTATCTCGTAGGATACACTCAACAGTAATCGGTATAATTATGCTTTCTATACGCGTAATTATATAGGTCTAAATTCATACTAAAAATATCCTAGGGATTTTCCTTCCCCGAACAACTTAAATTTAGTGGGTTATGGATTTCATTTCCATGAACCCAAGGACTAAAACTTGTCCATATAATCACTTAAAGGTCCCCACCATATGTTAGGAACCCTAAACCTTCAAATTCTACCATTATTCTATTTTCCTCAAAAATATAGTTTAAGGGTTATACATTTAAAACCCTCACTTAAGCCTCCTAAATTTCCTTAATTAGAGGACCATATAATCCTAAAAGATCCCTTATATTAACACATAAATGACCTCGAATGAATTAGAATTGGAATTCATCCCATCCAATTCACCCTAGGAAAATTTCCTACTTTCAGCAGGGGTCGGTCAATTTGTTGTGTTATTATAAACCATCAAGACTATCATAGCTCAATTGAGCTTCTAAAGTCTTCCAATACGACCTTACAACTCCTAGACTCATAATTTGTAACCTAAGGAAAAGGATGCCCTAATCTCCATTTGTATACCCCCGAAATAACCCACCACATGAACCATTTCTAAGGTAGGGTAATTAACTAACCCATCTAGGACTCTATGACTCTAAGTTTACTTCACACAAGAAGGTTCCTAAGTCTTAAGCCTAAAGAAAAAGGGAGAAAATTGAGTTGAAAAAAATAACTCAAAACAGCCTGATTTCGAATCGATTCACCCAAGGGCCGAATCGATTCGCCCCAAGCAGCGAATCGACTAAGATGACAAATCCAACTTTCTGCTTCAGTCGAATCGATTTGGCCTTATCTCGAATCAATTCGGGTTTGCAGACCTATAGGATGACCCCTAAGCGAATCGATTCGCCCTAGGGCCGAATCGATTCGCCCCTGCAAATTTTCCAAGAATGGGCAACGGGTTATGAACCCTAGTTTTTCCCCAAAACCCAAATCTCCTCCATTTTTACACACATCAATCAACATTAATCTATCCAAAACCATCCTACATGATTATGAACTACCATGATCCACAATATCATCAACATAAACTATGATTAGGGCTAAAACACTACAAAATCCATATTTGTTCCATTGTTTCTAATACACAACAATCAATACAATTTATTCATCTTAAATCACATATTAGCAAGTAGAAAACTTGCCTTGAAGTAGAAATCTCAGATTTCTTTGTGGTAGCAACAATCCCAAGCCTCAATCTTCAATCTCTCTCTTTTCTCCTGAAGTTATCTTCTTCTCTCTCTCTCTCTCTCTAGGATAGTAAATATACTTAAGAGAAATAAATGAAATGCAAGACTTAAATCGTGGAATTCTCCTTAATTCCCAACTTAAATGGTTAATACCACATTAAAATGACTCGCAACTACACATTTATGTTAAAACCAGTCAAAAGTGCCCGAAAAATAAAAATACAATATGTCACTCATTTTTACTATCTCGCACATTTCAGGTAACATGATGAGATTTACATACACATACAATAAATATGCAACAATCCAGTAAATATTAACTTTCAACTCATTCAATTAATATTTACTCCATTTCTCAACATTTTATATAATTACTTCACATGGGAAATTAACATAAAATAAGTTCTCAAAAGTGAGGATTGTTACAATCTCCTCAGGAATCATAAGTCAGCCATGGAGATGCCTTCCCCACCAAGGTGCATGAAAGTATATAAAACTTTCTAGGGTTTAAACCGATTCACAAAAATTTATTTTTGGATGTATGTTGTGATTCAAAAAGTATTTTTTTTAATACAAAATAATGTGAAACTTTCGTAAATGTTATATAGAAACAAATCTAGAAATAGTATTAAACAATCAGAACACAAAACATGTGTTTATAAGACGTTTATGAATTTCAAGACGGTGGTGTCGTTCGAACGAAAATGTAATATCGTTCTAATGAGATGATGATCTCGTTCGAACGAAGTTCAGCTCGCTTCTAACGACCTCTAAAAAACTTAGGTTGTAAGCCTTCATTTGAACCTTGTTTGAAAAAAAAATTTGAACGACCATCAAACAATATGTTATCTAATTTGAACGAGATTTAAAAACTAAATTATTTTTCATTTTGAAATAAAAAACTCGTGTTCATTTTTGATAAAAAATAAACATCCCAAAGATAATTTTGTAAATTAATTTAAACTCTAAATTGCTTTACACCTTTATGGGTTGTTGGGAAGTATTCACACTTGGATATGATCGAGTTCATTTTGTTGTGACTGTGCGTGACGATTTGTAACAGGATAGGTCAGACTAGTCTAAGGCTATGCTATGGACAATTCTAAGAAAAATGTTCTTACACACACACACACACACACATGTATATATATATATATACACACACACACACACACATACATACACATATGGTTTGGTAAGAGGATGTATTGGGTATTTGGGATGTCTCGGGTCCTTAAAAACATGATATCATGCTTTAGACAAAAATTTTGCCACAATTGCCTTAAAGAAAGAATTTTGATACAACAATTTTGTATTTATCATAATGGATGCAATATTTTATTATGATATAAATACCAAAGTACTAATCAATACCATTTATAAATTTAGTTCTCACTTAATTAATAATAAATTGTCAATTTTTTATTATATAAATAACGAAGTACTAATCAATACCATTTATAAATTTAGTTCTCACTTAATTAATAATAAATATAGCCCAAAAAAATATGGGGCATTTTACACATAATGTATGTCTTTGTTTAATTTAAAGGAAAATACTATCTTTTGTATTTTTTTAAATAAATGTCTAATTTAGAAAAAAATATTCATAAGTCTTTATTTATGGACATTTTTATAATTATTATTGACTAACCTTCTTCACCCGGTAATATCTCAAGGATTATGTCATTTTAAGAAACTCAAATTTTACATATTAATTGGAGTGTTTTTTGATAAAGAAAATGGCTCCAACTTTGGGTTAGAGTAAATTCTCCTTTTTGGACGTAACAAAAAAATAACCATAATTGGTGAACCTTTTTGAAATAATCTTGGTAAAAAAACGTGCAAGAAAAAATATGTCTATCATTTGTGTGTTAAAATCTTCCACGTTTTGGGACAAATTCCATATGCATATTGTTAATGCATTGATTATTTATTAAATGACCGATTTATTTTGTCTCCATAATATATATTTGAAATATACATTTTATTTTCAAAAATGTTAAGTGTTATCTTGTTTGAAATAACTCTGTAAAAATATAGTGCACATGGACTAGATGACAAATATTCTAAAATTTGATACGGGTTGTAGATTTGTTTTCATGTTTGATGTGTTTGAAGATGTAAATAAATGCATAAAATATAGATTTTCATAAAATGTATTGTTGATGCTAAAAATTATCCACCAACGTGGACTATTCAGAAGTGAACATGTGTCCTCCTACGTGGCCATTGTCCTAGTCAACAAGAAGTAAATCAGCCGACCAATAAATGGAATGCCGATCAACGCACAGAATGTCAACCCACGGGATAACGAAGCATCATCATATGGAGGGTCATACTACATGTGGTTTATATAACCAATCGTCACAATTACTATGTAAAGATGTGAATGCTTAATTATGTAAAAGCATTCATTCCCTTGACATTCCAACCCTTGCCTTTTGGGTCACTATAAATACATTGTATCCCTATCATTAAGGGCATGGTGGAATGGATTATGGGATATTCTTATCTACAAGAGTGCTTAGTTTTCTGTAACCATAAACATTAATAAAATAACAGTGGACGTAGGCTCTTTTCCATAGCTGAACCACTTTAAAAATTACTTTTTTATTTTCTATTACATATTTTATCTGTAATTAGAAAATTAGATCAAGTCTAGTTTTTTTACATCAACAGATTGGCGCCGTCTGTGGGAATGTGTTTCCAATTACCGTTCTTACTCTTAAATACTCTTGTTCGAAGCACGATGATTGACCCTGAGTCCAGTCTCAGAAATGAAGGCAATTCGCCTATTCCATCTGTTCCAGCTATGGCGATAGACCTAACTAGAATCCTGGGAAGTATACCCATAGGACAAAAATCCATGCAGGACAAAAGGAGGCAATTGGCTTATTCATTGCAAGCTAGGTCTCCATCCTTCTCCCGGCAACCCTCGTCCAGAAGGGAAATCTCACCTCCACCTCCAAGATCCATAAGACATAGTTATTCCAGATATTCACGAGATACCTCTTATCATCTAGGAGAAAGTTCATTGCATAGGTCCACAGAACCCTATGATATCAATTATTTTTCTCGTGAAAGACCAAGTGTTTTGGAAAGGCTAAGCAGAGCTGCGCCCTTTGTTCGTCTAGGACCCTGACCAAATAAAAATCCTTCAAGGGAAATATACAGGAACACTAAACACTCAACTAACCAAGATAAGACATCAATGAAATCAAGATCAAGTGTCTGACAATCTGTATGCACTGAGAAGACCTCTTAAGAGGAGAGTTCAACATAGATGCATGGTTGGCATAGTCGAGATGCTTCACATAAATCACAGGCAGGAAATCCATCCTAGAAATGGTCAATCCAGAGGTTAAAAGATCGATTGGGTGAAATACCGAAAGCAAATAATCCTTTGCATAGGAGTTTTGTTAAAGGATCCCCGTTTGTTTAGGAAATTGTGGACTTTCCTTCTCCATTAAAATTTAAAAATCCTATAGTCACTCCTACATATAATGGTAAGACTGACCCAATTATCCATATTGAGTAATATCATGCTGTAGCTGATATTTATTCAGTCCCTAATGAAATGACGTGTAGAGAATTTTTAAGGACCATTACAGGTTTAGCCCAAATATGGTAAAATAACCTACCCCGAGGACAAATTGCCACGTTCAGTCAACTTGCTTAGCTATTTATTAGCAACTTTTATTTTGGAGAAAAGCCAGTCAAAAGAGTAGCCCATCTTCTAAGTGTAAGGCAACAAGTAAGGGAATCTACTAAGGAATACATGACACATTTTAATAATGAAAAGTTGGAAGTGATTGATTATACAGAGAAAAAAGACACCACTGCTCTTATTAGTGTCTTACTTCCCGAGAAACTATATTATACTCTGGCTAAAGATCCTCCCAAAACAATGGATGAACTTATGGCAAAAGAAGAAAAAAATATGAATGCCGAGGAAGCTATGGCTGCAAAAGAGAATCCAATTACAAAGCTTGACACGAAGCCTGATAAGAAAGAGAAAAAGGATAAAAGGCCGAAGAAATAAGACAAGCTCAAAAAGTCTGGCAACTACACTCCATTGAGTGTTAGCATTCACTATATCCTGTAAGAAATCAAGAATAATGAGGATTTGCGATGGCCTGAGAAATTAAGGGTACTTACTAAAAAGAGGGATAGATCCAAATATTGTGAATTTCATAAGGACCATGGACATACAATGAATAAGTGCTTCGCTTTGAAAAATGAGATTGAATCCCTCATCCATCGAGGAAAACTCAATAAATTTGTTGATCGACGGGATGGCCGAGAACCTAGAAGAAGGTTGAATTCTCCATGAAAACCTAAAGAGGACAGGAAGAGAAATCGTGAAGATGATTATGATAAGGATCCAGATTTGTTAAAGAAGCCCAAGCAACCAGAACAGGAGGTAGCTATGATCAATTTTGGTTCATTTGAGTGTCATGTGATTACATGTGGCGATGCAGGAGGAGGTGATCACACTGCTGAAAGGAAAGCTTACTTGAATAAATCCCAATCTTGCTCCTATATCTAGATGAGTAATCTAACTGAAGATGATTGGCGGCCAAGGAAAGTCAACAAAGACAAATTGGTAATTGGGTTTTTAAAAAATGATCTCTCTGGGGTACTTTATCCCCATGATGACCTATTGGTTGTCAAATTCAAAATCTAGGATATTATCATCGCCAGAGTTTTGATTGATAATGGGGTTTTAGCTGATATTATGTTCTATCCTATCTTTCAAAGTTTATACTTGAAGCTTAGCCAGTTGAAACCTTATCAATGGCCATTAATTGGCTTTTCTGGTGAAAAATTCTACCATTTGGGAATAATCAAGTAAGAAGTGTTAATTTACACTTGGTGAGTAATTCGCACAAAGAAAATACATTTCTTCATGATGGATAAGAACATCCAATCTTCTTATAATGTGATCCTCGGCAAGGTAGGATTGAATAAGTTTCAAGCCGTACCATCAATAGTCCATTGGTGCTTGAAGTTTCCAACTCACTTTGGGGTAAGTTCTATAAAAGGCAACCAAAAGGTGGCTAGAGAGGTTACTATTCATTAGTCAAGCAAGAAGATATGATTGAATTGAAGAAGAAGACTATAGCTTACCAAGTGGAGTCTAGTGATCCCAATAGTGAATCTGAGGTTGAAACCTTATACCCACGAGTTGAAACAGAGTTGGTTAAATGATAGATTATCGAAGCCACCGAAAGCATAATTCTGGACGATGACAAGCAAGAAAGGATTATGAAAATCGGTTTAACACTGGATCCCGTTCATAAACATGAGTTTATTATATTACTAAGGCAACGAAGACATGTATTTTCTTGGAGCCATGAGGATATGCTTGGGATTGATCCTAATTTCCTCTGTCATAAGCTCAATGTCAGCAAGGGTGCCAAGCCAATCAAGTAAAGAAGTCAGATTTTCAGTCCTGAAAAGAATCAAGCTATCCAAGAGGAAGTAGAGAAACTTCAAAAAGCTCGATTTATTGAATATGTGAAGTATCCATACTGGTTGGCCAACGTTGTAATGGTAAAAAATAAGAATGATAAATGGAGGATGTGCATAGATTTAACTTATTTGACTAAGGCGTGCCCAAAAGACCATTTTCCTTTGCCCGAAATTGATCAACTGGTGGATGTTACATTCAACTTTATAGATGCCTATTATGATTATAACTAGATAAAAATGAAACCTGAAGATAGGTGAAGTACAACCCTCATCACCACCCGAAGATCTTATTGCTATAATGTAATGACTTTTAGTCTAAAAAATGCAAGTGCAACATATGAAAGGTTGGTGAACTAGGTCTTCGAAGAACAGATAGGTAAAAACATGGAGGTTTATCTGGATGATATGTTGTCAAAGAGCAAAAAATTTTTAGATCACATCGTCGACCTCAACCATGCTTTTGATCAGTTGGAAAAGCATTAGATCAAGGTGAATCCGACCAAGTGCTTGTTTGGAGTACAAGAAGGGATGTTCCTCGGCTTCATAGTTAATCAAAGGAGAATTGAAGCCAATCTTGTAAAGATAAAATCTTTAATCAAAATGCAATCATGACTTGCAAGAAAGACGTACAAAGGCTCACTAGAAGAGTGGTAGCCTTAAATAAATTTGTGTCCCGAGAAACATACGTGTGCCTGCCATTTTTTGAAGTGTTGAGAAATACTTTTGAGTGGAATGTAGAATGTGAGGAAGCATTCTAGGAGTTAAAGAGGTATCTGGGGTCACCACCATTACTTTTTCGACCAGTTTTGGGAGAGAAATTGTATTTCTATTTAGCTATTTCTGAATTAGAAGTGAGCTCGGCATTTGTCAGATAAGAGAGTGGAATCCAAAATGCAGTTATACCAATAAAGCATTTGGAGGAGCTGAAATCAGGTACCCACGTTTGGAAAAATTATCCCTCGTATTTATTGAGGCTTCAAGGCACACAAAACCTTATTTCCAAACGCACACCATAGTTGTGTATACTGATTTGCCTTTTCGTCAAGCTCTCTACAAACCTGAGAAGTCAGAAAGATTCATGTACTAGGTAGTAGAATTGGGAGAGTATGGCATAGTCTATTAACTAAGTTCTTCATTGAAAGGCCAAGCTTTGGTAGATTTCATTGCTGAATTTACTTATCTAGAGGTTACCGACCAACAAAGCTTGCATGTTAAGCAAACTTCGAAAGAAGAGAGCTCAGCTCATAAGTAAGCCAAAGTATCTGCCAACCAACCTGAATCGTTTAGAATTGAATAAATGGACCACAAATATGCAGAGGAGAGTAAAAAGATATTCCAGTATGGATCACTGATAGAAGAAAGCTTCAATGACAATGTTCCGATATCGAATTTGTACATGGATGGATCTTCATGTGCTATCGGTAATAAAGCAGGTATAATACTTAATAATCCTAATAATATTGCTATTGATTATGATCTCAGGTTTTAATTCAAAGCATTAAACAATGAGGATGAATATAAATCCTTGATAGTTAGTCTAAACTTATCTCATTCATTAGGCACCGAGCAAGTAGTGGCGCATAGTGATTCACAGTTGGTTGTTAACCAAGTGCTGAATTTGTATAGGGCCAAAGGAGAACCGATGACTAAGTATATTGCCAAGGCCATAGAAGTCATTGTTAAATTTTTAGCTATCCAAATACGTAGGATTCCAAGAATAAATAATTATCGAGCTGATGCACTTGGTTGGCTAGCATCAGCAACAAGAATTGAGCTCCAAAGAATAATCCCAATCGAGATCATGGCCAATCAAAGTATTGATGAAGATATAAGGGTTAATTTCATTACTATAGATGTGGGACCATCTTGGATGGATCCCATTAAAGATTACATTGAAGATAAAACCCTACCATCTCATCCTTAAGTGGCCAAAAACCTCCGATATAAAGTAGCGAGGTATATATTGGACAAATGAGTTTTATACAGAAGGGGATTGACAATCTCCATATAGCGTTGTGTTAATACAATGGAGGTGAAAGAATTGATCAAATAAGTTCATGAAGGATCATGTGGAGCTCATTCAATTGGAAAATCATTGATCCAATGCATTAACACACAAGAGTATTATGGGCCGACCACGAGGGAAGATTATACAGCCTTCGTGAGAAAGTGTAATAAGTGTAAGAAATTCTCTAGCATTCATAGAACACCTAATGCTACTTTAACACCAATAACGTCACCTTGCTCGTTTGCTATATGGGGAATTGACTTGGTCGGCCCACTGTCGACCACCAAAGGCAGGTTCCAATACTTAGTTGTTCCTATGGATTACTTCACCAAATGAGTGGAGTTAGAACCATTAATTAATATGCCTTATGAGAAGGTGTACCAGTTCATATGGAATAATATCATTTGCTGATATGGTTTAGCGTATGTGTTCATCACAGATCATGGCACCCAGTTCGACTATGAGGAGTTGGAAGCGTACTGTGCCCAATCCAAAATCCAGAAGCTTCATTCCACACTAGGCCATACTCAAAGTAATGGTCAAACATAAGTGACTAACAAAACTTTGCTGAATGGACTAAAAAGAGACTTGATACTGCCAAGGGCAATTGGATTAACGAGATACACTCAGTTCTTTGGGCCTACAGAACAACGTCGAGAATAATAACTGGAGAAACACCATACATACTCGCGCTTGGGACTAAAGTAATGGCACCAGCTGAGATCGGCCTACCTACTCACAAGGTCCTGAATTTTAATTCACCAGTTAGTGACTTGATGAGGATCTTAAACCTCGACATGTTGGAGGAAGTCAGTAAAGATGCAACTCTGAGAAATACTTCCTACCAACATCGCAATGCTCACTTTTACAATAAAAGGGTCAAGTCGACTAACTTGAAAGAGGGAGATGTCGTTCTTAAGAAATTTATTGAGAAGAATAACAAGTTTGAGGCTAACTGCCATGGACCATATTGCATCTCAGCTATCAGCCAAATAAGGACATATCGGATAGACACTTTGGAGGGTGAAGAATTTTGAAATCCTTGGAATGCCGAACATCTTCAAAAGTATTATCAGTAAATCAAAAGATGAAAATTATTGTATCTCTCTTGATTTATTTCAGTTCAATCAAAAGTAGATTTCAGTTTTCTCATTTTTTAATTTTTTTCAGAGTATGGTGATGATTTAATCTCCCCCCAAACAAAAACAACTTTTGATCTTCAGCTCCGACCAAGTCAAAATAGGATTACAATCCTCAGCACTTGGTCAACAATAAGAAAACTACTAACCAACCAAGTGAAAATAGGATTTTAAATCCTCAACACTTGGTCAACAATGATAGTTTACTTCGTATATGATTTCGTGAAAACAAAATCACGAGCAAGAGGTTGATTACTTCATGTATGATTTTGCTTAAACAAGTTAATAACAAGGAGTGTAAAACTTCGTATAAAACAAAAAAGGCTACAAATAAGTTTTACCCGACTAAGTTAAATGTAGTAGGACATGTAAAAATCTACAGATACTTGAATATAAACATACATTCCTCATACACTTGGTCACCACTGATAACTAATGCTAAATTTGGATCAAGATTTCTGAGTGCATTAGTAGAATCAATGGCATAAAAACTGCTAACTAATACAAGATTTGGATTGATATATTTAAGTGTATTAGTTGATGCAATGACTTTACAATCAGAAGTTAACTGAATGATTAAAATAATCATAAGTTGATAAAAAAAACACATTTTATTCATACAAACTGTATTACATTAAAATCAATTACAAAATACATGGTAGTCATTCAACTGGACATTCTTCCTCAACTTTGGAAGATGATTGATCTTTTTCCATACCATTAGGAGGATCATCCAACGTATAAGGAGAATTGATAAAGTGAAAATCTTGAAGCATCCTTCTACTACTCCTGCTCGACCTGTTGGTCAGATAAGGAGGTCAAATTGTTTTAAGATCACTATGTAACTCATAATCCACTAATTATTTCGATATCAAGCAGCAGGGAATTAATTCAATAGGAATCCATCTGACATCTAACTTGAATGGAGGCTGTTAGCAGTCTAAGAAACTGGGATCGTGATAATACCAGAGTTTGCTATCTTGATCAACCTTCATCATAGTTAAGCAATTGGTCCATCCCCATTTATAACCTTTATGATTCGATTGAATGAGGGGATCATAGATATGTCCCAAAGATTCATTGTAGCTATCCATCCATACATCTCTAGGTTGTCTATGAAATTAGAAGGTTAATATTTCAATTTGATGTTGAAGTCTCTTCAAAACCTCATCCTTCACCTTCAACTGAGAGGATTGGTTGGTAAGGGATTTAACTTTAGCTTCCACTTATGAGGAAAAATTAGTAACAACTTGACTCTTCACCCTCAGCTAGGCATCTTGATTAAGTAAAGTTTTCTTGGTCCCGGTCTCTTCTACAGTTGGTCGGCTACATCTTTGTCTAGAAGATAATGTAGGTTTGGATATTGTTAATACTTAAAGTTATTAATTCAATTTAGAATTATCATCCTCCAGAAAAAAGGCACCTTCATTGACACCAGCAGCATGAGACTATTTTAAGGCCTCAAGTTCATCGCTCAACCTATTATTTTCCTCATCCAGAATTTTAGCAATCTCTCGAGCTTCATCAACTTCATAGTTCAGTAAGAAATCCTTCTTCCTTAAGGCAGAGGAATATTTTTCTAGTTTTTCCTCAAAACCCAAACCTTCACTCAAGGCCTTATACTTGGTTTCGTAGTCGGAATGCAGAAGATCTTTTCTTTCATTATGACCTCTTTGCAAATCTTCAATCATCTCATAGCTTGCAACATTATTGGCCACATCCCGATCAAGAAGAAATTTGAGATAAACATATTCATCCTTTGCCAAATCAAAAACGTCTATGCCCAGTAAGTCTGTTAACTCTTTATCAGTCATGTCCAAATACCAAAATTAAATAGATTATTACAGCGCTTGAGTAAGTCAGAATGAGCGGAAGAAAATTTTTCCATCTTGGCAAAAAACTATAAGGATAAAGCAACAACTGATCAACAATAAAAGAAAATGGAAAGATAACTAGGAAACTGGAAAAAGAGTTCTTTTATTAATACAGGATCATTATACAAGTACATCCGGAGAAAACAAAAAGAAGATCCAAAAAAGGTGAAAAATACAATAGGCCTAGCAAGTCGACACCTTATTTTTATCCTTTTCCACATCATGGATATCTTGCTCAGTAGGAGGGATAGCTAGAGTATTTCCTTGGTGAGCAAGAGGGGCAGTAGAGTCAATAGCCAAGGAAGATTCCCTTGAACTAGACTCATCTTCAATCTCATCATCAAGGTTAGGTGGGGGACCTAGATCATGCTCGAGGAAAAGTTGAGAATCTTCAGCAGTACCAACTTCCTTCAATGTCGTCGACCAACCTTCCTTGAATTTTTTTTCTTGGCGTACCCATATTGGGCAGAAGTAGCAGAGATATCTTTATTCCAAACCTATTGAAGGAATCTTCTATGGCCTTCTTCCTCTTGGCCTTCTGGGTAGAAATGTCTGTGTTCAGCTTGACTACTTGACCTTCAACATCCTTTGCCCTGTGCTCAGCTTTAGTAACAACTGAATTAGCTACAACCAAAGCATTATCAGCCTTCTATCGATATTTTTCATCCTTCTTCCGAGCTTCTTCAGCAGTTTTGAATTTTTCCACCCGGGCCTTTTTTCTCCATTTGCAGGGCCTATTGGGTTTCTAGTAAAGACTTCCTTTGACCTTCAAAGTCTTTTTCTACTTCTCTCGAGGAAGAACATAGTTGATCGTAATTCTTTAACATTTGATTATAATCAACAAAGAACTATAAGAAAAATCCAAGTTAATACGAAATTAAAAAGGCACGAATATCATCCGACTAACGTCAAAAATGAAAACTTACCAAGGCCAGGCTTTGAGAAGCCCTTGCTGATAATTGAGATCGAGACATTGAAGCAGCAGCCTTGTGGTAAGGGAGTGTGCCAAGCTTAATTAACTTCCTAGCAAATATAGGACTAAAGTCTACAGATGAGCTAATAACGGGTGGAACCATGCCAACCGAACCCCATTTATCGGCATCAATAATTTTCTCAACTTACTTATCAGCAGGTTCCCTCCTCAATCTCTTCAAAGGGTATTCATCACCCTTAATGGATGGGGGCTTCTTACTAACATGAATTTCTTCTTCTAGGAAATAATATCAAGTAGTTTCTTGGCACTAGCTGTAGAGTCATCTTTCGAAAGGTTAGTGATTTTTCTCTTGCCCATACTGACAATAAGTGAAAGATCATAGTCAAGAGAGGTGAAAGTACTAACTTTAGTAATAACTCCATCATTTTCATTGGTAGAGTAAGTAAATACCGGGTCTTTCTCCAAGTTAATTACAGTTGATGGAATGCTAACTGTTGGCTGGGCTACGAAGAAGGTGCTGAAGGTCTTATACTCCAGCAATATACAAGATGATCAGGGGTGATCTTATGTTGTTCTCTGATTAAGAGCGCAAAAGAATTTTAGCTCCTCTAAATTTACTTCAGTAGGCTTGGGAAGCTTTCTCTTACATTCTTCTGCAATAAAGTGATAAGTAGTAATAATTAGTACGCATCAGAATGGAGATAAATAAATAAAGTCAAAATTTAAATAACAACCTATCCCATTCCCTGATTGAGGGCATCTAGGACCTTGATAGGCCACTTCACCCTCAAATGGGGCATGTTACTAGTGTTTAACTATTAAAGCATGACTCCAATAATCTTTATTAGATTTAGGTAAATTCAACACTAAAGCCTTATTGGCCGCTCTGGTTTTCAAATAATATCTATTATCCCCTACAATTTCCCACTTAGGAATCCTAATATGGGTCCTATAGATTTCATTTAATCTATTCACATCATTGACAATTCACCAGGTGTTAGAAGGCACTCGTGCTTGGAGAATGTGAAAATATTGGCAAAAACGAAGAAGAAAAGGGTTTGGTGAAAATGAAAAACAACACTCTCCTATAAACAAAGTGGAAATCTAGTGACCTTCATCCAAGGAATATACATCTAAAGGGCCATGAGGGACTTCTAATTCGACCCAAGATGGAATTTTATTCTCTTCCCTAAATTCTTCTAAAGACTCATCGTCAACTATGTAAACCATGGCGTACAAAGAATGAAATAAAGAAAAACAGAGAGAAAGAAAGAGTTCTTAAAGAAAATTAAGTATTCATCCAAAACTGTCAAACGAAAGGAAGAACAACGATAAACACTCGCACAAAAAACATAGAAATGGCTATTGCAGTTCGAAAATTTAGGGGTAAAACAAAACCTGCAAATGCCCCCGCCTTTTATGGGCTGCCTAGAAAATAATGAACATAATTATTTAATGTACCAACGATTGACATTCCGATGGTTACACAAATCAGAAGGTTAAGAATACCTATTTACCCTTTGGCGGTTCGCAAAAATTCAAATTATATGGAAAAATGCCATTTTCAAACAGTGCCATTAAATTTTACAAGTGTGGGAGGTCGGCTGCCAACTAAGCATCATGAAGATACTCCGAGGTACTTCTAGAATCAAATGTTCCATACTTTCACGCAAGAGCCAAGCATGAAACATAAAGTAATTTTGTTTATGCATAAAATATCCACCTACATGGACCAATCAGAAGTGAACACGTGTTTGTATCACCCCGTCCGCCCGGGGAGAGCGAACGGAGCGCTAATGCGATAAAATAAATCCAAATCCACAAGTTACAAGGTATAGAGCATCTAAATAAACCCACAATATTATAAATCCACTAATCTCAATCTCTTCAATTACAACAAATCTCTCGAATTAAATACAACATCTAACTCGAAATAAAATAAATCCCAATGCTCTATACATCAAAATAATACAAATATTTCCGAAACAATCCTCGCTAAAATCATCTCCATATCATCCCAAAATCCGCGCTAACCTGCCACTAAAAGAAAATATGGGTAAGTACACAATACGACAGGAAAGATGCTCAACAGATATATTAACGATGAATAAAACGTAACAACACGAGTACGAATATTCAAATCAATTGCAAATCTCAAAGCATTTATCAATATAATTTCTCAAAAACACATCAATGGGTAACCAGGCCTCACCACATCCGTATATGCTTTATCAAGCCATAGCCCGGGAAGCATGAATTTTGGCGGGTGCCCAACATCCGTGCCATATTAAAATCTCATGATAACGTGCTCATCAACATGAATCATACCACATGAATCAAAATAATTTCAACAATTATTTTACAGATTTCAATGAATTTAACAATTCAAACATGAGTTCAATTAAACAAGATTTCAAAGAGAGTGACACTCGCGAGATTTAAGGAGCCTATTGTGTAAAACCCTATACCTCAAACCATGATGTGAAACCAATGATCATATCCTCAATATCAACACAAAAGATCTACAAAAGCTCCTCCAAGAACCTCCAACAAAATAGCCCCAAGAACACCTCTAATCTAAGGTTGGAACTCACAAATCTCAAGGACCAATGTGTATATAAAAAGACGAGGAATATAAAATATATTTGTTGCCAAAATTTGTGCCAAAAGTAGGTTAAAAGGGTTGCCCACGACTTCGTTTTATAATGCAAATAAATGAAGAGTTGGAATCCAAAAGACTCCTTTAAATAAGGCAAAGAAATGAAAAGTTGGAAGTCAAAACAACTCCAAGAGTTAAAAACATTTAAAAATCATTTTAAAATCTGTTTTAACTCCATTTTTCGAAATTGTTTGAAATTCTCACCTTTAAAAATAATAACCAACATATTTGAGCAATACAAATAATTCTATCAAAAACTTTATTTTCCTTAATTTTCCAAAAATTAATTAAAATAGCCCAAAATTACGCAGGTTGTTACACTTCCCCACTAACAATGGAATTTCGCCCACGAAATTTGCCGAATGCCTAACTCTCAAAATCATGCCACTACACTAACTCCAAAAATAAATCACGTCTCCCAAAAATATATTCCTCACCTCTAATCTTGAAACCTATCACGAATATCACCTAAAATTTGCTATGTACAAAAATTGCTAACCACGCAATGAACCCAAAACTCAAGCCCCGAGGGTTTCCATATACCTACGCTCTGATACCATTTGTAGCACCCATCGAAAATCACTCAATCCTCGAAAATTTCAAAAATTACTATTTCGAGAAATTCTCCAAATTCCAATTTATACTTAATTATGGAATTTAATTGTCTCCAAAAGGACGGGTTGTTACATACTCCCCCCCTTACAACGGGATTTCGTCCTCGAAATTCAGATACAACCTACACCACCAATTCCTAGAATCGCTCCAAACTCGCCCCGGGGAGAGCGAACGGAACGCTAATGAAATAAAATAAATCCAAATCCACAAGTAACAAGGTATAGAGCATCTAAATAAACTCACAATAATATAAATCCACTAATCTCAATCTCTTCAATTACAACAAGTCTCTCGAATTAAAATTACAACTATCTAACTCCAAAATAAAATACAAATCTCCAAATCTCTATACATCAAAATAATACAAATCTTTCCCAAATAATCCTCGCTAAAATCAATCTCCACAGTGCCCTAAAATCCGCGCTATCTTTCCACTAAAAGAAAATATGGGGGAAGTACACAATACGACAAGAAAGATGTTCAACAAATATATATTAGCGACGTAACAACACGAGTATGAATATTCAAATCAAATGCAAATCTCAAAGCATTTATCAATATAATTTCTCAACAACACTTTAACTGGGTCACCAGGCCTCACCACATCCGTATATGCTTTATCAAGCCATAGCCCGGGAAACAAGAATTTTGGTGGGTGCCCAACATCCGTGCCATATTAAAAGCTCATGACAACATGCTCATCAACATGAATCATACCACAGGAATCAAAATAATTTCAACAATTATTTTCCAGATTTCAATGAATTTAACAATTCAAGTATGAGTTCAATTAAACAAGATTTCAAAGAGAATGACACTCGCGAGATTTAAGGAGCATATTGTGTAAAACCTCATACCTCAAACCATGATGAGAAACCAATGATCACATCATCAAGATCAACACAAAAGATCTACAAAAGCTCCTCCAAGAACCTCCAACAAAATATCCCCAAGAACACCTCTAATCTATGGTTGGAACTCACAAATCTATAGGACTAATGTGTATATAAAAAGAAGAGGAATAAAAAATATATTTGTTGCCAATTTTTTTGCCAAAAGTAGGTTAAAAGGGTTGCCCACGGCTTCCTTTTATAATGCAAAGAAATGAAGAGTTGGAATCTAAAGACTCCTTTAAATAAGGCAAAAAAATGAAAAGTTGGAAGTCAAAACAACTCCAGGAGTTAAAAACATTTAAAAATCATTTTAAAATCCGTTTTAACTCCATTTTTCGAAATCGTTTGAAATTATCACGTTTAAAAATAATAACCAACATATTTGAGCAATAAAAATAATTTTATCAAAAACTTTATTTTCCTCCATTTTCCGAAAATTAATTAAAATAGCCCAAAATTACGCAGGTTGTTATAGTGTCCTCCTACGTGGCCAAAGTCCTAGTCAACAAGAAGTAAATCAGTCAACCAATAGACGGAATGTCGAACAACGCACGAAATGCTGACCAACATGATAACAAAGGATCATCATACCAAGGGTCATACTACACGTGGTTTACACAACCAATCATCATAATTATTATGTAAATATTTGAATGCTTAATTATATAAAAGCATTCCATCCATTGACATTCCAACCCTTGACTTTCGGGTCACTAAAAATACATTGTATTCCTTTCATCAAAAGCACGGTGGAACGGACTCTGGGATATTCTAATCTATAAGAGTGCCTAGTTTTTGTAACCACAAACATTAATAAAATAACAGTGGAGGTAGGGTCTTTCCCCTAGCTGAACCACTTTGAAAATTTCGTTCTTTCTTTACTATTACGTATTTTATCTGTGACTAGAAAATTAGACCAAGTCTAGTTTTTACATCAACATGCGTATTTCAAAGCAGATTGCATATTGTCGGTATGTCATTACAAACCCTCACGAGAAAATTATAATTTGCCAACCCTCTTGGATATCCTCTACGTTTTCTATAGGACAAAAAAATTATAATTTGGGGTTAGTGGGATAAACATCTAAAAGTGTTGTATTTATACCCTAAGTATAATATGTTTTATTTTTAGTTCTCTTTAATATAGGACCTTTGTATGTAATTGTTTATCTTGTAGATCAACACACACTTTGGATTTCAAAAAGTTTATTTAAAGGCAAATGCAACAAAAATGATCTAATTCATGATATCATTTTTTTAGTGAGCCGAGACGTCCAAAATCCCAATTCAACCCCAAAACAAACCATTTCCATATCCCATGTGTGTGTATGTATTTGTTTTGTATATATATATATATATATATATATATATATATATATATATATATATATATATATATCTTATAATATATACATATGTAGTAGGAGCATTGAGAAGCCTCCAAAAGGTGAATCCTAAATTCTCAGATTTTTGATTTTTAAAAAAAGAAAAAATTATACACGTGGCTGCATCTACTATGTTACATTCAAAGATTGTGGCAGTTACCTCATTACCCACTTCTTCCCCTCACCATGCACGTTAAATTAGGAAACCAATTTGAATATAAACTCCCTTCCATTTCATCTCTCAAACATCTTGAGATTTACAGGCCCTCAACTCTCTCTCTCTCTCTTTCTCTCTTTCTCTCTCTCTCTCCTTTCTACACACACCTACCCACCACCACCTCCAACCTATGATAAGAGATCCTCCCACGCAGGAAAATAACGTCCATATAAACAGGTATGCACACACATGCTTTTCATGAGCAATTTTTTTATACTGTCAACCGGTTTAGTCTGTGCTCAAATGTATTTGGTTAGCAACTGGTTTTAATATAATAATCTTGCCATTCTAACTGGCAATCACATATTTTTATGAGACGAACATATCCTCACTTTGGTGTGCATAAAGGCACCTGTTTACTTCATGAGACGATCATATCCTCACTTTGGTGTGCATATAGGAACCTGTTTACTTCTGTGGATGATCTCAATTGTGAAACAATGGTATTGTCACTAGGAAATAAGGAATGATAAAGGGAAAAAAAGAAGATGATAATATTAAGAAAAGTAAGGGATTATAAAAAAACGCATATAAAAAACCCACCTCCCACAAGTTCTTTTTTTCTATTACAGATATGAGTTACCCACAAAACCCATACGCTGTTTTCATAGTTTGTATATTTTAAGTGTGTTTCTGTCAGTGATGTATTTCAAAAGCAAAATACATGAATTTCAGTGGTATAGTGGTGCATACTTATATTTTTGTGATCTTGGGTTGAGACCCGAGATAAAGAAATAAAAAGTTTACTTCCATCTCATATTTTTTTAGACCTTTACACCGGTAAAAACAGTGCATATGTGCACATGTTTACTTCAGTGGATGACCTTAACCGTGAAACAATAATGGTAATGTCACTGGGAAATAAGTAATGGTAAGGGGAAAAAAGAAGATGATAAGATGAAGAAAAGTAAAGTATTATAACCCTTAAGGATGATAAATTTTTTAATTTAAATGGAGCCCGTGAATTTAAATGGTACTGATTTTTATGATCTTGGGTCGAGGCCTAATATATATATATGCGTGTGTTTTTTGTGATCTTAGGTTGAGATTTTTTTTTCTGTTATAGATATGCAGTGTTTTTGTATAACAAATAGATACATAATCCAATATATATATGCATCTTTATAACATATATATAAACTAGGGGATGCCCATGTCGAGAGCACGGCGAAAAATTTCCCCTCATAATAAAACCCAACCCATAATAACCTACCTTTTTTTAAAAACAAAGCACCTTTAAAAAAATAAAAAGGAAAAAAATTAGTTAAAATTTTTTTGAATTTTTTAAAAATATTTTAAAAAAAATATATTTTAACAAAAAATATTTCATGCATGGCATGAAATACATATATATATATATCTATTTTAACAAAAAATAGATATGTGTATATATATATATATATATATATATATATATATATTTTTTTTTAAAAACAAACATCTTTTAACATGACATTTCATGCGTGACATGAAATGCAAAAAATATCTTATATATATTTTGGCATATCCCATATTACTCCATATTATATGGATTATTACAAAAACAAGTGTTATTATACAGTCCAAAACCACCCCAGTTTCCCACGTGTGTAGTTCGTGTAACATACATGTATATAGACAGATAGATGCACCACTACATGTTTTATATAGCTATCAGTTTTCTTATAATTTTTTCATTCTCAAATTTTGTGTTTGATTTGTTAACATGTGTATCTCATTTATTACCGAGTGCAACTTGATGTTATTACTCAATGAAATGTATGTTATTATACAATGCATGTTATTATACAACTTTTTAGCCTTCATTCCCACAAACATCAATGTAAAATTTAAATAATTTAAAAAATAAAAAAATAAAAACAGATAAGACTTTCCTCGGTTTTAACAAGTTTTGATTCTAAACTTTTTCTCAGTAACGTACATAACGAGTTTTGATTCTAAATTTTTTCGATTTTTTTCCTTTTATGTACTCACAAATTTCCTGAACGGTTTAGATAAATGTGTTTAAATAACAACAAAAAAAACTCCCACGATTTAGACCTACGTTCGACAACTTTTTTATTCAGAGAGATGATTTCTACTTGCAAAAAATTATTTTTCTATTGCTGTCAATTATATTTTGTTTACTGGAAATAATTTATTATTGCCGGAAATTAGTTTTCTTCTTGATTTAAATTTGTTTTATATGCTGGAAATAATTTTATATTGCTAAAAATCAATTTATTAATGCTGAAATTCATTTTTCATTCACTGAAAATCGTTTTTATATGCTTCAAATAATTTCATATTACTGAAAATCTCAAACTGATGGGTTTCATCAGCAACGGTTTTATTTGCTGAAAATCATTTGTTTATTCTTAAAAATAATTAATATATCTTACCAATGTTTTTATCTACATTTTCTAAGATATATTTTTTTCCTATATGCAGGTGTCATCTTCTTTTCTATTGCATTGTACGTCCCATATTTCGTATAGTCTCTGTCGACGCGGGTATGTTACTCACTCCTCGAATATATATAGACAAGAATTGTACCATTTATAATATTTTTCGAACAATATAAACATGTTTTATATTGGTTATCTGCCGAATTGAATTAATTTTTTTTGAAAAAAAATGTGTTGATTTATCATGTATTTATTCACGCATCTGTTTTATTTTCCTTGCTAAATACCAATAATAATTACATTTTAATTTATATATTTGAATAAAACATTTTAAAATGCTTTATACCCGCCCGTGCATCGCATGGGTCACCACTAGTATATATATATGTGTGTGTGTGTGTGTGTGTTATTTGTGTTTCGTTGTCTATTATGTTTTATTTTATTTATTTATATTTTATATGAGTATGTTTATTTTTGTTTTAGTGTTTCATCATCATCATCATCATCATCATCATCATCATCATCATCATCATCATCATTATTATTATTATTATTATTATTTTTATTATTATTATTATTGTGGTGGTGATGATGATGATGATTTATGTATCTTTGTTAGGGAGGAGGTTTAGAACCCATTTTTCTTCTTTCTTTTAATATTATTTTTATAGATGTAATATGTTGTAGATTTTAAATTGTAGTTGAGAGTTATTTCGAGCATAAATGTTCCATTAGTCATTCTCTCATTTTTGAGTAATTTGAAGTAATATGATTGGAACCATTTTAGTTTCAAGAAATCCGTTTTCATAATATGAAATTAGGCTAGTCTCCATTTTAATTAGAAAATAAAGCCTCCGTTGCATTGTTATAGTTTAATTACCTTCTTAATTTTAATGCCCATTACAGAATTTCACTGAATTAATTATGATCAATGTTTCGCCTTGAGAGAAAGCAATGAGTTGTAGTCACCACTCGAGAGGGTGATTAATTTTTTGCGATTCCAAAAATTCCCCACCCATGAGATATGGGGTGAACTAGTCGGTGCAAGAGAACATGATGCCTAAATTCATATTTTCCAAATAAATCAATATAAAGATAGAATTTTCTTAAGGTAAATATGTTATATAAATTACACTTCTTAAGTTGAATTATAAAACATCAAAGATGATAATTTATTGACTGCATCTCGAGGGAGGGCATTTTAAATTTGATTTCATCTGAAATATTAGAAGAAGATATCATGAGGAGTTCAAAGAAATTTCTTAATGTGTAATTACTATCTTGTATTATCTAGCGTTAATATTGCATAATTAGCTATTCTTGGGGAATTTTAAAATTAACCTTGGAAATTAATTGAAAATAGTGGAAGTTGAAAGATTATCTTAAAAGTACCCAAAACTACCGCTCAAAAATATTTTTATATACATTTTACTTCTCTATAATTAGTTTAGATTAGTAATAATTATGTAGAACACTTAATATGTAACATTCTTTTAATCTATGTAAATATAAATATTGTCTCTACAGTACAATTCCACATCGACACCATCATTTACTTCTCACTACATATTAGAAGTTTTGGTTTTAATTGAAAGGAAGTTAACACAATGATTTGTTATATATCACTCTCAAATAGCTTGTCGTCAAATGACACCGTTGCCGGTAATGTGTCATTTTAGATTTATTGATTTGTTACTTTCTACATATGCTATATGTGGTTTGTCTCTATATTTTATTTTATTTATTGTTAGTTATCATTTATATGCTTGCAAGTAAAAAAATACTATAACTATAATTATAATATATTAAAAAATTGAAAAACAAATTATAAGAAAAAGAAATCAATTTTAAAACTTGCTTGGTTATGTACTTTTTACTTTTGATTTTAACAAACTTTGCTCATTTTTTTTTTTGTAAAATATTTTTTTTCCGTTGTTGAATTTGAGGATTTATTCTATTTCAATTCTCAACAATTGTATAAATGTTCATGAAAGTGTAATCCTTTTGCACATAATGTTCTTTTTTTACAAAAGAGGGACAAGACCCCCATCAGTATTATGAAAACAAAATTTAGAGAAATGCCTCTCCAATATGGCATGTACATGCTCAGAAGATAAAGTTACCTAGATGATCCAATCATAGTCGAGCCCAACATGTCTATAGCACAAAAGCTATGGATTTGATGTCTTATAGAAAAACATGTTGGGCTCGACTATGATTGGATCATCTAGCTGATTTTATCTTCTGAGCATGTGCATGCCATATTTTAGAGGCATTTCTATATGAAAGGAAAATATGTAAAGAGAATCATACACATAATGTTCTTCTTTGTTTAATTTATAAGGAAATATTTTCCTTAAGGTTTTTCAACTAAATTTTCATAAGTCTTTATTTATGGAAATCGTTTTATAATTAATATGGACCAAACTTCTTCCCTTTGTGATATCTTGAGGATTATGTGATCTTTAAGAATTGTAAAATAAACATATTAATTATAGTGACCTTTTAATAGATAAAAGGGCAGCCACTTTGTGTTAAAGTGAAAGATATTTTCTATATGTAAAAATAGGATAAAATTAATATGAGATACTTGATTAAATAATTCGGGTAACAAAATTCTCAAATAAAAAGATGCCTACCTTTTGTGTGTGAAACATATCTACATTTTGAACTAAAATTCAATACAGATATTGTTAATGAATTTACTATTTCTTAAAAGACCCATTATCCCCGACTCAACTCTATATGTCTAAAAAATATGTTTAGTTTTTCAATTATTAAGCGTTATCTTTGCTTGATATTTTAGCTTATAGAAATATTAGCACACACACAAGACTTAATGGGAAATATTCTTAATTTTGATAGGGGAAACTAAACTTGCTTGTAATTTTTATGCGTTCAAGAAATAAATAAAAGCATAAAGTAAATAAAATTCATCAAAATACGCTCATGAAATGCATATTTCAATATGGATTCAATTTTGTTGTCATATTCACTACAAACTCTCACAAGACAAAACTCGTCTCCCGAGTAATCGAAGGGTTTAACGACTTATTGCAGATACTAAGTGAAATTGAGGAAGGAGTACAAAAGTGGAATATATATATATATATATATATATATATATATATATATATATATAAAAAATAACAATAATAATAATAATAATAATAATAATAATAATAATAATAATAATAATAATAATAATAATAATAATAATAATAATAAGAAGAAGAAGAAGAAGAAGAAGAAGAAGAAGTTACAATGGTGTTTTCACTATTCATGAGATAGGAAGACACTTCATGGTTTAGATCGAGGCCAACAAGGCATGAAATGAAGGGTTGAGATTGAAATATCTCTCTTACCATTTTTGCCCCTTTAATATATAAGTTCCCCCTCTTTTTTAACCCTTAATTTCCTTTCCTCCTCTTAACCAAAATTCAAATGCACAGATAAAATGGGAAATTACTACCTTGGAACCTTTTTAACACTAGCCAAGTACACCTCTCTCTCTCAATCGAATAACTATACCTCCATTTGTTCTTTAGCCGGAGAAAATCTCCCTCTCTCTAGCGTCATCTCCTCACAAAACCCACCACGCAAAAGGTCTCACTCTCGATCTTCACCCACAAAAATTATTATGTGACTCGTACGATTTTATGTGTTTCAGTGTTTGTTCAAGCATTTTTCTAGATCTAATCAGTTTTTATTGCAGGTTTGATTTTGTTTATTTTTTTAGGGCTTTTGGTCTTCTGCTTCATAGTGTAAATATACGGGTTTGCTAAATGGTTTACTATTTTTGTTTGTGGTTAGGTATCTTGATTTTTTCAATTTTATTTTGAATATTTGTTGCATTTAAATTACGGCTTTTGGTTATTTGTTCGTTTGGGTTTCAAATAACAAGCCATGAACGACACCACCAGGGATATTACATTGTTATATTTAGGTTTCGAATCCATACTTGTTTTTTTTTTGGAATCTTTGTTTCATTTTCATTAGGGCTTTTGGTTATTTGTTGCACTTGGGTTTCAAATTCGATTTTGGGTATTTTTTAATCCTGATTTTGATCATGTTATTACTCTGTTGGATTTTAGGTTTCAAATGATATTTATACAAGATGGTTGCTCTGCTGAGATTACTGGAACCATATATCCCTTTTTAGGTATGTTTTTCATTTCTTGTGTATAGTTCTTTGAAAATGCAGTTGAGATGGTTTTGGGTGAGTAAGTTATGTATTTATGACTCTATATATCTTTATTGGTTTCACGCTTCGAAGTGAAGAGGGCTTAAATAATTATTTGCATTTCTTTTTTCATTGTGGGTGGATTTCAGGTTATGTCGCTTGGAGGTTTCTAGGAGAAGCACATGTGTAGTCATACACTATGTGGATTAAATTTCTCCAAGGTTACCAACATGTTTTGTGTTGTCTTCATAAATACATGTTTAAACCGTCACAATTTAATACCAAATAATGCTGTCTAAATATTTGAGAAAATGTGGTATTTGATGTCATTATATATCAATATATAATTTATACTTATTGTTCTTATCTTCCTTGTTCTGTAATGTTTAGGTAAGAACTGTGAAAGATTGTGACATACATCATATTAATTCAAGAAATATACTTTGTGACAACTGTGTTACTACAAGTGATGGGCGAGGATTTTTTTTATTGAAACTTAAAGTGTTTCCAGTGTTCAAATTATGAACTTATCAGCTAACTCATGTATTATTATTTTTTCATTTTCGATAACTTAACTGATATACACAGGTTTTCCATAATTATGTTTTGTTTTTTATATCAGGATATTTTTTCATTTTGGCTAGTTTTTAGTCATCTTTTCGCTTTGATTTGTTGTAGGTACATTTACTTATAACTTGCCTTCGTAAGTTTTTAGTAATATTTTGCTTTGATTTGTTATAGTAATCAAAACCCTCGATAAGACGATCGCCCACTAATTTTCCATACATTTCGCTAAATTGTCCCTAATGTGAGTGCATCCAAAATTTCCCTAAAATTTCCATAATTAATTATTACAGTTTCCCATTAATTTTAGTTTTGTGGAAAAAATACCTCATCTATATGCCATGCTATTATAGGGTAAGGCTCACTACACTGTTTAGCTTTATGTCTTCCATTTTTGCCTGTGCAGCTATAAACTCTATACACTATAAACTGATATTTGTTAGTATTCACTAAAATATAATTGTGAAATCAGTTTTTGGTTATGTAGTTCGTATGTCTGTATGTTGTATGTGTTTTCTAAATTTGCTTCATCATTTATTATAATAGCCTTTGGGTCTGAAGTATGATTTTGGATATTGTGAACTCGAATGCAAGATACGAAAGACCACCATCCTTTTCGGATCAAAATTTCGAAGCTTGGGTTTATAGGTGGAATAAACCCATTAGTCTTTTTTAAATTGTTGAAAAGTGGCATACCGGGAATAACATTGTTTTAGAAATTTCAAGTCGGTGGTAATGGATTATATGTTCTCTTGAATGGATGATATCCTTTACGCATCTATGTATTCATGTTATAGATTTGATCTGGATCAAGAATGTTAGGTTTATAGTGACCTCTTTGTCTTCGATCTAAAATAGATTTGATCTCTTTTTGTCTCTATTGAGTAGGTCTGATTCTGATTTCTGTTATAGATTTGATCAAATATTGACTTTCATGTTATAGATTTGATCTGGATTGAGATGGTACTTTAATCATGTCATGTTTTTGAAATTACGAAGCTTGAATTTATAACTGGAATAAACCCATTATTCTTTCTTAAATTGTTGAAAAGTGGGATACCGGGAATAACATTGTTATAGAAATTTCTAGGCGATCGTAATAAATTTTATGTTCTCTTGAACGAATGATATACTTTACTCATCTGTGTATTCATGTTATAGATTTGATCTCGATCGATAAGGTTAGTCTTATATTTACCTTTTTTTATTCGATCTAAAATAGACTTGATCTCTTTTTGTCTCTATCGAGGAGGTCTTATTTCTGTTATAAATTTGATATAATATTGACCTTCATGTCATAGATTTGATCTGGATCGAGCAAGTCCTTTAAACATGTCATGTTTTTTTATAGTTGTCTCTTATATAGACAAATTTTGAATATTCTACTACATAAAGTTCTAAAGTTTATGTAGTAGAATGATTAGGAATTATAAATAAATTGTAGGAATTAGAAATCAGTTCTAATACCACCCATCATTTTCTTACGGAAGAATCTCATAGTGATGAGTATGTTAACATTTTTATTGAAACATCCTCTTGATATTTGAAAACAATAAAAGGTACATTGTTGTTGTTTCATGCCTTTTAAATCAATAAGGGTTGTATTTGTAAACTTTTAGGCACCAGTAGAGTGTAAGTAAGACAGTGAGGGATCTCGAGTGCACGTAGAAGATAGAGAGCACTTGCGATGCATTAAATCAGCTTAACTTAAGTTTGAGAGCATTTGTTTTCTGATGTGGGGTTTACATTATAATGGGTTGCTTTATAGGTGAATATTTTCTTTTGTTATTTTTAGTCCATTGAATATTTATTGTTATTTTCTTCTTCCTCTATATTTCTTTAAAATGTCGAGGGAGCGCTTTTGATGACACAGCCTCCGCGGATGTCTTTTGTTCCAATTTGTATTTTTTATTTTTCACCCCGTCCTCTATTATTTCAATTGGTACTAACTTAGTACTAATTGAAATAATACAGGACCGAAATGTAAGTGGTATTTCCCCTGACTCAGTACTACTGAGTTTTCCCATTTCCCCTATTTCACTTATTGAACTAGACTGTATGTGGTATTTTGTTGACAAGCTAATTTCACTGTTACACTAAATTTTTCGTTGACAACAACCCGCATTCCAGATGTTAGTTTTCATAACTATACTTGCTTGGGAGGGTTCTTAAAGCACTATAAAAGATTGTAGTATCTTCATATATTTATTGTCCAATGTCAGATTGTAGTATTGTGTAAGCAGATAATTTACTATAGACAATTGAACTCACGATGATAAATGATATATGTCACTACCCTTTGTTGAATATCTATTAAAATATAAATTCTTACCCACATTAGTACATGCATATGTAAACAGGTATTCACACAAAGACATATCTAAATGCACATGTATGTTTGTTTATCTGTAGATTTCAGTTTGAGGAATTTATACCTGTGGAGGGTTGATATAAGAATATATGACTGGTATCATATTATTATTACGCAATTACATTTTTGTTGAGCTTGGCAATGGTACATTGCTTTTGTATCTGTGTAATATTAGGTGAATGTGATATGGGCATTAGACTGCAAGAGGTTGTTTGTTTAGCCTAGTAAAAATTTGATCTTACCGTTAGAGATAAGTATAATTAGTACTTTGTCTTTAATCTTGAAAACTCATTTACTGTAATTTGATTTTACCGGCTAAGTAAAATAGCAGGGACGATATATTAATTTAATATGAATTGGATCTATATATACATTTTTTTTAAATTTCAAGTCTAAAATAAGATCAATTCTCTTCTTAATGTTACAACTACTAATCATTTGTCCTCTTATGTGAACATGTTGGTTGCATCAGCTTTGTATAAACTTTTCAAAATGATTTTTGAATTGTGTATTAGGTTGTTCATCTTTCTCAAATGTAAGGATATTCACTTTGGTTGTTCATCTTAGAAGAGGTAAATCAAAACTACAACATGATTTTTTTTGTACTGATCAAAACTATAGACTAATATTGTACAGATTTCTTTGGTTGGTGGTAAAACATGGTATTTCCTAATGTTTGTATGCCTAAAAAGGCACTTGCTAATGTTTGGCATTTTAAAATTTACGAGACAGAGTTTATGGCATTTATTAAATAGTAGATTGAGTGATGTACATTGAATTGTAATATTTTGATTTGTGTTATTCTTCTAATACATTTGTATTTGTCTGTAGCATAATGCATTTTAGGCTCAAGTAGAGAAAATGAGAGCATGTGCTCAAGCAAAGACAGTGAAGAAGATCACGATGGAAAGACAAAGACTGGAAGAAAAAAGGTCAGTAGCTGAAGCTCGAAAAAATAGCAAAATCTAAGAAATGTACTTTGAGATGAGAACTCAAAGAAATCAAATAAATGGACTGAGGTGAGAAATCAAAGAAATGGACTTCTAGATGTACATTTATAATGATCTAAATATTTGATAGAACCTAAAGAACTACTGTTATATGTGATTGTTATATATTGTTAGTGGGGGATTTTGGTCCATATGTACTCTTATATAGTATGCACTGTTATAAGAGTACTGTTTATTTTTTCTCATTTTATTTTTGTTTGCAAGTTTTATTAGAAAAAGTTCAACTCTTTTAACTATATTTTCACACATTTTTGCGTATTTGCGATCACCTCATGGATTTAAGATCTGATTGTCATGTTTCTTCTCATTCTTTTATTTTCTTCACAGTTTTCTGCATATAAGCATATTCTTTTGATAGAACATAAAAAAACCCAAAGATTTCATTCTCTTACTGAGGGATTTTGAGGGGAAACACCAAGGGCATTATCACAGAATTACTGTTGGCAGAACACGGGACCCGCAGTTCCCATGAACTAACCTGGGAACCCCATTTGGGAAGGAACCTGTACAAAATCTACACGATTTAATGTTTGGGGGGGAGGATCCACATAATCCATGAAGTAAGGTGTAGATTGTGGCAAATCAAACCCCATTTGTTGTAAGTGGTGTACACTTTTGGAGGAGCACTCGGCCTAATCATCGGGATAGCCATTGGACCACTAGATGCTTCAACGAAAATTGTAGGCTTGAGATAAAAAAACACCTTTGGTGATGTTTCTTGAGAGGTAGTCATATTTCCTCTAGGTGATGACCCGTCAGTAGATGGGGTGAACCCATTTAAGATAATCCTGTTTAGTCTATGCATCTGTCTAGTGGAATGGATTAAATGGAATTGAGTAGAATGCAATGGTTTGTAATGATCCTTAGTTTCTCATGGTTATCTCTCACATGATTTAACAAAAATCTCATGCTACATGAAAAAGGTTTCTTTTCCAAGTGCAATGCTTTGAAGATTTCGCCATGTGGAAGCTCACATGTAATTTATACAGGCTAGACCTCTTTTTTATATCATTTTTAATACTGTATCAATTTCAAACATGGGATTTAATCATCACATGTGTACTGTGGTAGTGAAAAAAAAATTTCAACAGAGTTTTTCATTTTTAAACAGATTTTAGATATATCATAATCTGATCGTATATGTGGAATTAGATTGGTGGCTTCGTGGTTTAAATGGATTCAACTTCACACGTACATGGGTTGTTGCATGTTTTCTTGAACAATATCTGAAGACGATAAGATTGAGATCTACAGGGTGTGAATGTGGCAAAATGCACGCGTGTGTGTTTGAATGTTTTATTCCAGTCGTTGAATCGTACTCAATCTTTCTACATGCTATTATAGTCCCCTCAATATGAATAAATACTATTCTAGTCATTGAAAATACACACTGAAAAACTTTGACGAGAAGTTGGCTCCAACTTTCTCCGCCTTTAATGCATTGTTATACATTAGTTTTTCTTCACTCGGAGTCATGAGATTATTGACTTGTAGATTAGTACCATCTATAAGAAAAACCTATTCCTCTACCTATGATTATGATTATAATCATTTCCTTTGCGTTATATTTATAAACAATTATCTCCCTGTTGAATGGATATATGCAATTTTAATGTCAAGGGAAAGTTTATTTCTAGGCCATCTTTTCCTGTCTCATGGTTTATTAATAAAAATCAATCCTTATAATTTGTAGTTATAAAAAAACATCGATAATGAGGATACATACGGAGTGTAATCAATTTTAATTGGAGGCACATGATATGAAGGTATCCTTTATGGATAGATGAGTTATGTACAAGAAGTATAATACATCTACACGTTACTTTTTATGTTAGTATTATTTGTTACAATAAATTACAAAAGTTTCTACTTTACATGACTTATGAAGCACCTTATACTCTTGACTTACTTGAGTCTACATTGTATAAGTGCTCATCTAGTTTGAAAATTGTGACAAAATTTGAGTCCCATCCCCTAGATACCAAAGAAACTCAGATTTTACACATGATGCCTCAATTGATTCATTTAAAGGTAAATTCTCAACCACACACACACACACCAGGATTGCATATATATATATATATATATATATATATATATATATATATATATATATATATATATATATATATATATATATATATATATATATATTGCACTAATTTCTTGTGTGAGTTAATTACCTTTTAAAATAAGTTTTTACTAATTTTGAGAATTTTTTTAAACAATTTTTAAATGAGTTTCTATATAATAAAAGTTGGGTTTTAAAAACATCTGGGGTCATTTTGTGATAATTGGGTTTAACTAAACTTGCATGAATGTTTGGTTAGGTAGAATCCTAAAGTGCTTGAGACTTGAGGGTGTGTGTGTAATTAGGTTTAAAACACGCATTTATGGTTTCATCTGATCCTTACACTAGTCAATGTTACGATGACTTGATTTGTGTTTTCTGTTAGACATATAATATGTACGCAATCATAACCCTTGGATCAATTTAATCAACGTACAACATGCGGTTTATCCCAATTCATAAGAATCCTCTTTAGACCAATAACCAAACAATTTATCCACTTCTGTTGTTAAATCGCTGGATGAGAGTCAACTGCCACAGACTAAATCTCAGCCATCAGATTAGCGCTGATGTTCTCGATCCTTCCTTTCTTAGTACAAAAGGAGATCGAGCCTCAGCATTTTGGGACTTTTTCCAGTTCATCAAACTGAGAGAAAGGAGAAAAGAGAGAGAAGAAAAATAGAGAGAATCCAGAGAGAGAAAACCAACCCTGAACTCCTTTTGAATCCAAAATTAGTTTAAAATCAAAACTAAACCTGAGGGTTTGAGAGTTGTTTTGGAGATGGATTGAAGCTTGTTCGTGGTTTGTATCCTCTGTGTTTAAGATCTTGTAACCAACTTAGACATTTTGGTTTGATCTCTATTTCTTTTCATATAAACTGCAGATCTTGCTATTTTATGTCATATATCTCTTAGATCTGCATTATTTCTTTTCTCATCTTGAGGAATTATATTTGTTGATTATTTTCTTCTGGAAATTTTTTTCACAACTCAAGAATCAACAAATTCCTTTTCTGTTTCTAGTTCTTATGAAACAAGACTTCTGATCTAGTTGGAATCGCAATTGGTGATTTACAATTTCAAAAGTATTTTCAAAACCCTCTGAAATTGTTTAAGGTCTTGGACGTCTTCTGAACAAGGTAACCTTGAATTCTTGGATCTTTTGATAGATCAAGAAGTGTTTTATTTCTAAAGAAGAGAGAAACTGAAAGCCCTAATTATTTAGATCTTTGTGTAATTTGATAGGACTTGTTTTTATAAATAAGTGTGTGTGCATGCATGTGTTAGAACACTACCACAAACACTTGTCACACTACAACACAAGAAGTGTTGACTATAAGATCTTGAAACATCAAAAGTCGACGTAAAGCTGGCAGAAAGTGTTGTGAAGTTATCAAGCTGAGAAATCCGCAACAACATCAGAACTGTAGAGAAGTTAGAATCAAACTAGTGGGTACCTATTCTAAACTTGTATAGGTCTGTTTTGTTTGCATGTGTGTTAAATAGATTGTAACTTGTATATTTTGTTTTTGTGAATTTTTGGTTTGTGACTTAGAAGTCACCGTGAATATTTCCTCAATTGGGTGAGGTTTGAACATGTTAAAAACTGTGTGTACTTAATCTTTCTACATCACCTCATCTCATTCTTGTTGGTGTGCTGACTTAAATTGATTTAAACCGTTTTAGTTTTGTTTTTCAAAACTAGTTACATAATCTTGAACATATCTCGTTCATATTTTTATTAAACACATCACGTGGTTAATCTATTTGATTTAAAGAAAATAGTTTCCCCAAAAAATAGTTTGGAGTTACTTAGATAGTTTAATATTGAATTAAATGATTTACGTGACAGTTTTTCAATGGGTGTAAGAGCTTGGGAAATTTTCTTTAAAGATATTGTGTTTCTGAAATTGTTTTCTTAATATCAAACAATGAACGAGAAATATGAAAGATCTCGTAACCTGTCCAGACCCCCTCTCTTTGATGGAAACAACTTTCCTTACTTGAAAGTGAGGATGGTTTCTTTCATACAAGGAACCTTGAGAGATGATGTCTGGGACATTGTTGAAAATGGATATACTTATCCTACTAAACCAGCGACTGAAGGAAGCAGAGAGAGGATTAACAAAGTATTAAGTGAATTCACTCAAGAAGATAAGAAAGCCTCTCTGAACAATAACAAAGGCAAGAATTCCATTTTTATGTCTATAAATGAACATGAGTTCAAAAAGATCTCATCTTGTACCACTTCTATGGAAGATTGGGATACATTGGTTACTGCACATGGAGGTGACATTAGAGTTAAGGCTGCTAAAACACAGATGCTTATCCAGCAGTATAACTCTTTAATTATGTCAGACTCTGACTTTTACCTGAAATTGACTGACATTGTGTCCAAATTACATTCTAATGGGATAACCTATGATAGAAATGAAATTGTCTAAAAAATTCTATGGTGATTGCGACAGAAATTTGATAACAAAAGATATGCTATTGAGGAAATGAGTGATCAAAATCTCACTCCTGAATTACTCAGTAGTAAACAGAGAACTGTGGAAATGGAACTAAAATTCAAGAAATAATTAACCCGGTCCAATAGGAAACAAACTAGATCCAATTTGAGTTTTTCTTCTAAATTGATAAAACCTGAGCTTAGTATTCCCAAACATGATTCTTATTCTGATGAGGAATGTGATATCGATAGTTTAGATAATCAGATTGACTTGATGTCAAAGCAATTTAAGAAGATTGTAAAATTCAGAAATAAAATGGCAACCATACAAGGAATGCCAAATTGTCCAACTTAGTCTAATCACTAACCTCATGAGAAAGGTCAAGACGAAGATCACAAGGACATTCATACGAGACCTAACAAATATTTTAAGAATATTGAATGTTTTAGAAGTGGAAAATTGGGTCATATAGCACAATATTGTAGAGTTAACTTGAACACGACCAATAAACATACTAGGGTCAACATTTGCAAGAGATGGGATGATTCAAGTGACTCTCATAATGAGGAACCTGCTCATGTGATGTTTTTGATCCTTGTATGTCTTTCTTTTATAAGATAATCTATAATGATGATATGCTTGTGCCTAACTATGAGAATGATGCTAGTGGTTCTACTTCTGTAGGTATAAATCATGCTGCTACTTGTTAAGATGCTTTAATTTCTGAGAACATTGTTAGTTCCACAACAGGGTGTGTGAGTCAAAGGGAAAGCGGTAATAACGATGTCAATATGTGTGTGACTTCAAGCATTGAATCCTTATGGGTCACTTCACACACTACACATAGTGATTCAGACACTGAAGACCTCCCTGATGTTCACACACTTTATGCCAAAACTATCAAGAAAATCTCTAGACTAGAGAACATAGTGAAAGACCTCACTAAGAAACTAGAAGATGTGAGTCTAATGGTTAAACTTAACACTGAAGAGTATACTACCCAATGTCTAACTCATGAAAATGAAGTCAAAATTTTTGATCAAAAATTGAAAATTTTGATTGAAACAAATGAAACTCTGGAGAAAAAATATAATGGAACATTATTAGAATTGGAACAAGCTAAAGAAAAGACAACTACTATTTTCAAAAAAATTTCTAAGTATGAAAATAATTCCTATTGTTTTGATGATTTTGTTGTTGATTTAAAAACTAATTCTAACGATCGAACTGATATATGATTTTGCCCAAATTCAAAGAGACAAATAAAAAACTTTGAATTAATCAAGTTGGTGTCAGGTGACAAAAGACCTATGGAAACCTGTCTAGATTTTCAATCCCTAAATGATGAGTTTGATAAAAAACAACAAAAGTTGGATATTTGGGGAATCGAGTCACTCTAAGTGTGATAGTCTACCTAAGGCTAAATATATCTGCCCTCCGATTAAGAAGAGTGATTATGCGTTCCAAACTGTACTCCCTAGGAATAAGGTTCAACGTCAAAATACCATAAAACCTATGTTTAGAGACTTTCCTAAGGAGATACCCTCTTCAAGAAATATATATTGCTCTTATTGTGACGTATACGAACATTCATTCGAAGGTTGCTTCTCTAGACGTTTAATTAATCCTATCCGTAATACGCTTTTATACCAAAACTTTAACTACTCTAGGAGAAGTCATAACAATTATGTTCTGCCTAGACAACCAGACAAAAACTCTAACTATAGAAAGAGAAAGACTAGACCTAAAAGATCATTTACAAGAAGAATTCCTAGGCACTTTTCCAAACCAAATTCTCATATCCTCCATAAAACTCAAATGCATGCGCAAAATATTTTTCAACAAAAATCTAATGCTCACAAATTTTATCAAATGAGAGAAAAATTAAAATAAGATCTATTTGAGTTAGAAAAGATGAGCTATTGCCCCAGATGAAGTGTAACATTGTGATTACTGCTTTAAAAGCTGTACACACCCTTTCTGGTTAGTATTTAGACTCTGGGTGTTCAAAACATATCACTGGGGATGATACAAAACTTTTAAACAAAACCAGCATTGCTGGAGGAAAAGTTATTTTCGGTGATTGTGTATCATCTCAAATCAATGGTAAAAGAAAACTCCAAGAAGAAGGATTGCCTGTGCTTGAAAATTTTCTTCTATTAAAAGGTCTTAAGGCTAATCTACTTAGTATCTCGCAATTTTTTTGACTCAAATCATACTGTCACCTTTTCAAAGAATAATTGCAAGATTTTAAATGAAAAAGATGAGTGCATAATTACAGTACTGAGGACTCCCGACAATTGTTATACTCTCCAGAATAGTGCTGAAGACTGTAACATTGCCATAATGGATGACAATCAAATATGGCATAATAGGATGGGTCACATAAATTATGATATCCTTAGTAGATTATCTTCACAAGAAATAGTTAGAGGAATTCCAAAGATCAAACCTATCTCTAACATTGTTTGTGGATCATGTCAGGACGAAAAAATTGTTAAGGCACCTCATAAGAAAGTTAAAGATATCCTGACCTCTAAACCCTTGGAGCTCATCCATATGGACCTAATGGGTCCTTCTCGTACTGTTAGTCTATGTGGACACAGTTACATTCTAGTTATGGTAGATGACTTCACCAGGTTTACTTGGGTGTCCTTATTAAAATTAAAGTCAAACACTTCCAGAACCTTTTTGAAAATCTTACTTCGTATTGAAAATAAGGACACTCAAGTAAATAGAATTCGTAGTGATAGAGGAGGATAATTCATATATACACGCGTTATAGATTATTGTGACTATAATGGTTATAAACATGAATTTAGTGATCGTAAGACTCCTCAACAAAATGGAATTACTGATGGAAAGAATCGTACCCTTCAAGAGATGGAACGTGTTATGATTCATGCCAAGTGTTTACCTAAATATTTTTGGGTAGAATCAATTCGTACTGCTTGTCACATTATTAATAGGGTCTATCTTAAGAAAAATTCTATAAAAACTCCTTACAAACAATGGTATGGGAAGAAGCCCAATGTTAAATACCTTAGAACTTTTGGTAGTATATGTCATGTAAGTAAAGACAGAGAACTCTTATATAAATTTGAGACTCATGGAGATAAAGCTATCTTCCTAGGATATTCTCCCGACAGTAGAACATACAGTGTCTACAATCTTCTTACAAAGACTTTAACGGAATCCATAAACGTTACTATAAGTGATAATACTGTTGAGAGTAAGACTGAAGAATCAACTATTGTGGAAGAGTATGAAATTGTTTTAGAAAATGACTCTCCAGAAATAGATGATTCTTTACCAATTGAGAAACCTAAAGTACCTAATTGGGTCTCTAAAGATCATACCATAGATAATGATGTTGGTAACCCTTGTGATCCTGTATGTACAATATCTCAATTAAGAAAATATGCTCATTATGCATGTTTTGTTTCCCTTTTGGAACCAAAGAATGTAAATGAGGCATTGAATGACCCATAATGGATTTATGCCATGAAGGAATAACTTCTTCAATTTTTCATTTATGATGTTTGGTATCTTGAACCTAGGCCTAATCATAAAAAGGTTATTGGCACTCGTTGGCTCTTTAAAAATAAACCCGATAAAAGTGGGATAATCATTAAAAACAAAGCCAGACTAGTGGCTCAAGAATATTCTCAAATTACAGGAATAGATTTTAATGAGACATTTATTCCATTTACTCGTTTAGAATCTGTTCGTCTTCTCTTTGCTATAGCTTGTTACTTTCACTTTATTCTTTAGCAAATGGATGTAAAATCAGCCTTTCTTAATTAAATCTTGACTAAAGAGACCTATGTTGAACAACCCAAAGGGTTTATTGACCCTTATTATCCAAATCATGTTTATCGTCTTAAAAAGGCTTCGTATGATTTGAAACAAGCGCCAAGATCCTGGTATGAACGTCTTTACAACTCCCTCTTAGATGAAGGTTTTAAGATAAGCGGAAATGATCAAACTCTATTTGTCAAACATTTTGACAGAGATATTATTATAGCTCAAGTATATGTCGACGATATCATTTTTGGATCAACTTCCCCTTCAGAAGTTAAATCATTTTCGGAAATTTTGCATAAAGAATTTCAAATGTATCTTATGGGGGAGTTCAAATTTTTCTTGGGTCTTCAAGTCAAACAGAATTCAGAAGGTTTATTTGTTTTGCAATCGAAATACGCTTTAGAGATTGTTAAGAAATTCGGGCTTGGAAGTGCTAAAGAAGCTCGAACTCCCATCAGTACTACTGCCAAATTATCTAAAGATGTGAATGGAAAATGCATTGATTCTACTTTATATCGTAGTATGATAGGAAGCTTACTTTACCTTACTGCCTCACATTTTGATATTATGTACGCCGTTTGCGTGTGTGATCCTTATCAAAATAATCCTAAAGAGAGCCATTTAGTTTGTGTAAAAAGAATCATTAAATATGTTAAAGGCACTTTAAATTTGGGACTTTGGTATACCAATGACACTCCGAGTACTATAATAGGATACACTGATGTCGACTGGGCAAGGTGTTTTGACGATAGTAAGAGCGGATCAGAAGCGTGTTACTATATCGATAATAATTTGGTTGGATGGAATAGTAAGAAACAAAACTGCACTTCATTATCTACACCTGAATCTGAATACATAGCTGCTGGTAGTTGCTATGCCCAATTACTTTGGCCTAAGAATAAGTGAGTATGGCATTCAAGAAGACCAATTGCATCTTTATTGTGATAATCAAAGCGCAATCAATATCTCTAAAAATCCCGTTCAACACTCGCGAACAAAACATATAAAAATTAGACATCATTTTATACACGAATTAGTTGAAACAAGGAATTAGAAATTAATTATCTTCCTACTGAATTGAAGCTCGCAAATATATTTACAAAACCTTTGGATTACAATAGATTTCATTTTTTGCGAAAATCGATAGGAATGGTTTGTGCCGAATAAACTCGTGTGACTTATATATTTTTCCCTTTGTCCATTTCAGACAAAATGGGGGAGAAATTTGAGTCTTATGATTTCATTTTTTCTTGTACATATCTCTAAAAAGCTTTATCTTAGTCTTATTTGCAGGAATCTGTACCGTCGTAAACAACATATGTTATTAGGGAATTGGTTTGTAATTAGTTGAGTTATGTAATTTTCTTTTTCTAGTATATGGGTAGATAAATTTTTTGTATAGGAATAGGTTTTTCTTATTTTTGTTCGTATCCCTACAAGTCCTAGTTGACTCAAAGGAGATTTTGTCTCAAATCTCCTAAGGGGGAGATTTAAGAACCTTATACTCTTGAGTTACTTGAGTCTACATTTTATAAGTGCTCATCTAATTTGGAAATTGTGACAAAATTTGAGTCCCATCCCCTTGATACCAAAGAACTTTAGATTCTACACAAGATGCCTCAATTGATTCATTTAAAGGTATATTCTCAACCACACACACACTCACATACACTAAGATTGCATACATAATATATATATATATATATTATGTGAGTTAATTCCCTTTTAAAATAAATTTTGACTAATTTTGAGATTTTTTTAAACAATTTTTAAATGACTTTCTACATAATAAAAGTTGGATGGATAATTGGTTTTAACTATACTTGCTTGAATGTTTGGTTATGTATAATTTGAAAGCGCTTTAGACTTGAGGGTGTGTGTGTAATTTGTTTTAAAACACGCTTTTATGGTTTCACCTAAGCCTTACACCTGTCAATGTTATAACAACTTGATTTGTGTTTTTTGTTAGACACATAATCAGTATGCAATCTCAGCCCTTGGATTAATTTAAACAACGTACTATATGCATTTTATCCCAATCCATGAGAACCCTCTTTAGACGAATCAACAAATAATTTATCAACCGCTGTTGTTAAATCGTTGGATGAGAGTCAACGGCCAAAGGCTAAATCTCAACCATTAGATTAGAGTTGATGTTCTTGATCTTTCCTTGCTTAGTATAAAAGGAGACCGAGCCTCAGCATTTTGGGACTTTTGCCAGTTCGTCAAACTGAGAGAAAGGAAAAGAGAGGGATAAGAAAGAGGGAGAGAAGCCAAAAAGAGAAAACAAACCGTAATCTCGTTTCCAACCCTGAACTCCTTTTGAATCCAAAATTAGTTTAAAACCCAAACTAAACATGAGTGTTGGAGAGTTGTTATGGGGATGATTTGAGGCTTGTTCGTGGTTTGAATCCTCTATGTTTAAGATCTTGTAACCAACTTAGGCATTTTGGTTTGATCTCTATTTCTTTTCATAGAAACTGTAGATCTTGCTATTTTATGTCATATATCTCTTAGATCAGCATTATTTCTTTTCTCATCTTAAGAAATTATATTTGTTGATTATTTTCTTCTGTAAATGTTTTTCACAATCCAAGAATCAAAAAATTCCTTTTCTGTTTCTAGTTCTTATGAAATAAGACTTCTAATCAAGTTGGAATCGCAATTGGTTATTTATAATTTCAAAAGTATTTTCAAAACCCTCTGAAATTTTTTCAGACCTTGGTCATCTTCTAATCAAGGTAACCTTAGATTCTTGGATATTTTTAAAGGTCACGAAGTCTTTTGTTTCTAAAGAAGAGAGAAACTAAAAGCCCTAATCATTTTGATCTTTCTGTAATTTGATACGACTTGTTTGTATAAATAAGTGTGTGTGCATGCATGTGTTAGAACACTGTCACAAACACTTGTCACACTACAACACAAGAAGTGTTGACTATAAGATCTTGAAACATCAAAAGTAGACGTAAAGCTGGCACAAAGTGTTGTGAAGTTATCAAGCTGTGAAATCCACAACAACATCAGAACTATAGAGAAGTTAGAATCAAACCAGTGGGTACATATTCTAAACTTTTATAGGTCTATTTTGTTTACATGTGTGTTAAATAGCTTGTAACTTGTATATTTTGTTTTAGTGGATTTTTGGTTTGTGACTTAGAAGTCACCATGGATGTTTCCTCAGTTAGGTGAGGTTTTACCGCGTTAAAAACTGTGTGTACTTAGTCTTTCTACATTACCTGATCTCATTCTTGTTGGTGTGCTCATTTGAATTGATTTAAACCATTTTAGTTTTGTTTTTCAAAACTAGTTACATAATCTTGAACATATCTAATACATATTTTTATTAAACACATCTTGTGGTTAATCTGTTTGATTTAAAGAAAAGTGTTTTTCCAAAAAACAGTTCGGAGTTACTTAGATAGTTTAATCTTGAATTAAATGACTTAAGTGACATTTTTTGAACTTAGGAGAAATATATTATTTAATATATGAGGACTCGGAAAACCAATTGAGCATGCTGCCAATATATTGTTTTTTGGGGATTTCTTTTAGTTTTGTTGACTTGAGGACATATTGATTATGAGAAGCATTATTTTTTGTGATTTCTTTTAGTTTCATTGACTTGAGCTATATATTTATGATGCATATATGGCGAGAAGAGACCAATGATTTATTGGTGGTACATTTTGTTAGATCCAATTAGTCTAATTACAATTTAGCTAGCTCCAAAGACAATTTATTTAGTGGAGTCATCAAAATGCAATCCCATTAAGTGAAATATGTTCAAATACTTTTTTTAATTTTTGTTTTGGTAATGTTTATACTATTGAGATACCCGTTGCATTCAAGGCATGGAAGTTAATAAAATGTAAATAACATTTATTTGTTTTACAAATTCCATGGTATTTTGCGTATTGTTGATACTATGTGTATAGTTGATGCAAAAAATATCACAATATTGTACTATAAAAAAATATCACAATATTGGTTCCTAATTTAAGTTCTCATTAAATACAAAAAGATGCTTCCTAGACATGATATGGAGTGTCTACTACACAATCTTTAGGAAGAAAGTATATTAGCGCATATTAGTGTGTCTTCGACATGATATTATCATGTCTTAGTCGTGGGAATGTGATATGAGCATAATTGTACGAAAGTTATGACCGTGTCGATGGCATCGATTGCTAAAGTATTTTTGTATTTCTTAAAAGAGGGTGGACACTCCTATAAAGAAAGGAAATTATGCTCAGTTTTTTAGAATTATTTACAAATATGCATTGTATAAAAAATCTTTTCGACTTAAATTATATTTGAGTATTGTTGTTGAAGTGTTTTTAATATCTTAAATAGGATGGATAGTCCTATAAAAGAGCAAGATTTTCCCAAATTTTTTAAATTAATTATAATTATTTGTATTGTAAAAACATTTATGACATAAATTATACACGATTCATTACTTTGGAATGTTTTCTTCGTGCCATCAGGAATAGGAATTTCGCTTAATTTTTTATTTCTTAAACCGGTTGGAGAGTCATGCAAACAAAGGAAATTATGTCTAAATTTTATTAATTTGTTGATGTATTAGTATTGATGGAGTGTTGATTATAGGAGGCCCAAGACGGACTGTTACAATTGTTGTTGGACTTTTTTTTTTTTAATTTTCTAAATAGGGTGGATAGTCCTACAAACAATAGAAACACAATCCAAATTATATAAATTGTTTACACATTTGTGTCGTAAAAAAACTTTATGACATAAATCATATACGATCCAATACTTTCTAAACTGTTTGGACTTATAATATATAAAACATTTATTATTTACATTATGCACGATTTTATACTTTTCAAAACTATCGGCGTGCCTTCAGGCACGGGCATACCCGTGTGTGTGTGTGTATATATATATATATATATATATATATATATATATATATACACACACATACACACACACACACATGGTTCCTTACCATTGTTTGTCTCTAGTCTTGCTCGATGACTAATAAATTTTAGTTTTAGTGTAATGTGATAAGGACCTAAAAGTGTTACATTTATAGCCTAAATATAATAATTTTATTGTTATCTTTCATTAATGTTGCATCTTTCTGTTAAATTTTTATCTCGTAGAAATATATGTAATTATAGTTTCAATAAGCTTAATTTAAGGAAATTGAGGATAAACGAGTCTAATACTTGATATCATATTTTTAGTGACTGGAGACATCCTAAATACCAATTCAACCCCTTATAATTCCATTATCATATTGCCTTGTGTGTGTGTGTGTGTATCCTAAATATAATATTTTCTGCTATTAGATCTCATTAATGTTGGACTTTCTGTGTAATTGTTTATATTGTCGATATATACACAATTGCTGTTTGAAAAGGCTTAATTTAAGGCAATTACGACAAAATGGGTCTAAAGCATGATATTATATTTTTTGTGACTCGAGACATCCCCAATACCCTATCTAACTCCTTACAAAACCATGTACATACGCCAAGTGTGTGTGTGTGTGTTTGTTTGTTTGTTATTTTTTTTGTAGATGTCTATTACCTTTATTATTATCTTTTATTTTATTTATTTATATTTTTATGTATGAATGTGTATTTTTGTTTGTGTTTCTTATTAGTATTATTCTTTATGTGTCACATCACTACTTTATTTTGTTATGATAGTATGTGTGTATTTGTATATTCTCTACAATATATGTTGTTTCATTAATATTATATTTTATGACTATTTATTTTATATTAGTACTATGTATGTAAATGCTTATATTATTTATGCCATTAATATTTTACTATGTATTAATATGTATATATCATAGCACATCTCATAATCTCTTCCTCACTCACTTCCCAGAAAACAAAACTCTCTCTCTCTCTCTTGATATATATATATATGTTTGTTTGTTATTTTTTTGTAGATGTCTATTACCTTTATTATTATCTTTTATTTTATTTAGTTATATTTTTATGTATCAATGGGTATTTTTGTTTGTGTTTCTTATTAGTATTATTCTTTATGTGCCACATAACTACATTATTTTGTTATGATAGTATGTGTGTATTTGTATATTCTCTACAATATATGTTGTTTCATTAATATTCTATTTTATGAATATATGCCATTCATATTTTGCTATGTGTTAATATGCATATATCATAACACATCACATAATCTCTTCCTCTCTCACTTCCAAAAAAACAAAGCTCTCTCTCTTGATATATATATATATATATATATATATATATATATATATATGTGTGTGTGTGTGTGTGTGTGTGTGTGTGTGTGTGTGTGTGTTGTACATATACGAAAGATCATTAAAAAGAGGAGGAGGAATTCGACTACATTTCGTTTTTCATATGTTCTAGATAATAGAATAGTGAGTAAGACCCCATTTTTTCATAAGTTATAGACCCCATTTTTTCTTTCTTTCTCTTTCTTTTTTTTTCTTTTAATAATATTTATAAAGATTTAATATGTTTTAGATTTTAAGTTGTAGTTGAGAGTTATTTTCGAGCAAAAATGTTCGATTATTCATTCTCTCATTTTTCTGTAATTTAAGGAATTATGTTTGGAACCATTTAAATTTCAAGAAAACTGTTTTGATAATATGAAATTTGGCTAATCTCCATTTTGATTAGAGAAATAAAACCTCCTTACATTGTCATTTATTTTATTATCTTCTTAATTTTTAATGCACATTACTAAATTTCATCGAATTAATTATGATCATTATTTTGCCTTAAGAGAAAGTAACCGGTTCTAGTCACCGCTCAGTGACACCCCACCTATTTCAATAATGCTTGATCAATACTCTTATAAAAGAAAACCATAATCTCACCTGGTTCATTTTTAACATCAGTGTCAAAAAAATTTTAATTACTAACCATGTATTATTTAAACAAGTCGATGCCAAATTTTAATCTCTAATTAAATACCGAAATGTAAAACCATTCACCATTCACCATTAAAATTAAACCATTCGAATAAACCACAACTACAATAAAGTCTAAATGCCGAATAAGTAAAACCAAATACACAGTAAACCACCGATTACAAAAATTCAATACAATTTAAATGAAAACTGAATGTAAAGTGTCTGATAAAAGGGGTGACATGTGCAACTAACAACTAGAATGAAAACTGACTAGAATACTAAATATAGAATCAACTATTCGAAAACCTGCGAGCCTCCACATTATCCATAACTCCATAAATACTGCAATGAATAATCATGCTTGGCGTCCCTGTGGCTTTATACGTAAAAGTTTTGAAAATATTTGATACGGATCAGAGCCCAAAACCTTTTGAAAACATTTAGTAAGTATATAAAATGCATTAATGACAACGTACAAAATTTTTCTATATTAAAATTGGTAGCACACTCCCATTAGATGATTCTCACCCTTCATCTATTATGCGCACCAATTGTGTACATTTTAAACACCATAGTTTTTCTACCTCGCTTAACTAGTACCAACACGAATCTTCTCCCCATATGCTAGCCTTCTACCAAAACTGTCTCTCATACATTTGTTTTATGATTTAAACATTAATTAGCTATCACACACGCTAATTTTTTTTAAATTCCATCTTAACTCACATAACTTCACCCTAGTTATTTATTCCATACTCGTGTATTAATATTATTGACCTCTATATAATTGTCACACTTATATACGTATATTCATATCACATATTGTTCACATAAATATATATCACTCATTTTTTTACATATAACCACAATCCATACGAGCATTTCCTCGTTGGGTGCGAAATCACTAGCATGCTATCAATCTCCAATAATGTCCATCATACCTGGGCAACCGATTCAGAATTTCACCACTGAACCCAATATGTAAAAAAAAAATTGGAGGCGATTATGTCCTTGAGTCCGTGGGTCATATATATACCAAATTATTTCCCGAGACTCTAAAACTAAATACAGTGGTCTTCCACAAACCTATGACCCAAGGGAATGGTACTACCTTTTCTAGGATTCGCCAGAGTGAACTCCCACAGTGCACAACCTCAACCGATAACATATCCGCTAGTATGGTTATGTTTCACATAAATATCATTCACACATAAATTATTATTCATATATGCATTATGCCTATACACACACACACACACACACACACACACACACACACACACACACACACACATACACACACATACACACTAGGGTAAGCCTGTGCACGAAGGCACAACACAAAATTTTGAAAGTGTAAGTCATTGATTGGACCACACGTCGTATTTACATGCATACATAGAGACATTGTGTTTATGTACATACATGCATGCACCGTGGTATGAACCTTTTATGATAAAATAATAACAATAAAATAATGATTGACCGGAATTAATTTCAATACAAATAAGTTCAAAAACATTGGATAGAGTCTCCTTTATTTATAGGACTGTCCACCTGTTGAAGGTATAAAATAACACCAACAACCAAATAAATACACTCATGGACCTTATATAAACTAAATAACATTGGGGAGAGTTCCATTTTTGTATAGGACTATTAACCTATTTAAGGTATAAAAAACACTTCAACAATGAAAATAGTGACTTCTTCGTCACCTACTTAATAATATTTTATAAAAAAGCCATGTAAAAAACCTAACCATAGAAAAAGAAATGGGCAAAGTTTCCTTTGGGTTTAGGGCAATTCGCTCTGTTTAAGGAAAGTAAATACCAATAAATGAATTATTACTACATAACAGGCACCACCGTAACCAAATGACTAAACAAATTTAGCTTTATTTTTTACTGCAATGTTTCATTCCTTAAAAGTAGACTCCATTGTAATTTCGAGTTGTCGACATTTTGCTGAAAAATAAATTGAAAAGACAAAATGTTAGTGTGACAGAATGAATAACACATTAAGAAAGGTTTAATTACTCATAAATTGTATATATATAACAAAAAATAATGAAATTGGAAGTAACGACTAACAGATTCTGTTTCGAGCATCTTTCGTATGCCTTTGCCATTTGTGTTGCTCCGTTTAGTGTGAGGTTATGGGATATAATCACATATATAGTGTCAACCCAATTACAAGAAAACAAAATTTTATGAAAAAATCATGTAATGGAGAATAGGGACCTCAATAGCTATAGCATTATGTTAGACAACATTGTAGATAATAATAACGTTGGATCTCCGACGCAGAATATGAATCTATGAAAAAAATAAAAATAAAAAAGTGAGGACAAAATTTAAGAGCATATCCAACCTATAACATGTTAATATTTAAAGTTTATAATAGCTTTACAATGTTATTATGGAAAAGCACACCGACTGTGAGGACGCCTTCTCCTTCCCTTTCCCTTTATCCAGATAATTAAAAGGAAACATATAAAATCTGAAAAATATAAATGCAATAGAAAAATGACTTAAAAGTGAATCTTATTTGGAGCAACTAAAACTGAATCGAACGCTAAAATCTAAACCAATGAAAATGGACGCTAAAATTGCACCAATAAGGAAACACACCAATAACGAAATTCACCAATACGTCTAAACAAATGCACCCATAATAAAACAAAACATAAAAGCCGAAACAAAATCTAAAATCGGAAATGCAAGATACTAAAACTGATTAATAATAAAATTGAATGGAAAGATAATTTCTAAAAACATACGAACATAACAAGTATAAATCGTTTAAAACCGGTATCGATCATTTAAAAATAGGCGTACAAAATTTAAAGGTTATATAAGTCGATTAGAAAGGGTCTGCTGATTAATCGATTAAAACATGTATGTTTGAAAATTTATTCATCAAATACATTGTCTTTTAAGTCCAACAAGTATATTTGATTCATTCACATTAATCAAACATGTCAATTAAGCCATTCTAATTTAAAATAGGTATGTTCGAATTATTGTCATTTAACACATGTATGTTCTCATTTCAAACATGTATACTCTCATATTAACTGTAGACACCTCATTCTGTTACCCGCTAACTCACCTTAGGTCCATAGTACCTCCACTCATCATCGCAAACCCAGGTCATGTCCCGAGTACTGACCTGAAAGCCATCGGGCACTCCCCGACTCAGTTTGACCCAAAAGTCAAACTCTTTGTCTCAATCGAGACTGAATGAACCTTCGAAGGGAACTGAATACCCTTTCCAATGGTCCGTCCCGTGCACGATTCCAACTTACCATGCGGATGAACGATCCGTTTGCGTCCGAAACCTGACCTAGAGGCCACCGGGCGCTCCCGGGCTCTGTTTGACCTAAGTCAACTCTTCAGCTCAACCGAGGCTGAATCAATCTTTAAATCTCCCTAAATACCCTTTTCAATGGTCCTCCCCATGCGGGATTTTGACTTTCCATGCGGACGAACGATCCGTTTGACTCCGGGAGGCCACTGAGCGCTTCCCGGGCTCGGTTGACCAAAGTTAACTCTCCAAACCGGGTCAAACTCTTTGGAATGTCGAAGTACATCTCCTAAAATTTCCATTGGTATGCCCCGTGCGCAATTCGAACTTACCATGCAGACGAACGGTCCATTTGGGTCCGAATGATTCCCGATCCAGCGAACCGACAAACGCTTCCGAGCCATATTTGACCCAAAGCCAACTCCCAAACCCGGGAGTGGTACAAAGTAATCTCGAAGGTATCTGAAATACCTTTCCAATGGTATGCCCCGTGCGCGATTTTAACCAATGGTTTGTCCTCGACGGCCAATTTTCTGAAAAAGCCTGAAGCGCACTGCCAAATGGCAGGTCCCAGACCCTGCCTATCGGCACCTACCTATAGGTTGTGCCATGGCAATGATGATCGGAAAACTCTTTGGCCTATAAAAGGGGGCCTTGGCCTCATTTGTAAGGGTAGCCTAGATGAGAATAAAATCACTCTCAGCAAACCCCAGAAACCTCTCTCGAAGGCAGCGTGATTTCAACTTCCAAATCCTACTTTTACTCCCACTTTTCATTATCCTTTTTATCAAATTTGGTGAATTAACCACTCTCCATCATCATCCAAGTGCAAGGGCTTCTCTCCAACATTCAAGATCAAGCTCAAGATCTTCAAGAAGGTCCAACTTTCTCAAACTCTCTCCTAAATTCTCTTGAATTGCCAATAACTTGTTTTCTTACTTAGCACTTTTATTATCTCATCTCACACATCCCAATATACTTTTTATTTAGTATCCCAAAAAACAAGAAAAAGAGGGTTTTCTCATAATTCCAAATAAGGATTCTCACACTTTTTCCACACTTTTCTCACAACCAAAACACTTTTTCTACACACACACACACATTTACAAATAAGATACTTCTTCATTTGGATTTATGGGTAAAACCCCACCCCTCATTTTGTATGCGAACTACGTGGACTTTGATGCCTTTATAGGCTACGTAGGCGTCTCGAGGTAAAACTTGAGACTCGAGTCCTTTTCTCACTTTTTCTCTTATTTTCTACCTTCTCTTTATCTCATTTTCTATTATATTATATATTCTTGTTCTTAGTAACGTACTACCCCATATGCGTTATCGTTCCCTTATAACGATCAATGTAGGGGTAATCGCGTAAATCCTATTTTCTATATTAATCTCACATTCCTACGGATGACTCACTTTATCTTTTCCATGATACAAGTCGAGGATTCCTACCTCCATCCTATACATACACATGCACACATATCACAGGGGTAAATATAAAGAAAAATAGAAAATATTCATGAGAGACCGAAAGCGGGGAATGGGTGCCTAACACCTTCCCATTCCGTAACTAAGCCTCCGAACCCTTCTCGAATCATTTTGGTTTTTCACGCACCAGTATGCCTTTGGATGCCATCCTTCGGGGTGGGTTACCCTTTTTCTTTTGTTTGTTTTAAGTAAAATAGACCGGCGACTCTGAATCTCTCTACATTTTCACACCACACAAATCTACGCTGATCGAAGCGCTCTCCCGAGAGGGGATGTGCGGGACCCGAAGGATCCTTTTCCCTCCGCGACGGGGATCGGGGATGGACACATTAACAGACACTGAAACAAACGAGTGAGGAATTTTATTTATATGAGGTGTTCCCACCAAAGATTGATTAGCTAAATTTATCTTATATACTTAGCAAATAAACAAGAAAGACAAGGATCACCCGAGGGAGCTCCAATGAAGACCCGCCACAGACATTCCTCTAAGGATTCCCCTCTAAGGCCAAAGTTATTCGAATAATGATATCTCGTAATATAGAGAAAAATTTATTTTATTATGTACATCATTTATTGAGCAAGCTTACTTTGTAATATGGGTAAGGTTTTCGGTATCCTTTAGGGACTATCCCTCACAGGGCATGTGAGAGCTAACATGATCTATTGATCGACCTCCTCTTGGGAACCTTATAGGGGCATGGTTTGGAGGATTGAGAGTAAGGAAACATTGGGAAAAACTTCATTCAGTACAACTGGTTGCTCGAGCCACTTACAACCGAGCTACCATGATTCAAACCTATTCGGGGGAACCTCCTCGAGGAACCACAATCTTGTTTCCTTGGCCTAGAAATCGTTCTTAGCCAATAAATAACATACTAAATTATTCGAGCCACCTCAAGATGTACACCATCCATTTAATTGATGTGACCTCACATCTAGTGGGGTCACTCTTCATCCACTTTATGATGTTATATCGTCTGGTATTAGGGAACTCGATACTAGAGCACTCAATTGAGATTATAATTATGATGGCAGACCTAGGCCACCAAACCTGATTTCATAGCTGTTCTAAAGAAAGCCTTTGAGATATCATGTCATGTGCCTCATTAATGCCACCATGCTTCTGACAGGTTATATGATTTCCTGCCAAAATATAACATGACATGCATTTAATACAGTATCCTGGACATTAATGTGACAGTACTTTAGCATTTAATGCTAGTTAATCACATTCAATACTAGTAAGGTTACTCGAGTAACCTTGCCTTCATAAAAATATCTCCACTAAATAGTTTACAAGCATGACAATCTTGATCCTGAATTGCTTTTGGATTTTCCTCATACACGAGAGCTTTTATAAGAACATTTATCATCCAAACGTCCTCTTCACACCCATTAATACCCATATAATTTAAGCGTTAACTGAGCCTAGAGTTCTTGCCTTGCCTTTATTATTCCTAGAGTGCTTTTTCTTTCTCCCTCCGACCAAGCTACTTGTTGGTCCCATCTATTTATTGTGTTATAGTGCATTTAAGGTTTTGAGTATTAATGTTTCTCTCACTTACATTCATTGTTAATATTAATTATTGTCCAATGCATTAATCCTGATCTTGATAAGGGGTTATGCCTTGTTTGACACTAACCGTATTATAAGAACCCACATCTTACATTTGGCGACTCCGCAAGAGAGGTATTCTCTTTTGAAAATATGAAAGAGGATTATACTTCTAGGACCATTGACTTTGGCACCATGCAATGTGAGGAGGAGGCGGATCTCACTGTACTGCATGAAGTAGCAAGAGTAATATGAATTAAGCCTACTACATATGTCATTGGTATGACAGACACGACGGGCGTAGAAGCAGGAATAGGCTAAAAAAAATGGTGGAACTCATGAGGTTATTAATGGAGTTAGTCAAAACCCCAGCGGCCCAGGCGATGCTAGGAGTCACCGGAGGGGCGAACTCATTCACGACACCACCGACAAGGATATCGGCTCCATTCATTATAGGTGGATTTACCACACCTGCTTTCAATAGTGTAAGAGAAAGTGTGTTAACAATCAATGTAAAACTTATTTAGTTAAATTCAACTTCTAGTCCCAACAAGTCTTAATATTCTCAAACAAAAGTGATTGAATAAAGAATTAATCTAAGCATGCAAGACAATCAACGTTGAGGAAAAATCCCCCACAGGGGCATAACCATATTATTTTCACTATAATTTTTCAAAGAACGGTTTACACAGATTACAATGAAAATACAAGCAATGACATACGAAATACGCTCAAGTGTTGGGTTCGATGTCGTCGATTAGAGTTCCCTCAAGAGCTCCAGAAGGTCAGTAATGGAAAAGCTTCGACTTCTCCACAAATGTACTCCAGATGAGTAGTATAATCTTCCTTAGGGTTTAGGGGATTCACATAAAGGATTAGGAATTATTTGTGAATCAAAAAGGTATTGAAACCTTAAAATTTGAAGTCTGAAATCAGGGTCTGTTTTGCAAAAATGGAGATATGCAGACTTAGAAAAACATGTAACATGAACAGTGCTTAAATAGTCACTTGAGGCGGTGCATCGTTCGAACGAAACATGGTGTCATTCGAGCAAGTTGTCATCTCATTTGAACGAGATATGATGTCGTTCGAATGACATCAGTGACGTGTCACAAAAAAACTCCTTTAAAACATTTATGCGTGTTTATCCTCTTCTCGAAAATTAATTTAAAATAATATTCCCATTTATTTATGTAAATAATTTAAACACTCCAATTAAATTATTTTTACCATAAGACCGTGGAGTAGTGGGACTCGTTAAAGAGTAAGTTTCTTGACACATGATGCACGCACGAAGATGACGGATGCATGAATTCGGATCGAGGCCGTCGAGGATGATCCTGGAGACTTGTCAAAAGTAGCGGTATCACACATACTTAATTGTGACCTAGGCTACTTGGAAAATTCCTAGATTCTACCCCTGACATATATAAATCATGTCCTTACAACTCTACCCCTATGTCTATGCCGGTACATACATAAAAATATCGGAATTATGCTGCCCAAAAAAATAAGATGACATACAATCTAATATCCCCATTAAACCAAAAAACAAGAAATACTAAATAGGTGTCTTCATCTTCAAAACTTCAGCTCTTCAAACTTTTTTTTGTCGTCAAATCTTCAACTCTTCAAACTTTATTTGTCGTCATCAGGGTGTGCAAAGAATGATTCTCAATTTTGATACCTACACACATGAGAAAAGAAAAAAATACCCGTGACGCGTAACAATTTGAAATATAATGACGAGTAGAAACAAATATCAATTATGAGCTAGAAAATCATTATTTAAACAAACAGAAAATTCTCCCCAATAATTCGTTCTACCCCTTTTTATGATGTCCCAAATAGACTAATATGAAAAACATATGTAATGAAAATAGAGAATATGACATGGAAATAAATTTTCTCTTTTTGAATCGTTTAAAATTTTTAAAGCAAACAAAATCACACCATGAAAGAACATTAAAACAACTAAGTCCACGATATTGAAAATGAACGGTGTGAGAAAATTTAACAGGAAAATCAACACATACAACCATATCATATGTGTAGGATGAATATTGGATATTTCTAACGAATAAACTCAACATCACTCTTTGGTGTAAAAAATGTGGAATAAAAAGAAATTGACTCGATTAAATCAGCAAATCAAAGCTCAAAGTAATTTCAACACAATAACGTCCAAAACGATTTCATGCTTTTTCAAGACTTTTGAAGGACGTACAAGGCTGTTTTAATTCTCCAACCAAGCTCCCTCATTTATATTTTCTTTATGAGGTAATCTAAATTCTCCAACATTGGAGAATTGGTGAATAAACCTAATGGCCCATTATTGGCATATATTTCTTTTTATTGCCTTTAAATATTTTCGGGCTCTTTTAAACCTCATTGGACCCCGGATAATTCAAATTCCTCAATTTTTTAAGTCCAATTTAAACGGCGGCTTAATCGCAAAGGATAAATACGTACCTTCTGTAGCCCTTCATCGTTTATAAAATTTGCACAAACTCATGGACAACGGTATAAAACTTGCACACCTTTTATTTATCTTGTATTATCGCATTTTTTGTACATACAAAATTGAGATGGAAACACTCAAGCCAATATGAGATAGATAAGTACAATACTCAAATAATACCGTGCATGTGTGCAATAAAGGAGATAAGGATCCGAACATGTAGAAAATATCACGAATTACATCTCAACAACTCTAATCAATGTAAAGCATATGAATGAATAATGTAGCATCTCAAATCACTATCAAACAATCACGTGAAATATGGAATGAAGTTGAGACAATGGTTATCTTAAATGTTCATCCTTAAACGGTGTAAACAATATACAAAACAATTTTTGAGTTTTTCAAAAAAAATTAGCAAAAGAAAAATCTTTTTGGCTTTTTCTTATTTTTAAAAAAAATCAAACAAATAAATGTACAAAATATACAATCTAGTGATAGTAATCAAATGATATCATCAAATAAAAGTGTATCCCACTCTAAACCTGGTGACCACCCCTTAGTCAACTATGCAAATTCATAAAGACTTCCTAAGACTCTCGAATCTAAGGGCATCTAAAGGCTTCGTGAAAATATCAACTAACTGGAGGTTGGTTGATAAAAAACTCAAGGATACGACCTTTCCCTCTACAAGCTCACGGATAAAGTGCTCGCGTATCCTAATATTTTTTGTGCGCAAATGCTGGAATGGATTATGGGATATATGTATCGTGCTCGTGTTATTACATGAAATAATCATGGTGTCCTGTGATATCCCATAATCCTTAAACATTTGCTTCATCCACAGAAGTTGTGTGCAATAACTCCCGGTGGCGATGTACTCAGCCTCCACAGTGGACAAAGAGATGGAGTTTTGCTTCTTGCTCAACCAAGAGACAAGAGTAAAACCAAAGAAGAAACACCCAACAGAAGTGCTCCTACATCCATCTGCATCCCCATCCCAATCGGCATTCGAATAGGCAGATAAATGGTCACTAGCATTAAAGGAATACCAAATGCCAAGTGAGAGAGAGTCTCACTCATGTATTTGATAATACATTTAAAAGAGAGTAAGTGTGACTCTTTCTGGGACGCTGATATCGTGCACAGAATCCAACACTAAAGGCTATGTCGGGATGACTGGAAGTCTCTCTGATACAAGGTTTGGTCCACGTCCTTGCCTGAAGTGTCATTTTTAATCTTAGTTGAGGTACTCATCGCTGTACGTGTGTGCTTAGCAGAATCTAGACCAAATTTCTTCATGAAGTCTCTAGCATACTTGGATTGGGAGATGAACATTCCATCCTCTAGCTGACGAACCTAGAGACTATGGAAGAACGTAAGCTCACGAACCATTATCATCTCAAACTCACTCTTCATCTCCTCCTCAAAGTGCTGAGCATGCTAGGAGCACGTGGATCCAAAGACTATGTCGTCTACATAGACCTGGGCGACCAAACTAGCACCGTCATCTCTGCTGATGAACAACGTCATATCAACTCCCCCTCTCTTGAATCCATGGGCTAAGAGACAGTAATTAATCCTTTCATACCAAGCATGGGGTGCTTGTTTCAAATCATACAATGCTTTCCTCAGATAGTAGACGTGATCAGTGTGCATAGGGTCTTTGGTTGTTCGACATAAATCTCCTCCTATAGAATGCCATTCTGAAAGGCACTCTTGACAACAATCTGATATAACTTGAAGCACAGATGACATGCGATGGTGAGAAGTAAGCGAACGGACTCAAGCCTCGCAACAGGAGAGAATTTCTCATTAAAGTCTACACCCTGAATCTGTGTGTAGCCTCGAGCGACCAACCTTTCCTTATTGTAAATAATGGTACCAATCTCATCCATCTTGTTTTTGAAGATGCACTTGGTACCTATCACATTTGTCTCGCTAGTTTGGGGGACAAGTTCCCAGACATCATTCTTTTTAAACTGAAGCAACTCATCCTGCATAACACATATCCAGTGTTTATCTTTGAGTGATTCCTTATAGTTCTTGGGCTTGACTTTGGACGTGTAGCATACATGGCTAACAACATTCTCTAGCTGAGCACGAGTCTTGACCCCAAGGGTTGTATATCCTAATATAGTAGAAGGATTATGACTCTTGAGAACCCATCCAAGAGTGTCCCCTAAGTTAGGAATATCCACTTTGGATGTGGGAGGCATAATAGGATCATCAGTAAGTGAATCACGGCCACCCAAAAGGTTAGAATCAATAAACGTTGATGGTTCATCATCTTTCATAGTGACGTTTATTGAATTCATAACCTTAGAGCTATTTATGTTATACACCCTATAAGATATACTAGATGACGAATAACCTAAAAATATCCCCTCATTTCCCCGGGAGTCAAATTTTCCTAGTTTCTCTTTATGCCGTAGTATGTAGCATTTGCTACCAAAGACAAGAAAATATGGAAGGTTAGGCTTCTTTCACGTCCAGAATTCATAGGGTGTTGTAAGAGTGTGTGTACGAAGATATAACCTATTCACCGTGTGGCATATGGTAGAAATCGCCTCTGCCTAAAATCTTCGTGCAACATTATAACCCCAAAGCATAGATCTAGCCATCTCCTGAATCGTATGATTCTTTCTATCAACAATCCCATTTTACTGAGGAATTCTAATGGTCGTAAATTCATATTTGATTCCGAGGCTATCATAGAAAAGATCTACTTTTGCTTCTTTAAACTCATTGCTATTATCACTACGTATTCTGTTGATAGTGACTCCGTGTTGATTTTGCAGGACACGACACTTGGTCTTAAGAAAGTCCATATCATAGGATTTCTCTCATAGAAAACCTATAATAGAGTAGCGTGAGAAATCATCTACCATAAAAAGTATGTACTTCTTACCTCCTAAACTCTCAGTACGAGTAGGACCCATAATATCCATATGTATCAACTAAAGAATGCGAGAGATGGTAATGGAATTTAACTTTCAATGGGGGCTTCGAATTTGCATTCCCAACTGGCAGGGTCCACAAACTGCAAAATTCGGCTTTCAATCGATGGTAAGACACTTACTAGGTCCTCTTTGGCTAACTTTTCCAAATCTCAAAAGTTCACATGACCTAGACGTTGGTGCCACAGATCCATAGAAGTGATCGTGGTGATGTTGTAGACAAATTAGGACTCAGTCACGATCCCATAACAATTGTATTTAGTCCTCACCCCATGAAATAAAATTTTACCGGTTTGATCATAGACGTTGCATTTGTTTCGATCAAACTTTACTGCAAGGTCAGCGTCGCACAGCTGGCTAATGCTGAGTAAATTTCCCTTCAATCCTTTGATGTACACCATATTCTATAGCTTAAGAAATTATGGTAACTCTATTGTACCTCGTCTTACTAGGTGAGACTTGCTCCCGTCTCCAAAAGTGAGTATACCTTCCTTATCATTCTGAAGGGAGGTAAACAAAGAGACATCCCGAGTCATGTGCCTAAAACACCCACTATCAAAGTACCACTGTAGGGAATTATGTACTTTAAGAGCAACATGAGAAATAAGGGATTTTGCATTATGTTTAGGCACCCAAGAAGTGGTAACCTTATGTTTTCCCTTGTCATTGTTGACTCCACTCAAAATTTTGGAAGTGTCCACTAACGGCATAGAAATCCGTTGGAACTCTTCTACTATACTCTGAGATGTGGCGACTGGAAACTCAACTCGCTCTCTAAGACTTTCAAAATCAGTAGTGGCATGTGACGAATCAATAGTACGTTGTGTCCCACCCAAACTATAGCAAAACTCATGAAGGTGGCCCCTTTCTTTTGCAGTAAGTATAGAAATATGTAGACTTAGGTCGACTTCGATTTTCTTTTCTTGGCTGGACTCTCTTATAGTTTCTAGGTGGGTGGCCATAAGGATTAGTAATAAACTCAGGAATAGTTCTAATGTCATATGGGACGTGGAAGTTCCATCAAAACCTATTCTTGGGGTCTCACCTAAACCTAAAGCATGGGCGAGGATCATCTTTCCCATCTTTCCAGATCGATCCTCAATTCTTACCTTGACTTCCAGGGCTCTCTCAAGGTCCTGAGTGAGTTAGGATACATGTGCATCTAGTTTCTTTCGAGTGTCTAGGGAGGAATTGATCTCACTCGTTAGATCAGCCACTTTCTTAGTCAACTCCCCTTTTTCTTTCACAAATAAACTTTCTCTCTCTCCAAACACTTTATCTCTCTCAACACAGGTGGTATCTCTCTATCTCAATGCAGTGGATATGGAGGTCTCTTTTTCTCTCATCTCTCCTAATTCCTTATCTAAATTTGCAATCCTAAGAGTTAACGCTTTGCTACACTTTTTAGTTTCGAAAGTATCAGCATATAAATCAGCGTATGCACGTCGAAGATCACTCTCGCTCTCACTTGCATATCCCCCCCCCCCCCACTCACACGGCTATCACTGTCGAGGTGTCCTTGTGAGCTTTCATCCTCATTCTTGTGATAAGCACTATCTATACTCACATGACTATCCATGAATGCGGTGAAGTTACATCATGCGATGACTCGTATCCCAAGTCTAGTGACTCGACTTTTCTATCGTCACTCCGGGTAGTGTATAACGCATATTTGGATTGTTCTTGTCATTTCAACCTAGTTGCACACTCAAACCCCCAATGACCTCTACTTCCGCACTCAAAACATATCTCACTAACTTTCTTAGAGGTGACTTTTTATCTATCTCAAATTTCTTTTCAGATTTATTTTTTTCAAAATTCTTTTTATCTTTAAAATTTCCATTTTTCTTTAATTTGAGAATTTTTTTGATTTTTTTTTGCAAAAAGGACCAAATTATCTAATTCAAAATCAGAATCAGACATCTCTTCCTCTCTTTTCTTAAACGACTCGCTTCTCTTTAACCCCTCACATTTTTTGGCCTGGGCTTTGAGAGTTACCCCTTTATCTTTTGATTTTATCATTTTAGGGAACATGTCAATTGCATATGTCTGTAGGTCTCCAACTAACTCCTCTAATATCAGCGTATTCAGATTACCAAATGAATTTAACATAGTGACTTTGGGGATAAATCTCTTCGGAAGTGATCTCAAAATTTTCTTAACAACCCTAGCATCAGGAATGTGATCTCCTAAATTAAAACAAGTGTTCACGATATCAGATAAGCATTCATAAAATTCATCAAAACACCCATTTTCATACATGGAGATAGTTTAAAATTGAGTAGTTAAGTTTTTCAACTTAGATTCTTTCTCTTAGGTAGTGATCTAAAACTTTTCTTAACTACCCTAGCATCAGGAATGTGATCTCCTAAATTAAAACAAGTGTTCACGATATCAGATAAGCGTGCATAAAATTCATCAAAACACTCATTTTCATGCATGGACATAGTTTCAAATTAAGTAGTTAAGTTTTTCAATTTAGATTCTTTCTCTTAGGCAGTGATCTCAAAATTTTCTTTACTGCCCAAGCATTAGGAATGTGATCTTCTAAATTAAAAAAGTGTTCACGATATCAGATAAGCGTGCATAAAATTCATCAAAACACTCATTTTCATGCATGAAGATAATTTCAAATTGAGTAGTTAAGTTTTGCAATTTAGATTCTTTCACTGCATTTGTGCCTCCATGGGTAAGTTGCAGAACATCCTATGCTTATTTAGATGTGGTATACGTCATAATGCGTCGGAACTCATCAGGTGTGATGGCTCCAGAAATGGCACTAAGCCCATGTGAGTTAAATGTCCTTCATTTAAATTAATCTCCAGTCCATGTAGTCACAGATTTTAAGGTAGTTACGTTTTCTACAGTGATAGTGGGAGGCGTCCACCCTCTTTCACACATAACCCAGACGCATTCATCAATAGGCTTTAGGTGAGCTTTTATGCGTGCTTTCTAATAGCCATAATTTTAACCATCAAAAGTTGGAACTTTATTATATGAGTTATCCAATAAAATTGCGCCTTTTAAAAAATTATCAACTTTATACCAAAATTGATAAAAAGAAAAAAATTACGAAAAAATTAGACGGTAAATTTGTGTATATGTCTTTGATACCAATTGGAGAGTGCACCACCAATCAATGTCAAACTTATTTAATTAAATTCCAATTTTAGTCCCAACAAGTCTTAATATTCGCAAACAAACGAGATTGAATAAAGAATTAATCTAAGCATGCAAGACAATCAACGTTGAGGAAAAATCCCCCACAGGGGAAAACCATCTTATTTTCACTCTAATTTTGTAAAGAACGTTTTATGCGGATTACAATGAAAATATAGGTGTAAGAGCGTAGTTTAGATGAGATGGAGGCATAACCCCTTTTTGAGTACAATAATGATAAGTTAAATAGCAACACTATTAATTGACATCAGGACACATAAGCACAATTTAGTGAAGATAAACTCAGCTAAAACTCACAAATATCTCGTGTATAACTCAACAAGATAATAACGAACTCAGAAGCAAATCATTTGGAGGGAAAGAGGAGTAATCACCCTAGATACACCTTGGCAGGTAGCTAAACACACCAACCACCCTCAAGAATCTATGTCAAGTATTAAAGCTATTTAATAAATGACGACGATGGATGAGAAAGCTCTCTGGTTTGTAATAAATCTTTATCTGATGTATATTCTCTCCAGTAATAACTTATAAACCCTAAAAAAGAACTTCTCATCCTCAGGGGTGGTGGGGTCCTTAAATAGCGCCCCACACCACTCCCGAGGTAACTCAGTATTTTATGACTATGAAATATATCACTCATACTTTATGTCACAACATTAAATGCCTGATGCACTAGTTAGCTCCATGTCATAGACATTAAATGCCAAGACATGCCTTTTGCCTAACCAGTATGTATTAGGTGGTTGTCATCTAAGAGGTGGCTCACCAACTATCTGACAGCCCCAAATACCACAGTGGTTTACTCAAGTGCATATTTGACATTGTCTAGCTAGCTAGTTAAATCACTTACAGTAGATGTGACATTAAGTAGAGGGTTTTTTGGTTCACAACTCAACGCTCGATTGAACTCAAAGCGGCTCCGCTCAAGGTCCCACGGTCAGGGTCCTTCGGTGTTTTACCAGGCATATCTAAGATGGTCAGGACAAGCCCCAATAGTTCCTCACTTCTCAATCCTCCAAACCAAGTCCCACTAAAGTTCCCACGGTGAGGTCGTTCGATAGAGCATGAAAGCTCTCCCAGGCTTTGCCAAGCCTGGTCTCTCGCGAGTACCGTTCGACCTCACACACAATCATTATACTCATTACATCTTTACAATCATTATAGCTCATAGTAAATATAAACAAAATATAAACCAAGACTAAATTAATCAACAGGACTAAATGACGAGCTCTCTCAGTCAGTTTCTTCTCTAGAAGGTCCCTCCGGGCTGCCACGCTGAGCTGCCTTAAGCACAAACACTATTGTAAATGGGGGGAATTTATCTAATGTCAGGATTATCGTCAATCCCTCTCTACATTTGCCCCTTTGTGTAGGATTTTGTTGTGGGAACAAGAAATGTCTGCACGAAGACTTCTCAATCCAATGAACCTTCTCTGCGTGAAAATTTTTGGAACCATTTCTTTCATTACAACCGCTGTTGTTTTCTCGTATTCAGAAAAAAGTAAAATTCTCCCTGATGTATCAGAGTCAAAACGCCACGGCTTATTGGTGCTTTAGAGAAGGGATATCGCCACTATTTTTTTGTTCACTGAACTCCAACCATTCTGGCCAAATTATTTGAAATTCTCCCGATACACCTGCTGACTTTCTCAAATACCCATTTTGACTCTTGGTAAGTGAAATTCTCCCATTTGTGCCGGTGTGGATTATAGTTGTAGGCTGTGAGTTTTTCGCTAGTATTGCCCCTATCGTTGTGACTTATGAAATTCTGCCTTGTAACGTTTATTAGGTTCCCCATGATGTAGATGAATCATAATTAAACAACTTTTGGACTTGTGGCGAGGGGACATCGAAGCTTTTTTGGACAGTTGGGATGGCTTCTTCATTAAGGGTTTATTGGATATGTTTGATAAAAAATTCTGGCGCCAAAACTCAAACTTTCCTGGCAAGGAAACCCTTTTTATTCCCCATGCGTCACTTCTCAATTCATGTGGCGCTGTCTTATCGACTGTCAGGGCAGTTCCCGAAGTGCCACGTGTCCATTTGAAATGATTTACAGGCGGCTTTGCACGTGTGGTGTTGGGAAACTCAACAGACGAGTTTTAAAAGATCTCAAACGTTTATATTTCAAAATCTTCTCTTTCCTTCATCTTCTTTAAGCTTCCATCTACTCTAGAGAGAGAAACTTTTCCCATACACCATTGTTACTAAGTTTTCAGCTAGTTTTCTTCTTCCTCTCGTCTGTCACACCACCACTTGTGGTTTAGATCCTCCTTTTTCCATTCCTACCCCTTTTTTGTCGAGAAGTTTCTTTCATCGCCACCTGACATGGATTCTTCAAGTGTTTCCAAAGCTACCACCATCGCTGCTCAGCCAGGCTCCCCTTCTGCCACCTTCGGCGCCGCTGCTATCCTAGATGGTGCTCATCGAGAGCGATTAAGTTTTTACCGTCGGTCTCCCATCTTTGGCAAAGATGATGAGTTCTCTAATACATGCAAGACCTGCCATTTTTTGACCAAGTACGATCCTCTACTACTCGGTGATGAAGATGAGGATTCATTGAAGTGGGGCTTTCTTCCTCCAGAGAGGACTTGATCGAGTGGAAAAACTAGGCATCTGTGTAATACGCTAGTCATTGTTATCGGCTTCCGACCTCAATACAAAAAAAAACTAAACTTGTTACTACACTCTTAAGAAGTATAGTGGTGAGTCTGAGTATAAAATCCACAGGGAATGCTTGATTGAATTTAATTGATTTATTACATATAAATTAAAAGTGAAAAAGATGATGATGTTTGAAAAGGTAAAAAAATAAATAAAATAACTATGCATGCATGAGGAAACTAATTAAGATGAATGAGAAAGTAGGTTGGAATACAATCCCCTAACCCTAGTAATTTACCATGTAGAATACTAGAATTGTAAATTATAAATTTGAATGAATCCAATTTTTATAGATCCTAAGCATTCCGTATATGAGGTTCAAGCCCACCATACGAAATCAAAGGTAAATATGAAGCGGTGTTAAATAATTATACGCACATCGTATTCTTAAACATCCCAAGTACCTAGGGAAAGAGAGATTAAAAGATCTACAATGGTTATAAAATTTTCTTGCACGACTCTTTCAAATTTTTAATTTAAATTCTATTTTCTACATAAGTAATTTACATTGGGATGGGTTCATGCATCCAAATCCTTAAAAACTTAGCTAGGCATGATTTTATTAAATGAAAATAAAATTCTAGATGTTCAGGAAGTCATAGGTCTATTATGCAATGAAAAGGAACTTGAATTGATAAACAAAACTAAACTACAAGAGTAATTTAAACTTACAATATGAAAGAAATTGAGAGTAGAACTTAGCAATACTTGAATGGAAGAAGGAGATATGAACTTGAAACTTTAATCTTGAATAACTCTTGTTCAACATACAAACTAGAGTTTCTAAATCCTAAGGAAAGAAAAATATGAAATTATATGCCAAAAAGGAACTCTCTCTCTTTCTACCTTTTATTACTCTAGGTCTTGGCTTTTTATATACCCAAATATGACTTTTCCCATGCATCTACACGTTTTACAACTAATAAAAAAGAATTATATAAGAAATTTCAAGAGTTGAAACTCTTCAGCTTCCAGAATTAATTTCAACTTTGGCTTTCTGTATACAACTTCAAACAGGCATAACTTCTTCACCGTAGCTCGGATTGGTGTGCCGTTTTTTTCCAATGTTTTTGTAATTTAGATCTCTTCAATTGTACAGTCTTCCCCACCTCCGAAATATGTCTGTAAAATTATGAAAATGACCTTGAACTCCCCATTTCTTGCTTTCTTTCACTATTTTGCATTCTCTTTCGCACTAATTTGCATGAAATGACTGTAAAACACTTAAGAGATACAAAAAATATGAAATACTTGCCAAAAAGGGTTAGTAGTATAAATATGAGACAAATTCAAGCTATTTACAATGCACGGGATCATAAAAATACCGAAATTAAGGGGATAAATGTGAAGAATTGATGCCTAATCAAATCTCCCTAACTTAGAACTTTGCGCGTCCCGAGCAATGTAAGAGAAATGAGTTGAATTTTGAAATTCCTTTTATTAAAATAAAATTCCACTTTCACAGGCAAGCGATTGCATTGAGAATATGAAATAAGCCTTTAAACCCCTAGGTTACCCTAGTAGGACGAGTTTTGTCTCGTGGGGGTTTGTAGTGAATACATCCACAAAATTCTTTATTGACTCAAAAAAAATCAAAATAATTAAAATTGTACAATTTAAACTTTTCAAAAAACAATCACCATAAATTCATATTCAAATGTCTAAAACCATAAAGCCAGAAATTAAACCTCAAATTTCCACCGATTGAGCATTACGTTACTTTTCAAAAATTCGTTTTGATTCAAATTCTTACGGATGCACTAAAAAATGAATAACTTGGATTGTGGTTGTTTTCTCTCGGTATGCATGATATAAAGAGTAAATATAATGGACACAAATTCACGCATACAAAATTAAAAAGAAGGAAATATATGGTGAAAATATCTCATCATCGGAATATAGTTATTAGGAAATGGGAAACATCATCTCTTAATCACACCATTTTAATCTCTTTTATTATCTTTTCATGTCTTAGCTCTCCATGCAGTAATTAATTTCGCCATTTGGACTCGGTTAGGACTTTTCGGGTTAAAAAGTATAAAGGGTAAAAACTGGGAATGGATGAAATGTTCGGAATTGGAAAATGTCCTTATGACGTCCATTAGTACATTTTCGGGCACTTGCTCATTTTTCTCTTTCTTTTTCTATTTTCTTTTCTTTTTCTTGCTATTTTTTTTACACTTTGGACTTACTTGATGAATTTCCAATTTTTCACAATTCCGAGCTATTCGGGTTTTTCGGGTTATCAAATGAAAGGGAAATATTTTATTAGGCTCAAAGTGGGTTGCAAAGTGATAATTTTTTCACAATTTTATTATCGCTAATATTTTTGGGTTAAACAAAAGAGGGCCTACTTCATTGTCCAAATTGCTAATCACATTACCATATGTATCTCGAGATTAATTAAGTTTAGAGATATATTTAGCACAAATTTCGAGACAACATTCCACACATTTCCCATAACCGATCAAAACAGAAGATTGAGATCATCAACGACTTATTAAAATGCTGAAAAGAACTTTGAGTTAATCATAAACTCGGATTGATCTAAAAACTCATAAAAAATTGAAAGGCTCGAAATCGTTTCGGGTTTGATCAATCTCCACACTTATTCATTAAGTCGTCAATTTTCTTTCAATTTCCATCTTCGGTCAATTTTGGCTTTGTGAATTTTGATTGTTAACAATTTGAGACTTTAAATAGAATAAAGGTGATATTTTTTAAGCTTGTAAATCCCAATTTTTATTTATTTTGAACAAAAATATTTTTGGCTTTTTTTAAAAAATTTCAATTTTTTAAATATTTTTGAAATTTAAAAAAAAAAACACTTGGAAAGAACATGTGATCGAATCAATGAATCTAAAAAATAAACGGGAAGAATATCCCACACCCCCTAACTTAAATGTTGCATTGTCCTCAATGCGAATCAAGAACACAACATAAAGAGAGGAAAATAAAGATATTACCCAAATGGAGCGATCCCCGATGAGTGCGAGTCCATTGATCTACAAAACATGTTAGAACCAAGCATAACAAAAAGAATAACTAAGACTCTACCATCGAAACTAGACTATAATAAAATAGAAAAAGTAATAATAAAAAAAACTAATTATTTACAACCTAAAATTTGAACGGCTAATAAATCATACACTAGAAGTCAAAAAAATTGAGGGTCCACCCAAAATACAATTTGACTTTGAGGGATTAATGGTTTGCCCCCACTAGAAAGCATGCCGTCCCGAAAATAAGAATTCCATTTGAACAACCAAAGGCATGTGCAAAGCGGAAGAAATAAACCATCACCAATTTAAATTTTTAAAGAATGATGGGTGAAAAATACAATTGGGATCCAAGAAAAATAGAATCACGTCCCAAAGATTTTTCAAGTAGTAAGGGAAGAGTATCACCCAAACAGAAAGATTCCATATTGGAAAAAAATTGAAGCATTGAGTCCTTGTCCTCAAAATCTTCTCCCACAAAATTTTCAGTTGGATCTGGTGAAGTGACATGTCTAAGTGTATGGTCCGTAAGAATTTGGTCAACTTCATCAAGACTTTCATCCGACTCTTGTAATAACTCTAATTGTTCGATAACAGTGAATGAGAATGGTGAGGTCCTAAATTCAATCTCAAGCGATTCGTCATTGGATTCCTCATTTGGTTGAAAACATTCTTTAGTCTCAAAAATATTAGAAGAAAAATTGTTCTTGGATTCGAATAATGCATCCAACTCTTGCTCCCCAAAACGATTTTTCCCTATATTCTTTTTCACGCCTTTCTTCTCCAAGCCTTTCATTTTCATAAATTTGGATGGACTTAGCACTGGACTTGTATTTATGAGACTCATCTTTAATGAAATTGATCCAATGTTCATAAATCGTGAGTTTATTCTCCTTCTCACTATTAGCGTAACAATTAAAGCCACCAAAAGAGTTTAAATAAGACATTTCTAAGTGGGAAATCGAAAAATGTGACACACACACACACACACACACACACACACACATATATATATATATATATATTTTGTGTGTATTTTTTTTCATGTATTTATTTTCGAAATAATAAGTCAATTATAATCTATAACAAACATTCCCCCGCAACGGCGCCATTTTTCATCGAGTGAAAAAACCGAGCGTCCATGTAATACGCTAGCCGTTGTTATGGGCTTCCAACCTCAATACAAAAAACTTAAACTTGTAACTACACTCTTAAGGAGTATAGTAGCGAGTCTGAGTATCGAATCCTCAGGGAATGTTTGATATAATTTAATTAATTTATTACTTCTAAACTAAACGTGAAAAAGATGATGATGGTTGAAAAGGGAAAAAATAAAAAAATATTAATTATCCATGCATAAGCAAACTAATTAATATTAATGATAAAGTAGGTTGGAATACAATCCCCTAACCCTTGTAATTTACCATGTAGAATAGTAGAATTGTAAATTATAAATTTGAATGAACCTAGTCTTTATAGATCCTAAGCATTATGTATATGAGGTTCAAGACCGCACCATATGAAAGAAAAAGTAAATATAAAGCAATGCTAAATAATTATACTGACATCGTATTCTTAAACATCCCAAGTACCTAGGGCAAGAGAGATTAAAAGATCTAGAATGGTTGTAAAATTGTCTTGCATGCCTCTTTCAAATTTTTAAATTAAATTCTATTTTCTACATAAGTAATTTACATTGGGATGGGTTCATGCATCCCAACACTTAAAAACTTAACTAGGCATGATTTTATTAAATGAAAAAAAAATTCTAGATGTACAGGAAGTCATAGGTCTATTATGCATTGAAAAGGAACTTGAATTGAGAAACAAACTTAAACTACAAAAGTAATTTAAACTTACAATATGAAAGAAATTGAAAGTATAACTTAGAAATACTTTAATTTAATAAGGAGATCGGAACGAGAAACTTGAATCTTGAATAACTCTTGTTCCACTTACAAACTAGGGTTTCTAAACCCTAAGGAAAGAAAAATATGAAATTACATGCCAAAAAGGAACTCTCTCTCTTCCTCCTTTTTATTAATCTAGGGTTTGGCTTTTTATATACCCAAATATGAATTTTTTCATGCCTCTACACGTTATACAACTAATAAAAAGGAATTGTACAAGAAATTTCAAGAGTTAAAACTCTTCAACTTCCAGAATAAATTTCAACTTTGGCTTTCTGTCTCCAACTTCAAATAGGCATAACTTCTTCACCGTAGCCTTGATTGGGGTGCCGTTTTTTCCAATGTTATTCTAATTTAGATCTCTTCAACTTTCTAGTCTTCCCCACCTCCAGAATATGGATGTAAAATTACGAAAATTCCCTTGAACTCCCCATCTCTTGCTCTCTTTCACTATTTTGCATTCTCTTTCGCACTAATTTACATGAAATATCTATAAAACACATAAGAGTTACACAAAATATGAAATACTTGCCAAAAAGGGTTAGTAGAATAAATATAAGACAAATTCAAGCTATTTACAATGGACGGGATCATAAAAATACGTAAATTAAGGGGATAAATGTGAAGAATTTATGCCTAATCCAGACTCTACGCAATCTGTTGGACCGTGGTTACTTCCCCTACTCTCAGATCAATTTCGAGGAACCTGGGGGATCGCCAAAGCATTTTTCTTCCTGGCATGCACACATGTAGATCTCTTACGCTGCAGCTCTTGCAAAGGTTGGTCTTCATTGAGCCACATGATTTGGGGAGTTCACTCTTACCCAGCACAACGCTGCGCTCCAAGTATTAGTTTCTAGATCGAACGTTAGAACTTATACATTCTTTGCTGCATGGGGAGATTCCACCTTTATGTTGGAGGACGTTTTTGAGCTACTTGGGTTTGATCCCATCGATGAGTTTACATACCACGATGAGGCCTTGGATGACGAAGAGAGTGCCGACCGAGTTGAGCTTGATCGAATCTGCCGTCGTTTCACTGGTCCTTCAAACAAGGACACTTTTACTCCCCTCATTAGCTAATTTTTTGAAGCTCCTACTCCAAAGGACGTCACTGCTGTAACGGGCCAAGGTTAAGGTACATCTTTGGAACTACCTACCTACATTCTTATGATTCTTTCGCTCTTCTTTTTGACTGGGAAACCCAACGACTAACCCATGAGGGACCTTATAAATATTTCTATCTATTTGATTAGAGTTTTCAACCTTCCTCTGGCCGCTATTGCTTTGGGGTACCTCTACACCGGGCTAGATCGAACCCATATTGACATGGCCTGATCACTTGGTCGTTACAACTTAGCCAACTTTGTCAACACCGTTACCTTAATGAGGTTCTTTTATACCCATTTTCCTGCCATTGCCTCCAAGTCTATCCTTTACCCCCTGAGTCAAGACATCAAGCCTCCACGACTCTTATGCTTCCATAAAACATAGAGCCGAAAGGAGATAATGGGAGTTTTTTATCGTTTTAATTCTTTTGTCATGAGGTCGTACAATGAGTCTACGTTTGCCTATACTTGGGACTTTTTCCTTCTATAGCTTCAACGATCACCTTCATTCCAGTTGTAGAAGATCCTTCATATGACGTGGTACTTCTGTTCACTCTTGGGTTTCTTCCTTACTTCACCGAATGGGGGTACACTTATGAACCTTATAATCCCGATAGATGTAGCAGACAGTTCGGGTTTGATCAGGGTGCTCCTCGACTTGTGTTTCAACAGAGTAATAAAAAGGCTATTTTTGTCGAGGCTTGCACCTTCTACCTTGCAGCAGCAGTACTTGGTGTGACTTTTACCATGGACGATCGAGTCAACCTTCCTAGTTCCACTAGGAAAGGGGACGTATCTACTTCTTATGCCACCAAGTTTCATTTCAGGCAACTGAACCTGATTCGTGAGTTCTTACAGAGTCCCCCTAGTATCCCCCAGTCCTTTCTTTTTCTGCTTTGGAGTTGGGTCTCAAAGTCAACTCCATTCTTGGAGTTGAGTTCCCTCTGAGTAAAACTGTTAAAGATCTTCCCCTCGAGCTACTCCCTTATTTCCCAATGATCCCTACTGCCATGCCCAAACCCAACACCATTGTAACCCAAAAATAGCATGCCCCTACAACCGAAGAAGCCACTAGCGAAGGACCTTCCCAGCCCCTAGCCAAAAGAACCAGAAAGTCAAAAAGTGGGACTTCCTCAAAATCTAAGTCTCAAACTCGGCCTTAAACCCCTTTAGAGGCATTCCCCATCGCCTTTGTCCCCCCTCCCATGACTGCAGAGGTAAGTGAAGAGATGAGAAGGAGGCTTCAGGGTGAGGTGGAATGAATAAATGTTGTGTTTCAATGATGCATTCCTGTCGTTCCTCCTTCTCTTTCATCCCCTACCATCCTGGTTGATCCCACGGAACCAGGGTAAAAAAGGATGAAGAATTCAAAAGTTCCTCGAAGTACTGGCGTTGCATGTGTGAGGAAGAAGACTCTGGGTACCAAGTCCTAGAGGAAACGAACTCCAGATGTACATCTCTACTCCGCTTCGTCTGTTGTTGCTTCCTCTCCTCCTTCACTAGTAGTTATATCCTCTCATTCTCTCTCTGAGTCCGGGCTATGTATGTGTGTTTTTTATTTTATTCGCATTTTTCCGAAGGATGCATCTGTTTTACTCTTAATCACTTTGGTGCAGAAAGTTGGAGAAGAAAGATCCAACTCCCCTATGAGCCCTTTCATGGGGGGATGTTTCATCTCCCATGATCGGGCTTACCTACTCCTACCGTTTGACCTCTCAACGTGTGAAGGGTGCTGCTATCGGGGGGAGTCCATTGAGTCCGTGGGCATCTCTTCTCAACCAGAGACAATTCCCTCAGCCCCTTATGAATTATCAGCTCAGCACAACGTCCTTCTACCCATCGTTCCAGCTGTGAAAAGTTCCCTTGAGGTTGAAATGGCATCGTTGTTAGCCAACATTCCTCTTCCCCCTGTACTGACGAGGCCACTAGCTATAGTTTCCCTTTTTTGTTCCATAACTGAGTTAAGTAACACTTAGAGGTATTTCTTACTTCTTCTGTATTCAATCCTCATGTCTAACACTTGGCTTTATGTTTGCATCTTTCTCCAAGCCTGTACCCACCCTTTTCTCTTGGTAGTATGCATGTTTCTAAGGCCTGGGTTCATGTTTCTGCCAAGCATGGTGGTTCTTCGATACCCACCCATATTGGGGCATCATTTGGAGGTTCATTATCTTCTCCCATTGAGACCTTTACGTTGGCCCTAGTACCTTTTGTTGGTGAGGGAGCTTTTCTGACCATTGAGGCTTCTACAGACGAGGGTGCCATCGAGGCCTCTGAGGAAATAAGCCTACTCCCAATGGGGCCTATCATTATGGCCTCCACGGTGACTCCCATTCTCTCTCTCGCTACTTATGAGGTACTTTGCTCATTTCTTTACATTTCTCAACCTTTCAAGATTCACCTATAATGGTGGCTTAACACTGAATTGGTGACTTACCAATGCAAACACTTGTTAAGATTTTCCATGAACACCACCTATATCGGTGACTTAACCACAAAAACTCTTTTTAAGATTTTTCATAAACTCCACCTATAATGGTGACATAACAACGAAAACACTTATTAGGATTTTTTATAAACTCCACCTATAATGGTGACTTAACAATGAAAACACTTGTTAAGATTTTTCATAAACTCCACCTATAATGGTGGATTAACAATGAAAACACTTGTTAAGATTTTTTCATAAACTCCACCTATAATGGTGACTTAACAATGAAAACACTTGTTAACATTTTTCATAAACTCTACCTATATCGAGGACTTAACAATGAAAACACTTGTTAAGATTTTTTCTCTTAACTCATTATTTCTTCGACCTGTTATCAAGTTGCAAGGGAGAATTCTCCACAAGTTCTTTCGCCCATCACTTCACCCCATAGGGAACCCATTATCTCAAAAGATTTTAGTCATAATGATCAAGGTTCTATAACTGGTGCTGTTGCCGAGAGAGAATTGGGTTATGAGCTCCCTTTACTCAACTTAGCTCCTCGTGCCTTTTGCCTCATGGTCCTTAAGTGTCCCCCCTGGTAGTTGAGCAGCTTGGAAGCCACCATCCTGAGACTTTTACTATGGATTTCCTGCATTCCAACATCCCCGTGATGAGCTATAGGATTCCGGGCATGGCGACCGTTGTTGCTAATATCATCACCACTCCCACTTCAAACGTTAGCAGATCCCTTCTCAACCAATTTTTGGGCTATCTGAGGGAGTTGGGTCGTGATGGCTTCCATTTTGACTGGATTATTGTGCACTTCAACTTTGAAGAGTCAGCGACTGGATAGTTAGAGGGAGATGCTGCAGAACCATTGGGAGGATCAACAGGTTGAGGAGTCTATGTTAGCTAAGCTATCACCTCATCTTGAAGCTATTAATAAGGAGGTCGAAGATGTCGAAGAAGCTCTACATCAAGTGAAACTGAAACGAGAGAAACTCCTAATCGAACATGCACAAGCGCAAATGGGATTAGAGGTTTCTATAAATGCTCAACAGTCTTGCCTAGAAGCTTCTTCGGGCCTTCCTAGAGATTTTTTCTCTGGTCCAGATATGTGTTTCTTCCTAGGGCAATGAATTTTTGTAAACATTTTCCTTTTCTTCTTCTTATGTAATTCTTGGGCAATAGCTTCTAATTTTGTAATTCCTCAAAGTTTATGAATGAATGAAAAAGATGTATGTTTTTTCTATGTCCTTTCTTTGTTCTATAACTATTTGTATATATTATGGAGTTCAACAATTCTTCCATCTCCACTCGAGTTGAAATAATAGACATAAGAAATAACTTGTATATTCATAACAATAGCCACATACAACAATGGTCTAAACTTAATTTCTTACACATGATAGACTTTCAACCATTTATTATTAATCTTGAATGGCTTGTCTTCTTCCATCATAGAGATTAGGTAATACCCTGAATCATGAGATTCTTTTACCATAAAAGGTCCTTCCCAATTCACTGCAAACTTAGTTAGAGGAAGTGCCCTGATGTGCTTTACAATTGCCATTAAAATGAGGTCTCCCTCCATGAACTTTTATGGTCTCACTAAGTTATCATATGCCCTGGAAAGTTGCTTCGTATACATTTGGAAGTGTTATATGTGTTCATCCAATGCTTCCAACTGCACATGTCTATTCTGAGGGAGCGTGCTACTTCGCAAGGCATATCGGGCAAAAATAACTTCTAACTTTATTGAAAGAATTGCCTCAGCCCCGTAAATAAGAGAGAACGGAGTATACCCTCTGGGCTTCCTCTTGGTTGTTCAATAGGCCCACAATACGTCCGGTATCTTGCCATCCCATGATCCTGAAAAGTCCTCCATCATTTTAGCTAGAATATTAACAAAGGTCTTGTTAGTTGCCTTGGCTTAACCATTACCCTTTGGGTATGCAACCGTGGAAGTATGATGAACAATGGAGTACTTATTTGTCAGTATTGTTACCTCTGAATTGACGAAAGGGGTACCATTATCTGAGAGAATAACCTTTGGAATCTCAAAACAATAAATGACATATTCTCTTATGAAGTTAGTCACCATCCCTGATGTCGTCCTTTTTAGTGGTATCGCTTCGACCCACTTTATGAAGCACTCTATTACTAATAGTATCCATATCTTCCCCCTTGAAGAAGGATGTATTACCCCTACCAGGTTGAACGCCCAAGTGTGGAAAGGATAAGGCGTTGCCAGGGAGTGTAGGTCCACCGATGGGGTATGGATCATATTTCCATGAATTTGGCAAGCCTTGCACCTTCGAACGAACTAAGCAGAGTCTTTATTCATCATTGGTCAATAATGCCCTAACATCATTAACTAGTCATACAACTTGGCCCCTCCTATGTGAGATGGATCGTGCACCTGTTTGAGGACTTCGACTTTTTCTTCCTTCGTGATGTATCACAATGGCCTGTTGATGTAGCCCTTCGATAAAGCTTCCCCTCCTGAATGTAGAACCTCGGGTCCCTTCGCTTAAGTCCCATCGCATCAATCTTCTCTATTGGGAAAACTCCATCCTTAATGAAGTCAATATAAGGTTTCCTCCAGTCTGGTAGAGCTTCAACGAAATGACATTTCGCTGCCTCGAAGAATAATTGGCACTTAGCACACCTCCGTTGTACCTCTGTTGCGTCCTGCTTAATTTTAGGCCAGAAATAACCCTCTCTTTGAATTCCCCTGTAAAGAGGTATCTCAGTCATTTCGTAGCGCTGTTCATGTGTTTTCTTCAACCTCTGCTCTACTTCTTCTAGGCTGATGTATCTCGATAACCACCCCCTACATTTTTCAAGTAAAGATTTCCCTAGTTTATAAAGTATTGGGCTAGTTCCCTCAGCACCATCGCTCCTTCCCCAGATTTCAGTTGCTTTCTAATCTCTCCCCTCCTGTCATCGTTCTCCTCCATCGGAAGAATTAACCGTACCACTAAAGGAGCCGTTCTTCATTGAATCACGACTGTAGTTGCATCGTTCCTCATGACCATTGTTTGGGCGATGGTGGCATAAGCTTCTGGATGTCGGTTCATCGTTCGTGGATGTATCTTGATCTTTATCTGGTGTAACTGGCTGAGGATCCTCTGAATGATTGTTCGATATGGTACCAGGCTTAGGTGTTTCAGCGTATATTCTTCATTCACTTATTGAATCACCAAGTTCAAATCCCCTTTGATGCAAAGTGAACGAATACCCCTTCGAAGGGCCTCCAGCAACCCCATCCCTAACTCTTCATACTCTTCTTCATTGTTGGAACAAGGGAAATATAATTTGTAGGAAAGAAAAATCTCCTCCATTCCTTTTGAAAGAGTAACCCCTGCCCCCTCCTTTCCTTTCTGCCAAAGATCCATCAAACTGCATCATCCATTCTTAATCACTTGCATCCAAGTCATCTCCTGGAATACTTTCTTTATGTGCCTCAAATATTCCATAGGGGGAGATTACCAACATGTCAGAATACGCTTGTCTCTTGATCGCACGAGGGATCATACACTTCAAGTCATATTCTGAGAGGATGAGTAACTACCTAGCTTCCCTACCAATCAATATAGTTCTTTCCATCAAATACTTAATAGGATCACATCTGGTTATAATATGAATTGTAAAAGATAGCATATAATGTCTAAGGTTTTGCGCTATAAATACTAAGGCTAAATAATGCCTTTACAAGCTACTATATCTGACCTCTGACCCATGTATGATTCTGCTGAGGTAGTAGACTCACCGTTCTTGCCCGTCAATCTCTTGTGCCAGCAAAGCTCCAGCGAACCTCATTGTATATGTGAGGTATAACTGCAACGGTATTCCCGCCTTTGGGGGAACCATGGTCTGTGGAGACACGAGCAGCTTTTTTAGTCCATTGATATACTCCTGGTGAACCTCCTCCCATTTGAATTTCGTGTTCTTTCGCAAAAGATGCATCAACGGGTGCATCATTTCGGCCAATCCTGGTACAAATCTCCTATGGTAAGAAACTTTACCTCCAAACTCTTCACTTCCTTCGCCATTCATCGACTGGGCATCTTCAATATCGCTCGCTATTTATCTTGGTCCATTAGTACTCCCTGCCAATCAACCATAAAACCCAAAAAATTTCCACTGGTTACTCCAAAAATGCATTTTATTGGGTTCAACTTTAATTTATACTTTCTGCACCGAGAAAACACCTTCCTCAAATAGCTTAGATGGTACTCTTCCTTCTTCGACTTGATGAGCAAATAATCCACACAAAATTCCACAAACTTATGAAAGAAATCATGGAAGATGGCCATCATTGTTCTTCGATAAGTAGCCCCAATATTCTTTAGTCTAAACGGCATTACTTTGTACATGAAGTTGCTAAACGGGGTTCTAAAGGCCATTTTCTTTGCATCCATAGGGTCCATTTTGATCTGATTGTACCCTACATACCCATCCATGAAGCTATACATATCATGACCAGTCGTTGCATCTATTAGGCTATCGATGGAGGGTAGAGGGAAATCATCTTTGGGGCAAGCCCTATTTAAATCTTTGAAATGCACATAGATCCTTATTTAATTTTTGTGTTTCTTACCCACTATAACACTGCTATACAACAAAAGTGGATGTTCTATTGGTTTAATGAACCCTGATGTCAGTAAATATTGGACCTCTTCCTTGATCTTCAAGTTTAGATCAGTCTTGTACGTTCTCGTTGCTTGTTTAATAGGAACATTTGAAGGCATCACGTTCAACTTTAAGTAGTTCACTTCCTCATCGAGCCCTTCCATCTCTATGTACTTCCATGAAAAAATGTCTATGAACTCCTGAATCAACTTAACCAAGTCCTCTCGTTTCCCTTTAATGAGACTTTCGAGATAAAAATAGGCCTTGGATCCTCCCCTTATTTTGCCAGGTTCAATTGCTCCAACTCTTGTGCCTGCGGCTTCAGTTGATCTGCCATGTAATCTTATTCCTCGGTGACTTCTTCCACAAATTCCTATATATTGGAGTTGTCTATCACCATACATTATCCCCGCTAATCCACTAAAAATCACTTATATATCGGGTCAGCCTCATATCTATTTCTACGACCGCCCGTTCACACCAATATAACCGATAAACCACCTTTCCTTCTTCGATAACCACAATTTTACACTCTCTACTGCTAGTCACCATTGCCTTCCTTTTCTTCTTTCTAGAAGCCTCAGCATCTCTTCCCCCCAAAAATTGACTTAGCATGCTTTGTCATTGAACCTCATGCTCCATTGGGTTCGCTATAGGCCTCATCCTGCCTTTGAGCTGCTTCAAAATGTTTTGGGGCTGAGGGACCACCTGATGGTATTCTTCAACCATCATTCCTTCGCTACTTGCAACATTTTTATTCTGCTCGTTCAAGGGCCCCATCCTTTCTCTGATCGAGGGAACTCATGCTCCCTCCATTATTCTCATTAGGAACCAGACATCCTCCTCCAATTCTATGTAGAAATTCGCATCTACTAGGTGGTCTTCCTCGATAGCGAAGGGCCTCTTCGTAGCCCTAATGGTCACCTCTATTCCCTTGATATTCGCCTTGGCGCATTGGTGTTACGTCAAAGGAACTAGCCCTTGGTTGTGCACCCACACTCATCCTATCAGCAGATGGTAGGAAGTTGCACTCTCTATTATGTGGAAATTGATATGGGAACTCAATTTTCCTATCATAATCCCAATATTCATGTACCCAATGGACTTGGAAGATTGGTTGTCATATTCTGAAATCACCAAAGGCATGGGGACTAGCCTTTCCTCTGAAATATTAGCTGCGTGGAAAGAGTTGATTGGCATGATATTGATGGAAGATCCCCCATCCATAAGGGTCCTTATAAAACTAACCCCGTTAATGATGGAGATCACATACAATGGCCTGTTATGAGGTAACCTTACAGCCCTATCTCCGTCGTTGAAAGTTACCTCTGACCGAAACCTTTTTACCAACCTGGCCATGGGTCTCTTCCATCTCAGCGACGGGACTACGTCCTTCCCCATAATGTCAAGGATTTCCTAGGTTATTTCCAACCTACTCTCCTTTGGTATCCCTACTTGGCCGAAGAACCAGGTGAACTTTAGGGATTTTAACACTGCACAGTATTCTATGACTTGATCTACTTCCTCACATTCAATGTTGTATATGTCCTCCACGTCTTTAGCGATTGCTTCATCGTAAGCTAGCACTACGTTATCTATTCCCTTAGTACAATCTTCTAAAGCTTCTTCAAACTCCCCCTACTTCATTGTTAGCTCTCTTTCCCCTCTCTCTATCTCCTCATCATAGGCCATCACCATATTGGCCCCATGCACTGGGAGTGGGTTGTTGTTAACATTCTGCGGAAGGATTTTCAACGTTCCTGCCTTCATATACTTGTCAATGATTATTCTTAGCGTTAAATAGCTCTCCGTTGGATGTTGGATCTTTCGATGAATCTGGTAATATTTGGGATCCGCCCTTGTTGTAGCGTCGGTTCCCCAATGGGAATGCCATTTGGTTCGTAAATCATTCCTCCTTGGACCATTGCATTGTAATAGCTGACAACCTCCTCTACTGTATAAGGCAATGGTGGTGGGTCCTCCTTATCTCTTCCAAACTTCCTCTTGTTGTCCTTTTTCACTACCTTTCCTCCTCTGCTCCTTTGGTGTACCCTACCCATGGGGGTTAAGACCTCCCCCCCACCGGTTGTATTGGCTGCCTAAACATCATGGGAACTACAACTGGGTTTGGTCGTACAACTAGTGAGATATTCCTTTCTTCTTTTAGGAACGCCGAAAAAGTCCCCTCGCGCGTCTCGTTAATAAGATGACATATGTACTCAGGAAGCAATCCCTTCGTGTAGGTCTGCAATAACTTGGACTCTCTGAAATCCTCCCTCACATCGAGGGACCTTTCCCTGAACCTTCAAACGTAAGCCACCACTTCTTCCACGGGTCGTTGCGTCTCCCTCCCCTGTTGGGTCAAAGTAAACTCATCTTTTGCCAGAAAGAACTTCTGTACGAACAAAATGTGCATCTCCTCCCATGTGGAAACACGCTTGGGATCTAAGTGATAATACCAAGTGTATGCTTTATCGATTAAAGATTTAGAAAATTCCCTCAACCTAAGTTTCTTGTTATTTCAATGCGGCCCCAAGTGTTCAATAAAGCGTTTAATATGTTCCTTCGGGTTTCCACCCTTTCTTATGTATTTTTCAAAAATATTAGGAATATAATCTTTTGGGTAGGTCTCATTGTTGTGTTCCTGGGGGTAAGGCATCCTAAAATCGTCATAGTCCGAAGCTACCTCACCCACAGATTGCGAGGAGGCTTGCATGAATTTCAACATATCTTTTAACAACTCCTTCCTCATCTCTTCCATGGGCGACACCATTGAAGTGACAACCAATGGGACTATAGGCTGCGTGCCCATTGCATCTGGAGAAATAATCGTAGTTAGAAACGTTGATACTCCCGGGGTTCCCACCGCTAGATTTACAACAGAGGGTGTACTTGCTGGAACTATTCCCGTTAGGACTGCACTTGGTAGGGACATTGGGGGTGTCCCTGGTGTCACGAAGGAGTTGTCTTCAAATCCTCCTAACACCATTGAAGCTGCGAGAGTATGCAAAAACTCATAGAATTTATTCATGAGGAGTTCCATTTGGGCTGGTCCCAACCCGATGCTCATTAAAGCATGTGCCACCACTGGGACACCTGTCACCGCTTCGATAGGAGGTACCTCCAGTCAAGGGACCAATCCTTTTAAGCTTCTAGCTCTCTCCCCACCTATTCTTCATTATGTTGAATGTCGTCAAAGTTAAGCCTTCGATTAATGTTATCCTTCACCATACTTCTGCTCAGAAGAATGCCTCCCCAACTGAGTCGCCAAATGTAAGAGGGTAGTTTATATTATATGGAGGCGTAACCCCTTTTTTAGTACAGTAATGATAATTTGAATAACAACACTATTAATTAACTTCAGGACACATGAGCATAATTTAGTGAAGATAAACTCAGCTAAAACTCACAAATCTCTCGTGTATAACTCAACAAGATAATAATGAACTCAGAAGTAACTCATTTGGAGGGATAGAGGAGTGAGCACCCTAGATACACCTTGGCAGGTAGCCAAACACACCAACCACCCTCACGAATCTCTATCAAGTATTAAAGCTCTATAATAAAGGACGACGGTGGATGAGCAAGCTCTCTCGTTTGCAATAAATCATTCTCTGATGTATATTCTCTCCAGTAATAACTTCTAAACCCTAAAAAAGAACCTATCCTACTCAGTGGTGGTTGGGGTCCTTAAATAGCCCCCCACACAACCCCCTAGGTAACTCAGTCTTTTAAGACTATGAAAGACATCCCTCATAGTTTATGTGACAACATTAAATTCCTGATGCACTAGTTAGCTCCACATCATAGGCATTAAATGCCAAGACATGCCTTTTACCTAACCACTATGTGTCAGCTGGCTGTCATCACAGAGGTGGATCACCAACTGTCTGATACCCCTAAATACCACGATGGTTTACTCAAGTGCAAATTTGACATTGTCTAGATGTCTAGTGATATCACCTACAGCAGATGTGACATTAAGTAGATGGCTATTTGGTTCACAACTCAACGCCCGATGGAACTCAAAGATGCTTCGCCTGAGGTTCCACGGTCATGGTCCTTTAGTGTTTTACCAAGGGTATTTAAGATGGTGAGGACAAGCCCCAACGGTGCCTCATTTCTCAATCCTCCAAACCAAGTCCCTCCATTGTTCCCATGACGAGGTCATTTTCTAGAGCATGAAAGCTCTCCCAGGCACTGCCAAGCCTGGTCTCGCGCGAGTACCATTTGACTTCACACATAATCATTATACTCATTACATCTTTACAATCGTTATAGCTCATAGTCAATAAAAACAAAATATACAACAAGACTAAATTAATCAACATGACTAAATTACGAGCTCTCTTGGTCAGCTTCTTCGCTGGAAGGTCCCTCTGGGATGTCGTGCAGAGTTTCCACACTGAGCTGCCTTAATCCCAAACACTATGGTAAATTGTGGGATTATTTCTAATCTCAAGATTATCTTCAAGCCCCCTATCCATTTTCCACTTCGTGTAGGGATTTGTTGTGGGAACAATAAATGTCTGTAAAAAAACTTTTCAATTCGATGAACCTTCTCTGCGTGAAAAAATTATGGCATCTTTTCTTTCATTACAACCACTGTGGTTTTCGTCTTCAGAAAAAAGTAAAATTCTCCCCGATGTATCTGAGTCAAAACGTCGCGGCTTATTAGCACTTTGGCAAAGGGACATCGCCACCTTTTTTCTGTTCACTGAACTTCAACCATTCTGTCCTGACTATTTGAAATTCTCCCAATACACCTACTGACTTTCTCAAATACCCATTTTGACTCTTGGTAAGTGACATTCTCCCGTTTGTGCCGGTGTGGATTATGGTTGTAGGCTGTGATTTTTTCGTTATGACTACCCCTATTATTGTGACTTATAAAATTCTCCCTTGTAATGTTTTATCATGTTCTCCCTGAGTAATAACTAAACAACGTTTGGACTTGTGATGAGGGGACATCGAAGCTTTTTTGGACAGTTGGTATAGCTTCTTCGTTAAGGGTTCATTGGATATGTCTGACAAAAAATTTTGGCACCAAAACTCAAACTTGCCTCGCAAGGAAACACTTTCTATTCCCCATGTGTCATTTCTCAACACACGTGGCGCTATCTTTTTTACTGTTATGGCACTTCCCGAAGTGCCACGTGTCCATTTGAAATGAGTTATACATGGCTTTGCATGTGTTGTGGTGGGAAACTAATCAAACGAGTTTTAAAAGATCTCAAACATTTATATTTCAAACTCTTCTCGTTCCTTCATCTTTTTTAAGCTTCCATCTAGTCTAGAGAGAGAAACTTTTCCCGAACTCCATTGTTACTAAGCTTTCGTCTAGTTTTCTTCTTCCTCTCGTCTGTTTTTCCACCACCTGTGGTTGTGCTCCTCCTTTTTCCAGTCGTAGACCTTCCTTACCGAGTTATTTCATTCATCGCCACCTACTATGGATTTTTCAAGTGTTTCCAAAGCTAGCACCATCGCTGCTCAGCTAGGATCCCCTTCTGCCACCTCCGACGCCGCTGCTACCCAGGACGCTGTTCATCGAGAGAAACTAAGTTTTTACCATCGGTCTCCCATCTTTGCCAAAGATGATGAGTTCTCCAATGCATGCAAGACCTTCCATTTTTTGCCCAAGTACGATTCTTTACTACTGGATAATGAAGATGAGGATTCGTTGAAGTGGGTCTTTATTCCTCGAGAGGGGACTCTACGCTTTCAATTGGACTGTGGTGACTTGCCTACTCTCATGCAGATTTGGATTGTTCTTGACGTTTCAACCTAGTTCCACACTCAAACCCCCTATGACCTCTATTGTCGCACTCAAAACAACTCTCACTATCTTTGTTAGAGGTGTCCTTTTTATCTTTCTCAAATTTCTTTTCAGATTTATTTTTCTCAAAATTCTATTTATCTTTAAAATTTCCATTTTTATTTAATTTGAGAATTTTTTTGATTTTTTTTTGCAAAAATGACCAAATTATCTGAGTCAAAATCAGAATTAGAATTAGAATCAGACATCTCTTTCTCTCGTTCCTTAGATGACTCGCTTCTCTTTAACCCCTCACATTTTTTGGCCTGGGCTTTGAGAGCTACCCCTTTATCTTTTGATTTGATCGTTTTAAGGAATATGTCAATTTCATAGGTTTGTAGGTCTCCAACTAACTCATCTAATTTCAGCGTATTCAGATTACCTAATGAATTTAGCACAGTGACTTTGGGGATAAATCTCTTAGGCAGTGGTCTTAAAATTTTCTTAACTACCCTAGCATCACGAATGTGATTTCCTAAGCTAAAACAAGTGTTTACGATATTAGATAAGCATTCATACAATTGATAAAAACACTTATTTTCATGCATGGAGATAGTTTCAAATTGAGTAGTTTAGTTTTGCAATGTAGATTCGTTCACTGCATTTGTGCCCTTATGGGTAAGTTGTAGAAAATCCGATGCTTGTTTAGACATGGTAAATGTCATAATGCGTTGAAATTCGTCAGGTGTGACGGCTCCAGAAATGGCCCTAAGCCCATGTGCGTTAAATATGCTCCATTTAAATTAATCTTCAGTCCATGTAGTCATATATTTTAAGGTAATTACATTTTCTACACTGACAGTGGGAGGCGTCCACCCTCTTTCACACATAACCCAGGCGCGTTCATCAATAGACTTTAGGTGATATTTCATGTGTCCTTTCCAATAGGCTTAATTTGACCCGTCAAAAGTTGGAACTTTATTATATGAGTTATCCATTGAAATTGCGCCTTTTAAAAAATTATCAGTTTTAGACCAAAATTGATATTAAGAAAAAAAAATTGCGGAAAAATTAGATGGTAGGTTTGTGTAAATGGCTCTGATACGAGTTGGAGAGTGCACCAGCAATCCATGTCAAACTTATTTAATTAAATTCCAATTTTAGTCCCAATAAGTCTTAATATTTGCAAACAAACGTGATTGAATAAAGAATTCATCTAAGCATGAAGGACAATCAACGTTGAGGAAAAATCCCCCACAGGGGCAAAACCATCTTATTTTCACTATAATTTTGTAAAGAACGGTTTACACGTGTTACAATGAAAATACAAGTAATGACATACGAAATAACCCCAGGTGTCAGTTTCGATGTTGTCGGCTAGAGTTCCCTCAAGAGCTCCAGAATGTCAGTAATGGAAAAGCTTCGTCTTCTCCACAAATGTAGTCCAGATGAGTAGTATAATCTTTCTTTGGGTTTAGGAGATTCACTTAAAGAATTGGGAAATATTTGTAAATCAAAAATCTATTGAAACCTTAAAATTTGAAGTCTAAAAATGGGGTCCGTTTTTCAGAAGTAGAGATATGCAGACTTCAAAAAATATGTAACATGAACACTATTTAAATAGGCACTTGAGGCGGTGCATAGTTTGAACGAAACACGGTGTCGTTCGAGCGAGATGGAATCTCGTTTGAATGAGATACGATGTAGTTTGAACGACATCAGTGACGTGACATTTCTGCATGTTTATCCTCTTCCAGACTTCAAAAATTAATTTAAAATAATATTCCCAATTATTTATGCAAATAATTTAAACACTCCAATTAAAATTATTTTTACCATAAGACCGTGGAGTAGTGGGAATTATTGAAGAGTACGCTTCTTGACACATGATGCACGTACGAATATGGTGGATGCATGAATTCGGATTAAGGCCGCCGAGGATGATCGTGGAGATGTGCCAAAAGTAGCGGTATCAGGCATACTTAATTATGATCTAGGCGACTTGAAAAATTCCTAGATTCCACCCCGAATATTTATAAAATGATACCGGTATCATTATTCGCAATAAGTCTAGGTTGGTCGCTCAAGGCTACACAGAGATTGAGTTTGTAAACTTTGACAAGACATTCTCTCCTGTTGCGAGGCTTTAGTCCATCCGCTTACTTCTCTCAATGGCATGTCATCTGCTCTTCAAGTTATATCAGAGTGATGTCAAGAGTGCCTTTCTGAATGGAATTCTACAGGATGAGGTTTATGAGGAACAACCAAAAGGGTTTGAAGACCCTATGCACCCTGATCTCGTCTAGTATTTGAGGAAATCCTTGTATATTTTGAAGCAAGCACCCCGAGATTGGTATGAAAGGCTTACTTTCCATCTCTTAGCCCATGTTTTCAAGAGAGGTGGAGTTGATATGATGTTATTTGTCAAGAGAGATGACGACGGTATTTTAGTTTCCCATGTTTATGTAGATGATAGAGTATTTGGATACACGTGCTCCCAGCAAGCTCAGCACTTTGAGGAGGAGATGAAAAATGAGTTTGAGATGAGCATGGTTGGTGAGATTACATTCTTCCTTGGTTTCCTGGTTCGTCAGTTAGAGGATGGGATGTTCATCTTCCAATCTAAGTATACTAGAGACCTCGTTAAGAAATTTGGTTTAGACTTCGCTAAGCACGCTCGTACACCAATGAGTACCTCAACTAAGATTAGCAAGGACACTTCAGGCAAGGAAGTGGAACAAACCTTGTATCGGAGTATGATATGTATCCTTCTCTACTTGACTTCTAGTCGTCCCGACATAGCCTTTAGTGTTGGAGTCTGTGCATGATATCGGCATCCCAGAAAGAGTCACACTTACTCGCTCTTAAATGTATTATCAAATATATAAGTGGGAATCTCTCTCACTTGGCATTTCGTATTCCTTTAATACAAGTGACCGTTTATCTACCTATTCGAATGTCGATTGGGATGGGGATGCTGATGGATGTAGGATCACTTCTGGTGGGTGTTTCTTCTTTGGCTCTGATCTTGCCTCTTGGTTGAGAAAGAAGCAAAACTCCATCTCTTTGTCCACTATAGAGGCCGAGTACATCGCCGCCGGGAGTTGTTGCACACAACTTCTGTGGATGAAGCAAATGTTGGAGGATTATGGGATATCATAGGACAGCATGACTAGTTCATATGATAACACGAGCGCGATACACATATCCCATAATCTAGTCCAGCATTTGTGCACAAAACATATTAGGATACGCGAGCACTTTATCTGTTATCTTGCAGAGGACAAGATCGTACCCTTGAGTTTTGTATCTACTAACCTCCAGTTAGCTGATATTTTCACGAAGTCTTTAGATGCCCTTAGATTCGAGAGTCTTAGGAAGTCTTTATGAATTTGCACTGTAAGGACACAAATTTCTAATTGAGTCCATATATAGTTTTGGCTCAATTTCGGACAAAAACATTTATTCATAGGATAGTATTAATTTGTAATATTCTCAAGCCTATGAAGTATGTATTGAAGACGTAGCGGCAAAGAATATAAAGCTTCATCAAAATGCCGGTTTGCGTGCCTCGTTTCTACGTCATCAACTAAGGTTCCATGCTCCCAAGGTATGAATGTAATTATATTTATATAGGAGCTTGGAACAATATGTATTGGGTGTTAGGTGTAATAAAAACTGCATTTTATTTTCAGAAAGAATCAATTAGAACTTTAAAATAAGTATATAAAAGTTTCTGGGCCAAAATCGAATTTTACAAACTTTCTGGTCGTTCGTTAGAAATTTCGTTCGAACGAGTTTTTTTGTTCGAACCAGGTTTCGTTCGAACGAGTTTTTCATTCGAACCAGTTTTCGTTCGAACGAGTTTGCCAACGACCCTAAACTGGTCAGTCGTTCGATATGTCGTTCGAATGAGTTTTTCGTTCTAACGAGGTATCTAATGAGATTCTAACGAGCCCAGGCTGGTCGCTCGTTAGAAGTATCGTTCGAACGAGAGTCAAGTTCGTTCGAACGAGACGCCAGGGCGGGAACAGTTTTGAGCAGTTTTTGGCAGTTTTCTCCCACTTCCCCACTTGGTTTTTAACCAACTTTTTCAAGACTTAATATGTGCGGGAAACACATTTTTCCAATCAACTTTTCCAATTCATTTCCATCTCTAAAGGAGAGTTTGAGAGCAAAATTGCTTAGGGAAAATGTTCATGTTTTGAGTGTTAGTTCTTAAAGAAAAATTCATACACACTCTAGTTTACACCCAATAGTTGTTTATTCCAAGTTTCTATATTCATATTCTTTACTTGGAGTTTTTGGCACCGGTTTTCTCTACCGAATTCAAGAAGAGACGTTTCGGGTTTGCTTCTACACCCCATCACAAAGAAGACTTTTTGTTGAGATTCTACCCACACGGAGAAAGGCTCCATGCTTGGGTGACGGTGACCATATACAGTCCCATCGGTGGATTCCGAGACCGCGGTGGTGTTCCGAGGTTGTCCGCTAGGAAGAGGTTTCTACGAGAAGGAGCAACAAGGCTTGAGAGGGTTTGAGTCGAGGATGTAAGTCTTTTGTCTTGTAATTGTAATTCCATATCTAGTGGACTTGTGGCTAGGGCCGTCCGAGGTTGTTTCCCGTCTTGGGTTTTTTCTCGTACATCTCGGCGTAGTGTGATATTGTTTATTTTATCTTGCATCATAATTTAGAACGCATGCTTAGAATAAATTCAAGATAAAAGTTTGTTTAATTATCACACTCATTTAATTTGGGACTAAATTAAATATTGGGTAAATTTGGTTTATTCAAGTCATTTGCTAAAATTGGTTTCACCTAACTTTGGATAATTGAAAATTATGACTTAGGCAAATTCTAGGACTTGGATTAACTTATTTTAATTTGTTTTGAAGAAATTAAAATTCGGCCTTGTTTATAAAGTTGAACCATCACTTATATACGCTTCCGCATCATCTATTGAGTTTATATTAAAAAGGAAATTTTTACTTTTACAAATTGGTATCAGAGCCAAAAACGATAAATTATTTCGTTAAGATCTTTTTATTTTTTGGCTAAAATGGATTTTTCCCCATTTTCAAAATTTCCTATTTTCGATGGTTCAAACTACGCGTATTGGAAAGCGCGAATGAGATCGGCACTAAAATCTATCGACGAGAGAGTTTGGATGTTTGTTGTTACCGGGTACTCCCCACCAACTTACTTAGTTGAAAATGAACGTGTTATCAAACCCGCCGATAGATGGACTGAAAATGAGTTTAAACTTGCTAATTTTAATTCCCGTGGTTTAAATGCCTTGTTTAGCGTTGTCGCACCGGATGAATTCCGACGTATTATGACGTGTGAAACCGCTAAAGAAGCTTGGGATATTTTACAATTAACTCATGAAGGAACTAGTGTCGTTAAAGCTTCAAAACTCCAAAACCTCACCACTCAATTTGAAACTATCAAAATGGATGAAAAAGAAACTTTTGATAAATTTTATGCTAGACTTTCTGATATTGTTAATTCATCCTTTAACTTGGGAGAGAAAATACCTGACGACCGTGTTGTAAAGAAAATTTTGAGGTCCCTACCCGATAGATTTATTCCTAAAGTGACCGTTTTAAATTCTTTACCCAGTTTAGCCTCTACGAAATTAGAAGAGCTTGTAGGTGATTTACAAACCTATGAACTAGATATGTTTCCCTCTAAAACTGAAAAGAAAATTGAAAAGGGTGTTGCTTTAAAAGCCCGAAAAGAGGTCAAACAAGTAGTAGAGAGCGATAGTGAAAGTGACTCGGAAGATATGGCTTTGTTTGCTCGCAAATTTAGAAAATTTCTTAAATTTAACAAAGATAAATTTAAAAATGATTTCAAGAAATTTGATACTTCTAACCATGATAAAAGCGAGAAGATTTCTAAAGCCGAGAGGATCCCTAAACCTAGTAATGATAATTTAGATAGGGACGAGTCTAACAAGTGTTTTGGTTGTGAAGGTTATGGCCATCGAGCTTATGAGTGCCCCACTAAACTAAGGAAAGAGGGTAAACGACCCACTGCATATAATGCAACCCTTAGTGATAGTGATAAGGAAGAAAAGCCCGATTCCCCCACTAAGAAAAATTTTGTGGCTTTTATGGCTAGTCATGTGAGTGATTGTGACAACTCATCGATTGATGAAACGATAGCACATGCCACTTCCAATGTCATTGTTCATGATTCCCTTGTTTTTAATGATAGTGAGAGTGGAGAAGAGAGTGAAAATGAAGAAGAGGTTGATGTGAGTGAACTTCAAAATGCTTTTCATGAATTATATAAAGAATCTATTAATTTGAAAAGAACTAATTTGAAGTTAGAAGCTTTTTTAAGAAAGAGTGTCAAGGTCGTTGATGATAGTGCCTTAATAGAAGACCTTAGGACACATGTGAGGACTCTTCAAGAGAAGCTTGATTATGTAGAAGGCGAAAGAGATAGCCTTAGGGGTTTAATGGAATCCTTGAAAAAGGAGCTTCTTGCTTTTGAAGAGCGAAATGTTTTACTAGAATCTAACATTGCTGAATTGGAAAATAAATTAAAAGATTCTAGTAATGTCAAATTTGATTTGGAATGTCGTTCAGAAAAACTAGATAAAATGTTAGGAACGGTCCAAATTAAAAATGACACTTGTGGTTTAAGCTTCAATCCTTGTAATGTATTTACTCATAATGCCCAAACCAATGTTGTAGAAGAATCAACTAGGAATACTTTTAAAGATCACTCCTTAAGTAAATATTTTCGACATATTCTCACTTGTACACATTGTGGTCGACAAGGTCATCTTAGGAAATTTTGTTTAGATCTTAAACGAATTCCTAGAAAACCCCATAGTAAAGTAACCACGGTAGTTAACATTCTGTGACACCCCGACTAATTAAATACCGGGTAGCTACTCCTTTATTAAATTAAATCAAAACGCCAAGTTGGCTCAGTTAATAGCATCACTGTCGAAAACATTTTATTATTACTAACCACCTAGTATTTAAAAAGTAAGTTGCCAAATTTTAATTAAAGTCTGATTAACATGCAACAAGTGTAAAGAAGAATAAAAACACCATTCACCATAATGAAGTAAATAGAATAACCGTCACATGATATAAATAAATCTGGAGGGAAAACTCCTCATAACACAATCCCACAACTGAAGTAAATACTGAAATACTGAATACTGAATGAATACATGCCAAAGTCTGAAAAACCGAAATGGAAATGTATCTAATATAATTTGGGCAACATGCCCTACAACTGAGGAATACTGAATAAGGAATCCAAATGATATAAGCGTCTAAAAGCAAATCCCTGTAGCTTCCACAAGCAGCTACAGCTCGTCATTAGAATGAGAATCCTATGCATGGTGACCTTGTGGCTGGGCACCTAAAATGGTTTTACAAAAAGATAGATTTGAAAGCAAACGGGTCAGAGCCCGAATGTGGAGATATTTTAAAAACCTGCAAGTCCTTTAAAAAGATTTAAAACAGTATATGCAAAGTACATGTTAGGACGTGCTCTCACATGATATACTCACCTCTCGTCTAACTGTGCACTCCTAACGTTCCTGTACCCATTCATGTGTTATCTCATAACTATCTAAAGAGTTTCTAACACTTCTACTCGGTTCACGATATAAGTTCCATCATTAACAATTAAATAGAGAGTTCTACGTTAATTCCCGGATTCCCAATCATTAACAAAACCATTTATTGATAAAAGTTCCCTTTTTATCTTTTCAAAACATTACCATAATTATCCTCACAATTTAACATAGTAAATTCCTTCTCATATAACCGTATATTTTCACATCTTAATTATACAATACAAGCACCCAAAGGCTAAGCTGCGGTGCACACATACTCTGCTATCCATCCCGGTACATCACGTATATAAGGATTACGCATTCCGAATCTCTCAGGAATCGTTCAGATAATAACATCACAAATAATGGAGGCCAACACAGTCACCATCACATGGGTCACGCACATACCTACGCTCCCATGATCAGCAAAACTTATTAATATCCCAATAAGTCCTTCAATGACCTATGTTCATCGAGGTAACCAATCTAAATCCAGGCAACACAAGGATAATAAGGCCCTAAGCGAACGTAAACCTCCCGTGATAGCAAGTATGGTAGGTATGTCATACACATAAAGTTATATACTAAGCATTCACACATCTTAGATATCTCAATATTAATAAGGGTATATTCTACATCATTATACCATTATTCCCAATTCATATATTTCAAGTATCCCGGTAATATATAAATTAAATAGTCGACACGTCTCACGTCGTGATTTCTTAAACTTAAAACCTATCTCAAATAGACTTTTAAGTTCCCATAATTCCCACATATAACATCTTTATACCTAAGGTCTTTACTTCTGCCCCAAACCTTGTTTCATCAAATTATTCGAATTTGTACTATTAACCCAAATATTATCTCACATAACGAATTTCATTAATTTAGAATAATTCCTCAAATTAAATTCCAATTAAAGTCCAATCTCATAATCATGCCTACTGGTCTTCCTTAAAGTTAATGGTAATCACAATGTCTCCAATAATATTATCCAAGGGTTATCATCATTAAAATTCAATTAAGGAAAAACTTTATTCATTCTGGGAAGGTCGATCGATCGACCTTTACCTTCGATCGATCGATGGTGGTCGATCGATCGACTGATGAATGTCGATCGATCGATTGCACAGGTATGGTTACGGACTGCTTCGTTTTGCAGTTACAGTTTCGACCCAAAACTCCATTTTAAGCATGAAACTCCAAGATAAGGTTGCTCTAACATTATACTAACATCCTACAACAGTATTAACATTCTAAGTCCCATAATTAATCATTTAAAAGCTTAGTTTAGATCAAAACTATATCAAAATAATTTCCAGAATTCTTCCATTCAAGAACATCATCAAACTTCTTCTAATTCCACTTTTAGATCATCAAGGTTCTGTTTAAAACATATAAATTCGTCCAGAATATACTACATGCAATTCCTACATAATTCATGGCCTTTAACTTTCAATTCATGGGTCTAATTTATCTCTAAAAATCAATTTCGAAAATTCCTAAACATGGGAACATATCTTGAATCAAAAGAGTTTAAATCACTTGCCTTAATTTATCTCAGAATTTGGTGTAGAATCTCGAAGTTAGGTTGTCCTCCCTCTGTTTTTCTGCAGAATTCTCTTCCCTCTCTCTCTCTCTCTCAAGCTCTTCTCAAGGTTTCCTTCTCTCTCTCTCTCAAGCTTTTTCCAAGGTTGAAGATAATGGAGTGTGGAGGTGTGTAATGGTTTTTGGAAGTTGGAATGATATATCAACTTCTCCCGTAGCCCATAATGGCATATAGTGTGGTTAGTGGGTTAAGTGGGTTGAGGAAATAGTCAGATTGTAATCTCTATTTTTGTCACTTTTTAATTCCCGAAAATGCAATTTACCAAAATACCCTTTTTGATGCCGGTATGGCTCACAAATACCCCGGGGCCCAAACTAAACTTCCGGCTAGTGTTTTCTGACTATCTCGACCCTTCCGGACGCGTTGACACACTCAAAATGACCATACGGTTAATGGAACTAAAATTCACTCTTTAATTTAATAACAAAATACCATGACGTGGCGGTCACACGCGTCAAGCAAAATTCCCAAATTGACGTATTTCAATTACGTGACAATTTCAATATTACCAATAATCATATAATGCCAAGTATACACATTATACTAAAATACTAACTCACATCTCGTTAATATTTTTATCCGGATTAATTTTCAATTAATAAACATTTAATTCAATTAATCCCAAAAAATAAATATCACAGAAAATACGGGGTATTACATACTTCCCCCCTAATAACTGAATTTCGTCCCGAAATTCGGAACTAGTAAGTACCTGGTAGGAATAACTCTGGATAACGTTCGCGCATCTCATCCTCGCGCTCCCATGTGGACTCCTCGACATTATGATGTCGCCACTGAACACGCACTAACGGGACTATCTTTGACCGCAGCTTCCGCTCACTTCGGTCCAGAATAGCAATAGGCCCCTCCTCGTAGGAGCTATCCGGCTGCAGATCAATATCCTCCACAGCAATGAGAGAATGAGCCAAATTATCTCTAAGATATTTCCTAAGCGAGGAAATATGAAACACATCGTGAATTCGATGTAAATGTTTCGGTAACCCAAGTATATACGCAACCGGCCCAATTCGCTCAATAATAGGAAATGGTCCCACATATCTCGGTGCCAACTTCCCTTTCTTCCCAAAACGCATAATCCCCTTCATAGGAGAAACCCTGAGCAAAACCTGGTCCCCCACTTGGAACTCTCTGAAGAATCTCTTCGCATCAGCATAACTCTTCTGTCTGTCCTGAGCCACCCGAATGCGACTGCGAATCAATTATATCCTTGCCGAAGTATCTTGAATTACTTCCGGCCCAAGTAGTTTGTTTTCCCCCACCTCCAACCAACATGCTGGGGAATGACAAGGTCTACCGTACAATGCCTCAAATGGAGCTATGCCAATGGTGAACTGATAGGAGTTGTTGTAGGGAAACTCCACCAGTGGAAGATACTGCTCCCATCCTCCCTCAAAGTCAATGGTGCACATACGTAGCATGTCCTCCAACATCTGATTTGTGCGCTCGGTCTGCCCGTCGGTCTGCGGGTGGTACGCCGTACTCAACCGTAATTCCGTGCCCATGGCCTGCTGAAAACTCTCCCAAAACAGTGAAACAAATATCTTGTCTCGGTCAGACACGATATTTAAGGTCACACCGTGAAGTCTCACTATCTCTGCAATAAAGAGCTAAGCATACTGTCCTGCAGTGTAGTCTGTCCTTACGGGTAGAAAATGAGTGACTTTTGATAACCTGTCCACAATCACCCAGATGGAGTCGTGACCTCTCTGTGACGTAGGCAATTTCGTGATAAAGTCCATAGAGATGCTCTCCCACATCCACATCGGGACCTCTAATGGCTGTAGCAGTCCTGCCGGTCTCTGATGATCCACTTTTACGAGCTGACAAGTGGCGCATTTTGAGACAAACTCGGCAATATCTCTTCATCCCGCTCCACCAATACTGACATCTCATGTCTTGGTACATTTTGTCCCCTTCGGGATGTACCACGAACCGTGAGCCGTGCGACTCTGCCATCATCTCATGCCGCAATTCCTCCCCTTCCGGGACTACCAATCTCCCATTGAAGCGTAATCCCCCGTCTGAGCTAACGGTATAGGATTCGGCTCCCTCTGCTAATAATCGAACTATCTGATCCTGACAGAACGAGTCATTTGCCTGTGCCTTCACCACCTTCGTGACAATCTGCGGTGTAACAGTCATCACAGACATGAATGATCGGGCCACTGCATCCTGGTGTCCCAATTCCTTCCACTTGGCCTTCCACACATCTGCCACCTCATCTACCGGTCTACGGCTCAACGCGTCTGCCACCACGTTAGCCTTCCCCGGGTGATACTGGATATCGAACTGATAATCTTTCACGAATTCAAGCCATCTCCGTTGCCGCATATTCAACTCCTTCTGCGTGAATAGGTACTGAAGGGACTTGTGATCCGTGAACAATCGAAATTTCTCCCCCAACAGGTAATGTCTCCAAATACGAAGAGCAAACACCACTGCCGCTAACTCCAAGTCATGGGTAGGGTAATTCTTCTCGTGAGGCTTAAGCTTACGGGAAGCATAAGCTATGGCCTGACTCTCCTGCTGCAGTACACCTCCAAGTCCTTGTAAGGACGCATCGGTGTAAACAAGATACTCAACTCCCGATCTCGGCAATGCTAATACAAGTGCTGAGGTTAGCTTGTCTTTCAACTCATCAAATGCCAACTGACAGGCATCACTCCAAATGAACGGCACACCTTTTCGGGTAAGATGTGTTATGGGACCCGCTATTGTGGAGAAACCCCGAATAAACCTCCTGTAGTATCCTGCTAGGCCCAAGAAACTACGGATCTCTGTCGGTGTCATGGGCTATCCCCACTCCCTCACCGCGTATACCTTCCCCGGATCAACCGATATTCCCCGGTCGGAAATAATATGCCCCAAAAACTGAACTTCCTTCAGCCAAAACCCGCACTTCTCATATTTTGCATACAACTCATTCTGGCGCAGTGTCTGCAAAACTAGTCTCAAGTGCTCGGCATGCTCCTCCTCTGTCTGGGAGTAAACCAAAATATCATCGATGAAGACAATGACAAACTGGTCTAGGTAATCCCTGAACACCCTATTCATCAAGTCCATAAATGCTGCTGGAGCGTTGGTCAAACCAAACGGCATAACCCGAAACTCGTAGGAACCATATCTCGATAAGAACGCAGTCTTCGAGACGTCCTCCTCCCTGATATGCAACTGATGGTAACCAAATCGCAAATCAATCTTTGAGAAGTAAGAAGCTCCTCTCAACTGGTCAAATAGGTCATCGATTCGAGGCAACGGATATTTGTTCCGTATCGTGACCTTGTTTAACTCCCGGTAGTCCACACACAATCTCAGTGAACCATATCTCTTCTTCACGAACAACACAGGGGCACCCTAAGGTGAAGTACTCCTCCGAATAAACCCCTGACCCAATAACTGCTCAATCTGATCCCGTAACTCCCTCATCTCAGCTGGAGCCATACGGTACGGCGCGCGTGCTATAGGTCTCGTATCAGGTAACAAGTCTATAACGAAATCTATCTCTCGACTGGGGGGTAGGCCTGGTATCTCCTGAAACACATCTGAATACTCCCTGACAACTGGAATGGAATCTAAAGGAATCACAACCTCCTTAGTGGTATCCTCCTCAATGTAATATAAATGAGCGGTCGAGCCTCCCTCTGGGCGAGGCATCGCCACAACAAACATCTCTTGCCCCGGAATGGCAAAAATAATGCTCCCACCGAAGCAATCTATCATGGCTCTATAATCAGCGAGCCAATCCATACCGATAATCACATCGTGAACATGCATATCTAAAACCAAGATGTCCGCAGGTAATACCAAACCACCAATCTCTACCCCCACTCCCCAACATATAAAGAATATAAGCGACCCACTCCCCAATGGTGAGTCGACACATGTAACTGTGCTCTCCGCTGTGGCTAACAACCCTAAAGCCTTCGCGAAATGTGTAGCTATAAAACAATGTGTAGCCCCCGTATCAAACAGTACCCGACCCATAGTGCCATGGATAGAAAACGCACCCTCAATCGCGGGCGGTGCCTGTGGGACTGCTGCCTAGTGGACGTTGTAGACACGTCCATACTGTAGCTGTCCCTGCTGAGCCGGAACTGCTGGAATGGGTGGCAATGCTGCCATTTGTGGCGGTGCGGGAAGAGCGGCGGGAAACATAGGCCTCTGTGGCTCCTGGCGAGGTCCCTGTTGCTGCTGCTGTTGTGGGGTCCTGCCCCTATCAGGACAGTCCTGGCGTTTATGGCCAGTCTTGACATAAACGAAACACTTCCCTGGGAAGTTACCTCCTCTCTGCCCTTGTTGACCCCGGCCCTGGTGGCTGTTACCGTTCCTCCCTTGGCCCTGCTGGCCCTGCTGAAACTGCTGATGTTGACCATTTTGGCCCTGTTGGCCCTGATGGCCGTTATGACCTTGCTGGCCATTCCGAAATCCTCCCTGACCGTTCCTGAAACCCCCTGAATGGAACCTCTTATGATCCCCCTGCTGAGAACTCTGCTCTACCTGTCTCTGCCCCTGACCAGATTGTGCCCCGCTGGCACCATGTCCTCCAGTCCTGCCCTGATGGGTAGACTCTCCCGACCGCTTGCCCTTGGCCATATGAAAACGGTGGTCCTGGCAGTGCAACAATGCAGCGTTAACCACATCAGAATAAGTGGCCAACGATAGGTTCCCTAGCAGATGCTGACGGATCCTCCAATTCAACCCGTCGGTGAACTTCTCAATCTTCTTCTTCTCTGTTGGTATCTCTTCTGGAACGATGTTCAACAGATTAGTGAACTCAGCCTCATACTCGGCCACTGTCTTGCCTTCCTGCCTTAGACTCATCAACTTCCTCCTCATTTCCATGTGAACAGCCGATGGAAAGTACTTGCGGTCAAACCGTACCCAGAACTCCTGAATCGTGAGAGTATCCCTCTCCTCTGCGGTGGTAATAGACTCCCACCACTGTAGTGTAGATCCCACTAGCTTGAAAGTAGCTAGAACCTGTTTCTGAACATCAGTGCACTCATGCATCCTCAAATGCCTCTGTATATCCTTCCTCCATTGGCTCGAGACTACCACATCTGAGCTTCCTGCAAACTCTGGCGGATGCGCTTTCTGAAAAGCGTCACGTACACGCTCCCAAGCAGACGGGAACTGAGTTGTTTAAACTGGCGCGGCAACCGGCGCCTGAGGCGGTGCCTGCTGAACAACAGCAATGGCGGCATTTACCGCTTGGGCTACAATAGCTGCAACCTCAGCGGCGTTCATCATGCCTTGAACAGGTGCGGGCTGTGGTTCTGGTGCCGCATTCCTGGGAACTCGTGGTGCACGTCGTGGAGGCATTCTGAAATAAGAATAAAGTCTATAAGTTCACAGTTATAAACTTTAAAATAGCTGAAGAACGTAGCATAAACAAAAGAATACAACAGTCCTAAAATATAGGGCTCTATATCAAAGAAAGCTCAGCGAAAACATAATAAGCCGTTCAGATCCTAATGGACACTAGAACCTGATGCTCTGATACCACCTGTGACACCCCGACTAATTAAATACCGGGTAGCTACTCCTTTATTAAATTAAATCAAAACGCCAAGTTGGCTCAGTTAATAGCATCACTGTCGAAAACATTTTAGTATTACTAACCACCTAGTATTTAAAAAGTAAGTTGCCAAATTTTAATTAAAGTCTGATTAACATGCAACAAGTGTAAAGAAGAATAAAAACACCATTCACCATAATGAAGTAAATAGAATAACCGTCATATGATATAAATAAATCTGGAGGGAAAACTCCTCATAACACAATCCCACAACTGAAGTAAATACTGAAATACTGAATACTGAATGAATACATGCCAAAGTCTGAAAAACCGAAATGGAAATGTATCTAATAGAATTTGGGCAACATGCCCTACAACTGAGGAATACTGAATAAGGAATCCAAATGATATAAGCATCTAAAAGCAAATCCCTGTAGCTTCCACAAGCAGCTACAGCTCGTCATCAGAATGAGAATCCTATGCATGGTGACCTTGTGGCTGGGCACCTAAAATGGTTTTACAAAAAGATAGATTTGAAAGCAAACGGTTCAGAGCCCGAATGTGGAGATATTTTAAAAACCTGCAAGTGCTTTAAAAACATTTAAAACAGTATATGCAAAGTACATGTTAGGACGTGCTCTCACATGATATACTCACCTCTCGTCTAACTGTGCACTCCTAACATTCCTGTACCCATTCATGTGTTATCTCATAACTATCTAAAGAGTTTCTAACACTTCTACTCGGTTCACGATATAAGTTCCATCATTAACAATTAAATAGAGAGTTCTACGTTAATTCCCGGATTCCCAATCATTAACAAAACCATTTATTGATAAAAGTTCCCTTTTTATCTTTTCAAACATTACCATAATTATCCTCACAATTTAACATAGTAAATTCCTTCTCATATAACCGTATATTTTCACATCTTAATTATACAATACAAGCACCCAAAGGCTAAGCTGCGGTGCACACATACTCTGCTATCCATCCCGGTACATCACGTACATAAGGATTACGCATTCCGAATCTCTCAGGAATCGTTCAGATAATAACATCACAAATAATGGAGGCGAACACAGTCACCATCACATGGGTCACGCACATACCTACGCTCCCATGATCAGCAAAACTTATTAATATCCCAATAAGTCCTTCAATGACCTATGTTCATCGAGGTAACCAATCTAAATCCGGGCAACACAAGGATAAGAAGGCCCTAAGCGAACGTAAACCTCCCGTGATAGCAAGTATGGTAGGTATGTCATACACATAAAGTTATATACTAAGCATTCACACATCTTAGATATCTCAATATTAATAAGGGTATATTCTACATCATTATACCATTATTCCCAATTCATATATTTCAAGTATCCCGGTAATATATAAATTAAATAGTCGACACGTCTCACGTCGTGATTTCTTAAACTTAAAACCTATCTCAAATAGACTTTTAAGTTCCCATAATTCCCACATATAACATCTTTATACCTAAGGTCTTTACTTCTGCCCCAAACCTTGTTTCATCAAATTATTCGAATTTGTACTATTAACCCAAATATTATCTCAGATAACGAATTTCATTAATTTAGAATAATTCCTCAAATTAAATTCCAATTAAAGTCCAATCTCATAATCATGCCTACTGGTCTTCCTTAAAGTTAATGGTAATCACAATGTCTCCAATAATATTATCCAAGGGTTATCATCATTAAAATTCAATTAAGGAAAAACTTTATTCATTCTGGGAAGGTCGATCGATCGACCTTTACCTTCGATCGATCGATGGTGGTCGATCGATCGACTGATGAATGTCGATCGATCGATTGCACAGGTATGGTTACGGACTGCTTCGTTTTGCAGTTACAGTTTCGACCCAAAACTCAATTTTTAAACATGAAACTCCAAGATAAGGTTGCTCTAACATTATACTAACATCCTACAACAGTATTAACATTCTAAGTCCCATAATTCATCATTTAAAAGCTTAGTTTAGATCAAAACTACATCAAAATAATTTCCAGAATTCTTCCATTCAAGAACATCATCAAACTTCTTATAATTCCACTTTTAGATCGTCAAGGTTCTGTTTAAAACATATAAATTCATCCAGAATATACTACATGCAATTCCTACATAATTCATGGCCTTTAACTTTCAATTCATGGGTCTAATTTATCTCCAAAAATCAATTTCGAAAATTCCTAAACATGGGAACATATCTTGAATCAAAAGAGTTTAAATCACTTGCCTTAATTTATCTCAGAATTTGGTGTAGAATCTTGAAGTTAGGTTGTCCTCCCTCTGTTTTTATGTAGAATTCTCTTCCCTCTCTCTCTCTCAAGCTCTTCTCAAGGTTTCCTTCTCTCTCTCTCTCAAGCTTTTTCCAAGGTTGAAGATAATGGAGTGTGGAGGTGTGTAATGGTTTTTGGAAGTTGGAATGATATATCAACTTCTCCCGTAGCCCATAATGGCATATAGTGTGGTTAGTGGGTTAAGTGGGTTGAGGAAATAGTCAGATTGTAATCTCTATTTTCGTCACTTTTTAATTCCCAAAAATGCAATTTACCAAAATACCCTTTTTGATGCCGGTATGGCTCACAAATACCCCGGGGCCCAAACTAAACTTCCGGCTAGTGTTTTCTGACTATCTCGACCCTTCCGGACGCGTTGGAGCACTTAAAACGACCATACGGTTAATGGAACGAAATTCACTCTTTAATTTAATAACAAAATACCATGACGTGGCGGTCACACGCGTCAAGCAAAATTCCCAAATTGACGTATTTCAATTACGTGACAATTTCAATATTACCAATAATCATATAATGTCAAGTATACACATTATACTAAAATACTAACTCACATCTCGATAATATTTTTATCCGGATTAATTTTCAATTAATAAACATTTAATTCAATTAATCCCAAAAAATAAATATCACAGAAAATACGGGGTATTACCCATTCCTACACCCCAAAATAGTCATTCCTCATTAATTTGGGTTAGGAAATCCGACTTGGTTGCCTTACAAAATAGGGTTGTTGATTCTCATTTACTTTCACATCCTTCCTCCCTTGCTAAATCTAAAGGATGAATGTGTTAGTGTTTGCATACTTTAGCGTTTGTACTTTACGCTATATTCATATGCTAAATGTATGCTTGTTTAGTCATTTTCTTGTCATAACCTTATTTCATATCACATGCTAGATATCATGACGTGTTTATCTTTTTGTATTATATTTTGTGTTTGAATTAATTGAAAAATATAAAAAGATTTTTGTTTATCATTTGTGTTTTATTTATTTCCTTTAAGCTTAATGAAAAATACAAATGATTTTTGTTTATCCTTTTGAGTAAATATTTATTTTTGATTAAAAATGTTAAAAACTCAAAAAGATTTTATTTTGTGTGTATTTTAGTTTGACACACTTTATGTGGCATATATCTGTGTTTGAATCCTATCGTTTACGCTCCCATATGGCTAGAACTTTTGGTTTAGATTTTCAATCCTTAAAATGTTCTTTACCATGTTTTATATGGAGTAGTTGGATTTTGTATTGTTTAAATGGATTCTATTTTATATGCCTCTTTTCACACATGCACGAGCTCTTTTGAAATTTTAATGTCACATGTTATATTTGAGCTTTTTGAGGTGTTCTCCTATCAATCGTCATCTACATATCTATGACCTAGGAGGACTAGTGCATGTCAAAATCCGTTGCATGTGAGATTTGTGTGAAAAATGAAAACATGATAAATCTAAATGTGCACGGGGAAGGGCTCCAAAAGGATGAATTACATCCTTTGCGATAGTAAGCCACCGTTGATTGGATCTAAAAGAAATACGTGATCCAAAGGCCTAAAAACAGAATATTTGGCATTAAAAAGAAATCAATTGCCAAGGCCTATGTTTGTTTGATATATTCATTCAACATTAATATAAATGCAAATTGAGGGAGAATTGGATGGTATATCAACGGTTTGCACAATGTCCGTTTATCCTAGTTGTCTTTAATGTCATGACTCTACTTGGTTTGTAGAATCATCATCATGCTAGGCTTGTATGCATTGTGTATGTTTGTTCATTGAGTTCAATCTTTATATTGTCACATGAGGTTATATTTAACTGTGATGAAGTTTGCAATCAATTGAGAACTCCGTGAACGTTTCTTAAGTGTTTGGGTCTAAATTTAATTGTTGCTAGATCACACCCCTACACTTCCGTTTCCATATGACACATTTTTGCCATACGAGTGTGTAAACTTATTGTATTTTGTGTCATGTGTGTGTTTATATCTATCTATATATGCACGTACTTATTGGTATATTTATAGTATATATATATATATGATATTTATTTGTCTTTGCTTTGCTTTTATTGCCCATATGCTGTCATGTCTTTTATTTAAGCTTCCACATGCTGTTTATTAGTCCTTTATCCTTTGCCTATTCCTGAACAAAAAGGGAGAGAATGATGATAGGGGGAGAAATGCTATCTAATCCTATTATCGTATCTCAGTTTGGGGAGATTTATCTTAGGGGGGGACGTCTTTCTAAGTAGGTCATGTGTTTGATAAAGGGGAGAATTATAGGGGGAATAATTTAATTAATTGCATTTTATATTTTGATATTCCCTATGCATTTGATGAGTTTGCTTAAGTGTGCAGGAATTCTACTAAAGCAGCATTGTTTAATGGCAAAGCGTTTGATCCTTGGGTTGAGTCAAGATTGGGCGGGTTATGTTTTGAGTCTAGTAGAGCTTGACGGCCCTTTAGGATTTTTTATTTGGTTTTTGTCCCGGAATAGCCAAAGGGGGAGATTTGTAAGGACACAAATTTCCAATTGAGTCCATATATAGTTTTGGCTCAATTCCGGCAAAAACATTTATTCATAGGATAGTATTTATTTGTAATATTCTCAAGCCTATGAAGTATGTATTGAAGACGTAGCGGCAAAGAATTTAAAGCTTCATCAAAATGCCGATTTGCGTGCCTCGTTTCTACGTCATCAACTAAGGTTCCATGCTCCCAAGGTATGAATGTAATTATATTTATATAGGAGCTTGGAACAATATGTATTGGGTGTTAGGTGTAATAAAAACTGCATTTTATTTTCAGAAAGAATCAATTAGAACTTTAAAATAAGTATATAAAAGTTTCTGGGCCAAAATCGAATTTTACAAACTTTCTGGTCGTTCGTTAGAAATGTCGTTCGAACGAGTTTTTTCGTTCGAAACAGGTTTCGTTCGAACGAGTTTTTCGTTCGAACCAGTTTTCGTTCGAACGAGTTTGCCAACGACCCTAAACTGGTCAGTCGTTCGATATGTCGTTCAAACGAGTTTTTCGTTCTAACGAGGTATCTAACGAGATTCTAACGAGCCCAGGCTGGTCGCTCGTTAGAAGTCTCGTTTGAACGAGAGTCAAGTTCGTTCGAACGAGATGCCAGGGCGGGAACAGTTTTGAGCAGTTTTTGGCAGTTTTCTCCCACTTTCCCCACTTGGTTTTTAACCAACTTTTTCAAGACTTAATATGTGCGGGAAACACATTTTTCCAATTCATTTCCATCTCTAAAGGAGAGTTTGAGAGAAAAATTTCTTTTGGGAAAATGTTCATGTTTTGAGTGTTAGTTCTTAATGAAAAATTCATACACACTCTAGTTTACACCCAATAGTTGTTTATTCCAAGTTTCTATATTCATATTCTTTACTTGGAGTTTTTGGCACCGGTTTTCTCTACCGAATTCAAGAAGAGACGTTTCGGGTTTGCTTCTACACCCCATCACAAAGAAGACTTTTTGTTGAGATTCTACCCATACGGAGAAAGGCTCCATGCTTGGGTGACGGTGACCATATACAGTCCCATCGGTGGATTCCGAGACCGCGGTGGTGTTCCGAGGTTGTCAGCTAGGAAGAGGTTTCTACGAGAAGGAGCAACAAGGCTTGAGAGGGTTTGAGTCGAGGATGTAAGTCTTTTGTCTTGTAATTGTAATTCCATATCTAGTGGACTTGTGGCTAGGGCCGTCCGAGGTTGTTTCCCGTCTTGGGTTTTTCCTCGTACATCTCGGCGTAGTGTGATATTGTTTATTTTATCTTGCATCATAATTTAGAACGCATGCTTAGAATAAATTCAAGATAAAAGTTTGTTTAATTATCACACTCATTTAATTTGGGACTAAATTAAATATTGGGTAAATTTGGTTTATTCAAGTCATTTGCTAAAATTGGTTTCGCCTAACTTTGGATAATTGAAAATTATGACTTAGGCAAATTCTAGGACTTGGATTAACTTATTTTAATTTTTTTTGAAGAAATTAAAATTCGACCTTGTTTATAAAGTTGAACCATCACTTATATACGCTTCCGCATCATCTATTGAGTTTATATTAAAAAGGAAATTTTTACTTTTACATGCACAGTTGACTAAGGGTTGTTCACCAGGTTTAGAGTGGGATACACTTTTATCTGATGATATCATTTGATTCCTATCTCTAGATTGTATATTTTTTACATTTATTTGTTTGATTTTTTTTAAAAATAAGAAAAAGACCAAAAGTTTTTTCTTTTGCTAATTTTTTTAAAAAAACTCAAAAAATGTTTTGTATTTTGTTTACACCGTTTATGGATGAACATTTAAGATAACCATTGTCACAACGTCATTTCGTATTTCACGTGGCTATTTGATAGTGATTTCAAATGTTACATCATTTCATCCATGTGCTTTACATTGATTGGAGTGTTTGAGATATAATTCGTGATATTTTCTACATGTTTGGCTCCTTATCTCCTTTATTGCACACATTCATGGTATTATTTGAGTATTTTACTTATCTATCTCATATTGGCTTGAGTGTTTCCATATCAATTCTGTCTATACAACGAGTCAGATTCGATAATACAAGATAAATAAAAGGTGTGCAAGTTTTATAACGTTTGCCACGAGTTTGTGTGAATTTTATAAACGGTGAAGCACTAAGAAAGGTACATATTTATCCTTTGTGATTAAGCCTCCATTTAAATTGGACTTAAAAAATTGAGGAATTTTAATTATCCGGGGTCCAACGAGGTTTAAAAGAGCCCGAAAATATTTAAAGGCAATAAAAAGAAATATACACCAATAATGCGCCATTAGGTTTTTTCACCAACTCTCCAATGTTTGAGAATTTAAATCACCTCAAAAAGAAAATATAAATGAGGGAGTTTGGTTGGAGAATTAAAACGGCCTTGCACGTCCTTCAAAAGTCTTGAAAAGGCATGAAATCATTTTGGACGTTTTTGGTGTGGAAATCGCTTTAAGCTTTGATTTGGTGATTTGATCGAGTAAATTTCTTTTAATTCCATATTTTTTACACCAAAGGGTGATGTTGAGTTTATTCGTTAGAAATATCCGAAATTCATTGATTAGGAATAAATTCTTCACATTTATCACCTTAATTTTTGTATTTTTATGATCCTCTGCAGTATAAATAACTTGGATTTGTCTCATAATTATGCTACTAACCCTTTTTGGCAAGTATTTCATATTTTGTGTATCTCTTATGTGTTTTACAGGTATTTCATGCAAGAAAGATGGAAAAGAGAACTCAAAATAGTGAAAGAAACTAAGAATCGGGGAGTTGAAGGGAATTTTCATAATTTTTCAGCGTTAGTCCGGAGGTTGGGCCAACTAGAAAGTTGAAGAGCTTTCAATTACAAGAACACTAGAAAAAAGAGCACCTCAATCCGAGCTACAGTGAAGAAGTTATGCCAATTTGAAGTTGAGAAAAAATCCAAGAAAAAAGCTTTCAAACCCAAACCGAACCGAAGTTGACGAAAAAGAACTGGTATGCCCATTTTTCACGTACCAGATCCATTACGAAATTAGTCACGCTCCAGATCCGTTACAAAATTAGTCACGCTTTCTAAGTGTGACAAATTTGCAGATACGGGATTTTTATTTTGTGTTTATCTTTTAGCCAAAAGAGTTTTATGTTTTGGAGACTCTTCTAAACGACCTCTAGCCTATATATTAAGTCATTAGAACTCTTTTTATTCATATTTCATTCATGTAAAAGCTCCATAACAAGTAGGAACATCTAGGAGAAAGATTAACATATTTTTCACCTTAATTCAAAAGCTTTTCAAGTTTTTCTTCAATCTTTGATTTCTTCTTGCATGTTCTTGTTCTTCAATCCTGGTAACTTTTATTTTCTGCACTTTTATTATTATTTCACCATGCTAGACTAGATTTCCCAAGTTTGGGATACATGAACCCAGCCTCATGTGTTAGTTGCATATCTATAACATTAATCATCTGAATTTAGTGATTGATTATGGCCGTATCGCATAGGAACATAACAATTGCAGATCTTTATATCTCGTTTGGCTCTGGGTAACCGGGATGATTTAGAATGCAATTCGAGTGTCACTATCGCGATACCGATTTACTCATCCTCAGATTAAGTATGACGCGGGCTTGAACCTCGTATACATAATGCATGGGAGTACTAAATTCTGGGCCAAATTAATCATTTAAATTTACTATGAGTATTATATCTGCAATACACTAGGGTTGGGGGATTGAATTCTCGTCCTATTTTTCTCATACATAGTTTAAAGTTTCAAATCATTTTTTCATCAGTATTTTAGGTAAATTAGTATAATTACATCTTTTCATAATTTCATATTTGCACCTAGTTTAATCATTCCCAAAACCAAATCAATTTTCCTTTTTCTTTAGAGTCAAAGTTAGGATTTCTCTGTCTATCCAACGTCGTCACGTTCACTCATCGTAGTTCCCTGAGGATTCGATACCCAGACTAGCCACTATATTCCGCAAGAGTGTAGTTACAGTTTAGGTTTTTGTATTGTGGTTGGAAGCCGATAACAACGACACGCGTATTTACACGGACGCTCGGTTTTCGACTCGATCAAAATGGCGTCGTTGCCGGGGAACTAGGTAGACTTAGGATTATATCGGGTTAATCTAAAACTTTGACCATAAAAAAGAATTCAAAAAATAAAAAATTCAAAATAAAAATTAATGAGTGTTACGAGGGAAATGCTGGATGAGAGAGAATGGCAAGATATAATAGATGAATTCCTTCATAGTAATTATCCCTCCACATCACAGAATCCGTTGGAGGAGAGTGAGAGAGAGTATTTGAATAATGAGCAAGAAAGAGCGTTAGGAGATATGAGCCTAGAGGAATTTGAGAATGAATTTGGGATGGTGGATGAGAGCTGCACTATCGAAGTCCAATCACTATTGGACTCATTTTGTCACATAGAAGAGAGCGAATGGAAAAATAGGATTGATGATTTCCTTCTTTGTGACCATCCACCCAGGCCACTGGAGTTCTCGGATGCAATTAAGGTCATGGTTAGAGTATCATATGATTTAGAGCTTGATCCATGCATTACCAAGTTTAGGGATAATCTAGGCCATTCCAAAATTCACTTTGATATTCTCTCCAAGTCGACCCATTTGAGCTACAAGGTGATTGAGCACCTCGTTGACTTCACTCACCTCATTCATCATATGACTCGAGGTGTTCATTTTTTCTATTGGGTCGACTCCCAATTGTTTCGACTTTTGGTTTACGATGTGAGGAAGATGAGCGATACAAGAAGAACACCATTCCCCGTGCAAGGGGTTGGGTGAGTTTATATAGAAAGATGATAGGTCGTCGCACCCCTGACGTGTATGGGGTGATTGTTGTTGTATTTTTTGAGTCGTGCATAAGTGTCATATAGTGTCTTGTTGCATTTTAAATATTTGTTTATTTTATTTTTCTGCACTTATTATTTTTCCTTGTTTAGATTTTAGTCCATTTTGCTTGAGGACAATGCAAAAGTCTAAGTTAGGGGGGGTCACAAGTGTGTATTTCTAAAACTTCACAAAATTTCAAAATTCCCAAACCATTTTTAAGCCTAAAAACCTCTATAGTTTAATCCCAAACGCCTCCTCTTCAATCCCAATCAATAATATCATGATTATATAACATTAATATCTTCCCAGAATCATTAATTCATTTAAAATCATTTAAATTACATGAAATCCCCAAATTACTTCGTAAGAACCCTAATTCCCAAATTTTCAATTACAGAACCTAATCAACATCAATTTTTTCATCCGTATAAATTCTAAATTTCGTAATACCACCTCTACATATGAAGGGGTTTCCAGATTATCATTTAAACCATTACTACATGCGATTTCCTATCTCAAATTTTTGGATTTTCTTTCATAAAACTCATCCTAATCATTCCTAGACTAACATGAGTGATGCATTAATAAAATAAGAAAGATAAACACCTGCCTGGGATTTTCGATGTTCTGGATTGATGACGAATTTGGTGTGGTTGCGTTCCCCGTCGCGCGATCTACGCGTTGGTGGTGGTGGCGGTGCAAACGGATGGATTTTGGGCCTTGGATTGCTTTGGAAGCTATCTCCTTCCCTCTCCTATGGCCGTCACTTGTCTTTGGTTGTTTTAACCCTAGAAGACAACCTTAGACATCTGATATATCCCTTGAATTTTCCTGGGTTTAATTACCTAAAAATGTAAAATGTCCAAAATGCCCTCCCGGGGTACTAATTAAGCCTAAAAACTCCTCGAGACCCAAACTAAACCCCCGGGTACATTTTTCTGACTATCTCAACCCTTCCGAACATTTTGGCGCACTCAAAACGACCATACGAGCAACTTATAATATATTTAATTTTATTAATCAATATTTATTCCCGACACGACACAGGTGTGTCCCGACTTAAATTCGTTCTATTCACTCGTGACATTTAATATAACCTCTTTTATATATTACTTTAGTCATTAGTAATATTCAACAAATTTCCCATAATTACTAACCCTCATCACGTTAATAATTATAACATAATTAATTTCCGGATTTGTATTAAATAATTAATTCCCATTAAATTTAATAAATCCCCGAATTAATATAGCATAAAAATACGGGGTATTACATACTTCCCCCAAATAACGGAATTTCGTCCCGAAATTTGAAAAATAAGGCGTACCTGGTAGGAATAATTCTGGATATCTCTTGCGCATATCTGTCTCGCGCTCCCAAGTGGATTCCTCCACATTATGATGCTCCCACTGGATTCGTACAAGTGGAACTATCTTCGACCTCAATCTACTCTCACTATAGTCTAGGATAGCCACCGGTCTCTCCTCGTAAGAGATGCCAGGCTGTAAGTCTATCTCATCTATCGCAATGTGGGTATGGGCCATATCATTCAGAAGATATATTCTCAACGACGAGATGTGGAATACATCATGAATGCGATGTAAATGCTCTGGCAGTCCCAATCTGTATGCTACCGGCCCAATCCTCTCGATGATGGGAAATGATCCCACGTACCTCGGGGATAATTTCCCTCTCTTCCCGAATCTCATCACTCCTTTCATCGAAGAAACACATAGTAACACTTGGTCCCCCACATTAAACTCCCGAAAGAACCGTTTCGCATCGGCATAGCTCTTCTGCCTGTCTTGGGCTACTCGAATGCGATTCTTGATCATCTCAATCCTCGTGGAGGTTTCCTAAATCACCTCTGGTCCCAGCAACTTGTTATCCCCCACCTCGAGCCAACAAGTTGGGGAACGACAAGGCCTTCCATACAAAGCCTCAAATGGGGCCATGCCAATCGTGAACTGATAAGAGTTATTATAAGCAAACTCTACCAGTGGAATGTGTGTCTCCCAACCTCCTCCAAAATCAAGAACACACATGCGTAGCATATCCTCCAACATCTGATTAGTACGCTCTGTCTATCCATCTGTCTGTGGGTTATAAGTTGAACTCAACTTCAACTCAGTACCCATACCCTCCTGAAAACTCTCCCAGAAACATGACACGAAAATCTTATCTCTATCTAACATAATATTCAGGGGCACCCCATATAATCTAATACTCTCAGCAATGAACAACTGAGCATACTGACCCGTGGTATAGTCCGTCCACACCGACAGAAAATGAGCCACCTTGGTCAAACACTCTATAATTACCCAGATAGAGTCGTGGCCCCGCTGTGATGTAGGCAACCCTGTAATAAAATCCATGGAAACACTCTCCCACTTCCACACGGGTACTTCCAATGGCTGAAGCAACCGTGACGGTTTCTGATGGTCCACCTTTACCAGCTGGCAGGTAGAACACTTGGACACAAACTCATCAATGTCCTTCTTCATCCCACTCCACCAGTATTGTTGCCTCATATTCTGGTACATCTTATCTCCTCCAGGATGTACCGCAAATCAGGACCCGTGAGACTGTGTCTTTACTGCATGACGTAATTATGCTCCTTCTGGAACCACCAATCTCCCATTAAACCACAAACCCCCACAAAACTAACAGAATAGGACTCAGCACCCTCGGCTAAAAGTCGTACAATCTGCTCCTGGAAAAACGAGTCTGTGGTTTGTGCCTGTATCACCCTCGTAACAATCTCGGGTGTCACTGTCATAACAGATATGAAGGAACGGGCTACTGTATCCTGGTGACCCAACTCCTTCCACTTTGCTTTCCATACGTTTGTTATATCGTATACCAATCTACGGCTCAACGCATCAGCAACTACGTTGGCCTTCCCCGGATGGTACTGTATGTCGAACTGATAGTCCTTCACAAACTCTAACCATCTGCGTTGACGAATATTCAGCTCTCGCTGAGTGAATAGGTACTGCAGTGACTTGTGGTTTGTGAATAAGCGGAACTTCTCCCCCAATAAATAGTGCCTCCATATCCTGAATGCAAAAACGACCGCTGCTAACTCCAGGTCGTGGGTGGGTTAATTCTTCTCATGCGGCTTAAGTTTACGGGAGTCCAAAGCTATAGCCTTCTCTTCCTGCTGAAGTACTCCCACAAGTCCCCGTAAGGAGGCATCGGTATAAACCAGGTACTCCACACCCGATTTCGGTAAGGCAAGGACTGGTGCTGAAGTAAGCTTATCTTTCAGCTCATCAAAAGCCAATTGATAAGCATCATCCCAAACATATGGTACCCCTTTGCGAGTCAGATTCGTCAATGGACCCGCTATTTATCTAGAATCCCCGAATGAATCTCATGTAATATCCGGCTAACCCCAAGAAACTACGCACTTCCGTCGGTGTCGTGGGATGTCCCCACTCCCTCACCGCTGACACTTTAATCGGGTCAACTGCTATCCCCTGTTCAAAAATAACATGCCACAAGAATTTTACTTCTCGCAACCAGAATCCGCACTTCTCGTACTTAGCATACAACTGATTCTCTCGTAGAGTCTAAAGAACCTTTCTCAAGTGCTCGGCATGCTCCTCCTCAGAGTGTGAATATATTAAAATGCCATCTATGAAGACGATGACAAACTGATCCAAGAACTCTCTGAACACCCAGTTCATTGATTCCATGAATATGGCTGGAGCATTTGTGAGGCCAAATAGCATCACTCTGAACTCGTAAGACCCATATCGCTTCAAGAAGGCAGTCTTTGAAACATCCTGCTCCCTAATACGTAGCTGATGGTACCCCGGCCTCAGATCTATCTTCGAAAAGAAAGTTGCTCCCCTCAGATGGTCAAACAGATCGTCGATTCGAGGCAACAGATACTTATTCCGTATTGTGACCTTGTTCAACTCCCGGTAGTCCACACATAACCTCAGTGAACCATCTCTCTTCTTCGTAAACAAGACTGGAGCGCCCCAAGGTGAGGTACTCCTGCAAATGAAGCCCTGACCTAATAGCTTCTCTATCTGATCTCATAACTCTCACATCTCTGCCAGAGCCATACGGTATGGAGCGCGTGCTATCGGTCTAGTATCTGATAATAAGTCTATGATAAAGTCTATCTGTCGACTGGGGGATAGGCCTGGTATCTCCTGGAATACATCGGAATACTCACGAACAACTGGGATCAAGTCTAAGGGAATCACAACCTCCTTAGAGGTATCCTCCTCTATGTAATATAATTGAGCGGTCGAGCCTCCCTCGGGGCGAGGCATCGCCACTACAAACATATCTTGCCCCGAAATGGCAAAGACAATACTCCCACCGAAACAATCAATCATGGCTCTGTAAGATACGAGCCAATCCATACCGATAATAACATTGTGCTCATGCATATCTAAGACTAACATGTCTGCAGGTAATACCAAGCTACCAATATCTACCCCCACTCCCCGGCATATAAAGAAAATAAGCGACCCACTCCTCAGTGGTGAGTCTACACACGTCACTCTGCTCTCTGCTGTGGCTAACAACCCTAAGGCCTTCGCAAAATGCGTAGCTATAAAAAAATGCGTCGCCCCAGTATCAAACAAAACTCGACCCATAGTACCATTGATAGGAAACATACCCTCAATCGCGGGTGGTGCCTGTGGAGCCACTGCCTGGTGGACGTTATAAACACGTCCATACTGTAACTACCCCTGTTGCACTGGAGCTGCTGGAATGGCTGGTAGGGCTGGCACCTGGGCTGGAACTAGGAGGGAAGCTGGAAAAAGTGGTCTCTGTGGCTCATTATGGGCACCCTGCTGCTGTGGGGCCCTATCACCCTCTGGGCAATCCTGGCGCTTATGGACATGCTTGCCGCACATAAATAATTGTCCTATGAAGTTACCTCCCCTCTGATCCTGCTGACCACGGCCCTGCTGGCCGTTACCTCCCCGTCACTGGCCCTGTTGGCCTTGATGAAAACGCTGTTGGCCCTGCTGCTGACCCTGTTGCTGTCGGTGTTGGCCCTGCTGGCCCTACTGATTAGGCTGGCCCTGCTGTCCCTGCCTATAACCCCCAAATCCCTGTCTGGAATCACCTGAACGGAATCTCTTAGCAGGGTCCCCCTGATGGGAACTCTGCTCGTGCTGACGAGCCTGTCCTTGAGATGGTGCTCCACTAGCACTATTACCCCCAGTCCTGCCCTGCTGGCTGGACTCTCCTACTCCCTTGCTTCCCTGCAGATGAAAGCGGTGATCCTGGCAATATAGTAAAGCAGCATTGAGTACATCAGTGAAAGTACTCAGAGACAGATTTCCTATAAGGTGCTGACGGATCCTCTAAGCTAACCCGTCCACAAACAGCTTTATCTTCTTTCCCTTAGTGGGTGCCTCATCTGGAACTATGGTGAGAAGTCTCGTGAACTCCTCCTCATACTCAGTAACGGTAGAATTCTCCTACTTCAAATTCAGTAATTTCCGCCTCATCTCAGTCTGCACGGCGGGTGGAAAGTACTTGGCTCCCAGAACGACTGAATCGGGATCGTGTCCCTCTCCTCCAAGGTGGTGGTGAACTCCCACCACTACAAAGAGGCTCCCACTAGCTTAATGGAAGCCAACAACTGTTTCTACACATTGGTGCACTCATACATATGAAGATACCACTGGATATCTTTCTTCCATTAGCTGACGATGATGATATCTGAACTACCAGAGAACCCAGGGGTATGTGCCTTCTGAAAGGTATCCCTAACTCGCTCCCATGCAGATGGAAACTGTGCAGGTACTGGCGCCACTGCCTAAATCTGGGGTGGAGCCTGCTGAACCACCGCTAGTGCGGCATTCACCGCCTGGGCAACAATAGCTACTACTTCATTAGCATTCATCGTACCCTGTGCCGGAGCTGCTGGCTGTTCGGCTTAGGCACGCCTATCCTTTGGTGCACGTCTCGGAGGAATTTTAAACGTGAAGAAATTCAATAGTATACAGTTATTATCAAATCACAAATAGCTGAAGACGTAAACGTAAAAGCAAGAATACAACAATCCTAAAGTAGGGCTTGTAATACCCCGTAATTTTAAATGACTTTTAAAATGGGTTATATTTTAAATTAATGGATTAATTGGATTTTATTATTAATTAATTCATTCGGGTTTTATTCGGACGGTGGATATTAAAATGGATGATTCTAAATATTACTTAAAGATATTTAGGTAATATATGAATGTGATGTCATTTATATGACGGTGTGATGTAATATCGGTAATTTTGATTTTTAGTCAGACGCGGTATGGGACGTGTCGGGACTAATTAAAAAGAAAATTTATTTTTTATCGACCTTATAGTCATTTCAACTGCGCCGTTGCGTCCGAAAGGTTCGAAATAGTCATAAAAGTCTATTTGGATGTTAATTTTGAGTCTCGGGTCATTTGGAAATGAATAGACAACCCGAAAGGAAATTTTGGTCATTTTTCTAAGGGGGATGAATAGTGATTTCAGATTTTTTCCTATTATAAGTATTGGTAGATTAAGTGTATGGGGTTTATTCATCTCCTCTACATAAATTAGAGAAGTCATCTTCCTAGAGAGAAAAAAAGGGTGCTTGGGAAGGGAAAAGCCTACTTGGGAAGGAGAAGAACAAGAACCAAGGTTCACCACCACCAACCACCACTGGAGTTTGACCGGAGAAGGGACAACCAACTGAAATATACTACACCAAAGGATCAGACCTTCAGTAAAGGCAACTGTTTAATAATGTCAATTTAAGTTTGTATATTGTCCATGTTAGAATAGTTTGAAAAGAGAAGATTATTCATGTTTGGAAGAAATAATGGAGTATTAAATGGATTTCTGGAAACTGAAATGATATAGGAATTAAAATCATGTTTTAGGTTGATAATAATCCATGAAATAGTCATGAAACTGTTGAATAAATTATGAAAACCATTGATGTGTTCTTGAAGTTGATATGTTGATAATTTTCTAGAAATAAGGAGATAAACATGCTTTTTAATCAAATACCTTGATGATTCTAGGATGTATAGAGTATTGGAAATCGTTCATATATGTTGATATATCATGTAGTAAAGATTATAAGTAATTTGGGATGTTTAGATGACGGTTTAAATGATCATAAGTTGCTAAACCCATAGTTGCAGAAAATGCAGAAAACCTGGCTGTGACCTGAGGGATCGATCGATCGACCCCTGCCTTCGATCGATCGACCTCCCCGGAATATGTAAAGTTGTTTCTTTTTAAATGTTGATTCTTATCCCAAACCTTTTGTGGATCTTTGGTGATTATTATTTGGATATTATGGGACTTAGAAAATATCAGTAAACCCTTGATAAGATTTGAATTAATTTGATTTGGATTCAAGTGATTAAAATGATGAAAATTATATTGAATGGAATTTCGGTTGCTAGATTCATTTGTTAAATTCCAAATGGGGATGTATGAGGATTTAAGATAGGACCAGTAGGGGTGATTTAATATAACACCTGGGTATCCTTAAGTTTACAAGAGGGTTTAATCCTAAGTGAAAGAAGATGTGTTTATAAGAGATTTGAAACTATCGATTTTAACCTTAATTAAGAGGAGAACTAAACTCGTAGTAATTCGGGAAAAATGATGTTATGGACCAGTAGGATATTAGCGACTTCTTACTGAATATATGTTGAGGAAAAACCTATTTGAATCATGTGTATTGGGTGAGGGTAGCCTTAGGGTTACAATTTGAATATCCAGGACTGAGTTTAAGCTCAATATTGATTTCGCAAGGACGGAGTGTAATACAAGAGCGAAGTGGTGTGTCTCCTGGATAGAGATGGGAGTTTAGAACACTTTTGGTTGAAAGAAGATATGAGGTTATCCCGATCGCATAGTTGAAGTTGTCGGACCTCCTCGATCGAAAAAGTTAAGTACTAGTGTATTGGGGGGTTCCTTGTTTGGATTTCGCTTTGCGAGACGCTCCGCGCACGAAACTTAACGACGTCGGGAGTGGAGAGATGTTATAGGATGCGAGGATAATTAAATTATGAAGTAAAGATATGATATTTTAATACGCGGAATTTAAAAGAGATATAATGCTACGTATGGGAAATATCTTAGGGTAGTGATCTTACCTTATTGATATTATATTATAGGTATGATAATACCTATTTGATTGATTGATGATTTATGTGTATGACATACCTAGATTACTTGCTATCGATGGGAGGTTTGCGGGTGAGGGCAGTCATATCCTGATGAATCCATGGGATCTTTGATTTGTCGCTCGAGAACATAGGTCTATGAAAGACTTATCGGGGAGTTGATAAGTCCGCTGACTGTGGCTACGTAGGTATGTACGTGACCCATGGATATGAGAAATATGTTCACCTCCAATTTTTTTGTTGTTGTTTGTGGTTCGTGGAATCTTACTGAACCTTTAGTCCCCTATTCGGCGACCTGCGATGATGGGACATGATAGCAGAGTAATGCATTGCACCGCAGCTGTGACTCGGGGTGCCGTATTATATATGAATATATATATAATGGATTAAATGATTGAATGGATATATATTGTGATTTAATCTATCTACAGTGATAATTGTAGATAATCGGTGAATAGAGAAAGATAATGGAATTAAGTTAATGAATGTTTATTCTTACAGAATTGAAAAGATTAATTCATATTAATGAGAAATGATCCATGTTAATGAGAAATGATTCATGTTAATGACAAACTATTCATAAATGAGAAATGTAAATGAATAATAATGTGACGTATGGTATGGGACATACGGGGATTATGATATGGGAATGGAATTATAATATGGAGACTAGAAAAGAGGAACCATTAACAAGGAGGTTAATAGAAAACGTTAAGTGTGCACTCTAGTTGATAGGTGAGAATAACAAGTGAGAGTTGGATCTAACATGTACATAATAAATGCTTTACTGCACTTGTTAAATACTTGCTGTTTTAAAAATCATCTACACATTCGGGCTCTGACCCGTTTCCTTGAATATTTTCTTCTCTATTGTATCTTCTATATCAGGTGTCCAGCAACAGGGACGCCAACCTTAGCGGATGATGTTGAACTATGGAGCTATGGAGTTTTTGCTTAGACGCCTTTCATCTTTTGATTCACAGTATTCTTAGTTAGGGCATGTCGACCAAAGGATTTTAGTTAACTTTTCTATCGAGGTCAAATACTATTGTATTCGGGTCTTTTTAAAACATTTAACATTGTTGGGATTATTGTAAAGGATTTATCTTATTTGGGAATGTTTATTCCAATTGCATTTAAATTCTTTTGAGTTATTTATTGTGTTATCAGTGTTGTAGTATAAATTGTGTAGTGTTATTCTAAAACTAAAAATGGTTATGTTGAAATTTAAATTTGGAAAGTTTTTAACACCAGCTTAATTGGGTATTGGGTGAGTTGTAAATGTTTTCGACAGTGATGCTAAGAATGAGCCATCTGTATATTCTGTTTTAATTTGGTATGGGACTGGCCACCCGGTATTTAATTAGGCAGGGTGTTACAGGTGGTATCAGAGCATCAGGTTCTAGTGTCCTTCAGCATCTGTACGGCTTACTGTGTTTTCAGCTTAGCGTTCTTTGATGTAGAGCCCTATGCGTAGGATTATTGCTTTTCTATTTACGCATACAAACTTCAGCTATTTTGAGATATCAAATACTGATAGTGTTCTCTCATTTCAGATGCCTCCTCGACGTGCACCTCAGCCCGCCCCAGCTCAGGGTACGATGACTGCGGCCGAAGTAGCTGCAATTGTCACTTAGGCAGTCAATGCTGCTGTACCTGCTGTTCAGCAGGCTCCCGCGCCGACACCGATTGTGCCACCCGCGCAAGGGAAAGTGTTTCCTACTGCAGGGGAACGAGCGAGGGATGCCTTTCAGAAAGCGCACCCACCTGAGTTTCAGGGAGGATCAGATGTTGTGACTGCTCGCCAATGGAAGAAAGATATCCAACAGCACTTGAGAATGATCGAATGCACTGAGGTTTAACGTCAAATACTAGCTACATTCAAGCTAGTTGGGGCAGCCTTGCAATGGTGGGAAGCTACGACCACTATGGAGGAGAGGGACACAATGACTATTCAAGACTTTTGGATAAAATTTGATGGGAAGTATTTTCCTTCCGCCATCCAGACAGAGATGAGGCGAAAGCTACTTGATTTGAAATAGGGAGAGAAAACTTTGGCGGAATATGAGGAAGAGTTTACGAGATTAACTAATTTGGTACCAGCTGAAGTACCTACCGAGGATAGGAGAATCCTAATGTTCACTAATGGGTTGAACTATAAAATTCGCCAACATTTATTGTGCAATCTTTCACTACATACATATGCATATGTTTTTAATGCTGCAATGCTCCACTGCCAGGATAACCGCTTACATAATCAGGGTGTCAAGTGGGGGTTTGGGTCAAGCCTGCAAGGCAAGACTACTGGGGGAAGTTCTAGTGGGACTCAGCCAGGGCAGAGTCATCAGCGTCAGAGTGAGCAGGGTTCCCAGACAGGGGACTATGCTAAGCGTTTGCGATCTGGAGATTCTCGATTCGAGGATAGAGGTTTTGGGCAAGGACAACAGGGCCATCAGGGCCATAGACAGGATCATCAGGGCCATGGGAAGGGAGGTAATGGCCAGCAGGTTCGGGGTCAATAGGGGCAAGGTGGTGGAAAGTTTGCGGGAAAATGTTTTTTGTGTGGCAATATGGCCATAAACGTCAAGATTGTCCTGAGAAAGACAAATTTCCTCAGCAACAACATGCTCAATAGGAGCCGCAGGTACCAGTGTTTCCACCAGCTGCTCTTCCAGCTCCAGCTCCGGTGCTAGCACTACCTCCCATTCCAGCATCACCCGAGCAGCAGGGTCAGTACGGACGTGTATATAGCGTCCATCAGGCAGCGAATCAACAACCACCACCCGCGAATGAGGGTATGTTTTCTATCTAAGGGATTATGAAGCGTATATTGATTTTTGTAGTGATTGATATTGTATGGGCTAAAGGGTTGCTAAATTTAGCCTATAGCACTGTTATTTACGTAGACTCACTGAGGGGTGTGGGACACCTTTATATTACATGTTATCACGTGGGTTTGATTTTTATTATGGGATTACTTACCTTGGGCATGTCCGAGCGTGATTTGACTATCGGCATGCATTGACTTGTGGTATATGAGAGCGTATGTCTGCATCTTGTCTTCTATAAGAGAGTAGATGCGTAGACTCTATTTGAAATCGATAAAACCTAATTTTTGCTTTAAATTGATAAACCTGATATTTTTTTTTATAAACCAAATTTTTATATGTTATTGACTAAGGACTTTAGGAGTTTCGATGACCGACTACTTTAGGAAGTAGTGTATCGGGGTGGTTCCTTGTTTGGATTTCGCTTGCGAGAAACCCCACGCATGAAATCACTAACCGTTGGGAGTCGAAATAAGTTAGGTCTTTGGGAAACGAGTTTATAACCTTTGCGAAAATTTTAATATTGAAAGCGGTACAAGAGGGTGTATGGGCGCTCTGGATGATTGAATTGTAGTAATTTTCATAATTGTGAAAAAGGTAAGTAGTTGAGGCTTCAAGATTTATTTGTTCACTACGAGACGATCATTTATTTTTCCCAAATTTTGTCACGAGGATGGTATAGGAAAGATTGGTTAAAGTTTAAATTCGATTTAGTTGAAACTATATGGTGAGGCTTGGTGTATAACATCGATAGGGACTTTTGTTAATGTACTGTATGGGCGGTACGTCTTAGATTTCTTGCGATGAGAGATTTATACTCGGAGTTGACCTTACCGGTATGATTTATATTCCTAAATTTTGGGATGAAATTCTGTTGTAAGGGGGGAAGTATGTAATACCCCGTAATTTTAAATGACTTTTAAAATGGGTGATTTTTTAAATTAATGGATTAATTGGATGTTATTATTAATTAATTCATTCGGGTTTTATCCGGACGGTGGATATTAAAATGGACGATTCTAAATATTACTTAAATATATTTAGGTAATATATGAATGCGATGTCATTTATATGACGGTGTGATGTAATTTCGGTAATTTGGATTTTTAGTCAGACGCGGTATGGGACGTGTAGGGACTAATTTATTAAATTAAAAAGAAAATTTATTTTTTATCGACATTATAGTCATTTCGACTGCGTCATTGCGTCCGAAAGGTTCGAAATAGTCCGAAAAGTCTATTTGGATGTTAATTTTGAGTCTCGGGTCATTTGGAAATGAATAGACAACCCGAAAGGGCATTTTGGTCATTTTTCTAAGGGGGATGAATAGTGATTTCGGATTTTGTCCTATTATAAGTATTGGTAGATTAAGTGTATGGGGGTTATTCATCTCCTCTACATAAATTAGAGAAGTCATCTTCCTAGAGAGAAAAAAAGGGTGCTTGGGAAGGGAAAAGCCTACTTGGGAAGGAGAAGAACAAGAACCAAGGTTCACCAACACCAACCACCACCGGAGTTTGACCGGAGAAGGGACAACCAACTGAGATATACTACACCAAAGGATCAGACCTTCAGTAAAGGCAAGTGTTTAATAATGGAAATTTAAGTTTGTATATTGTCCATGTTAGAATAGTATGAAAAGAGAAGATTATTCATGTTTGGAAGAAATAATGGAGTATTAAATGGATTTCTGGAAACTGAAATGATATAGGAATTAAACTCATGTTTTAGGTTGATAATAATCCACGAAATAGTCATGAAACTGTTGAAGAAATTATGAAAACCATTGATGTGTTCTTGAAGTTGATATGTTGATAATTTTCTGGAAATAAGGAGATAAAGATGCTTTTTAATCCAATCCCTTGATGATTCTAGGATGTTTAGAGTATTGGAAATCGTTCATATATGTTGATATATCATGTAGTAAAGATTATAAGTCATTTGGGATGTTTAGATGAAGGTTTAAATGATCATAAGTTGCTAAACCCGTAGTTGCAGAAAATGTAGAAAACCAGGCTGTGACCTGAGGGATCGATCGATCGACCCCTGCCTTCGATCGATCGACCTCCCCAGAATATGTAAAGTTGTTTCTTTTTAAATGTTGATTCTTATCCCAAACATTTTGTGGATCTTTGGTGATTATTATTAGGATATTATGGGACTTAGAAAATATCAGTAAACCCTTGATAAGATTTGAATTAATTTGATTTGGATTCAAGTGATTAAAATGATGAAAATTATATTGAATGGAATTTCGGTTCCTAGATTCATTTGTTAAATTCCAAATGGGGATGTATGAGGATTTAAGATAGGACCAGTAGGGGTGATTTAATATAACACCTGGGTATCCTTAAGTTTACAAGAGGGTTTAATCCTAAGTGAAAGAAGATGTGTTTATAAGAGATTTGAAACTATTGATTTTAACCTTAATTAAAAGGAGAACTAAACTCGTAGTAATTCGGGAGAAATGATGTTATGGACCAGTAGGATATTAGTGACTTCTTACTGAATATATGTCGAGGAAAAACCTATTTGAATCATGTGTATTGAGTGAGGGTAGCCTTAGGGTTACAATTTGAACATCAAGGACTGAATTTAAGCTCAATATTGATTTCGCAAAGACGGAGTGTAATACAAGAGCGTAGTGGTGTGTCTCCTGGATAGAGATGGGAGTTTAGAACACTTTTGGTTGAAAGAAGATAAGAGGTTATCCCGATCGCATAGTTGAAGTTGTCGGACCTCCTCGATCGATAAAGTTAAGTAGTAGTGTATTGGAGGGGTTCCTTGTTTGGATTTCGCTTTGCGAGACGCTCCGCGCACGAACCTTAACGACGTCGAGAGTGGATAGATGTTATAGGATGCGAGGATAATTAAATTATGAAGTAAAGATATGATATTTTAATACGTTGAATTTAAAAGAGATATAATGCTACCTATGGGAAATATCTTAGGGTAGTGATATTACCTTATTGATATTATATTATAGATATGATAATACCTATTTGATTGATTGATGATTTATGTGTATGACATACCTAGCTTACTTGCTATCAGTGGGAGGTTTGCGCGTTAGGGCAGTCATATCCTGTTGAATCCGTGGGATCTTTGATTTGTCGCTCGAGAACATAGGTCTACGAAAGACATATCGGCGAGTTGATATGTCCGTTGACTGTGGGTACGTAGGTATGTGCGTGACCCATGGATACGAGAACTATGTTCTCCTCCAATTTGTTTGTTGTTGTTTGTGGTTCGTGGAATCTTACCGAACCTTTAGTCCCCTATTCGGCGACCTGCGATGATGGGACATGATAGCAGAGTAATGCATTGCACCGCAGCTGTGACTCGAGGTGCCGTATTATATATGAATATATATATAATGGATTAAATGATAGAATGGATATATATTATGGTTAAATCTATCTACCGTGATAATTGTAGATAATCGGTGAATAGAGAAAGATAATGGAATTAAGTTAACGAATGTTTATTCTAACAGAATTGAAAAGCTTAATTCATATTAATGAGAAATGATTCATGTTAATGAGAAATGATTCATGTTAATGAGAAACGATTCATAAATGTGAATGTAAATGAATAATAATGTGACGTGTGGTATGGGACATACGGGGATTATGATATGGGAATGGAATTATAATATGGAGACTAGAAAAGAGGAACCATTAACTAGGAGGTTAATAGGAAACGTTAAGTGTGCACTCTAGTTGAGAGGTGAGAATATCAAGTGAGAGTTGGATCTAACATGTACATAATAAATGCTTTATTGCACTTGTTAAATACTTGTTGTTTTAAAAATCATCTACACATTCGGTCTATTACCCGTTTCCTTGCATATTTTCTTTTTTATTGTATCTTCTATATCAGGTGTCCAGCAACAGGGACGCCAACCTTAGCGGATGATGTTGAACTATGGAGCTATGGAGTTTTTGCTTAGACGCCTTTCATCTTTTGATTCACCGTATTCTTAGTTAGGGCATGTCGCCCAAAGGATTTCGGTTATCTTTTCTATCGAGGTCAAATACTATTGTATTCAGGTCATTTTAATACATTTAACATTGTTGGGATTATTGTAAAGGATTTATATTATTTGGGAATGTTTATTCCAATTGAATTTAAATTTTTTTGAGTTATTTATTGTGTTATCAGTGTTGTAGTATAAATTGTTTAGTGTTATTCTTAAACTAAAAATGGTTTTGTTGAAATTTAAATTTGGAAAGTTTTTAACACCAGCTTAATTGGGTATTGGGTGAGTTGTAAATGTTTTCGACAGTGATGCTAAGAATGAGCCAACTGTATATTCTGTTTTAATTTGGTATGGGACTGGCCACCCGGTATTTAATTAGGCGGGGTGTTACAGGGCTCTATAGAAAAAATGTTAAGCTGAAAGCGAAATAAGCCGTACAGATCCTAAGGACGCTAGAACCTGATGCTCTGATACCACATGTGACACCCCGCCTAATTAAATACCGGGCGATCACACCTTTATTAAATTAAAATCAAGGTGAACAGTTGGTTCATTCTTAGCATCACTGTCGTAAAAATAACTTTTCCAATTTAAACACCTTAATTAATTAAGCTAAGTGTCAAAACCATTTTTAAACATTACTTTCCAAATTTTATTTTAAAAACAAAGATTTAATCACTTACAACAATTTAATATTAAATAATCACACCACAATAATCCTAGAACACATAATCCAAATAATTTAAACATTCAACAACTAAATCTCAACATTTAAAACTTAAAGTAAAACATCCAAACAGTAATAAATCCCAAAATGACAATACTAGAAATATCTGAATCACAATGTCCAAATAAACAACTGAATAATGGAAAAGGTGATCATGCCCCACTAAATGAGTATGCTAGGACTGGAATCAAATAAAGAAGTCGTCTAAGCAAGGGGCCTGCAACTCCCACCTAAGCTGCAGCGCGTTCCTTCCAAAGGATCCTATGCAAGACGCCCCTGTGGCTGGGCACCTGTAATATATATATATACAAAAGAGAAATAGAAATAGAAACGGGTCAGAGCCTAATAGTGTATATGATTTAAAAATTCTTTTAGCAAGTATTTAAATTGTTTACAGGCCAATGCAACAACATATTAGTGCGACACTCTCTTGAAAAATTCTCACCTCTCTTCTAATGTGCACACCTATCGCACTAACCTTCCCAACGGTTTATCTTATCATATATCGCAATAATATTCCTAGTGATTTAACTTATCTTAGGTCACTCGTAAGATTTAAAACTGGACAACATAATGGTTGTTAATGTAAAAAATTAGATCACTCTAATAATTCAATCACAAATAAATAAATGAGACAGAGAATTTTAAAGTGGTTCAGCCTTATAAGAATGGCCTACGTCCACTATTGCTTTATATTTGAGTGTTTGGGAATTCTCGATTACAAGTTATCTCAAGAAATTCCCATCTGGGAGTCCCTTTTACAATGAGGATTGTACAATGTATTTATAGCCCTGAGGATGTAATGTGAAAGGTTACTACATTAAATGATATACGTATGAAAGGGTAATACATTTAATGCCCTCTTTGCGTGCGCGTCCAAATGATAAGCATTTAATGAGCATTTAAACTGTTGGTATCCTACTTCGAGGTGCAGCTCGGACCGCCATGAGTTGCTCGGACCGCCTAAGCTTCTCGGTATTTAAGAGTTCCTCGGAGAGGCATTGTTCCTCGGAGCTTGTGAGTTCCTCGGGGAACTAGTCTTCCTCATTGTAGTCTTGTTCCTCGGAGCGAGTGGGTTCCTCAAAAGTGTTTGTTGTTTCCATGTAGATAGCCACGTGTCTTCATTTGATTGGTCCATGTCAGCAGATTAATTTTGGTATCAACAGAAGCCCCCAATGTTTCATAGTTTAAAATTTGAGGAGTATGGAACATTCTTTCTCGGATTATGGTAGCTTTAATTAGTCTTCCTGATTTTTAGGAGTGTTTCCCTTGTATTTATTTCTCCTTCCCAATTCGTAGAATCATGCTTTTTTGGACTTTTTTGCGTGCTTCGATTCCCGCATTACTTTTCGTCTTCTTAGCTGCTGTTGTCGGCTTCGATTCCCTGCCACTTTTCCTCTTTTTAGCCGCTGTTGTCTGCTTTGATTCCAGCGCTACTTTTCATCTTTTAAGCCGCCGGTAACGCAATCATCCTTTTTAATAATCATTACTTCACCATTTCCCAAGGCAAGGTAATTAAACTACACAGACGCTCCCATCGTCTTCTACCTTTCAAATTTTTATCTTCTAGTTTTACGTCGTCTCTTTCTACTCTCTTGTGCGTTCATCTTTTTCCGTCGTTCGTTGTCAACAGCTCTACTCTTTTTCTGTAAGATCTTCTTCTTTCTTCTTCATTTCTTTTATTCATCATCATGGTTTACTCTATTGAGTCTCTTGAAAAGTTTCGCTTTGATTTTTCCATTCCCTCTTGGGTTGTCTTGGAAGAGCTTTCTGAGCCTTATGATTATTTCAATTTGGCTGAGGGACATTGGTTCCCCTGTATTTTTATTGCTGAGTGTGGATTTTCTTTTCCACCAAATCCCTTCTGTCTGGAATTCTGTCATTATTTTGACGTCGTTCCTGTGAGAATAGCCCCCAACACATGGAGAATAGTTAATGGGATGCATAAATTAAATCAAGTCCATGGAACTCACATAGGAATTCCAGAAATCATGTACTGCTATAGATTGACAGTTAATGATAATATTTTTTATTTAAAAACTAGATTTTTAAATAGAGCCTTAGTAGTCAATCTCCTTGATGCCAATATGGATTATTTTGAACACGGGGTTGTCATAAAAAACTGGCAACACCCTCCATTAGCTGGAGATGAAGTTTACCAGGGTCCCAGATGCCCTCCTTATGGCAATGGGATAGGTTATTTTTATTTTACTTTATTTATTTTGAAATCATGTTTCTTTTGTGTTTGATAAAATGTGCCACTGATAACAATGTTTATCTATTTGCAGTTGATAACAAAAGAAAGTGCCCAAAGGAAGCAGATGCTAATGTAAGACATCTGAAACTTATATGGAGTCTGCATCAGATTGTTGCCGACGAGCACATTAGGTCGGCCTCGCATCTGCTCCAGTACAAGAGCTACACCACTTCCTTCACTGATCGTCTAGTGATAAGTGAATCAGAGCCAGTTCCAGCTTCCATAAGCTCATCGCCTGAATCCCATATTCCATTAAGTGAAAAGATGAAGAAGAGAAGACCTCCTACCCTGTTTGAGAAGACTGCTTTCGATTCTGGGGAGGCAAAGAGGAGTAGTATTGATGTCCCAAGAGAGGGAACGAAGAAGAATGATGCACCTTCCTCAGCTACTGCAGTTGTGAAGGTTGCTGAGAAGGCCGCAGTGGCTCCGAGCAGGTCTTCTACTCCTGGAGAGGTGATTGTGATATCACCGACCAAGGATTCTTCCTTGGTTGAATCTGTACCTGTCCCCCCGAGGAGGCTAAAGAAAAGCTCCTCGATCAATTTGGCTGATACCATTTCTCAACCCCCAGTTGCTTGAACTGGGGTTCCATCTTTTATTCCCCCGAGCTCTGCCATGAGCTCGGTAAAGTCCTCGACCATTCCTGAGGTACAAAGTACTGGAGAAAGCCTTACTCGGGACATGGTCACCTCACTAGCTGCTCGTCATATTGCTTCTGTAAGTCTTCTTACTTTCAATTTTTCATATTTCCTTTGTCATTTATGTTTCTAACTTGCTTTCTGTTTCTGTTCACAGTTGACGAGCTTCTTTAACATAATCCTGAAGAAGGATGAGGCAATTAAAGCTTCATGCTCCTCGTCCAGCGTGGAGGGAGCTTTGGAGGAAGCTAAAAAATCTCTGGAAGATTCTCGCCAGACATATGCCACTGATAAAGCTGTCTGGGAGAAGAAGCTTGCCTCCACCGAGAAGGATGAATCTCGAGCTGTTGAAGCCTCCAAAGAGTTGGAGAAGAAAAATAATGCCTTGGAGAAGGCAAATAAAGAGCTCGAAGAGAAGCTCAAAACTGCTGGAGAGCTGGAAAATAAACTCAAAGTTGCCGAGGAGGAGTTGGCTAAACTTCAGGAAGTAGGTCGGCAGAAGGAGGAGGTAGAAAATAAGTTGAAGGCTGCTGAGAACCTACTGTCCGAGAAGCTCTCCTTGGAGAAACTGAAGAGGAAAGTCGCCGTGAAGAAGTCGTTCAGCTCTAGCTGGGACAAGGGGTGGAATAAGGGTTGGCTGCCATGGTATCTCAAGTGGACTATGGCAGTCTAAAGTACTTTAGGGATGGATGGGTCACTGCCCTTCAGGAAATGAAGGTCGACGAGTCCTCTGAGCTCTTCCAGAAACATATCCATGGTCCCCCTCCAACTCCGGAATAATTAGAAGAGGACGAAGCTACCTCTGAAGAGTATTCGATGGTGATGGGAGATCATGCTCTAGCCATCCAACCTGCTACTGAGGAAAATCAGCAAGTCGTTTCCTCCTCCGAGCAACTGCCTACTCTTCCCGAGCAACAATCTCTTCCCTCCGAGCAACCTACCTCTTCATCCCAGCCTCCCGAGAAGGTTTTGGGAGATAAGGAAAAGGTTTAGTGTTGTTCGGGTTTCTCTTTATTTTGTTTCTATTTTTCAAATGTAACTCAGAAGATGTAACTCTGAATTATGATCTAATAAAATTTGAACTTTTTGTATACTGTTGTCTATCTTTCATTCATACTCTGCTTATTTTTCTTATTGATGATTGCTCTTCTTTCTCTGCTAGTTTCTGGATAGGATGGAATTGCTATCTGCTTATGACACAAAATTGCTGCAACAATGTAATGAGTACTTTAAGGCTGGTCACACAGACTTGACTGCTGCACAAGTTGCAGACATCCTTGGTCATGATGCTTCAGAACAGGCAGTTGAATCATATTAGTACCTGAAGTGTCTTCTTGATGGAGCAGTGGCCAATAATGTGGCTTACTATAACATGATCGAGGATCTCCAGTGTACCCTCAAAGACCTTCAGAATCAATACAAAGAATCAACTGCCTTGTTGCATGAGGGGTACAAAAAGAAGTACAAGTTGATCATGGCTGACAAGGGCTACGAGAAGCTTTTTGCTGGGTATGATCTGAGGGAGAAAACTTTGAAGGCTGAGGTAGAGGAATGCAGACAGATTTCCAAGTTGCTGGAGCAAGAGAACAACAACTTGCAAAAAGAGCTATCACAATTGAAGTCTACAGCCTCCACTTCCAGTGCCTTGATCCCAGTGACCGATGAGGGATTCTCGTTCTTAGAGGTTGAGAATGCCAAGTTGAGGGACGAGTTGGAGACTTTGAAGAGTTCAGGCACCTCTACATCTTCTCATGGTTGAGCAAGAGCTCCTCGGGGACGAGCAAGAGCAGCTCGGGTTCTTATCGAGGAATAGAGAACTCAATCTGAGTTAGAGCACTAGGCTTTCCAATTAATGGCGAAGAACCAGGTTTTGTCTGATATGTTAAAGAAGATTAGGGACCTGGAAAAACAACTCTCTGCGCAGAAGCTAGTCTTGGAGAATAAGTAGCTTTTCATCAAGAATCTCCACGAGCAGCTAGAAAGGCTAATAAATCAATTCCACAAATAGCCCAGGGAGTTATGGATGGCTGGATACAACGAAGCATTATTCCACTTGGATGATCGTATCCAGAATGCCAACAATGAGGGCTACAAGCAAGGCTGGCTGAATGCCTTAGGTGTGCTGAAGCTCGAACAAGGTCATTATCTGTGGGACTACCATGATCCCGGGTTGCTTGACTTGTGTATGCCACCATACAATTTGGAGATGGATTGGATCCCTGCTCGGGCCATTCCTCGGAGCTTAATTTGAAAATATCTCGGTGACTACAATTTACATTCTCAAATCGAGGTATCTCGTCCCGAGAATCTTTTAGATCGCCCATCCGTGATGAATGTTAGGATGTTGAAGGACCTCAACTTCATCAATTCTCCTCCGTCTTTAAATGATCCTCCTGCGGGCGAGGAACCTGTGTCAAAAGCAGAGGGGAAGAAACTAGTAGAATAGGAATTTTTGATGTAATAGTTAGTATACATGTCAATGTAAGTGTAATTTATTTTGAATTCAATGAAAGACTTTCATTTTTGTTTGCAAATCTTGATTTCTATTGTCTTGTAATTATCAAACGCTTTATATTTATACATATTTGTTAAAAAGATAACAATATTGTGTTGTTTGTCGACCAAATCATTAACAATTAAAAAAAATTATAAGTATCAATACTTTTGCTCGATCACTTAATAATAAAGTAATGAGTATAAAAATGTTGTTTAAAATGTTTCCAATCAACCAAAGTTGTTAGATTCTACATGTCGACCAACTACAGTTAGTGGGTTTTTATCCCCGACCAGCTATAGTTAGTCTTTTTGAAATAATTTTACCCATAAAATGTTTCCGACCAATCAAGATCGGTAAATTTTGCTTGTCGATTAACTACAGTTGGTGGGTTTTTATCTCCAACCAGCTATAGTTAGTAGACTTTTCTCTTAAATGTTTCCGACCAACCAAGGTTGGTAAATTTTCTGGAATAATCTTACCTCCCGACCAACATAAGTTGGCATTTGCGAGAATATTTTGTTTCCTAGCCAAACAGGTTGGCATTTTTAGGAATATTTTGTTTCCTAGCCAAACAGGTTGGCATTTTTAGGAATATTTCGTTTCCTAGCCAAACAGGCTGGCATTTTTAGGAATATTTCGTTTCCTAACCAACCGAAGTTGGCATTTTTAGGAATATTTTGTTTCCTAACCAACCGAGGTTGGCATTTTTAGGAATATTTTGTTTCCTAACCAACCGAGGTTGGCATTTTTAGGAACATTTTGTTTCCTATCCAACCGAAGTTGGCATTTTTAGGAATATTTCGTTTCCTAACCAACCGAAGTTGGCATTTTTAGGAATATTTTGCTGTTGAGTAGTCTGAGTTTTGCCGAGTTTTGTCGAGTAGTGTGTAGCACTAGTATTCCCCGAAAAATTCTCAATAAAAGGAGAGACTTTAGAAGAATATCTTCATTTTATTCATACTGATGGAACTGTGTTACATATACATCACTGATAATACTCGCGTAGGTGCTCTGCGTTCCATGCATTATTGAACTCTTCCCCCTCTAGAGTTGCTATTCGATAAGTTCCTGGTCGAACAACTTCTGTAACTCGGTATGGTCCACGCCAGTTTGCTTCCAGCTTATTGTGCTTTTGAATTACTTTCTTCAACACATAGTATCCTTCTTTCAAGTCGCACCTCTTCACCCTTTTGTTATAGAACAAAGTTGTTCGCTGCTGGTAAGAAGCATTTCTAATGGGTGCTTCTTCTCTAACTTCCCCGAGCATGTCTAAATCCAGTCTTCTCATTAAGTCACTGACAGGGGAATTGAAATTCAGTACCCTGTGTGTTGGAAGGCCCAACTCGGCAGGTATGACAGCTTCACTTCCAAACGCCAGCATGTATGGTGATTCTCCAGTTGCTACTCGGGGAGTAGTTCGGTAAGCCCAAAGTACTGATTGTAACTCGTTGATCCAGTTCACTTTTGCATCATCCAATCTTTTCTTCAAGACATTTAGCAGCGTCCTGTTTGTCACTTCAGTTTGTCCATTGCTTTGAGGATGGCCTGGTGCTGAGTGGACCTTCAAAATATTTGATTGATGACAATAGGCGGCAAACTCCTCGTTATCAAATTGTGTTCCATGGTCTGTGATGAAGGCATGAGGTAGACCATATCGACAAATCATGTTCTTCCAAACAAATTGGTACACCTTCTCGTACGTCATGTCAATGAGTGGCTCAGCTTCTACCCATTTAGTAAAATAATCCACTGCGACGATGAGGTACTTGAACCTTCCTCGGGTCGTTGGCAGTGGCCCAACCAAGTCAATTCCCCACATGGAAAATGGCCAAGGGGAAGTTATGGGTGTCAACAATGCTTGTGGAGTTCTTCGGATGGAGGAAAAATGATGGCACTTGTCACACTTCTTGGCGTAGGCTATACAATCTGCCCTCATCGTCGGCCAATAGTATCCTTGCGTCATTACCGTTTATAAAAGCGTCTGACCTGCTACATGTGCTCCACAAGGCCCTTCGTGGATCTCTTCAATTAATTATTTCACCTCGGAGGGGTGTACACATCTCTGCAAATTTGCCATAATTCCTCATCTATATAAAACACCATTAGTTAATACATACCGAGCAGCTTTAAACTTCAATTTTTTGGCAGTGAGCTTGTTAATTGGCAATTCTCCTTTCTCGATATACGCCCTGATGGAATCCATCCAAGATGGTCCTAATTCAAGGGTGATAAAATTCATCATCAGATCTTCATCTATGCTCCGACCAGCTAACACTTCAATTGGGATTGTTCGTCATAGCTCGATACGAGTAGCTGATGCTAGACGAGCTAGGGCATCTGCTCTCGCATTCTCCATTCTTGGTATTCTGACCAGCTTATTAGCGGCAAATTCTGACACCATCTTCTTTGCCTTTGCATGATATTTGATCATTAATTCTCCTCTAACTGCATATACTCCCATCATTTAGTTTATGGTCAATTGAGAATCACTGAAAACAATGACCTGTTGCACCTCTATAATTTTTGCTAAACCAAGTCCTGCAATCATGGCCTCATATCCAGCCTCATTGTTGGAAGCTTTGAATTGGAAACGCAAGGCGTATTCCATATCGACCTCATCCGGAGTGCTCAAAACTATCCCCGCGCCGCATCCTGCAATGCAAGATGAGCCATCTACATATAGTCTCCATATAGGTAACTCGTCTTCAAATTTCTGATCAGTTAGAGTCCCTCGGTGAAATATTTGTTCCTCCCTTTCCTCCTTGGATTTTTCTTGCTCTTCGTCGATCATTTCTTCTTGCCCTTTTACCAACCGGAGTTGGTCTGAGCCCGAAGTCAATGATCTTGTAACATCCACTTGCCCTTTTACCAACCGAAGTTGGTCTGAGCTAGTGTTTATTGATCTTGTAACATCCACAGGTTGATCATCGAGCAAGTTTCATTTCTCGTCCGGAGTCCTCACAACTATCTCTGCGTCACATCCTGTAACATCCACACGCCCTTTTACCAATCGAAATTGGTCTGAGCTTGTGTTTGTTGATCCTGTAACATCCACAGGTTGATCAGCGAGTAACTTTTAATCCTCGGAGCTATCAGGATAGGTGAACTCCGCTATAAAATCTGCTACATCCAGCCCTTTAAGCAATGATCTGGGTTCATAGACTATATCATATTCACCGAGCTCTATTGCCCAGTACATCAATCTTCCTGATTTTTCTGGCTTATTCAGGGCTTGCCTCAATGGCATATCAGTATATACTACTATGGTATGAGCCTGGATATATGGCCTCATTCTCCTACTCGCCTCAATCAGCGCCAGTGCCAATTTCTCCAGCCTTGGATATCTAATCTCTGCTCCTCGGAAGGCCTTACTTGTATAGTAAATTGGCTTTTGTACTCCATTCTCCATTCTGATCAACGCCGAGCTAACTGCATTTTCGGACACTGCAAGGAACAAGTACAATTTTTCTCCTATCACTGGCCTGGACAATAATGGGGGTGCTCCCAAGTATCTCTTCAAGTCTTGAAAAGCCTTCTCGCATTCATCATTCCACTGAAAAGTCTTTCTTGAGTGTCTTGAAAAATGGGATACATCTATCAGTTGCTCGTGACACAAATCTGTTGAGTGCCGCTACTCGTTCTGTGAGACTCTGTACTTCCTTCTTCGTCGTTGGAGATGGCAGCCCTAATAGATCTTTGATCTTTTCAGGATTTGGTTCAATGCCTCGTTGATTGATAATGTACCCGAGAAACATGCCTTCTCGTACTCCAAAGATGCACTTCGTCGGGTTCAGCTTCATTTGATATTTATCTAGTTTATCAAAAGTCTGACTTAAGTCAACTAGATGATCGGAAGCTTTCTTGCTTTTCGTCAGCATATCGTCAACATAGACTTCCATGTTGTCACTGATTTGTTCAGCAAAGACCTTGTTCATCAGCCTCTGATATGTCGCACCTGCATTTTTCAAACCAAAAGGCATAACGTTATAACAATAAGTTCCCCGAGGGGTAATGAAAGAAGTACTTTCCCTGTCTTCAGGTTTCATTTTAATTTGATTGTAGCCAGAATAAGCGTCCATGAAGCTCAGCAACTCGTGTCCCGAGGTAGCATCCACCAGTTGATCAATTCGGGGAAATGGAAAATGATCCTTTGGGCATGCTTTGTTGAGGTCGGTGAAGTCCACACACATCCTCCACTTGTTGTTCTTCTTCTTTACCATTACCACATTGGCTAACCAATCTGGATATTTAACATCTTCAATGAAACAAGCTTTCTGGAGATTCTCGACTTCCTCCTGTATAGCTTGATTCTTCTCGGGACTGAACACTCTTCTTCTCTACTTCACAGTCTTGATCTCCTTATTCACATTGAGCTCGTGACATAAGAAGTTTGGGTTTATCCCATGCATATCTTCATGACTCCACGCAAAAGTTTATCTTCTGATTCTAAGGAAAATTATCAATTCCTGTTTTAATGAGGCTTCCAACGACGAACCTATTTGAGTAGTTCGCTCAGGGTGCTCGTCGTCCAGAATGATGTTTTCAGTAGCTTCCACCACCTGACCCTTCACGAGTTGTGACTCATCTTGAGGATCCAATGTTTCAAATTCTGCACCTTCATCCACTTGATAGGTAGTAGTCTTTTTCTTTGATTCTTCCAGTTCTTCTTGCTCGGCGGATGAATAATAGCATTCCCGAGCTACTTTCTGATCACCTTTCACAACTCCTACTCCAAAGTTTATTGGAAATTTTAGGCACTGATGCACTGTAGATGGTACAACCTCGAACTTCTTCAATACTACTCTTTCCATGATGATATTGTATGATGACTGGACATTCTTATCCATCACGAAGAAACGTATTCTTTCTGTCCGACAAGCAGGCCACGTACCAATGAATATATCCAACTTGATCGTCCCAAGTGGAAATACTTTCTCGCCAGCAAAACCAATGAGGGGTCTGTGGTAAGGCTCCAGTTGATATAACTTTAGATTTAAACTATCAAAGCACGAGTAGAACATGATGTATGCCAAGCTACCATTGTCGACCAGTACTCTTGAAATCATGACTTTTTTCATTCTCATTTTTATCACCAGCGGGTCATCATGAGGATATAAAACACCTGCAAGGTCATTTTTTGAAAAATTGATAACCAATTTCTCCTTGTTAACCTTTATCGGGCGATCTTCCTCAACTAGATTTATTCGCTGAATGTACGAGCAAGCTTGAGCCTCACCGAGGTAAGCTTTTCTTTCTGCAGTATGATCTCCTCCTCCTGCATCTCCTCCTGTAATACCATTACAATCAAATGACCCAAAGCGTATTGAAAATACCTCTCGTTCTGGCTGCCTTGGCTTCTTGGGAAGATCGGGGTCATCATCTGGATCAACTTCATGGTTTCTCTTCTTGTTCTCCTCTACTCGATGAGGAGATCTAGATCTCTCTCTAGTTCGGTCATTGTTTCTTCTTTCGCCTCCCCGATCAACATACTTTGCTAGCTTTCCTCGTCGAATGAGTGTTTCAATTTCATTCTGAAGAGCTATGCAATTTTTGGTCATATGTCCATGATCCTTGTGGAACTCGCAATATTTTTCCCTATTCCTCATGTCAGCGTCTGCCTTCATTTTCTTTGGACAGTTTAACTCCTCGCTGTTCTTAATTTCTTCTAGGACGTGGTTGGTATTTACCTTCAAAGTTGTGTAATTATCAAGTTTCCTCAAGACCTCCCATGACGATTTATTTTTGGATTGTTTGTCACCACCATTGTTCTTATGTTCCTTCTTCTTAACTTTATCACCTTCCACCTTGGTTTCTTTGGCGTCCATATTCTTCTTCGCAGACATGGCCTCCTCGGCATTCATAATCTTGGACGCTTTTCCCATCAGATCCGACATGGTTCGAGGTGCATCTTTGGCCAAAGTGTAGTACAACTTGTTTGGCAGTAGTCCACTCATCAAAGCGGTAATCATTGTCTTCTCCTTATAATCAATAACTTCGAGTTTCTCTTTATTAAAACGAGTTATATAATCTCTGGTACTCTCACCAGCTTTTTGTCTAACACTTAACAAATGAGCTACTCGTTTCACTGACTTTGCTCCAAAGCAGAAATTCCCAATAAATAGCTCGGCTAGTTGAAGAAAAGTTGAAATCTTACCCTGAGGAAGACTATTATACCAAATTTGAGGAGATCCGTTAAGTGTTCCCGAGAATGCTCTGCATCTCATCTCATCTGTGACAGCATAGATGTCAGCTGCAACTTGGTATTGTTCTATATGAAGGACATGATCAGTATTTCCATCATACTTGGGAGTCACAACAGGTGCTTTGAACTTTGATGGTGTTGGAAAATCAACAATGTCCTAGATAAAAGGTGTTCCTCGAACAAAGGTTCGTTGTAGAGGATTCTTGGCCTTAGCCATTTCCCCTAATCTATCCTCCAGCCTCTGAATAGATCCTTTCCATGCATCATTTCCTTCCTCGAGCCTATTGGTTCGAGCAAATGATCACGTTGAAGTGGCTTCCTGGGATTTATCTTGAAGAGCAACTGGTCGGTCATAGGATCTATCTTGACGAGCAACTGGTCGCGACTGGGAAGATCCTTCCCTTAAATCTGATGGTCATTGAAAGCTCCTCGACGTTGCATGAAGAGGACTTTTGTTCCTCCTAGGGCCTAATCAGTCGAAAGGAGAAACCCTACTTAATCTTTCCAATGCACTGGTCCTTTCTGGGGAGAGGGTGACACGTTGTTCAGTATCCGTGGCTCGCACAGACGAAGTTTGCCCAGGTTGATAAGAGAAATCATCAGATTCCTCATTGCGATGGGAGTTAGTACGCCTAGTATGCGAAGAAGGTGCACGGATATTTCTTTGAATGCTTCATGGTCCGGAATGGGCTGATGCACCGCCATGGAGGGTTTGGATGAGTTGTCGCATTGTTTCTTGCATGACGGTTTGGACCTGAGCCAAATTTTCCATTATTCCAGTCAGATCTGGAATAATTGGTGGAGCAGATGGATTTGGAGGGGTTCCAGCGTTTCGATTGCTGGATTCAGGAATATCCGCCATTGGTAATGGATTATTTTTGATGAAAAACGATATTATCAGTCATTTCCCACAGACGACGCCAATCTATTGATGTAAAAAATTAGATCACTCTAATAATTCAATCATAGATAAATAAATGAGACAAAGAATTTTAAAGTGGTTCAGCCTTATAAGAATGGCCTACGTCCACTGTTGCTTTATATTTGAGTGTTTGGAAATTCTCGATTACAAGTTATCTTAAGAAATTCCCGTCTGGGAGTCCCTTTTACAATGAGGATTGTACAATGTATATATAGCACTGAGGCTGCAATGTGAAAGGGTACTACATTAAATGATATACATATGAAAGGGTAATACATTTAATGCCCTATTTGCGTGCGCGTCCAAATGATAAGCATTTAATGAGCATTTAAACTATTGGTATCCTACTTCGAGGTGCAGCTCGGACCGCCATGAGTTGCTCGGACCGCCTAAGCTTTTCCGTATTTAAGAGTTCCTCGGAGAGGCATTGTTCCTCGGAGCTTGTGAGTTCCTCAGGGAACTAGTCTTACCCGTTGTAGTCTTGTTCCTCGGAGCGAGTGGGTTCCTCGAAAGTGTTTGCTGTTTCCATGTAGATAGCCACGTGTCTTCATATGATTGGTCCATGTCAGCAGATTAATTTTGGTATCAACAATGGTTTAAGAGGATAATTTCATTTAGTAATAAAGCTCTCATTTTTAACTTTATTTATTAATAAAGTTTCCCATTATCATATTATACTTTTCAAAACAAGTATTTCCAATTTGAGTCATTATACATGTCTTACTTACCATAACACAGTAGGTAGTTCCAAACTTCAGAATTTCATATATATATTAAATACTCGTATAATATATATATATATTCTAACGGCACCCCACATAAAAATTATGGTGTGGGCATACTCTGCTATCCGATCCCCGTATCAATCGTACTAAGGGAAATACAAGTTCGGAATCACTCTCGAACTGTATTAAAACATACACAAACAATATTGAGCCCAAGCATAGTCTCCAAGTCCAAGAGGTCAGCACATACCCTCGCGTCTCTTAGGACCGTGACTATCGATTCGATAGCCTGTACCTAGGATTCCTATCTTCTAGGGTACGAGTCAATATCCCCCATGAAGGCTCATTCGAGATAAGATCATCCCAACGCGGTAACCTCAGGGATAGCAAGTAGCGCGGGCATGATTTTCACATATAGATAGTATATACACAATCACATAGTCATATATATATAACACTTATTCATATTTCTCAATTTGGTGTACCCACAATTTATAATTACAACTTCTTGTTTAGAAGACATTTTTACTCATTTATCCCATATAATGCACTCATATCGTTATTTATGGTTATCTCTCTCTCGTGATCTTTAAAGTAATCTCACTGTCCCAAATACTGAAATTGCCACCCTACACAACCCCAAAAAACCTTGTACTAATCTGAATTCCTCAAATACTGGTTTTCCGCACTCAAATTAACCGATTTCTAAAATAGGGCTAAAATAGGAATTTCCCAAAAAAATAAAAATCTTGCTCGAACCAGAATGGTTATCGCTCGAACGACTTCCACGTGTCACTCGAACGACTTCGCCCGGCATGTACATCTCGCTCGAACGACATCGCGCGACATTGACATCTCACTCGAATGACTTCGCGCGAACTGCATTGTTTCGTCTTCAACCTTTGGCAGATTCATTTTTCACCATTTTTAAGCCTAAAAACCTCTATAGTTTAATCCCAAACGCCTCCTCTTCAATCCCAATCAATAATATCATGATTATATAACATTAATATCTTCCCAGAATCATTAATTCATCAAAAATCATTTAAATTACATGAAATCCCCAAATTACTTCGTAAGAACCCTAATTCCCAAATTTTCAATTAGAGAACCTAATCAACATCAATTCGTTCATCCGTATAAATTCTAAATTTCGTAATACCACCTCTACATATGAAGGGGTTTCTAGATTATCATTTAAACCATTACTACATGCGATTTCCTATCTCAAATTTTTGGATTTTCTTTCATAAAACTCATCCTAATCATTCCTAGACTAACATGAGTGATGCATTAACGAAATAAGCAAGATAAACACTTGCCTGGGATTTTCGACGTTCTGGATTGATGACGAATTTGGTGTGGTTGCGTTCCCCGTCGCGCGATCTACGCGTTGGTGGTGGTGGCGGTGCAAACAGATGGATTTTGTGCCTTGGATTGCTTTGGAAGCTCTCTCCTTCCCTCTCCTATGGCCATCACTTTTCTTTGTTTGTTTTAACCCTAGAAGACAACCTTAGACATATGATATATCCCTTGAATTTTCGTGGGTTTAATTACCCAAAAATGTAAAATGTCCAAAATACCCTCCCGGGGTACTAATTAAGCCTAAAAACGCCCCGAGACCCAAACTAAACCCCCCGGGTACACTTTTCTGACTATCTCGACCCTTCCGGACACTTTGGCGCACTCCAAACGACCATATGAGCGACTTATAATATATTTACTTTTATTAATCAATATGTATTCCCGACGCGACACTGGCGCGTCCCGACTTAAATTTCCAAAATTGTCATTCTATTCACTCTTGTCATTTAATATAACCACTAATATATATTACTTTGCTCATTAGTAATATTCAACAAATTTCCCATAATTACTAACTCTCATCACGTTAATAATTATAACATAATTAATTTCCGGATTTATATTAAATAATTAATTCCTATTAAATTTAATAAATCCCCGAATTAATATAGCATAAAAATACGGGGTATTACATCTTAGTGATTGATCCCGGTGTGTAGGGACCTTAATGATGTGATTCAAGGTATGTCGTATCACCGCTGAGCAGAGAGATCGAGCTCGTTGTTGGGATTAATGCTAAGGACTTAGTGAAAGTGTAAGCATAGTGTCGCTTAACTCCTTTAGAGATGTTGAAGTATGGTCATACCTATTGTCAGGGGATGGAAGTTGAGTATCTCGACTATGTGTTGTTCTGACAATGCTCAGTAAGAATGCCTTGGGAGAAGTTCCTTGTTTAAGTTCAGTTGCGAAAGGGGATACGTCTAAATTTTTTTGCACGTCAAGAGAAAACACGTTGTTAAATGCTAGGGCATCAGTGGAGACGGTAGTGTTGTGGGAAAACACTGAAAAACTTATCTCACCACGGAGGAATAAGTGGGACTTTGTGGCAGGAATTTGATATTTAGTTTATTGAAGATTGAGAATACCCCCGAGTTTGTAGTCACACCGTGAAAACAAGGTGAGAGTTGAGGAAAAGCTAGTTACGAGTGTGACGGTTGTAATTTTTTTGCAAATGTGCACGGAGAAGAGGGTGTATGGACGCCCTAGTCAATTGGCCTTCTTAGTCATCCGAGATAGAGGGATGAGAAAAAATATTATTTGATAAGTACGATGGTGGGGAAGTTATGAGGCAAGTCGTATTGTTGAAATGGATTGAACCTCATAGGCAAAAGACGATAGTCCAAGCTTATATGTGCTGAGAGAGCCAGCACACACTATGGGATAAGAGTCGGTGGGAAGCCGTTCAAAAGTTATCTCTTGATATGGGAGACCTAACTGTTATGAAGAAGTAACGCAAGGTGCTACTTGACTAAGTGTTGAGAGTGACTTACACGTTACTAAAATGTTGATTCTTATAAGGTAACCAACCCTAAAAGTACGCCAATTACGAAGAGCACACGGATTTTAAAGTATAACATACCCGGAGAGAAAGGGGAATAGAGTACCACTTGAGGAAATATGACATAAGTGGGAAGCGGTGTTGAGGAAGAGACATGGTGAGATTATCTCCAGATGCACCACTAGTTAAGAGGGAAAGATGGGCTCGAAATGAGCAATCGGAATTGGGTAGTGAACCTACGTTTCGAGTGATGAAATGAGTAGGCAGACTTATAATTTATGGATGGGCTATTAACATCGTAACTAAGTCAACATTCTGTTGGGGTAACGGAATAGGTTGACCGAGATGGACTAGTATGTAGTTGAAAAGGAAGAGTGCACAAGTGCAAGGTGCCACTCTATATTGTCGTGAGAGATGGTCAGGGAGGAATGGAAATGAAGTTTTATTTTGGGTATGTTGTGTCACCTATGACTCCATGGCTATGAGAAAGTAAGATACTACGCTCAAACGATAGTGGAATTTTAGTAGAACCCACTAATCAATTCATAGGTTAAATGTATACCTATATGAGCATATTTATAGGTAGTGTGAGTGTGCCTATATGAACTGTTAATAAGGATTAGGTTTATGTGTACCTATTATCAACTTATATGTACTTTGAGGAGTGGTTCGAGGAGACATTTCGAACTCTTAGTCCTTAATGCGTGATATGAGGACATTCTATTGGAGTATGACATTTTAGAATATATGAAGTGTGAAATATATAGCTCCTAAATTGTCTACTCTTGTGCGATGAGATATATATACATATATTGGTGCTCGAGGTGTGATTCCGAGACAATATAACAAATCACTATTGGTGATCGAGGTGGGATTCCGATCCAATAACCCCAAAAGTGTTATAGAAGGGGGGTGATTATAAAATAATTGTTGATAGTATATGTTATGTGTAAGAAATATATACCTTATGATTTTCCTACTTATGTGTGAAAATAAGTATGCTTAATTCCGTATTGGGTTCGATGATGTTCCGAACCAATACATGAAACATCGATTTGGGGTCGATGATTTTTTGAACTAAATCGATGATAAATAATAAACATTGGTATCGAAAGAAGGTATGAACCAACGTATGCATTACATTTACCTTGGGGTCGAGGGATTTCCCGACCAACGTAAATGATAGGACGATTGGGGTCGATGATATTGCCGTACCAATTTTCCTTGTAGTATATATTGTGTGTAAAATATATACCTTAAAATATTCTACTTATGAGTGATAGTAGACACATAGATGCGATATATAGAGATATACATAAAAAGGGTAAATTAAGTAGGGAGAAACTTAATTTCAATAGTTAACATAGATTGGGAAAAATATATGGAGATATTAAGTAGTGAGACTAAATTATAATAAATAAGGCATGGATAACATGCGATACGGGTTTATAATGAACCAAGGCATGTACTTGGGGCGACCTTTGGGACGATATGATTTCATTTTTGGGTATTAGATGAGGTAGTGATGTTTAAGGTCCTTAGTTTTAATACCAGTCTTATCCTAATTTTGAGGATGAAATTCCTTTGTAAGGAGGGAAGAATCTAATACCCCGTATTTTTTAGTATTTCTATTTAATTAAATTGGAGAATTAAATGAGAAAATACAATTTGATTTAAATTATGCAAGAAAAGTAATTTAGGTAGATTTATTAATAATTGTGAATATGGAGTATTAATCGAGAGATAGATACTGATTAATATTGCCTCTTTCTATTTACTTAGCGCGAGTAGTAAATAGTTACGTAGCACGTGTAGACCATTTTGGGGTGATAACGAGTAATGTAATTTTAAGTGACTCAAATGATAATTTAGAGGTCACAGATGAGTCCAAAAGGGTCGAATTAGTTAAAATAGTATACCCGGGGGTACTAGTTGAGTCCCGGGGTAATTTTGGACTAAACTGAGATGGTTCTGGGGCATTTTGGTCTTTTAACATGTGAGTGTATTGAGACCTATGAATTTCAGAGTCTTTTCTCAGTCGTATGAAAGAGGGGTTAGGGTTAGAACACCCATGTAAACACCAAGACCAATAGAGAGAAGGAGAAAATCATTCTCAAGGCTTAGAAGATGCTTTTGAAGAGGTTGGGTTTGGATCTTGCATCCTAGGAGTCAATGGAGGAAGGATTGAAGAAGAGAAGCATCAATCCATCATCAACTCCAAGAAATCATAACCCCTCTATCAAGGCAAGTTTTTTATTGCAAAAAAATTATAAAGTTATAATGCCCATGTGTAGGGTTTTTGAATAGTTTTGTTAAATCAATATCTTGGAAAGAAAAGAATAATATTTATGAATGTTGGGATAGGAATCTCATGTAGAGTGATTTAACATATACAGAGGAATAATATTAAGAGCTGATTTGATAATTATTTCGAAATAAAATTTAGCTTTTGAATGAATATATGGGAAGAACACCATAACTATGGTTTTAAGAAATTATGAGTTTAATCCACTATTTATTTAAATGAATTGAGGTTTTGATGTATTTCAAACGTTAAAAATTGTCCTAGTATATGTGGGAACATGTTAGGATAATTGGGTCGAAGTTTGGTGTACTATAATAAAGTTTGGAGGTTTGTTCGTGAGAGAAGAAATTTACAAAGAAGACGAACTGCTCATGCTTCCCCAGATCGATCAATCGATCGATCTTGAATGTCAATCGATCGATCAGGTCGATCGATCGAACCTAGGAGTCGATCGATCAACTTAAGGTGTTTTTTTCTTGAGTTATTCCTTGGTTAAGGGTTCTTTGATTTTTGGTAATGAATGGGAATCTTAATATTCATATTATACTTATATGGGAGTGAGAATAATACTAGTAGGTATATTGTTGAAGTTTGATAAGGCCATTGGGTGTAGGACTTGGATCATGGACCAGAGAGAATAAACCGATTGAGTAGAGAATCGGGGAATTTGGAATTTGGCTACGAGGCAAGGTAAAGTCAATTCAAGTGATATACCAGTAGGGTAACTAATAACTACTGAAATTATATGCGAGGGGTAACTAGGGCCCTTAGAGTTGAGTGAATACTCTAACAAATGCGATAGTGAGAAATCGTAAATTGATGGATACGGTTAATATAAGAGAATACTATATTATGGACAAGTATGATTGATAGGTCGGTTATGTACCTACTGAGTTGTATGAACTATTAGGTTGAGAAATGTATACCTAAATTAACTACGTTAGGGTCGATGAAGTATTCCGAACTAAGGTATGGTTTTTATATGTTAGGGTCGATGAAGTATTCCGAACTAATATTGGGATATAATATGTTTGGGGTCAATGTGAAATGCAGAACCAAACCTTCGAACTGGTGTCGTGATGAAAGAGTCTGAGCTAGAATATGTGCATATAAATAATTGGGGTCGATGTATCATTCCGAATCAATTCTAACTTGGGGTCGATGAATCATTCTGAACCAAGAGTTATTTACGTGTGTCAAAAGGACATAATAGTAACGATTGATATTTAGTATATATTGTGTGTGAAATATAGACTTAATAATGTTCTACTTCTGTGTATTAGTAGATTAATATATGATGTATTTAACGATACATATCAAACTGGTAAGTTAAGTAGTGAAACGTAGTGTTAGATAGAGAATATCTAATTAGTAATGTAAGTAGTGAAACCTAATTACAAAAGTGGGAAGATATTAATTGTAAGAATTGTAGAAATTTGGTAGTGAAACTAATGAGAAGTTCTGAAACATAACATAGGTGAAATGTTACTTGAGAATTAATTAACCTTCGTGAGATGTTAATGAAATGGACGTACTGTATGGGCGGTACGAGAACTTAGGTCTAGATAAATTCAGATGATTACTTTAGTCCTAGTTAGCTTAGGAGATATGGCTAGGCAGGCTAAGTGTAGAATGTTAGGTGTGCACAATAAATGAGTAGTGAGTAAACTCAAGAGAATGTATGAGAACCTGACATGTGTAATCAATAACCGCATTTTATATTGTGATAAACGCTTGCTAAATATTTTCAAAATTTTTTGAGTACTAACTCTTGCTATAAAATATTTTCAAAACCTTTTAGGTATCCGGCTACAGGGACGCCATGTATGCTGATTTGATTCCAGGGACTCGAAGTTGTAGCACAATGGATGCTTACTGGATTTTGATTAGATGATATCTCTCTTTTAGATCTAGTACAAGATCTCACACTATTCTATGTATGGACTTGTGGTATGGTATCAGTCTCAGATGTTTAGTTTCAAACTAGTGGTTGTTCTATTATCGTTTCGGGATTTTTTTTAGCCGATAGTTATTCAGTAATACTCTTGTTCTCTTGTACTTATATTTTGATGATTGGTTTGTAGTACATAGTGATTGTTATACTTTGTTCCGCATGGTTGATTTATCTATTTTAAGAAAGATAAAATTTGGCACCGATATAATTTTCACATAGGTGATTAGCAATTAAAAGGTTTTCAATAGTGATGCTAAGAATGAACCATTTGAAAAACCTATTTTAATTTAATAAAGGCTTGATCACCCGATGTTTAATTAGGCGAAGTGTCACAATAGTCCACCATTAGCATGTGTTTGAGAGAGATATAGAGAGACAGAGATAGATAGATAGATAGATAAATAGATAGATAGATAGATAGATAGATAGATAGATAGATAGATAGATAGATGGATGGATGGATGGATGGATGGATGGATGGATGGATGGATGGATGGATGGATGGATAGATAGATAGATAGATAGATAGATAGATAGATAGATAGATAGATAGATAGATAGATAGATAGATAGATAGATAGATAGATAGATAGATAGATAGATAGATAGATAGATAGATAGATTGATTGATTGATTGATTGATAGATAGATAGATGGATAGATAGATAGATAGATAGATAGATAGATAGAGAGAGAGAGAGAGAGAGAGAGAGAGAGAGAGAGAGAGAGAGAGCTTGACTAAATAAGTGGCTAGTCCTATGAGTGATCTCCTTGATCCGTGGAGACTAAGAAGAAACTTGAAGTCCTTGTAGCCTAACTCAGTCATGATCTTGAGAGAGCCCGAGAGGTCAAGGTAAAGATTGAGGACAGGTCTAGAAAGATGGGAAGAAAGCTCCCCTACCTCACTTTTAAGTTTGATGGGAGGTAGGGAATAGGCTTCGACGATGCTACCATGTCACATGTGGATACGGAACCCGAACCGATTCCTTAATTTGTTGTGAATCCATATGTCCCTCAAACAAATCCCCAAATGAATGTTTGGTCAAGAAAAGAAAATTGAGGTCGGCCAAAGACTCTTTATTTCTAAATTTATTGCAAGAAAAAGGCCAACTTAGGGAGTTTTGCTATAGTTTGCGTCGGATTCTAAGTGCACATACTCTGTTGCACCACTTTGGCTAGTTTTCTAGCCTTAAAGAACAAGTTGAGTGTCTTGTCACCACTTCTCACATTTCGATGGAAGTCTTCCAATAGATATCTTTGTCGTCAGAGGATACTTCTAAAATCCTGACTAGACCCAAAAATGACAAAGGTTATCAAAAAGTCGCCTCTACTTGGTTACCTAAGCAGAAAGAGAAAGCCCTTGTTGTCCATATAACTCTTACGTCTTATAATACCACCCACTGGTTGTTGCTCCAAGAATATGGCTGGTAGTCTTATTTTTTACCAGCCTTGAGTATCGCAAGGACGATGAAGTCACCTTTGTATATGGGAGTAAATATAGAAATTCTAGGATATGGTATAGTAGAGATACCTGATTTTCCTAAGCTAGATAATGATTTTTACGTCAAAGGTTTGAAAGAAAAACTTCTCAGCATTAGCCATCTGGGAGACAGATACTTCGCTGTGAAGTTTTACAGGAATGAGTGTAACATTTATGATCAAGACGGTAAACTTATATTGAAAGGCTAAGCACAAAAGATAATTGTTATAGGATTGTTCCCAAGTCCTCATTTGTGTGCAACAGTGCCACGATCTCTTTTATGGATCTATGGCATCAACGTTTAGGTCATTTTAAATTTAGAAATTTGGAGAATCTAGCAAAAAAAAACCTTGTAAATGTCTTACCGTCACTTGGAAAGCCGACTTTCGCAGTTTTTGGTCATTTCCAATAGGGAAAATAAGTCCATAGTAGCCATCAAAAGTTAAATTTGTGAATCTTTTAGAAACCCTGATATTGATATTATCCAATATTGGAGTGTTACTTGTGGAGAAGAGAAGCTATCTGGATTGTTGATTCTTCGAGTTCTTGAAGGAGATCTTACTAAAGGCAACGAAGCAATACCTGTGGGTATTCGTTTGTCAAAAATGTTGTATTACTCTATGTACATGTAAGTTGTGGTTTACATTAAATAGTGAAATAAAAGATTTTGCCCCTTTTGGGGGTTTTCTTGAAATTGGCTTTTGTGATTGTTGGATTACATGGTAGATAGATTCGTTGCATCCAATCACTTAGATGCATGTTCAGGGTTTAATTAAAACTTGTGATAAAATTAGATTTTAATCAAATAAGTTGGGACATTGAACGGAAGCGCATTCTCAAATTGGTATTAGAGACTTTTACATAATTCTACCGTGTAATCTTTCAGCAAAAAATTTATCGATATCATTTTTCTTAAAAAATTGATTGTTTAACACACTAAGTTCAATGGATAACTTATATAATCGATGCTTATTAGAAACTACACATGAAATAAACTTTAAGGGCTATTGATGAATGTGGTCAATTTCTGAAAGAGGGAGGACTCCTCCCACTGTCACAGTAGATAATGAGACCAATCTTAAACCGGTGTCTAACAGGACTAAGGGTGAATTTAATTGGATCACTTTTAATTCATGTGGACTTAATGTAATTTTCAAAGTCATCTCAGCCGACGAGTTCCGTTGTATCATGATGCGTACCACTTTCAAAGAAGCATGTGACATCCTGCAGCATACACACGAGGTCATAAATGTCGTCAAGGCATCTAAACTAAAAAATTTAACTACCGAGTTTAAACTATAACAGTGCTTGAATATTTTGATGAGTTTTATGCACGTCTATCAAATATTGTTAATACTAGCCTCAATTTGGTGATAAAAATCCTAAAAAAAGAGTAGTTAAAAATATTTTTGATCAATTCCTAAATGTTTTATCCCGAAAGTCATTGTGCTTAATTCTTTAGGATTGTGAAATTCTCTTAGATGAGAAAAGCTTGTTGGAGACCTTCAAACTTACGAAATTGACATGTTTCCTGGGAAGGTTTAACCCAAAGAAAAATGGATCGCACGTAAGGCCCAGTCTAGAAAGATTGAGGAGTCATTTAAAAGGAGAGATGAGTCATTATAAAAAAAAGAGGAAGTGCCGCCTGATTCGGAGTACGACTTTGATTAGCGTGATCTACTTCTTTTTGCTAAAAATTACAAGAATTTCTCTAACAAAAAATTAATGACACTTTTAAAGATAAAAAGATTTTTGTGGAAAAAGAATGGGAAGAAATGTGAAAAAGATAAAAATGACTCATCAAAGGGAGAGGAAGGGATGTGTTACGAGTGTGCTAGAAGAGGTCACAAAGTATACGAGTGTCCGACTAGGTTAAAGCATCATGTCAATGGCAAAGATGCATTAAATGCATCCCTTAGTGACGAGAGTGAGGTCAAGTCTGTGGATTCGGGAGAAGACACACCGCATGAATGTAACTTAACGACATTCATGGCTTGTCATGTGAGTACTCCTATTTCACCTCATGACTATGAGGAAGTTACTTAACAAGGACACCTCGATAGTGAAAATGATATGAGGAGGGTGAGGATGCTGCAAGTGAGAGCGAGTGTTAGCCATAACACACCTATGCCAAGTTATACCCAGAGGCTTTTATAATAAAAAACCAAAAAAAAGGGTTATTAACTAGGATCAGTGCGCTAGAGAATGATTTAGGAGAGATGACATAGAGAGTCCTCAATTATCATTTGTGTGTGTGTGTGTGTGTGTGTGTGTGTGTGTGAGAGAGAGAGAGAGAGAGAGAGAGAGAGCGGAGGACTTGACCAAACAAGTGGCTAGGAAATCCTTGATTCATGGAGACTAAGAAGAAACTTGCAGTCCTTATTTCCTAACTCACTCATGATCTTTAGAGAGCCCGGGAGGTCAAGGTAAAGATTGAGGACAAGTCTGGAAAGATGGGAAGAAAGCTCCTCCGCCTCGCTTTTGGGTTTTGTGAGAGGTAGGAAATGGGTTTCTACGATGCTTCGACGTCACATGTGGAATCGTAACCGGTTCATTAATTTATTGTGAATCCTTATGACCCTCAACCAAAACCCCAAAGGAATATTTGTTCAAGAAAAGCGAACCAAAGTCGGCCAAAGATTGTTTATTTCTATATTTATTGCAAGAAAAAGGCCAAATTAGGGAGTTTTGCTATAGTTTGGGTCGGAGTCTCTGTGCACATACTCTGTTGCACCACTTTATCTACTTTGCTAGCCCGAAAGAGCAGGTTGAGTGTCTTTTCTCCACTTCTCATGGTTTGATGGAGGTCTTCCAAAAAATATCTTTGTCGTCAGTGGAAACTTTTAAAATCCTGACTAGACCCAAAAATGACAAAGGTAATTAAATAGTCTCCTATCCTTGGTTGCCTAAGCATGGAGAGAAAGGCCTTGTTGTCCATATAACTCTTAAGTCTCATAATACCTCCCGATGGTATTTTGACAGTGGTTGCTCCAGGCATATGACAAGTCAGTCTTATTTTTTACCAGCTTTGAGGATTGCAAGGATGATAAAGTAACCTTTGGATATGGGAGTAAATCTAGTATTATAGGATGTGGTATAGTAGAGATACCAAATTTTCCTGAGCTAGATAATGTTTTTTACGTCAAAGGTTTGAAACCAAACCTTCTCAGTTGGTTGCGAGATGGAGACTTCCCTATGAAGTTTTACCAGAATAAGTGTAACATTTATGATCAAGCCGGTAAACTTCTATTTCAAGGGCGAGGAAAAAAGATAATTGTTATGGGATTGTGACCAAGTCCCCATTTATGTGCAACAGTGTCAGGATCTCTTTTATGGATCTATGGCATCAACGTTTAGGTCATATTAAATTTAGAAATTTGGAGAATCTAGCAAAGAAAGACCTAATAAATGGCTTACTATCACTTCAAAAGCCGACTTCCACAGTTTGTGGTCATTTCCAGTAGGGACAATAATTCCGTAGTGCCCATCGAAAGTTAAATTTGCAATTTTTTGAGAAACCCTGATATTGATATTATCCAATATTGGAGGGTACTTGTGGAAAAGAGAAGCTATTTCCATTGTTGATTCTTGGAGTTCTTGCAGGAGATCTTGTTAAAGACAATGAACCAACTCCTGTGCGTATTCGTTTGTCAAAAATGTTGTATTTCTCTATGTACATATAAGTCGTGGTTTACATTAAATCGTGAAATTAAATATTTTGCACCTTTAGGGATTTTTTCTAAAATTGGCTTTTGTGATTGTTGGATTGCATGCTAGATAGATTTTTTTCTTCCAATAACTTAGATGCATGCTTAGGTTTTAATTAAAACTGGTGATAAAATTAGAGTTTAATCAAATAAGTTGGAATATTCAACGGAAGTTCATTCTCAAATTGGTATCAGAACCCTTTACACTATTCTACCGTGTATTTTTTTAGTAAAAATTTTATGGATATCAATTTTTTAAAGACTTGATTGTTTAAAAAGAATGGGAAGAAATGTGAAAAAGATAAAAATAACACCTCAAACGGAGAGGCAGGGATGTGTTACGAGTGTGCTAGAAGAGGTCACAAAGCATATGAGTGTTCGACTAGGTTAAAGCATCATGTCAAGGGCAAATATGCCTTAAATGCATCCCTTACTGACGAGAGCGAGGTCAAGTCTGTGGATTCGGGAGAAAAATCACTGCTTGAACTTAACTTAATGACATTTATGGCTTGTCATGTTAGTACTTCTAGTTCACCTCATGATGACGAGGAAGATACTTCACAAGGACACCTCGATAATGAAAATGATGTGAGTAAGGGTGAGGATGTTGCACGTGAGAGCGAGTATAACCTACAGCACACCTATGCCAAGTTATACCTAGAGTCTTTTAAAATAAGAAAGCAAAAGAAAGGGTTATTAACTAGGGTCATTGTTCAATAGAATGATTTAGGAGAGACGAGAGAGAGAATCCTCTGTTAGCATGTGTTTGAGAGAGAGAGAGAGAGAGAGAACGAGAGAGGGAGAGAGAGAGTTGAGCAAGAGAAAGGGGACTTCACCGAACAAGTGGCTATTCCTACTAGTGAACTCCTTGCATCCATGGAGACTCAGCAGAAACTTTAAGTCCTTGTATCCAAACTTACTCATGATCTTGAGAGAGCTCGGGAGGTTAAGGTAAAAATTGAGAACGGATCTGGAAAGAGGGGAAAAAAGCTCCGGAGCCTCGCTTTAGGGTTTCGTGAGAGGTAAGGAATAAGTTTCGATGATGCTTCCACATCACATGTTGAATTGTAACCAGTTCCTAAATTTATTATCAATCCCTATGGCTCTCAACCAAACCCCCAAAGGAATGTGTGTCCAAGAAAAGCAAACCAAGGTTGGCCAAAGACATTTTACTTCTACATTTAGTGCAAGAAAAATGCCACCTTAGGGAGGTTTGGTATAGTTTGGGTCGGACTCGATGTACACATACTTCATTGCACCACTTTTGCTACTTTGCTAGCCTTAAAGAGAAGGTTGAGTATCTTGTCGCCACTTCTCACAGTTTGATGAAAGGCTTCCAATGGATATCTTTTCCTTCAATGGATACTTCTAAAATCCCGACTAGACCCAAAAACGGAAAAGGTAAATAAAAATTCACCTCTACTTGGTTTATTAAGCATGAAGAGAAAGCCCTTGTTGTACATATATCTCTTAAGTCTCATAATACCTCCATGTGGTATTCTGACAGTGGTTTCTCTAAGCATATGACTGGTGAATCTTATTTTTTTACAAGCCTTGATGATGGCAAGGATGATAAAGTTACGTTTGGATATGGGAGAAAATTTAGCATTATAGGATGTGGTATAGTAAAGAGACCTGATTTTCCTAAGCTAGATAATATTTTATTCATCAAAGGTTTGAAAGCAAACCTTCTCAGCATTAGCCAACGGTAAGATGAAAACTTCGCGGTGAAGTTTTACCAGAATGAGTGTTACATTTATGATCAAGCCTGTAAACTTATATTGCAAGGGTGAGGACAAAAGATAAATTTTATGGGATTGTTCCCAAGTCCTCATTTGTGTGCAACATCACCACGAACTCTTTTATAGATCTATGGCATCAACGTTATGTCATGACAATTTTATAAATTTGGAGAATATAGCAAAGAAAGACATAGTACATGGCTTACTCTCACTTGGAAAGATGACTTCCACAGTTTGGGGTCCTTTCTAGTGGGGAAAATAAGTCCGTAGTTCCCACTGAAAGTTAAATTTATGAATCTTTGAAAGCTTATTTGAAAGCACGCATGAAATTAACTTTAAAGGCTATTGATGAATGTGTCTGGCGAAGTTTTTAAAGAGGTTGAACTCTTCCCACCATCACTTTAGATAATGAGACCAATCTTAAACCTTTTTCTAACTAGACTCGAGATGAATTTAAATGGATCACTTTTAATTCATGTGGCCTTAGTGAAAATATTGTAGTCATCTCACGCAACGAGTTCCGAAGTATCATAATGCGTACCATGTTCAAGAAGCATGTGACATCCTGCAGCTTACACACGAGGGCACAAATGTCGTCAATGCATCTAAACTTCAAAATTTATCTACTCAGTTGGAAACTACAACAATGCTAGAATCTGAAAGTTTTGATGAGTTTTATGCACGTTTATTAAATATTGTTACAACTAGCTTTAATCTTGGTGAAAACATTCCTAATACAAGTGTACTTAATAATATTTTTGATTAATTCTTAAGTGTTTTATCCTGAAAGTCACTGTGCTTAATTCTTTAGGACTGTGAAATTCCCTTAGGTTAGAAAAGCTTGTACGAGACCTTTAGACTTACGAAATTGACATGTTTCGGGGAAAGGTTTAACCCAATGAAAAAGAGATCAAACTTAAGGCCCTGTCTAGAATGATTGAGGAGTCATTTAAGAAGAGAGAGGAGTTATTAAAAAGAGAGAGAGGAAGTTTCTTCTGATTCTGAGTAAGACTTTAATTTGCGTGATTTACCCCTTTTTGGCAAAAAATTCTAGAATTTCTCAAACTAAAAAAATTGACAATATTAAAGACAAAAAGTTTTTTGAGAAAAAATATGAGGACAGTTTGCGCTTGCATTCAAATGAGGAAATTATATATTAAACACCTTTTAACCCAAACAAACCCTAAACATGCAACAATATGTGATTGAATAATATAATGAACTAAGCAAGAACATTCAAACACATGCAATTGAGGAAAAATCCCCCAAAGGGGCTAAACCATTTATTTTCATTATAATATTGTAACAGTACAATTTCGGATTACAACGAAAATACAAGTGACTAAGAATTACCCTCAGGTGTCTGATTCTGTAGTCAGCGGCTGGAAATATCCCTTTTCAGGAGGGCTACAATGAAGAAGAAGAACGGTCTTCTCCACAAGGGTTGAACAGCAACAAAATTGTATTCTAGGGTTCCAAAAGATTCACAAAAGTAATAGGGATTTTTGTGTGTGAATCAAAAAGATGTTAGACACATCAAAAAACGAAGTCTTGTTGTGTTTTATCTCTTAGAAACGTTTTCTCAAAGACTTAAAATAATACACCATCGGAATAGTTATATATATAGGAAATATGAGATGGTGGTTAAAAAACTCACGGAACTGTTCGAACTTATCCCAGGCGGACCAGTCGGGCTTGGAGGCGGATCGGTCCGACCTCGGATCGGTTCATTTAAATTTTGGCTTCTTTGGTTCGCAATCGGTCCGTGGTCTACTGGACAAAGCAAGGCGGATTGGTTCGGGTAGAGGGCGGACCAGTCCGATGGTGGATCGGACCGGGAGGGAAGCGGATCGGTCCGATTTTCCCAGAAAAATAAAAAACTTTTAAAAGCCTCATTTTTCTTGAAAAAACATACTTCTTATTTTTATAAAAAACATTTTATAAAAACTTCCCAGTACTATATATGAACTTTAAGGAACGCAAAAACAAAATTTTACCCAGTTCATTCTCACAGAGGCTATGATGTTGAAGATGCTTTGATATTCAGATCCGTTGATGTAGATGCGATCTTGAATTTCTTCAACGGTGTAACGGCGTACGACATACAAATTGATAATGGACAAAAATGTCCTTACAAATCTCCCCCTATGTCTATGCCGGTACATACATAAAAAATATCCGAATTATGAACTAATGACCTATACAAATCTACCCTCCCATGAACCCTAAAGATGGAAAGATACAAATGTATAAATCTTCATCGTTTGTTCTTCAATCTTCAAAAATCATCAAATCTCAAAGCTTTTCTCATCTGGGTGTGCAACATATTGATCTTCAATCTTCATACCTACACACATGAGACAAATCAAATACCACGTGACATATCAAGTTTGAAATGAGATAATCATGGATACCAATATATGATAAAAACATAAGCTACATCTCAAAAACTCCCCCAAAATTCAAACTTTCCCCCATAATATGATCATTCTTTCTCCCCATTTTTATGATGTCCCCAAATAGACAAATGAGAAGAATGAATCAAAGAAGCAAAAATGGGGTGTGACGGAACAAAACAGGGCATCAAATAATATGGTAAACGTTCTCTTGCAAGGAGATGCTCAGAAATAAATGCACAAACTATTTTTGAGTTTTCAAATTTTTCATACAAAGATAGGATACTAATTTGAATAAATATGATACAAAAATCACACCATGGATTTAGACTCAAACAACCAAGTCATGGAAATGGAATTAATGGGTGTGAACACATTCGATAGGTAAATCAACTCAATCAATCATATGTGCACGACGCATATGTGTACTCCTAACGAATGAACATCAAAAGTATCCTTAGGTGAAAAGATTGTTGAATTTAGATGACATCGTCTTATGCAAATCAACAAATCAAAGTCAAAATGATTTCCACACCAATAACATCCAAAACTTACTTCTTATTTTTATAAAAAAACATTTTATAAAAATTTCCCAATACTAAATATGAACTTTAAGGAACGCAAAAATAAAATTTTACCACGTTCATTCTCGCAGAGGCTATAATGTTGAAGATGCTTTGATATTCGGATTCGTTGATGTAGATGCGATCTTGAATTTCTTCAATGGTGTAACGGCGTATGACATACAAATTGATAATGGACAAAAATGTCCTTATAAAAGAATAGGAAGAAATGTGAGACAGATAAAAAAGACACCCAAAAGAGAGATGAAGGGAGGTTTTACATTTGTGATGGGAGAGCTCACAAATCATATGAGTGCCCAAATAGGTTAAAGCATTATGGAAAGGGAAAATATGCCTTAAATGCATCCCTAATTGATGAGAGTGAGGTTGTGTTCGTGGATTCAGGAGAAGAATCAACGCATGACAGTAACTTCACTACATTCATGGCTTGTCATATGAGTACTTCTAGTTCACCTCATGACGATGAGGATGATACTTCACAAGGACACCTCAATATTGAAAATGATGTGAGTGAGGGTGAGGATGATGCAAGTGAGAGCGAGTGGGACCTATAGCGCACCTACACCAAGTTATACCCTGAGTCTTTCAAAATAAAAAATCAAAAGAAAGTGTTATGAACTAGGATCATTGCGCTAAAGAATCATTTAGGATAGACGAGAGAGAGAGTCCTCTGTTAGCATGTGTTTAAGAGAGAGGGGGAGGGACTTCACAAAACACGTTGCTACTCTTACGAGTGAACTCCTTGCATACATGGAAACTCATAATAAACTTGAATTGCTTCTAGACCAACTCACTCTTAATCTTGAGAGAGACCAGGTGGTCAAGGTAAAGATTCAGGACAGATCTAGAAAGATAGGAAAAAGATCCTCGGCCTCACTTTAGGATTTGGTGAAAGGCAGGGAATAGGTTTCGACGATGCTTCCACATCTCACGTTGCACTGAAACCAGTTCCTTAATTTATTGTGAATCCTTATGGACCTCAACCAAAACCACAAAGAAAGGTTTGGCCAAGAAAAGCTAACCAAGGTCGGCCAAAGACTGTTTATTTCTACATTTATTACAAGAAAAAGGCCACACTAGGCAGTTTTTCTATAGCTTGGGTCGAACTCAATGTACACAAACCCCGTTGCACCACTTTAGATACTTTGCTAGGCTTAAAGAGCAGGGTGAGTGACTTGTTGCCACTTCTCACAGTTTGATGGAAGTCTTCCAATGGATATCTTTGCCTTCAGTGGATACTTCTAAAATCCTGACTAGACCCAAAATAAACAAAGGCAAATAAAAAGTCTCCTCTACTTGGTTGCCTAAGCATGAAGAGAAATACCTTATTTTCCATTTAGCTCTTAGGCCTCATAATAACTCCTAGTGGTATATTGATTGTGGTTGCTCTAGGCATATGACTGGTGATGTCTTATTTTCTGCAATCCTTGAGGATCGCAAGGACGATAAAGTCACCTTTGGATATGGGAGTAAATCTATCATTATAGGATGTGGTATAGCAGAGATACTCGATTTTCCTAAGCGAGATAATGTTTTGTAGGTCAAAGGTTTGAAAGTAAACCTTCTCATCATTAGCTAGACGTGAGACGCAGACTTCGCTGTGAAGTTTTACCGAAATGAGTGTATCATTTATGATCAAGTCGGTAAACTTTTATTGCAAGGGTGACGACAAAATATAAATGTTATGGGATTGCGCCCAAGTCCTCATTTGTGTGAAACAATGCCCCAATCTATTTTATGGATCTATGGCATCAACGTTTAGGTTTTGTTAATTGTAGAGATTCGGAGAATCTATCAAAGAGAGACCTAGTACATGGCTTCTCATCACTTGGAAAGACAACTTCCATAGTTTGTGGTCCTTTCTAATAGGGAAAATAAGTCCGTAGTGACCATCGAAAGTTAAATTCCATTACCACTTTGCACGTGCTTGAGTTGATTGACATGGATCTTATGGGTCTTACTCACACTGAGAGTCTCGGTAGTAAAAGATATATCCTCTTGATGGTAGATGATTTCTATAATTATCGGATTATTGGATTGCTAAGGGAGAAATTTGATGATATCGAGTTTCTTACGACCACGTATCGTGTCCTAAAAAATCAACACGGATTTTTTACTATGGTAGCATAGAAATTAAATAAGTAAAGGTGGATCTTTACTGTGGTAGCCTCAAAAGTAAACATGCTTTTATCACAAAGAAAACTCTTGAGCAAAATTTGATTTTTTAAAGGAAGAACCGGAAAATTCAGGAGATGGATAACTCAATGCTTCTAGGTCGTAGAGTTTATAGGAGGTTTTGGGAAAAGGTGGTGTCTACCACATGCCACACGATGAATAGGGTAGATATTCATCCACACACACTTCTGACGCCATACAAATTATGCAGAGGGAAGATGCCTAACCTTTCGTATTTTGGTCTCTTTGGAAGTATATTCTACATCCTTGGGGATAGAGAGAAATTAGAAAAGTTTTATTCCTGGAGCGATGAAGGAATTATGTTAGGATATTCATCGACGAGTAGAGCATATCGAGATTTTAACCTGAGAAAATCTAAGGTTATGGAGTCAATAAATATCACTGTTAAAGATAACGAGCCTCCAGTGTTTATTGATTATGACCATGTGTGTGAGGATGATGCACCCTTCCATCATGTTCCCATTGTTCCTTACTCACTTGGGGTGGTCCCTACTCCTGACTTAGGGTACACACCTTCTTGGGTTCGCAATAGTCATAACCCCTCTACCATTTTAGTAGATCGCAACTTAGGGGTGAAGACTTGCGCTCAGCTAGAGAACATTATTAGCTTTTTATGCTACATGTCCAAAGGCGAGCCCAAGAATATCAAAGAAGCACTCAAATATGAAAACTCGATATCCTATATGCAAGAAGAGTTGATTCAATTTAGAAAGAATGGTGTCTGGGAACTTGTCCCCCAACGTAGTAAGAAGAATGTCATAGGTACTAAATGGATCTTCAAAAATTATATAGGTGATATTAGTACCATCATACGTAATAAGTCTAGGTTGGTCGCTCAAGGCTGCACATAGATTGAGATTGTAGACTTTGAGGAAACAATTGCTCCTTTTATGAGGCTTGAGTCCATACTCTTACTACTCACCACCTCTTGTCATATGCTCTTCAAGTTCTATCAAATGGAAGTCAAGAGTGCCTTTCTGAATGGCATTCTGCAGGAGGTTTATGTGGAACAACCAAAACGTTTTGAAGACCCTAAACACCCTAGACACGTCTATTATCTGAGGAAATTCATGTATAATCTAAAGCCAGCACTTGGTGCTTGGTACGGAAGGCTTACTTCCTATCTCTTATCCCATGGCTTTAGGAAAGGGGCAGTAGATAAGGAGTTGTTTGCTAGGAGAGAGAAATGTCCTATTTTGGTTTCCCATGTTCATGATCAAGGGATAAAATTACCCAGAAGATCAAGCCAATAGTCAAGCCCAATATGTTTATAGCACAAAATCTAGAAAGTTTGAGTTTTATAGATAAAACCATTACAATATACATTAAAAAGACCTCCCGAGAACCTTTATGAAAGGAAAAACCTAGAGAGGATCACATACATAATGTTCTTCTTTCTTTAGTTTATAAGGAAATATTTTCCTTGGTGTTTTTCAAATAAATGTTCATAAGTGTTTATTTATGAGAATTCGTTTATAACTAATATGGACCAACCTTCTTCACTTTGTGATAACTTAAGGATTATGTCATTTTTAAGAAATGTAAAATAAACATACTAATTATAGTGGCTTTTTTATAGATAAAATGGTGCCCGTATTGTGTTAAAGTGAAAGCTCCTATTGAGATGTAAAAACAAAATAAAACTAACAAGGGATCCTTAATTAAGTAACTCGGGTAACAAAATTCTCAAATAAAAAGATGCCTACCTTTTGTGTGTGAAACACATCTACATTTTGAGCTAAAATTCAATACGCATATAGTTAATGAATTTACTATTTCTTAAAAGACCCGTTAACCCGGGCTTGAGTCTATATGTCTGAAAAATATCTTTAAGTTTTTATTTATTAAGCATCATCTTTGCTTGATATTTAAGTTTAGAAAAATATTAAAACACACATAAGACTCTATGAACAATATTCTCACTTTTGATAGGGGTTCTAGACTTTCTTGTAAGTTTCTTATGTGTTCAAGAAATAAATAAAAGAAAAAAGTAAAAAAATCATCAAATTCCTCACATAAAATTCATATTTCAATATAGATTCATTTTGTTGGTATATTTACTTCAAACTCTCACGAGACAAAACTCATCCCCTGGGTAATTGAGATGTTTAGTGGGTCATTGTAGATGCTAACCAAAATCGAGTAAGGAGTATGAAAGTGACAAATACACACACACACACACACACACACACACACACACACACACACACATATATATATATATATATATATATATATATATATATATAGTTGTCTCTTATTTTACTCGATGACTACCCACTTTTAGTTTGAGAGTAGTCTGATAAGAACCTACAAGTGTTACATTTATATCCTAAATATAATAATTTACATTCTTAGTTCTCATTAATTTTGGACCTTTGTCTATAATTGTTTATCTCGTAGAAATATATGTAATTGCAGTTTCAAAAAGCTTAATTTAAAGAAATTGTGGAAAAATGGGTCGGATACATGATAGGCATGTGATAACTTGTTCCCTAGGGAACCTAAAAATAGTAAGTACGAAGCTCCACATGAGTATCTGTGCGTTATCAATTGTATGTCTCAACCTTGTCCCCGCTATTTCTGGATTCTAAGTGTGTGCTCTTAGGGAACATATTATCATGACCCTACATGATATCATATTTTTGGTAATCCGAGACATCCCAAATAACATTCTAACACCCTATAACTCTATTACCATATGCCTTGTGTGTATATATGTGTTATGTGTGTGTGTGTTTGTGTGTGTGTGTGTGTGTCTATATAATAAGGAGTAGAATAGTTGAAACTATTCCACAAGTTGATAACTTAATCAGGGGCTAGGATTGATCCACCAAGGCACTAAATTAAGGGTGAGATCAAAATTCACACCATAAGCTTTGTAACTCACCACACCTCATTATATACTCTATAATGTATTTACAATTATAACCCACTAAAACATACTTTCCCCCCTCTTTTTACTGTTAAAAATTTACTTTATTTCAAATACAAGGGTTACTTTTGTAATACAACAAAAAAGTGGTATCTCACCACGACACGATCTAACTCCTCCTCTCTCAAATAACCAAATCTCTCTCCTAATTTCCACCGACCCCTACTTCCTCATCATCGTCTTCTTACGCCTTTCCCTTAACCCGCTCCTCTCTCTTTCCTTTCGGACTCCCTTTCTTCTCCAATATGAAAATCTTCTCCATGAGACCCAATAATTGATTCATTTGCATTTTTTGGTGCGTCTCTCTCCATTAAGAACATGTTAGGTTTATTTACTTCTTTCATTGTTTCATTTAATGATTTTTTTGGGCAGTAATATTATGAATAGTGTAACCAGAAATCTCCATGTAGTTTTGGGTCTATCAACTTTCGAATATATCTGACTGTTCTAAAGGTATTCTCTTTCAATCGACTATTTATGCTTCTTCTGCCTCTTTTAAAATTTGTGTTTAATTAGGGGTTTCACTATCGATTTTTGTTTTTCAAAGTATCATTATTTTATTCGTGTGTTGAGGTTTAACTGAGGTTCAGCGATGTATGCTTGAGTTTAGGTGGTGATGGGGTTTTATGGTGTTGTTGGTGTTTACAATATACAATATGGGGTTTTCGTTTTTCCACTTTTGGATAGGATTTGCCTGGGTTTTCAATGGTTTAAAACACCATATCCTTCTGATTTTAATACTTTGTTCATTTTTTTTCATCTTTGTTTTAGTTATGTTTTTTGCACTTCATTAATGATTTCTTTTATTTCTTACACATTTATACAGGAATCACATTAACAAACCTACATATCAATGGAGCATTTGTGGGTTTTGAATTGGTGATCTGCATGTATTATTTTATAGAGAATGCTGGAGCAAGACATGAATGTTTTGGCTTCAATTTTGAAGATCTAAAGGCATTTTCTACCTCTTCACTCCTTATGTTTACTTTATCCTTTGCTAATATTAGGGCTTTTTTAGGGGTTCAATCTAAGGGTTTCATTTTTTAAATGGAATAAATAAAGTTAAAATTGGGGTTTTTAAAGCTCCATTATTTTAGTATAGATTATTACTATTGTTATTAATATGTTAAATATGATATGTATATGATCTCCATTCATTGTTTTTACATCTTTCTTCTCATTTGTTAAATATGATATGTATATCTATATGTTGACTTATAAACAAAATGAATGTGCGAATGAGTTAACTATTTTAATGTTATTTTTGACTTTCTAAATATGCCCAATAGGTTATTTGTCTTAGTTTGTAGATATATCGTGTTGGAAATTACTGATGACACTTTCCAGAAAAAGGTATACCAATGGTTACCTTGAAAATAAATTGAGAAGGATTGATTTTTGTGACCTTTGAAAATGGATTCAAACAACCAAATTAGATCCCTATGTGTTTGAAAATGGATCCATACATAAAGAAGAAGAAAATGAAAATCACAAAGTGAAAAAAAAGAATTTAAAATGCTTTTGCAAACTAAAATAAGAATTTTTTGTTGCATTTATCTTTCCGAATTCCATACTCAGAAAGTTTGCGGAATGGTGCACAACCTGCACATGTTTTTATTTTCAAGGATCCTAAAACAAACACCTTGAGTAAAATCATTGGTTAAATAGTGTTGATGTTATAAATTGGTGCTTTATTAAGTTGCTTTACAATTGTTAATTTGTATGTTCTGTATCTATTATAATTTTATTAGTCTATGACATTCTCTTAAACGTAAAATAAATTTCTATATTTATGAGATTGTCTTAAGTATTTGGGTTCATTAGTTTGTCATACATCAACGTCTCAAAAGAATTTAGATTATGTAAACAGTTATTATATAGGGCCTTTATTAATTTGGATTGTATGTTTATAATAGAGCCTTTATTTTTTGTACTCCGACCACTTGCTTAACTTGAGATGCTTTGGTTGCTTTATAATTTTTTACTTTGTGATTACCGGCTTTTTATGGATTCTAATTACCCCATAAGCTATGAAAATTTGCAAATAACTTTTATATGTAATTGAAAATTATCGCTATAAACCTTTCCTAAAGACACATTGGGGAACCAAGTGTTGTTTAAGTTGATATCCAACCCCTTCAGTGTTCACCTATTCAGTGTGGAAATCAATTTAGATTTTTTCATTTTGTGTGGTTGTTGACTTAATCATTTTAGTCCTACATCACCATATTCCCGTTTCATTTTAATCCCCTATTGAAAATGTTTTGGTATTGAATCCCCTATTCAGTTTAATCTATTTGATCAGTTCAGTTTTTTGGACTAGGTTTGAGAAAATGCAAAGATTGCAGTATTTTCTTAATCAGGTTGCCTTTTGGAGTTTAAGCAAAGGTATTTTGGCATTGGACGTTGATTAATACTATTTCTCCTGGAGTATAAGTAAAGGTAAAGTGTACATATTTCATTGGATCTGTACCAATTTCATATACAATCTTTTATATATGAACATATGTATGATACATTACGTATATTTTAATAAAACACATTAAAACTATACAGATTATAAATAAATTTCATATACAATCAAACAAATTTCATATACAATCTTTGATACATTACGGATGGTTTAATCTAACAGGTTATAAACTATACAGATTGCGCATCTCTGATACATAATGTTATTGCACATGTTGTTCTGTCATATTACGCTATTACCCGTACTTATTTTGGTGCTTACCTTTAGTTTATTGCGCTTTTTCATTTTTATTAATTACATAGCCATGGCGTGTTCATTGCAACTTTTATATGGCATGTCTTTTTATTCTCCCTTACTCATATAGTATTCGGCGCTAGAAACTTCATGAAATTACTTTCTCTTGCACAATTTAACCTGTGTCTTGCTAAAAATCATTTTTAGTGACATATGAGGGGAAATTTTTAACCTTGGTAATCGTTAGGTGTTTTATTATTAATATTTAGGGCCTAATTATTCATGACAACACCAATATAACATCAAAGTGAGGATGACAAAAGAGTGCAAAGGGGGAATACATTACTGTGTTTGAATCTCATAAATTAGGGATCAAAATGCGAAAGGAAAGGACAATGTGTTATAATTTATTCTACACATTTTTCCAATATTTTGTCTTTTATTTTGTACTATTTGGGATCCAAACCTAGCATGAAATGACAGACTAATTTTCAGGCTTTTTTCTTCTTTTCACGAGGTGAAAAAATAAACGAAAAACATAAGCAACCGAGATTTCCCCCTATAAAGGGACAAATACAGTAAACATAGAACTGCTCCCATGTAGTGTGCTTATTGTTTACATAAGCCTAGGCAAATGCATCGGTAGGATTCACTGAAGGACGAGTATAACTGGAACCTGCAACGGCCAATGAAACAATCGACATGGAAAGCAACCAATTCTTCAAAATTGGGCTTCTAGTACCCCTAAGAATTATGAGTACAACAAAGTTAATTATGAAGGTTTTATTATCTATTTTTTTAGCAGAGATCTGGACGGGTTTTTTATTTTTCAGCAGAGATCTGGTTTTGATCTAATTCCAAGCATTTCCTTACCACATCGAAACATTTTCAGATTCGATTTGAAACATTTCCACACCATTTTTTAGTGGAAATCTGGTACAGATCCACTTCTAAACATTTTTAGGGGAGATCCGTTTCAAATCCGGTCGGCACAGATCCACTTCCAAACATTTTCAGGTGAGATTTGTAATCGTTGCATTTTTTTTAGAATACTCTATAATTTCTATACCTTTTCATTTTGATTAACCGAACTGGTCGGTACAGATCCATTACACAGGTCAACACTGATCCATTACACACAATACTCATTTTATGAGGTAATTCTATTTTTTAATTTTTCACTTTATGAATGTAAATATTTATTGGTTAATCAGTTTGGTATTTTTTTTAGTTAAAAAGAGTAATTGTTTAACCATAGGAAACTCTTTAGTTTTATGATTTGTGAAAAAAAAGAAGCACTGGCTCAAAGAGTCTTATGTTCCCTGGCATCTCTTAAAAGGTTTTTAAGAGAGAAGAATTTCCCGCAAGTCTAATAAAACAAATTCGGAAAACTTTATGAAATTGGAAGAGTAATGAAGAAGCCCTCGAGTAACAGAGTTTTTTCTTGCCTTTTTTCGAAAGCGTAAAGTTCTGAGAATTTCAAGTTTGGGCACTGTAACAAAGATGTTTTGATCAGGTATCATATAATTTTTATTTTCATTCAGCAGGGATTATGTATCTATTGCATACTTTTAAATTATTTCATCACACATATGAAAACATTGAAACCTTGCTCCACTCCCTCCGTGAAATGAGATTTGGCAGAGCATATTCAAGGAAGTTTGTTCTTTTTCTATTTTTTAAAAAGTTTATCTAAATCTTCCATTGAAATGAATCAGCCTCCGTGTTTGCATCGACTTTTATAAAATCAAATTTTAACTTATGTTTTTTAACATTGATATCTCTCTCTTTTGTGTTTTGTTTTTGGCTATTTCCAGGATGCCTTTTAACCCATGTATGTTAAATAATGGTTCTTAAGTTGTTTTTTGTCGGTGCTTTTGGTTCCAATTGTCAAGTTACGTCATATTATTAATTTATTCCTCTCTGTTTTATAGTGTGATCCAACATATCCTTTGATTGAAGCTATCACTGACTTTACCGAAGATATTAGCCGACAAATGATTCAGTCGACTTCTGTTAGCAGGGATCCTATTGGATACGAGAAACATACTTAAAATGAAATGTATGTTTAAGACTTTGCATATGTCTATTTCCTTTTTAAATGCGTAATACTCCGAGCAGCAATGGTATATGCTTTTAGATTTATTTGTCGCTTATGGGGTTTGCATTTAATTTTCTTCGCACCTTAAGAACCCCTTCACATTTTTTAGTTTAAAAATAATGTTTATTTTGCAAGATCAATTTTTAAGTTGTGTGTTCTGTATGATAAAGTACTCATGTTCTTTGGCAATTATAAGAACTTTTTAATAGGTGGTTTCATTTTTAAACACAGTTTTGATCTATCATAATCTGATCATGTGGAATTAGATTGATGGATTCATGATTTATACTGATTCAACTTCACATGTAGATAAGTTGCTGTGTGTTTTCTTGAACAACAACTTAATACAATGAGATTTTAGATCTGTTGAAGAGTGTATGTGGCAGAATATGTGTGTGTTTGAATGTCTGTTCCAATCACTTAACTTGACTCAATCTTTTTGAATGCTATTACAGTCCATTCAATAGTAATTGATGTTATTCTAGTCATGGAAATACATGTTGAAAATGTTGAAGAGAATTCAATAGTAATACATTTTCAAGAATTAAGCTTATACACATATTCAATTATGCCGAACAAGGACTAGACTTACTGAACAAGGACTATAGAACTCTATAGAGTTAGATACATAACTGTCTAAACTCTGTAGAACTATGTTGTAGAACTCTGTCTAATTCTATGTTGTAGAACTGTGCTGTAGAACTCTGTCTAAACTCCGTAGAACTATGCTGAACAAGGATTGGACTGTGTCGAGAGTCACATATTCAATTATTTAAGCTTATACACAAGTAAATTGAAAAATATTTTTTTAACCTATAATAAGGACTGAACTGTGTAGAATTAGATCATATGTTGGATATAGTTTGGGGGAGGATATACTAATGACATAGTAGTAGTTTTTTTTTTACTTAAAAGTTCACACTATGGTGTAATCGATATTCTTTGCTGCAAATTTTATGTTTGGATGTTGATACCCCGATAATTGTTTTAGGTGCATTATTATGAAATTCATTTTGTTTATTTATTTGATTGAACAGGTTGCAAGGTTATTTGGAACAGGGAAACAACTAAGAACTTAAAATTGTTTTTTTCAATCCATGCCGAAGAAAGAGATGGTTTTCTTTTATCTCATTATTATTTTAAGTTGTCATTGGCTTTATTAGTTTATGAAAAGAAATGTATGGTCACTTTGGTTTGTCAAGAGATTCCATTTTTTCTGATACTATAATATTTACTCAGTCAATTTTTGTGACACAACTCAGTAGAGATTTTTTCCCATTTTGCTTTACATTACAAATGCTATGGCGAAACGGTGTATTGATGTTTAGTAATGTTGTTTGCAAAATTAAGTTTTTCTTTATATGTTCATATTTGTTGATATTTTACATAAGCACATCTCCGTGATATTAAAGTGCCGCAGGCATTTCCTGTATTACACACATCTTTGCTCGAGGGAAATTTTCCCCGTGCCTTCAGGCACGGGAATTTCACTAGTATATATATAATGAGGATTCGAAGATTTTTACTATTACATAAGCTGATAAGACACTTAACGGTTGTTATTTAGCCACCGAGTCACGAAATGGAGATACCTAATCCGTTTACGATTCCTACCGCTCAATTTCACTCGAACTCACTTCTCAAGATACCTACCGCTAAAAATTACAGCTCACTTTAATTTAAATGTGTGTTTTTTCAATCACATCTTCCAACACAAACATCATTTACTCTTTACTATCTTTCCAAAAAAAATATCTTATCTCTCTCTCTCTCTCTATCTGCGTGTGACTACGAAATCAAAACAAACCAAAATTTTCCTCCATAGTGATCCAGTCCATCAAGCGTCTCCCGTGTCCCATATCTTACACCACCAGCCTCCCTCTCCTAAAATCCAAAGACTTTAGTGTTTATCAATCACCTCTTAAATATCTTGTCAATCGTCTCTTGAAGGGGTGCAATAATTTGTATTAGGAAAGGTCTTGGGTTTTAATTGCTTGTGAATTGATTTATGTTTTTGTTTTGGTAAGAGATCATATCATTTATGTTAGTTATAAATCTTTCTCTTTGTAAAGATCCAAGTTCAACTAGTTGCCCTATTTAGTTGGAACATATGATTCAATTGTTGGTTTTATTTTTTACAGTTAATATTTTCACTGTCTTAATTAGATCAATTTTGATACGCATTCATACAAGTTCAAGAATTGTTTAGTTCGGGGTCCTGAATTAACTGTTTCAGATTTAATTATTACCTTTGGTTTTTAATTTTACACTTTGGGTCCTGAAATAGATTGAGATCATGGTGTTCTATGTGATTCACATTAATTAACCACATGCTGCCTTAAAGAAATTATTATGCAGTTTCAATTTCCTTATGCGGTTTCCTTAATCATTTGAGGTTAAAAAGGGGTTAAATGAACTTTAAAACAAGACCACATCATTAATATAAATATATATATATATATATATATATACACACACACACACACACACTAGGGTATGCTCGTGTCTGAAGGTACGGCGCAAATATTTGAAAGCTTACTTCGTCGATTAGACCATACGTCGTATTTAATTCGCAATAGTAATAATAGTTTGTCTTGGACCTCCTATAATACGTCTTAATGGCATGGTGAAAATTGGACATGATTTTTTAATAAAAACTTGACGAATTATTCGTGTCATCAGGGGTCGGGTTTTTCACCTAACATTAATAAAATTACACGACTAATTCATAATTTTCCTTGTGTTATTTGTGTCAAATAGTATTTTTATGTGGTGTGAAAATTATAAATTGTGTTATTTGTGTTGTTTATTTAAAGAGTTATGTTTTTTATAAAAAAAATTGTAAAACAAAGTATTAAAAATTCATTTTAAAAAAAATATGTTTTATTAAAATTTTAAAAAAATGAAGTTTAAAAAAAATATAGTTTATACTAAAAGTTTGGTCAAGTGTTTATTAAAAAAATGATGTGAGAAGTTGCTACATCATATTAGTTTTAGGTTCAATAGCTTTTTATTACTCGTATTATAGGTTGAGTGAGAAGTTGGATTAGACAACCTACTTTTTGTAGGTTTTTTAATATCTTGATTTCCTTACATGTTGTCTTAATAAAAAAAAAGTCATTATAAATATATTTTTTTTATTAAAAAAAGTTGTTTTTAGACAATAAAAAACAATTTAATGTATTAATAAATAAAAATGATGTATTAATAAACAATTTCATGTATTAAAAAATGTATTAATAAATAATGTATTAACATTTCTCGATTGCGTACAATAACGTAAAGAATTAACGATGTATTAATAAATAAAAATGAAAGGTGCAAATAAAAATGTGCAAAAAACAGTAATAAATTACATAAAAAATTATTTGATCATCATGTCACTCAAACAGATGAAGAAAGATAGAAACATAAATCAATAAAAAAAATTGTATAAAAGAGACAATGTAAACTTCTAATTCAAGCCTTACTCATGTTCAAAGTATGTGTTCAATTCAAAGTATGTAGTCAGCTATGCAGAGAGATAGGTGAGTGTGGCTACATCATATATTAGTTTTAGATTGAGTAGCTTTTTATTACATGGGTATTGTAGGTTAAGTGAAAAGTTGGATTAAACAACCTACTATGTGTAAGGTTTTTAATATCTAGACTTCCGTCATAATAAAAAGGTAATTATAAAAATATTTTATTAAAAAAACTGTTTTTAGACAATTAAAATCATTTTTTTAATTACAAAAAGGTTTTAACTTTTTAAAAAAAATAAAAATACTTCAACTCTTTTAAAATTGAAAAAAAAAACGTTTTTATTTGTTCTAGAAAAAATAATTAAAAAAGTTGTCTTTTCAATAATGTTTTAACTATTAAAAAACATTTTTTTTCAAATCAACTTCTAAAATAAAAAACTGTTAAAAGTAACTTAAGGTTTTTATTTATCAAAAAATATAGACAAAATTATTTTTAAATCGTGTGCAGTTAAAAACGAAGATTTATTTTAATATATTCTGATTTTTTTAACACAAATTATAAATTTTTCATCTCAAACCTTATTTCTTTACTTTCCCAAGTTTTACCATTAGTTCCTAAAATTAAGTACGGAGAAACAACGTACCAATTATGTCCCTGAACCATTATCTTATTAATAGATATAGAGTTTGATATTTTACCATTAGATCTGTTTTATGTACATCTAGAAAAGGAAGATTAAAAAAATTAACATACTATGCATCAAGTTACAGAAATAATATCCAAAAAGTTCCTTCAGCATACTTTTAATAGCACCTATATACTCTTGAAATCCATAGGTTCACTATCCAAAAAGATGCTTTACCATTATAATATCTAAAACGTTATTTTGTAGACTTTGGTAGAATCAATATAGTCTCGAAATTCGTAGATTCACTGTCGAAAAGATATCTTGTGTGCTTGCCTCCATTGTGAAAATTACTTTGTTAGTAACTTATAAAAAAACATGATAAAACATATATTAAAAACTTTGATAATTAATCATCTAACAGTTATCTCAAAATAGAAAATATATTATGAATCCATAAGAAACATACTAAATCAAGGACTATAACATAAAGCATTGGCATAATGACATGAGATGAATAAAATAAAGGATATCTATAATTGACAATGTCTGAAATCTTATTTTGTAAACTTGTACATAATGATATGACTTGCATTCCTCGTAAACAACATCAAAATGACCGATTATTCAAAACTGATATCAAGAAATAAAATTTTAGAAAAAAGGAAATAATTATTTCAAATATTATGTGTTTAGACACCAACTACCCAGATCCTTAACTATGAAAACTCTCAAAATCCAACCATAACTAAAAATAAAAAATACAAATAAAAAAACTTTAACAAACCCATATAGAGAGATTAATATAAGAGAGGGAATACCTTGAAGTCGAAAAGTGAAATTTGTATATTGATATAGAAAGAATATGCAAAAATGCCTAAATATAGATATAGAAAAATCATAACATTACTTTTGAAAGTGGTGGCTGATGTTCAATCCCATAAAACCATAAAAAAACACCCCAAACAAATCATACCTTAGGATATTCTTATTACGAAAATCATAAAGACTCAACGAAAATACCAATTTGAAGTAAAAAAAAATCAGTTATATGTCCTTAAACATCAGATTTTACACACGGTGAAGTAAAAAAAAATCAGTTTCAAGTCCGAAAAAAAAACATCAGATCTTACCCATGGTGAAGTCCAAAAAAAACTCAGTTTCATGTAAAAAAAACATTAGATCTTACCAAAAGTGAAGTAAAAAAATGTGTTTCGTGTAAAAAAAATCAGTTTCATGTAAAAAAATACATCATATCTTACCATGATCAAGTTAAAAAAAATGAGTTTCATGTCCCCACAAAACTCACTTTCTTAATCTTGGTTAAGTTCCCCAAATGACAGATGTAGAAGGAGAAGGTAGTAATGGATGCTCCAAATGACAAATAAATCAGATCTGCAAAACAAAAAACGATTTCAACAAAAAATGAATGAAAAAACTCGAAATCCCAAAAAGGGGATTTCAAACATTTGAATCTCATACATGTTAAAAACTCTAGGTTTTAAAAAAAAAGAGAAGGAAATGTATAGTTATACCCGATTTGAAAGTGGTTGGCTTGAAAGTGAGAGTATTGCAACCCTTGGGTGAGATGGGTTTTCAAATTTAGGCGAGAACCTTAATTGACAGGATCCTGCCAACACACACACTCTTGCGTCACTTTATTGCAAAACAAACATAAATTAAACACAGATATTTATATCAATAATTTATTAGAGAGTTACCCATAAGACCTCACGTAGATGGAACTAAAACATAACCCAAATCACCACAGATTCAGTAACCAAAATCGTAAGAAAAATTGTTACCGATCAGAAAACAAATCATAAGAAACGACTGAGATAAAAAAAAACACCAGCCTCAATAACTGGCATCGCAACTTAAGAGAGAGAGAGAGAGAGAGAGAGAGAATACAAAATGAAAGAGAATGACAATGGCGATTTTGTTGAGAGAGGATTTGAAGTGGTATGTTACACTGTGATAAAGTACCAAAAAAAGTGGTTGAGAGTACAATGAAATGTGTGTAAAATTTGAAATTAAAATAAAACACTTTCCAATGGTTCTTGAGCCACGCAAAGTTATTTATCAAATCTGATGAAAGAGATCCATAAGATAAATTACTATAATACCCCTAAAAGTTAGATTGTTAAAAGGGGAAAACACCTCAAGCGTTAGATTTTATTTTCAACCATTTCATCCTAGTCCTTAATAGCATTCTTCTTTATAGTGTATGTCGAGAAGTGAATGACCATACACAAAAAAAAATCCCAACATCTTTTATCTGTTGTGTAGAATCATATAGAAATGGTGAGAAACCGATATGAGTAGTCAGAGAAAATGGAAATAGAAATGTAGATACCAAAGAATAGTCAGAAAAAATGACTCTCTATGAGAAACGTTGAAACACCACAATAAAACTCACCACTCTGCTACGCTCTTCCACTACGGGACATCAAAACAACCCCAAATTGGCACCAAAGAAGCTTTAAATCTTAACCATTAGATATTTGGCTCCATGTCTTAACCAAAGAAACTTTTGGGATTCGAAGTTTTCTTTTGTTAGCAACACCCAACTTTTGCTATACCAACTCTCCAAATTTCTGATCTGCTTCTGTAACAACCCTCGCTTTTGGGAGCCCATTTTATATTTATTTACTATGTTGAGTAGTTACATATATAAAATGCTGCATGTGGGTAAGTATTAATTTGATGAAATAAGTTAATATTTACAATTAAGTTGCATAATTACCATGTGGGTAAGTGATTATTACCATGTAGTGTTCTACTTTGTCATGTAAATTAAAATGGCAATTTGAATTATAATGTGATCGGAACTTGAAATGGTTTATAGAATCTCCAAATGATAATTTGGAGGGTGTAGTTAGTTCCGGGAGGTGAGAAACAGTCGAAATATGTGCCATATTGTATTTTGGGATTTTGGGCACTTTTGACTGGTTTTGGCATATTGCGTATTAGAACTTAACTATTGCGATATTTTTACTTAAAGGTTGGAGACTTTTAATCTTCAGCCACGTTTTAAGTCTTTCCCCAAGTCTTTCATTTCCTCTTGTTTTCCCTAAGTGCTCTAGCCCTAGAGTGAGAGAGAGTGAGAGTGGAAGATTGGAGAAAGAGAGAAATCTTGAAGATTTGTGGTTTTATCTTGCTTTCTTCTTCAACCAAGCCTGGTATTGAAGCCCCAAGGCAAGTTTTCTACTTGCTATTGTATGGTTTAAGATTAATAATTAGTATGGGTAGATATGTATAGTTTTGATGTAATATAATTGTGGTTTTTGGTTGGATTTATGGGTATCAACATCTTTAGTAGTGATAGATTGTTGATTGAGGTAGAAAAATGTTGTTGGGAGAATTTATGATCTTTTGGTATCATTAAATGTGGTTGGATGATTTTGGTTGGTTATTGTTTGTGGGTTTAGAAGGATTAGAGAAAAAATGGGTCTAGGTCTGCATTGGCCGGTCGACCGCGTATCTCAGACCGGTCGATCGGGCCTTCGGAGGAGGGCACACTGCTTTCTTTCAAAGGCACGAAAATAGGGCGCGGTCGACCGTGGTTCTACCACAGGTCGACCGGTCCATCCGAAATGGACTTTCGGCTTTCTTTCAAAAGCTAAACTTTGAGACGCGGTCGACCGCGGTCTTGGGACCGGTCGACCGGTCCCCTGTTTTCTCAACCAATTTCCTACTTTTATTTTTTTTCTCCTTTTCTTCCTCTAGGAACTTAGGACTCTTCTTGAATGAAGTAAACCTTGGCTTTTAGAGTCCTAGTTCAGTTGGTTGTCACCCTAGTGTTGAATGGATTTGACTCGGGGTTAAGTCCGGGGGAGGGATTGTCCTAGTGATGTTAAGGCATCACTTTTCTTTCTGCATGCTAATAAATATGGATGGGAATTGTAGGCCCATACTTGGAGACTTTAGGGGCTTAAATTGAGATATATATAAAACCTTATGTTTGGGAAGTGAGTATGATCCCTTGGAGATTTATTCGAGGCATAACCTAGGATGAGTAATGAACTATCCTATGATAACGGTTTCAAACAAATGAAACATGTAAATGTAAATGTAAATGAAAATGAAAAGTATGGTTTTCATAGTAAATGCTAATTTACTTAAACACAACTCTCTAAATGCTATCATAAGGGAAGCTCGCGCATGAGGTGATGTTCCTTGACTAGTGAATGCAGGGAGACTATAGTCCTCGGCCATATGCGGGTTTATTATATGTATTTTTTCTGCCCTACTGAAGTAATTCCGGGTGTGGTTATGACTCACTCGCAGGCATATGGCCACTTCCCGACGTGCGTTAGATACCCAGGCTGCCTTGTTTGATGGGCCCCTGGAAGATGATAGTCATTTAGGGGCGCGCCCAGTGGGGAAACTCGGAGGGGCGGTCTTAGAATCGTTATATGCATAAGAATATAGCTTTTCTAAAACTCAAGTGGGACTTGAGGGTTGTATAATTCCACTAAATGATATTATGACAATTACATTCCTGCTAAGGAATGGGAATTGGAATGAAATAAGAAGATAATGTTAGTATATTCCTGATAAGGAACTGAAACTGGATTAAAGTGGAATTTGGGGAATACAAGCTTTTAATTTAGTTTTAATTTAATTTTGCATAACTTCATCTTCATGCATAGTCTCTTTTAATCATGTCATTTCCACTTGTTTTCTTATGATTCATCCTTAGGTTGTTAGAGTGTTGATTTCTATACCCATGTTTTGCTATTCATATCTAGCATGCTTTTTGTTCATCTGGGAACTATATATAAACCGGGTCCTGACCCGTTCATTTTTCTCCATGTTTTGCTTGTTATTGTATCCGCCCAGGTGCTCCTCCGCAAGCACGCCCGTGTTGATATTCCTACCCTTTTTCTTTTAAGGAGCTGTATGAAATTGCAGATATTACAGGATGTTTTGTTAGACGCCGTCATTCTTTTGATATCTAGTTATGATCGGGTCTATCACTCGGGCGAGTGGCCCAATCTTGTAATTGTATAATGAATGTAAAACATAACATATAACTGTTGTGATTACTTTTGTGTAGCTGTGAACCAACAGCATATTCGGTTCTCCTCTTTGTATATAGTGGTTTTAGTCGTATGTTAATTATGTTTCTTTTAATTCCACTATTGTTCTAGAATGGGTTGTTTAAATTGTTTTTCTTAACTTAACTTTTAAATTGCATAAATTGTTTTGACAACCCGTTTTCTGAATTATTGGGTGGTTTTCTCGGTTACTCTTACTATATTTGTGGTGCTGAGAATGATTTCCGTCCATGATTACCGTATATGTCGGAGTATCGGGATGGCCACTCCTTATTTCGGAGCGCGGGTTGTCACAGATGGTATCAAAGCACTGGGTTCTAGAGTGCTAGGATCTATGTGGACTTGTCACGATCTACCGTAGAGTTCTTTGATATAGAGCCTAATGATAAGACTGCTTTGCTGCTTATAATTGCGATCTTCTGTGAAATAGATTGTTGTGAATTGTATTCTAACACTATTGTCCCTAATTGCAGATGCCTCCTAAGAGAGGTCGCCCTGCGAGACGCAATAGAGTTGTAGAAGAGGATGTTGGTCCTCCACCGCCCCAAGGAACTTTTAATGCTGCGAATGTAGCCAATATCGTGGCTCATGCAGTTAATGCCGCCATGACGGCAGTAACTCAACAGATGCCAACAGCTCAACAACGGGAACAGGATGCTCAAGCACCTACGGGACCCTCTCCGTGGGAAAGAGTAAGGGAGTCCTTTTTAAAGGGCCATCCCCCAGAGTTTGACGGAGGTTCTGATGTTGTTCGAGCAAATCAATGGAAGAAGGATATGCAACGCCATTTGAGAATGGTGGATTATAGTGAGGAAAAGAAGCAAGTCCTTGCTACTTTTAAGTTGGTTGGGGCAGCGTTACATTAGTGGGAGTCGATGACTACGCCAGAACAGAGGGATACTATGTCCATTACTGATTTCTGGGTCTTGTACGACCGGAAATATTTTCCTCCCGCGATTCAGAAGGAGATGAGGAAGAAACTTCAAGATCTAGTTCAGGGAGAACGATCGGTTGCCGAATATGAGTAAGAGTTTACCCGGATAGCTAGTTTTGTGCCGGAAGAGGTAACCCCAGAGGAAAGGAAAGTCTCAAAATTCATGGGAGGTCTAAACTGGAGAATCCGGCAGCATTTGCTGGGTAATCCGGCTTTACAAACTTTTGGTGAAGTGATGAATGCTGCATTGCTTCATTGTCAAGAGCATCGGATGTTTATTCAGAATAGCAAGAAAGCTTCAGGAGTTGGGCAAGTAGGGAAGCCCGGGGTGAGTGGGAATGGAGGAGGAGCCTTTCCTTCGTCCCAATCTGCGGGTAATAAGCAACGAGAAAAGGATCCCCAGCAAGGGGATGGATCGAAAAGGCAACGCTCTGGTGGGTTTAATGTTAGTGGCAATGCTAACAAGCAAGGTCAGGGTGTCGTACCACAGCAAGCGGGTCGAGGTGGCCAGGGAGGTAGGGGCCAATCGGGCCAAGGTTTTGGGCAGTTCAGAAATAATAGAGGTCGAGGTCAGGAGAATATGGTGGGGAAATGTTTTCAATGTGGAGAAGCTGGTCATTTTAAGAGAGATTGTCCTCAGGTTATTGGGGGACAACCTCCACGAGTTCCTCAGCAGCCTTATGTGCTGTTCCCTCCACAAGCACCGAATCCAGTTGTCCCTCTGCAGTAGGGCCAACTACAGTATGGGAGAGTCTACCACATTCAGGATGCTATGCTTCCTCCTATTCAGCCAGCGTCGCCAGCTATAGAGGGTAAGTTCCTTATTCAGGGACACATGGGTCGCGTTCTGTTTGATACATGTGCGACGCATTCTTTTATTTCCAAAAGTTTTGCTCAGTCCACAGAGTTGATAAAATATGTGGAAAGTACCTTTTCTAGTGTGGAGTCCTCTATGGGTGACGGTTCCCTTATTTTCTTTGTTTGTAAACGCATAGGGATCACTCTTGGTAATTTGTGTTTTGAGGCCGACTTACTCGTCCTAGACATGGTTGGGTATGATGTTATTTTGGGCATGGATTGGCTTGTTAAGTATCATGCTATAGTAAACTGTTACGGGAAGAGTATAGTCTTCGCCGTTCCAGGACAAGATATGTTCCTGTTTGTTATGCCTCGTTTAGAGGGAGATTCTGGTACTTATTTATATTGTATTGCGGATGAGAATTCTCGGGGTGTAGTTGTTCCCTTAGATTCTATTCCTGTTGTTCGAGACTTTGAGGATGTTTTCCGGGAGATACCGGGTTTGCCTCCTAGTAGAGAGATTGAGTTTGTTATAGACTTAGCGCCGGGAACTCGACCGATTGCGCGAACTCCTTATCGTATGGCTCCTGTGGAAATGAGGGAGCTAAGAGATCTGATTCAGCAGTTGTTGGAATAGGGGTTTATTAGGCGTTGCACATCGCCGTGGGGTGCTCCTGTGTTATTCGTGAAGAAAATAGATGGTTCTTTCCGGTTGTGTGTTGACTATAGAGAGTTGAATAAGGTTACCATCCGAAATAAATACCCTTTGCCTCGCATAGATGATTTGTTTGATCAGCTCAGGGGAGCGACCTACTTCTCTAAGATAGATTTGAGAACGGGGTATCACCAGTTGAGGATATGGGAGCAAGATGTTTCCAAGACTACTTTTCTGACAAGGTACGGGTCTTATGAGTTTTTGGTTATGCCTTTTGGGCTAACCAATGCCCCTGCAGTATTCATGGATCTTATGAATAGAGTATTTCGGGACTTCTTGGACCAATTTGTCATTGTGTTTATTGATGACATCCTCGTGTATTCTCAAACGGAAGATGACCATGCTACTCATTTTGGGTTGGTCCTGCAAAGGTTGAGGGATCACCAATTGTACGCTAAGTTTGAGAAGTGTGGCTTTTGGTTGTGGGAAGTGCAATTTTCGGGTCACGTTATTACTTCGCAAGGTATATCGGTGGACCCAAGTAAAGTTGTTGCGGTGAGGGAGTGGGGTCAGCCCACGACGCCTACCGAGATACGCAGTTTTCTGGGTTTGGCGGGCTATTACCGCCAATTTATTAAGGGATTTTCTAAGATTGCTAGTCCTTTGATAAATTTGACCCGGAAAGGGGTTAGATTTGTTTGGGATGACGCCTGTCAAGCTGCGTTCGATGAGCTTAAGGATAAATTGACTTCAGCTCCAGTCCTCGCTTTACCCAAGCCAGGGTTGGAATATTTAGTCTTCACCGATGCATCTCTACAGGGCTTGGGAGGTGTACTTCAGCAGGAGCGACAAGCTATTGCATATGCTTCTAGAAAACTAAAGCCTCATGAAAGAAATTACCCGGTGCATGACTTGGAATTAGCCACCGTTGTCTTTGCCTTAAAGATTTGGAAGCACTATCTTCTTGGGGAGAAGTTTAGTCTTTTCACGGACCATAAGTCGTTGCAATATTTATTTTCTCAGAAAGATCTGAATATGCGGCAGCGAAGATGGTTGGAGTTCGTGAAAGATTACCAATTTGATATTCATTATCATCCGGGCAAGGCGAACGTGGTGGCAGATGCCCTGAGTAGGAAGCCTGGGAGAGAGTTAGCTGATGTGTGGAAAGTTAAATGGAAGGAACTCAGTCATGAGGATGCGGTTGCTAGGGCGTTTATGTCCGTGATGACCGTTACTCCGACGATTGTGGCAAGGGTTATGGAAGCCCAAGGCAGAGATAAAGAATGTCAAGACCATATTCGCCAGTTATTGACTGGGGGAGCGGAGTCCTACTCGGTAAGTTCTGAGGGTGGATTGCGCTTTCATGGAAGTCTTATTATTCCGGAGGATAGAGATTTGCGACGGGCTGTGATGGCGGAATCTCACGGCTCTAAATTTTCGGTACATCCGGGAAATGATAAAATGTATCAAGATATGCACCGTCAATATTGGTGGCAGGGTATGAAATGAGATATTTCGGAGTTTGTATCTCAATGCACTACTTGTCAGTTAGTTAAGGTTGATCATCAGCTAACGGCAGGTTTGTTGCAACCGTTGGAAATTCCTGTTTGGAAATGGGAGAGCATTTCAATGGATTTTATCACTGGTGTGCCAACGTCACAAAAGGGTTACGATTCTATTTGGGTTATCATGGATTGCTTGACAAAGTCGGCGCATTTCCTTCCCGTCCGTACTGATTATAATACCACTCGTTACGCTCGATTGTTCATTGAAGAGATTGTTAGATTGCATGGGGTGCCCTTGAATATTGTTTCCGACAGAGACAAGATCTTTGTTTCCCACTTTTGGCAAAGTTTCCAAGAGGCCATGGGAACCAAATTGAAGTTAAGTATTTCCTATCATCCTCAAACAGATGGCCAGACCGAAAGGGTTAACCAAATGTTGGAGGATATGCTTCGTATGTGCATGCTTGATTTCAAGGGTAGTTGGGAACAATATCTCCCTTTGGTTGAATTTGCTTATAATAACTCATACCAGTTCACTATTGGGATGGCGCCCTATGAAGCCCTGTATGGTAGGCCTTGTAGATCCCCCACGTGTTGGTTAGAAGTGGGAGATAGCAAGTTTCTCGGACCTGAAATGATTCGGGATACTTCTTCAAAAATCGAGCTTATTCGAGATCGTATTCGGATGGTCCAAGATAGAAAAAAGAGCTATGCCGATGCGGGGAGAAGGCATGTGGAGTTAGAAGTTGGAGACCAAGTGTTGGTACGGGTGTCGCCTATGAAAGGCGTTAAGCGTTTCGGAAAGAAAGGGAAGCTTGCACCACGTTTCGTTGGGCCTTTTCCTGTACTTGCTAAAGTAGGACCAGTGGCGTATCAAATTGCCCTACCGGAACCGTTGCAACAGATCCACAATGTTTTCCACATCTCCTATTTGAAGAAGTATAAGAGGTGTGATGGTGCCCTTTGGCACATTCCTTTCGAGGATATAGAGTTACAACCCGATATTTCTTATGAAGAGCAACCCGTGGCCATTTTGGAGCATGGGGAATGTAGATTGAGATCTCGTGTGGTGCCCTTGGTTGGGAACGTGAGGATGATATGCGGGAAAAGTATCCCCATCTTTTTATCCAAGGTACGCTTGAATTTTGGGGGCAAAATTCCCTCATAAGGGGGGAGTATGTAACAACCCTCGCTTTTGGGAGCCCATTTTATATTTATTTACTATGTTGAGTAGTTGCATATATAAAATGCTTCATGTGGGTAAGTATTAATTTGATCAAATAAGTTAATATTTACAATTAAGTTGCATAATTACCATGTGGGTAAGTGATTATTACCATGTAGTGTTCTACTTTGTCATGTAAATTAAAATGGCAATTTGAATTATAATGGGACCGGAACTTGAAATGGTTTATAGAATCTCCAAATGATAATTTGGAGGGTGTAGTTAGTTCCGGGAGGTGCGAGACAGTCGAAATGTGTGCCATATTGTATTTTGGGATTTTGGGCACTTTTGACTGGTTTTGGCATATTGCGTATTAGAACTTAACTATTGCAGTATTTTTACTTAAAGGTTGGAGACTTTTAATCTTAACCCACGTTTTAAGTCTTTCCCCAAGTCTTTCATTTCCTCTTGTTTTCCCTAAGTGCTCTAGCCCTAGAGTGAGAGAGAGTGAGAGTGGAAGATTGGAGAAAGAGAGAAATCTTGAAGATTTATGGTTTGATCTTGCTTTCTTCTTCAACTAAGCCTGATATTGAAGCCCCAAGGCAAGTTTTCTACTTGCTATTGTATGGTTTAAGATGAATAATTAGTATGGGTAGATATGTATAGTTTTGATGTAATATAATTGTGGTTTTTGGTTGGATTTATGGGTATCAACATCTTTGGTAGAGATAGATTGTTGATTGAGGTAGAAAAATGTTGTTGGGAGCATTTATGATCTTTTGGTATCATTAAATGTGGTTGGATGATTTTGGTTGGTTATTGATTGTGGGTTTAGAAGGATTAGAGAAAAAATGGGTCTAGGTCTACAATGGTCGGTCGACCGCGTATCTCAGACCGGTCGACCGGGCCTTCGGAGGAGGGCACACTACTTTCTTTCAAAGGCACGAAAATAGGGCGCGGTCAACCGCGGTTCTACCACAGGTCGACCGGTCCATCCGAAATGGACTTTCTACTTTCTTTCAAAAGCTAAACTTTGAGACGCGGTCGATCGCGGTCTTGGGACCGGTCGACCGGTCCCCTGTTTTCTCAACCAATTTCCTACTTTTATTTTTTTTATCCTTTTCTTCCTCTAGGAACTTAGGACTCTTATTGAATGAAGTAAACCTTGGCTTTTAGAGTCCTAGTTGAGTTGGTTGTCACCCTAGTGTTGAATGGATTTCACTTGGGGTTAAGTCCGGGGGAGGGATTGTCCTAGTGATGTTAAGGCATCACTTTTCTTTGTGCATCCTAATAAATATGGATGGGAATTGTAGGCCCATAGTTGGAGACTTTAGGGGCTTAAATTGAGATATATATAAAACCTTATGTTTGGGAAGTGAGTATGATCCCTTGGAGATTTATTCGAGGCATAACCTAGGATGAGTAATGAACTATCCTATGATAACGGTTTCAAACAAATGAAACATGTAAATGTAAATGAAAATGAAAAGTATGGTTTTTATAGTAAATGCTAATTTACTTAAACACACCTCTCTAAATGCTATCATAAGGGAAGCTCACGCATGAGGCGATGTTCCTTGACTAGTGAATGCAGGGAGACTATAGTCCTCGACCATATGGGGGTTTATTATATGTATTTTTTCTGCGCTAGTGAAGTAATTCCGGGTGTGGTTATGACTCACTCGCAGGCATATGTCCACTTCCCGACGTTCGTTAGATATCCAGGCTGCCTTGTTTGATGGGCCCCTGGAAGATGATAGTCATTTAGGGGCGCGCCCAGTGGGGAAACTCGGAGGGGCGGTCTTAGAATCGTTATATGCATATGAATATAGCTTTTCTAAAACTCAAGTGGGACTTGAGGGTTGTATAATTCCACTAAATGATATTATGACAATTACATTCCTGCTAAGGAATGGGAATTGGAATGAAATAAGAAGATAATGTTAGTATATTCCTGATAAGGAACTGAAACTGGATTAAAGTGGAATTTGGGGAATACAAGCTTTTAATTTAGTTTTAATTTAATTTTGCATAATTTCGTCTTCATGCATAGTCTCTTTTAATCATGTCATTTCCACTTGTTTTCTTATGATTCATCCTTAGGTTGTTAGAGTGTTGATTTCTATACCCATGTTTTACTATTCATATCTAGCATGCTTTTTGTTCATCTGGGAACTATATATAAACCGGGTCCTGACCCGTTCATTTTTCTCCATGTTGTGCTTGTTATTGTATCCGCCAAGGTGCTCCTCCGCAAGCACGCCCGTGTTGATATTCCTACCCTTTTTCTTTTAAGGAGCTGTATGAAATTGCAGATATTACAGGATGTTTTGTTAGACGCCGTCATTCTTTTGATATCTAGTTATGATCGGGTCTATCACTCGGGCGAGTGGCCCAATCTTGTAATTTTATAATGAATGTAAAACATAACATATAACTGTTGTGATTACTTTTGTGTAGCTGTGAACCGACAGCATATTCGGTTCTCCTCTTTGTATATAGTGGTTTTAGTCGTATGTTAATTATGTTTCTTTTAATTCCACTATTGTTCTAGAATGGGTTGTTTAAATTGTTTTTCTTAACTTAACTTTTAAATTGCATAAATTGTTTTGACAACCCGTTTTCTGAATTATTGGGTGGTTTTCTCGGTTACTCTTACTATATTTGTGGTGCTGAGAATGATTTCCGTCCATGATTACCGTATATGTCGGAGTATCGGGATGGCCACCCCTTATTTCGGAGCGCGGGTTGTCACAGATGGTATAAAGCACTGGGTTCTAGAGTGCTAGTATCTATGTGGACTTGTCACGATCTACCGTAGAGTTCTTTGATATAGAGCCTAATGATAAGACTGTTTTGCTGCTTATAATTGCGATCTTCTGTGAAATAGATTGTTGCGAATTGTATTCTAACACTATTGTCCCTAATTGCAGATGCCTCCTAAGAGAGGTCGCCCTGCGAGACGCAATAGAGTTGTAGAAGAGGATGTTGGTCCCTAATTGTGCATTTGTGCAAGCGTAGTGGTGAATTTGTTCATGGCGGTGGTGGGTTTATGAATGGGAGGAAGATGTTGGGTTTTGACAGGGGGTTTTCACCATGGTGGTGTGGTTTTAAAACCCTATGATGTAATTACCTGAATAATGATAGAAGATGAAATATTTAAGAGATGTTGAAGCTATGAGAGAGAGCATGAGCAGTGAAAGAGAGAGAGTGATGTGTTTTATCGGAAAACAATAAATGAAGATGGTATGGGTATGTGGGTTTTGATGATGAATAGAGTAGAGTAGAGTAAAGAGTCTAGGTAAGGTAAGGTCCTCTCGAGCCTTGTGCTCTGATTTTCTCCAGAACAATACTCTAGCCAATGAAAATTATTCTCACTGGTAAGATTCAAACCCAACAGATCTCAACCATTCATTCGTGTCTTATTGGCATTCATCCTCACCATGAAATGTCTCCAAAACTTAAGAATAGTAAAAAGACCCTTGCTCCTTGTTATATAGATATATATATATAAAGAACAACTTTTGTGGAGGTTTTTATGACACTATTGTTTATTGATTTTTCATACGGTGTCATTGAAAATCGTATTAAATATATTTTTGTAGAGTAAGACTACGGTGACCTGCATTTGCTACTTAAAACACAAACTTAATGATGCGGCAGCTGCCACGTCATTAAGTTACTCACATTTTTTTTCCTTTATCATCTTATAAATTCATTTTTTATCCAAAAAAATAAATTTCAAGTTATATATATATATTATAAAGAACAACACTTGTGGAGGTTTTTATGACAGTATTATTTATTGATTTTTCATACGGTGTCGTTGTAAAGCGTATTAAATATATTTTTGTAGAGTAAGACTACGATGACTAGAATTTTCTACTTAAAACACAAACTTAATGATGCGGCAGCTGCCACATCATTAAGTTACTCACATTTTTTCCTTTATCATCTTATAAATTCATTTTTTTTCCAAAAAAAAAAAATTTCAAGTTATACACGCACACACAGATATATATATATATATGTGTGTGTGTGTGTGTGTGTGTGTGTTAAAATACAACAAGACGAGACATGAAATGGTATTTTCTTTACATACCACAAACCAATTAAAAAATTACACTATGCGATTATTAATATTTTTTTTAACTAACAAGATCACGATCCAAAAAACCTCTACGTGGGACGGAGTCGTATTCTTTTCATACCACTGGCGTGAACAATTTTTTTTAAAAGTAAAAAGATTATTTTTAAAATAGTAAAAAATGGTCCATGCCGGTGGTATGAAAAAATATGTGACTCCATGTCACGTCGCGGTTTTTGGATCGTGATCGTGTTAGTTAAGAAATAAAAGATTCATAATCGCATTGTATAGTTTTTTAATTAGTTTGTGGTAAGTAAAAAAATACAATTTTGTGTCTTGTCTGTGACACCCCGCTTAATAAAATACCGAGCGATCACTCCTATATCAAATTAAAACAGGAGTTTCATATGGATCATTCTTAGCATCACTGTCGAAAACCAATTTAATTACTAATAACCTATTAGGCTGGCATCAAAGTTTTACTTAACTACTTTTTTTAAACAACTAAAATTAAAACATTCACACAGCTTATGTAAATGAAACTGAAATGAAATGGAATAACCGGACAATCGGTCAAAATTATACAACCATATCGAATGCCGTAATAAAAGGTGGGAAAAGAATAACTAAATACAGTTGGGTTATCAACCCGAATGTTTATACAATACCTCCTATCTAGATTACAAGAATGGAAGCATCTATCGAGAACCTGCACGCATCCACAGCTACTGCTGCTGACGTCTGACTCGAAGGAAGTGTCATCCAGCGTCCATGTGTCTAGACACCTATATATATATATATATATATATATATATATATATATATATATATATAACAAGAGAGGAAAAGTAGATAAACGGGCCAGAGCCCGAGTTTTGAAAATATTTAGCAAGTGCATAAATGCCTTATTTTTAGAAAAAGGTTTTATCTCATATTTAAATTTGGTATCGCACTCCCATGAGATACCCCTCACCTCTCTTATAATAGTGCACACCTAACGCACTTATCTAGAACGTTCTAGTTAATCTACCCCGCCAAACTAATCTAATTAACCCGTCTACTAGAAACCTCTACAACCCGAGTACTAAGGGTTAAACTTCTCTCCATTCTCAACACTGTGCTAAGTTCGTGTGTGGGGTGTCTCGCGAAGAGAAATCCAAACAAGGAACCTCCCAGATACACTACAACTTGGCAGGGTCAATGGTAGAGATTCATTTAGCCCGTAGTACAAAACTAATGTTTAAATACATACTAATATATTAATATACATATCATATTCATTTTTATATACATCGCACACTATACATCCGGATAATATCTCTCGGACTGAGGTTTACCAATTCAATTTCATCTTTATAATACACATCCGCATCTATCTCCCGGACTGAGGATTCATTTACATAATATTTACCAATACTTTTCATTATTATCTTAAAACTTTCCATTTCCTTTCTTCTATCCAGAAAATGTATTTAAAGAAAGTTTTATTATTATAAAAATGCTTTTCCGTTTTATAACATCCTATTTCCCTTCTTCCATCCAGGAAATGTATTTAAAAGCCAATTTTATTATCATAAAAAATGCTTCTTCATATCATATGCTTTCATTTCCCTTCTTCCATTCGGGAAATGTATCCGAAGCCAATTCATTTATCCCATTTCCCTTCATCCATCCAGGAAATGTATTTAAAGACAATTTATTATCATAAATTTCTTTAACACCAATAATGTCCCACATTATTAAGAATAGTTATATTCACATACATATAACGATTCTAAGACCGTCCCTCCGAGTTTCCCCACTGGACGCGCCTCTAAATGGCTATCATCTTCCAGGTCCTATCAAACAAGACAACTTGGGATCCCATCAAAACGTCGGGAAGCGGCCATACCCCTGCGAGTGAGTCATAACCACACCCAGAATTACCTCACTAGCGTAGAATAAATATACAATAACCAGTCATATGGCCGAGGACTATATTCACCCTGCATTCATTAGCCAGGGGACTTCACCTCACGCGCGCAACTTCCCCTATGATAGCGAATTAGAGAGGTGTGTATACATAAATTATCATTTATGAAAATCATTTCTTCCATTTTGAAAATATTCACTTTTACATTCTCAAAATTGTTTATTTTCAATGATTAAATACCAACTTTATAATGAGCATTTATTATTCTCATAGACATATATATTACCTTGTTCTCATGCACAAGGAATATACTATATAATACATATCCGTATCATATTTTATATATACTTTAATCACATCGTATACATATTATATATATATATATATATATTCATCCTCGAATATTTATAAATGGCCATAATTGCCAATCACATCTAGCGATGACCAATAATCCCAAAGATTCTCTCAAAGAATCATAATCATGCATTCATATACACATGATACTAAACCCAAAGTATTTCCTTACTTTGATAAATAATACATACCTTAATCCCATTTAAGGATTTATTGGATATCTCCAAATTTCCATCCTAATAACCTCATAGGATTCACCCAACCAATATCAATATAATTAGGCTTTCATATACGCATAAATTATATAGGCCTAAAAGCCCGCAGAAATATCCCGGGAATTATCCTTCCCCGGTCAACCTTAAATTTAGTAGGTCGTGGATTCTATTTCCACTAACCCAGGGATTAAATCTCGTCCAAACAATCATTTAGAGGTCCCCGCCCTAACTTAGGAACCATAAATCTCCAAATTCTAGAATTACTTTATTTTCCTCGAAAATATAGCTTAAGGGTTATACATTTAAAATTCTCACTTTGCCCTCCTAAATTTTCCTCATTTGGAGGACTATATTCTCCTAAAAGATTCTTTATGTTATTCCATAATGAACCTGGAAGCAATTAGAATTGGAATTCATCCCATCTAATTGACCCTAGGAAAAATTGCCTAACTTTCAGAAGGGTCAATCGATCGACCCCTGGTCATCGATCGATCGAGGCTTCGATTGATCGACCTCTGCCAATCGATCGATCGATCATGTCGAATAACTTCTTCTCCGAGAAGGTGTTTTCGGCCATTAAAGTTTCCCTCAAGCTTTTGTCGCCTCTCCCGACATCCTACAATCTCAATCAACAACATCTACACATATAATAAGGGTTCTAAACGTCCTAGAACCCGAAATCACCAATTAATATCAATTAATTTCTAAGTTTCTCCAACAAGAAAATTATTGGGGTTTATTCGTTTTAACTTCCGAAAACTCGTTTTATCCACGAAAATCCAACCCAAAATCTTTAGGGTTTATTTTTACCAAACTACGATATGAGATTTATGCTCAAAAATAAATAAAGCAAGTAAACACTTGCCTCGTGGATATAATTCGACGATCCCGAGTCGAGTCCGGCAGAGTTTGGCCCAAGATCTCCCTTTTCTCTCCTCTTTCTTCCTTCCTCTCTCTATTCTCTCTTTTCTTTCTCTTTTCTCCCCCTCTCCCTCTTTATATAGAAAGAAAAAGGGTTTTAACCCTTAAGACCCAAAAATGACTCGTTTACTCATTTACGAGCCCGTTTACCTCTAAAATTCCCGAAATTCAATTTCGACAATCGGACACTCTTTTTCGACTATCTCTGCCATTCCGAGACTCACAGCGCAGTCAAAATTTCCATCCGAGGTACTTGATAGCAACCCCTTATTTTAACTCGTTGCACCTCACCGCGGGGTTTCCAATTAAAATCTTAACTTTTGTCTCTTTTCTCAACGGCGACATATTATTAAAATACTCCAATTCATTTACTTAATCCCAAAAGTAAATATTTCACCCATCGACAATCATCAAATCCTCAAAAATCCCAAAAATTACTATTCTGAGAAATTCCTCCAAATTCTAATTCATACCCAATTATGAAATTTATTATCTCCAAAAAGGACGGGTTGTTACATACTCCCCCCTTACAACGGAATTTCATCCTCGAAATTCGGATATAACCTACACCACCAATCCTAGAATCGCTACAAATCCTAATACCTCAAGGGCAATGATACTATTCCAATGGTTCCCAACCATGCACTATACGGCTACCACGGTCGGAAAGTGACTCCAATAGCGTCACATTGCACCCATTATTTCTAGTGCCTCACGGCATAATCTTCAACTTTATATACTACACCCCTTCTATTTCAGGCAGTATATAAAACCAACTCACTAAGCTGCCCATACACCTTTCTAACCCGTGCACATCTGCACAACCATTGTAAACACTCGACACATAACACTCTCTCTAAATAAGGGTCTCCTTTCCTCGGTGAAATACTCACACATGGTTCCTCCCAACCTGCGAAATTCAATTCTACTTATGTCGGCGCCACTAACTCTATTGGACTTACATCCTAATAATGCTACGGTCTATGCATTACCCTATTTAAGCGAAATACATATAATCCTAAGTATGTCCCTAGTGCCCAAGGCCTCTCTCAACTTTCGACACTTGCTTGGTTTCATGCGTGGGACATCTCGCAAAGCGAAATCCAAACAAGGAACCCTTCCGTTACACTACTCCCTCGCGTTGTCGGTCATCGAGATATAGCAACCTAAGGCACATCAGTGGGATGTCCTAAATCCTACCTCGTTAACCTATGAACACATTTCTACTATTCTATCCTCCCACCTGAGCGAAAAGGAAAATCTAACTAATCGAAGTGCCCACTCTATGCAAAAGCGTCACGTACATCATACCCAAAATATACTTCCTCCTAATTTGCCTTTTCATTAAGGCCTGTCCATAAGCCTCAATTCAATTCCTTTCACCTGTCCTCACCTTTATACTTGCGATGAGAAAAACATTTTAGTGCTTTTCCATAGCACAATATTTCCATAAGTATACCATCATCACATGGCTCATGGTCTATAGTGGTTCATCCACATTATATGACTTATCAACAAAACCCACATCCTTGCATCCTATAACATCTCTCCACTCCCGACGCCATTAAGGTTCATGCGTGGAGCGTCTCGCAAAGCGAAATCCAAACAAGGAACCCATCCACACACTACTACTTAACTTTATCGGTCATGGAGGTCCATTATTTTCGAATATGCTACCGGGATAATCCTATCCCCTCTTTTAACACAATGTGGTCTGAACTCCCGTCTCTATCTAGGAGCCATACCACCAAGCGCTTGTACCAACTCTAAGTCCTTGCGCAAACAATAATGAGCTTAAACTTATAGCTCAACAATAATCATGCGAGCCTTAAATCATATCTATAAGGTCGCCACATACTCAAATCACGATAATGAAACCTCTACTCATCTAAGTTCCATATATGCTCATAATAATAAAAGGCGAACTCAACATGTATCTAGGTGAGATATCGCAACAACAACCTGTTCCACCCTGGAACCGTGGACACAATAGCCTTGCCATCCTTAGCCTGCTATTGCTCCGATAATACCATAATGTATTATACTCACCATATTACCATACTCGTATGACACATATAAAATGAGTATCACAAATCAGATATATATTTATATACAATTAAAATATCATCACCCGCTTTTATAGCGAATGAAGGAAAATAAAACTCCGCTGCCGTGGAAAACACACAGGCCTATATTATATAATGTTATCGAGACCGCCACAAAACTCAAATTACACACACGAGTCTTGGGCTAGCGAATATCGTGACTTTATCTAGCCACGCCACTTATACTTCTTCATATCACTCTTTATCCATTGCTAGCCTCTGACCAAACCTTATGTGAAAAATTCAAAAACTCCATTCTTCTCATTCCTACTGAATCATGGGGACTCACGGTTAAAACTATCCGTAAGATCCCTTTCGAACCCTTATCGTCACTGGAAAATTCAACTTTAGTACCACCCTCTACTACAACGGTACTGCGGTACTCATAACTACTATACTTTAGTAGTCGTTACACCAATCCTTGACAACCACTATAAGGGGAGTGACCTCTAAGGCGGTCCTAGTCCCCCAACTTCTACCAGTCGCCCCAGCTAAGCCCCGCCTCCTGCTGCCATCCAAGCCCCGCACACAAATCTCAAATGAGCATGCAAAAGATTTACATAATCTCATACTATATTAGGAGAACGAAATCTCACAAGAAAAATCAACAATCCTAATCCCGAGGCTCTATATCAAATCGAGAGCAACGCTGAAAGCGTAGTACGCCCGCACAGAATCCTAAGGACACTAGAACCTGATGCTCTAATACCATCTGTGACACCCCGCCTAATAAAATATCGGGCGATCACTCCTATATCAAATTAAAACAGGAGTATGATATGGATCATTCTTAGCATCACTGTCCAAAACCAATTTAATTACTAATAACCTATTAGGTTGGCGTCAAAATTTTACTTAACTACTTTTTTTTAAATAACTAAAATTAAAACATTCACACAGTTTATGTAAATGAAACTGAAATGAAATAGAATAATCGAGCAATCGGTCAAAATTATACAACCATATCGAATGCCGTACTAAAAGGCGAGAAAAGAATAACTAAATACAGTTGGGTTATCAACCCGAATGTTTATACAATACCTCCTATCTAGATTACAAGAATAGAAGCATCTATCGAGAACCTGCACGCATCCACGGCTGCTGCAGCTGACGTCTGACTCGAATGAAGTGTCATCTAGGCTATATATATATATATATATATATATATATATATATATATATATAACAAGAGAGGAAAAGTAGATAAACGGGTCAGAGCCTGAGTTTTGAAAATATTTAGCAAGTGCATAAATGCCTTATTTTTAGAAAAAGGTTTTATCTCATATTTAAATTTGGTATCGCACTCCCATGAGATACCCCTCACCTCTCTTCTAATAGTTCACACCTAATGCGCTTATCTAGAACATTCTAGTTAAGCTACCCCACCTAACTAATCTAATTCACCCATCTACTAGAAACCTCTACAACCCGAGTACTAAGGGTTAAACTTCTCTCCATTCTCAACACTGCGCCAAGTTCGTGAGTGGGGTGTCTCACGAAGCGATATCCAAACAAGGAACCCCCCCTCCCGAGATACACTACTAGTTAGCAGGGTCAATGGTAGAGATCCATTAAGCCCGTAGTACAAAACTAATGTATAAATACAAAGTAATATATTAATATACATATCATATTCATTTTTATATACATCTCACAATATACATCCGGATAATATCCCCCGGACTGAGGTTTACCAATTCAATTTCATCTTTATAATACACATCCGGATCTATCTCCCAGGATGAGAATTCATTTACAAAATATTTACCAATACTTTTCATTTTTATCTCAAAACTTTTCGTTTCCTTTCTTCGATCCAGGAAATGTATTTAAACCAAGTTTTATTATTATAAAAATGCTTCTCCGTTTTATAACATCCCATTTCCCTTCTTCCATCTAGGAAGTGTATTTAAAAGACAATTTTATTATCATAAAAATGCTTTTTCATATCATATGCTTACATTTCCCTTCTTCCATCCGGGAAATGTATCCGAAGCCAATTCACTTATCCCACTTCCCTTCTTCCATTTACGAAATGTATTTAAAGCCAATTTATTATCATAAATTTTTTTAACACTTATAATGTCCCATAATATTAAGAATAGTTATATTTACATACATATAACGATTCTAAGACTGTCCCTCCGAGTTTCCCCACTAAACGCGCCCCTAAATGGCTATCAACTTCTAGGGCCTATCAAACAAGACAACCTGGGATCCTACCGAAACGTCGGGAAGCGGCCATACCCCTGCGAGTGAGTCAAAACCACACCCATAATTACCTCACTAGCGCAGAATAAATATATAATAACCGGTCATATGGCCGAGGATTATATTCACCCTGCATTCATTAGCCAGGGGACTTCAACTCACGCGCGCAACTTCCCTTATGATACCATTTTAGAGAGGTGTGTATACATAAATTATCATTTATGAAAAACATTTCTTCCATTTTGAAAACATTCACTTTTACATTCTCAAAATCGTTTATTTTCAATGATTAAATACCAACTTTATAATGAGCATTTCTTATTCTCATAGACATATATATTACCTTGTTCTCATGCACAAGGAGTATACTATATAATACACATCTGTATCATATTTTATATATAAGTTAATCACAGAGTATACATACTATATATATATATATATATATATATTCCTCCTCGAATATTTATAAATGGCCATATTTGCCAATCACATCTAGCGATGACAAATAATCCCAAATATTCTCTCAAAGAATCATAAGCATGCATTCATATACGCATGATACTAAACCCAAAGTATTTCCTTACTTTGATAAATAATACATACCTTAGTCCCATCTAAGGATTTATTGGATATCTCCAAATTTTAATCCTAATAACCTCATAGGATTCACTCAACCAATATCAATATAATTATGCTTTCCTATACGCATAAATTATATAGGCCTAAAAGCCCGCAGAAATATCCCAGTAATTATCCTTCCCCAACCAACCTTAAATTTAGTAGGTCATGGATTCTATTTCCACTAACCCAGGGATTAAATCTCGTCCAAACAATCATTTAGAGGTCCTCACCCAAACTTAGGAACCATAAACCTCCAAATTCTAGAATTACTTTATTTTCCTCAAAAATATAGCTTAAGGGTTATACATTTAAAATGCTCACTTTGCCCTCCTAAATTTTCCTCATTTGGAGGACTATATACTCCTAAAAGGTTCCTTATGTTATTCCATAATGAACCTCGAAGCAATTAGAATTGGAATTCATCCCATCTAATTGACCCTAGGAAAAATTACCTAACTTTCAGAAGGGTCAATCAATCGACCCCTGGTCATCGATCGATTGAGGCTTCGATCGTTCGACCTCTGCCAGTTGATCGATCGATCATGTTGGACAGCTTTTTCTCCGAGAAGGTGTTTTCGGCCATTAAAATTTCCCTCAAGCTTTTTTCGCCTCTCCCGACATCCTACAATCTCAATCAACAACATCTACACATATAATAAGGGTTCTAAACGTCCTAGAACCCGAAATCACCCATAATATCATAATTTCTAAGTTTCTCCAACTAGAAAATTATTGGGGTTTATTCGTTTTAACTCCCGAAAACCCGTTTTATCCACGAAAACCCAACCCAAAATCTTTAGAGTTTGTTTTTACCAAACTACAATATGATATTTATGCTCAAAAATAAATAAAGCAAATAAACACTTGCCTCGTTGATATAATCCGACGATCCCGAGTCGAGTCTAGCAGAGTTTGGCCCGAGATCTCCCTTTTCTCTGCTCTTTCTTCCTTCCTCTCTCTCTTCTCTCTTTTCTTTATCTTTTCTCCCCCTCTCCCTCTTTACATAGGAAGAAAAAGGGTTTTAACCCTTAAAACCCAAAAACGACTCGTTTACTCAATTACGAGCCTGTTTACCTCTAAAATTTCCCGAAATTCAATTTCGACAATCGAACACTCTTTTTTGACTATCTCGGCCATTCCGAGACTCACTGCACAGTCAAAATTTCCATCTGAGGTACTTGACCGCAACCCCTTATTTTAACCCATTGCACCTCACCGGGTTTCCAATTAAAATCTTAAGTTTTGTCGCTTTTCTCAACGGTGACATATTATTAAAATACTCCAATTCATTTACTTAATCCCAAAAGCAAATATTTCACCCATCGATAATCATCAAATCCTCAAAAATCCCAAAAATTACTATTTCGAGAAATTCCTCCAAATTCCAATTCATACCCAATTATGGAATTTAATTATCTCCAAAAAGGACAGGTTGTTACATTGTGTTGGTATATTTTAACACATAATTATATCTTATCTATACATACATACATACATACATACATACACACACATATATATATATATATATATAGATATATATATATATATATATATATATATAGATATATATATATATATATATATATATATATATAGATATTGTTTAGACTTTATTTTTACCTCGAAAGTTACTTTTTTAGGAAAAAAATAAATTTATTAAGTGACAAAGCAAGAAAAGTGGGTAACTTAATGATGTGGTAGCTGCCACATCATTAAATTTGTCTTTTAAGTTAATTAATCCTATTGCTCTAGTATTATTGATTTTTGTATAATAGAGTTGCAGCTCATGTGGTATGACCACTTTATTTAAAAAAGTTATTTGTTATAGAGAAAAATTGTTTCAATAAGAGGGAAAAAAAATTTCAACAAGCATGTGCCGTACTCTTGAATCCAGTCTACAATATGGGTGTCGAGTGTACTCTTGCACACCCAAAGGCTTAATAAGAACTTGAAAATTTTGAGGTCACTTTTGGTCCATAGGATCTGACCTCACAATACCATTTACTTTACTTTGATTTCACATATTGTACCTACAATATGCGACTTTGTATCATTTTACTTCTTTTAGCCATGTTTGTTTGGTCATTTTCAGTTGTGTTTTTTTCCTTTTAGTTGTATAAATTTATATTGCTCTTCAATAAAAATTGTAGGAACCTATTATTGTAGAGAATTTATTGTCACTTTTAAAATCTTATGAAACCTAGTAATGGAGATGTTAATAATGGTGTTTATGATACTCATAATGTACATATTTCATAATAATGTAATAAATTTGAAAAAAAAATAGTGTATTGTATTGAAGGTATCATTTTATTTTCATTTAAACCACCCCATGGGTGGGGTGGTTAAATATAAAGTCAACTTAACAATAGAGATATAAAAAAAATTGGGTGGTTAGAAAAAGTAAGTGGGTTGAAATAAAACCTCCCTTTTAAAACTTCCTTTTGGGTTCTTAATTTTTCACTTTTCCTAGCAATCGTTTTTAAGTTTATTTTTTTGGGTTCCTCGCTATATGCAAAGATGTTAATTGGTGATGTGAGGTTACTAAAAATGCATATCACATGTATAGCATGGAGGGTAATTATTGAACTAAGGTTCGGGGTGTTACTATGACTTAATACAAAACTTGGCGTGTTACTATCCGCAATAGCTAGACTAATGCATAACGCAAGTATCCAGATTCAAACACTTTTAAAAATGAGGTAAAATGCAAACCCCATTTTAAAAAATCCTCAACGATGACAATCTTTGTCTAGACGCATCTCAGACCCCTCTAAGGCATAAAAAATAGCCCTGTTGTACACAACCCCTGTTTTAAAAAATCAACTGCCTTTTCACACAGCCCCGTTATTTACACAAGTCATGTTTTAAAAAATCAACCCCTGATTTATTGTTTGTAAGTTGTAGGTACAATATATATATGGAGAAGTACTGTGTTAACATTTTATTTTTGGTTCTAACATTATGAGATGTTTGGGAGTCTAAGATTGTGTGAAGTTTGGGGTTCAGGTATACCATCATGGTTGTAAATCATTTTTTTGGGTTATGGATTCTAAAAAATAATTTTAATTTGCAGGTGCACCATCGACTTATCTCTGTTTAGTTTGATTTACGGGTTTGAATTTTTTTTCATTTTCATTGTTTACAAAATAAGGTTTTGGGGGTTCAAATGCTTTTCTGGGTTTAGGTGGGACTTCATTTGGATGTAATAATCTGATGTAGGCGTATTTGTTTTTCAATCTAATTTCATGAGTGATACCTCTTAATATATTATTTAGGTATCTTTTTTTTCTTTAAACCCAATATTGACACATTTGAGTATTTATGTTGATTTAACTTTTGAGTATTTATATTGATTTTTTGAGTATTTATGTCTCTGCTTTGCTAGTTTCATGTAACCAACTATTTTTTCTCTTTAATTGATTATGTTTGAAATGTCTTTTTCGACTATAGGTACCCAACTCCATTGTGATTTTGGTTAACGGAACAATAGGAATTAGACCCAATGTATTATTCTTGGCCTGTTATTCTTGATGTGGGTAATCTCATCTGCCACGTGAATATATATTCTTATATTTCTATATTTTGTAATGTCATTTTTTTGGGATTTTTAGTATTATTTGCTTTATAATGAAATTAATGTATTGGTGTTATTTCCACTAGTTGAGTTAAACCGATAATGTTGATATAAGGTCGAAAAAGGATTGTTAGTATTGTCGTTGGGCTATTATTTATTTTTTTTAATAGAGTGGAACGTCGTATAAACTATGGCTACTTTACACAAATTTTCTAAATTGTTTATAATTATTTTTGGAATTTTTCTAAATTTTTTATAATAATTGATTAACTATTTCAATTGAATAACTATATTTTTTGTTTTGTATTAAGGGTCATTTTCAAAACTATGGGCAATCATTATAACGGGACATGTGGGACAACCTAAATTGATATAGATGCATTTTTTAAGACGTTTGTTTCTTAGAAATTTTTGTTAACTGAATTTGTGATTTTTTTTATATTATTCGATTGGTTGTTATCCCTTAAGCAGAGTAGATAATTCAATAAATAAAGGAGATTATGTCCAATTTTTTTAAAATTTGACCCTTTGTTTATATGAGGCACAATGTGAATTCGGTTTATGAATATTATATATTTCATTTTATACTTGAATTTGTTTGATAAATTTAGACTATTTGAATGTTGGACTATTTTTTATTTGTTAAGCAGAGTGGATAGTCATATAAACAAAGGATATGATGGCCATTTTTTTTTAAATTACACTTTCTTTTGTTGGGGAATAAATTATTTCGTATTTCACAATTACGTACTTTGAAAATATTCGTCGTTTCTTAATTAAGCACTTTGAAAAAAAAATCGTGACTTCAGGCACGACCAATCTGTGTGTCTATATATATAATTGTTTCTATTGTCAGATCTCATTAATTTTTTACTTTCTATGTAATTGTTTATGTTCAAGATATATTCTTAATTGCAGCTTGAGAAATCATGATTTAAGGCAATTGCGGCAAAATGGGTCTAAAGCGTGACATTATATTTTTAGTGACCTGAGACATCCAAAATGCCCAATCTAACCCCTTACATAACCATTTCCATACGTCGTGTATTATATATATATATATATATATATATATATATATATATATATATATATATATGTGTGTGTGTGTGTGTGTGTGTGTGTGTGTGTGTGTGTGTGTGTGTGTGTGTAAGGACTAACCAATTATGACAAAAGATGCAGTCAATACACCCAAAACCACAACGGTAACCCAAGTCAACTCGTGAGGTTTCTTAAATCCATCAGAAAGATATACACGAAATAGATGCACGACCACCATTAGAACCATCATACTGACTGACCATCGATGAACTGATCGGATTAACCAACTAATATTAGCTTCAGTCATTATGTATCGAATAGAAGCGAAAGCTTCAGTAATGGTCAGGTAATAGTAAAAAGTCATAGGAAATACCGTAGCCACTTGTACTGAAAAATAAGTAATATATATATGGGGGTATATTATTGTATATGTCTATTACCTTTATTATTATCTTTTATTTTATTTATTTATATTTTTATGTATGCATGTGTATTTTTTATTGTGTTTATTATAATTATTATTCTTTATGTGTCACATTACTACTTTACATTATTATGGCAGTATGCGTGTATTTGTAATATATGTTTTTGTATTAATATTCTATTTCATGACTATGTACTTCATATTAGTATTATGTTAGTATGTGCTTACAATATTTATGTAATTTTTATTTTACTATGTATTAATATGTATATATTATATCATTAAAATATAGATATCGGTACACACACCACACATATTATAACCATTCATATCTTACACCTATATACCTCAAACGCATACTACTTTCTACCAAACCTAGACATAGATATACCAACCAATAAACATATGAACCCACTTTGTCATCTCCCCCCCCCCCCCCCCCCCACACACACACACACATTTTTTCTTATTTTTTTTTCTTTCTCTTCTTCTTCTTTTTCACCTATCCAACCACACACCACACTACCGACGTATAACCGCCACAATTACTACCTAAATATATACACAACACATAAACAATAATACCTTATATTGTCCCAGATTATAACTATTGTTTATTAGTGATTATAAATTAGTAGATGGGACTAATTTTTACTTATGTAGGTTATTATTAATTATCTGACATAATTTAGATGTTAATTAAAGTTTTCATATGGTACGATTTTTGTAACGTGGGTTTGTAGTAATTAATTACTAATATTAATTATATGATTGTGGACTATATATACGCATTGAATAATTAAGTGAATAATTTATAGACGCCATGATATGTTACTCTGGGGTGTTGATATTATCGTTTAAACTAGAATTTGGGGGGACACAGATGTTTGTTTATGTGTTTTTACCTCTTTAAATTGGTCCCAGTGGATAGATATATCTTTAAAAGAGATTTTGGGCTATTTTTTGTTGAATCCCGGATCGAATTTATCCCTCTCTAGGAGGTGAAAGAAATAGAGTTTTAAAAGGGGTTAAAATGAATCATTTATGATATACCATCCACTCAACAATACCCTAGTAGCCATAAACACCTAGGAAAAGTTAGGAATGCGTGAAGATGAGAAACCCAGGGGATTAGAGAGCGGTTCTTTAATATTTAAATTCCAATCAAGAATTTGATCTAATATTATTCAATAATTTGTTTCTTAATTTAGAGTCATGCTTTCCCATACGATTTCAGTTTTTTAATTGTATTGGAGTTATAAATCATCTGATGTTAATGGTTGGGATTGATTAGGATTAATAGTTGATTGAGCTTATGTTGAATGTTAATGATTTGGTGACAAAACGTGAAATTATTATCGAATAACTAGTGTAAGCTATGTTAGGATCCATATTTAGGTTTGTAGTTACTTTTTTTAATCGAATCCATGCTTAAAAAAATCTTGAATCAGAAGATATGGGGGATTTATAAATTGCTCTTGAGGATTTTGGGGTCAATTTGATTATACATTGACATCATGTTGAAATCCCTTGTGTATGATTAGAAATAATTAGATTTCTTAACCTTATATTTTAGTTGTAGATTCTGGTAAGATGGGGATTGCATTCGACACCTTAGTTTCTCTTTAATGGAGGTTTTTGGGGAGTTATGGGCCTGATTTTTGTAGTCGGGGATGAATCACAACCTCTTTCTCAATCAAACGAGGTGACTTTTCATTCAAACGAGATGCCTTTCTCGTTAGAACCAGTTTGGAAATTCGTTAAAGTTATTTAGAATCACAATATGAAGGCATGGGGTCTAGTTTCGTATTTTGATGATTTGTTTGGGATTTTATATGATCTTTCTACTAAACGGTGTGTGAGACAGAAACTTGTATTAGGTAATTTTTCAGATATATATTGGTGACACGTGGTGTGTGGTCGTGCTCCCAAGAGAAGACTATCTTTAGTTTAGGATATTATTATCATTTTCTTCAATTTTTTGTGTTTAATTAGTTTCCAAGTATGTTTGGGGCTAATTACTCAATTTTAGTTATCAGTTACCCTTTTTAGACTTTTTGAATCTTTGCTTGGTTATCAAGCTAATCTCTACTATAAATTGGCCATTGGACTTCATTTGTAATTATACTTGAATATTGAAAAAAGAGTATAGAGAGAGAAATATACTATTTTTCTTAGTTTAGTTTTATTTGGTGTATTTAGTTGGTGTAATGTAGTTAGTATTTGGTGTGTAGTACAATAGTAACGTTTTCGCATTCTTGATTCACATCAATTGGTATTAGAGATGAATTTTTTCTTGGTGTGTCAGAGTTGTGTTCGTTCTTGGTGTTTGTCGTGGTGCATGAAGTGGGTAACGAGTTGAGATTCCAAGCAACCCTTCAATCTGGTGGATTGATAAATTTCTAAATGGAAATCGAGTGGATGGAACCCTAAATTCCATCATCGCTAAAAGGGGGGATACCAATTTGTTAGCCTCCTCCACCCCCACCCTCCACCATCCCCTTCCTCCACTTCTATCTCCTACCACCACACAACCACCACCTTGTCTACATGAATCTCTGTTTTCAAATTCTTTCCAAACCCTATCCCTAGTTATCCAAACCCTACCCCACTGGCCTAAAACCCCCGCCGAAACTTCCAACAGCCCCCTAGCCACCACTGACCAAACCCTAGACTTTTCTTTTTAACCTAAAACAGCCCCACCCCATTTTCCTTTTTCCCCTCATTAATCCCAACCATAATCTAATTCGACAAAAATGGGCTTCCCTACTCCCATCCAATCCCCCACCCCCTAGTTGACCTTAAATCCGGTCAAAATTTGCCTTATGGCCTCTTTGTAAGACAACATATGACTTCCATGAAAAATGTGTCCCACTTGGGATCCATTTCCGACTATTTGCCATTTAGGGTCCGACTTTTCGGATGTCGCCGTCTTCAGTCCGCTTGTTTCGCTATCGTACTCACAAAGGTACTGTCGTCGGAGTTCTCGTCCGGTCATATTCAAAGGTCACCACACCAAGTAGCAACCAGATGCTTGTGATGTCAAGAAGGTGGATATTGTCGTTAGTTTTTGGTTTCTCAGATTTTGTAGAGGGACGTCGTCGAGATTTGGGTTTATTAGATACATTATTGATAAGGTTCATACACATGGGACTCATTCCAGTTGGGCATCCCGCTTTTGGTTGATTTGATTGGGTTCCAAAGATTTTCTTGGTTCATATCATGTGGCATTGATGAATCACCCTACACGCTCGAGGTTGAGATTTTTTTAATATGGGGATAATGATATATATTGGTGACATATGGCGAGTGGATGTGCTCCCAGGAGAAGACTATCTTTTTTTCTATATTTAGTTTAGGATATTATTTTCATTTTATTTTATTTTTAGCATTTAATTAGTTTCCGAGGATGTTTGGGTCTAATTAGTCAATTTTAGTTATTAGTTACCCTCTTTAGTCTATTTGAATCTTAGTTTGGTTAGCAATCTAATCACTCCTATAAATAGGCCCTTGGGCTTCACTTGTAATTAGACTTGACAATTGAAAAAAAAAATATAAAGAGAAAAATAGACTCTTTTTCTTAGGCCCTTGGTGTATTGAAGTTAGTATTTGGTGTGTAGTGTAATAGTAATGCTTCTGCATCCTTGATTCACATCATTTTTATCGGGAATTTCCTTTAGATTTAGTACACTCACTTAATGATGAATCAGACTTGTTTCATATTGAGAATAGTTGCGTAGGTTAGAGATATGATCTTTATACCAACGTATTTACAATCGGTTTTTTTATTGGATAAATGTAGAAGTGGGAAGTATCCTAGAGTCATACGTATATATCAATCCTAGAGAGTAAAGGGTTGAATTATTAGGGAGAGAAAGTCTTATCTAGAGAGATTATGGGTGATAGAATATATTTTGTGATTTAATGAGGAAATTAATTGTGCATTAAGAGATGGTGTGTATGCAGAAAGAGATAAACGTGATTTGGTCTTAAGATGGAATAAATTAGGAATCGAATTAGCAAAGTGAAACGTTGATAAACCTAAGAATGAAAAGAATATTCCTCTGTTTAGGTATTTATATGATATATGGTACGCTTGAGAGATGCAGTGTCTTACGTGGTGATATATGTTTGTCTTGTTTTTGAGGGTTATAAGCCTTGAGATAAGAATCCAAGGAAATGACATAATCTTGTGATTTTCCTCCAGATTCTAGCAATTATCGGAGTTGTCCTAGATAACAGTTGATATGTCATATACCGTTACATTTGGCACATCTACACACGATCATCTATGACAGTCACTATCCAAATCATTGGCAATGTGCTCATCATTACACACCCATAATCTTCAATGTGTGAAGTTCTACCTTATCTGGTCTCCACTACTCCACTATGTTAATGGTATAATTCTTATTTGGAATTATTTATTTTCGCAATTATATTTGGGAGATTCTTAAAATTGATTTTATAATTGTTCGCATTTTTTTTAAAAACAAGGCCGGTATTTAAAAATAAATACTTTCTATTAAGGACATTCAGACGACATAGACATGTCATTCAAACAACATGAACATGTCATTCGAAGGTCGCGAGATGCCTCGTTTCTTCTGTGCATCAAATGACCACATATTGTTTTGGTTTTTTGTATGTAGTTTCTAGGTTCATTCTAAGCTGGATTAAACGACATCTCAATGTCATTCTAATGACCCGGAGAAGTCATTCGAACTACATGCCGCAATCTTGATTTTTTATTTGACCTATAAATACTTGCTCACATTAGGTATTTTAGAAGATTTTTTAACTCTTCCTTCTGCAGACCTGATGCAATTTGAGTCTTCCTACTCTAAGGCTAAAACCCATTTTGATTCACTCAAACCTCCCTATATATATTTTTGAATCCTTGAGAGACCCTGATATTGATATTATCCAATATTGGAGTGATACTTTTGGGTAAGAGAAGCTATCTCCATTGTTGATTCTTGGAGTTCTTACAGGAGATCTTGATAAAGACAATGAACCAATGCCTGTGGGTATTCATTTGTCAAAAAAATTGTTTTTATCTATGTACATGTAAGTCTTAGGTTACATTAAATAGTGAAATAAAAGATTTTGCCCCTTTCGGGGATTTTTCCTCAAATTTTCTTTTGTGATAGTTGGATTGCATGCTGGTAAGATTTATTGCTTACCATCACTTAGATACATGTTTAGGGTTTAATTAAAACTGGTGATAAAATAAGAGTTTGATTAAATAAGATGGGACATTGTACAGAAGCACATTCTCAAATTTGTATCATATATAATCGATGCTTATTGGAAAGTCCGCATGAAATTAACTTTAATGGATATTGATGAATGTGTATGGTTAATTTCTGAAAGAGGATGGACTCGTCGCACTGTCACTGTAGATAATGATACCAATCTTAAACCTGTGTCTAACTCGACTGAGGATGAATTTAAATGGATGACTGTTAAATCATGTGGCCTTAGTTTAATTTTTAGAGTCATCTCACCTGATGAGTTCCGATGTATCATGATGCGTACCATGTTCAAAGAAGTATGTGACATCCTACGGCTTACACACGAGGGCATAAATGTCGTCAAGGAATCTAAACTACAAAATTTAACTACTCAGTTTGAAACTATAACAATGCTTGAATCTGAAAGTTTCGATGAGTTTTATGCACATCTATTAAATATTGTTATTATTAGTTTTAATCTTGGTAAAAAAAATTCCTGACATAAGAGTAGTTAAAAATATTTTTTATCAATTCCTAAGTGTTTTATCCCGAAACTGACGGTGCTTAATTCTTTAGCACTGTGAAATTCTCTAAGGTTAGAAAAGATTAGGATACCTTCACACTTACGAAATTGACATGTTTCCTGGAAAGGTTAAACCTGAAGAAAAAGGGATCGAACATAAGGCACACTCCAGAAAGATTGAGGAGTCCTTTAAGAAGAGAGTTAAGTCATTAAAAAATTTAGAGCAAGTGTCGTTTAATTCTGAGTATGACTTTGATTTTTGCTGAAAATTTTATGAATTTCTCAAACTAAAAAGCAATGACAATTTTAAGATAAAAAGATTTCTATAAAGAAGAATGGGAAAAAATGTGAAAAAGATAAAAAAAAAATGGATGCCCCAAAGAGAGAGGAAGGGAGGTATTACGAGTGTAATGGGAGAGGTCACGAAGCATATGATTGCCCAACTAGGTTAAAGCATCATGGCAAGGTCATAGATTCTTGAATGCATCTCTTAGTGACGAGAGCGAGGTCGAGTACACGAATACAGGATAAGAATCACCACATGAATGTAACTTCACCACATTCATGGCTTGTCATGTGAGTACTTTTAGTGCACCTCATGACGATGAGGATGCAACTTCACAAGGACACCTCGACAGTGAAAATAATGTGAGTGAAGGTGAGGATGTTGCTAGTGAGAACGAGTGTGACCTACAACACGCCTACGCTAATTTATACCCTGAGTCTTCAAAAATAAAATAAAAAAGCAAAACAAAGGGTTATTAACTAGGATCATTGCGCTACATAATGATTTAGGAGAGACGAGAGAGAGAGTTGAAAAAGAGAAAGGGGACTTGACCAAATAAGTGTCTTGTCTTACGTGTAAACTCCTTGCATTCATGGAAACTTAGATGAAACTTAAAGTCCTTTTAGCCCGAATCACTCATGATTTTGAGAGAGCCCGGGAGGTTAAGGTAAAGATTGAGGACAAATCTGGAAATATGGGAAAAAATCTCCTCGGCCTCGCTTTAAGGATTGGTGATAGGTAGGGAATAGGTTTCGATGATGCTTCCACGTCACATGTTGCACCGGAACCGGTTACTAAATTTATTGTGAATCCTTATGGACCTCAACCAAAACCCAGAAGTAATGTTTGGCGATGAAAAGCAAACCAAGGTCAACCAAACACTATTTATTTCTTCATTTATTGCAAGAAAAATGCCACCTTAGGGAGTTTTGCTATAGTTTCGGTCTGACTCGTTGAACAAATACTCTGTTTCACCATTTTAGCTTCTTTGGTAGCCCTAAAGAGCAGGTTGAGTATCTTATCACCATTTCTTAGAGTTTATTCGAAGTCTTCCAATGGATATCTTTGCCGTCAGTGGATACTTTTAAAATCCCGACTAGACCTAAAAATGACAAAGGTAAATAAAAAGTCACCTCTACTTAGTTTCCTAAGCATGAAGAGAAAACCCTTATTTTCCATATAGCTCTTAATTCTCATAATACCTCCTAGTGGTATTTTGACAGTGGTTGCTCCTGGCATATGACTGGTGACATCATATTTTTTGCTAGCCTTGAGGATCGCAAGGACGATAAAGTCACCATTGGATATTGGAGTAAATCTAGCATTATAGAATGTGTTATAGTAGAGATAACTAATTTTCCTAATCTAAATAATATTTTTCACGTCAAAGGTTTGATAGCAAACCTTCTCGTCATTAGCCAGTTGTTAGATGCAGACTTCGCTGTGAATTTTTTATGGAATGAGTGTAACATTTAAGATCAAGATGGTAAAAATATATTACAAGGGTGATGACAAATAATAAATGTTATGGGATTGTGCCCAAGTCCTCATTTGTTTGTAACATCGCCACGATCTCTTTTATGGATCTATGGCATCAACATTAAGGTCATGTTAATTTTAGAGATTTAGAGAATCTAGCAAAGAAAGACCTAGTACATGGCTTACCGTCACTTGGAAAGCTGACTTCCACAATTTATGGTCCTATTGAGTAGGGAAAATAAAGCCATGGTGCCCATCGAAAGTTAGCTTTGTGAATCTTTAAGAAACCCTGATATTAATATTATCAAATATTAGAGTGGTACTTGTGGAGAAGAGAAGTTATCTCCATTGTTGATTCTTAGAGTTCTTGGAGGAGATCTTGCTAAAGACAACGAACCAAGGCCTCTAGATATTCGTTTGTCAAAATGTTGTATTTCTCTATGTATATGTAAGTCGTGGTTTACATTAAATAGTGAAATAAAAGATTTTTCCCCTTTCGGGGATTTTTCATGAAATTTGCTTTTGTGATTCATGGATTGCATGTTGGATAGATTTTTTTCTTCCAATCACTTAGATACATGTTTCGGGTTTAATTAAAATTCGTGATAAAATTAGACTTTACTAGGTGGAAACCCGCGCGATGCGTGGTACATGAGGTGTTGAATGCATAATAAAAGAAGTGAAACGAAAAATTTCTAGTAGATTAAAAAAAGTGCAATAGGGTAAGAATGTATATTAATAGTGATAGTTGAAACCCATGTAAAAATATTAATAAACATTGTTAATGTTTGACATAGAGACAGGAAATAAACTTGATATTGAAATAGTAGAAGTTAAAGCTGATGGAGATTGAATTATTGAAATAGAAGCTACATCGTCCTCTTTTATCCTCTCATTATTTTTCTTAGAACGCTTACTTTTAGAGAAATTCTCGCTTTCGACCTCAGGGGAAGGATGTGTATTCTGTGATGTATTAGATATTGGAGAAGAATGATGAATTGCATCACTGATGATTTCATTGTCTGTGATAATGATTAGTGTAAATTGGATTGGATTAGAGTTATGCAAATAAATGTAGTAGATAAATATTAATTAGTATATGTAATATACCTTATGAATGGAGTTGGTAGTCTTTGAATTATCTTCAGTTAATGCTTGTCACGCTGTAGTTTTCATAACTATGGATTAAGTTTTAGTTATTTAGAATGAGTCAAAATTTATGGGAGGTACCGATGATCCTTGTGGTTGCAAATGGCAATGGATCTTTAGATAACTGTATAAAATAGTAAACATAGTATCAGTGAGTTAAAAATTTGTAAAATGAATGTTGAGAGTGAATATTATAAATTATTATGGAAAACATACTCTAATGTCATGGTTGATATGTGAAAGCTCAGAACATTGGACTTTGATTAAAGATTCAGTCTCATTTTTTAAAATTGACAAATGTTGTGTCAGTTTTTTTGTCCTTGATGCTGATGTGCACTTTGTACCTATTTATGGAGGAATGTAATTTGTTATGAACTGGTAGGTTAAATAGGATAAATAAAGAAATTTTTAGAATAAATTACCTAGGAGTAGGAATGATATTGTCGGTGTTGCATGATTCACAGAAGAAGGAAGTGATGTTATGCTTTAGTTTCTTGTTGCAGAGGTTGTATGCTACATAATACCAGTCAGCAGGGTCTTGTACACCTTTGATTCTTGCTTGGAAAATGAAGTATAAAACCTGCCACGTTTATATTATTTTGATATAATGAAGGAGTGATTGGAAATATGTAATTGAAATGAGATACCTCATTTAGAGAGTCAGAACGAAGAGCCAATATATCTTTAATCAATCTAAAATCGACTTCAGTGTGAATAGTTGAAATGTTGAACCTTATCAAATTCATTGGGATAAAGAAAGAGCTGTGCTCATCATGAAGTCTGGGTAAATAAAGTTAAGTTATGATATAGCAACGCAAAGCGATGTGAGTAAAATAAAAGTTTAAAGATAATGATAAATTCCTCATTTCACCCAAATCAACATGTTAAGAAATTGCAATGTATTAATGTAATTATATTTCAAACAACTGAATCCCCCAAAACTGAACAGCTAGAGGGAGAGATTGTGGAAACCTTATATGATATTGAATCATATATTTAGATGTGAATAAAATAGATGACGCGTGGATATTCACAATAATAATTATAAGAGACAAATGGATTGATTAATAATGCAGAAACAGGGCCATAAATTATATGTTTAGTATAGAAAATAAAAGTTATGATATCAATAATATCATAATTCAATAAATAGATATACATTCGCAATAACAGAAATGGAATATTAATTAATCAGTGGTCAGATGTTAAAGATAGGTTGTCAATGAGATGTGAGTTACGATGCCAACTCGTTCAACGTAGCACGCGTATTTTAGTATGCTTCCATATAGGATGACACTCCATCTGATCTAATGCAGAAACAGAGGCATGGAATATGCTAATTTATGTCCTTATGATGGGAATTGTTTATATGTGGTTGTAAAATGTTGTGTTTATAAATTATAGTAATGAAAAGTCATACAGACCTTAATAAGTATTAAGTAAAACACAAAATAGATAAAAATATATTCTACAATTTATTTTTTCTTGGTGTTATCTGCTATATTTTCCACATCAGCTAAAAAAATAATGCCAAAGAAGAAATAAATTGACGGTGATGATGTATTTATTGATGCTCTTGATAGGTCTATTGTGTCCAGAGCTTTGTGGATGAACTTGACAATCTCAAGGCCATATATTCTAACTGTTAAACCAATTGAAATACTAATGGGGTTTTAGTAACTACCAAATGTGAGACCTTTGACTCAGGATTTGGAAGCCTAAGTGCCACAAATATATTACAATCTTATACAAAGATCACTGAAGATTAGGAACCAATTGGATGATGGAAAATTACATTCCATCAATAATATAGTAATTTAATTAGGTGTCCAATTTTTATTGGCCCACTTGTTCGTGTTATTTTAGGTGGCAACAGTCATCCTGTAAAGAATATAAACAAATCTTAGTATTGTAGCAATGTCAAATCACTACCAAATAAAATAATTATCCCATTTATATCATCAAGTATCACCTGTTTGTCTTTTATAACATATAAACATCATGAGATTTTTATAAATTGAGAAGTACAAATTGGCAATAAAAATGGTCTATACAGTAAAAGTTGTATAATAGTAAACTGAATGTAGAAATAGGAAGTAAAGTAGGTAGTTATTCACTTGAATCCGGCACACAAATTACATATAAATGCCTACCAAAATAGAAGGCTACTTTAATTCAGTAGTATGCTTCCCAAATATCATCCAATCACAAAATACGGTGACAGTTCAAAAAGTAAGAGAGAATGTACCTCCACCACCAAAATACTGATGGGGAAAATAATATAAATTTTTAATTTTTGGATAAAGGAAAACCTGTCAACTAGATTTCGAGAAGTTATTTCATTACATTGACTGAGGGTAAATTATATTTATATTAGTTTGTTTAGATAAACTTCATTTGTCATTATTGTAGTGATAATCGGTTTGGTGATTTCGGTTCTTATGACTTCCCCTGTTTATTCTACACTACCTTCAGTGTTTTCAAAATGAATTTTGACAAAACTGTTCAATGGTACATTCATAGTAGAGACGGGAATTAAAGTTGCTAGTTCTTCATTTCAATCCAAGACACATAGCACATATGAATACTTATAAATCCAGAATCCTACTACAATTCAGCATTCTGCCTAAATATCATGCAATCCCAAAATATGGTCACAATTCAAAAAGTAATAGATAATGTTCCTCGACTATGAAAGTAATGGTCGGGAAAACATAATTTTTTAATTTGTTAATCCAGACAAACCTTTCATCTCAATTTCCAGAAATTAATTCACTATACCGACTGAGCTAAAATTATACTTACTTTAGTTTGTTTATAGAACCTTAATTTGTTATTGTTGTTGTGAGAGTTGATTTGGTGACTTTAGTTCATATGATTTACCCTGTTTTATTCTACACTACCTTCATTCTTTTGAAAAGGAATTTCAAAGTGAAGAATTTAATTATATTACAATTCATGTTTTAGGAGTTGTACGAATATTAGGTGACGACGTACAAGTACCAATAACAAACAATGGTTGCCATACATACCTTTTTTATCTAGAAGAATGCAGTCAATAGATAAAAGCTCGTTGCTTTTCTTAAAGTCTATGACTTCCCACTTTCTTATCACTCGTACTTTGATGGTATAATTTTTCTCGTCATAATTAGCATTTAAATTGACTATAGGTTACAAGCTCCTCAAGAAATTTCAAGAAAAGCCAAATGTCTTATTTTGACATGTGAAAAAATATCGGTAAAAAATTGAATGACATTGAAGTAAAAAAGAGAATTGATATTTAAAGTAGATAGAGCCCCAAGCTTTAAAATCTACAAACTTTTGTATAACCAAATAATTCACCAAAAATCACCTCTTTCTGAATCCAAGACTCTTTTTCAGTCTGCAATTGTAAAATTTTCATCTCTAGAACAGCTTGAAAAAATGTAACTTGCAGTGAATTAATAATAATGTCAGACATAATAGCATGTTAACACAATTTTTCACAAAAGAACTGAAAAAATATATATATGATAAACACACGCAAAACATTTCACAATAAAATTTTATTACCTCTTTCTGAATGTGTGGACCTTTTTCCATGTGTGGTTATTCAATTTTTTCTTCTAGGCTAGCCTATAAAGACTTTGTGAGTTTCTAAATTGCTCCATGATAGATTTAAAATCAAGGACACAGAGAAATTAAAATGTAAAGTTACAATCAACTATGACCTCTCGGCCCAGCAAGTACCCAGACAGTAATGCTTCTTGGCCTCAGCTAAAATTGACTAATAAAATTTAAATTACAAAAAACTTAGCAGATGAAGGTAAAACTGGGTGCTAAAGCAGAAACACTATTTAAAATATGTAGGAAAATGTAGAATAATTGTCCATACATATTTATTCTCAATGAAAAGGATAAAAATAAATTAAGTAAAATAAGCCATCCATGATTCTTTTCATCATTAACAATAAAAACACAAAGACGCCACAGAGACATCTAAACCAACGATTAGGGCATCAAGATAATCAGTCTTGACGTACAACATTCAGTGGTAAATTTATCTCAGTGGAGAGAAGTCATAAGGCTATAGAACTAAACTCAACCGTCAATCTAACAGTTTGAAAAATCTTTTCCAATGGCCTCAACACATTATACCCAAAAGTACCCTCTCAAAACAAATGTAGAGTCGAAAAATATGAACATGTAACATTCTATTATCTATAAAACAGTGAAAGGAACTAAACAAAATATTAAGTAGATAACTTAGAAACATGTATTGAACTCACTGATTACTTTTGAACATTGCAACTCAAAGCAAGAATATGTGCACAAATAACAGGAAAAAACAAATTCTTGCACCAAAAAAACATAAACCCATTTCAGATCAGTACTTATTAGGCAAGCAAATTTATATAAAAATATAAAGTAAAGGTTTAAGAGAGATTTGTACCTTTTCGACCTCAAACGCATCAAAACAGTAGGAACACACGGGTTAGGGCTTTGTTGTTGAAGACACCGGAGGTGTTACATGCAAAGAGCAAATAACACAAAAGTGAAAGAAATCCAAAGCTTCAACAGAGCCCCAATCACAACCAAATCATACCTTGCCAACATAAATCTAATCTCCACAACGCTTTAGCAAAACCTCAGATTTTTTATATCCTCTAAGAGCGTTCTTCCCCCATCGAAATTTCATTAGGTTTTGCTATTGGGCGAAGAAGAGCTTGATCCATTGATTGCATAAATATAGAGGGAATCGGAATGGACATTGTACCGGGTGGTGTTATTAATATTAAGAAGAGAAAGGGATAGCCGTCTCTTAAAATACATCATCAATTTGTAATTTTCTAACTACGTGGATAGTCTAGAATGTGAGACTCTTAAATACTTATATAGGTAATAAATGCCTTGTTTTGCATTTTATAATAGTAAGAGATTTAAATAAGTTGGGACATTGAACGAAAGGGCATTATCAAATTGGTATCAGAGCCATTTGCACAATTCTACCGTGTAATTTAAAAAAAAATATGGATATCAATTATCTAAAAACAATTGAATTTTCAAAACTCTAAGTTCAGTGGATAACTTATATAATCGATCCTTATGGGAAAGCCCGCATGAAATTAACTTTAAGGGCTATTAATGAATGTGTCTTGTCAATTTCTGAAAGAGTGTGGACTCCTCCCACTATCACTATAGATAATGAGACCAATCTTAAACTTTTGTCTTACTGGACAGTGGATGAATTAAATGGATCACTTTAAATTCATGTAGCCCCAGTTTAATTTTTGGAGTCATCTTACCTGATGAGTTCTGATGTATCATGATGGTACCACGTTCAAAGAAGCATGTGACATCCTGCAGCTCACACATGAGGGCATAAATGTCGTCATGACAAATTTAACTACTCAGTTTCAACTATAACAATGCTTAAATCTGAAAGTTTTGATGAGTTTTATGTAGGTCTATCAAATATTGTTAATACTAGCTTTAATCTTGGTGAAATGGTTCCTGACATAAGAGTACTTTAAAATATTTTTGATAAATTGCTAAGCATTTTATCCCGCAAGTCACTGTGCTTAATTCTTTAGGACTATGAAATTATCTTAGGTTAGAAAAGCTTGTTGGAGACCTTCAGACTTACGAAATTAGCATGTTTCCTGGAAAGGTTAAACCCAAAGAAAAAGGGATCACACTTAAGGCCCAGTCTAGAAAGATAGAGGAGTGATTTTAGAAGAGAGAGGAAGTGTCGTTTGATTCTGAGTACGATTTTAATTTGCGTGATTTACCCCTTTTTGCTAAAAATTTCAAGAATTTCTCAAACTAAAAAGAAATTATAATTTTGAAGATAAAAAGATTTTTGAGAAAGAAGAATGGGAAGAAATGTGAAAAAGATAAAAAGGATGCCCCAAAGAGAGAGGAACAGAGGTGTTACGAGTGTGATGGGAGAGGTCACAAAGCATATGAGTGCCCAACTAGGATAAAGCATCATGGCAAGGGCAAAGATGCCTTAAATGAATCCCTTAGTGACGAGAGCGAGGTCGAGTCCCTGGATTCAGGTGAAGAATCACCGCATGAATGTAACTTCACCACATTCAGGGCTTGTCATGTGAGTACTTCTAGTTCACCTCATGACGATGAGGAAGATACTTCACAAGGACACCTCGATAGTGAAAATGATGTGAGTGAGGGCGAGGATGCTACAAGTGAGAGAGAGCGTGACCTACAACACATCTAGCCAAGTTATAGCCAGAGTCTTTAAAAATAAAAAATAAAAACAAAGGGTTATTAACTAGGATCATTGTGGTAGAGAATGATTGATAAGATACGACAGAGAGAGAGTCCTCTTAATAGACGCATTTTAGTTTCTAATTCTTGAAAATTTCGGACTTATGACAGTATTTGTTTGTTTTGTAGCCCAATAAGCGTTTACGGACTTTAAAGTGATAATTTAGGGAAAATGCGCAACAAAAGTGGCTTAATCCCGTAATCTGAACCTTTTCCCGAGCCTAAACCTATCCTGAACCTCATGTGTGTTTAGTTTGTGCCTTTTAAATTTTTCTTAGATTTTTAGTTTGAGTGGTTTTTATTTTTATGATATATTTAGAATATTTAGAATTTATTTCCTATTTTCTATATCTTTCTATTTAGTATAAATTTATATTTATTTTTATTGGTTTTTAGTTTTATTGTATTACGATTATTTTTTTTAGGATTTCATTTATTTTTAGTTTTATTATATTTTACATTTTTTTAGGATTTTAGTGTTAGTTTAAATAGATTTTTATTTTTATTTTCATTTATTTTTCTTTCATTTATTTTATTAATTGAGTCTTTATTTTATTTTTAGGGTAGGATTTTATTTTTAGATGTCTAGTTTTATTGATTTTATTTTTTTTAGTTTAGTTAGTTTTAATTTTTAGGAGTCAAAATTACACACACACAAAAACCCCTCTTACACTCTCCTATACCTAAACTAAACCTCCCATTCACCCCTTAATACCAAACACAAACACAAACCACAAATCCCACACACACACCCAACTATCCAAACCCTCACCACACACAAACAAATTATAGAAGCAATTTCTAATTTATCAAATGGCGTCGTTGCCATTCTTTGGAGCTCGAAGCACTTGAGAGGATCCACTTTGTGATTCATTTGTATTTTTTATTTTCGTACCATTTTTCATTTTTTTAGAAGGCTTGTATTAGGATTCTATTAATTTGCTTGTATTGCGGTGCATAGACACACCATTTATTTTTCATTTAAATTTGTAATAAAAAAGAAGAAAATCGTGATAAAGAAATTGGAGAAGGTAGAGAGAGGGCGTACAAAGGCGAGGAAATGAAGCCTCTCTACCTTGGGTCAGTAGGACTCCCATGGCTGACTGGGATATATGTGATCTCCCCCCGGTCGGCTCAAATTTTTCAGCACCCCATGGTGTAAAAACCATGGGAGGTACTTTTCTAAAAACCTCGCGCCTCTCCTGTTAACGAGTCAATATCTTGTGTGTGATTACGTGCTCTTGTGTGATTTTATTCTCGCGTTTATTTTTGAATGGTGTGATGAATTAAATTACTAAGACCTACACTCGGTCATTCACGAGAGGGGATTCCATCACTCGACTCACTCGCTTACCATTTTTGTGCTACCCTAACTATCATTAAATTTAAAATTAACCAACTAGGTAGCCCACTAGGAGAATATTTTTTCAAAGGCGATCACTCAGATAATTCCATGATTTTTTATTGCCCGTGGACTTAATTAAAATTTAACTACCCTCTCACCAAAATTTAAAGATAAAAATTGGTTATGTTCTAGTTAGGATTTATCCTTGACTTGTTTGTTTCCAATTCAATTTTTTTGTAGTCGATTTTAGTGAGTTCGTCCAACTTTAAGAGTCCAAATATTTTTTCCACTATTTTTTTCTAAAAAACCCAAAACTATTTTTTCCCACTATTTTCTTCCAAAAAATCAAAAAACATTTTCTTCCTTTATTTTTTTTAGAAAAATCCAAAAATATTTTTTTCCCATTATTTTCTTCCAAAAAATCCAAAAATATTTTCTTCCTTTATTTTTCTAAAAAATCCAAAAATATGTTCTTCCTTTATTTTTATAGAAATTAAAAAATATTTTCTTCCTTTCATTCTCTAAAAATCCCAAAAATATTTCCTTTCTTTTTCAAATTATTCAAAAACCACAAAAAAGAGAAAATCTTGAAAATAAAAAATAAGGTCGTGATCGGTGTTTCTCCACACTCACCGTTGTCAATTTATCCAACAAGACTGACGCTTCAGTCTTGTTTGGGGGTGATTCTCATCACTCGATTTTCTGTCACCCTGCGCTGTCATAGATCTTGTTGATGTAAAAAACTAGATTACTCTAATTATTTAATCACAGATAAATAAATAAGACAAAAGATTTTAAAGTGGTTCAGCCTTATATGAATGGCCTACGTCCACTGTTATGTTATTGCTGAGTGTTTGGGAATTCTCGATTACAAGTGCTATCAAAAAATTCCGGTCCCTTTGAATGAGGGTGATACAAGGTATTTATAGCCCTTAGGCTGTACATGAAAGGGTGTTACATTAAATGATACACATATGAAAGGGTAATTCATTTAATGTTCTTCAAACGTGCGTGTCAAGATGATAAGCAATCAATGAATAGTTGAACTGTTGATTATCTGGCAATTAATGTTGTGGTCGAGATGCAGCTCGAACCGCCTTAGTTGCTCGCCGTCCAAGAGTTCCTCGGAGCATTGGAGTTCCTCGAAAGATAAGAGTTCCTCGGAGGGTTGGTGTTCCTCGGAAGACTGGCGTTCCTCGGAGTATACTTGTTGCTCGTAATGAGTATGTTGGTCGGGGAAACAATCTTTCTCGTTGCTATTATGCCGCGTAGATTGACACGTGTCTTCTTATCATTCGTCCACATCAGCATACTAATTTTGGTATCAACAGAAGCCCCGAATGTTTCATATTTCGAACTTTGAGGAGTATGGAACATTCTTTCTCGGTATAGGGCGATATTAAATGACCTTCCTGGGTTTTAGGAGCCTTTTCTTCATATTTGAATTTCCTTCCGAATTCGCAGAATCCGCCTTTTTGCATTTTTATAGGCGCTTCGATCTTTGTGCCCTTTTTGTCCTTTTAGCCGCCGGTAGCGTAATAGTTTCCTTTTTGTAATCATTTCTTTCTCTGTTTCCCAAGGCAAAGTATTTAAGCTTCAGAGGAAATCCCATCGTCTTCTACCTTTTCAATTTCTGCTTTCGAGTTTTTTATAGCTTTTCTCTCTCCTGTGCGTCCATTCTTTTCTTCGTTTGTTTGTCAACAGGTCTCCTTTTTCCCTGTAAGCTCTTCTTCCTTCTTCTTTTATTCATCATGGTTTACATTATTGAGTCTCTTGAGAAATTCCGTTCTGATTTCTCTATTCCATCTTGGGTAATTTTGGAGGTTCTTTCTGAGGCTTTAAGTTATTTTGATTTGGCTGAGGGACATTGGTTCCCTAGCCTCTTTATTGCTAAATGTGGATTTTCTTTTGCACCAAACCCTTTATGCTTAGAGTTCTGTCAGTATTTCGACGTTGTCCCTGCAAAAATAGCCCCCAACACTTGGAAAATAGTTAATGGGGTATATAGGTTAAATCAAACTCATGGAACTCGTATAGGAATTCCTGAGATTATGTACTGTTATAGATGTGATGTTTTAGACAATGTTTATTATTTAAAAACTAGATTTTTGAATAGGGCTCTAGTAGTCAACCTCCCTGATGCCAACAGGGATTATTTTGAACATGGAGTAGTTGTAACAAATTGGCAACATGCCCCTCTGGTTGGAGATGAAGTATATGAGGGTCCCAAATGCCCTCCATATGGCAATGGGATAGGTTATTTTCATCTTATTTTGTTTTTTGAAATTATGATTTCATTGTGTTTGACAAAATGTATGACTGATATTTCACTATGTTTTTATTTGCAGTTGTCGGCAAGAGAAAAACTCCAAAAGAAACATAAGTTAATATCAAGCATTTAAAACATATCTGGAGTTTGCATCAGAAGGTTGCAGACGAACACATTAGGTCTGCTTCATACTTGCTGCAGTAAGAAGCTATACATCCTCTTATATTGCTCGTCCTGTGGCTAGCATTAGCGAACCATTGCCAGCTTCTAAAGACTCTTCACCAGACTCTCACATTCCTTTGAGTCAGAAGATGGGCAAGAGAAGAGTTCCTGCTCTCTTTGAAGAGACCTCCTCTGCTGGAGATGGAAAGAGAAGCAAAGCCGATGTCCCAAAGGGGACAAAGAAAGTTGATGCTGCCCCTTCTGCTGCTCCTCAGAAGGTCGTCGAGAAGCCCCCAGTAGCTCCTGTACAGAAGAATGCGCCTGTGGAAGTAATCACTATCTCTCCAACCAAAAATTCTTCTTTGGTTGAGGTTGTTGAGAATATACCGAGGAGATTGAAGAAGTCTTCCTCGGTTAGTTTTTCAGAAGTCATTCCCCAGCTCCAAACTAGTGGAGCTGGTGTTCCAACCATTATTCCCCCGAGCTCTGTAATGAGCTCGGTAAAGACTTGGATTATTCCTGAAGTCCAAGGCATCGAGGAAAACATGCCTAGGGATATGCTGACATCCCTAGCTACTCTTCACATCGCTTCAGTAAGTTTCTTCTTATCTTGAATTCTTTATTTCCTTCTATCAATATATGTATCTCGGCACTAACTCATCACTACCTTCTTTTTTTAGCTGGTGAGTTGCTTCAACACCATTGTGAAGAAAGATGAAGCACTCAAGGCTTCAAGCTCCTCGTCTGGAGTAGAGGATGCATTCCAGGGTTTGGCCCAATCTCTGAAGGAATCCCATCAGAAGTACAACGAGGATAAAGGTGAATGGGAGAAGAAACTGGCTGCATCTGAAGCAGAGAAGGTGCAGTTGGGAAATAAAGTGAAGGACTTGGAGAGGGAAAATAATAAATACTCCGAGAAGCTCACCACCTTCGGGGAGCTTGAAAATAAGCTGAAATCAGCTGAGGAAAAGCTGACCCTTCTGCGCGAAGCAAATCATCAGAAGGAGGAGTTGGAGGTCAAGCTGAAAGCCTCCGAGGACCTTCTATCCGAGAAGCTCTCCTCGGAGAAAACAAAAAGAAAGAAGGCAATAAAGAAGTCTTTCAGCACAGGTTGGGACAAAGGGTGGAACAAGGGAGTAGCTGCTATGATGACTCAAGTGCAATATGGAAGTTTGAAGTACTTCCGAGATGGCTGGATTGCAGCTTTGCAAGAATTGAAAGTGATCGAGGACTCCGAGCCATTTCAACAGCATCTCCCTGGTCCTCCTCCAGCCATCGAGGATGAAGAAGAGGACGAAGCTGTCTTAGAAGAATCTTCATTGGTAGTGGGTGATATCATCCTTACCCAGCCTGCTGACGAGGAGCTTTCATCTCTGCCAGCTCCTCCAGAACAAGTTCCATCTCCCGTCGACCAACTCCTTATTTCCACCGAGCAACCAAGCTCCTCGTCCCAGCCTCCCGAGAAAGTCTTGGGGGACAAGGAAAAGGTGTGAAGTTGTTCGGTATTATCTTTCTATTTTTCTTTTACTTGTACTTTGTATCTCAGATCTTTGTAACTTTTCCTTATGATCTAATAAAATTTGAGTTCTTTTCTTCCATATGATTGTCTCTTCTTTATCTGCACTCTGTCTTGATCTTCTTTTTCTTTCTCTGTTAGTTTCTGGCCAGGATGGATCTTTTGTCTGCTAATGACACAAAGTTGATGCAGCAATGCCATGAATATTATAAAGCTGGTCACACAGACCTCAGTGCATCAGAAGTTGCTGACATCCTTGTCCATGGTGCTTCAGAACAGGCAGTAGAATCTTATCAATATCTGAAGGGCTTACTTGATCGAGCTGTGGCCAATAACGTGGCCTACTATGATATGATCTAGGAGCTCCAATATACTCTAGAAGATCTTCAGGCTCAGTACAAGGAGTCAAATGCCTTGTTACATGAGGGGTATGAAAAGAAATATCAACAGCTTTCTGCCGAGAAGGGCTACGACAAACTCCTTGCTGGGTATGATGTCAGGGAGAGGACCCTAAAGGGAGAAGTTGAAGCTTGTAGACAAATTGTTGAACTGCTGGAGCAAGAGAATAATAATTTACAGAAAGAACTGGCACAATATAAGTCTGCAGCCTCTTCTTCAACAGCGATAATCCCAGTGATCGATGAGGGATTTTCCTTCTTAGAGGTTGAGAATGCCAAATTAAGGCAAGAGTTGGATACCCTGCGAAGATCTGGTACTTCTACTTCTACCCGGGGATGAGGAAGAGGTTCTCGTGGGCGAAGAAGAGTTGCCCAGGATGTTGTCGAGGAACGAAGTACTCCAGCTGCTCGGGGTCGATCAAGAACTCCTCGTAGTATTGAAGAAGCTCGTACTTGCGACGAAGTCTGCTTTAGAGAATAAGGAAATTTTTACAAAAATCCTTCACGAGCAGTTGGAGAGACTGACCTTCCAATTCCATAAGTAGCCCATGGAATTTTGGATGGCTGAGTACAACGAGGCATTATTCCATTTAGATGCTCGTATCCAGAATGCCACTAATGAGGGCTATAAACAAGGCTGGTTGAATGCCTTATGCGTGTTGAAACTTGAACAGGGACACTACTTGTGGGACTATTATGACCCCGGGGTGCTTGACCTTACTGTGACACCGTTCAATTTGGACAAGGAATGGATCCCAGCTCGTGCCATTCCTCAGAGCTTAATTGCACAATACCTCGGTGATTTCAATCTTCATTCTCAGATCGAGGTATCTCGTCCAGAGCATCTATTGGACATTCCTTTAGTAATGAATGTCAGAATGTTGAAGGACTTGAATTTTATCAATTCTCCTCAGACCTTAAATAATCCTCCTGCTGGCGAGGAACCTATTTCAAAAGCTGAAGGAAAGAAACCAATAGAATAGGGATTTCAATGTAATAGTTAGTATACATGTAATTTGTTTTTCGTTTTGAATTTTAATGAAAGACTTTCATTTTCTGTTTGCAAATCTGTGTTGCTATTGTTTTGTACTTGTCTAACACTTTTATATTTGTGATTGCATAACAATACTTTGTGATTCATCGACCAATCTAGTAATAAAAGGTTACAAGTATCAAAAATGTTGCTTGATCACTTAATAATAAAGTAATGAGTATAAAAATGTTTAAAATATTTCCAACCAACCAAGGTTGTTAAATTGTGTTCGTCGACCAATTATAATTAGTGAGAGTTTTTATCCCCGACTAACCATACTTGGTAATTTTTTTCATAAAATGTGGCCGACCAACCAAGGTCGATAATTTTATCCTCGTCGACCAACTACAGTTAGTGGATTTTTATTTCCGACCAACCATACTTGGTTCAGTTTGGAATACTTTGTATTTTCTAGAATAGTTTTACCTTCCGACCAACATAAGTTGGCATATTTTGTTTCTTAACCAGCCGGAATTGGCATTTTTAAGAATGTTGTTCTTGCCCTTTTACCAACCGGAGTTGGTCATGGATTTGAACTATCATGTCCACTAAATCTTTTACCAACCGAAGTTGATCACATTAGTGTACGCCTCCTATCCAAAGGAGTATAGTTTGTTCTCGCTATTTTACCAACCGAAGTTGATCACGCTCGAACTATCAGTGTCCACTAGTTATTTTACCAACCAGAGGTGTATGCCTCCTAACCAAAGGTGTATAGTTTGTTCTCGCTATTTTACCAACTGAAGTTGATCACGCTCGAACTATCAGTGTCCACTAATTATTTTACCAACCGGAGTTGGTCACGCTAGTGTATGCCTCCTAACCAAAGGAGTATAGTTTGTTCTCGCTATTTTACCAACCGAAGTTGATCACGCTCGAACTATCAGTGTACACTAGTTATTTTACCAACCGGAGTTGGTCACGCTAGTGTATGCCTCCTAACCAAAGGAGTATAGTATGTTCTCTCCCTTTTACCAACCGGAGTTGGTCGTGGGTCTGAACTATCGTCTTCTTTTTGCTGTCGAGCAGCGTAGTGTTGTACACTAGTATTCCCCGAAAAACTTTCAATAAAAGGAGAGAAGATGGTGAAACATCATCATTTTTTCATATTGATAGAACTGCTTTACATTTTACATTACTGATAATACTTGCGTAGGTGTTCAGCATTCCATGCATTCTTGAATTCCTCTCCTTCTAGAGTTTCTATTCGGTAAGTTCCTCCTTCTGACGATTTTCTTCCAATTTATTATGCTTCTGAATGACCTTCTTTAGCACGTAATCTCCTTACTTTAAATCGCATTTCTTCACCCTCTTGTTGTAGAACAAAGTTGTTCGTTGTTGATATGCAGCATTCCTAATGGCTGCTTCTTCTCTAACCTCCTCGAGCATGTCCAAATCTAATCTTCTCATCAAGTCACTGACTGGGGAATTGAAATTCAGCACTCTGTGTGTTGGGAGACCCAACTCAGCAGGTACTACAGCCTCACTTCCAAACGCCAGCATCTATGGTGATTCTCCAGTTGTTGCTCGGGGAGTTGTTCGGTAAGCCCACAATACTGATTGTAGCTCATTAATCCAATTAGCTTTAGCCTCACTTAACCTCTTCTTCAAACCATTTAATAATGTTCTATTCGTCACTTCAGTATGTCCATTGCTTTGAGGATGGCCTGGTGCTGAATGAACCTTCAAAATATTTGACTGATGACAATAGGCGGCAAACTTCTCGTTATCAAACTGTGTTCCATGGTCTGTGATGAAGGCATGAGGGAGACCATATCGGCAGATGATATTCTTCCAAACGAATTGGTATACCTTCTCGTATGTCATATCAATCAGAGGCTCAGCTTCTACCCACTTAGTAAAATAATCCACTGCAACGACGAAGTACTTGAATCTTCCTCGGGTCGTTGGCAGTGGTCCAACCAGATCAATTCCCCATATGGAAAATGGCCAAGGGGAAGTTATGGGTGTCAACAATGCTTGTGGAGTACGTCGGATGGAAGAAAAACGTTGGCATTTATCACATTTCTTAGCATAGGCTATACAATCAGCCCTCATCGTTGGCCAGTAGTATCCTTGCATCATCACCCTTTGCAAAAGTGTTCGACCTGCTACATGGGCTCCACAGGAACCTTCATGGATCTCTTCAATAAATTCTTTCACCTCGGAGGGATGTACACATCTTTGCAAACCTGCCATAATTCCTCGTCTATACAAAACACCATTAGTTAGTACATACCGAGCAGCTTTAAACTTCAATTTCTTGGCAGCGATCTTATCCTCCGGTAATTCTCCTTTCTTGACATATGCCCTGATGGGATCCATCCAAAATGGTCCTAAATCAAAGGAAATTACATTCATCGTCAGGCCTTCATCTATGCTTCGACTTTTTAACACCTCAATTGGTATCGTTCTTCGCAACTCGGAACGAGTAGCTGATGCTAATAGGGCCAGTGCGTCTGCTTGTGCATTCTCCATTCTTGGTATTCTGATCAACTGAATGGCATCAAATTCTGCCAACAACTCCATCGCCTTTGCATGATACTTGACCATTATTTCTCCTTTAACTGCATACGTTCCCATCATCGGATTCACAATTAATTGAGAATCACTGAATACCATCACTTGTTGCGCTTCCATAATCTTTGCTAAACTAAGACCTGCTATCAAGGCTTCATACTTAGCCTCATTATTGGAAGCTTTGAATTGGAATCATAAGGCATATTCCATGTCAATCTCGTCTGGGGTGTTCAAAACAATCCCTGCTCCACAACCTGTTGTACAAGATGACCCATCTACATACAATCTCCACGTAGGTAACTCATCTTCAAAATTCTTATCTGACAGCGTTCCTCGGTGAAATATTTGTTGTTTTGTTTCATCCTCCCCTGGTATTTTTTGCTCCTCGTCAACCATCTCTTCTCGCCTTTTTACCAATCGGAGTTGGTCGGGGTTTGAATTTGATGATTTTTCTATATCCACAAGCACTTTTACCAACCGGAGTTGGTCTAGACTTATGTTTGTTGGTCCTGTAAAATCCACAGGTTGGTCAGCGAGCAACTTTTGTTCCTCGGGGGTATCAGGATATGTAAACTCTGCTATAAAGTCTGCTACAGCTTGCCCTTTTAAGGATGATCTGGGTTCATACACAATATCATATTCACCGAGCTCTATTGCCCAGTATATCAGTCTCCCTGACTTTTCGGGCTTATGAAGGGCTTGTCTTAATGGCATGTCGGTATACACGATGATGGTATGGGCCTGGAAATATGGCCTCATTCTTCTACTTGCTTCAATTAATGCCAATGCCAATTTTTCCAACTTTGGGTACCTGATCTCTGCACCTCGGAAAGCCTTACTTGTGTAATAAATTGGCTTCTGGACTCCATTCTCAAATCTGATCAATGCCGAGCTGACTGCATTCTCTGATACTGCCAGGTATAAGTACAACTTTTCACCCATCACTGGTCTGGACAGCAATGGAGGTGTTCCCAGATATTTCTTCAAGTCTTGAAAGGCTTTTTCACATTCATCATTCCACTCGAAAGTTTTTCGGAGTGTTTTGAAGAATGGAAGACACCTATCAGTTGCTCGAGATACAAATCTATTGAGCGCTGCAACTCGTCCTGTAAGACTCTGCACTTCTTTCTTCGTCGTTGGAGATCGCAACCCTAAAAGATCTTTGATCTTTGTTGGATTTGCCTTTATGGCTCGCTGGTTGACGATGTACCCGAGGAACATTCCTTCTCGTACTCCAAAGGTGCACTTCGTCGGGTTGAGCTTCATCTGGTATTTATCCAGTTGATCAAAGGTCTGACCTAAATCAACTAGATGCTCAGCAGCTTTCTTGCTCTTTGTCAGCATATCGTCGATATAGATTTCCATGTTGCAACTGATTTGTTCGGAAAAAACCTTGTTCATCAGCCGTTGATATGTCGCTCCTGCATTTTTCAAACCAAAAGGCATAACATTATAACAATAAGTTCCCCTAGGGATAATAAAAGAAGTGTTTTCCCTGTCTTCAGGTTTCATTTTGATCTGGTTGTAACCAGAGTAAGCATCCATGAAGCTGAGCAGCTCGTGCCCCGAGGTATCATCCACTAGTTGGTCAATTCTGGGCAATGGGAAGTGATCCTTTGGGCAGGCCTTGTTGAGATCAGTGAAATCAACACACATTCTCCATTTATTGTTTTTCTTCTTTACCATCACCACATTTGCCAACCAGTCCGGATACTTCACATCTTCAATGAATTGGGGTTTCTGGAGTTTGTCGACCTCCTCTTGAATAGCTTGATTCTTCTTGGGGCTAAATACCCTTCTTCTCTGCTTTACAGGATTGATCTCCTTATTCACATTGAGCTCATGACATAAGAAGTTTGGATCTATTCCTGGCATGTCTTCATGACTCCACGCAAAAGTTTTATTTCTGTTTCTCAAGAAAGTTATCAATTCCTGTTTTATTGAAGCATCCAACGATGAACCTACCTGGGTTACTCGTTCAGGGTGTTCGCCGTCCAGAATAACATTTTCTGTAGATTCTACCACCTGTCCTTTTACAAGTTGGGATTCATCTCTCGGATCAAGTGTTTCAATTTCCGTACTTTCATCTACCTGGTAAGTAGTAGTCTTTTTCCTTGACTCTTCAAGCTCCTCTTGCTCGGCAGATGAATAATAGCATTCTCGAGCTACTTTTTCATCACATTTCACCACTCCCACTCCGAAATTTGTTGGGAATTTTAAACATTGATGTACTGTAGATGGGACTGCTTCGAACTTCTTCAAACCAACTCTTCCCATGATGATGTTGTAGGCTGACTACACATTCTTATCCATCACAAAGAAGCGTATTCTCTCTGTTCGACAAGCAGGCCAAGTTCCAATGAATATATCCAACTTGATCATCCCAAGTGGAAAAATTTTCTCGCCAGCGAAACCCAGAAGAGGTCTGTGATAAGGCTCCAATTGAGATAATTTCAAATTTAAACTGTCAAAGCATGAATAGTACATGATGTCTGCCGAACTGCTATTGTCTACCAGTACCCTTGAAATCATTACTTCTTTCATCCTCATTTTTATCACTAAAGGGTCATCGTGAGGGTAAAGAACACCTGCCAGGTCATTTTTTGAAAAGCCAATAACCAGCTTATCTTTGTTTACCTTCCTCGGACGATCCTCCTCGGCCAAATTTATTCGCTAAATGTACGAGCAAGCTTGTGCCTCTCCGAGGTAAGCTTTTCTTTCTGCAGTAAGATCTGTTCCTCCTGCATCTCCTCCTGTAATAACATTACAATCAAATGACCCAAAACGTATGGAAAATACCTCTCGTTCTGGCTGCCTTGGTTTCTTGGGAAGATCGGGGTCATCCTCGGCATCATCTTCATGGCCTCTCTTCTTTTTCTCATCTGCTCGACGAGGAGATTTAGATCTTTCTCTAGTTCGATCATTATTTCTTCTTTCACCTCCCCGATCAACATACTTTGCTAGCTTTCCTCTTCGGATGAGTGTTTCAATCTCGTTCTGAAGGGCTATGCAATTTTTAGTCATATGGCCATGATCCTTGTGGAACTCGCAATATTTATCCCTGTTCCTCGCATCAGGATCTGACCTCAATTTCTTCGGCCACTTTACCTCCTCGCTATTCTTGATTTCTTCCAAGACATGATTAATACCCATTTTCAAGGGAGTATAATTATCGAATTTCTTCAGGACTTCCCATGATGACTTATTATTTCTGGAACGCTTGTCACCGCCATTGCCCTTATGCTCTTTATTTTTAGACTTGTCGACGTCCACCTTGGTGTCTTTATCCATATTCTTCTTTGCAGCCATGGCTTCCTCGGCTTTCATGATTTTGGCCGCTTTTGCCATCAACTCTGACATAGTTTTAGGTGGATCTTTCGCCAAGGTGTAATACAACTTATTAAGCAACAACCCACTCATCAAGGCGGTGATTGTTGTCTTCTCCTCGTAATCTATGACTTCCAGCTTCTCGTTATTGAAACGAGTTATGTAATCTCAAGTACTCTCACCAGATTTTTGTCTAACACTTAACAAGTGTGCTACTCATTTTACTGGCTTTGCTCCAAAACAGAAATTGCCGATGAACAACTCGGCCAACTGAAAGAAAGTTGAAATCTTACCCCGAGGAAGATTGTTGTACCATATCTGGGCAGCTCCAGTAAGAGTTCCTGAGAACGCTTTGCATCTCATCTCGTCGGGGACATCATAGATATCGGCGTCAGCTTGATATTGCTCTATATGAATAACAGGATCTGTCTTTCCATCATATTTGGGGGTCACTACTGGTGCTTTAAACTTTGACGGTGTAGGAAAATTCACAATGGCTTGGACAAAAGGTGTCCCTTGAACAAAAGTTCGTTGTAGGGGATTCTTCACCTTAGCCATTTCTCCCAATCTATCCTCCAACCGCTGAAGGGATCCTTTCCACGCTTCATTTCCTTCCTCGGGCCTATTGGTTCGAGCAATAGATTGTTCTGAAGTAGCCTCTTGAGATCTATCTTGACGAGCAATTGGTCGTGATTGTGCTGATCCTTCTCTTAGATCTGATGGTTGTCGAAAACTCCTCGGCATGGTCTTAGGTGGACTCCTATTCCTCCTAGGGCCTAATCGACTGAAAGGAGACACCCTACTCAGCCTTTCTAAGGCACTGGGTCTTTCTGGAGAGAGAGTGATACGTTGATCAGTATCTGTAGCCCTTATTGACGAAGTTCGCCCAGGTTGATAAGAGAAATCATCAGATTCCTCATTACGATATGAATCAGTACGCCTGGATCGTGAAGAAAGTAAATAAGTTTGCCTCTGACCACTTCGTTGTCCTGAACGTGCAGGTGCACCGCCATGAAGGGTTTGTATGAGTTGCCTCATTGTTTCTTGCATGGCGGTTTGTCCTTGAGCCAGATTCATCATAATCCCGGCCAGATCTGGAGGTGCAGAGGAATTTGGAGGATTTCCAGCATTTCCAGCGTTTCGATTGCTAGATTCTGGATTATCCGCCATTGATGATGAATGATTTTTGGTGAAAAACGATAATAACAATCGATTCCCACAGACGGCGCCAATCTGTTGATGTAAAAAACTAGATTACTCTAATTATTTAATCACAGATAAATAAATAAGACAAAAGATTTTAAAGTGGTTCAGCCGTATATGAATGGCCTACGTCCACTGTTATGTTATTGCTGAGTGTTTGGTAATTCTCGATTACAAGTGCTATCAAGAAATTCCGGTCCCTTTGAATGAGGGTGATATAAGGTATTTATAGCCCTTAGGTTGTACATGAAAGGGTGTTACATTAAATGATACACATATGAAAGGGTAATGCATTTAATGTTCTTCAAACGTGCGCGTCAAGATGATAAGAATTCAATGAATAGTTGAACTGTTGATTATCTGGAAATTAATGCTGTGGTCGAGATGCAGCTCGAACCGCCTTAGTTGCTCGTCGTCCAAGAGTTCCTCGGAGCATTGGAGTTCCTCGGAAGATAAGAGTTCCTCGGAGGGTTGGTGTTCCTCAGAAGACTGGCGTTCCTCGGAGTATACTTGTTGCTCGTAATGAGTATGTTGGTCGGGGAAATAATCTTCCTCGTTGCTATTGTGCCGCGTAGATTGACACGTGTCTTCTTATCATTCGTCCACATCAGCATACTAATTTTGGTATCAACAGATCTTATCTCTAGGGTGAGATCCCTTCGGTTTAGCGCTACCAGGAGGCAGCCCGCGATTTCTTGTATGAGTCTCATCCTGTTTGGGGTGCTGTTTCACATCATCCTATGCTTTACATGCTTTATACACTTGTACACATTTTTTTTTCTTTATCACTTATTCAGGTTTATTCTTGGCTTCATCTGTCCATTTTATTAGCGGTTGACTCTGGTAATCTCTTTCCTACCTTAAGCTCTCAATTTTAAAATCATTTTACTTAACATCGAGGACGATCTTCCTTTTTGTTGGGGGGTGGGGAATTTTATCAAAATCGTGCCTCTTTTAAAAAATTTTGATTTTTGAACCTGATTTTTAAAATTTTCATTCAGTTTCTTTCATCTCACTCATTGACGTGAATTTTCTATCATCCATCTTTTTAAGTCTTGAAATCAAGCTAGAGATTTATCTTTTTTCTAAATAGCTTATGTAGTACATAACAAGGCATTTTTCACTATGAATTTCTAAACTCAACAAAAAAAATTGTGCACGTATCACGTCACTAAAATTTAGAGTTAAGGAGTATTACAATTCTCAAGAAAACCTTAAGGATCACTAGTAGAGACTTTGGCTTATGATATTAATGGCTTTCACCCTTTCAGAGTGTTTTATGCAATCTCCGAGTCACAAGTTGATTCAACTTCGTTAGGATCCTCACTTGAATAGTTGTATGATCTCATTATTCTTAAATTATTGGGTTAATCACTGAGAACGACATCACTTCCGAGTTGTAAGAAACACGTGTCTTGAAGTTTCTCATGATCACCACACTTTCACCCATACACTAACCAAATTCCATTATATCATACATTTACCCTCATCCACACACCTTCCAGTTTCCATATCATCACCATATATCATACCACCCATTTCAATATCAATTCCATTTTCCACCCACCATATTGAAAAAAGGAAGAGTGTTGAAAGTAAAAGGAGAAGATCCATCAAAGAGAGTGTTTGCATTTTTAGTGAATATCTCTCCCAAAGTCGATTCAGATGGAGAAAAATTAAATACAAGTATATGTTGGGGTTATTTGCATATTTAGCTGATTTATCTCAGACATTGATGAGTATTTGGAAAAGAAGAAAAAAAATATAGAACAAAAAAAGAAAGTAAAAAGGGAGAAGATCTGTCATAGAGTGTGTTTGCATTTTTAGTAGATAACTCTCCCAAAGACGATTCAGATGGAGAAAAATTAAATGCAAATCTATGTTGGGATTATTTGTATTTTTAGCATATTTGTCTCATACATTGATGCGTATTTGGAAAGAAAAAAAAGAGAATGTTGCAGTCAAGAAATAAAGACATTCGTTCGTCCAAGTGTAACACACTCTTCCCACACATCCATCACTCATCCATCATTCATATCATTATCCCATCCTACCTCATATCATTCCATCCTTCCCATCTCATTTCCCATCGCCCATAATCATCCATATTTTCCCTTAGGTGTTCGGGAAAATGAAAGTCAACATGGTGAATAACTTGACATTCTGACTATAGTGATTGCCATTCTTTCATGAGATCATTTTTTTCCAAAATGTTCGTTATTTCTTATATGCATGTGAGATGTTTGAACTTGCTTATATTTACTCACCTCCTCACACACAAGAGCCATACACTTATCCTAATCTCGAGAGTTCGTTTGAGCGATATCTAGTGAAATTTTGAAGTTGAAGCGTTGATTCCGAAAAGGCAATCTAGGAATTACTCTTATGATACTCGACCCATTTTGACCGATTCACACTACACATGTTGAGTTCTAGGAAGGATGTGCCTTGTGTATTTTCTTAGGTAACCTTTTCTACATTCTAGCTTGTATTTCTCAAAACATCTAACTCGTGATGGATTGTGCGATTACTCTATGTATAATAAGTAATAGACTGCCATTTTTTAAATAAAGAATTTTGTGGGTATATTCCCTGCAAACCCTCATGAGACACAACTCGTCATGTAGGGCAACCTATAGGTTTAAAGTCTAGTTGCACATGCTAAGTGCAATCACAAGTGCCTGCGAAAGTGGTACACTGTTGGTTTCTTATCTTTCTTTTTCTCTATATCTTATTGCTCGGGGACTAGCAACGCTCTGTTTGGGGGTGGTGTGATAAGCACCCAAAAGTGTACATTTTATACCCCGAATAGACGCATTTTAGTTGATAATTCTCGTCAATTTTGGACTTATGATATTATTTGTTTGTTTTGTAGATCAATAAGAGTTTGCGGAGTTTAAAGTGATAATTCAGGGCAAATGCATGACAAAAGTGGCTTAATCCCATAACCATAACCTTTTTCCAAGCGTAAACCTACCCTGGACCTCATGTGAGTTTAGTTTGGGCTTTTTAGATTTTTCTTAGATTTGTAGTTTGAGTCGTTTTAATTTTTAGGATTTATTTACAATTTTTAGAATTTTTTTCCTATTTTCTATTTCTTTCTATTTAGTATAAATTTATTTTTATTTTTTTAGTTTTTAGCTTTTAGTTTTATTTTACTAGGATTAGTTTTTTTTTAGGAATTCATTAATTTTTAGTTTGTTGTATTTTACTTTTTTTTAGGATTTTAGTTTTAGTTTTAATAGATTTTTATTTTTCTTTCATTTATTTTATTAATTGAGTTTTTATTTTATTTTTAGAGTAGGATTTCATTTTTAGACTTATAGTTTTATTAATTTTATTTTTTTTAGTTTAGTTAGTTTTAATTTTTAAGATTCCAAATTAAACACACACAATTAACCCAACTCACTCACACTATTTTCCTACACCTTAACCTACACCAAATTAACTCACTCACCCACACCCATCTAACCTACACCCTCACCACACCCAATAGTTCCCCACTCCATCTTCAACCTCCCACTATTCTCTCACCTCTCACCTCCATTAACAAACTAAGACCATCCCTCCTAAGCTTCAACCTAATATCCATTCACTATCTCCATATCCACCTATCAACCACCCCAAACCCAACGTCGAACCAACCGAAACCCGTCGAAATCCCTACCAAACCACGTGCAACCCGCGACTCCGGCCAACCCGATCTATAATGCGAAACCGTCCTCACCCCTTCAAAACATGACCTGAACTCCATACCATCTCGACCCGACACCTCTTGACCCTGCCCGATCGCGATCTAACTCCGATGTCCAGAACCGCTTGCCCGCTGCCAAATCTACCCGACTCCGGCCTTAACCCAAACCTCCATGCCATACCCATTTTCCACTTCTTCCAATTGTCCCAAACAATACTCACGATTTCTACCTGCAAGGAAAACAAGACCACAAGCCAAAACCAAATAAAAACCCACATGTTTAATAAACCCATTTAAAACCCCTTTTAACCCTTTTCCAAAATTACCCCCAACTAACTTCTTTTACCTCAATACCCAAATTACCTTCATAACCAAATATGATATTATTCTCACCCACGCTCATGCACATAAAAATATAACCTACCCAATTTACCCTTAGCTCCATGTGCCTCACTAGAAATGAAGACCCAAAAGCTCATTTGTGGGATAATCTAGAATAGACTTGGAGAAGAAGAGAGATAGTTTAGAGTAGAAAATAAATTAGGGAGAAAAATATTTTGGAAGTAGTTTTGTTTTTTAGAGAAATTATGAGAGTTAATTGTGAGTGATTTGATTTGTACTGAAGAAGATAGAGTTCAAATTGCCAATTTCAAGGAGACATGTTGAAGATTTGTTCTCTTTCTCTACTATTTTATTTTCTATGCCTTTGATTATTTGTTCATCATGTTTAATTTAATGTTAGGCTAAATCCCCTTTCAAGGGGGTGGGATGATCCCATTACTTGATGTTAATCCATTTTAATTAGTTTATTTACATTAAAATTCTCTCTGATAACTAACTTTACACATGCCTCGAGAGAGGATAAATGATTTTCGAGAGAAAATCAAAATTCTAGTTATAATACCCATTTTAGATTCGAACTAGAGATAGTTTCTCAAGTGTGGTATTATTCCTTTAATTTCAACTATAGGCTTACTTTTATGATTTAAACTAGTTTAATCGATCGATCCTACCAGGTGATTTGTTAAATGATGTTTCAATCTACATTGCAAGAGTTGTAGGAGTGTTAAAAATTTATTTTCTAAAATGCTATTATTAAAATTACATTTGCAACGAGAGTTGATTTGTTATTTTAATTCTAACTTGGGATAATTAATTTTAATGAACTATAATATATAGTGTCATCCTATCCCTTGTTAGTCCTCACTTTTATTTCATCACCCATCTCATATTTTTTTTTTTTTAGTTAGGTTTAATTAGTATCTTCACTTATTCTTTTTAGTTAGTTATTTACGTCTTACCATAATCTCAAAATTGTTTTAATATTGAAAAAGCTAAAAAAAATAGAAAAATAAAAATAAAAAAGAGAATAATAAACAAATGAATTACATATTTCCTCTCTTGCATGTTTCACCCTTAGATTTGGATTGATACCTCACTTACCACTACACTTTAGTTTATTATATTTTGTAGGTATTTGAGATTTTTCCTTAGAGGACTTTTAAGCAACGACGAAACATATATCGAAAACTCCACTCTATCACTTCACAAGGATACCTTGACAGTGAAAATGATGTAAGTGAGAGTGAGGATGTTGCAAGTGAGAGCTAGTGTGATCTACAAACACCTAGGCCAACTTATACCCAGATTATTTTAAAATAAAAAAGGAAAACAAAGGGTTATTAACTGGGATTATTGTGTTAGATAATGATTAAGGAGATACGAGAGAGAGAGAGTCCGCCGTTAGCATGTGTTTGAGAGAGAGAGAGAGAGAGGGTTGAGAAAAAGAAAGGGGACTTTATCAAACAAGTGTCAAGTTTTACGAGTGAAATCCTTTCATCCGTGGAGACTAAGAATAAAGTTGAAGTCCTTGTAGCCTAACTCACTCATGATCTTGAGAGAGCCCGGGAGGCCAAGGTAAAGATAGAGGACAGATCTGGAAAGATGGGAAAAAAACTCCTAAACCTCTCTTTTGGATTTGGTGAGAGGTAGGGAATACGTTTCGATGATGCTTCCACGTCACATGTTGAACCGGAACCACTTCCTTATTTTATTATCAATCCTTATGGACCTCAACCAAAACCCCAAAGGAATGTTTGGTCAAGAAAAGCAGACCAAGGTCGGCCAAAGACTATTTATTTCTACATTTAATGTAAGAAAATGTCCACCTTGGGGAGTTTTTCTATAGTTTGGGTCGGACTCTAAGTGCACATTCTGCATTGCACCACTAAAGCTACTTTGATAGCCTTTAAGAGAAGGTTGAGTGTCTTATCCCAACTTCTCACGGTTTGATGGAAGTCTTCCAACATATATCTTTGTTGTCAGTGAATACTTCTAAAATCCCGACTAGACCCAAAAATGACAAAGGTAATTAAAAAGTCACCTCTACTTGGTTGCCTAAGAATGAAGAGAAAGCTATTGTTGTCCGTATAGCTCTTAAGTTTCATAATACCTCCCAGTGGTATTTTGACAGTGGTTGCTCCAGGCATATGATTGGTGATTCTTACTTTTTACCACCCTTAAGGATTGCAAGGACGATAAAGTCACCTTTGGATATGGGAGTAAATCTAGCATTATAGGATGTGGTATAGTAGAGATACCCGAGTTTCCTAAGTTAGATAATGTTTTGTATGTCAAAGGTTTAAAAGTAAACCCTCTCAACATTAGCCAACTGTGAGACGGAGACTTCGTTATGAAGTTTTACCGGAATGAGGGTAACATTTATGATCAAGCCGGTAAACTTATATTGCAAGGGTGAGGAGAAAATATAATTGTTATGGGATTGTGCCCAAGTCCTCATTTGTGTGAAAAAACGCCACGGTCTCTTTTATGATTCTATGGCATCAACGTTTAGGCCATGTTAAATTTAGAGATTCGGAGAATCTAGTAAAGAAAGAACTAGTAAATGCCTTACCGTCACTGGAAAATCCGGCTTCCATAGTTTGTGGTCATTTCCAGTAGGGAAAATTAGTCTGTAGTGCCCATCGAAAATTAAATTTGTGAATCTTTGAGAAAACTTGATATTGATATTATCCAATATTGGAGCGGTACTTATGGAGAAGAGAAGTTATCTCCATTGTTAAATCATGGAGTTCTTAAAGGAGATCTTGCTAAAGACAATGAACCAACGCCTATGGGTATTTCATTTGTCAAAAATGTTGTATTTCTCTATGTACATGTAAGTCGTGGTTTACATTAAATAATGAAATAAAATATTTTGCCCCTTTCGGGGATTTTTCCTAAAATTGGCTTTTGTGATTGTTGGATTGCATGCTAGATAGATTTGTTTCTTTCAATCACTTAGATGCATGTTTAGGGTTTTATTAAAACTGGTGATAAAATTATAGTTTAATCAAATAAGTTGAGACATTTAACGGAAGCGCATTCTCAAATTGGTATCAGAGCCTTTTACACAATTCTACTGTGTAATTTTTCAGCAAAATTTTTTATGGATATCAATTTTCTAAAAAAAAATGAATTTTTAAAATGCTAAGTTCAATGGATAACATATATAATGGATTCTTATTGGAAACCCCACATCAAATTAACTTTAAAGGCTATTGATTAATGTGTTTGGTCAATTTCTGAAAGAGGGTGGACTCCTCCCACTATCACTGTGGATAATGACACCAATCTTAAACATGGGTCTAACGGGACTAAGGATGAATTTAAATGCATCACTTTTAATTCATGTGGCCTTAGTGTAATTTTCAGAGTCAACTCACCCGATGGATTCCGATGTATCATGATGCGTACCACGTTCAAAGAAGCATGTGACATCCTTCAGCTTACACACGAGGTCATAAATGCCGTCAAGGTTCCTAAACTACAAAATTTTAAGTACTCAGTTGGAAACTATAAGAGTGCTTGAATCTGAAAGTTTTGATGAGTTTTGTGCACGTCTATCAAATATTGTTAATACTAGATGTAATCTTGGTGAAAAAATTCCTAACACAAGAGTAGTTAAAAATATTTTTGATTAATTCCTAAGCATTTTATCCCGAAAGTCATTGTGCTTAATTCTTTAGGCCAGTGAAATTCGCTTAGATTAGAAAAGCTTGCAGGACACCTTCAGACTTACAAAATTGACATGTTTCCTGGAAAGGTTAAACAAAAAAGAAAGGATCGAACTTAAGGCCCGGTCTATAAAGATTGAGGAGTCATTTAAGAGGCGATAGGAATCCTTAAAAAAAGAGGAAGTGTGGTATGATTCTGAGTACGACTTGGATTTGCGTGATTTTCCCCTTTTTGCTAAAAATTTCACGAATTTCTCAAACTAAAAAGCAATGGTAATTTTAGAGATAAAAAGATTTTTGAGAAAAAAGAATGGGAAGAAATGTGAAAAAGATAAAAAGGACGCCCCAAAGAGAGAGGAATGGGGGTGTTACGAGTGTGATGGGAGGGGTCACAAATCATATGAGTGCCCAACTAGGTTAAAGCATCATGGAAAGGGAAAAGATGCCTTAAATGCATCCCTTAGTGACGAGAGGGAGGTTGAGTCTGTGGATTCAGGAGAAGAATCACCACATGAATGTAACTTCACCACATTCATGGCTTGTCATGTGAGTATTTCTAGTTCACCTCACGACTATAAGGAAAATATTTCACAAGGACACAACGACAGTGAAAATGATGTGAGTGAGGGTGAGGATGTTGCAAGTGAGAGCGAATGTGACCTACAGCACACCTACACCAAGTTATACCCTGAGTCTTTTAAAATAAAAGGCAAAACAAAGGTTTATTAACTAGGATCATTGCACTATAGAATGATTTAATAGAGGCAAGAGGGAGAGTCCTCCGTTAGCATGTGTTTGAGTGTGTGTGTGTGTGTGTGTGTGCGCGTGAGAGAGAGAGAGAGAGAGAGAGTTGAGATAGAGAAAAGGGACTTAACCAAACAAGTGTCTAGTATTACGAGTGAACTCCTTGCATCCGTGGAGACTAAGAAGAAACTTAAAGTCCTTATAGCCTAGCTCACTCATGATCTTGATAGAGCCCGAGAGGTCAAGGTAAAGATTGAGGACATGTCTTGAAAGATGGTAAAAATACTCCCCGTCCTTACTTTTGGGTTAGGTGAGAGGTAGAGAATAGGTTTTGATACAACGTAAATATTGCGTATTTCACCCGTTAACCTACGCGTTATTAGCCCCCTCGGGTATCTTAATCCCAATATTTATGCTCGTTAACCAGAAAACCTCGGATTTCTATGTTAACATGTTTTGCAGGGGTTAATTGAGCTTTTGTAGGAATTTGGATGCTTAGTATGAAGTTTGGATGCATTCCGGCGAAGTTCCGTACACAATCGCACGCGCAAGGGGAATTTACTCATTTTATAATTTGGGCAACTGGCCCAATGTCTTCACGGAAGTTGAATCCCTCTGACCAAGCTTCGCGTGGCCGCAAACGATGCTCGATTCCGAGTCCGAACGAAGAAGTTACGGGCTTTTGAGCGAAAGAGAATTTCAAACCAACCAAAATCAAGGAAAAATTCAAGACCTGTAGGTCCGAATCAATTCGCCCCTTTGCGAATCGATTCGTTTGGAGACAGTATGCCAGTTCCTCTATTTTCGAATCAATTCGGATTCCATCCGAATCAATTCGCCCACCATTCCGAATCGATTCGCCCCTCTGGCAGTCTCGAGATATTCTCCAACCGAATCGATTCGGCCCTGCTGATATTTGGCAATTTTCCCTTTTATTTACAATTTTGCCATGGGATTTGTTTTTGTATATATACTCTTTCTCTTCCTTTTGAGGAGAATCTTACATTTCACATTAGTTTAGGGTTTGTATGGAGCTTTTCCCTACTCCACCACTTTGGGTGTTTTTCCCACTTTGATGTATGTAATCTTATTAATATAGTTGTATTTCTTAATTTCTTGCTTTGATAATTAGTTTACTTGCTTTATTTCTTGCTTTCATAGTTTAATTAGTTTAATTTAGTTTATTCCCATGTCGTGCCCTTAGATAAATAGGGTCGGGATTGTGTTCCGCCATTTACGGGTTTAGAACCTCGAAAGTTAGGGTTTCGTGTAAAATTGCATTTAATTGAAACCGCGTGTATTAAAGTTGGATTGTTATGCGTTTAACTTTATTTGTCACGCAACTTTAGTGTTTATAGCGATAATCCGAATTTAATCCGCGTGTGACCATTTTTTATTAAATGTTAAATCTCGCAACTTTGGCTTAAATTCCTTATTGCGTGATGTTTATGCTTAATTGAAAATGATCGATTAAATATTTTTGACTCGAAATTCTAATTAGTAGTTGTTTAGCCCGTGAATGTGTGTATGTGATCCCGATCCTCGCTTTACTTTTGAGTAGCGTAACTTATTCTTCTTCTTTTGTCACCATTACCAACCATCACCTTTTTATTTATTTATTTTACACTTTTATTCCATAAGTAATTAAACAATTAAAATCTAAAATTCAATCACTCCCTGTGGATTTCTTACGATACCCGACTTACCACTGTGCTTGCTTGTCAAGTGTAGTAGTAGCTTAGGTTTTTTGTATCGCGGCGGCGAAACAATCGTTCCTCACATGAACACACTTTTTCCGCTCGGTCACAAAATGGTGCCGTTGCCGGGGAATGTGTTTTAGATAGTAATTGTTTTATTATTTCGTAGTATTTTTCCTTTTGTATTTGTATTCTTTGTTTTAACCTTTTTTGCAGGATAACATATTTGAGCGCTAAGAAACTTTGATTCGCGGTTGCTCACTTTCTTGCTCGGATTATCCATCTACAAACAACGAGGTAATCATGTCCTACTATTATAGTTCTTACGGTTATTCTAATGATTCATACTTTGGGGATAGTTTTCAAGTTTTTCATTTTCAAGATTTTCTTGAAAATGAAAGATTTGAAAACATTTATCGCAATGAAAATCGTTATTGGGAACTTGAGTTGGATTCATTATTCGAATCCAATGACGATTCTTATTTCGATACTTTTGAAGACGAGTTTCAACCAAATGAGGAGTTCGAGGCTCTTGAGCCGAGGAATCCTACTTTGGAAGAAACTTTGCTTCTTTACTCTTAAGGTTTGGAAAGCCTAAATGATGCTGGAATGAGACTTGGAGCACTTTGCGATGAGATGAATTCTTATGCACAAAACAATAAGGCGGTGGAAACTTATGTTTCACCTAAATTTTTCGAAGAATTTCTCATCGAATGTGAATCTCTCTCCCCCAAAATTCAATCTCCTTCCGACGATATGTTGACGGAGATTGAATTTATTTCATTACCATTTACGTTTTTCGTCATTGAACCATTAGAATTACTGGTTGATTCCTATGAGTCGGTAGAAACTTTTAAAACTTCTACACTTTTTGCCGATGAGGACTCCTTACCGTACTTGTTTTCGATGGATGTTATCCCGATGTGTGCACCATCTCCCATTCCATTTGAAAAATCTTTGGGAGATGAGTCAATTTTTCTTGAACCTCAAGTGTACCTTTCCCCCTTATTATCCAAATCCCCCATCGTCCGCCCAAAATTTCAAATTGGCGATGGTTCACTTTTTTCACCACCCACATGCCTTCCGTTGTTCAAACGGAATTCTTATTTTCTGGAGGCATGTTCGATTTGGAGGGTCCACCATTGATCTTTCAAAGTCAAATCCCTTTTTGGGTGGACCCTCAACTATTTAGACTTCTAGTGTATAGTTAGTGTGAAGCCTAAATAGTAGGTTGTAAATAGTTAGCTTTTTAATTTTCTTTCTTTCCTATTTTTCTTTCCTTTTAATTTAGTCTAGTGTAATTAGTTAACTTTTTGTTATTTGTTTTTGCTATGCTCGGTACTAACTTGTTTTGTAGATTCCTTTGGACTCGCGCTTATGGAGATCGCTCCAATTTTGGGTAATATCGTTCTTTCCTCTCTTTGTGTTGTGTTCTTAATGTGCATTGAGGACAATGCAACATTTAAGTTAGGGGGTGTAGGATATTCTATCCATTTCATGTGTAGTCCATTGATTTGCTCACATTTAGTTACTTAGTATGCCTTTTTGTGAAAAATTTGAAAATTTTCAAAAATATTTTCTTTCTTTTTTCTCCTTTGTTGGGCATTTTGCCTTGTTTCCAGTGATAAATTTCAATAATTGCCCGATCCAATAGACAACTCAATGATGCATGTTCTCGATTTTAGAAGTTATTAGACTTTAGTCCTCAAATCATTGATATTGTGAATAACTTCATGAATTAAACTTTATCCCATGAGCATATGCACTTTCCTTGTTATATTGATTTGGTTTAAGATTTTTATAACTCGGTAATCTTTTGTTTCATTGTATATACTTACACCGAGTAAGCTTTGTACCTTTCTTCGTTTGTTAGTGTTATACACTATTCTTTTCTCTTTGAAAACGTTGAATTCGTTGGTAATCTCACTATTCTTTCATTTGACCGTTCGTTAATTGAGTTCATACTTGAAATGTGTTACTTGAGCATGATTTTCATATATTGTTTTGACTCGAGAATTGCGTAAACTTTTGGAAATGATCATAGGCCCTCTTTGTTATATCACCCACATTAGCCTTGACCTCACCTTATATGCTTCCCTAGTCAACCCCTTTGAGCCAAAATATAGCCTTTCGTTTCATAACCCCATTCCCATAACCAACTCCGCATTGGAGTTTTAGCCCATACATACACTTTCCATACCTTTGTTTGGAATGATAATTGGGATTGAATGATGTTATTGTAGTGTGGTTGAAATTTAAGCATATGAGAGTTTGAAAAGTAAAGAATAGTGATGTGAAAAAAGTGAAGAAAAAGAGAAAGCAAAAAGCAAAAGAAAACAAAAAATAAAAAGTGAGAAAAAGAAGAAAAGAAAAGAAAGAGAAAGTTGTATATGTTGTGTATAGTTCAATAAGCTTTGATTACTCCCCAGTTGTTATATCTAATGCTTGTTTGGAAGTTACTTTCCAGTTTTGATATTGCCCGCATCCTTCCCATTATTCCAAGTTTTCATCTACGAACACTTTGAATCCGTACATATACCTTTAATTTCGTACCTTAACCCCAAACCTACATTACAACCCCATAAAGTCCTATGTGATCTGAGGGTGCATTTAATTTAAAAGTCATAATAGTTTTGATAATCTGTGAAAATGCATTTCGCCTCTTTTGATGAGTGGTATCTTTCATTGAGATTACAATTTTTCAGTTCATATATAGCGTTCTTCATTTGTGACATGTGTGCGGCCTAGTTTCCATTTACATTTACTCTTTATGCCCGCATGTTCCGTGTGTTACCTCCCGTTCCGAGTGAATTCATTTGTTGAGCGTAATTCCCGTGAGGATTGAATATATGCTTGCTTTATGTTTATCCGGTTTATTTAAGTTTTTACCAAATCATATTTTGCATGTTCTCTTCCCCCTCCCACTTTTAAAGTTTCAATTCTATGAGGTGCATTCAACCTGTTAATAACAACGGACTTTAGTTTGAATTCATTCAATATGCTAATAACATGTTTGAAATCTTTTTCGTTGTTGTTGAGTTTGTCGCATGTTGGGTTGGGCATATTTTGAGGAAACCATGTGATGTTTGTGGGTATCATCCCTGAAAATCCTCATGAGACAACACTCGTCCACTAGGGTAACCTAGGGGTTTAACGGCTTATTGTATATGCTAAATGCAATTGTTCGCCCGCGAAAGTGGCCTTATCTTTTTATTACTTTTTAATCCCATTTTGTTCTTGTATCCTTCTTTTGGTTTTCTTGTAGTTCTTGTTGTTTCCTATTTCATTGCTAGGGACTAGCAATGTGTAAGTTAGGGGGTGTGATACAGCGTAAATATTGCGTATTTCACCCGTTAACCTACGCGTTATTAGCCCTCTCGGGTATCTTAATCCCTATATTTATGCTCGTTAATCAAACAACCTCGGATTTCTATGTTAACATGTTTTGCAGGGGTTAATTGAGCTTTTGTAGGTATTTGGATGCTTAGTATGAAGTTTGGATGCATTCCGGCGAAGTTCCGTACACAATCGCACGCGCAAGGGCAATTTAGTCATTTTACAATTTAGGCAACTGGCCCAATGTCTTCACGGAAGTTGAAGCTCTCTGAACAAGCTTCACGTGGCCGTAAACGGTGCGCGATTCTGAGTCCGAACGAAGAAGTTACGGGCTTTTTCAGCGGAAGAGAATTTCAAACCAACCAAAAACAAGGAAAAATTCAAGACCTGTAGGTCCGAATCGATTCGCCCCTTTGCGAATCGATTCGGATGGAGACAGTATGCCAGTTCCTCTGTTTCCGAATCGATTCGGATTCCAGCCGAATTGATTCGCCCACCATTCCGAATCGATTCGGATTTCACCCGAATCGATTCGCCCCTCTGGCCGTCTCGAGTTATTCTCCAACCGAATCGATTAGGCCCAATGCCGAATCGATTCGGCCCTACTGATATTTGGCAATTTTTCCTTTTATTTACAATTTTTCCAGGGGATTTGTTTTTGTATTAATACTCTTTCTCTTCCTTTTGAGGAGAATCTTACATTTCACATTAGTTTAGGGTTTGTATGGAGCTTTGCCCTACTCCACCACTTTGGGTGTTTTGCCCACTTTGATGTATGTAAGCTTATTAATATAGTTGTATTTCTTAATTTCTTGCTTTGATAATTAGTTTACATGCTTTATTAATTAGTTTACTTGCTTTATTTCTTGCTTTTCTAGTTTAATTTGTTTAATTTAGTTTATTTCCATGTCGTGCCCTTAGATAAATTGGGTCGGGATTGTGTTCCGCCATTTACGGGTTTAGAACCTCGAAAGTTAGGGTTTCGTGTAAAATTGCATTTAATTGAAACCGCATGTATTAAAGTTGGATTGTTATGCGTTTAACTTTATTTGTCACGCAACTTTAGTGTTTATAGCGATAATCCGAATTTAATCCGCGTGTAACCATTTTTGATTAAATGTTTAATCTCGCAACTTTGGCTTAAATTCCCTATTGCGTGATGTTTATGCTTAATTGAAAATGATCGTTTAAATGTTTTGAATCGAAATTCTAATTAGTAGTTGTTTATCCCGTGAATGTGTGTATGTGATCCCGATCCTCGCTTTACTTTTGCGTAGCGTAACTTATTCTTTTTCTTTTGTCACCATTCCAACCATCACCTTTTCATTTATTTATTTTACACTTTTATTCCAGAAGTAATTAAATAATTAAAATCTAAAATTCAATCACTCCCTGTGGATTTCTTACGATACCCGACTTACCATTGTGCTTGCTTGTCAAGTGTAGTAGTAGCTTAGGTTTTTTGTATCGCGGCGGCGAAACACACAACGATTGTGTCCTCACACGAACACACTTTTTCCGCTCGGTCAGGTTTCGACGATGCTTCCACGTCACATGTGGAACCAGAACCGAAATTGAAACCAGAACCGAAACTGGTTCCATAATTTATTATGAATCCTTATGGCCCTCAACAAAAACCCCAAAGGAATTTTTAGTCAAGAAAAGCAAACCAAGGTCGGCAAAAGACTGTTTATTTCTACATTTATTGTAAGAAAAAGGCCAACTTAGGGAGTTTGTCTATAGTTTGGGTCGGACTCAATGTGCACAGACTCAGTAGCACGACTTTAGCTACTTTTCTATCCATAAAGAATTGGTTGAGTGTCTTGTCGCCATTTGTCACAATTTGATGGAAGTCTTCGACCAGATATCTTTGTCATTAGTGGATACTTCTAAAATCCCGAATAGGCTCAAAATGAAAAAGGTAATTAAAAAGTCGCCTCTACTTGGTTGACTAAGTATGAAGAGAAATCTCTTATTGTCCATATAACACTTAAGCATAATACCTCCCAGTGGTATTTTGCAGTGGTTGCTCAAGGCATGTAATTAGTGAGTCTTATTTTTTACCAGCCATGAGGATCGGAATGACGATAAAGTGACCTTTATATGGGAGTAAATCTAGCATTATTGGATGTGGTATAGTAGAGATATCCGATTTTCCTAAGATAGATAATGTTTTGTATGTCAAAGGTTTAAAAGAAAACCTTCTGATCATTATCCAGCTGCGAGACAGAGACTTTGAAGTGAAGTTTTACTGGAATTAGTGTAACATTTATGATCAAGCCGGTAAACTTATATTGTAAGGGTAAGGACAAAAGATATTTGTTATGGTATTGTGCCCAAGTCCTCATTTATGTGCAACATCGCCACGATCTCTTTTATGGTTCTATGGCAACAACGTTTAGGTCATGTTAAATTTAGAAATTTGGAGAATCTAGCAAAGAAAGACCTAGTAAATGGATTACCGTCACTTGGAAAGCTGACTTTCACAGTTTGAGGTCATTTCCAGTAGGCAAAATAAGTCCGTAGTGCCCATAAAATCATAAATTTGTGAATATTTGAGAAACCTTGATATTGATATTATCCAATATTTGAGTGGTACTTGTGGGGAAGCGAAGCTATCTCCATTGTTTATTCTTGGAGTTCCTGGAGGAGATCTTGCTAAAGACAACTAACCAACGCCTGTGGGTATTCGTTTGTCAAAAATGTCGTATTTCTCTATGTACATGTAAGTCGTGGTTTACATTAAATAGTGAAATAAAATATTTTGCCCCACTCGAGGTTTTTTCCTAAAATTGGCTTTTGTGATTGTTGGATAGCATGCTAGATAGATTTGTTGCTTCCAATCACTTAGATGCATGTTTATGGTTTAATTAGAATTCGTGATAAAATTACAGTTTAATGAAATAAGTTGGAACTTTGAACGCAAGTGCATTCTCATATTGGTATCAGGGCCCTTTACACAATTGCACCGTGTAGTTTTTAGCAAAATTTTTATGTATATCAATTTTCTTAAAAAAATTGATTTTTGAAAATGCTAAGTTCAATGGATAACTTGTATAACCGATGCTTATTGGAAAGATCGCTTGAAATTAACTTTAAGGGCTATTGATGAATGTGTCTGGTCAATTTCTGAAAGAGGGTGGACTCCTTCCACTGGCACTGTAGATAATTAGACCAATCTTAAACATGTGTTTAACTGGACTGACGATGAATTTAAATGGATCACTTTTAATTCATATGGCGTTAGTGTAATTTTTGGGGTCATCTCACCTGATGAGTTATGATGTATCATGATGCGTACCACGTTCAAAGAAGCATGTCACATCCTGCAGCTTTCACACGAGGTAATAAATGCCATAAAGACATCTAAACTACAAAATTTTACTACTCAGTTTAAAACTATAACAATGCTTGAATGTGAAAGTTTTGATGAGTTTTATGCACATTTATCAAATATTGTTAATACTACCTTTAATCTTGGAGAAAAAATACCTGACACAAGAGTTGTTAAAAATATTTTTGATCAATTCCTAAGTGTTTTATCCCGAAAGTCATTATGCTTAATTCTTTAGTAAAGTGAAATTCTCTTAGATTAGAAAATCTTGCTGGAGACCTTCAGACTTATGAAATTGACATGTTTCCTCGAAAGGTTAAACCCAAAGAAAAATGGATCGCACTTAAGGCCCAGTCTAGAAAGATTGAGGATTCATTTAAGAAGAGAGGAGTCATTAAAAAAATACAAAAGAAGTGTCATCTGATTCTGAGTACGACTTTGATTTGCATGATTTACCCCTTTTTCCTAAAAATTACAAGAATTTCTCAAACCAAAAATTAATGACAATTTTAAAGATAAAAAGATTTTTGAGAAAAAAGAATGGGGAGAAATGTGAAAAAGATAAAAAGGACGCCTTGAAGAGAGTGGAAGGTACATGTTACGAATGTGTTGGGAGAAGTCACAAGGCATATGAGTGCCCAACTAGGTTAAAGCATCGTGGCAAGGGCAAAGATGCCTTAAATGCATCCCGTAGTGACGAGAGGGAGATTAAGTCCGTGGATTCAGGACAAGAATCACCGCAAGAACGTAACTTCACCACATTCATGGATTGTCATGTGAGTACTTCTAGTGAAACTCATGATGGTGAGGAAGTTATATCACAAAGACACCTCGACAGTGAAAATGATATAAGTGAGGGTGAGGATGCTGCAAGTGAGAACGAGTGTGACCTACAGCACACCAACACCATGTTATACCCAGAATATTTTGAAATAAAAAAGAAAAAAAGGGTTATTAACTAGGATCATTGCGCTAGAGAATGATTTAGGAGAGATGAGAGAGAGAGAGTCCTACGTTAGGATGTGTTTTTGAGAGAGGGAGAGAGAGAGAGAGAGTTGAGAAGGAGAAAGGTAGCTTGATCGAAAAATTGTCTAGTCTTATGAGTGAACTCATTGTATCCGTAGCCCAACTCACTCATGATCTTGAGAGAGCCCAGGAGGTCAAGGAAAAGATTGAGGACAGATCCGAAAATATGGGAAAAAATCTTCTCGACCTCGCTTTAGGGTTTGGTGACAGGCGGGGAATAGGCTTTGACGATGCTTCCATGTCACATATTGCACCGGAACCAGTTCCTTAATTTATTGTGAATCTTTATGGCCCTCAACCAAAACCCCAAAGGAATGTTTGGTCAAGAAAATCAAACCAAGGTTGGCCAAACACTGTTTATTTCTTCAATTACTGCAAGAAAATGGCCACCTTAGGGAATTTTGCTATAGTTTGGGTCAGACCCTATGTACACATACTCTTTTTCACACTTTATTAACTTTGCTAGCCTTAAATACTAGGGTGAGTGACTTGACACCACTTCTCACCATTTGATGGAGGTCTTCCAACGAATGTCTTTGCCTTCAGTGGATACTTCTAAAATCCCAAATAGACCCAAAAAACAACAAAGGTAAATAAAAAGTCACCTCATCTTGGTTTCCTAAGAATGAAGATAAAGCCCTTGTTGTCCATACAGCTATTAAGTCGTATAATACCTCCCAGTGGTATTTTGACAGTGGTTACTCCAGGCATATGACTAGTGACGTCATATTTTTTACCAGCCTTCAGGATCGCAATGACGATAAAGTCACCTTTGGATATGGGAGTAAATCTAGAATTATAGGATGAGGTATAGTAGAAATACCCAATTTATCGAAGCTAGTTAATATTTTATACGTCAAAGGTTTGAAAGAAAACTTTCTCAGCATTAGCCAACTGTGAGATGCAGACTTCCCCGTAAAGTTTTGCCGGAATGAGTGTAACATTTATGATCAAGCCGGTAAACTTCTATTGAAAGGGTGAGGACAAAAGATAAATGTTATGGGATTGTGCCCAAATCCTCATTTATGTGCAACATCGACACGATCTCTTTTATTGAACTATGGCATCAACGTTTAGTTCATGTTAATTTTAGAGATTTGGAGAATCTAGCAAAGAAAGACGCAGTATGTGGCTCACCGTCACTTGGAAAGACGACTTCCACGGTTTGTGGTCCTTTCCAGTAGGGAAAATAAGTCCTTAGTGCCCATCGAAAGTTAAATTTTTTAATCTTTGGGAAACCTTGATATTGATATTATCCAATATTGGAATGGTACTTGAGGAGAAGAGAAGGTATCTCCATTACTGATTCTTGGTGCTCTTGTAGGAGATCTTGTTAAAGAGAATGAACCAAGGCCTACGAGTATTCATGTTGTCAAAAATGTTTTACTTCTCTATGTACTTGTAAGTCGTGGTTTAAAATAAATAGTGAAATAAAATATTTTCCCCCTCTAGGGGATTTTCCTGAATTTTTTTTATGATAGTTTGATTGCATGCTAGATAGATTTATTGCTACCAATCAGTTAAACGCCTGTTTAGGGTTAAATAAAAACTGGTGATAAAATTAGAGTTTAATTAAATAAGTTGGGACATTGTGCATTCTCAATTTGGTATCAGAGCCATTTACATAATTCTACCGTGTAATTTTTCAGCAAATCCTTTATGGATATTAATTTTCTAAAAAAATTGATTTTTCAAAATGCTAAGTTCAATGGATAACTTATATAATCGATGCTTATTGGAAAGCCCGCATGAAATTAACTTTAAGGGATATTTCTAAATGTTTTGGTCAATTTCGGAAAGAGGGTGGACTCCTCCAACTATCACTGTAGGTAATGAGACCAAGCTTAAACATGTGTCTAACTGGACTGAGGATGAATTTAAATGGATCAATTTTAATTCATGTGGCCTTAGTGTAATTATCGGAGTCATCTCACCCGACAACTTTCGATGTATCATGAACCGTACCACATTCAAAGAAGCTTGTGACTTCCTACAACTTACACACGAGGGCACAAATTTCATCAATGCATCTTAACTGCAAAATTTAACTACTCGGTTTGAAACTATAACAATGCTTGAATCTGAAAGTTTTGATGAATTTTATGCACATCTATCAAATATTGTTAATACTAGCTTTAATATTGGTGAAAAAATTCATGACACAAGAGTAGTTAAAAATATTTTTGACCAATTCCTAAGTGTTTTATCCCGAAAGTCACTGTGCTTAATTCTTTAGGACTGTGAAATTCTCTTAGGTTAGAAAAGATTGTGGGAGACCCTCAGACTTACATGTTTCCTGGAAAGATTAAACCCAAAGAAAAATAGATCGCACTTAAGGCCCAGTCTAGAATGATTGAGGAGTCATTTATAAAGAGAGAGGAGACATTAAAAACAGATATAAAGTGTCATCTGATTCTGAGTAAGACTTTGATTTGCGTGATTTACCCCTTTTTGCTAAAAATTTCAAGAATTTCTCAAGCAACAAAAACAATGATAATTTTAACGATAAAAATATTTTTGAGAAAAAAGAATAGAAAGAAATGTGAAAAAGATAAAAAGGTTGCCCCAAAGAGAGAGGAAGGGAGGTGTTACGAGTGTGATGGGAGAGGTCACAAAGCATATGGGTCCCCAACTAGGTTAAAGCATAATGGCAAGGGGAAATATGCCTTAAATGCATCCCTTAGTGATGAGAGAGAGGTCGAGTCCATGGATTCAGGAGAAGAATCACCGCATAAATGTAACTTCACCACATGACTTGTCATGTGAATACTTCTAGTGAATATCATGACTATGAGGATGCTAGTTCACAAGGACACCTTGACAGTAAAAATGATGTGAGTAAGGGTGAGGATGCTGCAACTGAGAGCGAGTGTGACCTACAGCACACCTACGCCAAGTTATACCCTGAGTCTTTTAAAATAAAAAAGAAAAATAAACGGTTATTAACTAGGATCGTTGTTCTAGGGAATCATTTCATAGAGATGAGAGAGAGAGAGTCCTCCACTAGCATGTGTTTGAGAGAGAGAGAGAGAGTTGAGAAAGAGAAAGGGGACTTGACCAAAAAAGTGGCTACTCCTACGAGTTCACTCCTTGCACCCGTGGAAACTCTAAAGAAACTTGAAATCCTTGTAGACCAACTTAAGAATGCTTAGGAGGTTAAGGTAAAGATTGAGGACAGATCTAAAAAGATGGGAAAAAAGCTCCCTGACTTCGCTTACGGGTTTAGTGAGAGGTAGGGAATAGGTTTCGACGATGTTTCCACGTCACATGTTGAACTGAAACCAGTTCCTTAATTCATTGTGAATCCTTATGGACCTCAACCAAGACACCAAAGGAATGTTTGTCAAAGAAAATCAAGCCAAGGTCGACTAAAGACTATTTATTTCTACATTTATTGCAAGAAAAATGCCACCTTAGGGAGTTTTTCGATAGTTTGGGTCAAACTCGAGGTACACATACTCCGTTCAACCACTTTAGCTACTTTTCTAGCCTTAAAAAGAGGTTGAGTCTCTTGTGGCCACTTCTCATAGTTTGTTGGAAGTCTTCCAATGGATATCTTTGCCTTCAATGGATACTTCTAAAATCCCGACTACGCCTAAAAACGACAAAGGTAAATAAAAAGTCACCTCTACTTGGTTTCCTAAGCATGAAGAGAAAGATCTTGTTGTCCATATAGCTCTTAAGTCTCATAATACCACCCAGTGGTATTTTGGCAGTGGTTGCTCCAGGCATATGACTGGTGATGTCTTATTTTTTACAAGTCTTGATGATCGCAAGGACGATAAAGCACCTTTGGCTATGGGAGTAAATACATAATTTTAGGATATGGTATAGTAGAGATACTTGATTATCCTAATCAAGATAATATTTTGTACGTCAAAGGTTTGAAAGAAAACCTTCTCAACATTAGCCAACTGTGAGATGCAGACTTCACCGTGAAGTTTTACTGGAATGAGTGTGACATTTATCATCAAGTCGGTAAACTTCTATTGCAAGGGTGAGGACAAAAGATAAATGTTACGGGATTGTGACCAATTCCTCATTTGTGTGTAACATTGCCACGATCTCTTTTATGGATCTATGGCATCAACGTTTAGGTCATGTTAATTTTAGAGATTTGGAGAATCTAGTAAAGAAAGACCTAGTACGTGGCTTACTGTCACTTGGAAAGACGACTTCCACCTCTTGTGGTCCTTTCCAGTTGGGAAAATAAGTCCGTAGTGCACATCGAAAGTTAAATTTTTTTAATCATTGAGAAACCATGATATTTACATTATCTAATATTGGAGTGGTACTTGTGGAGAAGAGAAGCTATCTCCATTGTTGATTCTTCGAGTTCTTGTAGGAGATCATGCTAAAGACAACGAACTAAGGCCTATGGGTATTCATTTGTCAAAAATTTTGTATTTATCTATGTACATGTAAGTCGTGGTTTACAATAAATAATGAAATAAAAGATTTTGCCCCTTTCAGGGATTTTTCCTAAAATTTGCTTTTGTCATTGTTGGGTTGCATGCTAGATATATTTATTACTTCCAATCACTTAGATGCATGTTTAGGGTTTAATTAAAACTTGTGATAAAATTAGAGCCTAATTAAATAAGTTGGTACATCGAATGAAAGCGCATTCTCAAATTGGTATCAGAGCAATTTACCCAATTCTACAGTGTTATTTATCAGCCAAATTTTGATGGATATCAATTTTCTAAAAAAAATAATTTTTTAGAATGCTAACTTCAATGGATAACTTATATAATCGATGCTTATTAGACAGCCTACATGAAATTAACTGTAAGGGCTAATGATGAATGTGCTGGTCAATTTCTGAAAGAGGGTGGGCTCCTCCCACTGTCACTGTATATAATGAGACAAATCTTAAACTTATGTCTAATTGGACTGGGGATGGATTTAAATGGCCCACTTTTAATTCATGTGGTGTTGGTGTAATTTTTAGGGTCATCTCACCCTACGAGTTCCGATGTATCATCATATGTACAATGTTCAAAGAAGCATGTGACATCCTGCAGCTTACACACGAGGGCATAATTATCGTCAAGGCATCTAAACTCCAAAGTCTAACTACTCAGTTTGAAACTATAACAATGCTTGAATCTTAAAGTTTTGATGAGTTTTATGCACATCTATGAAATATTGTTAATACTAGATTTAATCTTGGTGAAAAAATTCCTGACACAAGAGTACGTAAAAATATTTTTGATTAATTCCTCAGTGTCTTATCCCGAAAGTCACTGTGCTTAATTCATTAGGACTGTGATATTTTCTTAGGTTAGATAAGCTTGCAGGAAACCTTCGGACTTACGAAATTGACATGTAAACTCGAAAGTCAAAACCTAAAGGAAAAGGTATTGCACTTGAGACCCAGTATAAAAAGATTGAGGAGTCATTTAAGAAGAGATATGAGTCATTAAAAACGAGAGAGGAGCCATTAAAAAGAGAGAGGAAGTGTCGTCTGATTCTGAGTACAACTTTGATTTATGTGATTTACTCCTTTTTGCTAAAAAATTCAAGAATTTCTCAAACTAAAAAAGAATGAAAATTTTAAAGATAAAAAGATTTTTGAGAAAAAAGAATAGGAAGAAATGTGAAAAAGATAAAAAGGATGCCCCGAAGAGAGAGGAAAGGAGGTGTTACGATTGTAGTGGGAGAGGTCACAAAGAATATGAGTGCCCAACTAGGTTAAAGCATCATGGCAAGGGCAAAGATGCCTTAAATACATCCCATAGTGATGACAGTGAGGTTGAATCTGTGGATTAAGGAGAATAATCATCGCATGAATGTAACTTCACCACATTCATGGCTTGTCATGTGAGTACTTCTAGTGAACCTCGTGATGATGAGGACGCTACTTTACAAGGACACCTCGATAATGAAAATGATGTGAATGAGGGTGAGGATGTTGCAAGTGAGAGTGAGTGTAACCTACAGCACACCTGCGCCAAGTTATACCTTGAGTCTTTTAAAATAAAAAAGCAAGACAAAGGGTTATTAACTACGATTATTCCGAGAGAATGATTTAGGATAGTCGATAGAGATAGTCCTCCGTTAGCATGTGTTTGAGAGAGAGAGAGAGAGAGAGAGAGAGAGAGAGAGAGAGAGAGAGAGAGAGAGAGAGAGAGAGAGTTGAGAAAGAGAAAGGGGACTTGACCAAACAAGTGTCTAGTCTTAAGAGTGAACTCCTTTCCATTGAAACTTAGAAGAAACTTGAAGTCCTTGTATCCGAACTCACTCATGATCTTGGGAGAGCCTTGGAGGTCAATGAAAAGATTGAGGACAAATGTGGAAAGATGGGAAAAAAGGATCCTCGACCTCGCTTTAGGGTTTGGCGAGAGGCAGGGAATATGTTTCGACGATTCTTTCACATGACATGTTACACCGAAACTGATTCCTTAATTTATTTTGAATCCTTATGGCCCTCAACCGAAACCCCAAAGGAATATTTAGCTAAGAAAATCAAACCAAGGTCGGCCAAAGACTATTAATTTCTACATTTATTACAAGAAAAAAGGCCACATTAGGGAGTTTTTATATACTTTGGGTTGGAATAGATGTACACATACTCCGTTGCACAACTTTAGCTACTTTTCTAGCCTTAAAGAGCAGGTTGAGTGTCTTGTCACCAGTTTTCACAGTATTATGGAAGCCTTCCAACAGATATCTTTGCCTTCAGTGGATACTTCTAAAATCCCAACTAGACCCATAAATGACAAAGGTAAGTAAAAAGTCACCTCTACTTGGTTACCTAAGCATGAATAGAAATCCCTTCTTGTCCATATAGCTCTTAAATCTCATAATACCTCCCAGTGGTATTTTGACAGTGGTTGCTCTAGGCATATGACTGGTGATGTCTTATTTTTTACAAGCCTTGAGGATCGCAAGGACGACAAAGTCACCTTTGGATATGGGAGTAAATCTAGCATTATCGGATGTGGTATATTAGAGATGCCTGATTTTCCTAAGCTGGATAATATTTTGTACATCAAAGGTTTGAAAGAAAAACATCTCAACATTAGCCAGCTATTAGATGAAAACTTCCCTGTGAAGTTTTACTGAAATGAGTGTAACATCTATCATCAAGCCGGTAAAATTCATTTCAAGGGTGAGGACAAAACATAAATGTTATGGGATTGTTCCCAAGTCCTCATGTGCGTGCAACATCGCCACGATCTCTTTTATGGATCTATGGCATCAACGTTTAAGTCATGTTAATTTAAGAGATTTGGCACTTGGAAAGCCGAATTCCATAGTTTGTGGTCCTTTCCAACAGGGAAAATAAGTCTGTACTGCCCATTAAAAGTTAAATTTGTGAATCTTTGTGAAACCTTGATATTGATATTATCTAATATTGGAGTGGTACTTGTGGCGAAGAGAAGCTATCTCCATTTTTAATTCTTGGATTTCTTGCAGGAGATCTCGCTAAAGACAACGAACCAAGGTCTGGGGGTATTCGTTTGTCAAAAATGTTCTATTTTTATATGTACATGCAAGTCGTGGCTTACATTAAATAATGGAATAAAAGAATTTGCCCTTTTAGGGATTTTTCCTAAAATTTTCTTTTGTGATTGTTGGATTGCATGCTAGATAGATTAATTGCTTCCAATCACTCAGCTGCATGTTTAGTGTTTAATTAAAATTGGTGATAAAATTAGAGCTTAATTAAATAAGTTGGGACATTGAATGGTATCAGATGCATTTAGACAATTCTACCCTGTAATTTTTTAGAAATTTTTTGATAGATATCAATTTTCTAAAAAAAATTGATTTTTTAAAATGCTAAGCTCAATGGATAACTTATTTAATGAGTGCTTATTGGAAAGCCCGCATGAAATTAACTTTAAGGGCTATTGATGAATGTGTCTGGTCAATTTCTGAAAGAGGGAGGACTCGTCCCACTGTCACTGCCACTGTAGATAATGAGACCAATCTTAAACATGTGTCTAATGAGATTGAGGATGAATTTGAATGGATCACTTTTAAATCATATGGACTTAGGGAAAATTTTGGAGTCATCTGACCCGGCGATTTCCGATCTATCATGATGCGTACCATGTTCAAAGAATGATGTGACACACTACAGCTTACACACGAGTGTAAAAATGCCGTCAAGGCATCTAAACTGCAAAATTTAACTACTCAGTTGGAAACTATAAAAATGCTAGAGTCTAAAAGTTTTGATGAGTTTTATGCATGCCTATCAAATATTGTTAATACTATCTTTAGTCTTGGTGAAACAATTCATGACACAAGAGTAGTTAAAAATATTTTTGATTAATTCCTAAGTGTATTATCCTGAAAGTCACCATGCTTAATTTTTCAGGACTGTGAAATTCTCTTAGGTTAAAGAAGCTTGTTGGAGACCTTCAGACTCACGAAATTGACTTGTTTTCTAGAAAGGTTTAACCCAAAGAAAAAGATATCAAACTTAAGGCCCTGTCTAGAAATATTGAGGAGTCATTTAAGAGGAGAGAGGAGTAATTAAAAAAGAGAGAGGAAGTTTCATGTGATTCTGAGTACGACTTTAATTTGTGTGATTTACCCTTTTTGCTAAAAATTTCAAGAATTTCTCAAAATAAAAAACAATGACAATTTTAAAGATAAAAAGATTTTTGAGAAAAAAGAGAGGATGGGAGGTGTCACGAGTGTTACGGGAGAGGTCACTAAGCATATGAGTGCCCAACTAGGTTAAATCATCATGGAAAGGGAAAACATGACTTAAATTCATCCCTAAGTGATGAGAGCGAGGTCGAGTATGTGGATTCAGGAGAAGAATCGCCGCATGAATGTAACTTCACCACATTCATGGCTTGCCATGTGAGTACTTTTAGTGCACCTCGTGACAATGAGGATACAACTTCACAAGGACACCTCGACATTGAAATGATGTGAGTGAGGGTGAGGATGCTGCAAGTGAGAGTGAGTGTGTCTTATAGCACACCTACTCCGAGTTATACCCCGAGTATTTTAAAATCAAAAAGAAAAACAAGTGGTTATTAACTAGGATCATTTCGAGAGAATGATGATGGTGTTTAAGAGGATGTATCTGGAAAGATGGGAAAAAAGCTCCTCGGCCTCACTTTAGGGTTGGGTGAGAGGGAGGGAATATGTTTCGACGATGATTCCATGTGACATGTTGCACCGAAACCAATTCCTTAATTTATGATGAATCCTTATGGCACTCAACCAAAACCCCAAAGGAATGTTTGGCCAAGAAAAGCAACCCAAGGTAGGACAAAGACTGTTTATTTATACATTTATTACAAAAAATGACACATTAAGGAGTTTTGATATAGTTTGGGTCGGACTCGATGTACACATACTCCGTTGCACCACTTTAGCTACTTTGCTAGCCTTAAAGAGAAGGTTGAGAGTCTTGTCGCGACTTCTCACAGCTTGACGGAAGTCTTCCAATGAATATCGTTGCCTTCAATGGATACTTCTAAAATCCTAACTAGACCTAAAAATGGCAAAGGTAAATAAAAAGTCTCCTCTACTTGGTTGCTTAAGCATAGAGAGAAAGACCTTATTTTCCATATAACTCTTAAGTCTCATAACACCTCCCAGAGGTATTTTGAGCGTGGTTACTCCGGGCATATAACTGGTGATGTCTTATTTTTTACAAGCCTTGAGGATCGCAATGACGATAAAGTCACCTTTGGATATGGGATTAAATATAGCATTATTGGATGTGGTATAGTAGAGATACCTTATTTTCCTAAGCTAGATAATGCTTTGTACGTCAATGGTTTGAAATCAATCCTTCTCAGCATTAGCTAGCTGCGAGACGTGGACTTTGCTGTGAAGTTTTACCAAAATTAGTGTAACATTTATGATCAAGATGATAAACTTCTATTACAAGAGTGAGGACAAAAGGTAAATGTTATGGGATGTGCCCAAGTCCTAATTTATATGCAACAGTGCCACTATATCTTTTATGGATCTATGGCATCAACGTTTAGGTTATGTTAATTTTAGAGATTTGAAGAATCTAGGAAAAAAAGACCTAGTACATAGCTTATTGTCACTTGGAAAGCCGACTTCCACAGTTTGTGGTCATTTCTAGTAAGGAAAATAAGTCTGTAGTGCCCATCAAAAGTTAAATTCCATTACTACTTCACACGTGCTTGAGTTAATTGACATGGATCTTATGGGTCTTACTCACACTGAGAGTCTCAGTAGTAAGAGATATATCCTTGTGATGGTAGATGATTTCTCTCGTTATCTGATTGTTGGATTCCTGAGGGAGAAATTTGATGATATCTAGTTTCTTACAACCAAGTACCGTGTCCTGAAAAATCAACACAGATTTTTTATTGTGGTAGCCTAGAAATTAAAGAAGCAAAGGTGGATCTTTACTGTAGTAGCCTAAAAAGTAAACATGAATTTTTTTACCATGAAAACTACTGAGAAAAATGGGATTGCTTAAAGAAAGAACCGGACAATTCAGGAGATGGCTAAATCTATGCTTCTAGGTCATAGAGTTTCTAAGAGGTTTTAGGAAAAGGCGGTGTCTACCACATGCAACAAGATGAATATGGTAGATCTTCATCCACACACACTTCTGACGCCATATGAATTATGGAGAGGGAAGAAGCCCAACCTTTCGTATTTTGGTCTCTTTGGAAGTAAATTCTACATATTTCAAGATAGAGAGAAATTAGAAAAGTTTTATTCTCAGAGCAATGAGGGAATTCTGTTAGGATATTCATCAACAAGTAGAGAATACCGAGTTTTTAACCTAAGAAACTCTAAGGTTATGGAGTCAATAAACATCATTGTTAAAGATAACGAGCCTCCGGTGTTTATTGATTCTTACCATGTGTGTGAGGATGATGCACCCCTCAGTGATGATCCCATTGTTCCTTACACACTGAGGGTGGATCCTACTCCTGACTTAGGGGACACACTTGCTTGGGTTCGCAATAGTCATCACCCTTTTGCCATTTTAGGAGATCGCAACGTAGGGGTGAAGACTTGCACTCAGCTAGAGAACGTTGTTAGCTTTCTATTCTACATGCCCAAAGGCGAGCCCAAGAATATCAAAGAAGCACTAAAATATCAAAATTGGATATCTTGTATATAGGAAGAGTTGCTTCAATTTAGGAAGAATGATGTCTGAGAACTTGTCCCCCGACCTAGTAAGAAGAATTTGATAGGTACTAAATGGATCTTCAAGAATAAGATGGATGATATTAGTACCATTATACGTTAAAAGGCTAGGTTGGTCCCTTAGGGATGCACATAGATTGAGAGTGTAGACTTGAGGAGATAATTGCTTTTTTTACGAGGCTTGAGTCCGTCCGCTTACTACTCGCCATCGCCTGTCATCTGCTCTTCAAGTTATATCAAATGGATGTTAAGAGTGCCCTTCTAAATGGAATTCTACAGGAGGTTTACGTGGAATAACCAAAAGGTTTTGAAGACCCTTAATACCCTGGACACGTCTATTATCTGAGGAGACTCATATATAGTCTGAAGCCAGGAGTTAGTACTTGGTACGGAAGGCTTAATTCTTATCTCTTATCCCATGGCTTTAGGAAAGGGGGAGTAGATAAGCAGTTGTTTGTTAAGAGAGAGAAATGTGTTATTTTGGTTTCCCATGTCCAAGCTCATGGAATAAAATTACCCATAAGATCAAGTCGATACTCAAGCCTAATATGTCTATAACACAAAAGCTAGAAATTTTTAGTTTTATAGATAAACCCATTACAATATAGATTAAAAAAGCCACTCAAGAACCTTTATGAAAGGAAAAACCTAGAGAGGATCACGTACATAATGTTCTTCTTTGTTTAGTTTATAAGGAAATATTTTCCTTAGTGTTTTTCAAATATAATTTTCAAATAAATTTTCATAAGTCTTTATTTATGAAAATCCTTTTATAACTAATATGGACCAACCTTCTTTACTTTGTGATATCTTAAGGATTATGTCATTTTTAAGAAATATAAAATAAACATACTAACTATAGTGGATTTTTTATAGATAAAATGGCGCATGTATTGTGTTAAAGTGAAAGCTCCTTTTGAAATGTAAAAACAAAATAAAACTAACAAGGGATCCTTAATTAAGTAACTCGGGTAACAAAATTCTCAAATAACAAGATGCCTGCCTTTTGTGTGTGAAACACATCTACATTTTGAGCTAAAATTCAATACGTATATAGTTAATGAATTTCCTATTTCTTAAAAGACCCATTAACCCCGACTTAAGTCTATATGTCTGAAAAATATCTTTAATTTTTTATTTATTAAGCATCATATTTGCTTGATATTTAAGTTTATAAAAATATTAAAACACACATAAGACTCAATGAACAATATTCTCAATTTTGATAGGGGCTCTAGACTTTCTTATAAGTTTCTTATGTGTTCAAGAAATAAATAGAAGAAAAAAGTAAAAAAATATCAAATTCCTCACATAAAATTTATATTTCAATATAGATTCATTTTGTTGGTATATTAACTTCAAACTCTCACGAGATAAGACTCATCCCCTGGGTAATCGAGGTGTTTAGTGGATCATTGCGGATGTTAACCAAAATCGAGTAAGGAGTATGAAAGTGACAAATACACACACACACACACACACACACACACACACACACACACATATATATATATATATATATATATATATATAAAGTAGGAAACTTATGTATGTCATAAGATTGATCGACGCTGTCATCAGATGAATTAAATTCTTCACTTCCTCTTTTACCCCCTAAACATTTTAGTTCCCCCTCTTTTTTCACACTCAACTTTTTTTGTTCACTCCAAATCAAAATTCAAAGTCGAGGATAAAATAGTATTCTACCCTTCTTACTTTACGCCCGAATGTATTCACATTTCTAAACACCCAAACCCACATCTTCAGCAAGCCAAAACCTAAGCCATTAGCCATTAGCTTCGGTCTCTCTCTCTCTCTCTCTCTCTCTCTCTCTCTCTCTCTACCAACGAATTCTCTATGCCTCTAGGGAACTCAGGAAACCACCAAAATCCCCCAAATCACCATTAATAATACCTCTCGTCTCGATAAGAACAATCCACGACATTTTTTCTATTTTATTTTTGCGTTCGATTTAGTTTCATTTTATCTATTTCTTTTTGTTCGTGCTTTGTCGAGAATGGGTAGAAAAATTTGAATCTAGCAGAGTTTGTTCATTTTAACGAGTTTGTAAATGGTTTCGGATCTGCCTCAGTTTGTTTATAATATACAGGTTATTTCAACAACTAGAACTCGAAACCTTAGATCTGATTTTCATTTTGTAATTTTTTTAGCTTTAATGTTTATTTGTAGGTATGCTACGATATAGCTTTGATTGTCCTTTATCTCTGTTGTAGATTTGGATCTCTTTTTATTCTTATAAAGAGATATTTTTTTCTTCGTCCTTTGCAGAGAATGGGAAGAAAATTTTGAATCTAGCAGAGTTTGTTCATTTTAACAAGTTTGTAAATGGTTTCAACCGAATCTGTCTCAGTTTGTTTATAATATACATATTATTTCAACAACTAGAACTCGGAACCTCGGATCTCATTTTCATTTTGTAATTTTTTTAGCTTTAACGTTTATTTGTAGGTATCCTAAGATATAGCTTTGATTGTCTTTTATCTCTGTTGTAGGTTTGGATCTCTTTCGATTATTATAAACAGAAATTTAGCATTGATTGTCCTTAAGCTCTGTTTATAATATACAGGTTATTATAAACAAAGATTTAGCTTTGATTGTCCTTTATCTTTGTTGTAGGTATGCTTATCTCCCCACTTTCTTAGTTCTCTTTTTTTTTTGTTACTCTCTCAATACTCTTGACCGAGTATTTCGTTTACCCTCTCCTCTTTTTTTTTTACAAGTATGCTACCTTTATGCACACAAGATCTTTTTTTCTTGTTATATGATGGCTTCAGCCTACATAAATAAAACCGATGAGATGTAAATCTCGGGAGAAAAGAACTGTTGATAAATCAGATTTGGATTTTGAGTTCAAGCTTGAAGATCCGGTAATAATGCGCCCGACTGACTAGATTTTCTCCGACGGAAAGCTCAAAATCTGATCGGGTCCAGCCGTGGTCAAATTGCCGTAAAGTATTATAATTGTAGATGATCGGAGATGTTCGAGTAAGTGAAACTTTTAGGTTTAGGATGCAACACGTACCTGAAAGGGGATTTGAATTTAATTGTGATTCTGTAAGTAAATTTCCTATTTTATGATGAATAAATGAACCACACAGATTTACATAGTGTTGCTTGGTATTTAGGTGCATAAGGATGTGGTGACATTGAAGGTTGGGTCTTCACATTGGGTTTGGCATCCTTTCAACACAGGTCAGGAATGATACTAAATGAATTCCGTTGAACATATTTCTTATTTCAATTGATTCCGCCCTCATATTGTCTCTCCCTCTCACTCCTTTGTTCGCAGACCGACTGCCTCCACCTACTCTGCCTCATCCACTCTTTATCACACCCTTACACCTACTCTACCCCATCCACTCTTTATCACAGTCTTACACATGAACCTTAACACATGAACTCCCTCTCTCCACATAAACTAACACTTTTGCGGATGCACTTTCCTACATATTTAAGGAATCACGTTTTCTACAGTTTAGTTCAAATGTAATCATATTGAAAGAAAACGAGAATTTGAATTCTTAAGCCATTTCACACATCGTATTTTGTTGGAAGCCCACATCATTAACATAAATTTATTTCTAAAAAATTCTTACTGCATATATATACGATAATTAATCGATAAGGAAGTTGCAATTCGTTTTGCAAATACATTGCATATTCAATATACTTGATCCTCAATGAAGAAATTGTCATAAAATCCCATCCCCAATACAACATATTATGTTCATTTCGGATCAGCAATATGAATATATGGTTTGCAGTTGAAACCTTGAGTTGGATATTCATAAGCAACTTTTTCCTTATGCAAAGTTATCCCATGTGGTTTTTTTTATTGTTTGAAAGCAGGGTATTTCTTATCATATTGGTTCGATACGGGGTATTTTTTATTTAGTTACTATGTTCACTTCTATGCTTTCATTTTGGGATTCAGTTAAAAAAAATCATTCAATTTACCCTTTGTTGGCTACTAACAGGTTTTCTATCGTCTTTCCTCCAATGCTTGACATAAAAGGATCCCTTTATTTTGGAGTTTACTGGACTATTTGAAGGTACAAGATTTTGAAGTTTTAATTGATTTTGTATGTTGCTATATAATATAGTTCTCAATATTACACAGATTGTAATGTGCATAGACTTTTTATTGGAAAGAATTTTAGACTATTTTTAGACTTTAGTTTTTTTATACATTTAACTGACATTCCATACTTTTAATATACTTTTAATGTAACTGACATTCCATACATTCCATACTATATTACACAGGTTGGCTGTGTGATGCTTCTGTGCTATTGAATTTTGTAAAGGTATAATATACTTTTAATATTATTTTCTTAGTATTTGGCACCGTGTGAAACTCATTCTTACTAATTAATAGTTTGTTGTATACTATTATTACTTGGAGTATAATGTTTTGACACATGTTGAGTAAGATAAATAGGCTTTTTCCTTGGTCACTGAATGTACTATTAGTCATTAAGTTTATTCATCGTCATTTAGTTTGAAAGCACTAGCATGTTCATAGTGAAATGAAAAAGAAAGCACTAGCATGTACATAGTGAAATGAAAGCACCTAGCATGTACATAGTTAGAATTTAGAGGTAATCTTAATCTTCATTTCTATTTTAGTATGGAATTGTCCGTATGAGATATGATTTTAATCATTGCTTTGATTTTCTAACATTTTGTTCGGGTATTTTAATTTGATATTAGCGTCCCTACTTTTCCTTTTTCTTCGGGTATGGGTGTCCACATTCTTGGAAATGGTTACTTTTCCTTTTTCAAAAACACCACTTTAATATTATTTATTTATGTGTATTTTTTTCTTATTTATTTTATATTTGGTATGATTGAGTTTCGATACGAGTTCCTAATTTAATTTTTTTGTATTTCTTCTTTTAATCATTAAACAAAACTTGGTTCATTAATTTCTTCGTGCTCAATAGTCATCAGTACTTTCATCAAATTGATATGGTAATAGTAACTGAGTTAGAATTTGATTTTCTATCATTCTGTTCAGATATTTGAATCTGATTTTCTAACATTCTGTTCAAATAATTGAAAACATGATAGAGGATGACATACAGTTCAAATACATTATGTTCAGGTACATGATTACACTCAGTCGTGTTCCTTTTTACTAGATCCCCAATTATTCTTACCAATGTCTTTACCTTCATAATTGTTTTGAGTAAATGACTTCCTAATATATTATTTCTGCAATATCTAAAAACTCATATAGGTCACTTAGAACACCTTTTGATATCAGGAACAATTCAAACATATTACATCAGTTGAAATTTCTTTAATTTAAAGTTCCTTTTGATATGGCATTGGCAAGGATTGAAAGAAATGGTTTAAGACGATTGGGAGATCCTGTTGGATTGCATTTATGTAGTTATTGGATTGCATTTAAGAAGCACTGGGTTATTCAATTCGAATTTGAACAGGTATGGTTCCTATTTTAAATTTTTGCCACTATCCTATACGTAACCACTACGTAGCAGCACATAGCTTCTACGTAGTAGTTTACTTTTTTACTATTTTGATGAACGTAGCTTTTACTGTTTTACTGTTTTAAGCACGCAACAGCACGTAGCTTTTACTGTTTTAAGGACCAGTTTTAAACTTCTTTTGACATTACATGGAGTATACACGAATGATTCCTTTTTGGTTTATGAGGATGTTGAAACTAATATCTGATTTTGTTCGATGTATCAGCTTGATAGGGTGTCCAGTGACAAATTCTCCGCACATGGCTTCCATCTTACCTATACCGCCCCTACCTCCCTCTTTAAGACAAGTTAGCTAGCACCAAAGACATGTTAGTGAAGTCATCAGAATGAAATTCCATCAAGTGAATTACGTTCAAATATATATTTTTTTAGTTTTTTGGTTTGGTGACGTTGATACTATGAGATACCGTACACTCAAGACATATGTGAACTCTTAAAAAGTGAATAAAATGGAAGTGGAATTTCTGTGTTTTACAAATTCCATGGTACTATGTGTATTATTGGTAATATTATGATATTATGTTTGATGTGAACAAAGAGAACAATGTTGAACTATCAATTTCTCCTAGCATGACTACTTTTTTATTCAATTCTTATTGGATTCCTAATTCAAATTGTCATTCAATATAAATGATGGTTCCTAGGCATAATATATAATGTTTACTACACACATTATATAGGCGTGATACATTAGCATGTCCTAGGCGTGGTATACCTTAATAGGTTCATACAATAGGTTATTTCAAAAATTATTTATCGGTTATGAACTAAATACAATGTATTGTCCTATCAACGACATAAACTTTTGAAAATTAACATCATGCCTTCGGGCACAGGCATACCCTAGTGTGTGTGTGTCTATATATATATAGTTCAGTTCTTGTGCGGACTAGTCCGCATTTTAAGAATGTTGATTGGACATGTGTCACCTGGCGGTGAGCCCAAAAAAGAGAGAGAGTGTGCCGATAATTTAGGCGATAATTTCTAAGCGCACCGTTAGGTGACACATGTCCATTCAGCAGTCTTAAAATACGGACTAGTCCGCAGAGGAGCATTATTATTATTATTATTATTATTATTATTATTATTATTATTATTATTATTATTATTATTATTATTATTATTATTATTATATATATATATATTAAAATTATATGTGTTAAAATACAAAAAGACGAGACACGAAATCGTATATTTTTTTTACATGCCACAAACCAATTAAAAAATTACAAAATGCGATTATAAATATTTTATTTTTTAACTAACAAGCTCATGATAAAAAAAACGCTACGTGGCACGGAGTCGTATTCTTTTAGTATCGCTAACGCATACCATTTTTTTTAAATGGTAAAAAGATTATTTAAAAGAATACGAGTCCATGTCATGTCACGTTTTTTGGATCGTGATCGTGTTAGTTAAAAAATAAAATATTCACAATCGTATAATTTTTTAATTAGTTTGTGCTAAGTAACAAAATACGATTTCGTGTCTTATCTTGTTATATTTCAACACATAATTTTATCATATATATATATATATATATATATATATATATATATATATATATATATATATATATATATATATATATATATATATATATATATTTATATGTGTGTGTGTGTGTGTGTGTGTCGTAACAACCCGCGTAATTTTGGGCTATTTTAATTAATTTCTGGAAAATGGAGGAAAATAAAGTTTTTGATAAAATTATTTTTATTGCTCAAATATGTTGGATATTATTTTTAAAGGCGATAATTTCAAACGGTTTCGAAATCGGAGTTAAAACGGATTTTAAAATGATTTTAAATATTTTTAACTCTTGGAGTTGTTTTGACTTCCAACTCTTCATTTCTTTGCCTTATTTAAAGGAGTCTTTTGGATTCCAACTCTTCATTTCTTTGCATTGTAAAAGGAAGTTGTGGGAAAGCTTTTTAACCTACTTTTGGCCCAACTTTTGGCAGCAAATATATTTTATATTCCTCTTCTTTTTATATACGCATTGGCCCTTGAGATTTCTGAGTTTTAACCTTAGATTATAGGTGTTCTTGGGGCTATTTTGTTAGAGGTTCTTGGAGGAGCTTTTGTAGATCTTTTGTGTTGATCTTGAGGATGTGATCATTAGTTTCTCATCATGGTTTGAGGTATGGGGTTTTACACAATATGCTCCTTAAATCTCGCGAGTGTCATTCTCTTTGAATTCTTATTTAATTGAACTCATATTTGAATTGATAAATTCATTGAAATATGGAAAATAATTGTTGAAATTATTTTGATTCATGTGGTATCACTATATTGTTGATGAGCACGTTGTCATGAGATTTTAATATGGCACGAATGTTGAGTACCCGCCAAAATACCTATTCCCGGGCTATGGCTTGATAAAGCATATGCGAATGGGGTGAGGCCTGGTTACCCATTGATGTGTTGTTGAGAAATTATAATGATGAAATGCTTTAAGATTTGCATTTTGATTTGAATATTCGTACTCGTGTTGTTACGTTTTATTCGTTGCTAATCCGTATTTGTTGAGCATAATTCCTGTCGTATTGTGTACTTCCCCATATTTTCTTCTAGTGGCAGGTTAGAGCGGATTTTGGGGCGCTATGGAGATTGATTTTAGTGAGGATTGTTTGGGAAAGATTTGTATTATTTTGATGTATAGAGCTTTGGAGATATGTATTTTATTTTCGAGTTAGTTGTTGTATGTAATTCGAGAGATTTGTTGTATTTATTTGAATAATTGAGATTAGTGGATTTATATCATTGTGGGTTTATTTAGATGCTCTATACCTTGTCACTTGTGGATTTGGATTTATTTTATCGCATAAGCGCTCCGTTCGCTCTCCCCGGGCGGGTGGGGTGTTACAAATGGTATCAGAGATTAAGTATACGGCAACCCTCGGGGCTTGAGTTTTGGGTTCATTACGTGGTTAGCAATTTTTGGAGATAGAAAATTTTAGGTGATATTCGTGATAAGTTTCTAGATTAGAGGTGAGGAATTTATTTTTGGAGTTAGTGTAGTGGTCTGACTTTGAGAGTTAGGCATTCGGCGAATTTCGAGGGCGAAATTCCATTGTTAGTGGGGAAGTGTAACAACCCGCGTAATTTTGGGCTATTTTAATTAATTTCTGGAAAATGGAGGAAAATAAAGTTTTTGATAAAATTATTTTTATTTCTCAAATATGTTGGATATTATTTTTAAAGGCGATAATTTCAAACGGTTTCGAAATCGGAGTTAAAACGGATTTTAAAATGATTTTTAAATATTTTTAACTCTTGGAGTTGTTTTGACTTCCAACTCTTCATTTCTTTGCCTTATTTAAAGGAGTCTTTTGGATTCCAACTCTTCATTTCTTTGCATTGTAAAAGGAAGTTGTGGGAAAGCTTTTTAACCTACTTATGGCACAACTTTTGGCGGCAAATATATTTTATATTCCTCTTTTTTTTATATACGCATTGGCCCTTGAGATTTCTGAGTTCTAACCTTAGATTATAGGTGTTCTTGGGGCTATTTTGTTAGAGGTTCTTGGAGGAGCTTTTGTAGATATTTTGTGTTGATCTTGAGGACGTGATCATTAGTTTCTCATCATGGTTTGAGGTATGGGGTTTTACACAATATGCTCCTTAAATCTCGCGAGTGTAATTCTCTTTGAATTCTTATTTAATTGAACTCATATTTGAATTGATAAATTCATTGAAATCTAGAAAATAATTGTTGAAATTACTTTGATTCATGTGGTATCACTATATTGTTGATGAGCACGTTGTCATGAGATTTTAATATGGCACGAATGTTGAGTACCCGCCAAAATACCTATTCCCGGGCTATGGCTTGATAAGAATATGCGAATGGGGTGAGGCCTGGTTACCCATTGATGTGTTGTTGAGAAATTATAACGATGAAATGCTTTAAGAATTGCATTTTGATTTGAATATTCGTACTCATGTTGTTACGTTTTATTCGTTGCTAATCCGTATTTGTTGAGCATAATTCATGTCGTATTGTGTACTTCCCCATATTTTCCTCTAGTGGCAGGTTAGAGCGGATTTTGGGATGCTATGAAAATTGATTTTAGCAAGGATTGTTTGGGAAAGATTTGTATTATTTTGTTGTATAGAGCTTTGGAGATATGTATTTTATTTTCGAGTTAGTTGTTGTATGTAATTCGAGAGATTTGTTGTATTTATTTGAAGAATTGAGATTAGTGGATTTATATCATTGTGGGTTTATTTAGATGCTCTATACCTTGTCACTTGTGGATTTGGATTTATTTTATCGCATTAGCACTCCGTTCGCTCTCCCCGGGCGGGCGGGGTGTTACATGTGTGTTGTTTAGACTTTATTTTTACCTCAAAAATTATTTTTTCAAAAAAATAAAAATTTATTAAGTGACAAAGCAAGAAAAGTGGGTAACTTAATGATGTGGAAGCTCCCACATCATTAAATTTGTTTTTTAAGTCCATTAATCCTATTTCTCTAGTATTATTCATTTTTGTGTTACAGAGTTGCAACTCACGTGATATGACCACTTTGTTTGTTATAGAGAAAAATTATTTCAATAAGAGGGAATATTTGTTACTTTATCTTGATCTGTATGAAGCCTACATGATTGACAACTTTGTTGAAAGTAAGTCAAACTCATAGTCAATTTTTAAAAGTATTCAATATATCCTGTTGAGAGAGTGTGAAGGAGGGATATCATCTTTGAGTTTGAAGGAGGGATATCATCTTTTAAAACTCATACTCAATTTTTAAAAGTATTCAATATGAAACTATCCTGTAGATAGAGTTTGAAGGAGGGATCTCATCTTTCCTTTTCACGGTTATATTTTTACACAACTTCGAAGGAAAGATAAAAGTAAGAAAAGAAAATCTTGACAGATTATATTTTGAATTTTACCCCATGTGTTTTCTAAAGAGTTTTATTTTTTTCAGTTTTAATTATTCACTCGGTCTTTTTTTATTTGCTTCATTCAAATATTTAATTTATAGAACAAAGTACTTTGTATTAATTTCTAGAATTTTTTTTAAGTGACGGCTTGATTTATATCTATATGGTTGAACTTAATCACTTGTAAGCATACATATGAGACTTGTAAGCAGTGTTTGTTAGTCATTTTCAGTTGTGTTTTTTCTTTTAGTTGTATAAATTTATATTGCTCTTCAATAAAAAATTTAGGAACTTGTTGTTGTAGAGAATTTATTGTCACTTCTAAAATCTTATGAAAGCTAGTAATGGAGATGTTAATAACGGTGTTTGTGATACTCATAATGTAAATGTTTCACAATAATGTAATAAATTTTTAAAAAAATTATTGTATTGTATTTAAGGTATCATTTTATTTTCATTTAAACCATCCAAATTGGGGTGGTTAGAAAAAGTAAGTGGTTTGAAATAAAACCTCCCTTTTAAAGTTCCTTTTGGGTTCTTAATTTTTCACTTTTGCTAGCAAGTGTTTTTAAGTTATTTTTTTTTATTGCTCCCTATATGCAAAGATCTTAATTGATGCTGTGAGGTTACTAAAAATGCATATTGATATTCCCTAAGTGTAACCTCGGCCCGGAGACACCAACCTCGGCCGAGATCATGGATGACGTTGGACAAGACTTGGGTATGAGGCATCAGCACTCGGCCATAGCAAGGTCGGCCTAGGCCGACACTACTATGAGCCTCTCCAAGGGAAGTCACAAGGATCGGCAGCATTCTCGTATCCCTTGGAATGGAAACCTCGGCCAGACGTAGGCCGAGCTCGCAGGAAGCCACCAGCAACCTCATCAAGACATTAGTTAATACTCCAAACACTCCCGTTCAACCTCGTCTTAGGCTGACCTTATCCATAGTCTCGGTTGGGATTAGGCCGAGACCTCCATGGAATACTCAGACTAAACAGGTACCAAGACTCACCAACCTCGGCCTCTCCAAGGCCGAGGTCATACACCAGACGCGGTAGCTGAGCATCTGCTGACATTTGGATAAGGACACGTGGACACAAATCAGTTACAACAAAGATTATTCCCCACACGTGGGGAGAATATTGCATCATCATTCTCTACATGTGACAGTGACAGATGGCACTCCCATATCAGTGAGGCAAACACACACATGCTCATGGAATGCATGGAGGGTACATTACACCCCCTAGGTACTATATATAGAGGTCATCCTCTACCTTGCAGGAGGATGCCAGATATTCAACCCTAGCTAAAACCCTGTCTAGATACACAGTAGAGAGAGAAAGCTTGAGAGATTGTATCCATGGCCATTAGTGCCTTACTGCAGTGAGGTTATTCACACACACACAGTGGACGTAGGCCAATCTAAGCTGAACCACTTATATTCTGGTGCTCTCTCCTCTTCCCCTCATCTCATTCTCTTACCTTTTACATAACTATGCTGCCATTGTTGTTCTTAGATTGAGCTTGAAAACACCTTATCTAGTGGTGCTGATTCCGGCATCATCATTTTGGCGCCGACTGTGGGAAGTTAAGCTATCTCTTCCTCTTTTTCTGATTAACCTCACCGGAGACTCTGGTGGTGAACCAGGCCTCCCCCTAGCGCGGACCTGTTTCACCATTGAAAGAGGTCCTGTGAGGTACTAAGATCATCTGCTACTCAAGCTCTATAGTGTTAACATATGGCACCAGACTTACCATCGCCTCTTCCGCCGCCCGGGGGTGGGGGCCTAGTTCCAGTCAGGCGCCCCCCCAGTCCGAAATGGCAGAGGTAGCTGCAGCCTTGAGGTCTTTAGCTTCAACACAAGCAGACATGCAAGAGAAATTTGTACAGCTCATCCAAACTATGATGAGGCCATCTGGAGTATCACCGGATATGATCACTTCGGCAATAATTCAGCCTCATCCTGATGCCAGGGGACCACCCCAGGCACCAATGAAGGACCAGCTTACACCCCCGCGGAGAAGGGACATTGTTGACCCTAGGCGCTTGCGCCTGGGGAGGCAGGGAAACCCTTGCCCAGAGGACAGGTATGATGATCTAGAGGCGAAAAAAGCCCCGAAAGACTGCTGGGAGTCGTATGAGGTGTCAAATAACACTGTACGGCCTCTTAGGCAAAGTCAAGGTTGTGTCGGCCGAAGAGGTGAAGAGGCCCAACAAAGAGGGCCAGCCTTTGATAGGTTGAGCAGAGGGTCGGCCTTCGAGAGACTGGGCCCGATAAATGACCTAAGACAGAGACTGTCGAGATCAAGGAGCGCAGCAGGCTCTCAGAGAGGGAACAGGCAGGGTCGGCCAGACCAAGGCTGACGCTGTGAAAGAAGAGGTAGGGAACAGGAAGAGGTCAACAGCCAACGTGTCGTGGTAGGGGAACCCTCGGTCCATCCCAGGGAGGTGGCCGGGGATAACCTCGGCCAAGTCGATGGCCGAAGACCATGGAATGATTCTATCCAATGCCTTGAGGAGAAGATAGGAGACCTCATTAAAAGCAGGGACCCATTACAAAGGGGTTACTCAGAGGGCTCCCCATTTGTGGTTAGGATAGTAGGGTTCCAAACCCCAGCTAAGTTCAAGCCTCCTACGGTGTCTCCCAGGTATGATGGCAGCACTAATCATGTGCATCATATCGAGATGTATCAATCGGCAGCAGACATCTACTCGATACCCAATGAGATGAAGTGTAGAGCCTTCTCTGGGACCTTAACAGGGGTTGCACACAGTTGGTTCACCTCCCTTCCGAAGAACTCAATTAAGAACTTCAAAGGCTTGGCTGGGCGATTCATCCACAACTTCTTATTTGGGGTGAAGCCTCAAAAGAAGACTACCCACCTGTTGTATGTTAAGCAGGCCAAGGGTGAGAGCCTAAGAGACTACATAGCAAGATTCAACAAAGAAAAGTTGGAGGTCGAAGATTATGAAGAGAACATAGCCATGACCGCCCTTATAGGAGGTCTCCAGAAGGGGAAGCTATTGTGGAAACTGGCGGAAGAGCCCCCTAGCTCTATGGCGGAGCTGCTGGCAACCGCAGGGAAAGTAATGAATGCAGAAGAGGCAATGGCCACTAAGTATGAGGATGAGAACCGCGATGGCAGTGGAAAGTCCCAAAGCAAGAAAGATGGGAAGAAGAGATCGGGTGATGACAAGTTTGCTCACTATACTCCTCTGACTGTGATCTGTGAGCACATCCTCAATGAGATTAAGAATGACAGGGCTCTGAGATGGCCAGAGAAGCTGAAAGCCCCACCACATAAGAGGAACAAAAACCTATGGTGTAAGTTCCACCAAGATCATGGTCACGTCACGGATAGATGCTTCGCTTTGAAGGATGAGATTGAGAAGATGTTAAAATCTGGGAAATTGAGAAAATATGTAGACGATAAGGCTCCTAAGAGTGGAAGAGATGACCATAAGAAAAGGAGGAATGACAGATGCCGTGACAATGTCCTGGCCCGAAGAGACGATGATTCAGAAGGTGATGATGAAGATGATCCGGATCTTCCACCAAAGGATGACAACACCCCGGTGAAGAGGGTTGGTATGATCTCTTTCGGTATTGGCACAATATGCGTAGGATTTACAGGTGGTGGATCTGAAGTAGCTGATAGGAAGGCTCATGTAGCCGAGGCCAAATTAGTGGCCAAGCTTGAAGTTGTGAATCTAACGTCTTCCGATATAGTACAGAAGAGGAAGAAAGTAGACATGACACCCTCGTAGTTGGGTTCTTCAGAGTTGACTTCAGAGGTATCTTAGCCCCCCATGATGACCCTTTGGTCATAACGACAAGGGTGCATGGATATGAGGTGAAGAGGATCCTCGTGGATGGGGAGAGCTCGGCAGATGTAATGTTTTGGCCTTGTTTCAAGAGCTTAGTCCTTAGTAGAGCAAGACTGTTCCCCTATCACCACCCCCTGATAGGCTTCAGTGGTGAAAAGGTTCACCCCTTGGGCATGTATGAGATGGACGTACGGATGGGTGACGAATGGCCTAAGAGGTTGACCAGGAGGATTAATTTCTTTGTGATGGACGAGAGTGTTTTCTCGGCCTATAACCTTATCATAGGAAGGGTGGCCCTTAGGGAGTTCGAGGCTGTGCCGTCAACGGTCCATCAGATGCTAAAATTCTCGACTCCTTATGGAGTAGGGGAAGTGCAAGGTGACCAGACCACAGCGCGAGAATGTTATTTCAACTCGGCCGAAGAGAGAGAAGCCCATAAGAGGGCCACCACCACTTATAGCATTGATACTCTTGATCCAAGAGATGAAACAAAATTGAAGAAGGGAGAGGACGCGGAAGAGGTAGAATCCATCATCCTCAATGAGGACGAGCCAAAAAAAACCATCCAGGTCGACAAAGCCCTTAATCAGGAAATCAAGGGAGAGCTGATAAACTTCCTCAGGAAGAGGCAGAGTGTCTTCGCATGGAGTCACGCAGACATGCTTGGCATTAATCCTGAGGTGATGAGTCACAAGCTCAACGTAACCAAAGATGCTAGGCCTATCAAACAGAGACGAAGAGTCTACTCCAGAGAAAAATACAACGTCATCCGTGAAGAGGTGAAAAAGTTAGAAGAGGCTGAGTTTATAAGAGAAGTTACCTATCCGGAGTGGCTATCAAATGCGGTCATCGTGCCCAAGGCTAATGGGAAGTGGAGAATGTGTGTCGATTTCACTGACCTAAATAGATCTTGCCCAAAAGACAGCTACCCCTTACCTCGGATAGATCAAATGGTGGATGCTACAGCAGGACATGAGCTCATGAGCTTCATGTATGCGTATTCAGGTTATAACCAAATCTTCATGGATGCCGAAAACTCAGAGAAGACAGCCTTCATTACCGATAAGGGGACGTACTTCTACAAAGTGATGCCCTTCGGTCTGAAAAATGTAGGGGCAACATACCAACGTCTTGTCAATAAGATGTTCGAAGAGAAAATAGGTAAGACCATGGAAGTGTATGTAGATGATATGCTGATAAAAATCTTAAAATCTTGCACTCATGTAGCAGACCTTGAGAAGACCTTCGATGTGATGGACTCATACAAGATGAAACTCAATCCAGCGAAATGTGTCTTCGGAGTAGGCGCCGGGAAGTTCCTGGGATTCATCGTCAACCAGAGAGGAACCGAAGCGAACCCTGAAAAAATTAAGGCGTTGCTTGACATGAAGACTCCTAGGAGTATCAAGGATGTTCAAAAACTCACGGGGAGAGTGGTTGCGCTTAACAGATTTGTCTCTAGGGCGACGGACAAGTGTCTCCCATTCATTAAAATTTTAAGAAAGGCCTTCCAATGGGGCGAAGAGTGTGAAAAAGCCTTCAACCAACTCAAGTCTTACTTAGGGTCTCCCTTATTGCTGTCTCGGCCCATTGCAGGAGAAAGTTTGTTTGTGTATCTGGCAGTCTCTAAATCAGCCATCAGCGCGGCCATCATACGAGAGGAGGATGGGATCCAAAGGCCTGTATACCTTAACAGTAAGGCCCTTCAAGGGTCTGAACAAAATTATCCCCGTATGGAAAAATTATCTTATGCCCTAATACATGCCTCAAGAAAAATGAAGCCTTACTTCCAAGCTCACTCCATGGTAGTCCTCACTGACTCCCCACTAAGGCAGGTCCTGCATAAACCTGAGAAGTCCGAGAGATTGATGACCTGGGCCATCGAGTTGAGAGAATATGATCTTATCTACTAGCCTAGGACAACCATCAAAGGTCATCCCTCACAGACTTTGTTGCAGAATTCACCTGGGAAGAGGCCGAGACAGAGAAAGGCCTAGAGGACGCTGAAGAGACAAACCGTAGTGTCTTCTAAAATTCGGAAGACACGGCACCAAACGTCTTTCGGGATCGGGAAGAGGTCATCTCAGGTAAAACCCAGAGCAGAATAGAAGAGAACGAAGAGGATCGATACCTCTTCAAGCAAGGAGTTATGACAGAAGGGGTCTTCTCATCAGATACAGACGTCTGGAGCCTCTTCGTTGATGGCTCTTCTTATGATAGTGGAAGCGACGTGGGGCTAATACTCTCGGCCCTGGATGGCGCCAACATTGAATACGCCTTGAGATTCAACTTCCAGGCCTCAAATAACGAGTCCGAATATGAGGCCATGATAGCAGGTCTCTTATTGGCGAAGACTCTTCGTGTAAGACGACTCCTACTCCACAACGACTCAAGGTTAGTTGTCAATCAAGTGCTGGGAGTCTATGAGGCCAAGAATGAAAGGATGGTGAAGTACCTGGAGAGAGTTAGAAAGATGTTGGAATATTTTGAAGAGGCAAAAATGAAGAGAGTGCCTCGACAAAGTAACAACCATGCAGATGCATTGGCAAGGTTGGCTTCGGCAACGAAGACAAATGTTAGAAGGACCGTTCCGATCGAGGTCTTAGGAAAGGAAACCATCGAGGAAGAAGGGGTATGTAGCCCTTGTCACAATTTTAACCTAGGAGACTCATGGATCAACCCGCTCGTTAGATACATAAAAGAGGGAGAGCTGCCTGAGTCCAAATTAGAGAGGAGAAAATTGGGGTATAGAGTTGCAAAGTTCTCGATGATAGGAGACGTCTTGTACAAAAAGGGATTTCTATTGCCTCTCCTTAGGTGTGCGCATCCCACGGAAGTTTCTAGGGTCTTACAGGAAGTCCATGAGGGTGATTGCTCTAGCCACATAAGGGGAAGACCCTTGGCCAAGAGGATCATCACTCAGGGATATTGGTGGCCTACCTTGTCCAAGGACACTGCAGACTACGTGAAGAGGTGCGACAAATGTCAAAGGTTCGCCACTATCCCTCATCAACCCCATCAGCATATGATGTCAATCTCTTCTCCATGGCCATTTGCGGTATGGGGAATTAACTTAGTAGGACCCTTGCCTAGAGCTGTCAACAACTATAGATTCTTGATAGTTGCCATTGACTACTTCTCAAAGTGGGTGGAGGCAGAGTCGATGATAACAATCACAGAGCAGAAGACCTTCTAGTTCATTTGGAGGAATATCATATGTAGATATGGCCTCATAAATACTCTCATCTCGAACAATGGGACCCAGTTCAAGAACTCCTCTTTAGAAAAGTATTGCCTAAGAGTAGGAATAAAGCAATTCTTCTCATATCCTGGCCGACCTCAGGCAACTGGCCAGACCGAGGTCACAAACACAACTATCCTGGATGGGATCAAGAAGATATTAGATTATGAGAAGGGAAGATGGGCTGAAGAGGTCTACGCTATGTTATGGGCCTATAGAACCACTGCAAGGACACCAACAGGTGAAACCCCGTTCATGTTGGCACATGGCTCAGAGGCCGTCATACCAACGGAGATAGGGCTCCCAACTCATAGGATTCAGACCTATGACCCTGACAATAATGGGGAAGGGAGGAGGTTAGACCTAGATCTTATCGAAGAATGAAGAGAGGACGCAGAGGTCAGACAAGCAGCCTACCAACAGAGGGCAGCAAAATTCTACAACCAGAGGGTGAAGTCAAGACCCATTGCAGTGGGAGACCTAGTGCTAAAGAAGACCCTACAGAAAGCAAATAAGCTTAACCCAAACTGGCATGGCCCCTACAAAGTGACAGAAGAGGTTGTGCCTGGAACTTACAGGCTAGAAAACCTAGAAGGAGAACCTTTCACTAACCCATGGAATGCTGATCACCTAAAGAGATATTACATATGATGTTGCATAGAGTTTTATGTAAATGTACCATCTTATTATGAAGAGGTTATTAATAAAGATTAGTTCCCATGACAGTTCTTGCTTCATTCTTAGATCAGAGATTAATTATGTGATGACCTCAGACCCTCAAACATCATTCAGTGGTGACAAGGCCTGAGGTCAGACACCATAATGAGATGACCTCAGACCCTTAACATCATTAATTTGGTGAGATTAATTATGAGGATAACATCTTAGGAGATGACCTCAGACCCTTAACATCATTAATTTGGTGAGATTAATTATGAGGATAACATCTTAGGTGATGACCTCAGACCCTCAAACATCATTCAGTGGTGACGAGGTATGAGGTCAGACACCATAATTGGATGACCTCAGACCCTTAACATCATTAATTTGGTGAGATTAATTATGAGGATAACATCTTAGGTGATGACCTCAGATCCTCAAACATCATTCAGTGGTGACAAGGTCTGAGGTCAGACACCATAATGAGATGACCTCAGACCCTTAACATCATTAATTTGGTGAGATTAATTATGAGGATAACATCTTAGGAGATGACCTCAGACCCTTAACATCATTAATTTGGTGAGATTAATTATGAGGATAAAATATTAGGTGATGACCTCATACCCTTATAACATAACTCAGTGGTGACGAGGTATGGGGTCAGACACCATAATGAGATGACCTCGGACCCTTAACATCATTAATTTGGTGAGACTAATTATGAGGATAACATCTTAGGTGATGACCTCAGCCCTTCATAACACCATTCAGTGGTGACGAGGTCTGAGATCAGACACTATAAATTAGAAGACCTCAGACACATAACATCATTAATTTGGTGAAGATTTATTATGGGGATAACATCTTAGGTGATGACCTGAGCCCTTCATAACACCATTCAGTGGTGACGAGGTCTGAGATCAGACACTATAAATTAGAAGACCTGAGACACATAACATCATTAATTTGGTGAAGATTTATTATGGGGATAACATCTTAGTTGATGACCTCAGACCCTCATAACACCATTCAGTGGTGACGAGGTCTGAGCTCAGGACCATTGGTTGAGTTTAAACAAGACCATTGCAAAAAGACAAGCTTAGAAAGAGGGCTTCAGAGGTTGAAGCTCATTACAAATTTGTTTTTAGCAGACACCGTTGCAACGAAACTAAGAATGAAAATTAATGAGCTAAGAATGAAAAGCATCACATGACATTCAATGAAAAGAAAGTGAAGATGGTCCTCATCAGAGGTTGATATATATTCAAAAATAATATGTTCAATAATTACAGAAACTCCATAATACAATGAGTTACAAACAATGATAAAAAAATCCTAAGGGTTTGAAGGGGGAACGTTGACATCCTCGGCTTGATTAGTCACCTCGGCCGCATCATCACGATGGTCTGCCCCTCCAACCTTGGTGACCTCCAATGTAGCAGTCTCGTCAGGAGCGGCAGTCTCTTCCTCAACCTCCTGAAGAGCCTGGGCGAATTGAGGATCAGTAAAGCCGAGACCAATGAAATCAGAGGCCTTCAAAGTGCTGGCCTCTCACTCCCTGACGTCAGCCCATTTAATAATGGCTTTGATACCTCTTTCAAGGTATTCAAAACCGAAGCCCATGAACTCATCAGAGGACTTATAGTCAGCAATTATCTTCTCAGAGGCGTCATTACGGGCGGCCCTGATAGCTGAGTTGACTTTCTGCTGTAGAATATTATCATTAGCCTTCAGTGCAGCAGCATGATCCTTGCCGAGCTGGGAGATGTCCTTCTCCAACCCCTTCAACTTCTTCTCAGAGTCCTTCAGCTCAGACTTGAGGCGCTCGATCTCTACGTTCAGAGTACTCTGGACTTTCTCGGCCTCTTGCCCCTTTTGGATGAGGGGCAGCTTCCTCAGGGTCTAGTTGGACAAATGGTGCATGGCTGTCAAGCCCTGCACATTTAGTGATCATAAATAAGCTAAAGAAAAATCATATGTTACACTTAGAAGAATTTTTGAAGAAGGATCAAGTCATACCTGAACGGATCTGTGAATGCCGAACTCAACCAGTAATGGGGTGTCAAGAGACCTGAAGAAGCGTTTGTCAGCCTCGGTCATTACAGAGCCAACGGCATCCAGGGCCTGAATACTGTGGTCGACTACACTGTCAGTTATCTTCAACTGATCCAGACGAGCCGACAGGGCGTCAACTGAAGAGATGGGGATGGCAGCGTCAGCAGTCTTCTTCTTCAGCCTCTGATCCTCAAGGGCATGACTCCCTGGAGCCCTCTTCTTTATGGCTGGGGGCTTAGAGGTAGAGGGAGCTGGTGGAGGAGCATTAAGGTCTGCTGTCTTGGCGAGTCTCGTCAAGCTTGGTGCAGCCATCTCCCAAAGCTCATCTGGAATATCCTTTGGTCGCTCTGCAAAAAATTAGTATATATGAGTTAGATAATCAGATATTAATAAACTCAGGGGTTAAACTTAAAAAACAAAAATGCTCACCAAGCTCGGTAAGGGGACTTCCACCTAGACCTGTCCCAAAGAGGTAGTGGGGAGTCATCAAGTGCTCGAACCTGACAAATAGACCATGTACCCCATGATCTTGAAGGGATTTCACCTTCTGGAGGTTCTGTAAACTTAGGCCAGGGTCGGCCCTAGAAGACATGGTGACCTTACCCCACCTCAGGGTCATCCTCTTCTCCAGATTAGACGAGGGAACACATGGGCCAAACTCCCATGGCCCTGAAGTAAAGAAGTACCGAGGCTTCTAGTTATGGTTGGAAGTCTGAGTCACCTGAAGCATTTTCTTCTCAGGCTTCCGAGCTACAAAATGGTAGTATCTCGAATGATTTTTGGCCAAGGAAGGGACGTAGCAACCTACAAAGACCTGAACTGGAAGGTCTGGGTGGTGGACAGCCTTCCATAACACTATGGCCCCTATTAGGACTCTCCAGGCATTAAGAGAAAGTTGAGAGGGGGCCAAATTAATATAAGAAAGGATGGACTTGATAATGGGGTGAATTAGCAGACGGAACCCCAACTTGAACATCTGCTCGTACAGGCAGATCTCACCATCTCGGCCATGATAAGCCCTCTCTTCCCTCAGAGGTCTCCTAAGCTTTATTGAGGGGCTGATAGAATATAGATATCTGAAACAAAGAAGGTCTACCTCAGAAATAGTACTCTCGATCTTGGCCGCCTCAGAGACGTCGACATCGCTCTCAACCTCATCATCATCCAACTCAACGTCGATCGGAGCGGATGTTGATGGGTTACTCGGGAACCTCTGAGCGAACTCTGCCCCGGTGACGGCCGACAGAGGGATGGCGTCAAGTGGTGGTGGAATGGACACGCTCGGCTCAAGAATATCAACCTCTGAGGAAGAGGATGAGGTGCTTAAGCTAATATGGGATGAGGCTCGGCTGGATACCTCGGCCTGATCACGGGCTTGATCATGCCGAGGTGTGAAGTCCATGGCCTCCTGAAAGGAATCCACAGACATGGGGTCTGAGGTAGAAGATTCAGACTCAGACATCGATATGGTATCAACAGGAACCTCTGTCTGATAGAAAAACTCCGGGGGGTCAGGATATATCACCTTCAGAGGTGGTGGAAATATGGGTCTAATGGGAAACTCTTGTGATCTACGAGCCTCCTCCTGTGCTCTTTCTATTTGCCTAATATTTTCTAAAGTCTTCTCTCTAAGAGAGGGGAACTCCTCAAGAAGCTGATATAAGGGTATGAGCATCAGAAGACGACACTACACTTGGGGAATTTCCTAAATTCCAAAAATTATAAACAAGACTGGCTGATAAAACAAAGGAATCTAAAGATCAAACCAAGAAATTCAAAGCAAACACAACTCGTTGGAAAACTCAGAAATTCGTCGAAAAACTCAGAAACTCGCCGAAAAACTCAGAAACTCGCTGGAAAATGCAAACCAGAAGGAAAAAGCAAAGAAAATGAAGGGGGGAAGATAGCTGGAAATGAAACGACAAGGGGAAGTGATGAAAATTCAGAAAAAAAAACCACCAATAAAGACCTCTGCAGTAGAATCTTGTTCGAAATGCCTTTTAGATGGAGAAAACGTTCACATGAGAGGGAATTGAAGAAGGAAGAAGAAATGAGGGTTCAAAACCCTTAAATAAGCATGCACGATTCCCAAGGCGTATCATTGCCTTGGGAGCCCCAAAGGGCGGCTGACAGCACACGCCTACCAAGCAAGCCTGTTCCAGCATTGGACAAGTGTCAAGCAAGTATTGGCTTGTAATAGACAGGCCTCGGAGGTGTGGAAATCCCCTAGTCACTTGCTCTCACATATGAATAAGGGCTGGGGGGTGATTGATATGCCCTAAGTGTGACCTCGGCCCGGAGACACCAACCTCGGCCCAGATTATGGCCGACGTTGGACAAGACTTGTGTATGCGGTATCAACACTCGTCCATAGCAAGGTCGGCCCAGGCCGACACTACCATGAGCCTCTCCAACGGACGTCACAAGGATCGGAAGCATTCTCGTATCCCTTGGAATGGTAACCTCGGCCAGACGTAGGCCGAGCTCGCAGGAAGCCACCAGCAACCTCATCAAGACATTAGTCGATACTCCAAACACTCCCGTTCAACCTCGTCTCAGGACGACCTTGTCCATAGTCTCGGCTGGGATTAGGCCGAGACCTCCATGGAATACTCGGACTGAACAGGTGTGACACCCCGACTAATTAAATACCGGGTAGCTACTCCTTTATTAAATTAATACAAAATGTCAAGTTGGTCCAGTTAACAGCATCACTGTCGAAAACATTTTAATCATTACTAACCACCTAGTATTTAAAAAGTAAGATGTCAAATTTTAAATTAAGTATGATTAACATACAATAAAAGAATTATGAAAGAATATCATAACCATAAACCATAAAGTCTCAATAAAGTAACCAACAATTAATAATAAGTCCGGAGGAAAACCCCTCACAACAATCCCACCACTGAAATAAATAAAATTGTATGTCCTGAATTAATTACATGCCAACAATCTGAATAACTGAAATATGAAATGTCTCTAATAGAAATGGGCGACATGCCCTACAAATGATGAAAACTGAATAGAGTCAAGACAAAAGAAGCGTCTACTAGCAAGGCCCTGTCACTTCCACAAACAGCTACAGCTCGTCACCTGAATGGAAATCCTATGCATGGTGTCCTTGTGGCTGGGCACCTAAAAGGTTTTTACAAAAATAGATTTGAAAGCAAACGGGTCAGAGCCCGAAAGTGGAGAGTATTTTAAAAATAGCAAGTGCTTTAATAACATTAAAACAAAGAATGCAAAATACATGTTAGGACGTGCTCTCACATGAAATACTCACCTCTCATCTAATCGTGCACTCCTAACGTACAGTACCCATCTAAGTGGTATATATATTTAACTAAACCGACATAAGTTCTAACCCATCTACTCGATTCACAATATGAATTCCTAATGTTATCACTTGAATAGATAGTTTTACTTAAACTCGGATTCTCAATTATTAGCATTACCATTTACTGGAGGTTATCCCCTTATTTATCTTCTCAAGGAGTTACTTTAAATTATTCTCATAATTAAACATGACAAGTCTGTACATTTAATCGTATATCATTCACATCATAAATATACAATACAAGCACCCCGAGACTAAGCTGCGGTGCACACATACTCTGCTATCCATCCCGGTACATCACGTACATAAGGATCACGCATTCCGAATCTCTCAGGAATCGTTCTCAGATAACAACAATCACAAACAATGGAGGCGAACACAGTCACATCACATGGGTCACGCACATACCTATGCTCCCATGATGAGCAGACTTATTAACTTCCCAATAAGTCCTTCTCTAACCTATGTCCTCGAGGTACCAATCTATATCCCCCCGTAGGCACATAAAGAATAGATGGCCCTAGGCGAACGCAAACCTCCCATGATAGCAAGCATGGTAGGTATGTCATACACATAAAATCATATACATATACTAAGCATACACACATCTTAGTAATTACCATAAATTATTAGTGGTATACTTCTCATTCTCATACCAACTTATAATGTTACACAATTCTCATATACCCGGTTAATACAAATATTTAAGTCGTCAATAATCCTCACATCGTATATAGTCACTAGCGTCCTAATCCACAAATATCATTTGGTTCACTCCTCATTATATCCCAATTCTCCCAATTAAACCAAATAGTTAACAAGGGAAGGTTATCTCTACAATTAAATATGGTTATGGGACATTAGAAATCGAATCAGGCCAAAAAGGCCAACCTGTCAACTCGTTAGAAGTCTCGTTCGAACGAGAGTTCGTTCGAACGAAGTGGGCATCTAACGAGATCTCGTTCGAACGAAAGGCATCGAACGAACATCCCACTCGTTAGAAGTCAAACTGTCAACTAGTTAGAAGCTCTTTCGAACGAGCTCGTTCGAACGACCTGGGCAGGCCTTCTAACGAGGTGACAGTTTCGAGCCCAGAATTCTCCTATTTCGCTTTTCCCAATTTTCTTCACCTCTAATCTCATCTAAACATCATTCCAACAGTAGTTCAAGGTTTCTAATCATTCCTAAACATACTTAAGTCGTATAATAACATTTATATGGGGTCAAATCATCCTAAACCACATCTAATCATCAAATCTCCCCAATTTTTCCCAAATCTCATGAACATGAACCCTAGAAATTTAAAGTCATCAATAGACATAATTAAATCCGTTTTTGTGATATAAAAGACGTATTTCTATCAGAATAATCACCCAAACATAATTCTACATGCAATTTCCTTATCAAAATGTGAATTTCTAATTCCAATTCAATGGGTTTTTGTCAATCTCCCAAAACAATGCAAATTTTTATAAATTTCTAAGCATGGAAGAAACATTCGTTGTAAATAACGTAATTAAACCACTTGCCTTGGATTTTTCTCTGAATTTGGTGTTGAATTGATGAAGGTTGTTCACTCTTTTTTCTCCCAAGGTTGAAGGTTGAAGATGGAGGTTGTGTTTCTCTTTTGGGGGACTTCTCCTAACCTCTCCTAAAACTCCCGTTTCCCTCAACTCAGTTAATTGCTGGTAATGGGTTATTGGGTTCTGAAATTCCCTATTTTAAACTCCCAAAATTCGTTGGTCATAAATCCCCAAATTCCAAAATTACCAAACTACCCTTTTAAGTTGTCGGTATGGCCTAAAAATGCCCCGGGACCCAAACTAAACCCCCGGCTAGTGTTTTCTGACTATTTTGACCCTTCCGGACACGTTGGCGCACTCAAAATGACCATACGGTTGATAAAAAATAAAATTCACTTTTTAATTAAATAATGTTCCTGTCGCGACTGTTACACGCGTCCCAACAAAATTTCCAAATTATCGTATTTCTATCTCGCGACAATTTTAATATTCTCAATATTCATATATTGCCATATATACGCATTATAATCAAATACCAACTCACATGTCGTTAGTATTTTATCCGGATTAATTCTCAATTAATACACATTTAATTCAATTAATCCCATAAATAAATATCACAAAAATACGGGGTATTACATACTTCCCCCCTAATAACAGAATTTCGTCCCGAAATTCGGAACTAGAAAGTACCTGGTACAAATAACTCTCGATAACGTTCACGCATCTCATCCTCGCGCTCCCATGTGGACTCCTCGGCATTATGATGCCGCCACTGAACACGTACTAACGGGACTATCTTTGACCGCAGTTTCCGCTCACTTCGGTCACAAAATAGCAATCGGCCCTTCCTCGTAGGAGCTATCAGGCTGGAGATCGATGTCCTCCAAAGCAATGTGAGAATGAGCCAAATCGTCCCTAAGATATTTCCTTAGCGAGGAAATATGAAACACATCATGTATCCTGTGCAAATGCTCCGATAACCCAAGTCTATATGCAATAGACCCAACCCGCTCGATGATAGGAAATGGCCCCACAAATCTCGGTGCCAACTTCCCCTTCTTCCCAAATCGCATAATTCCCTTCATATGAGATACTCTGAGTAAAACTTGGTCCCCCACTTGGAACTCCCTGAAGAACCTCTTCGCATCAGCATAGCTCTTCTGCCAATCCTGAGCTACCCGAATGCGACTCCGTATCAATTATATCCTCGCCGAAGTATCCTGAATCACTTTCGGCCCAAGTAGTTTGTTGTCCCCCACCTCCAACAAACATGTTAGGGAACGACAAGGTCTACCGTACAACGCCTCAAATGGAGCCATGCCAATGGTGAACTGGTAGGAGTTGTTGTAAGCAAACTCCACCAGTGGAAGATACTGCTCCCATCCACCCCCAAAATCAATGATGCACATACGCAACATGTCCTCCAACATCTGGTTTGTACGCTTGGTTTGCCCATCGATTTGCAGGTGATATGTCGTACTCAACCGCAATTTCGTGCCCATGGCCTCCTGAAAACTCTCCCAAAACCGTGAACTAAATATCTTGTCTCTATCAGACACGATATTTAGGGGCACACCGTGAAGTCTCACAATTTCTGCAATAAAGAGCTGGGCATACTGTCCCGTAGTGTAGTCGGTCCTTACGGGTAGAAAATGAGCGATTTTGGTCAACCTGTCCACAATTACCCAAATGGAGTCGTGACCCCTCTGTGACGCGGGTAACCCCGTGATAAAGTCCATGGATATGCTCTCCCACATTCACATCGGGACCTCTAACGGTTGTAGAAGTCCTGCCGGTCTCTGATGATCCACTTTTACCACCTGACAAGTGGCGCATTTAGAAACAAACACGGCGATATCTTTCTTCATCCCGCTCCACCAATACTTTCGTCTCATGTCTTGGTACATTTTGTCCCCACCGGGATGTACCGTGAGCCGTACGACTCTGCCATCACCTCGTGTCGCAATTCCTCCCCTTCTGGAACTACCAGTCTCCTATTGAAGCGTAATCCCCCGTCTGAGCTAACGGTATAGGATTCGGCTCCCTCTGCTAGTAACCGAACTATCTGCTCCTGACAGAACGAGTAATTTGCCTGTGCCTTTATCACCTTCGTGACAATCTGCGGTGTAACAGTCATCACAGACATGAACGATCGGGCCACTGCATCCTGGTGTCCCAACTCTTTCCACTTTACCTTCCACACCCCTGCCACCTCATCTACTGGCCTACGGCTCAACGCGTCTGCTACTACGTTAGCCTTCCCCGGGTGATATTGGATATGAAATTGATAATCCTTCACAAACTCAGGCCACCTTCGCTGCCTCATATTCAACTCCTTCTGCGTGAATAGGTACTGTAGGGACTTGTGGTCCATGAACAATCGAAACTTCTCCCCCAAGAGATAATGTCTCCAAATCCGAAGGGCAAACACCACTGCCGCTAACTCCAAGTCGTGGGTGGGGTAATTCTTCTCGTGAGGCTTAAGCTTACGGGAAGCATAAGCTATGGTCTGACTCTTCTGCTGCAATACACCTCCAAGTCCTTACAAGGACGCATCGGTGTAAACAAGATACTCAACTCCCGGTCTCGGCAGTGCTAACACAGGTGCTGAGGTCAACTTATCCTTCAACTCATCGAATGCCAACTGACAGACATCACTCCAGATAAATGGCACACCCTTACGAGTAAGATGTGTCAAAGGACCCGCTATCTTGGAGAAACCCCGAATGAACCTCCTGTAGTATCCTGCTAGGACCAAGAAACTAAGGATCTCAGTCGGTGTCGTGGGCTGTCCCCACTCCCTTACCGCGGATACCTTCCCCGGATCAACAGATATCCCCCGGTCAGAAATAATATGCCCCAAAAACTGAACCTCCTTCAGCCAGAATCCGCACTTCTCATATTTTCCATACAGCTCGTTCTGACGTAGCGTCTGCAAAACCTGCCTCAAATGCTCGGCGTGCTCCTCCTCTGTCTGGGAGTAAACCAAAATATCATCAATGAAGACAATGACGAACTGATCTAGGAACTCTCTGAACACCCTATTCATCAAGTCCATAAACACGGCTGGAGCATTGGTCAAACCAAAAGGCATAACTCGAAACTCGTAGGAACCATATCTTGTTAAGAAAGAAGTCTTCGAGACGTCCTCCTCCCTGATACGCAACTGATGGTATCCCGATCGCAAATCAATCTTTGAGAAGAAACAAGCTCCTCTCAGCTGGTCGAATAAGTCATCGATTCGGGGTAATGGATACTTATTCCGTATCGTGACCTTATTCAACTCCTGGTAATCTACACACAACCTCAATGATCCATCCCTCTTCTTTACGAACAACACAGGGGCACCCCACGGCGAAGTACTCCTCCGAATAAACCCCTGACCCAACAACTGCTCAATCTGATCTCGTAACTCTCTCATTTTAGCTGGAGCCATATGGTAAGGTGCGCGAGCAATAGGCCGAGTGCCCGGCGTCAAATCGATCACAAACTCTATCTCCCTACTCAGAGGTAATCCCGGTATATCCTGAAATACATCGGCAAACTCTCGAACAATAGGATTCGAATCAAGCGGTATCACCACTTCCTTAGAGGTCTCCTCCTCTATATAGTACAAATGAGTGGACGATCCTCCCTCAGGACGAGGCATCTCCACTAAAAACATCTCCTTCCCGGGAATGGCAAAGATAATACTCCTACTAAAATAGTCAATCATGGCTCGGTACGCAACTAGCCAATCCATACCAATAATGGCATCATACTCGGTCATCTCTAACACTAACATATCCGCGGGTAGAGTAAACCTCCCAATCTCTATACCCACGCCTCTACATACAAGGGAAATCACGAAACCCCTACTCAACGGCGAATCTACACAAGTAACCGTACTCTCGGCGGTGTCTAACAACCCAATGGTGCGTGCAAATCTCATAGCAATGAAATAATGTGTAGCCCCCGTGTCAAATAAAATACGCCCCAGAGTCCCCTGAATAGAGAGCATACCCTCAATGGCTGGTGGATCCTATGGGGCTGCGACCTGCTAGAGCTGATACACTCTCCCATACTAAAGTTGTCCCTGCTGAACTGGGACTGCTGGAATGGGTGGTAATGCTGCCATCTGTGGTGGTGCCGAGAGGGCGGCGGGAAACATAGGCCTCTGCGGCTCCTGTCGAGTACCCTGCTGCTGCTGCTGCGGGGCCCTACCCCTATCCGGACAATCCTGACTTTTATGGCCAGTCTTGCCACAAACGTAACACTTCCCCGGGAAGTTCCCCCCTCTCTGTCCCTGCTGCCCTCGGCCCTGGTGGCCGTTTCCATTCTTCCCCTGGCCATGTTGGCCCTGCTGAAACTGTTGTTGACCATTCTGCCCCTGCTGGCCCTGATGGCCGTTCGGACCCTGATGGCCCTACCTAAAACCTCCCTGTTCATGCCTGAAATTCCCCGATCTGAACCTCTTATGATCCCCCTGCTGGGAACCCTGGTCACCCTGCCTCTGCCCCTGAGTAGATTGTGCCCCACTGGCACCATTTCCTCCAGTCCTGCCCTGATGGCTGGACTCTCCTGATCTCTTGCTCTCAGCCATGTGAAAGCGGTGATTCTAGCAGTGTAACAGTGCAGCGTTAACCACGTCAGAATAAGTGGCCAACGAGAGGTTCCCCAATAAATGCAGACGGATCCTCCATGTCAATCCATCTGTAAACTTCTGGATCTTCTTCTCCTCTGTTTGTATTTCATCCGGAACAATATTCAGTACATTAGTGAATTCGGCCTCATACTCAGCCAAAGTCCTTCCCTCCTGTCTGAGATTCATTAACTTCCTCCTCATTTCCGTGTGAACGGCTGACGGAAAATACTTACGGTCAAACCGCACCCAAAACTCCTGTATCGTGAGAGTATCCCTCTCCTCCCCGGTGGTAATAGACTCCCACCACTGCAGTGCAGATCCCACTAGCTTGAAAGTAGCTAGTACCTACTTCTGAACATCAGTGCACTCATACATCCTCAAGTGCCTCTGAATGTCTTTCCTCCACTGACTTGAAACCACAACATCGGAGCTACCTACGAACTCCGGCGGGTGCGCTTTCTGAAAAGCATCACGTACACGTTCCCAAGCAGACGGGAATGCATGTGCCTGAACTGGCGCGGCTACTGGCGCCTGGGGTGGTGCCTGCTGTACAACTGCTAGAGCGGCATTTACCGCTTGGGCTACAATGGCTGCAACCTCAGCGGCATTCATGGTGCCCTGTACTAGTGTTGGCTGGGGCTCTGGCTGTGCATCCCTAGGAACCCGTGGTGCACGTCGTGGAGGCATCTGAAATAAGAGTAAGGTCTATAAGTTCGCAGTTATAAACCCAAAATAGCTGAAGAGCGAAGCATACATAAAAGAATACAATAGTCCTAAAATATAGGGCTCTACATAAAAGAAAGCTTAGCGAAAAATAATAAGTCGTACAGATCCTAAAGGACACTAGAACATGATGCTCTGATACCACCTGTGACACCCCGACTAATTAAATACCGGGTAGCTACTCCTTTATTAAATTAATACAAAATGTCAAGTTGGTCCAGTTAACAGCATCACTGTCGAAAACATTTTAATCATTACTAACCACCTAGTATTTAAAAAGTAAGATGTCAAATTTTAAATTAAGTATGATTAATATACAATAAAAGAATTATGAAAGAATATCATAACCATACACCATAAAGTCTCAATAAAGTAACCAACAATTAATAATAAGTCCGGAGGAAAACCCCTCACAACAATCCCACCACTGAAATAAATAAAACATTATATCCTGAATTAATTACATGCCAACAATCTGAATAACTGAAATATGAAACGTCTCTAATAGAAATGGGAGGCATGCCCTACAAATGATGAAAACTGAATAGAGTCAAGACAAAAGAAGCGTCTACTAGCAAGGCCCTGTAACTTCCACAAACAGCTACAGCTCGCCACCTGAATGGAAATCCTATGCACGGTGTCCTTGTGGCTGGGCACCTAAAAGGTTTTTACAAAAATAGATTTGAAAGCAAACGGGTCAGAGCCCGAAAGTGGACAGTATTTTAAAAACAGCAAATGCTTTAATAACATTAAAACAAAGAATGCAAAATACATGTTAGGACGTGCTCTCACATGAAATACTCACCTCTCGTCTAATCGTGCACTCCTAATGTACAGTACCCATCTAAGTGGTATTTATATTTAACTAAACCGACATAAGTTCTAACCCATCTACTCAATTCACAATATGAATTCCCAATGTTATCACTTGAATAGATAGCTTTACTTAAACTCGGATTCTCAATTATTAGCATTACCATTTACTGGAGGTTATCCCCTTATTTATCTTCTCAAGGAGTTACTATAAATTATTCTCATAATTAAGCATGACAAGTCTGTTCATTTAACCGTATATCATTAACATCATAAATATGCAATACAAGCACCCCGAGACTAAGCTGCGGTGCACACATACTCTGCTATCCATCACGGTACATCACGTACATAAGGATCACGCATTCCGAATCTCTCAGGAATCGTTCTCAGATAACAACAATCACAAACAATGGAGGCGAACACAGTCACATCACATGGGTCACGCACATACCTATGCTCCCATGATCAGCAGACTTATTAACTTCCCAATAAGTCCTTCTCTGACCTATGTCCTCGAGGTACCAATCTATATCCCCCCGTAGGCATATAAAGAATAGATGGCCCTAGGCGAACGCAAACCTCCCATGATAGCAAGCATGGTAGGTATGTCATACACATAAAATCATAAACATATACTAAGCATACACACATCTTAGTAATTACCATAAATTATTAGTGGTATACTTCTCATTCTCATACCAACTTATAATGTTACACAATTCTCATATACCCGGTTAATACAAATATTTAAGTCGTCAATAATCCTCACATCGTATATAGTCACTAGCATCCTAATCCACAAATATCATTTGGTTCACTCCTCATTATATCCCAATTCTCCCAATTAAACCAAATAGTTAACAAGGGAAGGTTATCTCTACAATTAAATATGGTTACGGGACACTAGAAATCGAATCAGGCCAAAAAGGCCAACCTGTCAACTCGTTAGAAGTCTCGTTCGAACGAGGACGTTCGAACGAAGTGGGAATCTAACGAGATCTCGTTCGAACGAAAGGCATCGAACGAACATCCCACTCGTTAGAAGTCAAACTATCAACTAGTTAGAAGCTCGTTCGAACGAGCTCGTTCGAACGACCTGGGCAGGCCTTCTAACGAGGTGACAGTTTCGAGCCCAGAATTCTCCTATTTCGCTTTTCCAAATTTTCTTCACTTCTAATCTTATCTAAACATCATTCCAATAGTAGTTAAAGGTTTCTAATCATTCCGAAACATACTTAAGTCGTATAATATCATTTATATGGGGTCAAATCATCCTAAACCACATCTAATCATCAAATCTCCCCAATTTTTCCCAAATCTCATGAACATGAACCCTAGAAATTTAAAGTCATCAATAGACATAATTAAATCTGTTTTTGTGATATAAAAGATGTATTTCTATCAGAATAATCACCCAAACATAATTCTACATGCAATTTCCTTATCAAAATGTGAATTTTTAATTCCAATTCAATGGGTTTTTGTCAATCTCCCAAAACAATGCAAATTTTTATAAATTTCTAAGCATGGAAGAAACATTCGTTGTAAATAACGTAATTAAACAACTTTCCTTGGATTTTTCTCTGAATTTGGTGTTGAATTGATGAAGGTTGTTCTCTACTTTTCTCCCAAGGTTGAAGGTTGAAGATGTAGGTTGTGTTTCTCTTTTTGGGGACTTCTCCTAACCTCTCCTAAAACTCACGTTGCCCTCAACTCAGTTAATTGCTGGTAATGGGTTAGTGGGTTCTGAAATTCCCTATTTTAAACTCTAAAATTCGTTGGTCATAAATCCCCAAATTCCAAAATTACCAAACTACCCTTTTAAGTTGCCGGTATGGCCTAAAAATGACCCGGGACCCAAACTAAACCCCCGACTAGTGTTTTCTGACTATTTCGACCCTTCCGGACACGTTGGCGAGCTCAAAATGACCATACGGTTGATAAAAATAAAATTCACTTTTTAATTAAATAATGTTCCTGGCGCGACTGTCACACGCATCCCAACAAAATTTCCAAATTGTCGTATTTCTATCTCGCGACAATTTTAATATTCTCAATATTCATATATTGCCATATATACGCATTATAATCAAATACCAACTCACATCTCGTTAGTATTTTATCCGGATTAATTCTCAATTAATACACATTTAATTCAATTAATCCCATAAATAAATATCACAAAAATACGGGGTATTACAACAGGTACCAAGACTCACCAACCTCGGCCTCTCTAAGGCCGAGGTCATACACCAAACGCGATAGCCGAGCATCTGCTGACATTTGGATAAGGAGACGTGGACACAAATCAGTTACAACAAAGATTATTCCCCACACGTGGGGAGAGTATTGAATCATCATTCTCTACGATAGCACTCCCATTTTGGTGAGGCAAACACACACACATGCTCATGGCATGCATGTAGGGTACATTACACCCCCTAGGTACTATATATAGAGGTCATCCTCTACCTTGCAGGAGGATCCCAGATATTCAACCCTAGCTAAAACCCTGTTTAGATACACAGTAGAGAGAGAAAGCTTGAGAGATTGTATCCATGGCCATTAGTGCCTTATTGCAGTGAGGTTATTCACACACACACACAGTGGACGTAGGCCAATCTAGGCTGAACCACTTATATTCTGGTGCTCTCTCCTCTTCCCCTCATCTCATTCTCTTACCTTTTACATAACTATGTTGCCATTGTTGTTCTTAGATTGAGCTTCAAAACACCTTATCTGGTGGTGTTGATTCCAGCATCATCACATATCACATCTATCGCGTGGAGCGTAATTGTTAAACTAAGGTTCGGGGTGTTACTATGACTTAATACAAACCTTGGGGTGTTACTATGCGTAACTACTAAACTAATGCATATCGCAAGTATCCAGATTCAGACACTTTTAAAAAATTAGGTTTTATACAAACTCCATTTTAAAACATCTTCAGCGATAACAATCTCTGTCCAAACGCATCTCAGGCCCCTCTAAGGCATAAAAAATATCCCCGTTGTACACAGCCCCAGTTTTAAAAAACCAACCGCCTTTTTATGCAACCCCGTTATTTACACAACTCCTGTTTTAAAAAATCAACCCCTGATTTATTGTTTGTAAGTTGTAGGTACAATATGTATGTGGAGAAATACTGTGTTAGCATTTTGTTTTGGGTTCTAACATTATGAGATGTTTCGGAGTCTAACATTGTGTGAAGTTTTGGGTGCAGGTTTACCATCATGGTTGTAAATCATTTTTTGGGGTTATGGCTTTTAAAAATTAATTTTTATTTGCAGGTGTACCATCCACTTCTCTGTGTTTAGTTTGGTTTACGGTTTTGAAAATGTTTTCATTTTCATTGTTTAGAAAATAAGTTTTGGGGGGTTCAAATGCTTTTTTGGGTTTTGGTGGGATATCATTTGGAGGTAATAATCTGATTTAGGTGTATTTGTTTTTCAATCTAATTTCACGAGCGATACCTCTTAATATATTATTTAGGAATTTTTTTTAATTTAAACCCAATATTGACTAAACATTTGAGTATTTATGTTGATTGAACTTTTGAGTATTTATATTGATTAAACATTTGAGTATTTATGTCTCTGCTTTGCTAGCTTTGTGTAACCAACTATTTTTTCTCTTTAATTGATATGTTTGAAATGCCTTTTTCGACTATAGTAGGTACCCAACTCCGTTGTGATTTAAGTTCAAGGAACATTAGGCACTAGACCCAATGTATTAATCTTGGCCTGTTATTCTAGATGTGGGTAGTCTCATCCCATTCGTGAATATATATTCTTATATTTCTATATTTTGTAATGTCAATTTTTGGAGATTTTAAGTATTATTTGTTTGATTGTGAAATTAATGTATTGGTGTTATTTCCACTAGTTGAGTTAAATCGATAATGTTGACATGAGGTCGAAAAAGGATTGTAAGTATTGTCCTTGGGGTATTTTTTTAATTCTTAAATAGAGTGGAAAGTCGTATAAACTAAGGGAACTCTGCACAAATTTTCTAAATTGTTTGTAATTATTTTTGGAATTTTTCAAATTTTTTATAATATTTGATTAATTATTTCAATTGACTAACTATATTTTTTGTTTTGTATTAGGTGTCATTTTCAAAACTATGGACAATCATTGTAACGGAACATGTGGGCAACCTGAATTGATATATATGCATTTTTTAAGACGTTTGTTTCGTTGAAATTTGTTAGCTGAATTTGGGATTTTTTTTATATTATTGGATTGGTTGTTATCCCTTAAGCAGGGAAGATAATTCAATAAATAAAGAAGATTATTGCCAATTTTTTTAAAATTTGACATTTTGTTTATATGAGGAACAATGTGAATTCGGTTGATGAATATTGTATATTTCATGTTATATTTGAATTTGTTTGATAAATTTAGACTATTTGAATGTTGGACTATTTTTTTTTTTGTTAGGTAGAGTGGATAGTCATATAAAAAAGGAGATGATGGCCATTTGTTTTAAAATTACAGTTTGTTTTGTTGGAGAACGAAATTTTGGTTGTTTCGCAATTACGTACTTTTAAAATTTTTATTGTTTTGTAATTAACCACTTTGGAAATTTTCATCGTGCCTTTAGGCACGGGAAATCCGTGTGTGTATGTATATATAATTATTTCTAGTGTTAGATATCATTAATGCCGTACTTTCTGTGTAATTGTTTATGTGCTAGATATATACTTAATTGCAGTTTGAAAAATTTTGATTTAAGGCAATTGCGGCAAAATGGGTCGAAAACATGATATTATATTTTTAGTGACCCGAGACATCAAAAATGCCCAATCTAACTCCTTACAAAACCATTTCCATATGCCACACACACACACGCACTCACACACAGATATATATATATATAAAATAATGCACTTGTGCGGACTAGTCCTCATTTTAAGAATGCGGACCGGACATGTTTCACCTAGCGATGAGCCCAGAAAGGAGAGAGAGTATATATATATATATATATACCGGACATGTGTCACCTGACGATGAGCCCAGAAAGGAGAGAGAGTTATATATATATATATATATATATATATATAAGGAATAACCAGCAAAAAGATGCGGTTAATACACCTAGAACCACACAAGTAACCCAAGTCAATTCACGAGGTTTCTTAAATCCATCAGAAAGATATACACGAAATACATGCAGGATCATCATTAGGACCGTCATATTGGCCGACAATCGATGAACTGATCGGATTAACCAACCAAAACTCGCTTCAGGCATTATGTATCGAACATAAGCAAAAGCTTCAGTAATGGTCAGGCGATAGTAAAAAGTCATAGCAAACCCCGTAGCCACTTGTACTAAAAACAAGTTAATATATATATATATATATATATATATATATATATATATATATATATATATATATATATATATATATATATATATATATATATATATATATATTTTTATGTGTGTGTGTGGTATTTTTTTAGATGTCTATTACCTTTATAAATATCTTTTCTTTTATATATTTATATTTTTATGTATGCATGTGTATTTTTTTATTGTGTTCATTATAACTATTATTCTTTATGTGTCACGTTACTACTTTACATTGTTATGGTAGTATGCGTGTATTTGTAATATATGTTTTTGTATTAATATTTTATTTTATGACTATGTACTTCATATTAGTATTATGTATGTATGTTCTTATCATTACTATGTATTAATATGTACACATTATATCATTAAAATATAGATATTAGTGCACACACCACACGTATCATAACCATTCATATCTTACACCTATATACCTCAAAATCATACTACTTTATACTAAACCTAGACATAGATATACCAAGCAACAAACATATGAACCCATTTTGTCACCCCCTGCCCCTCTCACACATTTTTTCTTATTCTTTTTCTTTCTCCTTTTACGTGTGTTTGTAGTAATTAATTACTGATATTAGTTATATGATTGTGAATTATGTATACGCATAGAATAATTAAGTGAATACTTTATTGAGGCCATGATATGTTACTGTGGGTTGTTGATATTCTTTAAACTAGAATTTTGGGTGACACGGATGTCTGTTAATGCGTTTTTACCTCTTTAAATTGGTCCCAGTGGATAGATATATCTTTAAAAGAGATTTTGGGCTATTTTTTTGTTGAATTCCCGATCGAATTTAGCCCTCACTAAGAGGTGTGAGAAATAGAGTTTTAAAAGTGGTTAAAATGAATCATTTATGTTATGACATCCACTCAACATTACTACAGTAGCCTTAAAAACCTGGGAAAAGTTAGGAATGCTCGAAGACGAGAAACCTTGGGGATTAGAGAGTGGTTCTTCAATCTTTAAATTCCAGTCAAGAATTTGCTTTTAATATTATTAAATAATGTGTTTCTTAATTTAAAGTCATGATTTTCCATAGGCTTTCAATTTTTTAATTATATCGGAGTAATAAATCATATGATTAAAGCCCAAAATAAATTAGGCTCTTTATAACTAGAGCCATTAGAAAGAATATAATAAAAAGTCAAGCAAAGATAAACATATTTAAATAAAGGAAAATTCATCTTATCCATCCTAAGAATGGCCTTGAACTGAATTGGAAGAAGTTCAATTTGAGGAGAAAACAATTATTGTCCTTTAGTACTTCCTTTCTTTGATAAGAAACCTGCAACCATGTTGGTAACATGAAAATTGAGAAGAGATAGACTTCATTTGGTCCAAAATACATTTCATTTTCCAAGGGCATCTAGTTCTTTAGACAAACAGCTTAATGAGGATCTTAGAACTAGAATTAATGATAAGCTCGTTGTCTTTTAAGTCTTGAAAATGTAGCAAGCATTGCTTAAGTTACAATAAATCCCAAGGCAAGAGTAGAAGAACGAAATCACCTGGCCTATATTATTTCTTAGAACTTATCTACTACCAATTGACCAAAGATTCCTCAAAGGGTTACCATCTGTATTAAGTTTTCACACATCTTTGGGAGGAAGCATCCATTGGATCAGAATGTGCTTCATTCTTTTAGGAGATTTAGGCACAAAATCTATCTTGAAAGAGTCATATATTTTATTGATGATAATTGGGAGGCCATTTTTACATTAGAAAGTCTATCCTTGTTTCTAATAGTCTACAAATGCGAACATAATATAACAAGAATCAACTTGAATTTCTTTTGAGAAGAACTTTTGGGAGAAAGCCACAAAGAAATATGACACACCCCAACCGAGTTACTTATAACTAAGTTTGAAAGTTAAAGTGAGTCAAATCATAATTACCTTAAGAAAACCATAAACACGAGTATCCTTTTACAGTTATTAACATGAACCATTAAAACTAAAACTTTTGACAACTTTAAGGTAATTATGCTTATTTAAACATACTGAAAAGATAAGTGGGCTTAAATTACCCCATTTGCGTTTGACCGAAATCATGGTTTTATGCATCCATTGCTAACCCCACTGACCTCCTAGATTTGACAATGATATCACAATACCTTAAAAACATAAACATATGTACCATGAGCAAAATAACTCAACAAATGCATCACTACTACACTATTGCATAAAATTAAATGCAATAAATCATATCCCCGTGATGATATATTCATACTTATCCGGCCTATTCATAAAGAATTGCCAATTATATACTTATCCATCTCATTCATAAAGAATGACCAATTATATATGTATTCGTCTCATTGATAGAGAATGACCAATTATATATTTAAGCTAGCTCATTCAAGAAGAATGACTAACTTATTTGAATCATGATTCACATATCCTGTATGCAATAGACAGTTCTCCTCCATTCCTGGTCGAGGAGTAACCCCTTATCTTTAATATACAAATCTCCCTCATTTCGGGTCAAGGAGTAACTTTCCATTTCTGTAAACCGAAATGAAAAAATTCATATTCAATATTATTCTGATCATATCCATGACCATGTATAATACATCTTACTAGTGAGTGATATTCAGATCGTATCCATAATCGTGAGTGATATTCAGATCGTATCCATAACCATATGTAATACATCTTACCCGTGAGTGATATTCAAATCATCTTTATAACCATGTATAGTACATCTCTTTCCAGTTAGTACACTCACCTTGGCCACTTCATGTGTTTTTCCCTTGCCTTTGTTTGGCTCGTATTCAACTGATTATTTTTCCCTTTCACACATAAATTCTTACAATATTAGTATCATCATAAGGATATTAACAATCCAAAGAATAAATTAAACTTAACCCAGTTCATAAGCATTATATAATCTCATTCAAATCATATATCATAAATGAAGTCCAATCTAACTTCATGGTAAGATATTTACCATACCCAAATCATAGGCCAAATATATTTTAATTTCTTCTTATTAGTTTTATCCTTAACATATTGGGTTCCCAATCCAAAAGACGACATATCAATTCAAGTTTCCTAGAGAAAGATATGCCCATTTCTTTGCTATATGGCAAATCTGCCCTATAGGCTCCCCTATCGTTCAGTCAACTTCTAGGAATTTTCATAATTTTTTGGTATCATAAATTTCTAAGATATTTCACCTAGCATCAATAAACGTATTGAAAAATACAAAGTTAAAGTTCCATAATTTTTAAGGTTCATTGGCTATGTCAAGCAAAATATCGAACACATGGTGTGCATACTTACACTTTTGCGACAAATTTTATACCTGAACTTCAAACTATCACCAAAGATTCATTTCTTGGTATTTTCACATAATTTTAGGATATTGAAGTTTGAATACACAAGTTTTCCTATCGAAGCAATATATATTATTTACACGTTCAACTTTGCTTAAACTCGCATCTATCCATACTTATACCTCAAAACATGGAAGTTTAGTAAACAAATTATGATTTCTATCATTTCAATCAATAATTCCAAAAGTATAATATGATTTAGGGGTAGAATTACCTTAGGTACTTTTACTTAATTTCTACGGATATTTCTCCAATTTTTCTCCTCATTTTCTTCTTCCCGAACTTCCCGACTCTCTTTCCTCAAGCTAAACTCTCCAAACGGAACCATGTATGATTTTATTAAGAAAGAGGATTATTTTTAAGGGTTTTAAGTCGGAATAAGTCACCTCCCTTTGGTCTAATCAAAATATAACACGTGGCACCATGTAAGACAAAATATCATTTAAGGCTAAATGACTACTTTACCCCCTATTCATAAAAAGATGATATCTTCTCACTCGAATATCCGTTTTATGCATCGGTTGTGATGTTACAAACCTAACTCACATATATACAACTATCTAGTTTTCACCCCCAAGTCAATTGTTATATTATAATGATCAAAACAAGTCTCCAACTTGAACATTCCTACCGAAAACTTCAAAATTTTATGTTTGTAACTAATTCGATATCTCATGATTTATGAAGGTATGATTAGACTAAACATAATAACTTAACATTATATACACCAATAACACATTATCCCCAACCCATGAGGTAAGCATGATTTAAACATGATTTATCATAATTATATCCGGGTTGTCACAAAATCCTTCTTTGTTTGATAGAGCCATTTTGAGATAACACCCCAAACCTCTTATTAAAATCATCCCATACCTTGATACCTACTGCACTAGATAAGAACATTTCTCCATAGATTCTACATTGCTTTGAGTACAACTAACGCATTTGGAAGGACCAGGGATACATATCTTGATTATGTTTTCATAAGTTGGCAGCAAACCTTTAAGAAGTTTTTAATTAAGAACATACATTTTTAGAGGAATATGTGGATCCCAAATAAACTGTGAAGAGCTAACCTTAAGAGAAGCATGTCTAATCAGGTTCCAAGCAGACTTAAAGTTGAATTCTTTTGATGAACTGACTATCTAGATTATCTCATCTTCTTGACCATTCCATCTATTAGCTTTCAGTTTAATTCTCATGTCTGATCATGTTCCAAGAAGATAAAAAGTTTAATTCTCATGGTCCCATTGCCCATCACTAGACTATTAATCATTAACTTTGCAACTACTGTGAGAGCCAATTAATTCACTAATAGTTCCTTCATCAATCCATCATGCAAGTACATATCAATATTACCACTGCGCAACCTATATTTAATCTTATCTTCAGCGATGCCTCTGACTTGGCACATTCTACCTCAAACATTAAATAAAAATTTAAAGTGTACTTCCATAGGGTGAAGATTTTTGAAATATATAGCCTTAATAAAACTTTAATAAAGAGATTTCGACCCTCTGAAATGCCACCACAGTTTAATGGTCATTACTTTGCTAATGTCCTGTAATTTTCTAACTCCATGACTACCCTCAGAGATTGGTTTAGAAATCAAGATCCATTTACATCAATGATGTTTTCTAACTTCTTCAGTGGAAACCCAGATAAATATAGCAAATAAAGCTTCAATCTTGGACAAAATCTTCTTAATAGGACATAGAGATGTTATGGTGTGGATTAGAATGGCACTTAATAGACTTTGATGAATGTTATTTTACGACCCTTTGAAAGACATATAGATTTTCAACCTTTGAGATTTTCTCTGATCTTCTGAAGTAGGTGTTCAAATTAGGAGTTCTTCTTACCTATAAATAAAGGGAAACCAAAGTAAATAATGGGGAAATATTTGTTAGATATACCACTATAGGAACTAATTTCTTTGGAAGAATCCTTAAAGATCTTATTTGAAATGAATAGCTGGCTCCTTGTTTAGTTATTTTTTTTCCATCGACCCTCTCATATTCCTTTATAACACTCGCAATAAGCTTCAAATCTCTCTTCACTCCTGAAGATAATAATGCGCATATGAGAGGTGGTTATAAATCTAGGACATCCCAAAGGCATTTTGAAACCAACCATGTTGTGAAGCACCTTGTTGATATTTCTTGAAAAAACTTCTGCCATAATTATAAACATGCTATGGGATAAAGGATATCCTTATCTTAAACCCCTGTAAGGTTTAAAGCAGCCATTGGAGCCCCTTTTCACCACAACTGAGAACCATAAATTTGATATGAGACTCCATATCGTATCTATCTAAATCTCTAAAAAACTAAAGTTCCTCAAAATATGAATAAAAACATCTAAGAAACCTTATCATATGTCTTGGTAATATCTAATTTGATAATTGTATTACCACCAAAGTTCTTATTTTTAATCATTGAAACCATCTCATGATCCAGCATAGCATTCTCAATCATATCTCTACCCTTAATGAGCCCACTCTGATTTTTCGATATTATACTAGGAAGAACCTTAAATAATATACTAGAGATTTTTTAGATGGTCTTATTAAAGAAATTGACCAAACTAATTAGTGTGAAATCTGAGAAAGCTTTAGGAAATTTAGTTTTAGGGATAAAAGCAATCAAGGAGGATATGATGTTTTTGAGAACATGGACTCCAAGAAAGAAACTCTGCACATCATCAATAACATCTTGACAAATGACGTTCCAAAATTTCATAAAGAAATGGCCATAAAAAACGTCAGGACTAGCATAACTACTACTATTTTATTAGCATACGACCCCCTTAATTTTGTTCCTTTAAAGGAGTACTGGATAGGCTATTATTGATTTCTAGAGAAATAACTTTGGGGATAACATCCAAAAAATGATCTTCTTCACCGATGAAACTGCTATCTTTAGGACTGAATTGATCTTGATAGAATTTAATTGCAACTTCTTGAATATCTTTATATCCCCTTCTTAAGTTATCGTATAAATCTCTAATTTCATATATGACTAACATACTTCTTTTGGATTTAAGAGAGTTATGAAAGAAAGATGAGTTTATATCCCCTTTTTTAAACCTTTTCTCTTGAGATTTTTACATCCAATACTAATCTTCAAGTAGTTTTTTAGTATAAGTGTCCCATGCTAAAGACAATTTCTCCTTATTCTCTTCTGAAGGAATTCCATCAAATTCTATCTCCAATGGTAAGAGAGAGTCTTTTCCATTCCTAGATTCTTGAAAAATGTCACTAAAGGCCTGTTTGCTCCAGGTAGAAAGATTTTTTCTAAAGGATTTAAATTTTAGAGAAATTGAGATAAAACGATTATTATGAGACACGGAGTTCCAACATTGACACACAACATTATTGATGCTAGGATGAGAGCACCAAAAATAAAGGAATTTTAAAGGATTAGATTTTAGATCAGAGGGATTTTTAGTAGAAATTACAAGAGGACACTGGTTAAAATAGAGTATGTTTAGGTGTTTAACTTCATAATTACCTAAGTCCATAATTGATTGATTGCATAGGGCTTTATCAATCCTATACTAAATTCTATCCACACCTCTCTAATTGAACCAAGTGAAATTAGAACTTGAGAAACTAAGGTCAGCGACTTCAATATTCTCCATATCTTCCAAGAATTCATAAGCATAGATAATATCAAAATCATTACCACAAACCTTTTTAGTACTACTAGAAACCACATTGAAATTAGCCCCTATCTGTAAAGGTTGATCAATATAATTCTGATTGAGGAATTTCCATTGGGATCTTCTTTTGATTTTAGTGCTCTTAGCATATCCAAAATTAGCCTTCACCAACTTGTCCATTATCATAAATGAAAGAGTAAGGCATTTGTACATATAAGAATCAATGTTACAAGAGATACCATCTTGGATAAAAGAAAAAATCTTCATGTTTGAGTACGAAAAATCCAATAATTTGAATCCAAGTTTAATTATGAAAGACTCTAACTTCACCACCTCTTTTTTTGGTTCATAAATAACTAAAGTAGAAATCTTATAAATTTTAAGCAGCCTTTTTAACCTCTTTGAAGCCCCTTTTTTAGAAATTCCTCTAATGTTCCAAATGATTGTGATGATCATTGGCATTGAATAGAAGGGATAGTTTTTGTACCTTACCATTGTTCTCTGGTGATGTGAGATGAATAGCCACTCGAACCTAAGTGGTTCAACACTATCTTCTTAACCTTCTTACCTTGCTTCGCACTACCTTTAAAAATGGGATAGCATTCTTTAGAGATAATAGTTCCTCCCTCCTCTAGGTTACCTTCTAATCTACCTCCAGCACTATTTTTTTTCTATGATTTAGGAACCCCATTTATATTTCGTAATAGCATAGAGTATACAGCTTTTCCTTTAAAGTTGGCTGTAATGGGAGATTAAATAAATTATCCTTCTTCAATGTGATGGACATCCTCTTGATTAGTTACTTTCAATTGACTTCCTTTGGGATCATTTGATTTAACTCTTCAGTTGATTTTCTTCCCTCCATTTTGTTGAAAAATCTTGTGATCTTGAATCGATTTTGGTCCTGACTGTGAGTGGGAACTTCTACAGTCTCTAAATCTTTTTCTTTCAAATTTGAAACATCTGTGTTAACTTCTTGGAAGTCTTGTTGGATGAAGGATTCTTTTGAATTCTTGAAGGACATAACTACCCATTCTTTGGTTGATTCCTTATTCTTACCTTCTTTTATTAGTAAGGTCTTATAGTAAACCCCACATTTGTCTTTCTGAGTTGCCTCTTCTTTGAATAAAAAATATTCCTTTTTATGTCCTTTCATAGTGAAAACAATACTTTGGAACTCCCTCATATTCAAAATATTGCCAAATTCCCTTTTCAATGTCTTTATTAGCAATCCAAATTCTATTAGGTAGTGGATTCTTTAAATGAACTTCAATATAAACCCTAGCCATGCTTAGCCTATCCAAAGATGTTGTTACACTATCCATTTTCAATGGAACACCTACTGCAGAACAAACTTTCTCTGTTGTATGGATGGATTGGCAATAAGGAAACCTAACCCATATAGGAGATAAAGTAGATTCATTGTCGGGACGAAAATGATTCATCCATTTGAAGACTCTTATGGGGTATCTATGTATATACCACGTAGATCTGAGCCATATTCTATGATATTCCTCCTCATGAAATACTTTTATCGTAACATGTTTCTGGTTGATCAATCCTATGTTAAAAGTTGCCTTTACTACCATTAAGGTTAATGTCTTTCTGATATCTTCTAATGGACATCTTCCATGGGTGAGTTTTCCCACTAAGGAGTGTTTAAAGGGATCAGAGACTTTTTCAAGGTAGTCATTTACGAGTAAAATGGCAGGTACTCCTTTATATCAAACAACTTGATGCAAAGTAAGGTTTGCATGGATTGGTATTCCCACGATGTGTTCAAAGGATTTTAATAAAAGAGGATTGAACTGGTTTATAGGTGGGGAGTTGGTTTAGGAATGGAAGAAGTTGGTGGATAATGTGGAAGAGAAGCCATCTTCAAGGTGGAGGTGGTAGACGCCCCCACTAACCCTAAAAATAGACTGATGAGGATGAAATCCATCACTCTTACATAGGAAATGATAAATACAAAAGGAAATTTCTAATTACTATCGTTATGATAATAATCAACCCGATTTAACTCCGTATACAATTATGAGATTTATAGTCTTAATTCATTATATAATGAGTTTAAGGCATACAGGTTTGCACTATGTCTTTCCTTCTAAAATATAAGCATTATATGGGTCTTCATGGATATAACTTATGATCTTGAGTTCATTTGAATTAGTCAACAAGCTCTAAAAGGGAATTTAAATTTACTTCAATGGTATTTTTTCCTTCAAACTTCATTTTTTAATTAAATGTAATTTTGAAATTTAAACTCTCAAGTTTTGGAACCTAAGTAAATGTAATCATCCCAAAAGTAACTCTTAAAATGCATCCAAAGACTAAAAATTGGAGAATTAACAGTTTTTAACCTCTTTCTTTAAATATTTCTTTTGACTAATAAAATCATATTAATCCATTTTTTCTTTTGTGATCTACTTTAAGAGACAAAAATATAATCATCTAAACATTATTAACAAACTAATTATAATAGTAATGACGCTTTGTCATAGGCGTCACGATAAGGTACAACTCAACAATATCACAATATATGTAGATGAAGTGTGGCCATGATCATTGTTACATCTTATTCATGTTTCTTATCAATTCATTTATATGTCTTTATCTTAATAATTTATCCTTTTTTCCCTCTCACTACATTGACAGTGATTTATGGGGAAAATTTCCCACCTTAGTTTGTGAATTTAAGTTTGTTGCTAATGGTGTTGTATATTAATAATGTGAGATTATTTAATATAAGAAAAACATAATGTACTTGTTGACTCATTACCCTACAAATAATTATAATTATTTTATCCATAAATAATTAAAAATTATCCAATAGTATGAAATTAAATTCGTTTTCTATTTTATAATATTTTCTTTCAGATTATATCCCTTTATACTTTTGAATATTGTTACCAATTTTTTACAACATGTCCAATCCCATTTCCCTTAATGTTCACGATGGGTACACACATACATTTTACAACAAATACCTTTGGTTACCCATATATGCCCGATGTCTCCATTACAAGTAATTTATGTTTGCAATCATTAAGTGAATACATTATTATAAAGTGTCAAGAGAGAAAAATATTTTTTGAAAAAATCGTATCTTATTAGTTTTTTCTTTAATATTATATATTGTCTCATATTTGAGATGTGGATCAAAACTTGATAATGTGAACATCACTTTTGTGGATCAGACTTAAACTTAGCACCATGGAAGCTCTTGGGAATAAGAAGGCAACTTTCTAGGTGGGAAGAAAATTATTTGTAATATCGAAAGAGTTATTTGGGAATATATTTCATTTCAGATTAAGTTGCAAAAATAAGGAGATCATACAAGAAGAATTATTGCTTGTGAAGAGGGATGTCTATTGGTTGAGCTCTTTCTTATGGGAAGCTTAAAAAATTACTGCCAAATTCTTTAAAATGAGGCAAAGTGAAAATAGAAAGGCGATATCTTGCACTATTTCTGAAAGGAAATGGCGTGGCCCAATATTGTGGTAAGGAAGGATAAGTCTCAGATGCATATTCAGATTTCAAACACTTTTGTAGGTAGGGGGTGGTTCTTTGCAGGAGATGCATTTAGGGGAATGGAAAGGGAGGTCACTCGTGTGATACAGCAAACGGATGTTGCCGGGACAGTGAAGATTGAGGAAGGATGGTTGTTTCTTCAAGCGAGAAAATTGGAATAGTGGCCATTCTCGCCTATCAATATCTTTAAATACTCAACTCCATCATCCGACCTTATTGTGATAGATGACTCATGCCTTAAGTGAGTGAAATTCTTTCAATGATCCTTGATGGGCCATGTGGACAACATGGATATGCCGCCTCAATCCCGAAAGAAGTTAATTCATTGGGTAACGGAGCGGTGGAAACCTATGAGAGAAGTGGAGGTAAGGAACCTTCCTTCCTCCCTTTTATTAATTGTTTTGCATCCGAAATAGAGGCAGAAAGAATTCTAGAGGTAAAATATTGGCTTTTCAATGGTGAACCATTGTGGCTTTAAAAATATCATCCTCTCGCGGCGTTTGTAAATGTCACAAGTGACCGTGAGTTCCAGTGGATCTGGTTGATGGGGCTCCCACTCCATCTGTGGGGAGAGAAGGTCCGTAAAGCCATAGGCGTGAAATGTGGTGGGTATATTAAAGTAGATAATGCGACTTTGGTGGGTGAAGAACTTCAATAGTCTAGAGTTCTTGTGATATGTAGTGGTATGATACCTGCTACAATTAAAATTAATGCTGGAGAGTGGGTCTTTGAATTGGCGGTATGGGACGAATCCTATATGTGTTTTTTCGGAGGAGTCAGTGAGGATTCCATCCCTTCCACTATTATCATGGAGGGTTATATTGCAGGAATACTTTGGACCAATCTCACATTTTTCATGGGGGAAAAACTTGGTAGTTGGACCGGAGGGACCCATCATTACAACAATAGTGTTCATTTCGATGATTTAGCTACTGTTAGGGGGCAGACCTACACTGGCAGGGCGGGGGACTACAGTACTTTTTCCATTGATGTTGTCACCGTCTCATTTGAAATTAAAATAGCAGCAAGTGTTCATGCCTTGGTTGGTCCAATGATGGTACCCATAGTCATGTCGTTGGAGGGGTTCTTTTTATGGGGCTAGTCTCCGGAGCAAAACAGTTGTCTCTGTAGCGAGGTCGCACATTATAGGTAGGGCAGAGGCCTTTGAAGATGGAAATAAAAGGGTTTTCAGTGCGTCACCAGTGGGGCCGATGGGTTGTTCTCTTATCACTAGAGTTTAGAACATTTGCATGGATTCAGGAGAAGAGTGGGATAGGTAATAGGGGTCAGATGTGTGCTGGAACATCATGAGAAAAACATGGAACCATGGTTTTTAGATAACATGGGTTGCACTAAAATGGGTGATCAGGTGGCCTCAAATGTTAAGTCCTACTTTAGGGTTGACTCTCTTGTCAAGAAAAAAATCACTCGGGGTATGGGAAAATGGATTAGGGGACTATACATTGAGGAATCTACAAATGGGTATTTAAATAAGCTAGTGGACAACACCTTGGTCTCTCAGGATGGACCTAAAGTTAAATCACAACTCAATGCTATAGGCTGGGTGACTAGGCCGAATAATCAAAGGGGGCATATAAGGGTCTCAAAGGTTAATTATCTCCAAGAAGGTTTGTCGGGTGAAAATGTTTTAGTGCAATCGTAAGAAGGATATTCTAAAAGGAGAGATATGCATCAATTAGGTTTCATTAGAAATAATGGACCTAAGGAGGTCTGTTATGGTAATTCATTAGTGGGGTCATAAAACATAAAGTCTTTCATCAACTCGAGTAAGGCAGTGGGAAGATTTAAGAGGGGGATCAGAACCGTGCAAGGAAAACAAATAATAAATATAAGTTTTTATAAGGAGAAGTAAGTAGTGTACGGCTAGTGGTCCTTTCAAAGACATTATGGCTTTCGCGCTATCAAGTGAAAAAACTAACTATTTTATGGGGGGTTACCCCATTCAAAACGTAGGAAAAGTTAGGGGAGGGGGGGGGGGGGGAGTGCAAAATAAAGACCTTTATTTCACATAATTGAATAAATCCAAATTGTGGGTAGAAATTTAAATCCTTAGAAAGGATGGGGTCCTAAGGGATACAAATTTTGAGGAGTAGGAGGAGGACCCAAAAGGTTGGATAAAGAATATGATAGGAGGATTCAGTAAAGATTCAGGGTTAGATTTTGAAGGGACCGAAAGTGAAGCCAAAAGCTTATTTGAGAAAATAGGAAGTTTTGAGAGGAGGGGAAATAAGAAGTCGGGGGGTAGCACAGTAAAGTGTTTACACTTTTAATGAAGCTTAGAATAATTTCTTGGAAAATGAGGAGGCTGAATGATATCGACAATTGTGGCATCATGAGTAGGGTTATTTCGAGGTGGAAACTTAAATAAAGTCAGATTTGCTTTTGATAGAAGTGGGGGAGGGACAATCAATAGATATATGAGACACTTCTCATAACTTATTGACGATATTTATTTGATGGACCTGCCGCTAGAAGGTGACGCGCACATGTGGTCAAGCAATATAGATCCCCCATCTTTCTCTATCTTAGATCGCTTTGTTATTTATCAGAGGTGGGAAGAGAATTTCTTAGGGGTGGGAAAAGCATTTCCAAGGGGTGATCCAGTCATGCTTTCCAAGGGTCACGTCTGATCACTACCTAATTTTGTTAGAGTGGGTGGGGTTTAGGGGTGGAGAAAAGGTAGGAACCCATTCAAATTTTAAAATGGCTCAAAAAGGTGGACTTTGTGGATACTATCAAGGAGTGGTGGATTATTTATATGGTAGAGGGTAATACGAGCTTTGGAGTGGCATCTAAGTTGGGTATTCTCAAGGAAGACATCAAACGTTGGAATAGAGAGGTGTTCAAAAATGTGAGAAAGACCACCTCGACATTGATGGAGGGAGTTAGAAGCATAGATAAAAATAAAGGGACATTTGGTATCTCCATTGATGAGAAGAGGATAAGGGAGGAGGCTTACTAAAAAAGGATTAGTTAGAGGCAAATGTCGAGGTCTCTTTGGATAAGGAAGTGTGACAAGAACACTAAGTTCTTTCACAAAGTGTCTAACTCTCACTATCTCTTTAATGATATTGGGAAGATTGCATTGGATTAAGTAGGATACGTAGAAGCCATGGAGGTGAGGGGGGTATATCCTAGTTTTACGAAGAACTTTTTAGTTAAGAGAATGAGCGGCATTTTTCTTTTAATGGGTTCGTGTTGGGGATCATTTCAAGGGCTAAGGATGAAAGGTTAGAGGGTCAGTTTACTGAGTTGAAAATTACGCAGGTTTTAAGCTTGATGAGTGTAGATAAGGCCCTAGGATTGGACTATTACACAATGGCTTTCATTGAACAATGTCGGTGTATCATCAAGAGTGAGGTGATGGAATTATTCCATGACTTCCATGATAGAGGCTACATCATGGGGATCTTGAATGTTTCATTCATTACCAAGAAGGGGTGTTTATAAGCTAGGAATTCAGACTTATGAGTCTGATCAGGAGTGTTTATAATCTCCTAGTCAATGTCTTGTCGATTAGTCTAAAAATAGTGATTAATGCCCTTATTTTTGAATCCCAAAATGCTTTCATAGGGAGTTAACAGATCCTCCATCCAGTTCTAGTGTCCAAAGAGTGTGTGGATTCTAGGATGAGAAGGGGGGTCCCTGGTATTGTGTGTAAACTTAACATAGAGAAGGAGTTTGATCATGTAAATTAGATGTTTACCTTGTACTTGTTGAGGAGGATATGATTTGGAGATCAGTAATGTCGATGGATTAAAAGGTGCATCTCCACAGTTAGGCTCATGGTTCTTATCAATGGGGTGCCCAGAAGTTTCCTCCCCAGCTCTCATGGTGTACGACAAAGAGACCCATTATCCCCATTTATATTTATATTGGTGATGGAGGCATTCAGTAGGACGTTTGGTGCATGATAGAGGCAGGGTGGACAGTTTGGGGCTTTGGCAGTTGGGCATGAGTGCCATGATGGTTTCCCATCTTCTATTTTTCGATTCGACAGTTGTCTTCTTTAAGGAAGAAGAGGTTCAGGTGCGGGATTTGAAAATGCTCTTTATTTGCTTCGAGGCAGTATCAGGTCTTCGCGTAAATGTGGGAATGTATGAGATGATTCCGATAAGGGGTGGAGAGAATGTAGAGGGCCTGGCTAGGAGTCTGGGGTGAAATGTTGGTTATTTCCCCTCTGTTTACCTAGGGATTCTGCTGGGGATAAGTATAAATCTAAAGAGATCAAGATTTTAGTTTTGGAGAGAATAAACAGGAGGTCGACGGTGTGGAAAAATGGTTACTTATCTAAAGGTGAAAGGCTGCACTAATAAAAATTTTGTTGTCTAATATATCCACTTACCACATGTCTATCTTGTCTCTTTCGGGTTTTGTTCGGAAGAAGATGGAGAAGATGATGAGAGGTTTTTTTGTGGATAGAAGATGAGGAAAATTTTAAAGATTGTCTCGGTGTAGGAGGAGGTATATGAAGGCGGAGCGACAATTAAGAACATATATCATTTTAATAGAATGTTGCTACGCAATTAGTTGTGGAGATTCTTGAAATAGGAGAACATGTTATGGACGAGATTTATGGTAATAAGGGGGCAGAACATGTTATTAGGATGCGGGCCGGGGTAGGGAGGTATACTCATGGTATGGGATCATGGAAGCCCATGTCTTTAGAGTATGCATACTTCTTCAAGTTTACAGTTTTTTAATTGTGGAGAGGCGATAGGATTAGGTTTTAAAAAGACAGGTGGGGCAAGAACTAATCATTACCGGAATAGTTTCTCAGTGTGATCATCTTCGGAGGGGACTAAGATGGATAAATCATTGATCACATTCCGGTTATTGGTGATCGAGTGGTGTGGAACCCCCAACTTAAAAGAAGACTTTGGGATTAGGAGCTCGAGGAGATAGATGCTCTTTTTTTTACTGGTTGCGGCCAGCTCCGTGCCGGTTAATTGAGGAGAACGCTAGACAATGGAAGGCTAATAAAAATGGGGAGTTTACGGTGAATGCGTACTATACCATTTTTGAGTGGGTAGTGGGAGCTAAAGAGTTAGTTTTTCTTGGAAGCAAATTTAGAAGGTTAACGCACCCCAAAATGTGATGATCTTTGTTTTTGACAGCGACGTGACATGCTATTTTGATGCCCAAGGGTTTGCATAAAAGAAGGTTTAGAAATTCTAGTCAGTGCTGGTTACATATGGAGGTGGAGGAGCATACCATTCACCTTCCATTGCACTGCAAGATAATGCATGGCTCGTGGGATATTTTTTTGTCTCTTGGCCAAGTGGCTTGGGTGATGCCGAAGTAAGTGAGGGAGGTTTTAGAGGCTTGGCAAAACCCTATAGGATGGTGGAGAGCATCAAAAGTGTGGGGGTTAGTCCCAGACCATATCTTTTGGACTATATTGCAGGAGAGGAATACATTTCGAAGGGATGGAGATTTCGTCCTTTAGGATTTGTTATATATTTCTAATCACGATCCTGAGTTGGTATAAGGAAAATTTTCAAGAGTTTGTTGAAGAACTCCATATAGATTTGTAGAAGAGGTAGTTTCCTCATGATTTTTTTTTTTCCAGTTCAGTATGTGCAGCCTATTATATATACTCACTGTATATGGGTTTTGCCCCCTTGACAGTTGATTCTATTGAGATTCATTTACTTATAAAAAAGATATTATTATTTTGTATATGTAGCAACTTAAGTCCATTAAACTACAAAAACCTTCATAATTTTAATTAAATACTATTGCACATTATTACATTAGAATTTCCTTATATTAAAGCATTTTTAATAGGATTTAAGATTGGTTTGATTGAATTATAAAGTTAGTTTTGAAAGAAATCTAACTCTTCTATTCCATTTGAGAACCAAAGTAAATATATATTGCAACTTAGTCCATAAGTTAATTCTAATTTGTTTTTCATTGCATTACATTAACACACGTAATGGTAATTGATACAGGTGCTATAAACATTAAAACAATACACTGCCAAAAATAATTTCATCAAATATTGAGATAGACAATAAAGATCACCCGTGAACATAAGATTTACACTCTTATGTTTCTATGTTTATGTAATGTAACTGAAAATTAACAAGTTTATTTTTATATTATTAATAAATTTTCCTATACGTTGCACTCACAAAAATAGTTTTTAAAACAATGCACTATAAAAATTGCACTTTTAGTTGAATTCGTAATTGTTAAGTGCCTACAAGATGCGAGTTTTTGCCAAAAATCATTATCCTCAAGCGAGATTTTAAAGTACAATATTTTTTTAAAGTTAATAATTTTAACCAGGAAATATTTATAAAAATTCATCTTAGAATCATGTATATTGAATGCAAAAAAATAAATTAACATGATATTGAAACAAAATACTCAACAATTTCATTAAAAAGGACTATGTGTGTGGATAATGAACAATTATAGAGCAAAATTTACTGACCTTCCATCCTTTTGGAATTGAGAAACCATTGTACATAAAATCTTTACGTACTTCTCTAAAAGCTCCTTGTAGAGGGGGTGCAAGCCTTAGAACTCCACGTGCTACATTCCTTGAGTATTTCATCGTTTGAACATCATCCCAGTTGAACAATTCACCCCATGCTTTTGTTTTTACATTCCACAAACCAATTCAAAAATTACAAAATGCGCTTATAAATTTTTTATTTTTTAACTAACAAGATCACGATTCAAAAAAACGCTACGTGGCACGGAGTCGTATTTTTTTCAAACCGTTAGCGTGGACCATTTTTTTAAATAGTAAAGAAATTATTTTTAAAATAATAAAAAATGTCGGTGCCAAAGGTATGAAAAAAAATACAACACCATGTCACATCGTTTTTATTTTGTCGTAATCGTGTTAGTTAAAAAGTAAAAGATTCATAATCACATTGTATAATTTTTTAATTAGTTTATGGTAAGTCAAAAAATTCGATTTCGTGTCTTGTCTTGTTGTATTTTAAAACATAACTTTATCCTATATATATAGAGAGAGAGGCAGGCTCCTGTGCACACTAAGTTTGCACACTAACTTTGCACATTACCTTTTAAAAGTGTGCAAACTTAGTGCTGGCGCACACCAATTTTTTTATGTGATATTTTAACATTTCAACGGACTCACATAAAAAAAATTAGCTCAAAAAAACTTTTTTTACTATTTTTAAAAAATCGGTCAAACTTTCGCAGTTTTTAAAGGGCTTAAAAACTGCGAAAGTTTGACCGATTTTTTAAAAATAGCAAAAAAAGTTTTTTTGAGCTGATTTTTTTTATATGGGTTCCTTGAAATGTTTAAATATCACACAAAAAAAATCAACTCAAAAATATTTTTTTTACCACTTTTAAAAGGTAATGTGCAAAGTTAATGTGCAAACTTAGTGTGCACAGGAGCCTGCCTCTATATATATATATATATATATATATATATGTTTAGACTTTTTTTCTACCTCGAAAATTATTTTTGAGAAAAAAATAAATTTATTAAGTGACAGCAGGAAAAGTGGGTAACTGCTTTGCGAGGAAGATATGTGTGTGTGTTACCTGCTCTGCGAGGTAAGAAAAACATTTCTTCATGGGCGTCGAGTGTACACTTGCACACCCAAAGGCTTAATAGACACATGAAAATTTTGAGGTCACATTTGGTCCATAGGACCTGACCACACCAGTTGTCCTTTCGAACGTCACTTTTTGATCTAATTCCAAATTCTAACCAAACTCAATTCCATACTCCAAAATAATTTGGTCCATAGGACCTGACCAGATCTTTATGTTGGGTATGTATATTAGTATATATATTTATTCTGAATAAAGTAAATAAGTTAGTGGGAGTGGCCAAGTGGTAAGTTAGTGGGGGTGTGTGAATGAGGTCTTGGGTTCAAATCCTAGGGAGCACACTAATTATTAAGGGTCAAAGATTGGGCCTTGGGCTCTTGGGGATTTCTAATGTGCATTAAACCTTTTCAAATTCGTTTTAATGTTAAACCGTTTTAAGTCTTTGACTGTTTCTTCCAATATAGCTGTTAGTGGATATATTAGTTGGTTAGTTGGCTAAAACCACTACCCACGTTTTTTTACCAAAATTCTGCATAAAACAAACGCTACAGCTTTGAGAAAACAAAACAGAACAAATTAATCTCTCTCACGTTTTTCTGCAAACATAATTTTGCTACTTTCTACTTTTCTTTAAATTTTTGGGTGCTGGAGTATCCTGAGAGTTCGAAGATTTAACACAAAGCTGGTGTTTAAATCTGATCGTTGAATCCTGGGAGGTGTATGTTCACGGGGCTGACAGCTACAAATATCAGCGAGCAATTTCACCTTTAGGACTTTGTGTTCAACACAAACCTCGATCGATATGTCCTTCTAATTTTATCTATTTCTAATTTGGGTTATTTCGTTTATTCTGCAGTTACTATTTCTAACAATCTAAAGGTGAAATTCGTTGTTATTCTACAACCTGCTATGGAAAATCCTAATGCAAAATACTCTGAAAAACCTGAATTGTTTGATGGAAAGAATTTTAAGAGATGGCAAATGAAACTGCAATTTTACCCAACAACTCTTAAGGTCTATGACGTTATTGCATCTGATAGACCTTCTGTACCTGAAGAACTAGTTGTTTGGAAACAAAGAGATTATATGTGTAGGAATTATATTCTGAATTTTCTCTGCCTTGAAGTGTATGATGTTTACTGGTCATGTCCTATTGCTAAAGAATTATGGAACTTACTGGAAAAAAAATATGCAACTGAAGATGCTGGGTCTAAAAAATTTGTGGTTGGAAAATTTTGGGATTTTAAAATGGAAGATAATAAATCTTTTGTGTCGCAACTGGAAGAACTATGAATTATTATTCATGAAATTATGGCCGAGGGTTATAGTATATGTGAGGGTTTTCAGGTTTCAGCTATAATTGAAAAACTGTCACCGTCTTGGAAAGATTACAAAAACGGTCTGAAACATAAGAAAAAGGAAATGTCACTAGAAGATTTGATAGTTCTTTTGAGAATTGAGGAAGATAATAGGAATGCAGAACTTAGGGAGAAAAATTCTGAATTCAGTTCTAAGGCTAATTTGGTAGAGGAAAAATCAAATGGAAACCAAAAACAGAACCAGTCCAAGCCTAACCATTCAAACCAGAAACATGGGCACCATAAACCAAACCAGAATTCGAGGTCCAACCATAAATTAAACCCTAACGATAAGAATAAAAATTGTAAACCTTAGTTTAAATCTAAACCTGCAGGTCAATGCTATGTATGTGGAAAACCAGGTCATTACGCTAAAGATTGCAAGTTTAGGAAGAGTCAAGATGTGAAGCCTCAAGCAAATGTAACCGAGGAGGGTAACTTTTCTGCTGTTGTGATCGAGACAAACATTGTGAGTAACATGACAGACTGGTGGATTGATTCTGGCGCCACCAAACATATTTGCGGCATGAGAGGTGTCTTCACTACCTTCACTGCTATGGGTGGGGATAAACGTTTGTACATGGGAAACTCTTCTTCGTCTAAGGTTGAGGGCAAGGGAACCGTAGTTTTAAAGTTCACTTGTGGAAATGTTCTCACATTGAATGATGTTTTGTATGTCCCTGAGGTTAGGAAGAATCTGGTGTCCGGTTTTGTCTTAGTTAAGAAGGGTTTTTAAATTTTTCTAGAGAGTGATAAGGTAGTTGTGACTAAGGGAGGTGCTTTTGTGGGGAAAGGTTATGTTCATGAGGGTCTTTTCAAACTAAATGTAACCGTGGATGATAATAATAAAACATCTACTTCTTCTGCTTATTTGATTGACTCTTGTGATATGTGACATTTTAGACTTGGTCATGTAAATAAGGCATCCATTAAAAAATTAATGTTTTTGGGAAACATACCAAAATCTGATATTTCTACCAACTCTAAATGTGAAATATGTGTTGAATCAAAATATGCTAAAAAACCTTTTCCAATTGTCGAAAGAAGTCCAACTGTTTTAAGTTTAATACATTCTGATCTTTGTGATTTAAAAGGTTATGTAACACGTGGTGGAAATAAATATTTTGTTACTTTTATTGATGATTACTGTCGTTATTGTTATATTTATCTCCTTACGAGTAAAGATGAGTGTTTCTCAAAATTTATTTCTTATAAATTAGAAGTTGAAAAACAATTGGAGAAATCCATTAAAACATTAAGATCAGATAGGGGAGGAGAATACACCGGTGATCTTGATAAATATTGTAAAGAAAATGGAATAATTCATCAAGTTACTCCTCCTTATTCACCCCAATCTAATGGTGTAGCTGAAAGAAAAAACAGAACTCTTAAGGATATGGTAAATTCTATGTTAAGCACTTCGGGATTACCTTATAATATGTGGGGTGAGGCACTTCTTACTGCTTGTTATATTCTTAATAAAATACCTTTTAAGAAAAATGACAAAACTCCTTATGAAATGTGGAAAAATAGAAAACCTTCTTATAAACACCTTAAAGTGTGGGGGTGTCTTGCTAAGGTTTCAATACCAGTACCTAAGAGAACTAAACTTGGCCCAAAGACTGTTGATTGTGTTTTTATAGGTTATGCTAAAAACAGTAATGCTTATAGGATTCTTGTAATTGATTCTAAAAATTAATATGTGGATAAAAACACTATTTTTGAATCAAGAGATGCTGAATTTTATGAGGACAAATTTCCTTTTAAAGTGAGAAGTGATGGAACTAGTAGTTCTGTTCCAGTGGGTCCTAGTGTTAGAAATGTAACTCCGAATTCAGAAGAAATTGAAATTAGAAAAAGTAAAAGACCTAGGATAGCTACTTCTTTTGGTCCTAAATTTTTAACATACTTAATGGAAAATGACCCCGTCACTTTTAGTGAGGCAATGTCCTCACCCGATTCTATATTTTGGAAAGAAGTTATTAATAGTGAATATGATTTTATTATTTCTAACAACACGTGGGAGTTAGTTGACTTGCCTGAAGGATGTAAAACTATTGGATGCAAATGGATTTTTAAAAAGCAATTAAAATCTGATGGTTCTACTGATAAATTTAAGGCAAGATTGGTAGCTAAAGGCTATAGGAAAAAGGAAGGAATTGATTTTTTTAATACTTACTCTCCTGTTACTAGAATTACATCTATTAGTCTATTAATTGCTATTGCCTCATTACATAATCTGATAATTCATCAAATGGATGTTAAAACGGCTTTTTTGAATGGAGAACATGAAGAAGAAATTTATATGGATCAACCCGAGGGGTTTGTAGTCCAAGGCCGAGATCAAAAAGTTTGTAGACTTAAAAAAATATTTATATGAACTAAAACAAGCTCCTAAACAATGGCATGAAAATTTTGATCATGTAATGATCTCTAATGGTTTTAACGTTAATGAAGCGAACAAATGTATTTATAGCAAATTCAAGGATAGTTCTGATTTGATTATTTGCTCATATGTGAATGATATGCTTATTTTTGGAACTGATATGGATGTGGTTAGTAAAACTAAACGTTTCCTTAATAAAAAATTTGATATGAAAGATTTGGGTGTTGCTGATGTTATACCTGGAATTAAAATCATTAAAAATTATGAAGGAATTGTTTTAACCCAATCTCATTATGTAGAGAAAGTTCTTAGAAAATTTGAACAATTTAATTGTATTCCTACTAAAACACCTTACGACCCTAGTTGTCACTTAAGGAAACATTCGTGTCCTGGTGTATCATCATTAGAATATTTTAGAGTTATACGTAGTCTAATGTATCTTAAGAACTGCACTAGACCTGATATTGCATATGCTGTGGGTAGACTTAGCAGATACACTTGTAATCCTAATAATGAACATTGGAATGCTTTAATTAGAGTTTTGAGATATCTAAAATACACAATAAACTATGGTATTCATTATATTAGATATCCTGCTATAATTGAAGGCTTTTGTGATGCTAATTGGATTTCTGATAATGATGAATGTAAGTCTACGAGTGGCTATATTTTTGCCTTAGCAGGAGGCGCTATATCTTGGAAATCTACCAAGCAAACGTGCATAGCTAGATCCACTATGGAGTCAGAGTTTATAGCGTTGGATAAAGCAAGTGAATAGGCTAAATGGTTAAGGAACTTCATATTAGATATTCATTTGTGGCCTAAACCAGTTCCAGCCTTCTCTATTCACTGTGATAGTCAAGCAGTGATCGCAAGAGCACATAATAACTCCTACAATGGAAAGTCTAGGCATATTAGGAGAAGACACAACACAGTGAGACAACTGTTAAAAGATGGAGTTATAGCAATCGACTATGTCAAGTCAAAGGAAAATCTGGCGGATTCATTGACTAAAGGGCTTGCTAGAGAGCTAGTTTATCAAACATCGAGGGGAATGGGCCTAAAGCCTATTAATATCTAAATCACCTATAATGGAAACCCAACCCATATGACTGGAGATCCCAAGATCTGGGTTCAATGGGATAATAAAGTTATACGAGTGATTTGTGGGGGTACAAATTTAAGTTTTACTTAAAACCCATTCCTATGATGTAGTACCTCGGTATCGATGGAGGATGAGATTTAATCTCTTAATCCTTTCTATAGCCGTTATTCAGTGGAGTGTGAGATATAGTATACTCTTGATAGAAGCACCTATATGAGTGTGGTAGTGGGGCAGCTTCCTATGAGAATTAAGGCTGATTCTCTAGAGCACTCAAGAAACCTGGGCATGCTCAAGGCCGAAACGAGCACAACTGTGGGAACTCGATGATGATTTTTGGGAGTCACTTGTGTGTTCTATTGACTTAATGTTACAACAACGGTGATAAAGTTCAAGACATTAGTTCACTATCAACTGGTAAACTCAATAGATCAACATAAAGCAAAGGTTCAAGTCGACTGACACCTTTGCCTTATACGTCACTCCATATGATACTCTAGAGCGTCGTTTTATTTAATTTATTTACTTCATTCATGTGGGGGATTGTTGGGTATATATATTAGTATATATATTTATTTTGAATAAAGTAAATAAGTTTGTGGGAGTGGCCAAGTGGTAAGTTAGTGGGGGCGTGTGCATGAGGTCTTGGGTTCAAATCCTAGGGAGCACACTAATTATTAAGGTTCAAAGATTGGGCCTTGGGCTCTTGGGGATTTCTAATGTGCATTAAATCTTTTCAAAATAATTTTAATTTTAAATCGTTTTAAGTCTTTGACTGTTTCTTCCAATATAGATGTTAGTGGACATATTAGTGGGATAGTTGGCTAAAACCACTACCCACATTTTTTTACCAAAATTCTGCATAAAACAAATGCTACAGCTTTGAGAAAACAACACAGAACAAATTAATCTCCCTCACATTTTTTTGCAAATATAATTTTGCTTCTTTCTACTTTTCTTTAATTTTTTGGGTGCTGGAGTATCCTGAGAGTTCGAAGATTTAACACAAAGCTGGTGTTTAAATATGATCGTTGAATCCTGGGAGGTGTATGTTCACGAGGCTGATAGCTACAAATATCAACGAGCAATTTCACCTTTAGGACTTTGTGTTCAACACAAATATCGATCGATAAGTCTTTCTAATTTTATCTATTTCGAATTTGGGTTATTTCGTTTATTCTGCAATTACTATTTCCAACAATCTAAAGGTGAAATTCGTTGTTATTCTACAACCTGCTATGGAAAATCCTAATGCAAAATACTCTGAAAAACCTGAATTGTTTTATGAAAATAATTTTGAGAGATGGCAAATGAAACTGCAATTTTACCTAACAACGCTTAAGGTCGTTGACGTTATTGCATCTGATAGACCTTATGTACCTGAAGAACTAGTTGTTTGGAAACAAAGAGATTATATGTGTGGGAATTATATTCTGAATTGTCTCTGCCTTGAATTGTATGATGTTTACTGGTCATGCCCTACTGCTAAAGAATTATGGAACTTACTGGACAAAAAATATGCAACTCAAGATGTTGGGTCTAAAAAATTTGTGGTTGGAAAATTTTTGGATTTTAAAATGGAAGATAATAAATCTATTGTGTCGCGACTGCAAGAACTACAAATTATTATTCATGAAATTCTCGCCGAGGGTTATAGTATATGTGAGGGTTTTCAAGTTTCAGCTATAATTGAAAAACAGCCACCGTCTGGGAAAGATTACAAAAACGGTCTGAAACATAAGAAAAAGGAAATGTCACTAGAAGATTTGATAGTTCGTTTGAGAATTGAGGAAGATAATAGGAATGCAGAACTTAGGGAGAAAAATTCTGAATTCAGTTCTAAGGCTAATTTGGTAGAGGGAAAATCAAATGGGAACCAAAAACAAAACCAGTCCAAGCCTAACCATTCAAACCAGAAACATGGGCACCATAAACCAAACCAGAATTCGAGGTCCAACCATAAATTCAAACCTAACGATAAGAATAAAAATTCTAAACCTCGGTTTAAATCTAAACCTGCAGGTCAATGCTATGTATGTGGAAAACTAGGTTATTACGCTAAATATTGCAAGTTTAGGAAGAGTCAATATGTGAAGCCTCAAGCAAATGTAACCGAGGAGGGTAACTTTTCTGCTGTTGTGACCGAGGCAAACATTGTGAGTAACATGACAGACTGGTGGCTTGATTCTGGGGACACCAAACATATTTGCAGCACGAGAGGTGCCTTCACTGCTACAGGTGGGGATGAACGTCTGTACATGGGAAACTCCTCTTTGTCTAAGGTTGAGGGCATGGGAACCGTAGTTTTAAAGTTCACTTCGGGAAATGTTCTCACATTGAAAGATGTTTTGTATGTCCCTGAGGTTAGGAAGAATCTGGTGTACAGTTTTGTCTTAGTTAAGAAGGGTTTTAAAATTGTTCTAGAGAGTGATAAGGTAGTTGTGACTAAGGGAGGTGCTTTTGTGGGGAAAGGTTATATTCATGAGGGTCTTTTCACACTAAATGTAATCGTGGATGATAATAATAAAACATCAACTTCTTCTGCTTATTTGATTTACTCTGGTGATATGTGGCATTTTAGACTTGGTCAAGTAAATAAGGCATCCATTAAAAAACTAATGTTTTTGGGAAACATACCAAAATCTGATATTTCTACCAACTCTAAATGTTAAATATGTGTTGAATCAAAATATGCTAAAAAACCTTTTCCAGCTGTCGAAAGAAGTTCAACTGTTTTAAGTTTAATACATTCTAATCTTTGTGATTTAAAAGGTAATGTAACACGTGATGGAAATAAATATTTTGTTACTTTTATTGATGATTACTCTCGTTATTGTTATATTTATCTCCTTACGAGTAAAGATGAGTGTTTCTCCAAATTTATTTCTTATAAATTAGAAGTTGAAAAACAATTGGAGAAATCCATTAAAACATTAAGATCAGATAGGGGAGGAGAATACACCGGTGATCTTGATAAATATTGTAAACAAAATGGAATAATTCATCAAGTTACTCCTCCTTATTCACCCCAATCTAATGGTGTAGCTGAAAGAAAAAACAGAACTCTTAAGGATATGGTAAATTCTATGTTAAGCACTTCGGGATTACCTTATAATATGTGGGGTGAGGCACTTCTTACTGCTTGTTATATTCTTAATAAAATACCTTTTAAGAAAAATGAAAAAACTCCTTATGAAATGTGGAAAAATAGAAAACCTTCTTATAAACACCTTAAAGTGTGGGGGTGTCTTGCTAAGGTTTCAATACCAGTACCTAAGAGAACTAAACTTGTCCCAAAGACTGTTGATTGTGTTTTAATATGTTATGCTAAAAACAGTAATGCTCATAGGTTTCTTGTAATTGATTCTAAAAATCAATATGTGGATAAAAATAATATTTTTGATTCAAGAGATGCTGAATTTTATGAGGACAAATTTCCTTTTAAAGTGAGAAGTGAGGGAACTAGTAGTTCTGTTCCAGTGGGTCCTAGTGTTAGAAATGTATCTCCAAATTCAGAAGAAATTGAAATTAGGAAAAGTAAAAGATCTAGGATAGCTACTTCTTTTGGTCCTGAATTTTTAACATACTTAATGGAAAATGACCCGTCACTTTTAGTGAGGCAATGACCTCACCTGATTCTATTTTTTGGTAAGAAGCTATTAATTGTGAACATGATTCTATTATTTCTAACAACACGTGGGAGTTAGTTGACTTGCCTAAAGGATGTAAAACTTTTGGATGCAAATGGATTTTTAAAAAGAAATTAAAAGATGATGGTTATACTGATAAATTTAAGGCAAGATTGGTAGCTAAAGGCTTTAGGCAAACGGAAGGAATTGATTTCTTTGATACTTACTCTCAGGTTACTAGAATTACATCTATTAGGCTATTAATTGCTATTGCCTCATTACATAAACTGATAATTCATTAAATGGATGTTAAAACGGCTTTTTTGAATGGAGATCTTGAAGAAGAAATTTATATGGATCAACCCGAGCGGTTTGTAGTCCAAGGCCTAGATCAAAAAGTGTGTAGACTTAAAAAATATTTATATGGACTAAAACAAGCTCCTAAACAATGGCATGAAAAATTTGATCAAGTAATGATCTCTAATGGTTTTAACATTAATGAAGCGGATAAATGTATTTATAGCAAATTCAAGGATAATTCTGGTGTGATTATTTGCTTATATGTGGATGATATGCTTATTTTTGGAACTGATATGGATGTAGTTAATAAAACTAAATGTTTTATTAATAAGCAATTTGATATGAAAGATTTGGTTGTTGCTGATGTTATACTTGGAATTAAAATCATTAAAAATTCTGAAGGAATTTTTTTAACCCAATCTCATTATGTAGAGAAAGTTCTTAGAAAATTTAATTTAATTGTATTCCTACTAAAACACTTTATGACCCTAGTTGAAAGTTAAGGAAACATTCGGGTCCTGGTGTATCATCATTAGAATATTCTAGAGTTATAGGTAGTCTAATGTATCTTATGAACGGCACTAGACCTGATATTGCATATGCTGTGGGTAGACTTAGCAGATACACTTGTAATCCTAATAATGAATATTGGGATGATTTAATTTGAGTTTTGAGATATCTAAAATACACAATAAACTATGGTATTCATCATATTAGATATCCTGCTGTAATTGAAGGCTTTTGTGATGCTAATTGGATTTCTGATAATGATGAATGTAAGTCTACGAGTGGCTATGTTTTCGCCTTGGCAGGAGGCGATATATCTTGGAAATCTACCAAGCAAACGTGCATAGCTAGATCCACTATGGAGTCAGAGTTCATAGCGTTGGATAAAGCAAGTGAAGAGGCTGAATGGTTAAGGAACTTCGTATTAGATATTCATTTGTGGCCTAAACCAGTTCCACCCTTGTCTATTCACTGTGATAGTCAAGCAGCGATCGGAAGAGCACATAATAACTCCTACAAAGGAAAGTATAGGCATATCAGGAGAAGACACAACACAGTGAGACAATTATTAAAAGATGGAGTTATAGCAATCGACTATGACAAGTCAAAGGAAAATCTGGAGGAGCCATTGACTAAAGGGCTTGCTAGAGAGCTAGTTTATCAAAGATCGAGGGGAATGGGCCTAAAGCCTATTAATATCTAAATCACCTATAATGGAAACCCAACCCATATGACTAGAGATCCCAATATCTGGGTTAAATGGGATAAAAAAGTTATACAAGTGATTTGTGGGGGTACAAATTTAAGTTTTACTTAAAACCCATTCCTATGATGTAGTACCTCTGTATCGATGGAGGATGAGATTTAATCTCTTAATGCTTTCTATAGCTGTTATTCAGTGGAGTGTGAGATACAGTATACTCTTGATATAAGCACCTATATGAGTGTGGTAGTGGGGCCGCTTCCTATGAGAATTAAGGTTGATTCTCTAGAGCACTCAAGAAACCTGGGCATGCTCAAGGCCGAAACGAGCACAACTGTGGGAACTCGATGATGATTTTTGGGAGTCACTTGTGTGTTCTATTGACTTAAGTTTACAACAACGGTGAAATAGTTCAAGACATTAGTTCGCTATCAACCGGTAAACTCAATAGATCAACACAAAGCAAAGGTTCAAGTCGACTGACACCTTTGCCTTATACGTCACTCCTTATGATACTCCAGAGCGTCGTTTTATTTAATTTATTTACTTCATTCATGTGGGGGATTGTTGGGTATGTATATTAGTATATTTATTTATTTTAAATAAAGTAAATAAGTTAGTGGGAGTGGCCAAGTGGTAAGTTAGTGGGGGTGTGTGCATGAGGTCTTAGGTTCAAATCCTAGGGAGCACACTAATTATTAAGGGTCAAAGATTGGGCCTTGGGCTCTTGGGGATTTCTAATGTGCATTAAATCTTTTCAAAATAGTTTTAATTTTAAAACGTTTTAAGTCTTTGACTGTTTCTTCCAATATAGCTGTTAGTGGAGATATTAGTGGGTTAGTTGGCTAAAACCACTACCCACGTTTTTTTACCAAAATTCTGCTTAAAACAAAGGCTACAGCTTTGAGAAAACAACATAGAACAAATCAATCTCTCTCACGTTTTTCTGCAAAAATAATTTTGCTACTTTCTACTTTTCTTTAATTTTTTGGGTGCTGGAGTATCATGAGAGTTCGAAGATTTAAAACAAAGCTGGTGTTTAAATCTTATCGTTGAATCCTTGGAGGTGTATGTTCACGAGGCTGACAGCTACAAATATCAGGGAGCAATTTCACCTTTAGGACTTTGTGTTCAACATAAACCTCGATCGATAAGTCCTTCTAATTTTATCTATTTCGAATTTGGGGTATTTCGTTTATTCTGCAATTACTATTTCAACAATCTAAAGGTGAAATTCGTTGTTATTCTACAATCTGCTATGGAAAATCCTAATGCAAAATACTCTAAAAAAACCGAATTGTTTGATGGAAAGAATTTTAAGAGATGGCAAATGAAAATGCAATTTTACCTAACAACTCTTAAGGTCGTTGACGTTATTGCATCCGATAGACCTTCTGTACCTGAAGAACTAGTTGTTTGGAAACAAAGAAATTATATGTGTAGGAATTATATTCTGAATTGTCTATGCCTTGAACTGTATGATGTTTACTGGTCATGTCCTATTGCTAAAGAATTATGGAACTTACTGGGCAAAAAATATGCAACTGAAGATGCTGGGTCTAAAAAATTTGTGGTTGGAAAATTTTTGGATTTTCCAATGGAAGATAATAAATCAGTTGTGTCGCAACTGGAAGAACTACAAATTATTATTCATGAAATTCTCGCCGAGGGTTATAGTATATGTGAGGGTTTTCAGGTTTCTGCTATAATTGAAAAACTGCCACCGTCTTGGAAAGATTACAAAAACGGTCTCAAACATAACAAAAAGGAAATGTCACTAGAAGATTTGATAGTTCGTTTGAGAATTGAGGAAGCTAATAGGAATGCAGAACTTAGGGAGAAAAATTCTGAATTCAGTTCTAAGGCTAATTTGGTATAGGTAAAATCAAATGGAAACCAAAAACAGAACCAGTCCAAGCCTAACCATTCAAACCAGAAACATGGGCACCATAAACCAAACCAGAATTCGAGGTCCAGCCATAAATTCAAACCTAACGATAAGAATAAAAATTCTAAACCTCAGTTAAAATCTAAACCTGCAGGTCAATGCTATGTATGTGGAAAACCAGGTCATTACGCTAAAGATTGCAAGTTTAGGAAGAGTCAAGATGTGAAGCCTCAAGAAAATGTAACCGATGAGGGTAACTTTTCTGCTGTTGTGATCGAGGCAAACATTGTGAGTAACATGACAGACTAGTGGCTTGATTCTGGTGCCACCAAACATATTTGCGGAACGAGAGGTGCCTTCACTACCTTCATTGCTAAGGGTGGGGATGAACATCTGTACATGGGAAACTCCTCTTCGTCTAAGGTTGAGGGCAAGGCAACCATAGTTTTAAAGTTCACTTCGAGAAATGTTCTCACATTGAAAGATGTTTTGTATGTACCTGAGGTTAGGAAGAATCTGGTGTCCGGTTTTGTCATAGTTAAGAAGGGTTTTAAAATTGTTCTAGAGAGTGATAAGGTAGTTGTGACTAAGTGAGGTGCTTTTGTGGGGAAATGTTATGTTCATGAGGGTCTTTTCAAGAAAAATGTTACCGTGGATGATAATAATAAAACATCTACTTCTTCAGCTTATTTGATGTACTCTTGTGATATGTGGCATTTTAGACTTGGTTATGTAAATAAAGCATCCATTAGAAAATTAATGTTTTTGGGAAACATACCAAAATCTGATATTTCTACCAACTCTAAATGTGAAATTTGTGTTGAATCAAAATATGCTAAAAAACCATTTCCAATTGTCGAAAGAAGTTCAACTATTTTAAGTTTAATACATTCTGATCTTTTTGATTTAAAAGGTTATGTAACACGTGTTGGAAATAAATATTTTGTTACTTTTATTGATGATTACTCTCGTTATTGTTATATTTATCTCCTTACGAGTAAAGATGAGTGTTTCTCAAAATTTATTTCTTATAAATTAGAAGTTGAAAAACAATTGGAGAAATCCATTAAAACATTAAGATCAGATAGGGGAGGAGAATACACCGGTGATCTTGATAAATATTGTAAACAAAATGGAATAATTCATCAAGTTACTCCTCCTTATTCACCCCAATCTAATGGCGTAGCTGAAAGAAAAAATAGAACTCTTAAGGATATGGTAAATTCTATGTTAAGCACTTCGGGATTACCTTATAATATGTGGGATGAGGCACTTCTTACTTCTTCTTATATTCCTAATAAGATACCTTTTAAGAAAAATGACAAAACTCCTTATGAAATGTGGAAAAATAGAAAACCTTCTTATAAACACCTTAAAGTGTGGGGGTGTCTTGCTAAGGTTTCAATACCAGTACCTAAGAGAACTAAACTTGGCCCAAAGACTGTTGATTGTGTTTTTATAGGTTATGCTAAAAACAGTAATGCTTATAGGTTTCTTGTAATTGATTCTAAAAATCAATATATGGATAAAAACACTATTTTTGAGTCAAGATATGCTGAATTTTATGAGGACAAATTTCCTTTTAAAGTGAGAAGTGAGGGAACTAGTAGTTCTATTCCAGTGGGTCCTAGTGTTAGAAATGTATCTCCAAATTCAGAAGAAATTGAAATTAGGAAAAGTAAAAGACCTAGGATAGCTACTTCTTTTGGTCCTGAATTTTTAACGTACTTAATGGAAAATGACCCCGTCACTTTTAGTGAGGCAATGTCCTCACCCGATTCTATTTTTTGGAATGAAACTATTAATAGTGAATATGATTCTATTATTTCTAACAACACGTTGGAGTTAGTTGACTTGCCTAAAGGATGTAAAACTATTGGATGCAAATGAATTTTTAAAAAGAAATTAAAAGCTGATGGTTCTACTGATAAATTTAAGGCAAGATTGGTTGCTAAAGGCTATATGCAAAAGGAAGGAATTGATTTCTTTGATACTTACTCTCATGTTACTAGAATTACATCTATTAGGCTATTAATTGCTATTGCCTCATTACATAATCTGATAATTCATCAAATGGATGTTAAAACGGCTTTTTTAAATGGAGATCTTGAAGAAGAAATTTATATGGATCAACCCAAGGGGTTTGTAGTCCAAGGCCTAGATCAAAAAGTGTGTAGACTTAAAAAATCTTAATATGGACTAAAACAAGATCCTAAACAATGCATTAAAAATTTGATCAAGTAATGATCCCTAATGGTTTTAACATTAATGAAGCGGATAAATGTATTTATAGCAAATTCAAGGATAATTCTGGTGTGATTATTTGCTTATATGTGGATGATATGCTTATTTTTGGAACTGATATGGATGTAGTTAATAAAACTAAACGTTTTATTAATAAGCAATTTGATATGAAAGATTTGGGTGTTGCTGATGTTATACTTGGAATTAAAATCATTAAAAATTCTGAAGCAATTTTTTTAACCCAATCTCATTATGTAGAGAAAGTTCTTAGAAAATTTAATTTAATTGTATTCCTACTAAAACACTTTATGACCCTAGTTGAAAGTTAAGGAAACATGGTGTATCATCATTAGAATATTCTAGAGTTATAGGTAGTCTAATGTATCTTATGAACTACACTAAACCTGATATTGCATATGTTGTGGGTAGACTTAACAGATACACTTGTAATCCTAATAATGAACATTGGGATGCTTTAATTAGAGTTTTGAGATATCTAAAATACACAATAAACTATGGTATTCCTTATATTAGATATCCTGCTGTAATTGAAGGCTTTTGTGATGCTAATTGGATTTCTGATAATGATGAATGTAAGTCTACGAGTGGCTATGTTTTTACCTTGGCAGGAGGCGCTATATCTTGGAAATCTACAAAGCAAATGTGCATAGCTAGATCCACTATGGAGTCAGAGTTCATAGCGTTGGATAAAGCAAGTGAAGAGGTTGAATGGTTAAGGTACTTCATATTAGATATTCATTTGTGGCCAAAACCAGTTCCAGCCTTGTCTATTCACTGTGATAGTCAAGCAGCGATCGCAAGAGCACATAATAACTCCTACAATGGAAAGTCTGGGCATATCAGGAGAAAACACAACACAGTGAGACAACTATTAAAAGATGGAGTTATAGCAATCGACTATGTCAAGTCAAAGGAAAATCTGGCGGATCCATTGACTAAAGGGCTTGCTAGAGAGCTATTTTATCAAACATCGAGGGGAATGGGCCTAAAGCCTATTAATATCTAAATCACCTATAATGGAAACCCAACCCATATGACTGGAGATCCCAAGATCTGGGTTCAATAGGATAACAAAGTTATACGAGTGATTTGTGGGGGTACAAATTTAAGTTTTACTTAAAGCCCATTCCTATGATGTAGTACCTCTGTATCGATGGAGGATGAGATTTAATCTCTTAATGCTTTCTATAGCTGTTATTCAGTGGTGTGTGAGATACAGTATACTCTTGATAGAAGCACCTATATGAGTGTGGTAGTGGGGCCGCTTCCTATGAGAATGTAATAACCCTCGCTTATGAGAACATATTTTATGTTTATTTACTAGATATGGTAATTAGATATAAAATGTTGAGTTATGGATTGAGTACTAAATTAATGTAGAAAAGTTAAAATTTACCATGAAGTTGCATATTTACCGTAACTATAGGTTAATATTGCCATGTTATGTTGTATAATATCATAAGAATTAAAATGATATTATGCTCAATAATGAGACCGGAACTTAAAATGAATTATAAATTTTCCAAATGATAATTTGGAGGCCGTAGTTGAGTCCGGAATGTGCGAGATAATCAATTATTATGCCATATTGTATTTTGAGGTTTTTGGCACTTTTGACTGGTTATACCTTAAATATGCAGTTGCGTATTATTTTATCACAATATTGGTCAATTAAGTTAGAATTTTGACTAATGCCACGACTTAGTCGTACTAAGTCTTCTATTTTCCCAAGTTTCATTCCCTAAACCTAGAGAAAGCTTGAGAGAGGAAGTGAAAGAGTAGAGAAAAGAAAAGGGATTGAAGATTGAGGGAGGATTCTTGCTTCTACACAAGGAAAATCTGCATTTTGTCAATTGAGGCAAGTTTTCTACTTGCTATTTGTGGTCTTAGATAAATGATTTGTTATGATAATGATGTATTAATCATGGTTTAGCAATTTTTGGGTTTTCTTTGTGTATTTGTGGGTTTTGATCCATTGAAGAATGTTTTGGGATGTTTGATGGGGTTTATGGTAGTAGTTAGTAGCCTCTATGTTATGTTGGTGGCAATAAATGAGTTGGATTTGGGATTAGCTTGAAATAGGAAGATCTGGTTTGGTCTAGGACTGCAAAGACCGGTCGACCGCGGTTCTCAGACCGGTAGACCGGGCCTTCGGGAGAGGGCACACTGCTTTCTTTATAAGGCATAAAATTTATGGCGCGGTCGACCGCGGTTCCCTAACCGGTCGACCGGCCCTGCCGAAGTGACTTTCCGCTTTTCTTCCTAGGCAAAATCTTGAGACGCGGTCGACCGCGGTCTTGGGACCGGTCGACCGGTCCCCTGTTTTCTTCCCTAAAATTTTATTTTCATTTTTTAAATCTTTTCTTTTCATAGGGACTTAATGACCTTCTTAAATGAAGTAAATATAGTGTCTTAGAGTATTAGTTGAGTTTGGTCGACACCCTAGACTCGAAGGGGTTCATCTAGGGTTCATTTCAGGGGGGGTTTAAAGTAATGTTCAGGCATTTCTTCTCTCGTATGGTTTTATAATAATCTAGGAGATCTTAGAGTCAAATTTGAAGACTTTGGGAGTTATTGTGAGCTAGGTTTGACTTGATAGTCTATTATGAAGCCAAAAAGGAGGCTTTGGAAAATAATTTGGAGAGTCTAACTATTTATCGAGGTTGTTATGCTGACACGAAATACGTATAGTTCCAGATAATCTTAATGCATTTGATAAAATGTAAAATGGATAAAGTAAATGACAATTTACTAAATCAAATAATGAAAATTAATAAAATGGATGATACACACCTCTCTAAATACCATCTTAAGGGAAGTCCATGCGTGAGGTGAAGCCCCCTGGCTAATGAATGCACGGTGAATATAGTCCTAGGCCATATGAGCGCTTGTTTATATGTTTCTGCGATGGGTAGGAGATTCCGGGTGTGGTCTTGACTATCCCGCAGGCATATGGCCACTTCCCGACGTTTTGATAGGATCCCAGGTCGTCTTATGTTAGGCCCTGGAAGATGATGGTTATTTGGAGGCGCGCATAGAGGGGAAACCCGGACGGGCGGTCTTAGAATCGTTATATATACATATATACTTATAACTATTCTAATTATCGATTTGGACTCGATGGAACATTAATGCCACAAAGAGCAAAGTATATTCCACAAAGAGCATACAATTGAGATTAGTGCCATAAAGAGCACATAATAATAATTGTATTCCTGATAAGGAATGGAAAGAAGATAAAGTGAAAAGTATGAAAGATGAGAACGGTTGATAAGTTTTCCTAATTGCATCTATAATCGATTCTTTCCTTGTAATCACTAAATTGCCTTAATTGTATCTTATTGTTACCATGCTAGAATACTACATTTATCATCCATGCTTATCTATTCTTCATTTTCATACGTGTCATTTATCTGGTGATCACATAAAATCGGGCTCTGACCGGTTCTTCTTTCTTGTTGTGCATATATATATATATATATATATTATATCCGTTCAGGTGTTCCGCTGCAAGGTCGCCCGTAATGAACTTCCTATTCTAGTGTTTTGAGGAGCCGTGACATTTTGCGGGTATCACGGGACATTTTGTGTAGACGCCTTCTTCATTGTTTTCTAGTTATGATCAGTCCCTACTCTGGCGTGTGGCCCAAACTGTTGTAATTGGATAATGGATGTATTAAGTATCACATGAAACTTATTGTATATTGTATGTATTTCATTGACCTGCGGTTCATTCGGTCCTTTCTTTTATTGTTGGTTTATATATATATATATATATGCTTGTGGGAGTTTCCACCCTCTTTCCAATTACGGGTTGTTGAAAATGCTTTATTTAAATCGTAAAACTAAAATTTTTGACAACCCGTTTTTCTGAAATACTGTGTGGTTATTCCGTATACTCTTTATGCTGTTGTGATGCTGAGGATGATTCCATTAATGATTCCTGTATTTTGGAGTATCGGGATGGCCACCCCTTATTTCGGATACCGGGTTGTCACAGATGGTATCAGAGCATTAGGTTCTAGAGTCTTTAGGATCTATGCGGACTCGTCACGTTTCATCGTAGCGTTCTTTGACATAGAGCATAATGTTAGGACTGTTTTGTTGCTTATGTTTGCGATTTTCTGCTAGATAGATCATTTTATGTAATATTCTAACTCTATCATTTCTCTATCTCAGATGCCGTCTAAGAGAGGACGTCCCGCTCGACGTAATAGAGTTGTAGAGGATGAGGTTGGTCCTCCACCGCCACCACCGGGGAATATCAGTGCCGCAGATGTGGAAAATATAGTGGCCCAAGTTGTTAATGCAGCGATGACTGCAGTGGTACAACAAATGCCTCAAGCTCAACCACGGGGGCAAGAGGCACAAGTTCCTACGGGACCTTTTCCGTGGGAAAGAGTTAGACAGTCTTTCTTGAAAGGTCATCCCCCGGAATTTGATGGAGGTTCGGATGTGATAAGGGCAAATGAGTGGAAGAAAGACATGCAACGCCATCTTAGAATGGTGGAATGTAGTGAGGAGAAAAAGCAAATCCTTGTTACTTTCAAGCTTATCGGATCAGCCTTACATTGGTGGGAGTCAATGACTACACCCGAGCAAAGGGATACGATGTCGATCACTGATTTTTGGGCTTTATTTGATGGAAAGTATTTCCCTCCCGCAGTTCAAAGGGAGATGCAAAGAAAGCTTCAAGACGTAGTTCAGGGGGAGAGATCCGTGGAAGAGTATGAAGAGGAGTTCACCCGGCTAGCAAGTTTTGTGCCGGATGAAGTGACTACAGAAGCGAAGAGAATCTCCAAATTTGTGGGAGGTTTGCATTGGCAAATAAAACAACATTTGCTTGGAAACCCGACTTTACTAACCTTTGGGGATGTGATGAATGCAGCTTTACTTCATTGTCAAGAGCATAGACTATTTGTGCAAAATAATAAGAAGGCTGCAGCGATGGGGCAAGTGGGAAAACTCAGAGGTAATGGGACCGGAGGGGGAACATCTTCTTCGTCCCAATCCTCAGGGAGTAAGCAAAAGGAGAGGGACCCCCAACAAGGGGATTTGTCTAAACGCCAACGGTTTGGTGGGTTTAATGAGGGTGGAAATAATAGCAGACCGGGTCAAGGTGGACCACAACAACAACAAGGAGGTAGAGGTGGGAATGGAGGCAGAGGCCAGCACGACCGAGGTGCGGGGCAGAAACAATCAAGGGCGGAACCAGGAGAACGCGGCGAACAAATTTTTTCAGTACGGAGAGTTGGACCATTATAAGAGGTCATGTCCTCAGTTGGTTGGAGGGCATCTTCCTAGGTCCCCACAACATCCATATGTACAGTTTCCGCCCCAGGCGCCTATTCCGATTGCTCCTCCTCAGCAGGGGTAACTGCAGTATAGACGGGTCTACCATATTTAGGAGGTTATGCTTCCTCCAGCCCCTCCGGCACCGCCAGCGATCGAGGGTAAGTTTCTCATCCAAGGGCATCTGGATTGGGTACTATTTGATACGTGCGCTACACACTCTTTCATTAATAGGAGTTTTGCACAAACTATAGATTTGATAAAGTCTGCCGAGAGTACTTTCACTAGCGTTGAATCCTCTATGGGTGATGGTTCATTGATTTTCTTTGTTTGTAAAAACATAGGGATTAACCTTGGTAACTTGTTCTTTGATGCTGATTTACTCGTCCTTGACATGGTCGGGTATGATGTAATATTAGGAATGGATTGGCTAGTGAAATACCGTGCGATAGTAAATTGTTATGGGAAGAGTATAGTTTTTGCAGTTCCGGGACAAGAGATGTTCTTGGTTGTTATGCCTTTTATGGAAGGGAGTACGAGTGCTTATTTATATTGTATTGCGGAGGATGCATCTAGGGATGTAGTTGTTCCCCTGAATTCTCTTGCGATTATTAGAGATTTTGAAGATGTTTTTCGAGAAATACCGGGATTACCTCCAAGTCGGGAGATAGAGTTTGTGATTGATTTAATGCCGGGGACTCGACCGATTGCTAAAGCTCCATATCGTATGGCTCCTGTGGAGATGAGGGAGTTGAGATATCAAATCCAATAGTTATTAGAGCAAGGATTTATTAGGCGCAGTACTTCTCCATGGGGTGCTCCGGTATTGTTTGTAAAGAAAAGAGACGGTTCTCTCCGGTTATGTGTGGACTATAGGGAGTTGAATAAAGTCACCATCCGGAATAAATACCCTTTGCCTCGCATTGATGATTTGTTTGACCAACTTAGGGGAGCGTCGTACTTCTCTAAAATCGATTTGAGGACGGGGTATCATCAATTGAGAGTACGGGAGAAGGATGTATCTAAGACTGCATTTCTGACCCGATATGGATCCTATAAATTCTTGGTTATGCCATTTGGACTAACCAATGCTCCCGCTGTATTTATGGATCTTATGAGTAGGGTGTTTCGGGATTTCCTTGACCAATTTGTTATTGTATTAATCGATGACATCTTAGTCTATTCTCAGACAGAATCTGACCATGCTACTCACTTACGGTTGGTCCTGCAGAGATTGAGGGATCACCAATTGTATGCGAAGTTTGAGAAATGTGGCTTTTAGTTGAAGAAAGTTCAATTTTTGGGTCATGTGGTGTCATCCCAGGGTATATCGGTGGATCCTAGCAAGGTGATTGCTGTGAGGGAGTGGGTTCATCCCACAACACCCACCGAGGTTCGTAGTTTTCTGGGCTTAGGGGGTTATTACCGTCGGTTTATTAAATACTTTTCAAAAATTGCTAGCCCTTTGACGAATTTGACCCGAAAGGGAGTGAGATTTGTTTGGGACAATTCTTGTCAGACTGCATTTGATGAACTCAAAAATAGGTTGACTTCGGCTCCAGTCCTTGCATTGCCAAAATCGGGATTGGAATATCTAGTCTTCACCGATGCATCTCTTCAAGGGTTAGGAGGTGTTCTTCAGCAAGAAAGACGGGCTATTGCTTATGCTTCCCGTAAGCTAAAGCCTCACGAAAGAAATTATCCCGTGCATGACTTAGAGTTCGCCGCAGTTGTCCTTACCTTGAAGATATGGAGGCACTATCTGTTGGGGGATAAGTTTAGTCTTTTCACGGACCATAAATAGCTGCAATATTTATTTTCACATAAGGATTTGAATATGCGTCAGCGTCGTTGGTTGGAGTTCGTGAAAGATTATCAATTTGATATCCATTATCATCCGGGAAAGGCGAACGTAGTAGCGGATGCCTTGAGTAGGAAGCCCGAGGGAGACTTAGCGGTTGTATGGAAAGCTAAGTGGAAAGAGCTCAGTCAGGAGGATTCAGTGGTAAGAGCATTTATGTCGGTAATGACCATTACTCCTACAATTGTGGCAAGAATTGTAGAAGCCCAGGGAAGAGATAAGAGTTTCCAAGACCATATACACCGATTATTGTCCGAGGGAGTGGAGTCCTACTCGATTAGTTCTGAGGGTGGACTACGCTTCCATGGAAGACTTATTGTTCCGGAAGGAGGGGACTTGAGACGAGCGGTGATGGCGGAATCTCTCGGGTCAAAATTTACGGTACATCCTGGTGGGGACAAGATTTACCAAGACATGCGCCGTCAGTATTGGTGGCCCGGCATGAAGAGGGATATTTTGGAGTTTGTATCTCAGTGCACTACTTGCCAGTTGGTTAAGATCGACCATCAGCGATCGACATGTTTGTTGCAACCGTTGGAGATTCCAGTGTGGAAATGGGAAAGCATTTCGATGGACTTTATTTCGGGCTTACCTAGATCACAGAGGGGTCATGATTCGATTTGGGTGATTGTCGATCGCTTGACTAAATCAGCACACTTTTTGCCCGTGCGTACGGATTTTGATACCGCTCGCTATGCCCAATTGTTCATCGAGGAGATCGTTAGACTTCATGGGGTACCTTTAAATATTATTTCTGACCGAGATAAAATATTTGTGTCCCACTTTTGGCGAAGTTTCCAAGAGGCAATGGGGACCGAATTGAAGTTAAGCTCTTCGTATCATCCCCAAACAGATGGCCAAACTGAAAGGGTAAATCACATATTGGAAGATATGCTCCGTATGTGCATGCTTGATTTCAAGGGTGGTTGGTAACAATACCTCCCATTGGTTGAGTTCGCTTATAACAACTCATACCAATTCACCATTGGAATGGCGCCCTACGAAGCTCTTTATGGTCGGCCATGTAGATCGCCCGCTTGTTGGTTGGAAGTGGGTGATAACAAATTTCCTGGACCTGAAATGATCCAAGACACTTCTTCAAAGATCGAACTCATTCGAAATCGCATTTGGATAGCCCAAGACCGTCAAAAGAGCTATGCCGATGCGTGTAGAAGACACGTGGAGTTGGAGATTGGAGATCAAGTCTTGGTGCGAGTGTCACCAATGAAGGGCATTAGGCGTTTCGAGAAGAAAGGGAAGCTGGCGCCTCGTTTTGTTGGACCTTTCCCAGTTATTGCGAAAGTTGGTCCTGTGGCGTACCAGCTTGCCTTGCCGGAGCCTTTACAACAAATCCACGATGTATTACATGTCTCCTCTTTGAAGAAGTATAAGAGATGTGAAGGTGCCCTTTGGCACATTCCTTTCGAGGATATTGATTTGCAACCCGACGTTTCATATGAAGAACAATCGGTTGCTATTCTTGAGTATGGAGAGCACAAGTTGAGGTCCCGCGTGGTGCCCTTGGTGAGAGTCCAGTGGAGTCATCACAATGCGAAAGAATCAACGTGGGAGCGTGTGGACGACATGCGGGAGAAGTATCCGCATCTCTTCTTATAAGGTACGTTTGAATTTTGGGGACAAAACTCCCTCATAAGGGGGGGAGTATGTAATAACCCTCGCTTATGAGAACATATTTTATGTTTATTTACTAGATATGGTAATTAGATATAAAATGTTGAGTTATGGATTGAGTACTAAATTAATGTAGAAAAGTTAAAATTTACCATGAAGTTGCATATTTACCGTAACTATAGGTGAATATTGCCATGTTATGTTGTATAATATCATAAGAATTAAAATGATATTTAGCTCAATAATGAGATCGGAACTTAAAATGAATTATAAATTTTCCAAATGATAATTTGGAGGCCGTAGTTGAGTCCGGAATGTGCGAGATAGTTAATTATTGTGCCATATTGTATTTTGAGGTTTTTGGCACTTTTGACTGGTTATACCTTAAATATGCAGTTACGTATTATTTTATCGCAATATTGGTCAATTAAGTTGGAATTTTGACTAATGCCACGACTTAGTCTTACTAAGTCTTCTATTTTCCCAAGTTTCATTCCCTAAACCTAGAGAAAGCTTGAGAGAGGAAGTGAAAGAGTAGAGAAAAGAAAAGGGATTGAAGATTGAGGGAGGATTCTTGCTTCTACACAAGGAAAATCTGCATTTTCTCAATTGAGGCATGTTTTCTACTTGTTATTTGTGGTTTAAGATAAATGATTTGTTATGATAATGATATATTAACCATGGTTTAGCTATTTTAGGGTTTTCTTTGTGTATTTGTGGGGTTTGATCCATTGAAGAATGTTTTGGGATGTTTGATGAGGTTTATGGTAGTAGTTAGTAGTCTCTATGTTATGTTGGTGGAAATAAATGAGTTGGATTTGGGATTAGCTTGAAATAGGAAGATTTGGTTTGGTCTAGGACTACAAAGACCGGTCGCCCGGACCTTCGGGAGAGGGCACACTGCTTTCTTTCAAAGGCATAAAATATATGGCGCGATCGACCGCGGTTCCCTGACCGATCGACCGGCCCTGTCGAAGTGACTTTCTGCTTTTCTTCCTAGGCAACATCTTGAGACGCAGTCGACCGCGGTCTTGGGACCGGTCGACCAGTCCCCTGTTTTCCTCCTTAAAATTTTATTTTCATTTTTCAAATCTTTTCTTTTCATAGGGACTTAAGGACCTTCTTAAATGAAGTAAATATAGGGTCTTAGAGTATTAGTTGAGTTTGGTCGACACCCTAGACTCGAAGGGGTTCATTTCAGGGGGGGTTTAAAGTAATGTTTAGGCATTTCTTCTCTCGTATAGTTTTATAATAATCTAGGAGATCTTAGAGTCAAATTTGAAGACTTTGGGAGTTATTGTGAGCTAGGTTTGACTTGATAGTCTATTATGAAGCCAAAAAGGAGGCTTTGGAAAATAATTTGGAGAGTCTAACTATTTATCGAGGTTGTTATGCTGATACGAAATACGTATAGTTCCGGATAATCTTAATGCATTTGATAAAATGTAAAATGGATAAAGTAAATGACAATTTACTAAATCAAATAATGGAAATTAATAAAATGGATGATACACACCTCTCTAAATACCATCTTAAGGGAAGTCCGTGCCTGAGGTGAAGCCCCCTGGCTAATGAATGCAGGGTGGATATAGTCCTAGGCCATATGAGCAGTTGTTTATATGTTTCTGCGATGGGTAGGAGATTTCGGGTGTGGTCTTGTCTATCCCGCAGGCATATGGCCGCTTCCCGACGTTTCCATAGGATCCCAGGTTGTCTTATGTTAGGCCCTGGAAGATGATGGTTATTTGGGGGCGCGCACAGTGGGGAAATCCGGACGGACGGTCTTAGAATCGTTATATATACATATATACTTATAACTATTCTAATTATCGAGTTGGACTCAATGGAACATTAATGCCACGAAGAGCAAAGTATATGCCACAAAGAGCATACAATTGAGATTAGTACCATAAAGAGCACATAATAATAATTGTATTCCCGATAAGGAATGGAAAGAAGATAAAGTGAAAAGTATGAAAGATGAGAACGGTTGATAAGTTTTCCTAATTGCATCTATAATCGATTCTTTCCTTATAATCACTAAATTGCCTTAATTGCATCTTATTGTTACCATGCTAGAATACTACCTTTATCATCAATGCTTATCTATTCTTCATTTTCATACTTGTCATTTATCTGGTGATCACATAAAACCGGGCTCTGACCGGTTCTTGTTTCTTGTTGTGCATATATATATATATATATATTATATCCGCTCAGGTGTTCCGCCGCAAGGTCGCTCGTAATGAACTTCCTATTCCAGTGTCTTGAGGAGCCGTGACATTTTGCGGGTATCACGGGACATTTTGTGTAGACGCCTTCTTCATTGTTTTCTAGTTATGATCAGTCCCTACTCGGGCGTGTGGCCCAAACTGTTGTAATTGGATAATGGATGTATTAAGTATCACATGAAACTTATTGTATATTGTATGTATTTCATTGACCGGCGGTTCATTCGGTCCTTTCTTTTATTGTTGGTTTATATATATATATATATATATGCTTGTGGGAGTTTCCACCCTCTTTCCTATTACGGGTTGTTGAAAATGCTTTATTTAAATCGTAAAACTAAAATTTTTGACAACCCGTTTTTCTGAAATACTGTGTGGTTATTCCGTATACTCTTTATGTTGTTGCGATGCTGAGGATGATTCCATTAATGATTCCTGTATTTTGGAGTATCGGGCTAGCCACCCCTTATTTCGGATACTGGGTTGTCACAGAGAATTAAGGCTGATTCTCTAGAGCACTTAAGAAACCTGGGCATGCTCAAGGCCGAAACGAGCCCAACTGTGGGAACTCGATGATGATTTTTGGGAGTCACTTGTGTGTTCTATTGACTTAAGTTTACAACAACGGTGAAATAGTTCAAGACATTAGTTCACTATCAACCGGTAAACTCAATAGATCAACACAAAGCAAAGGTTCAAGTCGACTGACACCTTTGCCTTATACGTCACTCCTTATGATACTCCAGAGCGTCGTTTTATTTAATTTATTTACTTCATTCATGTGGGGGATTGTTGGGTATGTATATTAGTATATATATTTATTTTGAATAAAGTAAATAAGTTAGTGGGAGTGGCCAAGTGGTAAGTTAGTGTGTGTGTGTGCATGAGGTCTTGGGTTCAAATCCTAGGGAGCACACTAATTATTAAGGGTCAAAGATTGGGCCTTGGGCTCTTGGGGATTTCTAATGTGCATTAAATCTTTTCAAAATCGTTTTAAGTCTTTGACTGTTTCTTCCAATATAGCAGTCAGTGGAGATATTAGTGGGTTAGTTGGCTAAAACCACTTCCCACATTTTTTTACCAAAATTCTGTATAAAACAAAGGCTACAGCTTTGAGAAAACAACACAAAACAAATTAATCTCTCTCACGTTTTTTTGCAAAAATAATTTTGCTACTTTCTACTTTTCTTTAATTTTTTGGGTGCTGGAGTATCCTGAGTGTTCGAAGATTTAACACAAAGCTGGTGTTTAAATCTGATCGTTGAATCCTGAGAGGTGTATGTTCACGAGGCTGACAGCTACAAATATAAGCGAGCAATTTCACCTTTAGGACTTTGTGTTCAACACAAACCTCGATCGATAAGTCCTTCTAATTTTATCTATTTCGAATTTGGGTTATTTCGTTTATTCTGCAATTACTATTTCCAACACTTTACACCAAATCAAACTTCACTCTCTTCTTTTTTTTTATTCAAAACATATTTTACTACCAACTAAAACAAATCTATTTGATAAAAATCAAAATTTTATACTTTCAATAATAAAAAAAAAAAACATTTTTGTATTAAAAAAAATATTCTTAATAAGTTTCTATTTTAAAAATATTTTTTTGCACTTTTTATAACCGTTTAAAAAAACATTTCAATTGTTTTAAAAACATAAATCTTATTTATTTTTTTATTAAAAAACTGTTTATAAAACGTAAAATTTGTTCCATTAAAAAACTGTTATCTTAAAAATGTGTTTATTTCGTTTAAAAAACAGTCTGCATCAGCGGGTATATATAGGCGGTCCAACCACCTATACATACCGCTAGCGCGGACCATTTTTTCGTACATGTTTGTCCGCGCCAGCGGTATATATAGGTGGTTGGATCGTCATACCGCTGACGCGGACCATTTTTTTTTAAAGAACAAAAATATTATTTTCAAAATAGTAGAAAAACACAGTTTTATTTAATAAAAAACACTGTTTTTTTTATACTATTTTAAAAATAATCTTTTTTTGTACTATTTTCAAAGTAATCTTTTTACCATTTTAAAATAAAATGGTCCCCGCCAGCGGTATTTATAGGAGGTCCGACCACCTATAGATACCGCTGGCGCAGACCAACATATACGAAAAAATGGTAAGCGCCAGCGGTAAGTATAGGTGGTCGGACCACCTATACATATCCGCTGACGTTGACCGTTTTTTTTAGTAAAAAATTGTTTTTTAAATAGTACAAGAAAACAATTTTCAGCGGAAAATAAAATTGTAAACAAAATAAACACATTTTTAAGAAAATACTTCTTTAAGGGAACAAATTTTAAGTTTTATAAACAGTTTTTAAATAAAAAAAATAGATAAGATTTACATTTTTAAAACAATTGAAATGTTTTTTTAAACAGTTATAAAAAGTGTAAAAAAATATTTTTAAAATAGAATCTTATTAAGAACAATTTTTTTTATAAAAAATATATATTTTTTTTTTATTATTGAAAATATAAATTTTGATATTTATCAAATGAATTTGTTTTAGTTGGTGATAAAACATGTTTTGAATGAAAGAAAAAGAGATAGTGAGATTTGAAGGTATTATAGTCATTTGATGTAAAGGTGGAGTGGGGTAGATTGTTTTGGAGTCGACATAGAGGGACCTTTCTAATTATATCTCACAATATGCGCTTGTTGACCACACCTGTTGTCCTTTCGAATGGTTTTGTTTCCACCTCATATTTATTTCTAGAGTGGTGCTACTCTTACCGAAGCGATTTTCCCCAATCAATTTAGGTAATATTTTTTCTTTGTTAAAATCAATTTTATATTTTTTTTAGGTAGTTTTTATTTTTGATAAAATCAATTTTACGTCCTATATAACAATTAAATCGTGATAGGTAAGAAGCGTTATGAGTTTTTTTCTAATAAAATCAATTTTAATAAATAAAAAAACATGTTTAATTTTAAGTCTTAGATTCGCAATTGATTAGTGTCGCTAACGCGAATCCACATTCAACAAATGATGTGGGTTCAGAAATGTACGTCCGCGTCAGCTGCACTAATCAATCACGAATCTAAGACATCAAAATTATGTTTATTATTTTTTTTATAAATGAAAAAAATATGTTTACTATTTTTTAATACACGTTTAGTCTAAGTTTTTTTATTTTGTTCCAAAATTTCCTTCACCACATAAAAACACTGAATGTGTGCCGCTGATGCGGACTTTAAAAAATAAGATAATATTAGATAAATGAGTGTTTGAGATTTTTTTGTAACAAAATAATTTTTTTTATTAAATAAATTTTAATAAAAAAACATATCCTGTTTAATTTGATATCTTAGCTTCGCGATTGATTAGTGCCGCTAGCGCGGGCGCACATTTAACGAATGATGTTGGTCCGGGAATGTAGGTTCGCGTCAGCGACACTAATCAATTGTGAATCTAAACATCCAATTAAACATGTTTTTTATTATTAAAGTTGAAACAAATATTTTTTTTTTATAAATAAAAAAAACTATGTTTACTATTAAAAAGTTCATCACCACATAAATAACAAAACTATGTTTCAAAAAGTCCCTCACTATATAACAACACTCAATGTGTGCCGATGGCGCGGACCTCTAAAAATAAGAGAATATTTGTTAAATTAGTGTTTGAGAGACTTTTTGATAATTGATCAATTAAATATTAGTTTAATGTAAAATGTATTAAATACCACATAAATAAAAAAATTATGTTCCAGAAAGTCCTTCACCACATAAAAACTCTTTATGTGTGCCGATAGTGCGAACCTTTAAAAATAAGAGAATATTGGTTAAATTAGTATTTGAGGAATTTTTGGAATAAAATAAAAAAAGAATTGGTCTAAATGTGTATTAAAAAATATTTTATGGAGTTTTTGATAATTGACACATTAAATATTAATTTAATGTAAAATTAAAGTAAGTTTAAAATAAATTATAACTCTAATTATTTATCAATCTAAAATTAATTTTAAAAAAATCTATAGAAATCTTTTAATTTTAGTTTAAAATAAATTATAACTCTAGAGATATAATTCATTAGTTTAAAAAAATAAATTAAGAGTCAAGATTATTTTGTCATCTAATGAAACTAAGGGTTGGAATTAGTTGGTAGAAAATCTGTAGCGTCCCATTCGGGGAGTCTATCCTTATTCTTATTTCTAACCACTCCGATTGAAATACCGTTTGATTAAGTCTATCCTTATTCTTATATCAACCTTAACGATGTCTGATCGGCCTGAATTTCGAAACACAACTTCATCATATATATAGCAGGAACATAGTCAAATTCCAACGCATTCCAACGGTCAGATCTCTGAGTATAGCCAAAAAGGTATATGGAAATTTACTCTCCTTGAGAATTTAGATATCTCTCAATTTTCTATATATTCATTATGTTGTCATTTTAGATTGTTGAATGATGGAAATCAGGGACAAGACCTAAATCTCCAACAGTCACTTAATATCAACCGTCCATTAAGATAGATATCCAAGAGTCTTTTTGACTCATGGTATTTAGAGTACCCTTTCATTAACCAAAGTGACTCTTAGAATTAATATAATTATGGAGAACATAAGGAAGAATTATACAAAATAATTCTAACAAATCAACCAATAATTTTTTTTATAGAAATTTAATTTACGGCTCTAGGACTTGTTCAATTTTTTTATCAAAAGTATCTTATTTGGGATACTTTTGTTAAAACTTTTCGCAAAAATCGAACTGAACACCAAAGTCGAAAATTGTCCAAATAGGAAACACATTCCACGCAAATACCAAATAATTACTATATTTACACAATGTATTAGTTGCTTCATAGTTATAATATGTTGTAAACTTTATTGAGTTAAGGATTGAAAAAGAAAATTCGAAATTGTTTATTATTATGAAATCAAAGGTCATCAATGGAGGGTCGAAATTGTTTATTATTATAAATTCATTTTTTTTCCAAAAAATAATTTTCTAGTTAATATATATATATATATAATAATGCTCTAGTGCGGACTAGTCCGCATTTTAAAAATGCGGACCGAACATGTGTCACCTAACGGTGTGCCTAGAAATTATCGCCTAAATTATAGGCACATTCTCTCTCTTTTCTGGGCTCACCATCATGTGACACATATCCGCGCCGCATTTTTAACATGCGGACTGGTCCGCACAAGGGCAGGGCCGTGTATATATATATATATATATATATATATAATTTATGTGTTAAAATACAACAAGACGAGACACTAAATTGTATTTTTTTTACATACCACAAACCAATTAAAAAAATTACAAAATGCGCTTATAAATTTTTTATTTTTTAACTAACAAGATCACGATTCGAAAAAACACTACGTGGCATAGAATCGTATTTTTTTCGAACCGTTGGCGCATACGATTGTTTTAACAAGTAAAAAGATTATTTTTAAAATATTAAAAAATCATCCGCGCCAGTAGTATGAAAAAAAATACGACTCCATGTCACATCGCTTTTTTTTTTGTTCGTGATCGTATTAGTTAAAAACTAAAAAATTCATAATAGCATAGTATAATTTTTTTAATTAGTTTGTGATAGGTCAAAAAATATGATTTCGTGTCATCACTTGTTGCATTTTAAAACATAATTTTATCCTCAATATCTATTTTTTTTTCTAGACTTTTTTTTTACCTTGAAAATTAATTTTTGAGAAAAAAATAAATTTATTAAGTGACAAAGCAAAAAAAAGTGGATAACTTAATGATGTGCCATCAGCCACATCATTAAATTTGTCTTTAAAGTCAATTAATCCTATCACTCTAGTATTATTGATTTTTGTATTATAGCGTTGCAGCTCACGTGGTATGACCACTTTGTTGAAAAAAAATTATCTGTTGTGGAAAAAAACTGCTTCAATAAGAGGGAATATGTATATACGTTAACTGCTTTGCAAAGAAAAACATTTCTTCATGGGCGTCGAGTGTACACTTACCCAAAGGCTTAGAGTAAAACTTACGTAGACTCTCGTCCGTTTGCAACTCAATTTTAACGATTGAAATTGAAATTAAAAGGTTAATTTAAATTTCATGAAATTGAAATTGATCTTTCAATTCCAACCCTTGAAATTGGATTGTCAAACGGACCCTTATAGTAAAACAAAATTTGTGAGATTTATTTTTTAGAAATCAATCCAAAACAAATTCCCATCGCATTTAATTGCGATTAGAAATATAAATTTTTTGGTCATTTTTATTTTATAAAAGAGACAGTTTTATATAATGTTTTATTTTATAAAATTATTTTTTAAAACTTGTACATTTCTTTTTGAAAAAAAATTGATGAGTTAGTGCTGCCGACCCAGATTCATGTCTATTAAATGATGTGAGTCCGCACCAGTGATACTAATCAATTGCGATTAGAAACATCAATTTTTTTGTCATTTTTATTTTATAAAAAAGACAGTTTTTGCACCACTTGTTTTTTTTATAAACTTGTACACTTTTTTTTGGAAAAAAATTGATGCGTTAATGCTGCTGGAGAGGATCCACATCTATTAAATGATGTGGATTTCCCCCAACGGCACTAACCAATTACGATTAGAAACATCAATTTTTTTGCCATTTTTATTTTATAAAAGAGACAGTTTTTATATACTACACTTTGGTTTTTAAAAAACAGTGTTTTTTTTAAAAATGGGAGGGCTGATTTTTAAAAATATAGAAAACATCAATTATAATTTTTTTAAATATAATTTTTTATAAAATAAAATAGTTTTTTTTACATAAAAAATATTTTATTAAAAGATATTACAAGCACTATAATATTTTAATTAAAAAACTGTTTTTCAAAATGAGAGGGCTGATTTTGTTTTGAATTTATGAATGATTTTTTATTTGATAGAGTTGATTTTTAAAAAAAGTGGTTCATAAATTTTGTCTTTATGATAAGGTACCAAAATTGGGTACAATTAAGGGGGTAGATGTAGTGAAGCTCAAAAGGCTTAATAAGCACTTGAAAATTTTGAGGTCACATTTGGTCCATAGGACCTGACCACACCAGTTGTCCTTCCGAATGTCACTTTTTCATGTAATTCCAAATTCTAATAATATCTCACATCACTAAATTTATTATTTTTTAATACATATTTAGTTTAAATTTTTTAACTTTCTTTCAAAAAGTCATTCACCACATAAAACACTGAATATATGTCGTTGATGTGAATTTTTAAAAATAAAATAATATTGGTTAAATGGGTGTTTGAGAATTTTTTGAAAAAAAATAAATTTGATTTTTATTGAATCAATTCTAATAAAAAAAATAACATGTTTAATTTGCTATCTTAGATTCGCGATTGATTAGTGTCGCTGGCACGGACGCACATTCAATAAATGATGTTGGTCCGGGAATGTACTTTCATGTCAGCGGCACTAATCAATCGTGAATCTAAAACATCAAATAAAATATGTTTTTTATTATTAAAATTAAAACAAATATTTTTTGTATAAATAAAAAAAAAAAACTATGTTTACCACTAAAAAGTTTCTCACCACATAAATAAAAAATCAATGTTTTGAAAAGTCCCTCAACACATAAAAGTACTCAATGTGTGCAGCTGGCGCGAACCTCTAAATATAAGAGAATATTTTTTAAATTAGTGTTTGAGGGGTTTTTTGATAATTAATCAATTAAATATTAGTTTAATGTAAAATTTATTTAACACCACATAAATAAAAATTTATGTTCCAAAAAGTCATTCTTCACGTAAAAATACTCTATGTGTGCTGATAGCACGAACCTTTTAAAATAAGATAATATTGGTTAAATTAGTGTTTGGGGAATTTTTGGAATAAAATTAAAAAAAATTTGACTAAATGTGTATTAAAAAATATTTGAGAGACTTTTTGATAATTGATACATTAAATATTAATTTAATGTAAAATTTACTTAACTTTAAAATAAATTATAAGTCTAGTTATTTAGCAATCTAAAATTAATTTTAATTTTTTTTATAAAATATCTTTTAATTTTAGTTTAAAATAAATTATAACTCTACAGATATAATTCATTTGTTTAAAAAAGTAAATTAAGAGTCGAGATTATTTTCTCATCTCATAAAACTAAGGGTTGAAATTAGTTGATAGAAAATCTATAACGTCCCATTCGGGGAGTCTATCGTTATTTTTATTTCAAACCACCCCGATTGAAATACCGTTTGATTAAAGAAAGTTTAAACTAAACGACACTTATTTATAACGTCCTATTCGGGGAGTCTATCGTTATTCTTATTTCTAACCACCCCGGCCAAAAACCCATCACATACAGAACTGGGTTTTTAACGCTCTCTTGCTCTGTGTGAAGCCTACACGATTGACAACTTTGTTGAAACTATGTCAAACTCATACTCAATTTTCAAAAGTAGTTAATATGAAACTATCCTGTAGATAGAGTGTGAAGAAGGGATCTCATCTTTTCAAACTCATACTCAATTTTTAAAAGTATTCAATATATCCTGTAGAGAGACTGTGAAGGAGGGATATCATCTTTCCCTTTCACGGTTATATTTTTACACAGCTTTTGTTTACACAACTTAGAAGGAAAGATACAAGTAAGAAAAGAAAATCTTGACAGATTAATACCAAGAAAAGCTATCTTTTGAATTTTCCCCCATGTGTTTTCTAAAGAGTTTTTTTTTTTCATTTTTAATTATTCAGTCGGTCCTTTTTATTTATTTCATTTAAATATTTAATCTATAGAACAAAGTATTCTGTATTAATTTATAGATTTTTTTTAAGTGACGCCTTGATTTATATATATATACGGTTGAACTTAATTATTTGTAAACATATATATGTGACTTTTTCTCATTTTACTTCTTTTAGCAGTGTTTGTATGGTCATTTTCAGTTGTGTTTTTTTTTCTTATAGTTGTATAATTCTATATTGCTCATAATATACATGTTTCAGAATTTATTGTAGGAACCTGTTATTGTAGAGAATTTATTGTCACTTTTAAAATCTTATGAAAGCTAGTAATGGAGATGTTAATAATGGTGTTTGTGATACTTATAATGGACATGTTTCAGAATAATGTAATAAATTTGAAAAAAATTAGTGTATTGCTTTTAAAGTATCATTTTATTTTCATTTAAACCATCCCATGGGATGGTTAAATAGAAAGTTAACCCAACAATAGAGATATAATTAAATTGGGGTGGTTAGAAAAAGTAAGTGGGTTGAAATAAAACCTTCATTATAAAAGTTCCTTTTGGGTTCTTAATTTTTCACTTTTGCTAGCAAGCGTTTTTAAGTTTATTTTTTTGGGTTGCTAGCTATATCCAAAGATGTTAATTTTGTGATACCCTGTCTAATAAAATACCGGGTGATCAATCCTGTACCAAATTAAAACAGGAGTCTCATATGGCTCGTTCTTAGCATTACTGTCGAAAACCAATTTAATTACTAATAACCTATTAGGCTGGCGTGAATATTTTATTTAACTAATCTTTTTAATCCAACCAACTAAATAAAATATTCACACGGTTTATATATACAACAACTGAATATGAAATAAAATAACCGAACAATCACTTTAACATAATACAACCAAATCAAATGTCGCACCAAAAGGCGGTAAAAGAATAGATAAATACAATTGGGCTTTCGTCTCGAGTGCTACTCCAATGTTTCCTATCGAGATCACAAGAATAGAAGCGTCTAAAGATAAACCTGCATGCATCCACAGCTGCTGCAGCAACGTCTGACTCGAATGAATCATCATCCAGGCGTCCCTGTGTCTGGACACCTATATATATATACATATATAGCAAGAGAGGAAATTAGAAAAAAAAAGGTCAGAGCCAGAGTTTGAAAATATTTTGCAAGTGCATAAATGCGATATTTTTAAAGTATGATTTATCTCATATTTAAATTGGTATCGCACTCCGATGAGATAGCCCTCACCCCTCTTCTAGTAGTGCACATCTATCGCATTCCTTTTAAACAACCTAGTTAATCTACCCTGCCTAACTAATTCGTTACACTAAATATCTGAAAATCCTAAATAACCCGAGTACAAAGGGTTAAACTTCTCGCCATTCCAACAGTGTGTGGGGTGTCTCGCGAAGCGAATTCCAAACAAGAACCCCCCCCCCCCCCCCCACCCCACCCGATACACTACTACCCGGCAATGTTGTTCGTTGAGATCCATTAAGCCCTCAGCATACAAGGTATATATGTAACTCATATATATATATATATATATATATAAATATATAAATATTTAGTTCGCACTAGAACCAATGATTCATATAAATCCGGATATATATACATCTACTGGAAATGGGACAATACCTTAACATTCTTTTCACCTTATATATAAGATCTCAACGAATATAATTATACTTATTACAATCACAAGCATAATAACCATCCCACCGAGCTATAACTCGAGGATGCAGTCTCATAGTACCTATCTGAATCCGGGTTTACTCACTAGACCTTGATACCAAGCCAAGCTCACTCAAGGTCATGGTAAGAATATAAACAACGGTGGAGGCGGTCATATTCCCTCTGCAAGTGGAGTATACACACATCGCACTCGAACGCGGGACAAGATGATCTTGGGATATACTCTCCCTGCTCCTCAAGCCAGGGGATTCACCCATATCGTGAAACCTCCCCAGATCGCAGTAGATAAATATATATATAATCTGGTAGTTCCAACCTTATGCCAAAGGAAAGCCCGTAGAACCCGCCTTTAAGATACAACTATACCAATCAGAGACAGATTTATATGTATTCGTATCATAATATATATATATATATATATATATATATATATATATATATATATATATATGTATATATATACATTAATCACATCGTAAATATAATCTATATCTCTCCTCAAATATATACGTGGCTATAACTGCGAAGTCTAATATAGCAATAGCCAATAACCCCGAATGTTTCCATTCGTAATAATATCTAAGTATTTGTACCCTTATAATACTAATACTTATAAGTATACTCTCATATAATATATATATATATATATATATATATATATATATATATATATATATATATATATATATATATATATATATATATATATATATATATATAACTAGTACCTTAATCACTTTTAAGGATTTATATCTATACCCGAATATACAAATTTGTACTAACAAGATAAGTATACTATCGACTTATCTTAATTCCATAGGTATCGCATCACCTATAATAACCGTCGTGAATAGACGTATCGGGTAACCGCTAAATCGTCTTTAGCCTATATCCCAAATTTCCTCCTAGTCGCCTCGTATGATTTTCTCAATCGATCGGCATATAATTACATTTTCTACACACACAGTTATCTATATATAATTGCCCGCTGAAATACTCCCTTGGGTGTTACTCGACCCGAACCCCCCTAAATAAATAAGTCCTGGGTTTTACTCAATCCCCCCAAGGTATACATCTCACTGCAATAATAATTTAGAAGTTCCCACTCTATTTTTGGGAACCCCTATTGTCTAATTCCTCAATTTATTTATTTTCCTTGAAAATATACATTTATTGCCACAGGATTATATCACCCTAATAGCTCTCATAAATTCCTCAAATGGCTAGATATTAATTCTCTAAATGAATCTTTATTTCCTCAATTAAATAAGCTTGAAAAATTAAATTTGGAATTTATCCCATTTGAACAACTCTAGCCGAAACTATCAAAAATCCTGAAGGGTCGATCGATCGACCCTTGGCCATCGATCGATTGATCATTCTGGACAGCTTCTTCTCTGAGAAGATGTTTCGAACATTAAAGCTTTCCCCCAAGCTTTTATCTCCTCTCCTAACATCCTCCGACCTCAATCAACGACATATACACACATAAAAAGGGTTCTAAACATCATAGAACCCATAACCAACAATCGATTTCAATAAATTCCTAAGTTTCCCAAATTATATATTATCCGGGGTTTATCCGTTAAACTTCCAAAAAACCCGATTTGATTCACAAAAACCCATCACGAAAATCTTTATAGTTATTCATTACCAATTATAATATGATATTTATGCGTTAAAAGAATTAAGCAAGTAAACACTTGCCTCGTGGATAAAATCCGACGACCTAGAGTCGAATTTCGCGGAGTTTGGTCGAAATATCCTTTTCTCTCTTCCTTTCTTCTCCTTTTTCTCCCACTCCCTTATGCCTTATATAGAGAGAAATAAGGGTTTATCCCTTATAAAACCAAAAATGACTCGTTTACTCAATTACGAGGCCCTAATGTTCCAAAAATTCTCTAAATCCAAACACTACTTCCTGATACTCTATTCTGACTATCTTCGCCATTCCGAAACCAATTGATAATACACAAATATTGCGTATTTCATCTCTCGAACCTACGCATTTTAGACCCTTCAGGTGCCTTAATCTCTATATTTAACGTCGTTAACCGGACAACCTCGGTTTATATTGTTAACAAGCTATATGAGGTTTAATTGGGATTTTTTAGGTATTTAGGTACTAAGAATGGAGTTCGGACGCATTTCACTCAAGCTCCGTACGCAATCGCACGTTCAAGGGCAATTTAGTCAATTCATATTTTTCTCACCTAGACCATCATCTTCACGAAAGTTGTATCTCTCCTCGTAAGCTTTGCGTGGCCGTGAACGGTGCGCAATTCGGATCCCTAACGAAGAAGTTACGACACTTCTGGCGAAAGAGAAAAATAATGAAACCAAAAGAGGGGAGAAGAGAAGGAAAAGGAATGCAAAGGGCTCACACCTGCTTGATTAGGGCTGTGTTTTGACCGGATCGGATCGAAAAATGACCTTTTGAAAAAAATTCCAATTTTTCCGAAAATAAAATATTTGTTCCAATTTCCTATCCAATTTTTTCGGAAAATCAAAAAAGTTTTCGAATTCTGAAAAATCGGAAAATCGGAAATATTCGGAAATTCAAAAAATATACTAAAAATTCAAAAATTTTGGAAATTCCAAAATTTCAAAAAAAATTAATATTGAATTTTTGATTACTCGAAATTCTCATTTTAAAGAAATCGAAAAAAGATTTAACCCAACATGTAAATATGTAAGGATTTAACCAATTTTTTCATTTGTATTCAGGATAGACTCCTTTTATAGAGGACTTTTTTGGGACTCTCTTCCTCTCTTAGCCGATGTGGGACACATGAGAATGTTTAAAAAAATTAGAAAAATTAGAAATTGGAAAATATTTTGGAAAAAATCAGAAATAATTCGAAAAAATCGAATCGGCATAGTTTCGGAAAAATAGGATCCAAAAAATCGGAAATTCAGAATGATTTCCAATTTTCCATCCGATTTTTTCCGAAAAATCGGAAATCGAAAACCTTATATACGTTCCAAAATAAAAAAATATCGGATCGAATATCGAAAAAATTGGAATGTTAGGAAAAAAAACACAGCCCTATGCTTGATCGATCGATCGATCAAAACCATCGATCGATCGATCCCCCTTTATTTCTGAAATCGTGGGAGACAGTGGGCTTGATTTTTTTCCATCGATCGATCGACCAAATGGGTCGATCGATCGATCCCCTGTTTTTTTTAGAAATTTTGCTTTTCTTTTCTTTTCTCCCAACATACTATATATGGGAATTTTGTTGTAATATCAGATATACTTAGTTTTAGAAGACATTTTAGGTTAGGGTTTGGTTTTGAGAGCTCATCTTCTTCTCTTCTTGGGGTGACATCCATTTGGTTTTGCAAGATTGAATTATTCATTATCATCTCCTTTAATATATTGCTGTTCTTTATTTTCCTTGCCTAGATAATTAGTTTTCATGCTTTATTAATTAGTTTACTTGCTTTATTTCTTGCTTACCGAGTTTAATTAGCATAAATTAGTTTAATTCATGTATTACCCTTAGATAAATAGGGTCGGGAATTCGTTTCGCCATTAACGGGCCCCGAGCTCCGAAAATTAGGTTTTGTGCAAAATTGCGTTTAATTGAACCTGCGCGTATTAAAGTCAGGTTGTTACTCGTTTAATTTTCTCTGTCATGCAACGTTAGTGTTTATAGCGATAATCCGAATTTAATCCGCGTGTGACAATTTTTCGTTAAATGTTTAATGTCGCAACTTTGGATTGAATTCCTTGTTGTGTGATGTTTATGCTTAATTGATTGTGTTGGTTAAATAGCTTTCAAGCCAGAATCTTGATTAGTATTTGTTTCGATCCGTATGGTTGGATGCTATCCCGATCCTCGCTTTTACTTCATTTAGACTTAACTTCTCTCTTTTCTTTTATTTACCAGCACACATCACCCTTTTGAACTTTTATTCCTGAATTGATAAATCGATTACGAGCTATACTAACATTCCCTGTGGATTCGATACCCAACTTACCGATATACTTGTATCGCAAGTGTAGTCGTAACTTAGGTTTTTTTGTATTAGGGCAGTGAACAGAAAACAACGATTGTGTCCTTAAACCAACACACTTTTCACACTTGATCAAAATGGCACCGTTACTGAGGAGTGCTTTGTTATAGATTGTAATTGTCTTATTAGTTCATAGTATTCTTTTTTTTTTTTGTATTTGTATTCTTTCTTTTAACCTTTTTTTGCAGGACTTCAACATTTGAGCGCCTACAAACCCTTGAATTTTGCCATGTGCACATCATCTTTGTGGAAATAGCCATCTCAAGCCTTTGTTGGGGATAAGCATGTCTTATTCCAATGCTTTCGGTAATAATTATGATATTTCTCAAAATCCCCGCACTCCTTTGACTTTTGGCCAATACTTAAAGTCCCAAAAAATTGCAAATTCAAAAATGACTTTGGACGATTATTACAAAAGTCAAGCTTTCGAGTGCGTATATTTTGAGGATAGTGATAATGATTTTGGGCCTCTAATTCCTTATAATAAGAATGTTGAAACTAAAGTTTTATCTTTCAAAATTCTTATAATAATGAGTTTGAGTATAGTTCCGGTAATAATTTTCAAACTTCTCATTTCCAATAATTCGCACCTCCGCTTATGACTTTCGGCTGGGGTTTGCTCATGCTTGAGAATGAGAGGTATGAAGACCGTTATCAGGAAGAAAATCGTTGTTGGGAGCAAGACTTGGATTTATTATTCGAATCCAATGACGATTTCTCTTCCGAGACTTTTGAAGTCGAGGAATGTTTTGAACCAAATGAGGATTTTATTCCTACTTTGGAACAAACCATTCTTGACTTGGCCCATGGTTTAATAGAGAATGAAAGTGAGGATGAAATGGATGTAGTATCCGTTTTCAATGAAATGATTTCGTCTTTGGATCCCAAATAAGAAAGTTTCATTGAAAATGATCCTATCTGTTTCGAAATTCCAACTTTGAGTGATGATAACTCATCTCTTGAGTTTGAATTTCTTTCCTCTCCCTTTTCATTCTCCGTTATCACACCATCACAAGTACCCGATGAATCGGTGCCAAACTTTAAAACGTTTAACCCTTTAACCGACGAGGAATACTTGCTCGAGTTGTTTTCCATGAAGGCATCTTTGACTCCATTTGCACCCCTTCCCATTCCAATTGAAAAATATTCGGGTGAAAATTCAGTTTTTTTTGTCCCCTTATGTATTTTTCACCCGTCCTATCCAAATCCCCCATCCTCCCTCCCAAATTTTCAATTGGGGATGTTTCATTTCTTTCGCCTTACACATGCCTTCCGTTGTTCAAACGGAATTCATATTTTTCGGAAGGCATGCTTGTATGTGAGGGTACACCAGTTATCCTCCAAAGTCAAATCATTTTTTCGGTATACCCTTAGCTATTTAGACTTCTAGTGTATAGTTAGTGTGAAGCCTAAATGGTAGGTTGTATATAGTTAGATTTTTATTCTTTCTTTTTATTTTTTCTTTCCTTTTAGTTTAATCTAATGTAATTAGTTAACTTTTTGTTATTTGTTTTTTCAATGCTCAGTACTAACTTATTTTGTATATTCTTCGGACTTGTTCTTATGGGGGTCGCTCCAATTTTGGGTAATGTCCCTATTTTCCTCTCTTTAACTTGGTTCTTAATTCACATTGAGGACAATGACAGGTTTTAAGTTAGGGGGTGTGGGATATTCTATCCATTTCTTTATTTAGTCCATGTTTTTGCTCACATGTTAGTTACTTAGTATGATTTTCTTAGAAAAATTTAAAAAATTCAAAAAAATTTTCTTTTTTTTTCTCCTTTTTTAGGCATTTTTGCCTTTGTTTCTGATGATAAATTTCAATAATTGCCCGATCTAACAGACAACTCAAGGATGCATGTTCTCGATTTTAGAAGTTATTAGACTTTAGTCCTCATATCATTGATATTATGAATAACTTCATGAATTAAACTTTAATCCCATGGGCACATGCGCTTTCTTGCCTTATTGATTTGGTTTAAGATTTTTATAACCCGATAATCTTTTGTTGCATTGTATATACTTACACCAAGTGAGATTAGAGACTTACCTTCAGTTGTGAGTGTATACACGATTCTTTCCTCTTTGAAAATGTTACAGTCGTTGGTAATCTCTTTATTCTTTCATTGACCGTTCATTAATTGAGTTCATATATGAAATGTGTTACTTGATCATGATTTTCATATATTGTTTTGACTTGAGAATTGCATAAACTTTTTAAAATGATCATAGGCCATCTTTGTATATCACCCATATGACCTTGACCTCACCTTTTATATGTTCCCTAATCAACCCACTTGAGCCTAAATACTAGCCTTTCATTTCATTACGTAAAATCCCCTAACCAACTCCATATTGGAGTTTTATACCATACATATTACCTTACATACCCTTGTTTGGATTGTTTACTTGGGATTGAATGATATTGTTATTTTTTGGTTGCAATTTGAGAATGAAAAGAGTGCGAAAAGAAGAAAATGTAGTGAAAAAGAGAAGAAAAAAACAAAGTGAAAACAAAAGAAAAAAGTGAGAAAAAGAAGAAAAGAAAAAGAAAGAGAAATTTGTATATATTGTCTATAGTGATTCAATAAGATTTGATTACTCTCCAATTGATATATCTAATGCTCGTTTGGAAATCATTTGTCCAATTTTGAAATTGCCCACTTTTTTCCATTATCCCAAGTTTCATCCCCAAACACCGTTGAATACGTATATACATCCCTTTCATTTCATAACCTTAGCCCCAAACCTACATTACAACCCTATTAAAGTCCTATGTGATCTTAAGTAGATGTAATTCAAAGGTTTAAATAGTTTTGATAATCTGTGAAAATGCATTTCGCCTCTTTTATATGTGCGGTATCTTTCACTGAGATTACAGTTTTTATTTTCTATATAGAGTTCTTCATTTGTGACATGTGCGCATCCTAGTTTCCATTTACATTTACTCTTTATGCCCGCTTGTCCTCTGTGTTACCTCCCTGTTTCAAGTGAATTCATTTGATGAGTATAATGCCCGTGAGGATTGACTTATATGCATGCTTTAATATTTAGTATCCGAGTTATTTAAGTTTTTTTCAAATCATATTTTGTGTGTGCTCGCTCCCCTCCCACATTTTAAGGATTCAATTCATTGAGGTGTATTCTATAATGTTAATAACTACGGACTTTTCACGTGAATTCGTTTGCTATGCTAATAACATGTTGAAATCTTATTCGTATTGTTGAGTTTGTCGCATGCTTGATTGGGCATATTTTGAGGAAACTGTATGATGCTTGTGGGTTTCATCCCTGAAAACCCTCACGAGACGACACTCGTCCACTAGGGTAACCTAGGGGTTTAACGGCTTATTGGATACGCTAAATGTAATCGAATCGCCCGCGAAAGTGGCCTTATGATTTTATACCATATTTTTGTACTTATACTGCTTTTGGTTTGCTTCTAGTTCTTGTTGCATCCTATTTCATTGCTAGGGACTAGCAATGTGTAAGTTAGGGGGTGTGATAATACGCAAATATTGTGTATTTCATCTCTCGAACCTATGCATTTTAGCCCCCTCGGGTGACTTAATCTCTATATTTAAGCCCATTAACCAGACAACCTCGATTAATATTGTTAACATGCTATATGAGGTATAATTGGGCTTTGGTAGGTATTTAGGTACTAAGAATGGAGTTCGAACGCATTTCGCTCAAGCTCCGTATGCAATTGCACGTTCAAGGGTAATTTAGTCAATTCACATTTTGGTCACCTGGCACATCATCTTCACGAAAGTTATATCCCTCCTCGCAATCTTCGTGTGGCCACAAACGGTGCACGATCTGGATCCCTAACGAAGAAGTTATGAAACTTTTGGCGGAAGAGAAAAATAATGAAACCAAAAGAGGGGAGAAGAAAAGGAAAAGGAATGCAGGGGGATCACACCTGCTTGATCGATCGATCAATCAAAACCATCGATCGGTCGATCCCACTTTATTTCTGAAATTGTGGGAGATAGTGGGCTTCATTTTTTCCATCGATCGATCGACCAAACGGGTCGATCAATCGTTCCCCTGTTTTTATGAGATATTTTGCTTTTCTTTTCTTTCTTCTTTTCTTTTATCCCAACATACTATATATGGGAATTTTGTTGTAATATCAGATATACTTCGTTTTATAAGATATTTTAGGTTAGGGTTTGGTTTTGTGAGATCATCTTCTTCTCTTCTTGGGGTGACATCCATTTGGTTTTGTAAGATTGAATTATTCATTATCATCTCCTTCATATAGTGTTGTTCTTTATTTTCTTTGCCTAGATAATTAGTTTCCATGCTTTATTAATTAGTTTACTTGCTTTCCTAGTTTAATTAGTATAAATTAGTTTAATTCATGTATTACCCTTAGATAAATAGGGTTGGGATTTCGTTGCGCCATTAACGGGCCCCGAGCTCCGAAAATTAGGTTTTGTGCAAAATTGCGTTTAATTGAACCCACGTGTATTGAAGTCGGACTGTTACGCGTTTAACTTTCTCTGTCATGCAACGTTAGTGTTTATAGTGATAATCCGAATTTAATCAGTGTGTGACCATTTTTCGGTAAATGTTTAATCTCGCAACTTTGGATTGAATTCCTTATTGTGTGGTGTTTATGCTTAATTGATTGTGTCGGTTAAATAACTTTAGACATGGAATCTTGATTAGTAGTTGTTTAGATCTGTATGGTTGGATGCTATCCCGATCCTCGCTTTTACTTAATTTAGACTTAACTTCTCTCTTTTCTTTTATTTACTAGCACACATCAGCCTTTTGCACTTTTATTCCTGAATTAATAAATCAATTACGAGCTGTACTAACATTCCATGTGGATTTGATACTCGACTTACCGCTATACTTGTATCGCAAGTGTAGTCGAAAGTTAGGTTTTTTTGTATTAGGGCGGTGAACAGAAAACAACGACTGTGTCCTTACACCAACACACTTTTCACCCTTGATCACCAGTCGCACCCTCGAAATCTCCATCCGAGGCACTTAACTACAATTCACTAGTTAAACTCAACACATCTCAATACGCGTTTTCCAATTAAAATATTGTCCTTTGTCGCTTTTCCCAACTGCGACATGTAATTAAAATGGTCCAACTCATTTACTTAATCCCGAAAGTAAATGTAACACCCATCGAAAATCATATAACCCTCATAAACTCCAAAAATTTATTTTTCAGAGAAATTCCTCCAATCTCCAAATTACACCCAGTTTGAAATTTAAATATCCATAAAAATGCAGGGTATTACATTCTCACCCCCTTACAACGGAATTTCATCCTCGAAATTCGGACATGAGTGGTACTACCAACCTGGGATTACTACTCATACTTCATCCTGCTCACACAAGTTGAAAGGTACTAACCCAAATGGTACTCTACCATATACTCGTTCATGGTACCCGCTTGTCTCAAGGCTTATATTATAATGCACTAGCTTAACTAAATCCCTATGTGCTACCATACTACCTCTTCTTAAGGTGACTCTAATAACGTCACATCGCACCTAACGTTTCTAGTACCACATATAGATAAAATGAACCTGTAGCCGCCTCTCTAACGTCTAAATCTCACCGGAGAATCACGATTCTATGTTTCCGTTCATCTACCTCAGGATATCTAATTTCCCTTAAAAAGGAAATTACTCAAATGTTTGACTACTCCCGTCAGTTTTGTCGCTTAGTATGGGCGTGCTACCTCTTATTGCACCTATACGATTGGGTTATCGCATACCTCCTACGACGTTCATTCCATCGAACTCCAAATGCAATTCCATATATAGTTGCCCCCACCGCATAATCTTCAGCTTTATGTACTGCATCCCTTCTATTTCGGGCAGTATATAAAACCAACTTACCAAGGTTCCCATACACCTTTTAACCCGTGCCTATCCGCACAACCATTATAAACGTCACACACGTAACACTCTCCCTAAAAAAAATGGGCCTCACTTTTTTGGCCTAGTGCTAACACCTGGGTATTCCTAACCCGAACATTTTAAACTACAATCTTTCCTATACTTGGAAATGCATTCATTTATAAAATTAACCCACCAAATATTCTCGTGTTTAACTTACAACTATCTCCTTATATCGGGGCCACCAATCCTATTGGCCTTACTTACTAATAACCCCACGATCAATGTGTTTCCAACATACGTAAAATGAGTACTATCCTAACTATATCCCTAGTGCCCAAGACCTCTCTTAACTTTTGATATTTCCTCGGTTTCATGCACGGGACATCTCGCAGAGCGAAATCCAAATAAGGAACCCTCCCGTTACACTACTTACTCTCATCGTCGGTCATCGACATATAACGGTCTAAGGCACACTAACGGGACGTTCTAAAATCCTACCTCGTTAACCTACTAACGCTCTTCTACCACTATGTCTTCTAATATGGGAAAATGAAAAGTCTAACTAATCGGGGCGTCTATTCTATTCAAATGTGTTACGAACATCATACCCAAAACATATTACCTCTGAATTATCCTTCTCATCAAGGACTAGCTACAAGACTTACATAAATTTCCTTTACCTTACCTCACCCACATACTTGCGGTGAGAGAATCATTTGTGTGCTTTTCCATAGCACCTTTACTTTTTATTAGCCCCTAGGAATCACATGGCTCTCGACTAATGTCACCAAAACCAACATCCTAGTATACAATAACATCTCTCCACTCCCAACGTCGTTAAGTTCGTGCGTGGAGCATATCGCAAAGAGAAATCCAAACAAGGAACCCCTCCAATACACTACTACTTAACTTTGTCGGTCGTGGAGGTCCATTAGCTTCAAATGTATAACCAGGATAACCCTATCCCCTCTTTCAAAAAAATGTGGTATGATCTCCTATTTCTTTCCAGGAGCCACACCACCAAGTGCTCGTACTAACACTAAGTCCTTGCGCAAACAATAACAAGCTTAAACTCATAGCTTAATAATAAATCCTGCATACCTTAAATCATATCTATAAGGTCACCGTGCACTCAAATTATGATAAAGAAACATCTACTCACCGAAGTTACATTTAAACGTAAAATAAAGGCGGGCTCAATTTTATTTAGATGAGATATCGCAACAACAACCTGTTGCACCCTGGAACCGCGGACATGATAGTCTTGCAATCATTAGCCTGCTATCGCTCCATTCAACGAAAAACATATTATACTAAAAATAATACCATACTCGTCTAACACATACAGAACGAGTAGTGCAAACCAAATACAATTTCAAAATAGAACCCCTCTACTGCAGAAAAACATATAGATATACCCTGTATAATGTTATCGATACTACCAATAAACTCGAATCACACACACGAAATATTGTGACTCAATTTTTCCACACAAAATACGCCTCCTTTAATCGAGGTAAAACTCACAACAACATTCTGGCCAAACTCCTTGATTGCTTTATATGGTTCCCAGACGTAGTACACTTGTCTTAACCGAACCAAGAACTACGTTAATCGATGCCCCATCTAGGCACCCTATCTCTTGTCATTTAATTCCTATCGGCAATGACTAATCACATGGTTCTACACTCCACATTTCAACATTCTCTATATCTGGCCACCCTGACCATGTTAAGATTATCAGTATCTCAAACTCTATAGACTCAATCCTGACAAGCGCCTTCATAATCCCCTTAACTTCTTTGTCAAGAGGAAACTCCATCACCGGCCTTAACATCCCTATTTCAATGAATTCCCCGGGTGGATGTCCACCAATGGGGTTCCACGAACACAAATTCTCCACAAGTATTACCAACACTTACGAGTGAGCCTATCATTCCTCCGAAGGACTCTCTCTTCATTGTACCTATCTTAATTCGACACAAAGTTCACTAATCCTTATAACTCTTTATTCACTGTCGGCATCTGACCGATCCTTAAGTGAATAATCCAGAAATGGCATTATCTTCCTTCCTCATCAAACAAAGGAATTTACAGTTAAAACGGTCCATGATATTCCTCTATGAGAAAAACATTTCGCTCCCCTGAATATGGTGACCACTGTTCCCATCATTTCAATAATGCTCTGATGAGTGAAAAAATTCCCTCGAATTTTCACATATGGGTATTTTCATACCCTGCTCTAAGCGCAAGCTTCTGAGCCTTACATTTCCATTGAGTAACGCTACACTTCTTCCTCATGGTTTAACTTCAACGTATGGTCCTTATCAAAGACCCTTTTGACCCTTTTTCCCAATTTAACTTCATTGGGTATTTCAAGTTAGCACCACTCTCTACTACAATGGTACGTGGATAATCATAACTACTATACCTTATTAGTCATTGCAACCATCCTTAACAAATGTCACAAGGAGAGTGACCTCTACTGCGCTCCTGGTCTCCGACTTCAGCTTATATTTCCAACCAAGCCCCAGCTCCTGCTGCCCTTAAAATGGCCCTCCTTGGTCGCCCTTCATCGATCAGCACACGAGTCTTGAATGAGCACGCAAAATATTTACTATAATCTTACATATTGGCAAGAGAACGAATTCTCACAAGAGGAATCAACAGTCTTAATCCTAAGGCCCTATATCAAATCGAGAGCAACGCTGAAAGCATAATACGTCCGCACAGATTCCTAAGGAAACTAGAACCTGATGCTCTAATACCATCTGTGACACCCCACCTAATAAAATACCGGGCGATCAATCCTGTACCAAATTAAAAAAAAAAGTCTCATATGGTTCATTCTTAGCATCATTGTCGAAAACCAATTTAATTACAAATAACCTACTAGGATGGCATCAAAATTTTATTTAAATAATCTTTTTAATCAAATCAACTAAATAAAACATTCACACAGTTTATGTATGCAACAACTGAATATGAAATAAAATAACAGAACCCTCAGTTTATCATAATACAACCAAATTGAATGCTGCACTAAAAGGCAGTAAAAGAATAAATAAATACAATTGGGCTTTCGACTTGAGTGTTACTACAATGTTTCCTATCTAGATCACAAGAATAGAAGCATCTAAAGATAAACATGCATGCATCCACAGCTGCTGCATCAACGTCTGACTCGAAAGAATCATCATCTAGGCGTCCCTATGTTTGGACACCTATATATAAATACAAATATAGCAAGAGAGGAAAATACAAAAAAAAAATGGGTCAGAGCCCGAGTTTGAAAATATTTTGCAAGTGCATAAATGCAATATTTTTATAATATGATTTATCTCATATTTAAATTGGTATCGCACTCCCATGAGATACCCCTCACCCATCTTCTAGTAGTGCACATCTATCGCATTCCTTTTAAATAACCTAGTTAAGCTACCCTGCCTAACTAATACGTTACACCAAATCTTTGGAAATCCTAAATAACCCGAGTACTAAGGGATAAACTTCTCCCCATTTCCAACACTGCGCTACGTTCGTGCGTGGGGTGTCTCGCGAAGCGAAATCTAAAAAAGGAACCCCCCAATACACTACTACCTGGCAATGTTGTTCCTCGAGATCCATTAATCCCTTAGCACACAACATATATATGTAACTCATATATATATATATAAATATATAAATATTTAGTTCCCACTAGAACTTATGATTCATATAAATCTTGATATATATACATCTACAGGAAATGGGACAATACCTTAACATTATTTTCACCTTATATATAATATCTCAACGAATATAATTATACTTATTACAATCACAAGCATAATAACCATCCCACCGAGCTATAACTCGAGGATGCAGTCTCATAGTGCTTTTTTGAATCCGAGTTTACTCACTATACCTCGGTACCAAGCCAGACTCACTCATGGTCATGGTAAGAATATACACAACGGTGGAGGTGGTCATATTCCCTATGCAAGTGGAGTACACACACATTGCACTCGAACGCGGAAAAAGATGACCTGGGGATATACTCTCCCTACTCCTCATGCCAGGGGATTAACTCACATCGCGCAACCTCCCCGGATCACACTAGAGAAATATATATAATCTGGCAGTTCCAACCCTACGCCAAAGGATAGCTCGTGGAACCAGCCTCTAAGATACAACTATACCAATCACACACAGATATATGTGTATTCGTATCATAATATATATACACTAATCACATCGTAAATATAATCTATATCTCCCCTGAAATGAATACGTGGCTATAATTGCCAAGTCTCATATATTAATTGCCAATAACCCCGATTGTTCCCATTCGTAATAGTATGTAAGTATTCGTACCCTTATAATACCAATACTTATAAGTATACTCTCACTTAATATATATATATATAACTAGTACCATAATCACTTTTAAGGATTTATATCTATACCCGAATATACAAAGTTGTAATAACTAGATAAGTATACTATCGACTTATCTTAATTCTATAGGTATCGCATCACCTATAATAACCGTCGTCAATAGACGTATCGGGTAACCGCTAAATCCTCTTTAGCCTATATCCCAAATTTCATCCTAGTCGCCTCGTAGGATTTTCTCAATCAATCGGCATATAATTACATTTTCTACACGCACAATTATCTATATATAATTTCCCGCTGAAATACTCCCTCGGATGTTACTCGTCTCGAACACCCCTAAATAAATAAGTCATGGGTTTTACGCAATCCACACAAGGTATACATCTCCGTCCAATAATAATTTAGAAGTCCCCACTCTATTTTTGGGAACCCCAATTGTCTAATTCCTCAATTTATTCATTTTCCTCGAAAATATACTTTTATTGCCACACGATTATATCATCCTCCTAGCCCCCATAAATTCCTCAAATGTCTAGATATTAATTCTCTAAATTAATCTTTATTTCCTCAATTAAATAAGCTAAAAACAATTAAATTTGGAATTTATCCCATTTAAATAACTCTAGCCGAAACTGTCAAAAATCCTGAAGGGTCGATCGATCGACCTTGGCCGTCGATCGATCGATCGATCGTTTTGGACAGCTTCTTTTTCGAGAAGCTATTTCAGCCATTAAAGATTTCCCCCAAGCTTTTATCTCCTCTCCTAATATCCTCCAACCTCAATCAACGACATATACACACATAAAAAGGGTTCTAAACATCCTATAACCCATAACCAACAATCGATATCAATAAATTCCTATGTTTCCCAAATTGTATATTATCCAAAGTTTATCCGTTAGACTTGTGAAAAACCCAATTTGATTCACGAAAACCCATCCCGAAAATCTTTATAGTTATTCATTACCAATTATAACATGAGATTTATGCTTTAAAAGAAATAAGCAAGTAAACACTTACCTCGTGGATAAAATTCGACGACCTCGAGTCGAATCCCACGGAGTTTGGCCAAAATCTCCTTTTCTCTCTTCCTTTCTTCTACTCTTTCTTCCATTATCTCGTGCCTTATATAGAGAGAAAATAAGGTTTTATCCCTTATAAACCCAAAAATGACTCGTTTACTCAATTACGAGTCCCTACTGGTCAAAAAATTCTCGGAATCCAAACACTACTCTTGGATACTCCATTCTGACTATCTCGGCCATTCTGAAACCAATCTCACACTCGAAATCTCCATATGAGGTACTTAATTACAATTCACTGGTTAAACTCAACACATCTCAATACGCATTTTCCAATTAAAATATTATCCTTTGTCACTTTTCCCAACTGCTACATGTAATTAAAATGGTCCAACTCATTTACTTAATCCCGAAAGTAAATGTAACGCCCATTGGAAATCATATAACCCTCATAAACTCCAAAAATTTATTTCTCAGAGAAATTCCTCAAATCTCCAAATTACACCATTTTGAAATTTAAATATCCATAAAAGTGCGGGGTATTACACATTTGAGTATTTATGTTGATTTAACGTTTGAGTATTTATATAGATTAAAGATTTGAGTATTTATGTCTCTGCTTTGCTAGCTTCGTGTAACCAACTATATTTTCTCTTTAATTGACTATGTTTGAAATGTCATTTTCGACTATAGGTACCCAACACCTTTGTGATTTTGGTTCAAGGAACATTAGGCATTAGACCCAATGTATTATTCTTGGCCAGTTATTCTTGATGTGGGTAGTCTCATCTCACTCATGAATTTGTATTCTTATATTTTAATATTTTGTAATGTCATTTTTTGGGATTTTAAGTATTATTTGCTTTACAATGAAATTAATCTATTGGTGTTATTTCCACTAGTTCAGTTAAATCGGTAATGTCTATATGAGGTCGAAAATGGATTGTTAGTATTGTCGTTGGGGTATTTTTTTTAATTCTCAAATAGAGTGAAAAGCCATATAAACAAAGGGAACTCTACATAAATTTTCTAAATTGTTTATAATTATTTTTGAAAATTTTCTAAATTATTTATAATATTTGATTAAATATTTCAATTGACGAACCATATTTTTTTTGTTTTGTATCAGGGCTCATTTTCAAACACCCCATAATTCAAGGACCTTTAATTTAATTATTTCCAGGAGAAAAAAAATAATTTAATTTATTGGGAGAAATTAAACTCATTATTTAGAATATTTTAAATTAGAGGATCTATTTAATTTGGCGAATTGAGATTTTATTGTTCGGATGATTTTTGTGTCGCATTTTTTGAGGTAAAAAATTGATGAATGTTATAAATGAATTAGAATGGCAATTCTGAGTGCAAAGTTGATTCCGGATGGATTTAAATAGTTGAAAAAGAGTACACAGGGGTATTAAATGGGTCTTGGGGTATTTTAGGTGTATTTAAGCCCACACAAGAGTGTTTGAGCAATTTTTTGTAAAGCCCACAAGACTAAAAACGTTATTGAGGTATTAAATCCTAAAAGTGAGAGGGTGTGGCAGCCATAACACATTCTAGAAAACCATTATAGAGAGAGAAAGTGGGTGCAAGTGGGACACACCATGGGAGCCAAAAACAAGAACAAGTGTGTGAGTTCTTCATCAAATAATCATCATCTACACTAACGGATTTAGACCCTATGAACCCTAAGGCAAGTGGTTAAACTTGCTTTTAAATTAATTATAGATTTCTACTCATATCATAGTGGGTGTGATAAGATGATAAGGTTTTTGGGTTAGTTGATATCAAATTGGATTTTAATAGGTAGGGTTGGGTTGTAGAACAACTTCTTAAATTTGAAGAAGTCTATGAAATTGGGTAAATTAAACTGTCATTTTAGAAACCGTTTTTTACATTTTGTTCTCTGATACGTTTTCTCCAAAATGGGCTCCAAAATGCCTCAAAATGACATTTTAAAAATCTGGGCAGATTCGTGGGAAAAATTTTATGAAATTTTATTTTTTAGTTGTTATTCCGTTAGAGGTTGCCTAGATTGATTGATTGTGATTGTTGTTCTATAATAAGGATTTTAGGGCTAAAGTGGAGATTATGTTTACATAAAATGAGACAAGTAAGTATTGGGATAATTGAGAAAATAACCGATAAGGGAATTAAGGTTGAAATTGAGTAAATTGAAAACCTTAGATTAATAAGTGTGTAAAATTTATTAAGGAGAATTTGAATAGCAAATTCTAAATATTGTATTTTCGTGCCAAGTGAGTGAGTCTGGATATATTGGCTGAGTGACGCCAAGATAATAAATTAATTAATCCGTGATTGATTCAATTGAGTCGGGATATTGACTCGGGTGAAATTTGGACTAGTGCTACGAGTGTTTAGGCACGGATTTGGTCGATTTAATTTATTATAGAGTTATATAATAGATTATGGAATATTCAAAATAAAAGAGGGTGTTAACCTTAATAGGTGGGATTTGAGGAATAAGTTCTACAAGATGAGAATTTCGGACCGAAGGAGCCAGTTCGAGTAATTTAGCTGGGTGACACAACTTGAGTGATAAATATATAATTGTGGAAATTATCTAAATATCAAGTTGGTATATAAAGTAGAAAATGTTAGGCTACTGTTACGGTATTGTGCACAGGTAGCCTGGATTAATTAAATATATATCGGCGGTGATGTGTAATATATATATATATATATATATATATATATATATATTTGTGTGATTTATAAATATTCGTGTGGATAATAATTATAGGAACACATACCCCCCTCTAATTCTATCATAGGAGGTTGTGCGATGTGGGTGAATCCCCTGGCTTAAGGTGCAGGGTGAGTATAGTCCCTAGGTCATTGCGTCTGGATGAGGGGTGAGACATCTTGGGTATGATTTTGTCTCATTTCCGGTGGGAACTATGACCGCCTCGCTGCATTTATTAAATTTTATGATCCGGGGAGCTAACCTTGTCAGTGTCCGGGTGGATGGGTATACCTGGAAATGATAGCATTTTAGAGAACATTCGATGAGTGCCTACGCAGGAGGATGGATTATATATTTACAACATGTGTGTGAATGTTGTAATATGATGATACGTATATATGGTGCAGATATTTATTTACGGGTAAAGTACATGATGTGAGTTGTATATATATTTCATATAACTCATGAGAATATTATATGGTCCCAAATGAGTAATGATCAATTAAGTTAATGTGATAAGTTACTTATAAATCGTATATTAAACATACTCGGGCTAGAGTAGTGTGACATAAAGGATATCATCGAGAACTAGTTGCAGGTAGGTGACTAGGTGGGTTAGATAGAAAAGCGTTAGGTGTCCACAATAGTTGAGGTGTGAGCATGTCCTTAAGGGAGTACGACACTAACTTAATTATAAAATGAATTCATGCATTTTAATTTACTGCAATTTAATTCACTCACTAAAATTTTTCAAAATGTTAGGGTTCTAACCCTTGCTATAAAATATTTTCAAAACCTTTTAGGTGTCCAGCCGTAGGGACGCCATAATTGTTCTATTCAAGGGTTATGTAGTTGTGGCATATGTTGATGTTGCAAGATTTTAACTTAGCCACTTCAGTCATTCCATTCCTAGAGTAGGATGCAGTCAGTATTTCATTTGGGCATGTCGCTTAGTTATTTCCTTTGTTCCAGTTAGATGATAAACTCATTTTATTATTCTTATGGTCTATATTTCTGGATTTGGGCTTTATAGCCGGTGGTTTTCTCGGCAAAGATTGTAACTATTCATTTTTAGTATTATTTGATTTAGTGATTGCGTGAATGGTTTATTATATATTCTCTCGTATGTTGTTAGTGATATTTAATAAAAAGATATAATTTGACACCGTGTCTTTTTGAATACTAGGTGGTTAGTAAGTTTTAATAAGATTTTTGATAGTGATGCTAAGAATGAACCAAATGAGATTCCTATTTAATTTTATATATGACTTATCACCGGTATTTTTTAGACAGGGTGTCAGATCATTATGACAGAACATGTGGGACGACTTGAATTGGTATATTTGTATTTTTTAAAGATGTTTATTTCATTGAAATTTTTGTTAGCTGAATTTGGGATTTTTTTTTATATTGTTAGATTGGTTGATATCTTATTAGCAGGGTAGATAATTCAATAAACAAAGAAGATTATGTCCAATTATTTTAAAATTTGACACTTTGTTTACATGAGGCATAATGTGAATTCGGTTAATGGATATTGTATATTTCATGTTGTATTTGAATTTGTTTGATAAATTTAGACCATTTGAATGTTGGACTATTTGTAATTTCTTAAGGAGAGTGGATAGTCATATAAACAAAGGAGATGGTGGCCATTTTTTTAAATTACACTTTTTTTTGCTGGGGAACGAAATTTTAGCTGTTTCGCAATTACGTACTTTGAAAATTTTTGTCGTTTCGTAATTAAGCACTCTGGAAATTTTCGTCGTGCCTTGAGGAACAGGTAATCCGTGTGTATATATGTATATAATTGTTTCTATTGTTGGATCTAATTAATTTTGCACTTTCTATGGAATTGTTTATATGCTAGATATATACTCAACTGCAGTTCGAAAAATCTTGATTCAAGGCATTTGCGGTAAAATGGGTATCCAAAATGCCCAATCTAACCCCTTACAAAATCATTTCCATACGCCGTTATATATATATATATATATATAAGGATAACCAATTATGCCAAAATATGCGATCAATACACCTAGAACCACACTGGTAACCCAAGTCAATTCGCGAGGTTTCTTATATCCTTTGGTGAGATATACACAAAATACATGCAGGATCATCATTAGGACCGTCATACTGGCCGACCATGGAGGAACTTATCAGATTAACTAATCAAAATTAGGTTCAGTCATTATGTATCAAACAGAAGCAAAAGCTTCAGTAATGATCGGGCGATAGTAAAAAGTCATAGCAAAACCCGTAGCCACTTGTACTAAAAAATAAGAAATATATATATACTTATATACTAGCATAATGCCCGTGCCTGAAGGCAGGACAAAGCTTTCCGAAATATGTAATCGTAAAACGGGTAAAATTTCTATCGTTCATACTTGTAAAACGACAAAAATTCCGTTCCCCAACAAAACAAAGTGTAATTTAAATAAGTTTAGATCAATAAATATGTATAAGTATATATAATACGTGACCCGAATTGTAAATATTTGGACATATTTTTAAGGTACGTACCATTTTAGTATTTTTTAATAGTAAAACATATTAAAAATACCTAAACATCTTTTCACCCCTAAGACTCGCCTAGGCTTATAAAGCTTAAGGCTTGCCTCCACGCCTCAGACACACCCCGCATTTTTTAAAACCTCGATTTATATATAATACCTTTGTAGTTGTATATAATTACTAATTATGCAGTCTTGAGTATAGACAATATATAATATTTTTTTACAACACAATATATAAATGCTATTCATATTAAAGAATAGTTTTTGATATACATATATTATTTATATATATATTTTTTCAATTAAAATGAAAATTTAAAGCTTAGCATTGACACTTAACATATGGCAAAATATATATACACTAGCGAATACCCGTCCCTGAAGGCACGTTAGAAATTTCAAAAGTATTTAATCGTGTGGTGTTCTTTTTTAAAGTACGTAATCGCGAAAATACATGAGCAACCTTCTGAAGTTATAAAAAACTGAGGTTGAATTGAGGGGCGTGGTGTTCCTCAAAAGCTTTAACCAGTCTTGTTTTTATCCTGTACCCAAAAACATATGTACACATCTATGGAAATTAGTATAAACTTAGTTTGGAAAACATTTACTGAAATAGAAGTCGACAAAGGGTAGACTAATTATTAATGGAACAAAATTGAGAAAATAATGTGTCACGGTTTGAATTTTTGAAAATATAACGTGTGCTTACAACACATTAGCTTTTGGGCCAAAATTTATGTGTAAATACACTACCTAAACTATCTTTTCAAATAAATTTTAACTATGTGCATGTGTTATGTGTGTGTTTCGAGGAATTTCATTACACTATTTGAATTCTAAATTCAATAACTCTTTATTTGCAATTTTAATTATAAAACCTAAATATTTAAAAAAACTAAGACGTCAACATATAAAAATTCAAATAATATCAATACAAACATATTTTAAATGTTGTACAATGTTGCATCAATATTTCATTTGAAACCCAAAAATTATTTGAAACATGTAAGATTAGATTGTACATGTTTTGCTTTAGCAACAAATATAATTCAAGTAAATTGGTAGATAGAATTAGAAAACAATTATTTATTTACAACATATATTACGCATAATAAAAGGTCGTAAGCAAGTACCAATTCTTAAAGTAAAAGATCAAAAGAATATTTTCAACATCTTATTACACCTTAGTCTTCTTGAGATCTGATGCAGCTTCAGCAGCCTCAATTCCAGCAACACAAGTACAATAGATGTTTCTAATACTTCGTTTGTAGCACTTGTAGGAAAACATACTTAAAAGGTGAGGTGAGTTTACTATAATATATAAGCAACTGAATAGGAAAAACACGCTTAAAAGGAAATAAGTAATGCAATTAGTATTAGAAGAGAGAAAAATGATTGATTTCAAGATAAATCCTAAAGCTTAATCTCATATAAGAACATTATAGTAGCAAATGAAAATTCAATGTAACCTCTAATCTAACAATCATGGTACTATCCTGAATCTACCTGTACGTTTGACAGTTGCATTGGGATGATAAGGATAAAATAAATCCCAAGCCTTCACAACATCGTCGATTCAAATGCTAATAATAAAATAAATGCTTAAAGTGAACAATTTTGGAATAATTCTCTATTGATGAGATGATTAAAAATAAATATAGAAAACATAAATATTTAATTCAGCTTGTAAAACAGCTTGTAAAATTCAGGAACCTCATTAACAACTTGTGAAGCTTTGTTATCTTCTTCAACGAAAGATTGTGAAGCTTATAAACCTCACTAATAGCTTCCATCTTCTTTGTTAACTGCAATCAACAGAAACCAAATAAATTTCAAGGTATATACTCATTTATTGTATTTAAAGATGCAAGAAAAATAAGGTACTACACATGGCAAGCAACATAGAAGCTTATGCAAGTAACACTCATACAACAATGCATGAGTAACAATTGATGACAGATTCTATGAATGTTGTGTTTGTGAATTTACAGTTGATGACAAAGTCTGTTACTGTTGGAGAGGAGATGATGCCTCTCAGAAATCAAGCAAATGCGTCTGTAAATTCACAATCAGATTCAGTATCTCCTACAGCGCCAATTATGAAATTTTCAAGGAACCAATGTCTTGTCTTTCAGGAACAGGGGGTGGTAGAAGACTCACCTGAAAATGAGGATGCATCAGTACGACCCGTTATGATTAAGACGGGAAAATGAAATATTGGATGAAATATTATATAGATATCCTTAGTTATGGTTTTTCGGTACATAATCTGTTACTATTGGACTTGGCAAGTAAGCCCAGAATTCATTGCTTAGGCTTCACAAAACGTTAAAAGGAACCAAAAAAGTCATTGGTCCATTAAACCTTAAGCCAAAACAAAAACTTAAGATTTGTGCGTGCGAGTGTGCATGCGTGTGTGCATGCTTGACAGATCTGTACGTGCTTGTGTATGTGTGATTACGTGAAAAAAACTTAAAGAACTTTGGAACCATGTGTGAGAAGAAAATTCTATGAGTTTTAGCAAGAGCTAAAAAGAGAATGAAGAAGGTTGTGAAATCAATGTTCCCTCTAAAAAGCAATATTCCATAAAAAGCATTCCAGGTGAAGAAGAAATAAATAAAATGAATTAAAATTAGTTAGACATAGAGGCATTCCATCCCACACGCACTATTCATAGTTTGGCATTTCATCGAACACATATAGTATGTAGATAACATTTTATTTTTTGTATATAAATGACTTTTAGACTAACTCTGTGAGAAAAGAAGTCACACCAGAAATCACCAAAAGAAGAAAGGCTTCAAATGCAACAATCTGAAGGTTTGTTTTAAATAAGACAATATATCAAAACTGATATTAAGATAAAACTTATCCCAAAACTGATTAAACAGTACAACAGGTATTAAGATGTACAACATGTATTAAGGTATTCAGATGTACAATATGGAAGGTTTCACCCCCTGACTGGCTCCAACCAGATTGGAGCAGTCAGCGCATGCCCAAGAGTTGGGAAGGAATGGTAGGGGGTATATATTAAGGAGGGGAAAATGGGGAGTGCATTTAACACAACTCATTTTCAAACTACACAGGTCAAATCCTCACTTCAAATTTTAAGCCCACAACTTGTCATTTATGTGAGGGATGTACTAACAAATGGATTAGGAGACTAAGTGTGATTGAGAATGCATAAGCTGTTCTTGTAAATTGTCCACTTACATCTCAATTACATACCCTGTTCTTGAGAAGCTCCCACAGTTCATTGGGGAGGAGGGGGGTACAATTATGACTGAACCACATAAATATTAACATACCTTAGAAGATTGATGGAAACTATAAAGAATTACGATCCAAGAGGCTTCCAATCATGTTGAGAATAGTCAACTTGGAAGAAAGGCAAAACTGGTTATACTGAACTTGATGAATTCTTACTGAACTGTGAACATTCACCGATTTACAATATATTATGCCTTGTCTACGACTATAACATTAGCTGACTTGATGTCGATGTTACTACTCAATCAAAAAATATACACATGTAAAATTATGGAAACGCTTAAGTAGTAAAAAGAAATATAGCAGTGTCAAAAATGCCTCAGCATCAAGTGCATCCGTAGCTGATATTCTCTTAGATGGATCAAGAGTCAGCTGATATTCATATAAGTTTAAGTCAAACCAACATCCGAAATAAACTCAGAACAAAAATAAACTCAGAACAAAACTGAGAACCAAAAAAAACAAAACCAACATCCAAAATAAACTCAGAACAAAAAAATATGCATATGAGTTTAAGAGAATTAATCAAAGTTATTGTTAAAATAGTAACACAACCTAAAACTCAAACCAATATCATATTATCATATGAACAGGATGATTCCTTCAAAGTGGAGGTTTAGAATACATTCTCTTTCGTTCATTGTTAAAACTTTCCCCAAATCTGAAACGGATACAAAGTTGTTTAACATTATAATAGGTATGATCATACAGGTATGAGAATTATAACAAAAATGATACCTGTTTAACATTATAAAAAAAAGAGCATATATAAATATTTATTGGAATTTTTCATTAATTTTCCTTAATTATAATGCTACAAACTTGTGAAGACTTATTTACGTATTTACAACATTTCACAACTCTATATACTTTTGCACCTTTTAAATTCCTTTGGAAATACAGTATTTAATCGAAAGTGTAGATTTCTGTGTGCTTGTCCATGAGAGGGTAAACATCCATATAATTGATGCCAAAGAGACAACCTAAGTACTCCTTTTTAGCATCTTGGTCTGTATTGTGCAAAAGAATTCTTAAGCAATTCCTTGTATTATTAGAACTATTTGAAAGAAAAGCCAAGGATATGTATACAATTAAAATGATAACATATGGTCTAAACAATATAGAGAAGCTTGCGGAGATGAATAGTAATGCGCCTTTTTTGAATCAATGGAACTGAATGTTAGAATTTTTCAAGACAAAGAATGCAAAAATTATATGCTGTCTTCACGAATAAAAACCAATGGAACATAAATAAATGGTTATAAACCTCACATTATCAACATCAATCGAACGTGCATCTGCAAATAAACAACAAAAAATATATTGGAATTCAACTTGAAAAACAACATAGATCAAACTTTTCAACTTGAGAGACAAGGTTGCTGGATGATTCTTCTACCATTCCCATTAACAAACAGAATTCAATAAATATTGGAATTCAAAATTGAAATCCCACTAACAGCATAAAATATTGCAAATAAAGTAAACCAGGTGACATAATTTTATAGGATAAAATAACTATCAGTCCATTCTCTTTTTTTTTACCCACCAGCTGGAAAAAAAATCATCACATACAAAATTCCTCCAGAAGTTAGTTTAAAACACATTAATTAACACAAATGGGCATGTTTAAAGAAACATCAACTAATGAATTGAGAAGAGTGATTACCTCACAATCTCTCATGTCAGTTAGGAAATAGGCACGTTTGAAGAAAGCACACATATGTTTACTACATGCCCATTAATGAGTTCACAACCTGAAAATATTAGAAAGATATAAATCATATATTAGTAAAAGGTAAAAATTGATATAAAAAATCGATTTCCACTTTCTGTACAACCGTAAAAGATATCTCACCTCCACCTGTAGTTCAAACAACAAAAAATTGTGAAACAAAATATGGGTGAAGTATAAACCAATTCACCTTCACTTTAAAAGAATACTTGTACTAAAACCCAAAATCTTAGTCAAACTAAAAACCTGAAAACCCTAATAAAATCAAAACTGAAGCTCCTAAAACTTAATCAAAACACATCAAGAAAAATAAACTAAAACCATCTTAGAACCAAAAAATTCCTAAACGAACAAAAAAGACAAACGAAAAACCTAAAACCCTAACATTCTAAAGTAAAAGCCTTAGATCCTCTGTAATCCAAAGGCTAAAATGAGAGAGAGAGAGGGAGAGATAGAAAACCCCCAAATTGTTAGGGTTTTTAAGGTCAGATTAGAAACCATATAAAATTGCAATCCCTCTAAAATTAGAAGAAAGAAAAAATATCTGTCGAAGTTCTGTACCTGATTCCAACCCAAAAATGAAAAATACGCCTAAAACACCATACATTGTAACCCCAAAAAGAAAAGTACCATATTAGAATCGACGAGGATGATAGGGGAAGAGATATACGATAGAGGGGGAGTGATAATATGAGAGATAGATGGGGAACTTTGAAATGAGAGTGATAGAGGGGAGAAAGATACGGTAGGGGTGTGATAATAGGAGAGAGACGGGGGCTTTGAAATGAGAGAAAGTTATAGTTGCTGAAGTGAAATGAAAAGTGAGATGGGGAAAAAGGTTTGGTATGTACGTAGGCGGGATATAAAAAACGTTTAGGCGGGATATCAAAATTAGAGATGAGATCTGAACCCTTAATTTTTTCCCAGGAAATCTCCACCGTTATTGTGCTCATACATTTTTGCCAATTCAAAATCCATGCTATCTTATTATATGGATATAAAATTGCCTTGAGAATTCTTTCAACTTCTTTTAAAATGACACCTGTTGTTTTGTTGTCTGATCTTATCATAACTGGGTCACCTTGGGCCACGCTCAAATCATCTATTTTTTTATTAATCACTAAACGGCAAAAAAATTCTAAGTACGTAATTACAAAACTGAAAAAAAATTGTTCCCAAACAAAACAAAGTGAAATTTAAAAAAAATTTATCTTTAAAAATTTGGGCCGAATATATATATTATATGTATTCATTTTAACTATTTTTTTATAATATTTTTTTTCACATACTATTTAATTGTTTTCATATTAAAAAAGCATTTTATCTTAATTTGTCTCCACTGTGAAGTACTGCTCTTAGAAGACAAAATCAAGTCCATAAATAAGACGCTATTGTAAATACGTTACAAATATTTTTGGCAAGAGTGATTAGTTTTGAAACTTCACTCATTTTCCCTTCTGATGCATTAGGGGAACTGTTACCACTTGTTATTCGGTAGATAAAAATTCCTAATTTTTCTCATCTTTTCTTTACAAAATATATATAAAGAAGCTATTTAGCCCCTAAAAATCGTAGAACCTAACTTCAAATTCAGCTTTGAAGCTTTGGAGGGAGTTACCCACTTCTGTCCTCCATCCAAGTCTCAATAGACACTAAGGCATGTGATCTGGTACTATACCCTTTACATTTAAATATTTTCAATGTTTTCTCTACTTCTAAGACCTTGTTTTAAACACAAAATATATACATTTTTTCTATTTCCCTATAGTTATTTAGTTCTTCTATGGCCACATTACCTACACCATTTTAATTTACCAATCCTCAAATAGCTTTTCTATTTTCCCTTAAAATCAGTCACACTTACAAAAATAAAATAAGCAAAATATATAAAGCAATGGTTTAAATGTCCAAGAATATAGGAGCCATCTTCAGCCTACTCGTGTTAATCAAATTTTATTCTCCTGTCTAAAAAAAGCATAACAAAATCAACATCACAATTATCACATATCACAGAAAAAGATTACTTAAAAGACAACCATCATAACCCACAATACAAAACTTGAAAAACTCAAACAGACACAGATTTCTAAGAAACTGGAATTTCAAAGAGAGATAATAATTGAAATCTTGAAGAAAAAAAAACTAGAATTTCTTGTACGACTTTTAAATTATGTGATAATGAGGCAACCAAAACCCCACCCAAATAGCTAAAGAACTTAATAATACCATACCCACAACTTCCATTGAAGCTACTCTCATGGTGTCTTCCTATTGAGGGATTATTGTCAGAAGCATTGTAAGCCTTTACAGTAGGCCTTGCATAGTTTGAACCGTTCTGAAAATTTAATATAAAAGAGATATGGAAGAATAAATCATAGTTTAAATATTCACCATCAACACCTTACCGACTTTTGAAATTAAATCATAGTCCATATACATAACTGTCATAGTTTAACTATTCTCTTGAATCCCGTAAACAATAAAAACATAAAGAATGAAGATATTGATTCAATTTGTTACAAAAGAAAAAAAAACTTTTGTGTCCAAAAAGTGTGAGATCGAACCTTAAAACTGGCAACACTCCATATCAAACATGAACAGTGATAGAATATTACCCCAAATTCACGTTTCATGTCTTAAAACATAAATAAATGGGAGAATACACCCCAAATACAAATTATGTCTCTCAATCAAGTAACTACAGAAACGACTTTTATATGATTAAAAATTCGATTCACATTTTCAACAAATCTGTACCCTTAGTCTTTACAAATATACGAAAGTATAAAGACGTTGAAAAAATCCAAAACGTGCACACAAATCTATACCACATTTGAAAAGCCAAAAATATGCACACAACAAATTATAATACATACGCATTAATATTAACATTGAAAAAAAAGTATACTTGGAGCATCAATATTTGCTACCATATAAACTAGATCACTGTAAAAACTTTAAACCACTAACTGAATCATATGTTCCAACTAAATAAAACAACCAATTAAATAAAGAGTTCTAACCAACATAAATGATATGATATCTTATCAAAACAATAAAAAAATTAGTTGACAACAAACTAAACCCTGCGACCCCTTCTGATACAAACAAATACATCCAAATCTAAAAAATCAGTTCACCGCCCATGAAACCTTGTACACCTCATCACCAAAACTCAGATCTGAAAAATGCAAAAAAATATAACCATCATAAATGCTAATGAAACCTCAACTAACAAAAAAAAATTGATGGATAGTAATTATAAATGAACTACTGGAATACTGGAGAACTTACATCTATAGGTTGGAAACATTAACTACTCTTTAATTATTCACATAAAACTAAATAAAATATAGTAAAGGACTACAACAGAAAAGAATAAAAACATAAAAAAAAGTAGTAGAAAGTAATAGATCACCTCTTTCTATGACTTTAAGCATCAGATCCAAGAAAGGCCTCGAGAAAGCAGCTCGCTACCAAGGCTGCCAGGAAGTCAGCTCCGACTACCGAAGGAGCGAATAAGCCCCATCATTTTCCCACGACTTCCGTCTCAGGTTTCAAAGCAGTGATATTGCGACCCTTAAAAAGGAGATTGAAACTTATCTCGTGGGTGTGTTTGAGGACAGTAGATCTTTTAAAAACAGAGTGAGAGAGAGTCTTTGGATTTGAGGAGAGGGGTGTAAGATATGGGACACGGGAGAGGCTCAATGTCTGGATTGTTTGGGTTTCGTAGTCACAAAGAGAGAGAAAGTGATAAGATAGTTTGGAAAGAGAGGAAATAATAAATGTTGTTTCCATTAGAAGCTAGGAAAGAAAAAAAGACATTCAAATTAAAGTGAACTTCTTTTTTTAGCGGTAGGTATCTCGAGAATTGAGTTTGACTGACATTAAGATATGAAAGCTTCCTCGGTATCTTTTTGAATTGACCAGAGCCCTCAATCTCGGGATTTGGTGGCTAAATCCTAGACTCTAATTAAATTATCAATCGATAGAAGTGTGTAGAATTTTAAATTAAAGGTGAAATAAATTTGGGGTGTAGTATAGTACATTCTATTAGTGTGTGAGGTAAAATCCAACCTTTCATCTAGTTATGGATGGTTTTGATGATTCAATCCTAGCCTCTACCTGTATTATCTCTTTATTGAATAGTGTTAAAACTTTTACTCCTTATTATATAGATATATATGAGCGTGTATATATATATATATATATATATATATATATATATATATATATATATATATATATATATATATATATATGTGTGTGTGTGTGTGTGTGTGTGTGTGTGTGTGTTTGGTATTTTTTTTATAGATGTCTATCACCTTTATTATTATCTTTTATTTTATTTCTTTATATTATTATGTATGAATGTGTATTTTTTATTGTGTTTATTATAACTATTATTCTTTATGTGTCACATTAATACTTTAGATTGTTATGGTAGTATACATGTATTTGTAATATATGTTTTTGTATTAATATTCTATTTTATGACTATGTACATCATATTAGTATTATGTATGTATGTGCTTATAATATTTATGTAATTTTTATTTTACTATGTACTAATATGTACACATTATATCATTAAAATATATATATTAGTACACAGACCACACATATTATTACCATTCATATCTTACACATATATACCTCAATCTCATTCTACTTTCTACCAAACCACACACCATAATACAAACATATAACCGCCACAATTACTACCTAAAAAAATACACAACACATCAACAATAATACCTCGTATTGTCCCAGATTATTACTATTGTTTATTAGTGATTGTCAATTAGTAGATGAGACTAATTATTAGTGATTGTAAATTAGTAGATGGGACTAATTATTTTTACTTGTGTAGGTTATTATTAATTATTTGGCATACTTTAGATGATAATTAAAGTTTTCATATGGTATGATTTTTGTAACGTGTGATTGTAGTAATTAATTACTGATATTAATTATATGATTATGGACTATTTATACGCGTAGAATAATTAAGTGAATAATTTATTGATGCCATGATATCTTACTGTGGGTTATTGATATTATCATTTAAATTAGAATTTAGGGTGACACAGATGTCTGTTTATGTATTTTTACCTCTTTAAATTGGTCCCAGTGGATAGGTATATCTTTAAAAGAGGTTTTGGGATATTTTATGTTGAATTCCGGATTGAATTTAGCCCTCGCTAAGAGGTGCACGAAATAGAGTTTTCAAAGGGGTTAAAATGAATCATTTTTGTTATACCATCCACTCAACATTACCCTCGTAACCTTAAACACCTAGGAAAAGTTAGGAATGCTTGAAGACGAGAAACCCAGGGGATTAGAGAGTGGTTCTTCAATCTTTAAATTCTAGGAAAGAATTTGCTTTTAATATTATTAAATAATGTGTTTCCTAATTTAGAGTCATGCTTTCCCATACGATTTCAGTTTTTTAGTTATATTGGAGTTATAAATCATATGATGTTAATGATTAGAAATGATTAGGATTAATAGTTGATTGATCGCATGTTGAATGCTAGTGATTTAGTGACAAAACTTGAAATAAATATCCAATAACTAGTGTAAGTTATGTTAAAATCCATATTTTGGTTTGTAGTTACTTTTTTTTTTAATCAAATCCATGTTTAAAAAAATCTTGAATCAGAAGATATAAGGGATTTATAAATTTCACTTGAGGATTTTGGGTCAATTTGATTATACATTGACATAATGTTGAAAGCCCATGTGTATAATTAGAAATCATTAGGATTCTTAACCCTATATCTTAGTTGTAGGTTGTGGTATGATGGAGATTTCATTCGAGACCTTAGTGTGGCTTTAATGGAGATTTTTGGGGATTGTGGGACTGGTTTTTGTAATCAAGGATGAATCAAAATATCTTTCTCTCTCAAACGAGGTGACTTTTAATTCAAACGAGGTGCCTTTCTCGTTAGTTACACTTTGGAAATTAGTCAAAGTTATTTAGAATCAGAATATGAAGGCATGGGGTCTAGTTTCATATATTGATGATTTGTTTGGGATTTTATATGATATTTCTACTAAACGGTGTGTGAGATCGAAATTAGTATTAGGCGATTATTCATTAGGAATTTTCTTTAGATTTAGTAGACTTAATTAGTGATGAATGAGACTTTGTTCATATTGAGAATAGTTGCGTAGGTTAGAGATATGATCTTTGTACTAATGTATTTACAATCGAGTTTTTGATTGGATAAATATGAAAGTGGGATGTATCCTAGGGTCATACATATATATCAAGCTTAAAGAGTAAAAAGTTGAATTGTTAGGGAGAGAAAGTCTGTTATGGAGAGATGATATGTGATACAATATATTTAGTGATTTAACGAGGAAATTAATTATGCATTAAGAGATGGTGTGTATGCAGAAAGAGATAAACGTGATTTGTTTATAAGATGGAATACATTAGGAATCGATTTAGTAAAGTTAAAAGTTAATAAACCTATGTATGAGAAGAATATTCCCATATTTAGGTATTTATATGATATATGGTACGCTTGAGTGCGTGCAATGTCTTACATGGTGATATATGTTTGGCTTGGTTTTGAGGGTTATAAAACTTCAGATAAGAATCCAATGAAGGACATAATATTGTGATTGTCCGCTAGATTCTATGAATTGTTGGATTTGTCCTAGATAGCAGTTGACATGTCATATACCTTTACAATTAGTACGTCTACACACGATCATCCATGGCGTACACTATCTGAATCATTGGCAACGTTCTCATCGTCACGCACCCATCATCGTGAACGTGTGAAGTTATAGCTCAATCGGTCTCCACTACTCCACTACGTTAATGGTATAATTCTTAGTTGGAGTTCTTAATTTTTGCAATTATATCTACGAGATTTTTAAATCGATTTTATATTTTTTTTGCATTTTTTCAAAAATAAGGCTTGGATTTAAAAATAGACATTTTTTCTTAAGGTCGTTTCGTTCAAACGACATGGACATGTAATTCTAAAGTTTCGATATGCCTCACTTATTCTGAGGATCAAATGACCACTTACTGTATTGGTTTTTGGTATGTTGTTTCTTGGGTCGTTCAAAGATGGATCAAAAGTGTCATTCTAACGACCCAGATAAGTCGTTAGAACGACATGTCGCTGCCTTGATTTTTTATTTCACTAATAAATACCTACTCATATTAGGTATTTTAGAAGACTTTTTAACTCCGCCTACTGCAGACTTGTTGCAATCTAAGTCTTCATACTTTAAGGCTAAAACCTATTTTGATTCAATCAAACTTCCTTATATATGTTTGTGAATCTTTGAAAAAACCTAATATTGATATTTTCCAATCTTTGAATGGTACATTTGGAGAAGAGAAACTATCCCTGTTTCTTATTCTTGGAGTTCTCGTGGGAGCTCTTGCTGAAGACAATTAACCGAGGTCTGCGGGTATTCATCTAACAAAATTGTTGTATTTATCTATGTACACATAAGTCGTGGTTTACATTAAATAGTGAAATAAAAGTTTTTTCCCCTTTCGGGGATTTTCCTTGAAATTTGCTTTTGTGATTGTTGGATTGCATGCTACATAGATTTATTGCTTCCGATCATTTTGATGCATGGTTAGGGTTTAATTAAAACTGGTGATAAAATTGGCCTTTAAGTAAATAAGTTGGGACATTCAATGGAAACTCACTCTCATCGAGCGATGTGGGGGCTCAGATGTTTAGGTATGCTTGTGTGTATAAGTTATCCTTTGATCATATATATATATACATGCAGTATGTATGTGAATTATTTGAACATATCTTCAAACGTGGTGAATCTATCGATTTAGGATTCGCGTTTGACATCAAATCGTGTACCATATATTGACTGAGATATGCATAAATAGTGGAGGTCATTATTTCAGATCCACCATTTAGAGATGTCCCTTTATCATGAGAGAAGGTTATTTGAATGGAGCCATTTGTCATGTAAGGTATTGTCCTGTAGTGGTGCTACTATGTTTGATCATCCCGTCTATTAATGTGTTTTTCTTAAGCTCATTAGGTGATGGAATCCTACGCACTTCTCAATAGAGTCACCAGATAGACACCAAAGGTAGAGTCAGATGGGCCTTTCAAAAGGGCCATCGTCCGAGTTTCAGATAAATACGAATGCTATATTACCTAGCCAATCCGTAGGCATTTGCTTACAGTGGAGTGCAATGACACTCAAAAACAAATTTTGGCAACTTTTAAGATCATAGGATTCGTGTTGAATTGGTGAGAATTAGTCACCACCTTTGAGGAGAGACACACCTTGACTATCGAGAAATTATTGGTGGGGTTTGACTGGAAGTTCTTTCCATCTGATGTTCTAATAAAGACGTGGAGGATGTTTTCAGACTTATCACAGGAGGGTCGAATAGTGGCCGACTATGATGGAGAATTTACTTATTTAGTGAACTTCATGCCTGACGAGGTGGATAGAAATGAGAAAAGGTTATTATATTTATTGATGGACTCACCTGTAGAATTCGCTAATAGTTACTTAGAAATTCGAATTACTGACTTATGTCGATGTCGTCTATATTTCACTGTCACAGTGTCAAGATCATCACTTCCATGTGAAGGGATCCAAGAGCGTGGGAAAGTTTAGCTAGCGAAGCAAGACTGGGTGTATCGATGCTAGTAGGGCACCACAGGGGGACCCATGTAAATGATTCAGATTAGGGGAATTCAAACCTAGTGATGGTGGATTTAATAGGGTAAAAGTGTGTTCCATAGGGCTAGTTGAGCAAATAGAATAATGGGGGTAGCCATCAGTTATGAGGATACTAGGACCACAGAGTAAGGCAACCCCGACATGACCAGTAGGGTAAAAGGCAAATGGATTACACATGGAGGTTCTTTAAAAGTGGAGAGCATGGCCATATGCACCAATCTAATCCGTTGTGAGTTAGTGGACTGTATCAGGGTTCCCCAGTAGGAGGAAATAATTACAGTAGTCTTTTTCTTAGTTTAGATGGGAAACTACATGAAGGAACCACTTGAACAACCAGTGCCACAAGTAATTGAAGATATGATTTTTATTCATGCGCAAAAGGGATAGGTGTGACACGAGTGCATCACAATATTTTGTTATAACTATATTCACGCGTGAGATGAGTTTAGTGAATATATCATTAGTATTATTAATCTGCGTATATATTTACCATTGGGTAGCGGGGCTCTCTTTGGGTCCATCGGTAGGGAGCGAGTGCGAACACTACAAGGATATGTTTTTATAGATCTACTCGTTTTAGAGAGATGTGTGTAACACCCCGTATTTTGTAGGATATAAGATTTAATTAAATTGGTGATTTAGCATTTATTTAAATCGGTGATTTTGGATCTATTTATTTTGGAAAAATTATTTAATGTGGTGATTTAAAGTTTAAATTAATTTGGTTTATTTTAATTTCACGTGTGTCATATTTTGAGGTGAAAATAATATGTTTTTATAAAGTTACTTGGATGACAATTTAGAGGTCACGGTTGATTGCGATGGGATCGAAATAATCGAAAAAGTATACCTGGGTGTGTAGCTTGTGTCCCTGGGCAGTTTTAGACCAACCCATCATTGTATAAGGGCATTTCGATCATTCAGGAGTTTGTGGTTTAGAGAACTCCAAAAATTAAAGGAGGATATCAGCCCCTTGGAGTTAAAGGCTAAGGTAAAGAAAAATTAGAGAAGAAAAGGGCCACAAGGGAGGAGGGGAAGAGAGTTATTGGAGGTGCAACACTTGTTCTCTCCATTAAAGTTTCCGAAATCATGATCGGAGCAAGGATTGATCAACTCCATCTTCTTAAAAATGGAATTAGACCTGCATATCATAAGGCAAGTGTCTATAATGCTTGTTTCTAAAAGTTTATATTACCCATGTAGTATTGGGTTATTATTTGGTGATTTTAATTAATGTTCTTAGAATTTTGAGAACTAAACATATGAATCTTGGGTAGGATTGGCATGTAAATTTAATCCCTATGTGATAAGAAAATGAAATCAGTGTATATGTGATGATTAGAATGGGAAAATTTTGGATTTATTGATGTGTATACATGAAGAATAATAGTACTAGGGTTTATCAATATTAAGAGATAATCGATTCTTGAATATAATTCTTGATGAATTAATGTGATAGTTAAGTTTAATATTTCCCATATACTCATAATAGATGACTAGTTATATTGGTTGGGAATTTGGTGAAGTTTCATGAAGAGTGGATGAAGCTTTAATGGTGAAAATTGCAAAAACGCAAGGAAGAAGAATGACCTTCTTGTACTGAATCGATTCGGCTCCTTGGCCGAATCGATTCGATGGGCGAATCGATTTGGACCAATGCCAAATTGATTCAGCTGCCCAGAATAGCACAATTTTGCTTTGTTCTTGTAATTTCCTCACGAAGTGAATTAGGGGGAAATTGGGCAATAAATTTGGTAATTAAATAAAGATTTTGAGGAGGCGAGTAGGAATATAGTCAATGATTGGCTGGTTTTTAATGTGAGTAAACTTGGGATGCCAACCGATGATGATAAAACGATCGAGATGAGTATCACGAATTTAGTAATTGGATTACGGGAAGGGTGAGCAATGACCTATGACTTAGACCAGTAGTGTATGAGTGTAGTAACTACTAAGATAAATTAAGGGATAACTAGGGCCTTCAGGTAGAGAATAAAACTCAATAAAATACGATAGACAGTTATATTCATTTGTGGATTAGTACGTTGAGTGTTCTAGAGATATATTACGTATGTAATATATTATAGGTTGAGTGTATACATATGCGGATTATATTATAGGTTGAGTGTGAACCTGTGAGGACCATATTATAGGTGAAGTGTGTACCTGTGTGGACTTTATTATAGTTAGTTATTGATGAGACCTTGTTTGGCGGGGTAGCATAGATGGATAAATTACATTAGGCGTTCACATTAGTTAAGAGGTAGGAACTCAAGGGAGTGTACGTTGAACTAACATGTGTAATTAATAACTGATTTTAAACTGCAATTTAAATACTTACTGAATATTTTCAAATGGTTTTACTTGGGCTCTGACCCATAGTTGCAAAATATTTTCAAAATCTTTTACGTGTACAACCACAAGGACACCCCGATTGAGGATTTATTAAATTTAATTGAGATAAATTAATTTAATTTTAATCCGAAATGTTGTTTTAAATATTTACTAGCGTGACAAGAGTTAGTAATTATTGGGAATATATTATTTGTTGCATATTACTAGATCAGTATAGTAATATATGAGATTTATTTTTATAATATTGTCACGTGTGAATAAAATGACAATTGTGGAAATTTAAGTCGAGACGCGCCTGTGTCGTGTCGGGACTAAATGTGGATTAATAAAAGTGAATATTTTATAGGTTGTTCGTATGGTCGTTTTGAGTGTGCCAACGCATCCGGAAGGGTCTAGATAGTCCGAAAAGTGTACCCGGGGGCTTAGTTTGGGTCTCGGGGTGTTTTTAGGCCTAATTAGTACCCCGGGAGGGCATTTTAGTCATTTTGTATTTTTGGGTTATTAAACCGACGAAAATTAAAGGGGTTATATCAGATGTTTAGGTTATCTCCTAGGGTTAGATAACTCAAAACACTAGAACGGCCATTGGAGAGGAGAGGAGAGAGCTCTCAAGGCATTCTAAGGCTCAAAACTCAACCGTTTGCACCGCCGCCACCGCCAACGCGTAGATCGCGAGACGGGGAACGCAACCACACCAAATTCAACACCAAACCAGATTTTTGAAAATCCCAAGCAAGTGTTTATCTTGCTTATTTCGTTGATGCATCTTTCATATTGGTTTAGGAATGATTAGGATGAATTGTATGGAAGAAAAACCCAATTTGAGATGGGAAATTTTCATGTAGTGATGATTTATATGATATTCTGGAAACCCTTTGTCATGTAAAGGATTAAGAGTTTGATTAAGAAAAGTGTTCTAACCAGATACAAACACTAAAAAAATTATTTCGGATGATCGGACCATTGGAATCGCTTGAAATTTTAGTATGTTGTAGCGAACGGCGAGAGAGGACTGCTGACAAAAATTCAGCTTGATCAGACGGTCAAATTTCTAAAACTATTATTTTTATTAGAAAGTTTTATGTTTTGAGGACTGTTAGAGAGTTTTATATTTTTAGGACTCTTCTAAATAATAAAAAAAATCAATTATAACTCCATTTTAATTCCGATTTCGAAACCGTTTGAAATTCTCATCTTTGAAAATAAAATTCAAAATCCTTTAATGTAAGGCGAAATCTATATTTTTGGGATATTTTGCATAAGGATAATGTAAGTATATATTAAAGGGGAGAGACACGTAAGAGAGAGTTACGTTGGAACATAAATGGATATCTACTGAATTGTACATTTGGAAGAATAGAGTCCATGAGGGTTACATAGTAAGTTGGAAAAACCCTTCGAATTAAAGTTAGAAACGAACCATTATACTTCGAATTAAAGTTAGAAACGAACCATTATACTTGATAAATAATAATGGGAAAATAAGGATAAATGTTGCGAATGTGGGTTATTGGATAAACCTAAATTGATATAATAAATGTGGTATATTTATATGATTGTGTATGCATATATTATATACTTTTGAAAATCATGCCCGCGCTACTTGCTATCCCTGAGGTTACCGCGCTGGGACGATCTTATCTCGTGTGCCTTATGGGGGATATTGACTCGTACCCTAGAAGATAGGAATCCTAGGTACAAGCTATCGAATCGGTAGTCACGGTCCTAAGAGACGTGAGGGTATGTACTGACCTCTTGGACTTGAAAACTATGCTTCACCTCAATATTGTTTGTGTATGTATTTATACAGTTCGAGAGTGATTTCGAACTTGTATTCCCTTTAGTACGATTGATACGGGGATTGGATAGAAGAGTATTGCCGCACCATAGTTTTTATGTGGGGTGCTGTGATGATATATATATTATACGAGTTGTTAATATATATATAAAATTCTAAAATCTGGAACTGCCTACTGTGATTTGATATGTAGGACATGGTTGATGACTTAAATTATAAATAGTTGTTTTGAGAAAGTATAGTATGACACTGGAAAACTTTATTGATTAATAAAGTTAAAAGGAGAACCTTGGTTACAAATTGAAATCTTACGCTTTAAATACTTGTGTTGTTCAGTCGTAAATCCTGCGAATAACCTAAGATAAGTTAAATCATTGGGGAAAGATAGTGTGGTATATGACGAGATAGACCATTGAGAAGGTTAGTGCGATAGGTGTGCACATTAGAAGAGAGGTGAGAATTTCTTAAGAGAGTGTCGCACTAATATGTTGTTGCATTGGCCTGTATCAATTTAAATACTTGCTAAACGAATTTTTAAATCATATACACTATCGGGCTCTGACCCGTTTCTATTACCTTTTCTCTCTTGTATATATATGTATGTATTACAGGTCCCCAGCCACTGGGGCGTCTTACTTAGGATCCTTTAGAAGGAACGTGCTGCAGCTTAGGTGGGAGCTGCAGGCCTGTTGTTTAAACGACTTCATCCATTTGATTCTACTCCTAGTTCAGTTTTATTAAGAAAGGGCATGTGTCGCCCTCTTTCTATTATTTAGTTGGAATAGTTAGAGATTGAAATTTTTACTTTCAGTACCTTTATTTCGGGATTTATTACTGTCAGGATGTTTTCCTTTAGTGTTGTAAATGTTGGGATATATTATTGATGATTAAATTCGTGTATGTTCAATTCTATTTTTATTCTTAATGGGTGACTCTTTAGATGTTAATGGTTTAAGGTTTTATAACCGGATTTAGTAAAATGAGAATAAGGTTTTAAATGGTTTTGACACTTAGCTTAATTATTTAGGGTGTTTAAATTGGAAAAGTATTTTTACGACAGTGATGCTAAGAATGAACCAACTGTTCACCTTGATTTTAATTTAATAAAGGAGTGATCGCCCGGTATTTAATTAGGCGGGGTGTCACAAGTGGTATCAGAGCATCAGGTTCTAGTGTCCTTAGGATCTGTACGGCTTAGTATTCTTTCAGCGTTGCTTTGTTTGTTATAGAGCCCTATGTTTAGGATTGTCAATTCCTTTGACGAGATTTCGTTCTCCTGCTATAATGTGTATACACTAGTGAATTCTAATTTCGTTCGGATGTGTGCGTGTTCCGAGCGATGACGGATGTCAGAAGAGGACCATTAAGCTTACATCACGAGGTAGGGCTCAGTTGAGATTATGAAATATATCCGAGGATGATGACCGTAGTCGAGGTCACCTCCATTATGGCACGAGAAGCCACGACTAGAAAGGCGACTAAGGTACAACAATGATTTTCAAATGTTGTTATAGTCAAATGAGGTGCGAGGGTAAACTTACCCAACGTATTACAAAAACGTGTAGAGACTGTCAGTAGGAAATTTTAGAAACGCAAAAATTGTATGTGTTTACCAAAGGAGGTAAAGTATCCAAAGGCTTAAATATAGGACGGAGTGCGGCAAACTGAAAGTGAAAATTTAGAGAAAATTTTCTTGGCTTTCGGGACGAAATTATAATGGTTGGAGTCAACCACCAATTTTAGAAGAGGAATGCTATGCCTATAGGAGAACCTTAGGTACAGTGTTGACCGTATGTTCCTTCCTCAACTGTTCAAGATGAGAAGCAAACGTGATTCTGAACTCATCGCAGGATGGCATGACAGAAGTCCAATTGTGGATATGAATCCTAATCGTTAGCAAATTTTGTATCGAAAGAGGTAGATACTAGTGGAGGAAACGACTCCAAGTTGGAGACCAACTTGTAATAATAGTTGATAATACTCGAGGAGGAAATTCTGATGGACGACCGATTCAGAGGTTGACAATGTCATATTTTGTCAATATAGATGATAACGCTTCTTTGTGGAGGAAGTTAAAGAAATTGAAGAATTTAGTCGAGAGTAAGACTGAATACAACGGTGGTGGTATAGCAGCACAAAAGGATGTGGATACACATCAGGAAAACAATTTAAATGCTTCAGATAGTTAAATTCTTACCAAGTGATGGTAAATTCAGTAAGTACTATTATAGATAGTAACATGATCTTTATGGCCTAAAAAGATAAGGGAACAACCAGGATGGCTAACAGGAATCCAGTCTACTAAAGTCCGAGAGAAGGACAATCCTAACCTGGTTAGTAGGATAGGTGGTAAGTGGATTACGTGTTGAGGTATTTTGTGCTGAGTGAGATCGCTCACGATAATATGTTCCAAAATGAGAAAAAGGACAAGAATACAGTGCCTAGTAAAAGGCAACGATTAAAATAATTTTGTTTTGGTTTGGGCAGACATGTTACATCCGAAAACCATTTGTGCAGTCAAGACGATTGCCATGATAGAATTATAAGTTGTATCCTTAGAGGATGCGGCGTGTTTATGTGACACGAGCGAGTCACCACATTTTGTTCATTGCTAGATTAGCATGTGAGACGAGTTTAATGTATACCATTATAAATGTTACCATTATGTGAATATTTTTCCTTAGTATAGCGTGATTTTTCTTTGGTGATATCCGCGGGGGATGAATGAGTTTATTAACAGTGTTTTATACTTTATTGAGGTTACTCGTTGTAGTGTTGCGATACACGAGTATGACATTATCTTTGTTAAAATGTTATAGAAATGGGTAGTATGATAGTGGGCATTTATTGCAAGGCTATCGGAGTAGTTACATTAGTGCAACACGTTTTGTTTTGGCGAGGCTTTACCTGTAAGAAGGTTGGACTCGCACTTATATTATCTATCCTAGAGACTTCGGAGGAGATAGTGGGCTCGAGATATTCGATACCAATGTATGTATAGACTTTGTCAGTATGATTCAGTATGTACCGGGATTTACCGTTGAGCGAAAAGACTTGACTCGGTTTTATGTTTAGCACTCCGGACTTATTAATAGGAAGAGTGCATTGCTATATTTATCCTTTAGAGATGTGGGAGTTAATATTTATACCCCTATTATTAGGGAAAGGAATTTCGAGAATTCCGATTGTATGTATTCGAGGTTTATGGAATGCTATTACCACCAACCTATACTGAACAATAGTGCAATTAGTGAAACGTTCTTTGTTAAGCATAATTACGGGAGAAATTGTAACTTTTCTGTCAAGGGACGGAATAAAGGGGTATATACTATGGACGGAGGACCTAATGGATTTTGATAACCGACAATGCTAGGTAGTAGTGTATCGGGGGGGTTCCTTGTTTGGATTTTTCTTTGCGAGACATCCCACGCATGAAACTTAGCGTAAGGTTGGAAATAGGGAGACGTTTGGTCACTATTCCATGAGTTCGGTACCCTGGTCGAAACGGGATCAAGTAATTATGTAAGTAAGTTGGAAGTTGAATTTTATCTTAAAGCTATTGGAAGCCGGATCTTGTGGTAAGAAAGCATTGAAAGTTACCCCACGAGTTAAGGGTGGAACGATGATAAGGAGAATTTAAGAATTTTGATTCCTAGGGTGATTGAGAGTACCCAAATGTCGTAACGGCGTTCAAAACACGAGGCAAATAAAGAGTTATAATGATTTTTAGCATGGATTATCTGGAAAGAACTTTATTATACAAAAGAGATGACTTGATTTTTTTTTTGATGAATAGAGCGTTACTGATTTATTTTTGGTTGTAGTACCTATTTGGGAAAATTGTTATACTTATCTTAAGAAGGTTGAGAATTATTATTCCTCTTTTATTGTCATGGAATTTGAATGCCTTATTCCTTCTATTCCGTTGAATTTAGTTAGTCCTACAGATGAGTAGCACGCGGTTCACTCTCCCAGGGCGGTCGGAGTGTTGCAAAAATGTGGGCATCTTGGTTAACTACAGTTAAAATAGTCCGAGTCGAAGGGACGTGGTAATAGACGTGTGAAATATATGTTTGTGGGACTAGTATAACGAAGTGGATGTAATAGAGTGGATTAAATGTCACATGAGGGGCGATAATCCATACATAGGTGTGTAATTAGAATAGCACACCCAAATTTGAATTGGAAGACTGTGGGAAGTCATTTAAGAAGAGTATTCCTTGAATGGAGCAGAATTAAATGATTATGAAGAACAATCGGAGCGGAGTTGTTAGTAGGCAAGTATGAGAGCGACTTGCACATACAAAGGGTGATGATGTTGGTATGGTATAAGAGATCCAACAGTGCGCTTCGTGGAGAGAAGAGCACGGGTGGAACTTTCGGCATACTACAAGGAAGGAAGGGGAGTATTACGTGTCACTTAATGTGAGACATTTCAAGGAAGAATCGATGTTTAGCGGGACGTAGTGATAGTATCTACATGCACCGCCCATTGGTAAGGTTGGGTTGAAAGAGAAGAATCAACCAAAGAATTTTGTGTTTAGCTACAATTACTAAATTTGGAAGAGGTTGGTAAAGTCGGTACAGTTCTTGGATGGGTTGCCATCCTCAAAACAAGATCAAAGGTTCATCCCGAACATGGGAATAAAGTCGCCGAGAAGGAGGTGATTGATACTCCTTTAAACTGACTTACAATATTAACTAGTATGCCCCACACTTCCTTTAAAAGGAAGGATCGCGCCAGTGCATGATCCGGCGAAGTATAAATTTCTAAGTCAGGAAGAGATTGGTGAATCCCACCTTTGATATGGGACTTCAGAAACAAGCGGAGATAAGGTTTCGTTTCAAGTAGGATGTATCACCCGTATCCAGGGAATGGGCGCACGATGATTAAAGATTTGCGAAGACATGTGAAGGAGATTTTGGAATATTGGTACGATGATTTCAGGAATGCTCGGTAGAAGCACTCGTAGCCATTTATCGCGTGCAAGGTGCTTATTAAGGTTTTCTTATGGAAGAACCTCGACTATTCTTCTCTCGTATGTTCAGAGGAGAGTAGATAATCAGAGTTTTTGGATCGGTCGAGAGAACATCCGATAACTGTGGTAAAATTCCACGACTATTTCAGGCGAGCAAGAGTGATCAAATGTTCGTATGATCTTCTCAGAATGGGAATTTTGTGTATGAATAAATCCGAGTAGTTGTCATGTAGTGAGGTGTGACCTCCTAATGATAGTGAGATAATGGAATTTATAACGTATAGACGTAACCTATTCAAATGTTGTCAGTTGGGAGTGCAATGTGAAGTGTCTCCAATGAGAATGTAAAAAAATGTTGCTGTGAGGAAAAAGCTATAGTGATTGAGTGCCGTACTATGTAGATAGTTTGCGTACTGACAAGGATATCCAGAATTGTGCTACCTGGTAGGCCTTGTTTTCCGAATTTCGGGAAGAAATTCCGTTATTAGGGGGGAAGTATGTAATTCCCCGTATTTTCATGGTTTTTAAAGTTAAGGATTTATTAAATTTAATTGAGATAAATTAATTTAATTTTAATCCAAAATGTTGTTTTAAATATGTACTAGCATGACAAGAGTTAGTAATTATTGAGAATATATTATTTGTCGCATATTACTGGATGAGTATAGTAATATATGAGATTTATTTTTATAATATTGTCACGTGTGAATAAAATGACAATTGTGGAAATTTAAGTCGGGACGCGCCTGTGTCGTATCGGGACTAAATGTGGATTAATAAAAGTGAATATTTTATAGGTTGTTCGTATGGTCGTTTTGAGTGCGCCAACGCCTCCGGAAGGGTCGAGATAGTCAGAAAAGTGTACTCGGGGGCTTAGTTTGGATCTCGGAGCGTTTTTAGGCCTAATTAGTACCCCGGGAGGGCATTTTAGTCATTTTGTATTTTTGGGTAATTAAACCCACGAAAATTAAAGGGGTTATATCAGATGTTTAGGTTATCTCCTAGGGTTAGATAACTCAAAACACTAGAACGGCCATTGGAGAGGAGAGGAGAGAGCTCTCAAGGCATTCCAAGGCTCAAAACTCAACCGTTTGCACCGCCGCCACCGCCAACGGGTAGATCGCGAGACGGGGAACGCAACCACACCAAATTCAACACCAAACTAGATTTCTGAAAATCCCAGGCAAGTGTTTATCTTGCTTATTTCGTTGATGCATCTTTCATATTGGTTTAGGAATGATTAGGATGAATTGTATGGAAGAAAAATCCAATTTGAGATGGGAAATTTTCATGTAGTGATGATTTATATGATATTCTGGAAACCCTTTGTCATGTAAAGGATTAAGAGTTTGATTAAGAAAAGTGTTCTAATCAGATACAAACACTAAAAAAATTATTTCGGATGATCGGACCATTGGAATCGCTTGAAATTTTAGTATGTTGTAGCGAACGGCGAGACAAGACTGCTGACAAAATTCAGCTTGATCAGACGGTCGGATTTCTAAAACTATTATGTTTACCAGAAAGTTTTATGTTTTGAGGACTCTTAGAGAGTTTTATATTTTGAGGACTCTTCTAAGAATAAAAAAATTCAATTAAAACTCCATTTTAATTCCGATTTCGAAACCGTTTGAAATTCTCATCTTTGAAAATAAAATTCAAAATCCTTTAATGTAAGGCAAAATCTATATTTTTGGGATATTTTGCATAAGGATAATGTAAGTATATATTAAAGGGGAGAGACACGTAAGAGAGAGTTACGTTGGAACATAAATGGATATCTACTGAATTGTACATTTGGAAGAATAGAGTCCATGAGGGTTACATAGTAAGTTGGAAAAACCCTTCGAATTAAAGTTAGAAACGAACCATTATACTTCGAATTAAAGTTAGAAACGAACCATTATACTTGATAAATAATAATGGGAAAATAAGGATAAATGTTGTGAATGTGGGTTATTGGATAAACCTAAATTGATACAATAAAAGTGTTATATTTATATGATTGTGTATGCATATATTATATACTTTTGAAAATCATGCCCGCGCTACTTGCTATCCCTGAGGTTACCGCGCTGGGACGATCTTATCTCGTGTGCCTTATGGGGGATATTGACTCGTACCCTAGAAGATAGAAATCCTAGGTACAGGCTATCGAATTGGTAGTCAGGGTCCTAAGAGACGTGAGGGTATGTACTGACCTCTTGGACTTGGAAACTATGCTTCGCCTCAATATTGTTTGTTTATGTATTTATACAGTTCGAGAGTGATTCCAAACTTGTATTACCTTTAGTACGATTGATACGGGGATTGGATAGCAGAGTATGCCCGCACCATAGTTTTTATGTGGGGTGCTGTTATGATATATATATATTATACGAGTAGTTAATATATATATGAAATTCTAAAATCTGGAACTGCCTTCTGTGATTTGATATGTAGGACATGGTTGATGACTCAAATTATAAATTATTGTTTTGAGAAAGTATAGTATGACACTGTAAAACTTTACTGATTAATAAAGTTAAAAGGAGAACCTTGGTTACAAATTGAAATCTTACGATTTAAATACTTATGTTGTTCAGTTGTAAATCCTGCGAATAACCTAAGATAAGTTAAATCATTGGAGAAAGATAGTGTGGTATATGACGAGATAGACCATTGGGATGGTTAGTGCGATAGGTGTGCACATTAGAAGAGAGGTGAGAATTTATCAAGAGAGTGTCGCACTAATATGTTGTTGCATTGGCCTGTATCAATTTAAATACTTGCTAAACGAATTTTTAAATCATATACACTATCGGGCTCTGACCCGTTTCTATTTACTTTTCTCTATTGTATATATATGTATGTATTACATGTGCCCAGCCACTGGGGTGTCTTACTTAGGATCCTTTGGAAGGAACGTGTTGCAACTTATGTGGGAGTTGCAAGCCTGTTGTTTAGACGACTTCATCCATTTGATTATACTCCTAGTTCAGTTTTATCCAGCAGGGGCATGTGTCGCCCTCTTTCTATTATTTAGTTGGTATAGTCAGAGATTGAAATTTTTACTTTCAGTACCTTTATTTCGGGATTTATTACTGTCAGGATGTTTTCCTTTAGTGTTGTAAATGTTGGGATTTATTATTGATGATTAAATTCGTGTATGTTCAATCCTATTTTTATTCTTAGTGGGTGACTCTTTAGATGTTAATGGTTTAAGGTTTTATAACTGGATTTAATAAAATGAGAATAAGGTTTTAAATGATTTTGACACTTAGCTTAATTATTTAGGGTGTTTAAATTGGAAAAGTATTTTTATGACAGTGATGCTAAGAATGAACCAACTGTTCACCTTGATTTTAATTTAATAAAGGAGTGATCGCCCGATATTTAATTAGGCGGGGTGTCACAATGATCTGTTCCAGGCATGCATAGCTGCAACCCTTGTGGATACTTGCAAGATTTCAATTAGACGTTTCAGTCACTTCATTCCTAGAGTAGAATGCAGTTCAATTATTTCATTTGGCCGTGTTTCCCCTTCAGTCATTTCTTTTATTTAAGTTTGAACTTTGTAATCAGGTTTATGTTCTTATGTTTGACTTTACATTAGACTTGGAAACCGATGGCTTATTCCTTATTATTTTATTCAATACTTATCTAGTGATGGATTTATTTTATTACTGTGTGTACGGTTTAGTGATTGTATTCATTTTAATTGTTGTTCTTGTTTAATAAAAAGATAAAATTTGGCACCGACCTTTTGAATACTAGGTGGTTAGTTAAATTTTAAATAGTTTTCGACAGTGATGCAAAGAATGAACCGAAAGAGATTCATGTTTTAATTGGATAAAGGACTGATCACCCATTATTTAATTAAGCGGGGTGTCACAATATGTTATGAGAATATAATGTTATCCTTGGAATGGACATGTTAGCGATGGTTTGAGTAATGGTGGACTATTACTATAAGCCTATCGCGTTCTCTATTCAAAGGCAGAATGGGTTGTTTTTGTGATGTCTCACCTAAAAGAGGGTTAAGCCCACGTGTATAATTATATTGGAAAAGGAGACATCATAGACTATAAATGTCTCATTATATTTTATCCCGATGTTCAGGAACTTTACTGATGTGATTCGGGTGATATCATGTTTACCGTCGAGTGGAGAGATTGCGATCATTATTGATTCAACACTAGGGACTTAGTGCTAGTGCAAGAACCATATTAGATGACTCTTTTAGAGATGTGGGAGATGATAATTAGACATATACGTCTGAATGGTAGTATTTTGAGTGTCCTAATTATGTTGTTTAGGACGAAAGTATCTTAATGATCGATAATGCTAGGTGATAGTGCATTGGGGGAGTTCCTTATTTGAATTTTGTTTACGTTACATTCCACGCATGAACCTTAATAAATGTTGGGAGGTGGGAGGATGCTAGTGAAATGGTTTTGTGCTTTAATCGTTGTACATGTGGATAAAACACATTGAGCTAAGGGTTGTTATACTACATAAGTCCAGTGTAGTCGGGTATTACGGTGTAGGAAGCGCTGGGGAAAATTTTGCATTAATAATTGATAAGTGGGGTAAGCTCGAGAATAATTGAATCGTGATTAATGGGGTAATCAATCATACTTTTACTTTATAGGCATTCTAGCACGAAGGGCCAAGTTTATGATAAATATGTTATGTTCGTGATGTTTGTGTAGATATGCATGGGATATATGTTGCATAGGCACCCCAGTTAGTTTGATTTTTAAAATCGTCCATGATAAGGGGACTTGGAAAAATATGTGTTGAACCATATGGCTACGGTGTAGTTATAAGAAGAATTAAAAAAGTAATATGGACTGAACCTCATTGAGGAGACAGATAGTCTGGTTATATATACAACAAGGAGAAATATCACACCCGAGAAGGGTTGAAGACTGTGGAGATAGAGATGAGGGATATCTCATTAAAATGAAGGATTTAACAGTTTGGGGAAGTAGAGCAGAGTCCTATTGAATCAAATTTTGAGTGTGGCATGTGCCTAAATAGGATGATGATTATTTTCATGTGACAAGGACCCAGGATGTGCGTAGTTTTTGAGCAGATGCATGGATCTTGGTATTTGGCATTCCCCAGGTAGGGGAGTAAGATGTACCACATGATTCAGGATATAGAGCATGTGGAATGTTGTGGAGTGAGATATAGAAATTATTGTCTCCAGGTTCATCAGTCATTGACGGGAAAAAGATGGTCTGAGGCGATTAAGAAGAATTCAGTAATAATTGATGATTCCAGTGGCGAAATGTATAGGCAGAGTAATAAAGTTCATTATTGGGTTACCAACATAGCAAAAAGGTCAAGACTTGTGGAATTAGTTGGCCGATATGAAACAATTATTGCTAATTTGGGTAAGTTACACTATTGGGTAGTGTGCCCAACATTTCATTCAAGAGAGGGAATGAACTGACATATTGCGCCTCCCAACATTGTTATTGATCAAGATGAGACCTTTGAGTCCCACCTCTGATAGGGATTATCAAGAGGCGACGGGGACATAGTTGTTTTTTGAGCAAGATGTATCACCCGTAGACCAATGAGTATACAACAGAGGTGATTAAAATGTTAGAGAATGTGAGGGATGCATATCCTGAATTTTAGGGTAATTGGGAGGAGTAATTATCATTGTTAGAGTTGCGTGTAATAAGTCATACCAGTTGTTATTGGTGTGGAACCTTTTGAGGTTTTGTGCGGGAGAACTTGTAGTATCCCATTTGGATATTTAGAGGTGGGGGATAGCAAGCTTCTCGGGCTGGATGTGATTCAGAATCCGTCAACAAGGATTAGATTAGTCATAAATTACTTCGTGTAGTTTAGGAACATTGTAAGAGTTACATCACCGTGAATGAAATTTTTTGAAATATGAAATGAGTGGTCCAGTGTTGTTGTGGGTGTCTCCTATGAAGGGAGTTATATGATTTGGTAATAGGGTAAGTTACCATCTAGGGAACTATGGCCATTCCCTAATATTGTGATGATTGATCCAATTTTGTATAAGCTCGTCTTATTGGAGAATTTTTAGCACGATTACGATGGTTTTGTGTTTCCTAATCAAGGGACATCTTAGTAATGATGGTGTGTATATGTATAAAATGATTTGAATAGACTAGTCGCCCGACTAGAGCCGTAGTGAGCTGGCCTTCAGTTAGGATGGTACCACTAGCGGGTGTATAGTGGATGTACCCTAATGTTACCATGATTTGATGTTGGGTATGTACGGATGTCGTGCGGGTAAGTATTCGAAGTTTTGGTCACAACATATATCCGAATTTTGGGGATAAAATTCCTTTATAAGAGGGGAAATATGTAACACCTTGTATTTTTATGAATATTTAAATTACACATATACACCAAATTTAATAAATTTGAGAAATAAAGTGAATTAAATAAATGTTAATTAGAGAATATTGGATTAATATTTGTACGTTATTATATTTACTTGTGTGAAAGAAAATGAAATTCTATTATTTCACATTACGCCGGGAGTAAACTCAATAGGTTGATGGTATCTTTTTCGGGTCATGCGTGTGGGATCGTGTTGAGAATGGGATGGTAAATTAATGATAAGTGACTCGAATGGTGATTTCAATTGCATGAATGATTTAGCATGGGTCCAGATAGTCAGAATTAGGTACCCGGGGATTGTAATCGGGTTTCAGTGGCATTTAGACTAATTAAGACCCGTGTGGGGGTATTCGATTGCATGGTTTTGTTGATCGAGTTTATTTAAGGTTTTTTTGGGATGTCCATAGATGATATTAAGTATGAAAAATAATTGAAGATATTACTAATATATTGGGATAGTCGAGATAAGTTCGAGGTGTGGAATTAAGGGTATTTGGGATGTATGAAAATAAAAAATAAAGTAATGGATTCAATTTGGAAATTCGGTTAGACTTGGGATTCAGGCTAGTTTAGAATGGCCAAATTTAGTATGATATTGGAAAATCAATTAAACAAGGGAACTGTTTCTCCACGGGTCATAGGTCTATTGCACGACCACCCTATGTGAGTTTTGAGTCAAGTGGGGTAAGGTGGTATGGTATGGCCCATGGATGTATGACTATCACCTCCTCCTATTCACGTTACGCATTGGGTTTGGTAGGTACAATTCTGACCAAGTGGACCAGGTAGAGGTTTATATCCCTGGAGCTTGATAGCATGCTAGAGATTTGCATCTAGTGAGGTAATGCTCGAAGGGACTACAGTTATACGTATATAACAAGCGATATATATGTACGCACACTTGGTGTTATATATATATATATATATATATATATAAGTATATAAATGTGTGTGTAAATATATATACATGAGAGTTAAAGGATATTACAAATAGTAAGTTTATATGTATCTGGGAGGATTTCTCGGGGATGCTATGCCTGTAAATATCTAAGTGTGATAGAAATACATACGGGTACATCACACTAATGCATGGATATTTAATTAATTATTAGCGTGAAGTTATGTGAAATGAATTGGTAAGATTATAAATAAGATTTATAATGAATAAGCAAATATGAAAGCTGAATGTGAAATCCAAGTTAATTAAATCTATATGTGGAACATATGGTACTAAGATGAGCAGTGATACTAGTTGGGTTAGTTAGGGTAACTAGGGTGTTTAAAATACACGCGTTTGATATACACTATGGGTGAGGGGCATCTCATGGGAGTGAAACCCCGGTTTAAACATGAAAGATTGCATGACATATTCTTTAATTTATTTGAAACACTTGAAAAATATTTCCCAAAGGTTTTGGGCTATTACCGGCATCAATGTTTTTTCAAAACTTTTAGGTGATCATCCCTAGGGATGCCTGACTTAGCCATCTTTCTAGTCATACGGTGTTGCAACAGCTATGGATGACTTCAGGGATTGATTAAACTCTTTTATTCTTGACATCTAGATATGATGTACTTTAGAGTTATTTTGTCATATCGTCTTGTTAGTCGGTATTTACTTTAGTTAGACTCTATTTTATTTCAAATAGTTGGATTGTTTTATTGTGACTTTTAGAGAGAGTTATTGTGTAATTTAATTATTCCATCTTATCTACATCCATGGTGCTTTTGTCGTTAATGCAAGTTTCGTTATTTGCATGGTTGGTTATGGTAATGTGAATTTTATATAAGCAAGTTAATAAGTTTTGAAAAATTGACACCGGGGCTAATAGGTTATTAGTAATTAAAATATATTCGACAGTGATGCTAAGAATGAACCAGGCGAGGGCATCACACGTTAGGTGTTGGCTTCCTACACACTTATCGATAGTGTCACGAGATAGACACCAAAGGTAGTCACCTTAATTTGATGTAGTGTTTGTATATATACATACATTATGGTGTGCCCACTCCGATGGCACTATGAAATCAAACTCCCGTTAAAAATGGAATAAAATTTTAAAATCTACCACACAAGGATTTGTTTCAAATTGCAAACAAAAAGGCATATTTTAAACTCTAAACAATGTTTTATATTGAATAAAAAAAGGCGAAGAATTATGTATTGTATTAGAATCACATAGAATGATGTAGGTAAAACAAGGTGAATTATCTTCTTCTTGTTCCATGCTTGAGCAAAACTTGTTCAATAAAACTTGACAAAAAGTTAATGAAAAAATTTGAATGTGCATCGAGTGTAAAGGAACAACCATAACAATCTAATATTAAAAATATTAATTAGTACCTAAATCTTAATATTGATTCAATTTACATAAATAATATATAAAACTAATGATAGTATAATGAGGATGGTTTTTGTAGTTTTTGGTTGATATCGCTCAAACTTTGTGAAATAGTATATGTTTTGAGGTAAAATTGTATTTATTGTTTGGATAAAAGGGCATGAGCTATTGTGTCAAGACAATAAATGTCTTCTCTGGGATATATGTGTGTTATTTTTTTTATACCAATTCCCCTTTATCACTTCCACCTATTCAAACACAATACATAATGACATACCCTCCCTCTCTCTTCCAACCAGGTAAAGAAAATAAATTTCTATGAAACCCTATCAATATTGATATCAAATAAATCATCACATAAATAAACCAAAATTTTCAAACGTCTTCGTGTAAAAATTAGCACACAAACTTGCAAACCTCTTTGCACACACACTAGGCCCTAAAAAAAATGAATATTACTAGAGATTACCTTGAGACATAGTTAAAGGGATGTGCACAAGGAAGGGAAAATAAGAGTGATCATAGAGAAGAGGGGAAGTGAGGTATATGGGGAAAAAAGTAATGCGGAGATTTTAAAAAGGTTGGCCTTATACTTTTTCTACAACATTTGACGTGAACATATGTACAAACTTCACTTTCACTTAGGAGTGAGCAGTTCACTATCCCAAATTTTTGTAGAAATTTTTGTGTATACATGTACAAGTATCAATTAGGGAGAAGTTAGCATGTGTATATGTCTAAATAAGTATCCTTCAAACAGTGGGTCATTTTTTTGCCTATCCATCATCTTTTATTAATATATTTATAGTGTTGGTTTTCTATCACGATTTTAAGTTTATCCTTGATGTTGATGATGATATAAATTTTCTTTATTATCCCCGGTATTTCATGGGTGGCATGATCAATCGAGCATGAAAAATTATGTTTGTCATAATTGGTATCAAGAATCCATCTTATAGTGTCTTTTGATCCGTGTTGCATCCATTTCATTTTTTGCTAAGCATTCTTTGTTATGTGTGGAGCATGCTATTGGATTTTTCAATATCTTATTGCTATAAAATTTGTGTCGACAACATTCTTAGACTTTGACAATGGGAAAGGATTGAGTTTTTTTCGACTGTAGATATGTGTAATACCCCGTATTTTTATGACTTTTATTATGGGAATTTTATTAAATTAAATCGGGATGAAATTTATTTAATATTAATCTGGATTTTAAAATAAATATTTACTAGTGTGAAGAGAGTTAGTAATTATTTGGTGGAAATTACTTAATGAGTAAAGTAATACATAGAATTGGATTCATTAAAAATGTCGCGAGTGAATAACAAAATAATTACAGAATTCAAGTCGAGACACGCTTGTGTCGTGCCGGGACTAAATTAATAGAATATAAAGTAATTAAATTATAAGTTTCCCGTATGTTCATTTTGAGTGATCCAATGTATCTGTAAGGGTCGAGACAACCAGAAAAATGTACCCAACGGTATAGTTTGGGTCTCAAGACGTTTTTAGGCCTAACCGGTAACCCGGGAGGACATTTTAGTAATTATCCATTTTAAGGCTTAAATATGGAAGAAAATTGAAGAGTTATATCTGATGTGAGTTAGAGTCCTCAAGGGTTTGAAGTTCTAGAGTTGCAGACTGGCTAAGTAAGAGAGAAGAGAAAATCCTTCCAATGTGGAGAGCCACCAAACTACAACACCTTTACCATCTTTCACCACTGACGCGTAGATCGGGAAATGAGGGACGCAACCATACCCAACACCAGAGAATCAAACCTTCATCTTTGAGGCAAGTATCTAACTTGCTGTTATTTTGGTTGATATGACACCCATGCTAATATAGGAAAATAATATTTTTGTTTTATAAAAAGATAATTGATTTCTGGGAATAATTGTTGAAATTGCAGACTAGAAATCATGCTATGATGATTCCTTTATTTGATTTAGATTGGTGAACAAAAAATTGATGCCCAGTAGAGATAGGAATCTGAAAATCAATGGAATTCATGTGAAATAAAATAAACCATGGTTAGAATAAATCCTTGAATTTAATTCGTTTGATGATGATTGTTGATGAATTAATGGAAATCTTACGTCAGAAATCATCTATTATTGCTTATATAATGTTCCTTGTGGTTGGTTGGGAGTTTGGGAATTTCTAATGGAGATTTGGTTACGATTTATGGAAGAAACCTGTAGGTGTGAATTGCAGAATCTGGGCAAGAACAGGTCGATCGATCGATCGACTTGAGAATGTCGATCGATCAACCCCTTTTTATCGATCGATCGACCTCTCCTGGAAACTGAACATTTCTTCCTTTCTTTTTGTTAATTTAATGAAAATGCATAGGGACCCTTGGTTATAATTTAAAGATCATAATGTGACATAGGAAGGACCAATAGAATCTAACTAGGGTCCGAGAGATGCAACTTTATATGAGGTGTAACCGTGGGATAATGGGGGCATAAAATTTATTAGAAATTGTACGTACATTAAGTGCGATATTGGGAGACTCAAGAAAGACTTAGACCAGTATGTTAGTGAGGGTACACCTAATGAATTTACATCTAGTAAAATAAAACACTTCGAAGGACGAGAAGTACTTATGAAATGATGAAAATTAAGAATAAAAACAAATGGGTTAATGATACGTAAGACTTGGGTGATTTGTGCCACGTATGGATAAAATAGTATTAAGGGTCATGGGCGTAATTAAAAGAACAATGGGACAATATATATATACAAGAGAAGGAAAATGACAGGAAACGGGTCAGAGCCCGAGTGTAAAACAACTTTAAAAAATGGGTTAGCAAGTATATAAAATGCTTACTAGTTGATATGACACACATGTTAGTATGCGACACTCGCTTGAGAATTCTTACCTCCCATCTAGTGTGCACGCATATCATACTACTAAAATGAATCATAAGTCTAACCCAATTCTCCTCCCATAGATTCTGATTCACAAAGTCATATGTCTATATTTTAATTAAGATACCATATTCTTAAGGATCATTTAAGTCAATTATGTATTTCTCAATACTACTGGAAAGTTTCAAGCACTTACTATAATGAGAAGAATTTATTCAATATTTATCTACTTATAGGCACAATAGAAGAATTCCAAGTATAAGTATATATATAAATTACTCATACAATAAAAATACTATTGGACACCCCACATAAAATTATGGTGCTGGCATACTCTGCTATCAAGTCCCCGTATCTTTAGTACAAAAGAGAAATACTAGTTTGAAATCACTCTCAAACTATATTAACACAATATACACATAATGGAGGTGAAGCATAGTTCCAAGTCACTAAGAGGTCAGCACATAGCCTCACGTCTCTTAGGACCGTCTGAATATCATTCTCTAATATCCAGTACCAAGAAATCCTATGTTCTAGGGTAAGAGTCAATATCCCACATAAATGTCCCATGGAGATAAGACTGTCCCGGAGAAGAAACCTCCATGATAGCAAGTAGTGCGGGTATTATTATACACAGATAAATATCATTATATATATACACATGCACTCGGTTATGTATATATATATATATTTTTTTTCCCATTGTTCCTTTAGGTACATCCACGACCCTTAATACTATTCTATCCATACGTGGCACAAATCTCCCAAGTCTTACATATAATTAACCCATTTATTTTTATTCTCCATTGTCACCATTTCATAAGTACTTCTCGTCCCTCGAAGTGTTTTATTTTACTAGATGTAAATTCAGTAGGTGTACCCTCACTAACATACTGGTCTAAGTCATTCTTGAGTCTCCCAATACCTCACTTAACGTACGCACAATTTCTATAAAATCTTATGCCCCTGTTATCCCAGGGTTACACCTCGTATAAAGTTGCATCTCCCGGGGCCTAGTTAGACTCTTTTGGTCCTTCCCATATCCCATTATGATCTTTAAATTATAATCAAGGGTCCCTACGCATTATAATAAAATTAACAAAAAGAAAGGGGAGAAATGTTTAGTTTCCAGGAGGGGTCGATCGATCGATAAAAATGGGTCGATCGATCGAACAGTCGATCGATCGACATTTTTGAGTCGATCGATCATTCGAGTAGTCCTTGCCCAGAATTTACAAATTCATACCTATGGGTTTCTTCAATAAATATTAACCAAATCGCCATTAGCAAGTCCAAAACTCCTAACCAACCATAAGGAACATTATATAAACAATAATAGATGATTTCTAACGTAAGTTTTTCATTAATTCATCAAGAATCATCATCAAACGAATTAAATTCAAGGATTTATTCTGATGCTAGTTTATTTTATTTCACATGAATTCCATTGATTTTCATATTCCTATCTCTAGTATGCATCAATTTAATGTTCACCAATCTAAATCCAACAAAGGAACCATCCTAACATGATTTATATCGTGCAATTTCAATCATTATTCCCAAACGCCAATTATCTTTTTATGAAACATAAATATAATTTTCCTACACTAACATGGGTGTGATATCAACCAAAATAACATCAAGTTAGATACTTGCCTCAGAGATGAAGGTTTGATTCGCTGGTGTTGATGTGTATGGTTGCGTCCCTCGTTTCTCGATCTACGCATTGGTGGTGAAAGATGGCAAAGATGGTGTAGTTTGGTGGCTCTCCTCCTTGGAAGGATTATCTCTTCTATCTTCCTTAGCCTCTATGAAACTCTACAACTTCTAAACCTCGAGTATTTTAACTCCGATTAGATGTCACTCTTCAATTTTGTTCCATAATTAAACCTTGAAATGGATAATTACTAAAATGTCGTCTCGGGTTGTCGATTTGGCCGAAAAATGTCCCGAGACCCAAACTAAACCCCCGAGTACATGTTTATGATTATCTCGACCCTTCTGAACACGTTGACGCACTTAAAATGACCATATAGGGGATTTATAATTTAATTACCTTATATTCCATTAATTTAGTCCCGACATGACACAAGCGCGTGCCGACTTAAGTTCTATAATTGTCGTATTATTCACTCGCGACAATTTAAATAAATCCAATTCCATGTATTACTTTACTCATTAAGTAATTTCCATCAAATAATTACTAACTCTCATCACGTTAGTAAGTATTTATTTTAAAATCCGAATTAATATTAGATAAATTTCATCCCAATTTAATTTAATAAAATCCGCATAATAAAAGCCATAAAAATACGGGGTATTACTTACTTCCCCCTTAATAATGGAATTTCGTCCCGAAATTTGAAAAAATAAGGCATATATGGTAAAAACAAATCTGGGTATTTTTCTTACATATTTTCCTTGAATTCCCAAGTGGACTCCTCCACATTATGATGTTCCCACTGGACCCGTACAAGTGGAACTACGTTCGACCTCAATCTCCTCTCGCTATGGGCAAGGATAGCAACTAGTCTCTCCTTATAAGAACTGTCGGGCTGTAAGTAAATCTCGTCTATAGGGATGTGAGTGTGGGCCATATCATCCCAAAGATATCGCGTCAACGACAAAATGCGGAACACATCATGAATACGGTGCAAGTGCTTTGGCAATCCCAATATGTATGCCACCGGTCCTATCCTCTTGATAATAGGAAATGGCCTTGCATACCTCAGAGCCAATTTCATTTTCTTTTCGAACCTCATTACTCCCTTCATAGTATACACTCGTAAAAATACTTGGTCTCCCACACTAAACTCCCTAAAAGATCGCTTTGCATCGGCGTAGCTGTTTTGCCGATCCTAGGCTACTCGAATGCGACTCTTGACTAACTCAATTCTGGATGACGTGTCCTGAATCACCTCTTTTCGAAGCAACTTTCTATCCCTGACCTCTCGCCAACAAGGGAAGAACGACAAGGTCTTCCATACAATGTAACACCCCGTAATTTTGAGGATTTAATATTTTGTTATGTTTGGGAAACATAAAAATATTTAAATTGGAGAAACTTAAATTTATGATTTGGAGAATTTATTTGAGTGGAAGAATTATTTATAATTGGTGACTTTAAGTTTAATTGTCCCAATTAATATGTGTCGCATTTTGAGGTTGAAATTTGGAAATGTCAAAAAGTATTTCGGATGACAATTATGAGTGCGCGATTGAGTCCGGATGGGTCGAGATAGTCAGAAAAGAGTGTCCGGGGGTAGTAATTGGGTCTCGGGGTATTTTTGGGCATAACCGGGCCCACACGGAGTGATTTGGGTCATTTTAATAAGGCCCATATGGCCAAAAACGGGATTAAGTGTTTTTAACCTAATTGAGGGACTAGGAACGACAGATAGAAAATTCTAAACCTAGGGTTTGGGAGATGATTAGAGGAAGCTAATCAATAAGTCAATTGGGGGTCTTTTGGAGCCAAATTAAGGGACTAATTTGGGGTGTTCTTCATCAAAGATTCTCTACAACAACGGATCAGACCCTACGAACCATTCCAGGAAAGTGGTTAAATTGCTGTAATGTTTAAATTATGATATCCAATTCATATTTTAGTGATGTGTAAACTAAAATTCGTTTTGGGGATAAATGGGTAAAAAAAATGGGGTTTTTGTTAATGGAACAATTGAATGAGATTCAAAGTAAGAAGTAATTGTGTTATATATATCTGAGTATAGATATCTGATTGGAATGAGAAATCCGGAACATAAATGGTGGAATTTGAATCTGTACTTGGGATTGTACCATAAGGATTTGTGTTCTTGAGTGGGTAAAAATTCGTAAGGCCAATGATGGTAAAAGGTTTAGATGATGTTTATAGTTCATGATAGATGTAATAAGAGGAATAATAGGCTGGTTTAAGGTTGGTATTTGAGAAAATAAACCTTAGTTTTTTGTCAATGGCCGAACAGTAGGCTGGAGAAGACAAAGTCTAGGACGATCGATCGATCGACCTAGGGGGTTTGATCGATCGATGATACAGAAATCTGGGCAGTTCGGCCAGTTGTTATATAAAGGGAAGTTAATTAGAAATTTAAGTTCCGTACATTAATAAGTGAAACACATATTCCTAGCAATTATGGGAGAAAGTAATTGGGGATAGGGAGAATTTATGTGGGGCACTTTACGGATGGATTTGAGAAATTGTATTCCAAAAATGTGAGATACATATCAAGTGAGCGAGTCCATGTATATTGGTTAAGCGACCCCAAGGTAGTGAATTAAGTTTAGAGATAAACTAATTAATTTAGAGTCGGGATATAGACTAGGGAAATATTTAATTCCGGGCCAAGTGATCGAGCTCGGGTATAATGGTTGGCTGACACCAAGTATTAAATTAATTGATGTGTTAATTAATATAATTAGAGTCGGAATGTAGACTCGGAAAATATTACGTTATGGGCCAAGTGAGCGAGTCCGAGAATGTTGGTTGAGTGACATAAGGTTATAGATTAATTAGTGTGTAAATTAATTAAATGAGAGTCGGACCACAGACTCTGCTTAGTATTAATTAATTATTGTGAAAATTGATTAAATGAAAGTCAGACCACCGACTCGGATTAGTATTAATTAATTAATGTGTAATTTAATTGAATTAGAGTCAGACCACCGACTCGGCTTAGTATTAATTAATTAATGTGTAAATTAATTAAATGAGAGTCGAACCACAGACTCGGCTTAGTATTAATTAATTAATGTGTAAATTAATTAAATGAGAGTCGAATCATAGACTTGGGCAAATTTCATTTAAATTAATGTGTAGAGTATTTATATTAGAGTCGGACAATAGACTCAGGGAAAATATTATATTAACTGAGGTGTGAATTAATATAGTAGAGTCGGATCATTGACTCGGGAAGATGATAAATTATTAAGTGAGAAAATTAATAAAGTGAGTCGGGACAGAGGCTCAAAAAATTTCAGGCTAGTGTTACGGATCTTTAAGTACACGGTAAAGCCGGGGTTTTTATTATATATATACGGTGTTGTGATAGTATATATATCTGTATTTATTGTGTGTGCTACTAAATATCAGTGATTAGATATTTATTTAATTTATATACTCTAGTGCTATCAAGGGAGGTTGCGCGATGTGGGTGATTCCCCTAGCTTGAGGAGTAGGGCGAGTATATCCCCAGGTCATAGCGTCCGGCATATGGGTGAGGGATTTCTCACACTTTTAGGGAAGAAATATGACCGCCTCCACCACGTTTATATTTTAGGCCAGGGTTGTGAGCGATTCTAACTTGGGAAACTAGGTTATTTGAGCACACCTAGTGAGATAACACTTTAGAGGGAATCATCTGGCGAGGACATACTCGAATGGATGGATATACGTATGATATATGTGTGGATGTTTTAGTAAAGGTACGTATATAATGGTATTAAATATTATATGCGGATAATAATACTGTGTGTGATGTATTTACTTTATATAACTTGTGACACAGTTATATGCTATTATTTAAGAAGGAATTAATTAAGTTAATTAGTGAGACAACTTATAGTTCATGAATAATTATACTCGGGTTAGAGTAGTATGGAAAGGAAAGGTTATACCAGGACTAGTTGGATGGGGTAGTACAACTAGGTGGAGTTAAGGTAACCGTTAGGTATGCAAATTAGTGGAGGGGTGAGAATGTCCACAAGGGATTGAGACATTAACTTATATATGAAGCGCATTCATGCATTTTAATTACTGCAGTTAATTCACTTGCTAAATATTTTCAAAATGTTTTGGGTTATAACCCTTGGTATAAAACTATTTTCAAAACCTTTTAGGTGTCCAGCCACAGGGACGCGAGGATTGATATTATATTCCAGGGACATGGAGCTGCGGCATATGTGGATGCTAGCAGGTGTTTGGATTAGACGCATTGTTTATTCATTCCTAGAGTAGGAATCATTTATCAGTTTCAGTTTTATTTAGGGCTTATCGCCAAGTCTTCTCAGTACAGTTTTCACATGTATTTATTCAGGTGTTGGATGGTTGCATTGGAATATTCGCTTTGGTGGCCAATGGTTTATTCTGCAAATTGTGTAAGTAATTATTTGGTTGAGTTTTATTGAGTTGTGTGAATGGTTTACATTTATTTCCGCATGTACTGTTTTGTTTAGTTAAAAAGTTAAAAATTTGGCACCAACTTTTGAAATACTAGGTGGCTAGTAAGTTTTAAAATGTTTTCGACAGTGATGCTAAGGATTAACCAACTGGGATTCCTATTTTAATTTGGTATAGGACTGATCACTCGGTATTTTATTAGGCATGGTGTCATAGATGGTATCAGAGCATCAGGTTCTAGTTCCTTAGGATCTGTGCGGCTTTTCCCATTTTGGCTTAGCAATCTTTGATATAGAGCCCTATAATAGGATTGTTGTATTCTCATACGTATTCTATTTACGTTCTTTTGCCAAATTTATATTTGAGAGTGAACTCATACGATTCGATTCTCATTCCAGATGCCGCCCAAGAGAGGGATCAATTAGGCAGCAGGGGGAATTGAGACTAGGGAGGCTCACCAGGAGCAAGAGTTACTGCATCAACTGCCAAAGATGATTTCGGCAGCGCAGGTAACTGAATTAGTGGCGTAGGCAGTTGAAGCAATGGTGGTCGCAATGGCAGGGTACTTTCCATGGGATCAGCCACAAGTGTTAATGGCACCAGATGTTCAAGCCCACCCGCGACCTTCGAGGTTGCAGCAAGTACAAGAGGTTTTCATAATGGGCATCCACCAGAGTTTTGATGGGATTCTGATGTAGTGCTGGCGTGTCAAGGAAGAGAGATATCCAGCGTCACCTACGCATGGGAGATTGCGATGAGGTGCGGAAGCAAATCCTTGCCACTTTTAGTTTAGTGGGAGCAGCGCTAGAGTGGTGGGAGTCGATCACCAGAGTTGAGGAAAGGGATACACTAACTATTACAGAGTTTTGGGTACAGTTCGCTTGCAAGTATTTGTCCTCCAGTGGTTGGGACCTAAATGAGCAGAAAATTTAGTGAGGTGGCTCAGGGAGGCCAATCAGTGGCCGATTACGAGGAAGAATTTACTCGGTTGGCAAATTTTGTACCCTATTAGGTAAGGATGAAGAGAAAAAGGAAGTAAGGTTTGTGGATGGGTTAGTATGGAGAGTCAAACAACATTTTATTGGTAATCCCGCATTAGTAGCTTATACTGATGTCATTAACGTAACACTCCTGCACTACCAGGAATATCACTTCCACGTGAAAGGAAGCAGGTAGGGAGTGGAAACTAGCCAGTCGGATAGAGCAGGAGGGAATAGTACCAGTGGGGTATCCCAGTAGCAGACAGGGGGAGATCAGGGGCAGGATTTTCGGCAGGGAAATCATGCCAAACGATTTAGAACTGGAGGCTATTAGCAGGATGGCCAGGAATTCCAACAAGGTCGGCATGGAAGAAATTAGTGGCAGGGTGAATATATTAGAAAGTGTTTCATTTTTGGGGAAGCGAGACACATGAAGAGAGATTGTTTTAAGTGAGGCAGGGTTCAACTACAGGATAAGGTCCTGGATGTACAACCACTACAGCAAGTCATGGGTGCATTCGGGAAGGGAGAAGATGCTCTAGAACCCGAGGATCAGCCGTTGCAGCTAGAGTATGGGGTTAATGATTTTTACCCTATGGGCATGGGGTATATTTTTGAGTGACAAGGAGAATGTCACAATATAAGACTTATTCTTTTCACTAGAATTCGCAGGTGAGCCGAATTTAGTGGGTGCGTTGGCTATAGCAGCCATTGTATGTGGATAAAGTTTTCGTGCGGTAGCAAAGTTCTTTGGTGTCCTTCACGGGAGAGTGGAAGTGTACACTGAGTGGGTTTGAATTATGAGAAGAGTTACTACTTTCGAGAATTATGGGAGTAGGGCTGATAATATTTCCTAAATATCGACTGGATAGCGATGGAATTGAACTATTGTGGATAGTGGGGTTATGTTTTGGTGTTCACGACTCCAGGGTATGTTTGGTACTAGGTATCACCTAAGAGGGAGTTTATACTATGTATATGCGTGTATATATGTTACATTGTGTGGTGCGATAGACACAAAGTGAGGTCTTGTGTTATCACATTTTATCCCGGTAAGTAGGGGTGTTTACTGAAGTGAATCAGGGTGGTTAAATTAATTTTCGAGCAGGAAGGTATAGCTCGGGGTTTATTTAGAGAAAGAACTAACGATAGTAAGGATGTAGTATTTTATGTTGTCTTTGGTAGCCTAAGGGTAGGCGTATATACTTTTGTGTTAAGACACAAGTATTTGGGGGGTTCCTTGTTTGGATTTCGCCTTACGAGACGTACCATGCACGAAACTTAGCACAACGTTAGAAGTGGGGAGATGTTTGGTCGTTAGTACATGGGTTGGGTACCCTGACCATTATATATATGTGTGGGTGGGATATGACTACGGGTTGGAAGTCATATTATGGGTTACGACTAGCATAGTCGGGTAAATGTTTCGTGCGGTAAAGCACGAGGATAGGGTGTATGGACACCCGGGTTAACTAATGCAATTTTTGTGCGGATAAGCATGGGTACAGGGTGTATGGGCGCCCTGGTTAATTAAAATGCATTTTTGTGTAATTTATAGTTAGTAGCGGGAGAGATAAATATAGCGGGCTTAGAGACGCATGACTATAGAGTGATATTTGAAGCTTGGATCACTACGCTTATCTTAATTTCAAGGAATAAATTCCTTTGTAAGGGGGGAAGTATGTAACACCCCGTAATTTTGAGGATTTAATATTTAGTTATTTTTAGGAAATATAAAAATATTTAAATTGGAGAAACTTAAATTTTTGATTTGGAGAATTTATTTGAGTGGAAGAATTATTTATAATTAGCGACTTTAAGTTTAATTGTCCGAATTAATGTTGTCGCATTTTGAGGTTGAAATTTGGAAATGTCAAAAATTATTTTTGATGACAATTATGAGTGCGCGATTGAGTCCGGATGGGTCGAGATAGTCAGAAAAGAGTGCCCGGGGGTAGTAATTGGGCCTCGGGGTATTTTTGGGCATAGTCGGGCCCACATGGAGTGATTTGGGCCATTTGAATTAGGCCCATATGGCCAAAAACGGGATTAAGGGTTTTTAACCTAATTGAGGGACTAGGAACGACAAATAGAAAATTCTAAACCTAGGGTTTGGGAGAGAATTAGAGGAAGCTAATCAAGAAGTCAATTGGGTTTTTTTTGGAGCCAAATTAAGGGACTAATTTGGGGTGTTCTTCATCAACCATTCTCGACAACAAGGGATCAGACCCTACGAACCATTCCAGGAAGTGGTTAACTTGATATAATATTTAAATTGTGATATCCAATTCTTATTTTAGTGCTGTGTAAACTAAAATTCGTTTTGGGGATAAATGGGTACAAAATGGGGGTTTTGTTAATGGAAGAATTGAATGAGATTCAAAGTAAGAAGTCGTTGTGTTATATATATCTAAGTATAGATATATAATTGGAATGAGAAAACCGGAACATAAATGGTGGAATTTGAACCTGGACTTGGGATTGTACCATAGGGATTTGTGTTCTTGAGTGGGTACAGATTCGTAAGGTCAATGATGCTAAAAGGTTTAGATGATGTTTATTGTTCATGATAGATTTAATAAGAGAAATAATAGGCTGGTTTGAGGTTGGGATTTGAGAAAATAAACCTTAGTTTTTCATCAATGGCCGAACAGTAGGCTGGAGAAGAGGAAGTTTGGGACGATCGATCGATCGACCCAGGGGGTTCGATCGATCGATCGACCCAGGGGGTTTGATCGATCAATGATGTAGAAATCTGGGCAGTTCGGCCAGTTGTTATATAAAGGGATGTTAATTAGAAATTTAAGTTCCATACATTAATAAGGGATAAATAATTATGAAACACATATTCCTAGCAATTATGGGAGAAAGTAATTAGGGCTAGGGAGAATTTATGTGGGGCACTTTACGGATGGATTTGAGAAATTGTATTCAAAATAGTGAGATACAGATCAAGTGAGCGAGTCCGGGTATTTTGGTTAAGCGACCCCAAGGTAGTGAATAAGTTTAGAGATAAACTAATTAATTTAGAGTCGGGATATAGACTCGGGATATATTTAATTTTGGGCCAAGTGATCGAGCTCGGGTATAATGGATTGGTGACACCAAGTATCAAATTAATTGATGTGTTAACTAATACAATTAGAGTCGGAATGTAGACTCGAAAAATATTATGTTATGGGCCAAGTGAGCGAGTCTGGGAATGTTTGTTGAGTGACATATGGTTATAGATTAATTCATGTGTAAATTAATTAAATGAGAGTCGAACCACAGACTCAACTTATTATTAATTAATGAATGTGTAAATTAATTAAATGAGAGTCGAACCACAGACTCGGCTTAGTATTAATTAATTAATGGGTAAATTAATTAAATGAGAGTCGGACCACAGACTCGCCTTAGTATTAATTAATTGATGTGTAAATTAATTAAATGAGAGTCGAACCACAGGCTCGGCTTAGTATTAATTAATTAATGTGTAAATTAATTAAATGAGAGTCGGACCACAAACTCGTCTTAGTATTAATTAATTAATGTGTAAATTAATTGAATGAGAGTCGGACCACAGACTCGGTTTAGTATTAATTAATTAATGTGTAAATTAATTAAATGAGAGTCGAATCATAGACTTGGGCAAATTTCATATAAATTAATGTGTAGAGTATTTATATTAAAGTCGGACAATAGACTCGGGGAAAATATTATATTAACTGAGGTGTGAATTAATATAGTAGAGTTGGACCGTAGACTCGAGAAGATGATAAATTATTAAGTGAGAAAATTAATTAAATGAGTCGGGACAGAGACTTAGAAAATTTCAGGCTAGTGTTACGGATGTTTAAGTACACGGTAAAGCCGGAGTTTGTATTATATATATACGGTGTAGTGATAGTAAATATATGTGTATCTATTGTGTGTGCTATTAAATATCACTGATTAGATAGTTATTTAATTTATATACGCTAGTGATATCAAAGGAGGTTGCGCGATGTGGGTGAATCCCCTATCTTGAGGAGTAAGGAGAGTATATCCCGAGGTCATAGCATCCAACATATGAGTGAAGGATGTATCTCACTTCCAGGGAAGGAATATGACCGCCTCCACCACGTTTATATTTTGGGCCAGGTTGGTGAGCGATTCCAATTTGGGAAACTAGGTTATGTGAGCACACCTAGTGAGATAGTACTTTAGAGGGAATCATCTGACGAGGGTATACTCAGAGGGATGGATATACGTAAGATATATGTCTGGATGTTTTAGTAAAGGTACGCATATAATGGTATTAAATATTATATGCGGGTAATAATACTTTGGGTGATGTATTTACTTTATATAACTTGTGACACAGTTATATGCTATTATTTAAGAAGGAATTAATTAAGTTAATTAGTGAGACAACTTATAATTCATTAATAATTATACTCTGGTTAGTGTAGTATGGCAAGGAAAGGTTATACGAGGACTAGTTGGATGGGTTAGTACAACTAGGTTGGGTTAAGGTAACTGTTAGGTGTTCACATTAGTGGAGGGGTGAGAATGTCCACAAGGGAGTGCGACACTAACTTATATATGAAGCACATTCATGCCTTTTAATTACTGCAGTTAATTCAGTTGCTAAATATTTTCAAAATGTTTTGGGTTTAAACCCTTGCTATAAAACTATTTTCAAAACCTTTTAGTTGTCCAGCCACAGGGACGCCAGGATTGATATTCTATTCCAGGTACACAGAGCTGTGGCATATGTGGATGCTAGCAGGAGTTTGGATTAAACGCATTGTTTATTCATTCCTAGAGTAGGAATCATTTATTAGTTTCAATTTTATTTAGGGCTTGTCGCCCAGTCTTCTCACCAGTCTTCTCACTACAGTTTTCAGATGTATTTATTCAGGTGTTGGATGGTTGTATTGGATTATTCGCTTTGGTGGCCGATTGTTTATTTGACAAATTGTTTAAGTAGTTATTCAGTTGAGTTTTATTCAGTTGTGTGAGTGGTTTATATTTATTTCCGCATGTACTGTTTTGTTTAGTTAAAAAGTTAAAAAATTGGCACCAGCTTTTGAACTACCAGGTGGCTAGTAAGTTTTATTAAGTTTTCGACAGTGATGCTAAGGATGAACCAACTGGGATTCCTATTTTAATTAGGTATAGGACTGATCACCTGGTATTTTATTAGGCAGGGTGTCACATACAAAGCCTCAAATGAGGCCATGTTGATCATAAACTGATAGGATTTATTATAAGAGAACTCAACCAGTCGAAGATACGACTCCTAACCCCCTCCAAAATCAAGGACACACATGCGTAGCATATCCTCAAATATCTGATTAGTACGCTTAGTATGTCCGTCTGTGTGCGGGTGATAAGCTGAACTCAATCTCAACTCTGTACCCATAGCCTCTTGAAACCTCACTCAGAAGCGTGACCAAAAAATCTTATCTCGATCAGACATAATATCCAGAGGCACCCCATGTAATCTCACTACCTCAGTAATAAACTACTACGCATACTACCTGTAGTGTAGTCTGTCTGCACTGGAAGAAAGTGAGCTACCTTAGTCAACCGATCCACTATTACCCATATGGAATTGTGATCCCATTGTGATATAGGCATCCTTGTAATGAAATCCTTGGAAATGCTCTCCCATTTCAACGTATGTATCTCCAGCAACTGAAGTAATCCTGATAGTCTTTGGTGGTCCACCTTAACCATCTGACAGGTGGTACATTTGGAAACGAACTCTGCAATGTCCTTCTTTGTCCCACTCCACTAGTATGGCCGCCTCATGTCCTGGTACATTTTATCCCCTTCGGGAAGTACCGCAAATCTGGACCCATGCGACTGCATCATCACTGCATGACGTAAGTCTTCTCCCTATGGGACCACCAATCTCCCATTAAACTACAAACCTCCTTCCAAACTCACTGAATAGGACTCAGCACCCTCAGCTAGGAGTCGTACAATCTGATCCTGACAAAACGTATCAATTTCTTGGGCCTGGATCATCCTCGTAACAATCTCTGGCATAACCTATATCACAAATAGAAAGGATTGGGCCACTACGTCCTGGTGTCCCGACTCTCTCCACTTCTCCTTCCATACTTCCCCTACCTCTCCTATTAGACTACGGCTTAACGCATCAGTAATCATGTTAGCCTTCCCCGGATGGTACCGTATCTCGAACTGGTAATCTTTCATAAACTCGAGCCACCCCCGCTGACGCATGTTCATGTCCCACCGAGTGAACATGTATTACAGTGATTGTGGTATGTGAACAAGAGAAACTTCTCCCCTAGCAAATAATGCCTCCAAATCCGCAATGCAAACATGATCGATGCTAGCTCTAGGTCTTGGGTGGTGTAATTTCTTTCATGAGGCTTAAGCTTACGGAAGACATAAGCTGTAGCCTGCTCCTCCTGCTAAAATACTCCCCCGAGTCCCTGTAGAGAGGCGTCCGTATACAACACATACTCTACTCCTGGCCTGGGTAAAGTAAGAACTGGCACGGAAGGTAACTTATCCTTCAGCTCGTCTAAAGCTAATTGACAAGCATCATCCCTTACGTACCGTACCCCCTTGCGAGTTAGATTCATCAATGGACCCGCTATTTTTAAAAAGCCTCGAATGAATCGTCTGTAGTACCCGGTTAACCCCAAGAAGCTATGCACTTTTGTCGATGTCGTGGGATCTCCCCACTCCCTCATCCCCGAAACTTTTCTCGGGTCCACTGATATCTCTAATTCTGACACAGCGTTCCCCATAAACTATACATCCCATTGTTAGAATCCAAACTTCTCATACACTTGATCATCTAGTAGAGTCTTAAGAACCCGTCTCAAGTGCTCAGCATGATCCTCCTTAATCTGTTAATAAATCAGTATGTCATCTATGAAGACGATGAAAAATCGATCTAAAAACTCTCTAAACACCCGGTTCATCAAGTCCATGAATACGGTTGGAGCATTTATCATCTCGAATGGCATGACTCTAGACTCATAGGACCCATATCTCGTCTAGAAAGAAGTCTTAGACACATCCTACTCCCCAATCGATAGTTGATGGTATTCTTATCTCAATCTATCTTTGAAAATAAGGCATCTCCCCTTAGCAGGTCGAACAAGTCTTTGATTCGGGGCAACATATACTTATTCTGTGTCGTGACCTTATTCAACTTTCTGTAGTCTACGCACAATCTCAATAAACCATATCTCTTTTTCATAAACAATACCGAAGCATCCCAAGGAGAGGTGCTCTTATGAATGAAGCCCAGGCCTAATATTTGCTCAATCTGATCCCGCAACTCCTTCATCTCGACTGTAGCCATACAGTATGGTGGATGGGCTATCGACCGAGTGCCCGGCATGAAGTCTATAACAAAGTCTTTCTCTATCCTAGGGGTAGGTCGGATATCTCCTGGAACACATCCAAAAACTCATAAATAACTCGAATCGAATCTAGGGGAATCACAATCTCTGAAGAGGTCTCCTCCTCTATGTAGTATAAATGGGTGGATGATCCTCCCTGAGGGCGGGACATCGCCACCAAAAACATCTCATGACCAGGAATGGCAAAGATAATACTCCTACCAAAACAATCTATCATGGATCTATAAGTCTCTATCCAATCCATGCCAATAATGGCATCATGCTGATGAATATCTAAAACTAGCATGTCCGTGGGTAGAATCAAAGTACCAATCTCTATACCTACTCCCTGGATAATAAAGAAAATCAAAGACCCATTCTCCAATGGTGAGTCTACACATATCACTGTACTATATGTTGTAACTAATAATCTCGTGGCCCGTGCAAAGCCAGTGGGTATAAAATAGTGTGATGCCCCGGTATCAAATAATACATGCCCCATAGTGCCATGGATAGGAAACATACCCTCAATCGTGAGTGGCCCCTGCGGTACTGATGGCTGGTGGATGTTATAGACACATCCATATTATAATTACCCCTGCTGAATGGGGGCTGCTGGAATGGATGGTACGGCTATCATCTGAGCTAGCACTGGGAGAGTGGCTGGGAAGAGCGGACTCTATAACTCATGATGAGCACCTTGCTGCTGTGGGCCCCTATCTCTTTCTGGGAAATCCTGGCACCTATGGCCATTCTTGCCACATCTAAAGCACTCGCCCCTCAAGTTTCCTCCCCTCTGTCCCTACTGACCTCAACCCTGATGGACATTACCAGCCCGCTACTGGCCCTGTTAAAAATTCTATTAGCCCTGCTACAGATGATATTGGCCCTGCTGGCCATGCTGACAGGACTGGCCCTACTGGCTTGACTCCTCTGCTCACTTGCTTCCCTGTTGATGGAAGTGGTGATCCTAAAAATGCAATAGAGCGACGTTGAGTACATCAGTGTAAGTACTCAATGACAGATTACCTATGAGATACTGACGAATCTTTCAGGCCAATCCATCCAAGAACAATAAGATTTTCTTCTCTTCGGTGGGTACCACATCCGTCACTATAGTGAGAAGTCTCATGAACTCCTCATCATACTCTGTAACCATCATACTATCCTACTTAAGATTCAGTAATCTATGCCTTCTCTCCATTTGCATGATGAATGGGAAATATTTGCGATCAAACCACACCTAAAAAGTCTGAACCGACATGCTATCCCTCTCCTCTAAGGTGGTAGTGGACTCCCACCACTTCAAAATGGTGCCTACTAGCTTGAAGTAAGCCAGTAACTGTCTCTGAATGTCAGTGCACTCATACATGCGTAGATGCCTCTGGATTTCTTTCTTCCATTGACTGGCGATGACAATATTGGAACTACCCGTTAATTCTGGGGGATGTACTTTCTAAAAGGCATCCCTAACTCTCTCCCATGTTGTGAGAATTTGTGATGGCACGGGAGATATTGACTGAACCTAGGCTGGGGCCTGCTATACCACCACTAACACTGCATTCACCGCCTAAGAAACTATGGAGGCGGCTTCAGTTGCGTTCATCATCCCTGAGCTGGAGCTGCTGGCTGCTTGGGCTAGGCATTCCTGTTCTGGGGTGCTCACCTCAGAGGTATCTGAAATGAGAAGGAAGTTTGTTAGTCTATAATTTATTATCAATCTCAAATAGTTGAAGACGTAATCGTAAATGCAAGAATACAACAGTCTTAAAAATAGGGCTCTATAATAAAGACGCCAAGCTGGAAGCGTAATGAGTCGTACAGATCCTAAAGGACACTTGAACCTGATGCTCTGATACCACCTGTGACACCCCACTTAATTAAATACCAGGTGATCAGTCCTTTATTAAATTAATTGAATGTGACCGGTGGGTTTATTCTTAACATCACCGTCGTAAAACAATTTTCTTTATTAACACCCCAATAAATAATTAAGCTAAGTGTCAAAATATTTAATCTTGTTTAATTTAAATTCTATTGTAAAGATCTTATATGTATAAACCAGTTTATGAATAGTACTAATGATAAATAAAACAAACCATTCAAATGAGTTATGCCAACTAGATTACTCAATCAAAATAAATATCCACAACTACTGTGAATGTAAAAGATAAACAAACCCAAATAAAACTGAATACCGAAACCATAAAGGAGTAAAAAATCTCTGTCAAATCTAAACACGAATTTGGGAATGGGTGACACATGCCGTAACTAAAAAGAGCTAAATCGGAAGCTGAGGAGTCAAGGAAGGGGTCGTCTACTGCAAGGACCTGCAACTCCTACACAAGTTGCAGCACGTCGTTGTCCAATGAACTAAGCCTGACACCCTAGTGGCTTGGCATGTACAATATATATATATATACAAGAGAAGGAAAATGACAGGAAACGTGTCAGAGCTCGAGTGTAAAACATCTTTAAAAAAATGGTTTATCAAGTATATACAATGCTTACTAGTTGATATGACACACATGTTAGTACGTGACACTCTCTTGAAAATTCTTACCTCTCTTCTAGTGTGCACACCTATCGTACTACTAAAATGACTCACAAGTATAACCCAATTCTCCTCCCATAAATTATGATTCACGAAGTCGTATGTCTATGATTTATTTAAGATACCATCTTCTTAAGGATTATTTAAGTCAATTATGTATTTATCAATACTGTTGGGAAGTTTCAAGCACTTAATATAATGAGAAGCATTTATTCAATATTTACCTACTTATACGCACAGTAGAAAAATTCCAAGTATAAATATATATAAATTACTCATATGATATATATACTACTCAACACCCCACATAAATTCTATGGTGTTGGCATACTCTGCTATCAAGTCCCCGTAGCTCTTGTACAAAAGGGAAATACAAGTTCGGAATCACTCTCGAACTGTATTAACACAATAAACATATAATGGAGGCGAAGCATAGTTCCAAGTCACTAAAAGGTTAGCACACACCCTCACGTCTCTTAGGACCGTCTGACTATCATTCTCTGATATCCTCTGCAAAGGAATCCTATATTCTAGGGTAGGTATGGTTATACACAAATAAATATCATTATATATATACACATGGACTCGGTTATATATATATATATATATATTCCCATTGTTCTTTTAGGTACTCCCATGACCCTTCTTACTATTCTATCCATACATGGCACAAATCACCCAAGTCCTACGTATATTTAACCCATTTCTTTTTATTCTCAATTGCCGCCATTTCATAAGTACTTCTCATCCCTCGAAGTGTTTTCTTTTACTATATGTAAATTCAGTAGCTGTACCCTCACTAACATAATGGTCTAACTCTTTCTTGAGTCTCCCAATACCTCACTTCACGTACGCACGATTTCTAATAAATTGTATTCCCCCGTTATCCCATGGTTACATCTCATATAAAGTTGCATCTCCCGGACCCTACTTAAACTGTACCGGTCCTTCATATGTGCCATTATGATCTTTAAATTATAACCAAGGGTCCCTACGAATTTTAATTAAATTAACAAAAAGAAAGGGGATAAATGTTCAGTTTCCAGGAGGGGTTGATCGATCGATAAAAAGGGGTCGATTGATTGAATAGTCGATCGATCGATCGATCAGTTTTTACCCAAATTGTGTAAATTCATACATACGGATTTCTTCCATAAATCTTAACCAAATAGCCATTAGCAAGTCCTAAACTCCCAACCAACCATAGGGAACGTTATATAAACAATAATAAATGATTTCTAACGTAATATTTCCATTCACTTATTAAGAATCATCATCAAACGAATTAAAGGATTTATTATAACCCTAGTTTATTTTATTTTACATGAATTACATTGATTTTCATATTCCTATCTCTACTGGGCATCAATTTCGTGTTCATCATTCTAAATCCAACAAAGGAATCTTCCTAACATGATTTTTATTCTGCAATTTTAACAATTATTCCCAGACATCAATTATCTTTTTATGAAACATAAATATTATATCCCTATACTAGCATGGGTGTGATATCAACCAAAATAATAAAAAGTTTGATACTGGCCTCAGAAATGAAGGTTTGATTCGCTGGTGTTGATGGGTATGGTTGCGTCCCTCGTTTCTCGATCTACGCATTGGTGGTGAAATATGGCAAAGGTGGTGTAGTTTGGTGGCTCTCCTCCTTGGAAGGCTTCTCTCTTTGAAACTATATAACTTCTAACCCTCGAGGACTCTAACTCCCATCAGATATAAAAATTCAATTTTCGTCCATATTTAAGCCTTAAAATGGATAATTAATAAATGTCCTCCCGAGTTACCGGTTAGGCCTAAAAACGTCTGGAGACCCAAACTAAATCCTGGGGTAAATTTTTATGACTACCTCGACCCTTCCGGACACGTTGGCGCACTCTAAATGACCATACAGGTGACTTATAATTTAATTACTTTATTTTCCATTAATTTAGTCCCAACACGACACAAGCGCGTCCTGACTTAAATTCTATAATTATCATGTTATTCACCTGCGACAATTTTAATAAATCCAATTCTATGTATTATTTTACTCATTAAGAAAATTCCACCAAATAATTACTAACTCTCATCACACTAGTATATATTTACTTCAAAATCTGGATTAATATTAAAAAAATTTCATCCCAATTTAATTTAATAAAATCCCCATAATCAAATCCATAAAAATACGGGGTATTTTATACTTGTCATTGTTTTACTGTGCGTATAAGTAGATAAATATTGAATAAACTCTTCTCATTATAGTAAGTTCTTGAAACTTCCCAACAGTATTGATAAATACATAATTGACTTAAATAATCCTTAAGAATATGGTATATCAAATAAATCATAGACATACGACTTCGTGAATCAAAATTTAAGATAATTGACTTAAATAATCCTTAAGAAGATGGTATATCAAATAAATCATAGACATACGACTTCGTGAATCAAAATTTAAGAGAGGAGAATTGGGTTAGACTTATGCGTCATTTTAGTTGTACAATAGGCGTGCACACTAGATGAGAGGTAAGAATTATCAATAGAGTGTCCCGTACTAACATGTGTGTCATATTAACTAGTAAGAATTTTTTATACTTGCTAAATTATTTTTTAAGATTTTTTATACTCGGGCTCTTACCCATTTCCTATCATTTTCCTTCTCTTGTATATATGTATATATATTGCAGGTGCCCAGCAACAGGGGCGTCAGGCGTAGTTAATTGGACAATGACGTGCTGCAGCTTGTTTAGGAGTTGTAGGTCCTTGCAGTAGAGGACCCCTTCCTTGACTCCTCAACTTCTGATTTATCTCTTTTTAGTGAGGGCATGTGTCGCCCATTCCCCGATTCGTGTTTAGATTTGATAGAGATTTTGTACTCCTTTATGATTTCAGTATTCATTTTATTTGGGGTTGTTTATCTTTTGCGATGACAGTAGTTGTGGATATTTGTTTGGATTGAGTAATCTAGTGTGCATAACTCATTTTAATGGTTTATTTTATTTATCATTAGTACTATTCATAAACTGGTTTACACACATTAGATATTTACAATGGAATTTAAATTAAACAAGATTAAATGTTTTGACACTTAGCTTAATTATTTATTAGGGTGTTAATAAAAAAATAAGTTTACAACAATGATGCTAAGAATGAACCAACCGGGAACTTTTAATTAATTTAATAAAGGACTGATCACCCGATATTTAATTAGGCGGGGTGTCAAAATATGCATGAGAATCAAGATCGATAAAACTTAGTCATTAAGTATAGAACGAGTGGTTAGAGAATGTTACTCGCCACAACTATTAGGATGATTTTGAGAAATTATTGTGTTTAGGAGTAAAATATGCAATTTAGATACCTTTTCAGCCACAAGTTAATGAATGTATTTTAGTTCAAGTCCATTTTGTAGCTATTAGGGAATTAGAGTTTTTGAATCACCTATTAGAGTGTGGGTTTTTCTTATCATAATAGGGATTGTGTTGGAAATAGAGTCTAGTAAAGTGATAATGTAAAATTTTGTGCACTTAGGAGAGAGTGAGAGAGAGAGAGAGAGAGAGAGAGAGAGAGAGGGAGAGAGAGGGAGAGGGAGAGGGAGAGAGATGTGTGGATTCATTTTTAAAAAAAATATGAGAAATTTTTAGGATAGATTTAAGAGTGGATTGACACAAAAAAAAGAGTCAAATTGGTGTTGTGTTCACATTTGAGGTAGGTACATTTATATTGTTAACTATTTGTTATTAAGGTTATTATAATGTGGAGAGTTTGAACCTAGGAGTAGGGACACCGTGTGGTTACAGTATATAAGTTGGAGACTAGTTAGAAATACATATTAGTTCACCTGTGTGCATGGAAACTTGAGACGAAATTATTAATCTTCTAAGATTCGATTTGATATGACTGATTTAGAAATTTATATGAGGATGCATTTTTATGTGCATCATAGGCATGCATTTTATTGATGTATTGGTTAATAATAATATTTAAGGACACGTATGTTACAATAATATCAAAGAAAGATGATGTTTCAATTGAGGGTTGTAACTGTAAATTTAAGATTAAGAGTCACCCAGCTAGAGGCAACTAGGGAAAATAAAAATTGATGCTATGAAATAACGAGTTTAGTAGAGAAAAGGGATATCCTGAGATGAATGTTGATTCTAATTTTTGTGATATGTGGAGTATGGCCAAGTGATTAGAATAAGCCCAATTGTGGATTCTGGATTTATTAGTGTATAATTTAGTATGTTTTTCTTTAGGTTTACATAACTTATGATATGGGCATTACTCGAAGAACTGGGGTTATAGTCATGGGTGTCATAATCTTTGGTAAGTACCATATTGTTCAGAGAGAGTATAGGAGTGTGAAGATTTTAGGTTGACTATTAGCATAATATTGGATGAGAGACATAATGAAGTGTAATTTTTATAATAGGTATATGTTTTATTGCAATGTACCTTCTGTGGGCATAATGGTTTTGATGATAGCTACCTCTTCATATGTGGATTACATGTTAATGTAATCATGTTTACTACGGGTTGGTGTTAATTAGGACATGATGTTAATGGTTTGGAGCATCATTCCATATGAAAGTGGTTATGGCATTTACTGTGTATGTGTAAACTGTGTTTACATTCTTCTCTTAACGTGGCATAGTGGTGGCAATGTGAGCGTCTATGTCATTATTACTTATTTGTGAGTTATGCGAGAGCCGAATGGCTTATGGGTTCCCTAAATTCTTTAGGTGTTTCAATAGCTATTCTTGGGTGGTCATGATGCCATACTATAGTTATTGATAATGAATTTTAGGATCGAAATGATTTTGACAGTTGACGTGGGTGTGTCTATTAGAAGAAATTTTTGAGTTCAGAGTACTTGTAGAGGCTTTATTCTAATGGTTAATTACTATTTAAGATGGCTACATGGGATCCTTTGGCAAAAAGGAAATCATCTTAGTTTAGAAGTATTTGAGAGGTGAGAAGCATTGGTATTGTAAAATATTGTTATTTTGTAAATTTTATTGATAGTGATGGCCTAAGTTACATGAGGTTTTATATGGTCTCGTATCATTAGTGATGTTATAAGGGCGACTGGTGATATTAGACGCTTATTATAGTTGTTATATGTTTAGAGGTTTAAGAGTTATTAATCACTTAATTAGATGTAAGGATATTTAAAGGGTGTCTTACCGGATACTTGAGAAAATCATGATATTTTAGCATTATTAGATCAGTTAACTTAAGGAGTTTTGTATCACTCTTAGAATGGGTGAGATTTTGTTTCGAATTGTCACAAGTTGATATTTGAGTGGTTAGCACATTATTTTGGTTTTGGTCTTGGGCCAAAAAATCTCGATAACTGATTGATCTACTTAATAGTGTATCTAGAGGGTTCCTTGTGTCGATTTCACTTGCAAAATGCCACATACACGAAGCTTAGTGAGTGTCATAAGTTAATATATGTTTAGGCTCTATGATGTTTAATTTAATACATTATACATTACTTGTGTGGAGATATAACACATTGTGTGGCAAGATATTATAAGAGTTAAGCCTAGCCGGGACAATGAGTGCACCATCGAGAGCATCGACAAATGATCACACCACTAGATAAACTAGTGGGCGATTTCAAGAAGAGTTTTTTGTAGTTAATAAGGTATTAAATTGTAACCTTAGTTTATAGTATTGAATTATACATGTGTATGGTTTTGGTGTTAATATATGTGGGTTATATATGTGATATTTATACGTGTGTGCATGTGGTATAGGGTGTATGGGCACCCCTGTTGTGGCACACTATGGTAGCATATATGAGTTTTTTTCTCTTATTGCTTAGTTACGGGCACAAACTAATTGTATGTAAACTTGTGGTATTCATGAAGGTCACCTGACATTATGCTTTTGTGCATCTTGAGTACATAATTCCTATATTACAGCGAGAGAATGTAATACCCCATATTTTTGTGGACTATAATTATTATTTATTAAGAGGTTATAAATTAATTAATGGGACTAAATCTTATAAAAATAATTTGATATAATCTATATGATAATAAAAATTTGCATGTCGTGATTTTTGTAATGCCTGTTTGTAATAATGATATTAATTATACGATTGTGGACAATGTATATGCTAGAATTATCAAATGAGTAATTTATTAATGCCCTAAGATGTTATCGTGTATTAAGGGTACTATTGGGATGTATTGTGACAAGGATGTTCGTTTACTTGTTTTTACCGGATGAAATTGGTCTAGGGGTAGATATATTGTTAGGATAAATCTTGAGCTATTCATGACAACATTTTGGGTTGTTTTAATGGCCTTAATTTAGGCCTCATCAAGAAATGCAGGAATTAGATTTTTAAAACAGACCTAACCTAAGTATTTATTATTATGACAACCACTCAACTACGATACCCCATAAAATTTAATAATAGATTGATAATATATAATACCAAAAATCACATGAATAAAAAACAATTGGTAACATTCTTACCATACAAACAAAATAAAATTTAACAAGTACAATAAATAGATAATGATCTATTAAGTCGATCAATACAAACTTTGATACCATATAAGTGACGATACTAAAATGATAACAAATGTATCTCTTATATATTCAACTCTGATCACATGTAACCCATGTACTCAAGTCGACCCAACAAATAAATAAATTATAATAAGATATTGGGCACGTACTCTCGAGACCTACATCCGATAGTTTCATCAATGTATAAAAGCTAAAAAAACGGATCGAGAATGATGTCGAACTGATGGTCTATACCCACAAAAATGTTAAAGGGAGACATCAGCAAAAATTTCAAGTAGTATAACAATATAATTGACTCTTTACCACACTATGACTATGCATGTTCATCGAGTCGTTTAGTTGTTTTTAAGTTAACCTAACCCAAACAACCCTACATATCACAAGAGTTTACTCCCGAGCCAAATGTGTTCCCCGTGATTAAGTCTTTCACATTATAATCAAATTTCAAGTACAATTTCACAATTATTCTTATGAGCTTAGTCATGGTAAAATATCACATGAAAGTATCTATATCATTATCATCAATATCTATCTCATTATCATCATAAGCCCGTACGGTTAGAAAAACTATTGTACCACATCCAAGGAAATTATCTACCCTAAGACATGATTTACCACTACATAACACAAAGTCAACACAGTGCAAATCATGTACCATAAGTAAGACTCTTTATTAACATATTCTTAGTCTCATAAGGGTAATACTTTCACAGTTTTAGTATCATTTTAATCAAAAGAATTTTTATCCAACTATCATAAATATTTAAGCACAACTAGCTATCGTGTAAGATGTATATAACTACTTTTACACATATGATCACCGTCACAAAGCTAACCCCCATAAGAAATAACATATCATCTATTATGCATTTTACAAAGTATTTGGTCATTAATAATTGTCCACTTCATTAGACTAAAGGGATTACTTCTCATTTAGTTGATTTAATTATATATGTCCTTATATATATACGACATATAAAGGCATTTACCTTTAGTGTCCCGTTGGTGCACTATCAGCATGTTCGGAGGAGTCCCTCATCCAAATTGACATCAAAACATACACACAAGCGAGGCAATACCAACGCAACACACCATTGTATGGTACATACCCACGACGGTGAGAATCGATCCCGACCTCTACACCTACCTCCTCATAAGTCACGCTTCCACGTAGTAACTAAAATAATGAACTACACAACCCCTAGAGCACCTATGCTAGTGCATGCTACGGTCTCGAGAGTACACAACCCCAACTAATAGGTCATCCACAAACATCGATATGTTGACACAAATAATAAAATCATATATTAAGATATAATATGCATAGGTAGTTATCCCTATAGTTACCCCTAGTGACTATCACAAATCTCCAAATAGTATCCTTACTAAATTCAACTCTTAGTTTGTCCCTCCTCTAAATCACGAGTACATCTATATCTTTAGACATATAAACCAACTTTTAACATACATATATATCTGTTTCCTCCTTTAACCACTAATTAAATCAAATATCCAATAATCTCTCAATTAATTCCTGCATATATGATTCCGAGTTTAATCCCAAATAAATTTGCCTAATTAATGTCTAGAATTCTCCCCACTAAGTCACTCTACCTAATGATATAAGAATAAAAGATTATGCTTATTAACACAATTTTCAAATTACAGTTCAAACCTAAGGAGAACGGAGAAGTTGATGGATTTTCTACAAATTGGTATAAATTTCAATCCTATGTGCTGTTCAGAAAATAATCACAAAATATTAATCATAACTCTAAAAATTACAAAACTAGCGACTACACCTTCTTTACTCAATCTAACTTGGAATTTTTTTTCCAAAGAAAAAATTCGTAGGTATACTATTCCAAAAATAACTTGAAATTTTAAATTTTCTTTAGAATTTTTCAATACTATGTGTTATTTAGAAAATAATCATCAAATAGTAATAACAACTTCAACAAATTATGAAACCCATTCCAATGCGCTCCTAACATAATTTAATTAGTACTCTCTTTTTGCCAGAAAGATATATTCCCAGGTATACCTTATGAAAAACAACCTCTAAGTGACTAATTTCCTCTAGAAAAATTCTACATGATCTAAGCCTCCATTTATGACCCATTAATTAACTATCCACCACTATTTCACTCATATTAATATTTTCAGGTCTTTAAGAAGCCTCACACTTTACATTTTTAATATATCTTTGTCCTAATAATAATTTTAACAATTCTACAATAAGTTTAAGTTCTTCTAATACAATATTTCGACATTAACATCTAATTATCATCTCTAGAACATATCGATAACTCTACTCAGGATGTATTCATAATTCATCCACAAATTCAGTTTGTATCACAAAATCTATAAGGGATTTCTAACCTTCAATCATGAATTATTGCGGCTAAAACATTAATTTTATAATTTCTACTCTAATTCATGTAAATCTTCCCAATTTCATAACAAAGTCTAATGAATATTATTTTAACATTAAATAAGAATCCAATGAATGATAACATCACAATACAACTTCAATTATAATCTTATACTAAACAAACTTGCCTCAATTTGAGTGGGTTGAATCTAAATGCCAATATCCCCATTTCTTCCTCTACTCCTCTTCCTCTTCTCTCCTTGACTTTTGGAATGTCCTATCCTCTTAGCGTTCTCACCTTGACCAGTGACTTCTCTTGTAATATCAAATATATCGTTTATCCTAAGCCTTATACCCCTTTTATAATGTTCACCACTAAATTAAACATTGGGCCCATATGGACCCTAACACAATAAGCCTAAAACTAATCCCCAATAGCCTAAAGTCTAGACCAAGCCATATATCAACCTATGGGACTTAAAATAAATTTTTTATTGTGTAAACAAACATTCTCCCTATCCCAAAAGTCCTTTACAAATAACAAAATTAATTATTTACTTTTGTTAAATTATTATTATTGCGCGTTAATATAATTTCGATATAAAATTTACTCCAATTACATGGATAAATTGATGACATCATGAGTCACTGTAGATAAATCAAAATCATAAATTCCAAATCATACACCTAAATCGGTGAGATCATCAGTCAGTAACATAAATAAATATATTTTAATTTAAATCACAATTTGATTCATCTATTATTTAATTCACATAAAATTATGGGGCATTACATTTTGCCCCCGAATAAAGGAATTCCTCCTCAAAATTCACTAACGCATAATGCCAAAATGCAATCCTCACTAATAGAATAGTCTTAAATGTAACTACTTCATACCTATTCCCCACGAGATATAATAAAAGGCTCATATACACCCACCATAGTGTCCCATGCCTTTGGTGCCCATACACCCTATACCACGTGTACACATGCACAAACATCATGTATATATTACATATACGCATACCAAACTCAACCAAATATATAAGTCATGACTATGAAGTAAAAGTATACTCTAATACCATGCGATGAGTGACTAAACTCTTCTTGAAATTTTCCCACTAATTCAACTACTAGTGAAAATATCCTAAGTGCTCTCGACCCTGCACTTCTTGGCCTCGCTGGACTTCAATAATGTAATAGTTTCCCGTTCAATGCATTATATCTTCACACACATAATGCATAATGTACTAAACCAATGTTCTAAATACCAAACGTCTCTCAATAGCCAACACTTATTAGGGTTCATGCGTTGGGCATCTCGCTAGCGAAATCCAAATAAGGAACCCTCTCGATACATTATTGCCTAGCTCAGTCGGTAATCGAGATTTTTTAGCTCAAGACCAAACATGAAACAATGCACTAACAAAACAAATCTTAACTTGTGATAATTTCAGCAAAAGGCTCGCCCATTCCAAGAGTAATACCAAATGCCTTTAAGTCAATCGATCCAATAATGCGAAAACGTCATGTTTTTCTGAAACTTACAGTAGGTCACCTTCTGCCCATACTTAGATCTAATAGAATGCTTTGTCACTCGTAAGCCTTTAAACATCTAACAATACCAATAAGGTTCTACTATCATTAGTTGCCCTAACAATGTCATCGTGCTAACACTATATATGACCATACACAATTTCATATAATCGAACCTGTCACTAACTATAAAGTTCCCAAAATAATGAAACACTTTTATAATAAAAATGTTTCTCATCACTTTTATCCTTTCATACTAAGATAAATCCATCACAAATAACCTTCCCACGTATCCATCCTCTAAAGTATGTCACCGTAAGCATACATTTAAGTATTCCTATCTCACAAATACGTATATTCTTAATCTACCAACTACATCAATATCAAATATAAAATCCTCACATTATTGCATTTATAATCTAACTGTCAATAATAGCTCCCATTACATAGAAATTTGCAAATCTCAACCGAATAATCCTTGGTAATACACTACCATACCCAAAGCCTACATTCAGGCACCTACCAAAAATGTTTCTATACATCACAAGTCAAAAAATTCGAATCACATTTTATCTTAGGATTTCTATCTTTCTATCAACTCAACTTACTATTTCGCAACATCATGTTCCATTTTCCCTAAGTTATCTCGAATAGGGGTACTCTCATTCTAAAATGCGTAATTACAACCTTAATACTTTATTAATAACTTCTACATCGATAAAATACACTCCTATAATGTGAAAGGAAGTTCATCCTCATACAAATTTCTAATTGAGTAGTCACAACTCGAACAAATAGGAAAATCAATTCCCTCATCTCTATTTTTCACCCATTCACGTGTACTATAAACTATATGTAACTAGTCTCAAACCCATATTCCATAACCATATGGTGGCCCTGCTCCTATGTCCAAGATCTCTCACATTATCATCACCCAAATCATACATGGTCTAGCAATATAAATGAACCTTGCTCAAATCTGAGCGCAACACCAATTTGACTATTTAATTAGAATTACTCCACACCTAAATCGACCCTAAAAAATTCTTACATTTGATAAAATGCATCAATCCATTACCCTCTCTCTTAGGTGCACAAAATTTCATAAGGTCACTATACTAGCCTAAATTCCCATCAAAATCCGTATTACTATAAATAAAACTTAAAACTCTAATAGTATCCTTAAAACTGTAATTCCTTAATGTGTTCAAAAAATAGAATCAACATGCAACACACTCACTAACTTGTGATTGTAAAAGTCTCAAAGTTACAGACATTACCCCTAAACACAAGAATTTCCCATAATTATTCTCACAACTATGAAGAACACCATTGACAACCACTCGCTCCACACATGACAACTATCTTGTTGTGTTCCTCATTCTAATGCCTTTCTAATATGCATTACCCCTGGTGTCTTATGAATGATCTAACAATAACAAACGATGTCGGCACACACATTTTCGTGACACCATAGTACAAATCCTATAACAGGCTCTAGACACATAGAAGAATGCTCCTTAGAAACTGAAACGAATGCAACATAGATCCTAAGGACACTATGACTTGAATGCTCTGACACCAATTATGACACCCCATAAATTTAATAATAGACTGATCATATCTTATACCAAAATTCGCTAGAATAAAAAAATAATTGGTATCATTCTTAGCATAACGAAATAAATAAAGCTGAGCAACTATAATAAATACATAGTGAACTATTAAGTGCAAAAACACAAATTCTGATCCTATAATTGACCAAACCAAAATGACAACAACTATATCTCTTCTATAAATTCACCTTTAAGTACAAGTACCCCATGTACACAAGCCGACCTAACAAATAAATAAAATGAAATAAGTGAGTGAGCATGTAGGATTGGCACCTACACCCTATAGTGTCATTAATGGAGAGTAACTCAAAATTGGATTAGGAATGAGGTTGCTCCAATGGCCTATAACCTGAAAAAATATTAAGGGGAGACATTAACAACAAGTTCAAGTAGTATAGCAACATAATTAACTTTGTACCACAATATGACTACGCATATTCATCTTATGTTTTAGTTGATTTTAAGTTAACCCCACCCAAACAACCCTACATATTATAAGAGTTTACTCCTGAATCCAATTTTTTCCCCATTATTGAGTCTTTTACATTATTATCAAATTTCAAGTACAATTTCACATTTATTCTTATGAGTTTCATCATGGTAAAATATCACAAGAAAGAATCTGTACCAATATCATCAATATCTATCTCATTATCATCATAGGCCAGTACGATAAGAAACACATAATATACCGCGTAGAATGAAATTATACTACTCAATACATGATCTAAAACTACCCAACATAATGTTGGCATAGTCCAAATCATGTACCACAAGTAAGGATCTTATTTAACATATTCTTAGTCTAATAAGGGTAATACTTTGTCAGTTTTAATATCCTTTTAATTAAACGAATTACTATCCAACTACCATAAATAATCAATCACAACTATATATCATATAACATGGATGTAACTACCTACACGCATACAATCACCGTACCAAAGCTAACCCCCACAATACTAACAACAATAAATAACATATCATCCATTATGCATTTTACATAGTATTGGGTTCATTAATAATTATCTACATCCTTATATATGTACAACACATAAAGGCATCTATCTTCAGTGTCTTGTTCGTGCTCCATCAACATGTTTGGAGGAGTATGCCATCCAAATGGACATCACAAAACACACACAAGCATGGAAACCCTGCACACTAAACCATGGCACGGTCCATACCCCTCATGGTGACAATGGATCCCAACCTCAACACCTACATCCTCGTAAGTTGAAATACCACATATTACCTAAAATAAAGACCTACATAATGCCTAGCCCACCTATGCCAAAGCATGCTATAGTCCTGAGACGTACTCAACCCCAACTGATAGGCCATCCACGAACACGGGTATGTTCACACAAATAAGAAAATAATATTTCAACACAATATATATATATATATATATATATATATATATATATATATATATATATATATTGTAATACCTTTTATTGACGAGTAATTATTTTTATATTAATTTGCCGTGCAGGTTAATTATAGAAAATAAAGGAAGTTAAAAGTATATATTACTTTAGGTGACTGATGAGATAATATTTACCGAGTTTTGCATATTTACTGTTAAGTGAATGTAAATAGCATCACATTACGTTTTATTGCGTCGATGTGCTTTAAGCGATGGTTGGGATTTAAAATGACGTTTGAATATGAAATAATTTATGATATCCCGAATGCCGATTTAGAGCATTAGGTTAGTCCAGAAATGGTTGAAATAGTCAAAACAAGTACGAAGTTGTATTTTTGGGGTTCTGGGTACTTTTGACCGGTAATAACTGAATTATGTGATTACGAGTCATTTTAATTGTGTAGTAGTATTTAAAGTTGGACTTTATGAAAGTTAGACATTTTAGTCTTGTTAGAACACTATTTCTCATTTATTCCTAAACCTAAAAGAGAGTTAGAGACAGAGGGATATAATTTGGGAGAAAAAGAAGAGAAAAGAGAGAGAATTGAAGATTTGAGCTTGGAATTGTTGCTACCGAAAGATAATCCGAGACTACGATCTTAAGGCAAGTTTATAACTTTCATATGTATGATTTTGTGTGGATAAATTGTATTGATAGTTGTGTTTTTAGAGAATTGAACCATTTATGGGTTTTCATGACTTTGTGATGTTTAAACCCTTAGATTTGATGTATATATGGTTTGAGTTGATGCATTAGCTTGCAGTTGTGTAGAAATTTTTGGGGTAAAGTTATTATAAGATGAGGTTGAAAGCAATGGAAGAAAATAGGGTTAGTGAATTAGGTTTTGTATGTTTGGAAAAAGGGTTGGCCGTGAGAATTGGGGTGGCCGATCGACCGCTGTCAAGATCCCGGTCGATCGGGCCTAAAGAGAAAAGCCCACTGCTTCTCTCGATAGGCATAATTTTAAAGCACGATTGATTGCAATTCAAGGACCGATCTATCGAGACTTGAAGGAGGGGCTTACTGCTTCTCTTATGAGGCTAATTTTGCATAGCGCGATCGACTGGGGGTCAAAGGCCGATCGACTGGTGCCCTGTTTTTCACCCCGAGAATTTAATTTTCTTTTGTTCCTTTCTTTTAAGGTATAAGGTCTAGGAACCTTCTTGCATGAAGTAAAATAGGTATTAGGGTTGTGTATTAGGGGGATCCATAACCTAGGTTAGATAGGGAGCGTTCGGGCTTAAGCCGGGGATTAAACAATTAACTATTAGAATGAGGTAAGTGTACTTTTCATTTAGTGATCTAGTCTAGGACTAGGGGAAAGTAGGGTTATATAGTTTGGGACTTTTAAGATTGGGATGAGGTAATATTACACTTGATGGCTTATAGGGTTGTCATTAATTCATGGAGATTGATATAATGATAATTACATGTCGGGTTTTATGACGTTAAAAACATGCAGTTTCGGTTATAAGGTAATGTACATTTTAAATTGGCAAATCTTGTGAATTTTAACTTGAATATACATACCTCTATAAATGTTATCATAAGGGAAGTTACGCAAATGAGGTGAAGTCCCCTGGCTAGATGAATGCAAGGTGAATATAGTCCTCAACCATAGGACCGGTGGTTATATTGTGTGTTATTTTATTCGAAGGGAGGTAATTTCGGGTATGGTTGTGACTCACTGTCAAAGGTATATGGCCGCTTCCCACGCGACACGAATTAAGATGCCCAGCTGTTCTTAGTTATAGGCCATGGAAGATGATAGCTATTTAGGGGCGCAACTTTGGGGTTACTCCCGGATGGATGGTCTAAGAATTATTATATGTTGATTGTAACTATTCTCTTGAACGGGGCATTTCATAAATGGCTACTGCATTTATAATTCAATTGTACAGACTGATTTTACTAACGAGGAATGGATTCGTGAAGTTGTATTTTATTAAATTGCATTTTAAGCTTATTAAAATGTATTTTAGTAAATTCTGTTGCATTAATGTATTGTTAATATTAACTTGCATCTCGTTAGGATGTGTATTTAGATGAGAGGTGAGTAATATCCTTATCATGAAGAGAGATTTAAATTTTCCTATGATGTTAGCAATTAATAATTGTCATGCATTTTATTCCCACGTATATTATATCAAACCGGGCCTAGACCCGTTTATATTTCTTTCCTTGTATGGATTCCATTTATGCTCAGGTGCTCCGTCGCAAGGACGCCCGTGTTAATTTCTCGTTCTTAGTGTCCCGGAGCTACAACATTTTTGCTTATGTTTTAGGATTTTTGTCTTAGACGCATCCATATTTTGTATATTCTAGTTATGATCTGTCTGTACATTCGGGCGTGTTGCCCAAGTCTTGTAATTGTACTTATGTTATTTGTATTTAACTGTACTACTCGATGTAACTTGTTTGTACTAGCCTGTTGAGCAAAAGCTTAACCGATTATTGTTTTGTTGATTGGTTGCTATGATGTTATATGTCTTTACAAGTTTATCCACCACCTCTTCAAATTTTGATTGTCTAAATGGTTTTATTTTAACTTGCAAATTTTAAATTGGCATCCGTTTTCTAAAATAATTGGTGGTTATCTCATATTATTATTATCACGACAATGATGCTATGAATGGTCCATCTATGATTCCTATAATTATTGGAGTATCAGACTGGCCACCTCTTATTTTAATAAGTGGGGTCTCACACACACACACACACACACACACATATATATATATATATAGAGAGAGAGAGAGAGAGAGGTAATTATCCCTATAATTACCCATAGTGAGTCTAAAAAATCTTCATATAATATCCTCACTAAATTCAACTCTTAGTTTATTCCGAATCCAAACAATGACCACATATATCACTTTCTACCTATAAACCAACCCATAACGTACACACACACACACACACACACACACACACACATACACACACACACACACACACACACACACACACACACACACACCCCTTGAACCACTACGTAAATCACATATGAGATAATCTCTCAATAATGTAGTTAATTCTTACAAACATGATTCCGAGTTTAACTTCAAACATATTCACCTCACTAATGTCCAGAATTATCCCAACTGAGTCACTCTACCTAATGAGATAAGAATAAAAAATTAGGATCGTTAACACAATCTTCAAACTATGGTTCAAATCTACGGAGACTTTCAACAAATTGGTAGAAATTTCAACCCTATGTGTTGTTCTGAATATAATTATTAAATATTCATCCAGGCGCTAAAAAATAAAAAACTAGCTTCTGTGTGTTCTTAATTCAATTTAACCATGACCTTTTTTTCCCCAAAGTCAAATTCTTAGATATACTATTCTAAAAATAACTTCAATGTTTAAAATTCACTTAATAATTTTTCGGCACTCCATGTTGTTTATAAAATAATTATTAAATATTCATCACAACTCCAAAAATTATGAAACCAATTCCTACTCGTTGCCAACTCAATTTAACTAGAAATCTCTTTTTTTCCCAAAGCTATATTCCCAATTGTGCTAATGAAAAACATCGTTTAAGTGATTGGTTTCCACCAGAAAACTTCTACACAATCTAAACCTCCACTAATGACCCTTTAATTAACTATTTATCATTATTGCACCAAAATTCATATTTTCAGGTCCATAAGAACACTCACACCTTACACTTTTGATATATCTCAGTCCTAATACTAATTCTAAGCATTCTACATTAATGTCAGGTCTTTCCAGTATAAGATTTGAACATTAATATCTATTTGTCTTCTCAAAAGCATATCAAGAACTCTACTTACGTTCCATTCATAATTCATCCCTAAATTCGATTTGTTTAACAAAATTGATAGGGTATTCCTAACCTTTAATCGTGAATTACTATGGCTATAACATTAATTTTTTAAATTTTACTCTAATCCATTGAAATTATTTTAATCTCATTACAAAGTCTAGTTTAGATTATTCTAGTATTAAATTAAGAATCCAATGAAAGATAACATTATAATACAACCTCAATTGTAATATTATACTAAACAAGACTACATCAGTTCGAGTGGGTGGAATCCATATGCCAGAATTCCCATTTCTTCATCTTCTCCTTTTTATCGCATCTCCTTGACTTTTGGAATTCCCCTCTCATCATAGCATTTTGGCCTTGCCTCTAGAGGTTCCTTCTAATATGAAATATATGGTTTAACCTAAGCTTTACACCGCTCTTATAATGTTAACCACGAAACTAATAATTGGGACCATAGGATCCTAAGTCAATAATCCTAAGACTAATCCCAAATAACCTAAAATCTAACCCAAACAAAATATACCCCTATGGGGCATAGAATCCAACATTTTATTGTGTAAATAGACATTCTACCCACCCTGAAAGTCCTCTAAAAAACTAAATTAATTAATTACTTTGGTTTAATTATTGTTATTGTGTCATATTATACTTTCGATATAAAATTAATTCCAATTACAGACATAAATTAGTGACATCACGAGTCACTACATATAAATTTAAATCGTAAATTCCAAATAATACAACTAAACTCTTGAGATCATCAGTCAATGTAGATAAATAAATCAATATTAATTTAATTCATGTAAGATTTAATTAACTTAAATTATGGGGTTTTACTTTAACACTACACAGACAACTTTAATCACATGTGAGAAGTTATGAAGGATTGAACAAGAGGAAAGGAGGGTATTCGACTCACGTTTTTAAATCTTCTAATTCTTGGCAAGAAATTTCTTTCAATATTACTAAATTATGTTTTCTTGATTTAGAAACATACTTTCTCATTCGATTTTAGGTTCTGAATTATATTGGATAACTTATTCATATGATGTTATTAGAACTAATTACGGGTAGCTGTTATTCAATAACATGTTGAAAACTAATTCTTTTGGTGATGAAACTCGAAATCAATATCGAATAACTAGTGGAAATTATGTTAGAATCCTCGTTTATTTTTGTAGTTTCTTTTTTAGTCAAATTCATTTTTAATAATTCTTGAATTAAAAGATATTAAGGATTTATTTATTGTTCTTGAGGAGATTATGGTTAATACGATTAATGATTGAAATCATGTGATAGCCCTTGTTTATAATTAAAAATCAATAGGATTTTTATCCCTAAATGTTATTTTTAGGTTATATTATTATGTTGATTTGATTGGAGACCTGAATGGGGGGTTTAATGGAGGGTTTTAGGTAATTTTCGGGTTGATTTTTATAGTTAGGGATGAAGAACAACATCTTTATTGCTCGAATGAGGTGCCTTTCTTATTCAATCAAAATGCCTTTCTCATTCAAAAAATATGCCTTTCTTATTCAAACGAGGTTTGCTTCTCTGTAGCAACCCTCGATTTTAGGAAACTCATTTTGTATTAATTTTACCGCATAAGATAATTATATAAAACATTGGGACTGGAGTATATATTAATTTTAGGAGTTGAAAGTTAATATTTACTGAAATGTTGTATATTTACCGTATGTGTAGGTAAATATCCTCATGTTGTATGTTTTAAAGTGTCATGTATTTTAAGTGACATTATGGTTTATATGAAACTGGAACTCGAAATGATTTATAAAATTTCGGGATGCCATTTTAGAGGGCGTGGTTAGTCCTGGAATGTGTGAGACAGTCAAAATATGTGCCATATTGTATTTTCGGGTTCCGGGCACTTTTGACTGGTTTTAAATTTAAACGTGTATTGGGAGTCATTTTAATGTAGTATTTACCACTTAAGTTGGAAACTTTAAATTTAAGCCCCGATTTTTTTTAGTCTCCTAAATCCCCTAATTTCCTCATTTTATGTCTTAAAATTATAGAGAAAAGGAGAGAAAGAGAGAGGAAGAGAAAAATGGAGAAAGAAGAGAGAAGTTGAAGATTGAAGATGGATTGTTGCTACTACACAAAGAAATTCCAAATATCAACCCTAAGGCAAGCTTTCTACTTGCTAATATGTGATTTAAGATGAATAATTTGTATGATAGTTGTGTATTTGCATTTATGGATCAAAATGAAATTTTGGGCATTTAAACCCTAATCTTAGTTTCGAAAAAAAAAAAGAATGTGTGAATTATAATGGTTATAAATCTTGTAAGATAATCTTTGGGTACATAAAGGTTGTTGGTTGAGTTCAAAATGGAAGAGATTTGAGATTTGGGAAATTAAATAATCACTTGGGTTTAGTTTTTGGAAGAAGGAAAGCCCTAGGTCTGCTATGACCGGTCGACCGCGGTCCCAGGACCAGTCGATTGGGCCTTTGGGGGAGTGCCTACTGCTTTCCCATGAAGGCATATAATTTGGGGTGCGGTCGACCGCGGTTCCCCGACCGGTCGATCGACCCCTCTAAACCGAGCTTTTTGCTTTCCTTCTTAAGGAAAATTTTGACACGCGGTCTCGGGACCGGTCGACCGGTCCCCTATTTTTCATCCTTAAACTTTATTTTGTTTCCAAGATTTATTCTCCTCAATAGAGACTAGGAACCTTCTTGAATAAAGTAAAATTTGAGTTTTAGAGTCCTAGATGAGAGGGGTAACCATCCTAGATTAGAAATACGTTATGAGGGGACTTTTTCCGGGGATATGCCAATTGATGTTAGGGCATTCTTTTCTTCTAGAAATTATTATGAAACTAGGAGTTGTAGTATCATGTTCGGGAGACTTTAGAATCTCAATTGAGCTATGTTGGCCTTGATGGTTAATAGTGTAATGCCGTAAAAGAGTGTTGGGTGAATTAAATTGGGAGTTCACTTATTCCTTGAGATTATAATGACGATATAAATTAAGTATGGCTCCGAATTTAAAAAGGTAAATTATTTACAGAATGTAATGATTTGGTTTCGGAAACATACATTTGCTAAAATGTAAATGGAATTGAAAATGAATTGGAAATGGTGATAATGATGGTAAATGATAATTTACTTAATCATTAATATGGTAAATGATGAATTGGTTAAACACACCTCTCCAAATGACATCATAAGGGAAGTTCGCGTGCACAAGTGAAGCCCCCTGGCTAGTGAATGCAGGGTGGATATAGTCCTAGGCCATATGGGCGTTTGTTGTATATTTTCTACACTAGGTAGGTAATTCTGGGTGTGGTTATGACTACCCCGCAGGCATATGGCCACTTCCCGACGTATTGCGTTATAGGTGCCCAGGTTGTGTTGAATAGATAAGCCCTAGAAGATGATGGTCATTTAAGGGCGCGCCCAGTGGGGAAACTCGGAGGGGCGATCTTAGAAACGTTATATGTATATAAATATAACTATTCATAATCAAGTGGGACTTGATGTATGAGATATGCCACACAGAGCATGATGACATGACATAAAGAGCACAATGAAATGCCACAAAGAGCATTTGATAATGATTATATTCCTGATAAGGAATGGAATGCCAGGAAGGGCATGTAATTGAAATATAAAGACACAAAGAGCTTAAAATTGAGATAAAAGCCATGAAGAGCTTATAATTATAGTTATTTTTTCCTGCTATGGAATAAACTATGAAATGATTCGGTGTATATGATGGGAAGTTTTTAATTATGTTAATCTTTCCTTCCTCCTGCTTAGTTAAATTAAACTCAAGCTTTTCTCTATTATTTTAGCTTATGTTTTAGAACTGTGTAGGTAGATTTTATTTTCCTAGCCTGATTTTATTCATAGCTGTCATACCCTTTGTTCATCTAGTAATCATATATAACCGGGCCCTGACCCGTTCATATTTCTTGTTGTACATGTATCTTATATCCGCTCAGGTTCTCCGCCGCAAGGACGCCTGTTCCGCCTTTCCTATTCCGGTGATTTTGACGAGCCGTGATGCTTTGCGGGTATTACGGGTTAGATTGTATTGTCGCTTTCATTTTTGCACTCTAGTTAAGATCAAGTCTTTTATTCGGACGTGAGGCCCAAGCGTTTGTAATTGTTTAATGTAATGTCTTATATAATTTGTTGAACTTGTTTAATATTGTTGTAGATTATGTGGACCGACAGCATGTTCAGTCCTTTTGTTAGTTACTTGTCGTTATGGTAATATATATTCTTAGGGGTTACCACTTTATTTTTAGTATTGGGTTGTTTAAATTCTTTCTTTAACTTTAAAATAAAAATTTGGCAACCCGTTTTCTGAAATATTGGGTGGTTATTCTGGATACTCTATATTTTCTTGTGATGTTGAGAATGATTCCATCCGGGACTCCTGTTGTATTGGAGTATTGGGCTGGCCACCCCCTTATTTCGGATTGGCGGGTTTTCACAGATGGTATCGGAGCATCAGGTTCAAGAGTCCTTAGGAATTTGCGTAGACGCCTTATGTTTTCAGTGTTGCTTTTGTATTGACATAGAGCCTTAGGATTAAGATCATTGATTTCTCTTGTGTGATTTCATTTTTCTGCCATGAGGTAGGACCCATAGAATCTTTTTACGCATTCGTGTGAGATTCGTAGGTGGATCGAAGAAGGACGCCAAAGAAGGTCATTGTGAAGGCGTCATTAGATGGAAGTAATAAGAACAGTAAATTGTGGTCGGTGATGAGGACTGTTTTTGTGGTCATTCCCTTTTTGTAGAAATTTCTTATCTTGCTACTACGACTACCAACTACTGTGGATGTAGTTTTTCAAGTACCGCTAGAAGCAGAGAGTGGTATTAAGCTTGGGATTCCAAGCGATGTTACTTTGAAGTGGAGAAGAGCCCATGGTAAAGGCCACACATTGAAGTAAGATAGAAGAGATGCGTCCTCATTTGGTGGATGCACGAGGTCTAGGAGTTTGTCCTAGAGGAGGGGTATAGAAGTGCCCAGATGATAAGTATGGAGGAAAATCCTTCACCCATAGGAGTAGTGTTTATATGGTGGGAACGTAGTCATCATTTTAGAGATGCAAGAAGTTTTATCCATGGAGGAACCCAATGGACAATCTCAATAGCGAGTTTCTCTGGGGAAATTGGACGGAGGAGAAGGTGGATTTTCAAATGCTCACTCGAGGTTCGGATGGAGGCCGACGGTGAGTAAAGAGTTGCACGGTTAGTGAGGCGGTGCACCAAGGCAGGTATAAGGAAGAATCCTTCAATGGAATGATATGCTCCAGAATAAGTGTCATTAATACTTCTGATGGAGTAGTGTTCATGAAACCCCATTGGTGGACATCCACCTGGGGAGATTTCATTTAACTAAGGAAGGCGAGACCGGTAGCGTGTTCCCTTCTGTTGGGATAGTGAAAGGGATTGCGTGGGCAATGGTTTGGCAGCTAGATATGTAACCATAACTATGACATCGCTATGATGTGGAGAGTAGGATCACTCCTTTTATTTTCGTGGATGGGTGAACCAGTAGTATTGACCCGGGGTGAATTGGCAATATTGTTGGTAGGAATTCCCCCTTAGTAGTGGGTGGTGTAGTTCTTATGTTTGGATAGAGTAGTATCGTGTACTCTAGATTCACGTGTGTATATCGAGCTTACGGTAGTATTGATGCTACTATTGATAGGGTGACTATATGACTTCCGTGGTTGGGAAGTTTTGTATTCTCCTTCACTCGTTATAAAGCGAGTGATGATATTTTACTATTATGTGTGATGTGTACTACTAGTATTGTGTGTATTATACTAGTAAAGGTATTTCAGTTTGTTTGGAGTGATAGAAAATGATTAAAATCGCGAGGCTATCCTACTTCTAGTTTCAGGGTAAAACTAGTTGTCCTATAATATCTCTCCTGGATACATGGTGAGGCTTTATAGGGGTGGTTGAGGTAAGTAGGAGGTTTTTATTGCTTGTTGTGTTATCTTGCGTGTGTGTTTGGTTGCTTGTTTGCATGGTATGTGCTTGTTATGCCTTATCCCCACGACCAACAAAGTTGAGTAGTAATGCATAAGAGGGGTTCCTTATTTGGATTCCGCTTTTGCGAGATGCTCCACGCGTGAACCTCAACGACGTTGGGAGTGGGGAGATGCTACTTTTACTTTCTCTTATTTGCTTTTATTTTTTTTTTATTTTATTTTTGCTGGGTTGAAAGGCTTAGCCAAGAATCACGTTGTAGAGTGGTTAAGGGCTATTAAAGTGCGAGATAGAAGCACTGTATATAGTTCTCTCCTCTGATTGATGTGAGGGAAACTGTGATATGAAGTCGAGTAGAGACTTCGGGTTATGACTAGATGAGAAGGCCATCTAGAAAGATGTATATATGTTGCGGTATAAGAAATTGTAAGACTTTGCAGAAAGTAAACGTCTGATTGGTTGGAATCCTCAATTATTTGAATGGTAAAACATAGAAGTAAAATCTTGTTAGTAGGGTTGTAAATTAGAGTTTTATCACTCCCGATCATGTGTCTTAGACCGTCATATCTTGATGTCCGACTATGCAAATTAGTAGTGTAACGGGAGGGTTCATTGTTTGGATTTCGCTTCGGCGAGACGTCCCATGCATGAAACCGAGCGAATGTCAGAAGTTGAGTAAGGTCTTGGGCACTAGGGATATATTTATTGTTTTAAATCTACGACTTAGATAGGATATATATAGATCGACTTTAGTATTATTAGGACGTAAGACCTTTAGGGTATGTGATGTTGGTTTAGGAGGGTTGTCGAGAGTTGACCACGAATGGGTTTTGGGGTAACTCTAGGAGGGATTAAATCCCTAGGAATGAGACGTATGGTATCTCAAGATGGTTTGGTAGGCTAGGCCGAAGGAGATGAGGCCTTTTTCTAGATAGAGAGTTACGATGGTAACTTAACTTTTGGGGAGTAATAATACTGGGGCATGGACCCATTGTCTACGCGTTTCATAAGCTTAAACTTGTGGGAAGTATTATCCCATGTTTGAATTAAAAACTCATTGTGGTGGTGATAGGCCTTGTGAAAGGGAGGCACAACTACCTAGGCAGAAATTTAGTCTTTCTCGCGAGGCAACAAGTTGTTGAAATAGGCCATGGAAGGAATCAAGTTGGTGTACGAAGTTCGTAAAGGATTTTCGGTCGAAAATTTCCTTTCACTATAAGAATGCGATTGGGGTAGTAGATGCCTTCAGTAAATAACTCATCATACTAATAGTGATTGCATGGAGGTCCAAGTAGAATGAACATAACTCTGAAGACACTGGAGCAAGAACATTCATGTCTATGACTGATCATCTCCCCTACTCGTGTGAAGAGTAGCGGTGGAACGAAGAAGGGTATATTCATAGATGTCTACATTAGATTGCTTGCATTAGAACTGGTCATCATCCTATTTGAGAAAATTATTGATCATTCAACCAAATCACTACTTTTCCGGCCATTATGGGCGGACTGCATGTAGAAGAGTACGCCCCGCTCTTTATGGAGAAATGGTAGAACTCTAGGAGGTGCCTATTAGAATAGTAGTGCACTGAGATCAGTTATTCGTGTCGAAGGTTGGATAAAGTTTCCATGGAGAAATGGGAACTGATTGGAGATGGAGTATATCTTACCACCCTAAAGTGGATGAATAAATGGAGGAAGTTGATTTAATGCCGAAAGGCATATCTTGAATGTGCTCCTTGGGATATATGGATGGATGGGAGTAATAACTTGCGTGGGTGGAAATTTCTCATACAAAATTTGGACCATTTTCTAGGGTATGGCACCGTGAGTGGCCTTGTACAGCTGGTTGAGGAATTCGCATATTCGTTGCATGAGATCAGTGAATCATGTGTTCCTTGGACTTGGAATAGTTTCGGAACATTTCTTTAAGGTTTAGGCTATTAGGGCTACACCTATGCGAGGAAAAGTTGAGTAGTGTTGGGGTTAATCCACCTAGAGTTGGTGTAAGTACCCCCAAGAAGTGATGTAACATGATTCAGATGGTAAGGCATTTTGCGTCGAGTCAAGTAGGCATCATCTTCCACCGTGGGAGTTAGGATGGATAGTTAGCAAGGAACACTTTGTGCTATGCTAAAGCACAAAGGATGTAGACTGAGATCAATAGGGTCAACCTTAGTCTGAGTCCTTTTTGGGACGTTGCAATTGCAAGGGGTCCGTTCAGGATAGTAAAATTCTAATTTAGAATAATATACCCTTTATGTGTATTGGGTATGCCCGAATTTTGAGGGTAAAATTCCCTCATAAGGGGGGGAGTATGTAACAACCCTCAATTTTAGGAGACTCATTTTGTATTAATTTTACCGCATAAGGTAATTATATAAAACATTGGGACTGGAGAAAATATTAATTTTAGGAGTTGAAAGTTAATATTTACTGAAATGTTGTATATTTACCGTATGTGTAGGTAAATATCCTCATGTTGTAAGTTTTATAGTGTCATGTATTTTAAATGACATTATGGTTTATATGAAACTAGAACTCGAAATGATTTATAAAATTACCGGATGCCATTTTAGAGGGCGTGGTTAGTCCCGGAATGTGTGAGACTGTCAAAATATGTGCCCTGTTGTATTTTCAGGTTCCAGGAACTTTTGACTGATTTTAAATTTAAACGCGTATTGGGAGTCATTTTAATGTAGTATTTACCACTTAAGTTGGGAACTTTAAATTTAAGCCCCGATTTTTTTTGAGTCTCCTAAATCCCCTAATTTCCTCATTTTATGTCTTAAACTTAGAGAGAAAAGGAGAGAAAGAGAGAGGAAGAGAAAAATGGAGAAAGAAGAGAGAAATTGAAGATTGAAGATGGATTGTTGCTACTACACAAAGAAATCTGAGATATCAACCCTAAGGCAAGTTTTATACTTGCTAATATGTGATTTAAGATGAATAATTTGTATGATAGTTGTGTATTTGCATTTATGGAACAAAATGAAATTTATGGGATTTAACCCCTAATCTTAGTTTTGAAAAAAAAAGAATTTGTGAATTATAATGGTTATAAATCTTGTAGGATAATCTTTGGGTAGATAAAGGTTGTTGGTTGAGTTCAAAATGGAAGAGATTTGAGATTTGGGAAATTAAATAATCACTTGGGTTTAGTTTTTGGAAGAAGAAAAGCCCTAGGTATGCTATGACCGGTCGACCGCGGTCCCAGGAGCGGTCGACTGGGCCTTTGGTGGAGGGCCTACTGCTTTCCCACGAAGGCATATAATTTTGTGCGCGGTCGACCGCGGTTCCCTGACCGGTTGACCGTCCCCTCTAAACCGAGCTTTCTGCTTTCCTTCTTAAGGAAAATTTTGAGACGCGGTCAACCGTGGTCTCGGGACCGATAGACCGGTCACCTATTTTTCATCCTTAAACTTTATTTTGTTTCCAAGATTTATTATCCTCAATAGGGACTAGGAACCTTCTTAAATAAAGTAAAATTTGAGTTTTAGAGTCCTAGATGAGAGGGGTAACCGTCCTAGATTAGAAATGGGTTATGAGGGGACTTTTCCGGGGATATGCCAATTGATGTTAGGGCATTATTTTCTTCTAGAAATTATTATGAAACTAGGAGTTGTAGTATCATGTTCAGGAGACTTTAGAAGCTCAATTGAGCTATGTTGGCCTTGATGGTTAATAGTGTACTGCCGTAAAAGAGTGTTGGGTGAATTAAATTGGGAGTTCACTTATTCCTTGAGATTATAATGAAGATATAAATTAAGTGTGGCTCCGGATTTAAAAAGGTAAATTATTTAGAGAATGTAATGATTTGGTTTCGGATATAATGAAACATACATTTGCTAAAATGTAAATGGAATTGAAAATGAATTGGAAATGGTGATAATGATGGTAAATGATAATTTACTTAATCATTAATATGGTAAATGATGAATTGGTTAAACACACCTCTCTAAATGACATCATAAGGGAAGTTCGCGCACACAGGTGAAGCCCCCTGGCTAATGAATGCAGGGTGGATATAGTCCTAGGCCGTATGGGAGTTTGTTGTATATTTTCTGCACTGGGTAGGTAATTCTGGTTGTGGTTATGACTACCCCGCAGGCATATGGCCACTTCCCGACGTATTGCGTTATAGTTGCCCAGGTTGTCTTGAATAGATAAGCCCAGGAAGATGATGGTCATTTAGGGGCACGCCCATTGGGGAAACTCGGAGGGAAGATCTTATAAACGTTATATGTATATAAATATAACTATTCATAATCAAGTGGGACTTGATGTATGAGATATGCCACAAAGAGCATGATGAAGTGACATAAATAGCACAATGAAATGCCACAAAGGGCATTTGATAATGATTATATTCCTGATAAGGAATGGAATGCCAGGAAGGGCATGTAATTTAAATATAAAGCCACAAAGACCTTAAAATTGAGATAAAAGCCATGAAGAGCTTATAATTATAGTTATATTTTCCTGCTAAGGAATAAACTATGAAATGAATCAGTGTATATGATGGGAAGTTTTTAATTATGTTAATCTTTCCTTCCTCCTTCTTAGTTAAATTAAACTCAAGCTTTTCTCTATTATTTTAGCTTATGTTTTAGAACTGTGTAGATAGATTTTATTTTCCTAGCATGATTTTATTCATAACTGTCATACTCTTTGTTAATCTAGTAATCATATAGAACCGGGCCCTGACCCGTTCATATTTCTTGTTGTACATGTATCTTATATCCGCACAGGTTCTCCGCCGCAAGGACGCCTGTTCTGCCTTTCCTATTCCGGTGATTTTGACGAGCCGTGATACTTTGCGGGTATTACAGGTTATATTGTATAGCCTCTTTCATTTTTGCACTCTAGTTAAGATCAAGTCTTTTATTCGGGCGTGAGGCCCAAGCCTTTGTAATTGTTTAATTTAATGTCTTATATAATTTGTTGAATTTGTTTAATACTGTTATAGATTATGTGGACCGACATCATGTTCAGTCCTTTTGTTAGTTACTTGTCGTTACGGTAATATATATTTTTAGGGGTTCCCATTTTCTTTTCAGCATTGGGTTGTTTAAATTCTTTCTTTAACTTTAAAACAAAAATTTGTCAACCTGTTTTCTGAAATATTGGGTGGTTATCCTAAATACTCTATATTTTCTTGTGATGATGAGAATGATTCCATCTGGGACTTCTGTTATATTGGAGTTTTGGGCTAGCCACCCCTTATTTCGGATTGGTGGGTTGTCACATTCTCATTAAAAAAACTTTGGAAATTTGTCCAACTTGAGCATAATAAAAACATAAAGGCATGGGTGTTATTAAATTTTCATATTTTTTTATTTGTTTTGTATTTTATAAGATTTTTCTACTTAATGGTGTGCGGGGATGAAAGTTAGATTTGGTTATTTTTAGTTAGGACTTTTCGTAAAAATTACTACACTTAATTTAGTGATGGATCATAATTTGTTATTATTAGGATAGTTATGTAGGTTAGAACTATGGAATTTGTACTCATGTATCTACATTCGGTGATAGGATTGGGTAAATGTGAGATTGATCAGTATCCTAAGGTGGTATATATATCGATCTTAGAGAGTAACAAGTTGATTTTTTGGGAGATAAAGTTTGATCCTCAGAGATTATAGGTGATTCAATTTTAGTGCTTGAATGAGGAAATGGATATGTAATTATCAGATAAGGTGTATATATAATAAGATAACCGTGCTTTTGTTTGAAAAATAGAATAATTTAGGAGTTGAATTTAATAAGGTTAAGAGTTGATAAATTTAACAATGAATAGAATAGTCTGAGGTTTAGGAATATATATGTAATGGCTTATGCTTGAGTGTGGGTCATATCCTACATGGTGATATATGTTTGACTTCATTCTGAGAGGTAGTAAACCTAATTGAGATGATAATCCAACGATGTGGGGATTTATATATTTGTCTACCTAAAACACCAAGTATTTTTGAACCATTAAATTACACACGTGCACGTAATTTTAACTAAATGGAGAAGTAAAGTGACTTAAATAAATATTTATTCCTGAATAAAATGATTAATTATAAGTGTACTTATATTTACTTGTCTGATGAATAAATGAAAACATGTTAAATTATATTACATCGTAAGTGAATTAAAGCGACGAGTTTATCGGTATCCTAGTCAGGAAATGTGGATAGTGTCGTGTCAGGTATGAGATGGAAATTAATATCAGGTAAATCAGACGATAATTTTGAGTGCTTCAATGGTCCAGAATGGATCAAAATAGTCCAAAAAAGGTACCTAGGGGTGACATTACGGGGATATTTTGGGCTAAATAGGAGTTATAAAAGGGTATTCAGGTCATTTGACATATCAAGCCTGACTCAATATCATGATTTGGTTATTTTAGGTCTATATTAAATTGAGGTGGATATAAGGGGAAACTATCGATCAACCCAAGATGCTAGGGTTTTGAGACAATAGAGAAAAATGAAGAGAAATGGGGGGAAGAGAAGAGAAAAGGATATGGAGTGAAGATCAAGTGCTTTTTGAGTTGAATATGATTTTCAATTGAGGAATCCAAGAAGGAAAAATCCCAAAAATTCATCACTCTCACTGAAAGTTTTTAACTTTCTTTAATGTTAGATGTAGTTTCAAATATTCATGCAAATTAGTGTACAAAAAATACATTTTTTGGGTAGGGAGAATCATGCAATAATTGGGTTTTAAATAAAGTAATTTTTAGAAGATGAATCTAATCGGGATAATATGGTAAATCTGATAAGATTCGAATGAAACAAAAAACCTCTTGATTCATATAAGAAAGGAAATCTTGAATCTTGAGATTTGGGTTTTAACCATGCATGGATCTTGATATATATATATATATATATATATATATATATATATATATATATATTCGTTGATCTTAATGTGAATTAGATGTTGTCCATGATAAATTTTATGTAGAAACATATTGAATTATTTTTTAGAATTGATTAGTATTCATATTTTAGGATTTCATTAAGGTTAAAACTACTATGGTTTAAAGGAAAGGGAAAAATCCAATCTACAGTTCATTTTGGCAGCCCAACAAACCAACAGGTTCGCTTGGGGTGCGAACTGGTTTTCTAATTCAAATGGTTCGGTTCATCCAGCGAATAGGTTTGGTTTGAATGGTTTGCCTCTTCCTACTTATGTTATTTTTCGTGAACCACTTAAGGATCAACATGGATTACATGTACTGGGGAATGGAGTTAGTCTTTTGTGAATTCAAAGGGAAGGTTATGAAGCTCCTTACGTGAACCGGGGATAAATTTTGGGTCAGAGATTATGTGCATTATTAGGTGAACGTACTCGGGTGATAAATGTGAAATCAGGCTATGCTTTTGGTAATGATTAGGCTAAGTTGTTAGGGACAATATTGTGTTGTCCAAAAGCATGAAGTTAGAGATTTAAGCATACATACGTGAATATCTCGCTAAAATCGGGAAGTCATGATAGACTTTGGATTTGGTAGGTTAGTGCAATGAGAGACATTATGAATGTTAGCTAACTATATATATATATATATATATATATATATATATATATATATATATATATTATATCAAAAGATGATGTCATCTATATGAGTTATTTTTGCACTTCCTATTTTGCCCCTCTAATATTTGATTTCCTCCTCTTTTGACACACTATAATTTATTCCACCTCCTCTTTAAAATTCAAAAAGAAGGATAAAAAAGTAAATTGCCACTATCCAAAAGCTCTATGATCTCTCTCATCAGTTCCCCCCACTTCTACAATACATGCTTCTTCCAGTTTACTTTTTTGTTTCCCCAAATTTTTGTAAAGCTTGGCTCTCACCTCACCTCATTTCCTTTCACTTTACGGATTCACATCCACTCTCACAAACCTCACACCTCACCTCTAAACCTATGATTATATCCCACCCCTATAAACCCTCTCATATCCAATCACCTGCTCACCTCTAACCTTCGATCCTCTCTATTTCTCTTTCTCGGTGCTCCCCTACCAAGGTTAGGGTTTGGGTTTCATTAATTTTCATTAGTTTTGTGCCTTTCTCTGAGGTTTTGTTGGTTTCGTGGATTTTCAAACTCAGGTATATGGTCTGTATTTTTTAGATCTCAGGTATAATCTCTATCACCATATGCTCCTGGGTTGAAATTTCTTGGTTCAAAATTAGGGTTTTGTTTCTATGTTCTTGAGATTTGGTTAAAATATATAGACTTTTTTTTATCTCTTTCTGATTGTAGTGTTTTATTGTTTGAAATTCATGGCTTCTCGATCTTTCTTTGTATTATAACATGTTGGGTTCAACTTTTTGGTTGCTTGCGTTCGGAATCTTGGATCTCTCAGGTAAACTCTCTATCTACTTTGTATTTTAGATTTTTGGAATTTTAGGTCTGATAATTTAGGGTTTAAATCAATATTAGAGACTAAATTTTTCCAATTCAACCTTTAGGGTTCATTTTTTGTTTGTGTTGGTTAATTGGGTACTAAGTAAGTGACTAAGTAGGTCCATTACAGTTCTATGGTCCATGAGAGTTTTGGGTTTTGAGTTTTTTTTAAATTTCTCATGATGTAACTGATTTAAAGGTTAATATAGTTTTTATTTGCCTTTTTGCTTATCTGTTAAAAATAAATAATAGCTACAGAATATGTTTATAAGTTAAAGGTAAATGATACCTACAGTTCAACATGTTTTGATGGTTTTTTTTTTTGTTTAAAATATTAGGGGTATTCGATTCCTATTTTCAGAGAGCCGATTTCGATAAAGATGGAAGGATTATTCTTGCTGAAGTTGTTGCCTTTTTTCAAGGATCTAATTTATCCAAAAAAGTCCTTGGTTAGCCCTCTTAATGTAACATTAATATCTCTCTCCCTGTATACCGTAAGCTTGATACATTTATCCTCTCCTTAGGGTTTTTCTTTTAGTTTGTTTTTATAGCACACAATAATGTTTGTAGGGTGTGATTTGGGTGTTGGGTGTACTCTCTCTCTTCTTTGGGGTCTAAATTTATGTTTTTGGGTTCTTCAAAATTAAGGAGAGTTCTACAAATTATGAGATATGAGAGTTTTACAAATTATGGAGTATTTATGAGTACATCAGGGTTTAGTTTATTTTCACATAAACCTAAATTTTGGGATTTTATTGTTTTGATTTTAAAATTTAATTGTGATTCTAAAATAGGGGGGTTTATAAATTAAACATAAAATTTTAAGGTTATCCATTTGGGGATTTTGCATGTTTTGCGTGGTTTTGGGTACATTTTTTAAAAAGATTTTGTGGTCGTATTTGGGTTTTCTTTAGGGATTTCTTCTACTATTAATTTTTTGAGTTAATTTATATGTCTAATTATTTGGAATTGCATATATTATTTTCAGGTCTTTGAAGCTTTGAAACTCTAGTTTTATCTCTATTGTTTTACATTGGGAGTGATAATGAGCCGTTTTTTTGTTGATTTACCATCCAGATTCGATAGACTATTTTTAGCTTAGTGTTGATTATTTTTTATCTTAGAGATCTAAAGCCATTTTCATCTTAGACCATTTTCATCTTAATTTTCTATTATGTATTTATCTTTCGTCCCTTTATCATTGTGTAAATGGAAGGCCTCAATATTGCACCTGACTATTTTAGTTCAGAATTTCTAGGTACACTTATTATTTCAGTTTTGCCTCTCTTTTATCATTCTACTTTTATCTCTCTCATATCTTTCTTTGTTCTGGGATGATATAATCCACGAAGTAAGATTATTTATCAAATGCCCTTTTACTCAGTAGTTGATTTTTGGGCTAATATTTTTGTATTCTCGTTGGGTTGCCCTCATTAGATATATATATTAACACTTCCCCATTCACATGGGATGTTATTTCCATTATAACCTTCTCTCGGGTTGTGGAGATTTTTTTTTATTTTCTTCCTTGAGCTCTGTGATGTCCTATAAAATGTTATGCAATAAATATTTTATTTGTTTCCATAGTTTAATGTAAGAAGTAATTGGAATTTTAGTAATAAATGATTGCATCCATTTTGTGTGTTTCTAACAGTATCTATATTACGTGGATGAGTGTTGGAGTAAGAACCACTGTAAAATAAGTTAGCGTCTTTGGTGCAAAACTAATGCATTTAATTTTGACAAATAGATTGATTGTAATTTTTTATCATTTTTCCCTCGCTTTGTCATCTTATGTGGTTTTGAATCGTTATCTTTTGAACAGGAACACACGAGTAGTGGTTTATGGAAACAAATACTATTTTGGAGGTGGCATACAACATGCTACCGTTGGGATGACATCATATGGGACTTATTGTGAGTCATAGATCTTGGTGTCATGCATGTCCCCAAAGATTTTTTGAAAAGTATTTGCAGTAGATCAACCCCCGCTACAGAGAAGAAACCTTTAGTTTTCCCACACACAATTGTACAAATTTCAACAATGAGATTGTTTTTTTTTTTTTGGTGGGTACAACCATTTCGGATTACATTTTGAACCTCCCAAATGAAGTCATGGGTAATCCAATGGGTGCTCTCATGTGTATGTTCTCATCTCCCTGAACTTTAAAGAACTTTTAGTTTATTCTTTTGTCTTAGGACTCATAAATTAGTGTTTCACATGCATACATTATCACTTGGAATTTTTAACCTATATGTTATTAAACTATCATCACATTGTACTTTTTAGACATCTCAAATAAGGAGAACACTTTTACAGTCAATGTACTGAATCCTACAATTGTGTCATTTGTTTTGATCTTGAATAGACAATTAATATTCTTTTTAAAATACTGAATTTTAATCTTTGGATTTCATTGCACATGATTTTGCTAGCTATGTTACTGAAATCAACTTATGTCTTCCAAACAATGATGGTTCATTATATTTTTCTATATCTTTGAGAAAATTATGACCTTAATAGTAAGGGGTCAGTCTGTTGTATGGCAACCTACTCGATACCTTTGATACTTAATAATCAAAGGAACAACCTTATATTTTATTAAGTTTATTTAATGTATTTAGTTTCCATAGTTTGTACTTTGTGTTCCATACGGTTGTGAGACTATCCCAAACCGAATATAAGTTTCTTGAGTTTGAACTGGACGTTTGGATGCAACTCACGTTTCCTTTTCCCCTTTTTTATAGGATGTTCTCAGTGAGATCTTAAAGAAGAAAAATAAACGAGGTTGTACATGGGACAGTAATCTGTCATTTTTGGTTGTATCATAAGGGATAAGAAACTAGTACAAAAATTGGAATATAAGATAACTCTGAAGTGGTGTAAAAGTTATGAACCAATCACTCCCCTATACTAAATTGATCATGTGAAGTTAGATCCCCAACTTGGTTTTTCTCTAAATTTTGATCAGATATGGGATTTCAAATATGATTATTTGGTACTCGGTTTATCAATATATACTTTGTTCATTTTATCTTTTAAGGTTCACTATTGTTGTATGCTTATGTGTAGATAAATCAAGTGTTGTTTGGAGTATTTATTATGCATATGTATAGATAAAGAAAGTGTCTAGCTTTTTTTATTGAACTTTTAGTTGTGTAGTGTATTCTGTAGCCACACAGTGAGCACACAATGAGCTATTATTTCGCCTTACTAAAGAATACCATATGCTTACCAATAGGTGGCATACGCCCTTTTTTTGAATCGTTTATGCACTACATAAAATAGATAAATTATAAGAAAATAGAACACTCCCATTTGGACGAAGACTTAAGAGGAGGAACTTGAACTAAGTACCTCTTTTTTTATTATTATGCTATTAGTTATAATGAAGCCAATGTAAGAAGGATTTTATAATTGAAATAAACACATAAGTATCTATTATTTTTAAGTTGGTGTTCAAGTTTATTTTTATATTTTTTTTGTTCTTATTTACAGTTGTCAATTATTAAAGAAGAAAGTTCCGAATATTAGTCTTCCTCACCAGGTATTTACAAGGACAGAAACTTGAGATAAATGAGAGTTTTTCTCATTTATGTTAAAAACTATGTTAATTTTTTATTAGTTATACTACATTATATTTGTGTATTATGAATGTTTTCGTTTTGATTTATAAAATTTTAAACTTCCATTTTGCGCCAGTGAGGTGACTTTTGGTCATTTGCTTAAACGTCCATGAGTGGGTAATATTAAAGACAAATATAATTATCTTAGGAAAAATTAATATATCACAAGTACTACTTTTGTTGCATAGAGTACAACTTTTTTAGATTTGGCTTGGATTGGAAAAGAGCTATATGCTATAAATATACGTGTGATGCCTGTCCTGCTGTTTACATGGATTATTATCCAAACCTCTTTCTGTAGTTAGTTTCACTTGCAAAAGGTGTAAACAAAAATAGAAAAATGAGTGCATGTGGCAATCCAAATGCCAAATATACAAATTTGTGATGCTATGCTCTCAATATCAGACATTGGTTTTTAGGGGTAAACACCTCATAAAAAATATGGCGTTGTAGAAATAACACTTACTCTTCTTTAAAATGCATTAATGTTATTTGATGTTTTTGTTATGTGGGTTTTTGACACGAAAAACATGACAATATATTTTGTTGTGTGTGTTGATTGGATTAATATTTGTAGCATGCGAAAACAGGGCATGTCCTAACAATGGTTCAGTGATGACTGTTGTCGCCACCACCACGTTTTTAGTAATCATGTAGTTTATTTCTAAAAATTCAATCGTGACTTCAGGCACGGGCGTCCGCTAATACACATATATTTATGTATGTGTGTGTGTGATTGAATTTATGTGAATATACCCACTCTATTATATTATCGTAGGAGGTTCGGCATCACGGACGGTCCACCCTGGTGTTGACCAGTATGGGGTGGGTTATTTCTCCACCATCATAATACGATTGCATGACCATCATCTGTATCAGAGGATATGTCGTGGTTTCGATTCCGGTTGGGTGTGATGTGGTATGGTTACAACCCTTAGATATATGTTTATGACTGCCTCCATCATGTTCTTTCAACATGGGATCAGTGGTGATATTTCAACCCAGTGGCTCAGAAGTGGTACATGATGTACATGGAGCCTCATATCATACGAGGTATGCATCTGAGAGGCCAACTCAAGGATTCTATGTATATATGTATGAAATAGTATTATATGTATAAGTATATTTAAACGATTGTGTGAACACTAAATTATACCTAGCATATAGTTATGTTTCTTGTGTAACCATATGAATACAATTGAGAATACTACGTGATATATTATATGGTAGCAACATCATAAATGACGTAAAGTACATACGAGTAGCACGAATGGGCTATAAGTTTAGAGTATTGAATTAGGTTAAGAATGAGTAAACTAGTTATGAGTGGTAGCATAACTAGGTAATTAAAATAAATACGTTAGGTGTGTACTCTAGATGAGAGGTGAGGATAATCTCCTGCGAGTGAGCTAGCAGTTGGACATGGATATTTCTGCCTGCTTATTTATTAACGCATTTAAATACTTGTAACTATTTTTTAAATATTTTGGGTTTTGACCTGTGTCAAAAGTATTTTCAAAACCCTTTAGGTGCTCAGTCATAGGGTCGCCCAGTTTCTAGACAGATGATGTTGCAGCAACTATGGATGCATTAAGGATTTTCTTAGGTGTCTTTTTCAATAGTTAAGATGTTATTGTAATATTTCTTTTGGGCATGTCGTCTACAGCTAGAGATCTTTATTATTAGACTTTCTTTATAATATTTCTTTTATCATTTAGATTATTGTATTGGGACTTATCGAGAGTTTATTCCGTTATTTATTTATACAATCAATACTCATTATATTATGTGGTTGTGGATGTTTATTTTAACACCCCACTTTTCCGCCACTAATATTGTCACCACTTTAACCACATCACCCAATGGTATGGGGTTTTATTAGCTTTATATCCACAAATTGGTGTTAGTGGGGTTCGAACCCCTGACATGTACATCATCAATCACACACCTTACCCATGGAGCTAAAATACCTCGGTGTTAGAAGAGTGTAAATCTACATATATGAACCATTAATTTCCTTCACCTAGGCAATGTGGTATGTGACTCTCTGGCTACTAAATCAACCATAGCCCAATCTATTGCAATCCACCCCCTCGAGGAGCCCAACGTCCTCGTTGGGTTAAAATCAATCATCATCCAACTTGTTAGCACCCTTATTTCGGCGGATTAATGGCTTTGATAGCATTATGTAACACCCCACTCTTCCATCGCCAAATTGTCCCCACTTTAAAATCACACCAAACGGTATGGGATTTTATTAGATCTATATCCACTAACTGGTGTCAGTGGGGTTAGAATCCCTGACATATGCATCATTAATCACATGCCTTATCAGTGGAGTTAAAAGGACTTGATGTTAGAAGAGTGCAAATATACATATAATAATGATTACTTTCCCTCACTCGAGAGATGCGGGACGTAACTCTTTGTCTACCAAATCAACAATAGCCTAGTTTGTTGCATTTATCTAATATGGTTTAATGGTTTAAAGAGGCATGTTAGTATGTTATTTTAAAAAAAATCACCGGACATAATTGGTTATCAATTTAATTAATTAGTATTAGAATAGGCGGAGTGTTACAAATGGTATCAGAGCTAGTTTTTTTATCTTTGGATCTGCTACTAGTTAAACATGGATATTTCTTGCTACTTACTTATTAATGCATTTAAATACTTCAAACTCTTTTTAAAAATGTTTTGAGGGCTATCCCATCTCAAAAATATTTTCAAAACCTTTTACGTGCTCAGTCAAAGGTTCTATAGGGATAAATTTTCATTCCAGTCAGACGATGTTGCAATAATTATGGATGCATGCAGGATTTTCATAGGCACCTCTTTCCATTATTCTTGTTGAGATGCTATTCCCGTATTTCTCTTGGGCACGATGCCCATTGTTGGATAGATGTATTATTAGACTATGTTTACACTATTTCTTTTAGCTTTTGCATTATTGTACTCGGGATTTAATGAGAGTTTATTTAGCTATTTAGTTATTTTGGACAATTGGTACTTATTATGTTTTGTTGTTGAGAATTTTTATCTAATATGGTCGAATTGTTTAAAGAAGCACATTAATAAGTTTTAAAAAAATTGATGTTTTTCTTAATAGGTTATTAGTTGAATTAGTTTATTTTCGACAGTGATACTAATAATGAAACTAGTTATGATTCTCGTTTAATTTAATAATATCCATATCGACCAATATTAGAATAGGCAGAATGTCACAGATGGCGTCAGAGCTAGGTTTCAATCTTTGGACCTGCCATAGTTTGAAAATGAATATTATTTCCTACTTATTTATTAATGCATTTAAATACTTGCAACTATTTTAAAATTATATTGGGAGCTCAACTCTATTAAAAGTATTTTCAAAAACCTTTTAGGTTCTCAGCTATAGGATTGCTAGGGATATTTTTCATTTAAGTCAAATGAAGAAGTAGTAGTTGTGGATGCAAGGAGGATTTTCTTAGATGCCTCTTTCCATTCTATCCAGTCAGTATTTCTTCCTGGCGTGTTCCCCCATTTGGACATATTTGTTATTAGACTTTGTTTACAATAGTTCTTTTAGCATTTTGATTATTTCACTAGGGATTTACCGAGTGTTTATTCGATTATTTATTTATTTATGCCAAAAATACAAATTATATTTTGTTGTCATTGATGGTTACCTTATCTAGTTGAATAGTTTAATGTACCACGTTAGTAAGATTTAAAATTGATACCAGACTAAATAAGTTATTACTAGGGATTCATCTAGAAAGCCAGCTTGGGGATGCTATGTATATACGTATAAAACAATGTTATATGTGTACTTAAATGATTTTGTGAACTCTAAATTATTAATAGCGTATAGTTACATTTCTTTCGTACAGGTAGGGATACAATTGAGGGTACTACATTATTTCTCATGTTGTAGGTATGTGATAAATAAGGTAAAGAACTAGGAGTAGCACAAATGGTATATAAGTTTAGGAGATTTGATTAAGTGAAGAATTACTAGACTAGTTAGCATAACTATGTAAATAAAAAAAATACGTAGTGTACACTATTGATGAGGGGTGACGATAATCTGAAGTAACTGAGCCACCAGTTGAATGCGGGTTATTTATTAATGCATTTAATTACTTGCAAATGTTTTGGGCTCTAACCCATATAAAAAATATTTAAAAAAAATAGGTTCTCAGCCACAAGGTCACCAAGGATATGTTTTCATTCCAGTCAACTGATATTACACCATGTGTGGATGGAAGCAGGATTTGCTTAGATGCCACTTTCTATTATATCTAGTTAAGATGTTATTCCTGTATTTCTTTTGGGCATGTCGCCCGTGGTTGGGCAAATTAATTAGCATATTTTATTTACAAAATTTCTTTTAGCATTTGGAATATGGTACTAGGGATTTACTGAGAGTTTATTTGATTATTTATTAATTTATGCCATCAGTAATCATTATGTTATGTTGTTGTGGATGTATATCTTATATCGCTGAATGGTTTAATTAAGAACACTAATAAGTTCTAAAAGAATTGACACCGGACTTAGTAGGTTATAAGTTTAACTAATTGGTTTTTGAAATTGATTTTAAGAATGAAACAAGATATAATTCCTATAAAATTTAACAATGGCTTGATCAACCAGTATTAGAATAAGAGGGTGTCAAAAATGGTACCAGAGCCAAGTTTTGATCTAGGGACCTGCCATTAGTTGAAGATGGATATTTCTTCCTACTTATTTAAATACTTGAAACTTTTTTTAAAATGTTTTTAGAGTTGACCCATATCAAAAATATTTTCAAAACCTTTTAGGTGATCAGCCAAAGGATCAACATGGATAGGTTTTCATTCTAGTAAAACTATGCTCTAGCAGTTGTGGATGCATGCAAGATTTGCTTAGATGCTGTGACACCCCGCTGATTCTAATACTGGGTGATCACTCCATTATTAAATTAAATATGAATCATTAATGGTTTCATTCTTAGCATCACTTTCAAAATACTTTTTAATTACTAATCACCTATGTCCAATTAAGATGGTGCCAAATTTTATCTTTTATTATGAACGCATGCATAAATAAATTAAATGAACTAAACCATTCACATATAAATATAGTTTGAACCATCACACAATAGATATAAAAAATGAGATTGAATAAATCATCTATTTTCGCAGTACATAAACCAACCATAATAAGTAAAAGTAAAATCGGAAAATAATCTGATGCATAACTGAATAAAATAAATAATCTAAAGGCAACACGGCTAAATGAACTACTCAGGAAATATCCTATCTAGAATGAAAGAGCTTAAGCGTCTAAAGTAATATCCTATAAACATCTACACTACTGTAGCTACCCGTCTCTGGATAATATCTTTAAGCTTGGTGTCCCGATGGCTGGACACCTAAAAGGTTTTGGAAATATTTTTGACATGGGCCAGAGCCCAAATAAAACATTTTGAAAATATTTTTCAAGTACTTAAATAAGTTATTTATTACACACGTAAAGTCCACGTACACCCCCTTGAGATCCTCACCAATTAACTAATGTGCACGCCTAATGTACTCTACCCAACTAGATATGGTATCTGATTACTCTCGATAAGTCTAGTTCCCTCCTATATCCCCATCCGACATGATACCATGGTCTCAATATTAAATTTATTTATTCTCTTTTTATTATTTAGTGAATCAATTAAATTTCACTACTTATTGTTTTTTAGATATACTTTATCTATCAATTTTACGGTCTCACATAAGTAGATATATCACACTGGTATATATTAATCACACATATAATATATATATAACTACAGCATCTCCGGAATGACCCCTCCTGATGCTGGTATACTCTTCCATCAAGTCCATGTACCTCTCGTACTAAATCAAGGACTATTGGTTTGGCATGTCTCCTCGAACGCAAAATCAATCAAGACAATAATGGAGGCGAACATGGTTCTAAGCCTTTAGGCTATGCACATACCGAACGTACCCAAATGACCTACCAGTCTCACTGATGCACTGCACATAGTGGACTACCCTATGTTCCATGGTCTGGGGCATAAATCCAGACCTTACTAAAATCGTCTAGGTAGGAGTGATTTCTGCGTGAAAACCTCTTGATAGAAGGTAGCGTAGGTATGTTCACACACATAATCAAATCATATCTATAGGTATTCACACAACCTATTTACGTATTTTATTCCACAGGTATTGCACACAACCCAATTTCATCAATTCGTACGTAGTATATATCGCTCGCATATTCGACGTACCATTAAGTTCAATTAAAATTCCAATTCATATAATTTCGAGTATTACTCACAATTCTAAGGATCCTAATTACCCATTATTTAATACGTTTTTATTCCAATAATATTCTACTGATCGTAAATTTAGGTTCATTCATCACTCCGTGACCCGTATTGAATTTCATTCATTTATCAATTATGGATATTTTTTAATTATCCCAATACTTAATTCTTCTCAATTTATGTAAACCTAATCTCCACTTTAGGCCTACTGTGATTTTTATATTTCACTCTAGAGTTTAAAAAAATATCAAAAGTCCTCTCATGAATTATCCATAATTTCAGGGATTAAAAAGGAAAAATTTCATTTTTTTGCAAAATTGAATCGATTCGACCAATGGCAAAATCGATTCACACTTGGTCCCAATCAATTAGAAAAGTGTCAAGGGTTTCTTATTCATTTCGCTGTTATGAATTTTCAAACTATCTAATTCCTCAAACTTTTCTACCACAGTCCTAAACTCCCAATTATCATAATTAAACATCAAATATACATGTATGGATGATTTTTAATGTACATCATGTATAAAATCCTAATGCTTTCACCCAATATCAGATTGAAATCTCCATAAATCATGAAATGCTTCAATTATGTGTTCATCGCATGAATATCAAAATCCCAAATTTATTTCATGATCTTAATCCCAGAACTATTGATTTCGTTTTGTCTATATAATTGGATTCGTTCTATTTTCAATCATATTCCAAATTATGAGTTTTATTCATCAAATCACAAGGGTAACATCAATCATCCTTAACTCATAAAAATTTGCAAGATAAATACTTTCCTTATATGGGAGTGATCTGATTTGATTTAATTGATGTCCATTCCCTTTTAATACACTAACCAAATGTAATGGTGATGCAAGCACAAGGTTGAAATATCCAAGAACTCCTCCTAAACTCCAAGAATGTTCTCCCTTTATTTTCTAATGGCCTCCAATTATTTTCTATTCCTCTTACCCTAGCCTCTGGTAAATACGAGTTAATATAACCTTGGGAAATTCGTAGCTCCCTTGACCCTAGGTTGCCAGATGACCAAAATGCCCCCTCGTAGTGTCGGTTTGGGCTCAAATTGTCCCTAGCCACAAACTATACACTCGAGTATACTATATTGACCGTTTTGGACTCAATCCTAATCTCAAAATCATCATCCAAGTTACTCACAAATAATTTCCTATCTCAACCTCATTTAGTCCACACATGACGCTCAATTGAGATAAAATATTTCTATGTCACTCCCACTAGTCAAATACGTAGTTACTATTCACTTAGTAATTTTATTTGATAAACATTAATCATTTCTCTCCTATTAATAATTTAATCAAGACAAAATATTTGATTTTCATTAAATTACATCCCGCGTGTAATTTAATTTAACCTAATTAAATAAATTTGAATTTCTAAAAAATACGGGTTGTTACATGCTTCCCACCATGCAAGGGAATTTCACCCTCGAACTTGGGATGTACCTATGGTAAATAACTCTGGATACTGCTCACGCATGTCATCCTCCTTCTCCCATATCAACTCGTACACATTGTGTTTCCCCAACTAAACTCTAACCAAGGGTACCACCTTTGACCATAGTTTACGCTCACTACAATCCAGTATCGCCACCGGTCTCTCCTTTTATGAGATATCGGTCTGCAATTCGATCTACTCTGATGGAACATGACAAATCTCTCTCTCTCTCTCTCTCCTCTGGTACATCTTTAGAGATGACATGTGAATCCGTTGTAGGTGCTCTGGAAGTCCCAGTCTATAAGCTACTAGTCCAGCTCTATCAATGATCGAAAATGGTCCCATAAATATCAATGCCAATTTACCCTTATTTCTTAATCGCATAACTCCTTTCATAGGAGATACTCGCACCGACACCTAATCACCCACCTCAAGATCTATGTACTTCGGTCTGCATTGTTATAACTCTTTTGCCTATCTTAAGCTATTCGAACCTCGAATCAACTCAATCTTAGAAGTGGTCTCCTGAATCATTCTTTGTCCCCAATAACTTATTGTCCCCATCTATAACCAATAAGTATACAAACAACAAGGATGACCGTACAATGCCTCAAATGGTTCCATGTTGATGGTGAATTGGTAGGAGTTATTATATGCAAATTCCACCAAATAAAGGTACTTCTGTAATCATCCACAAAAGTCAAGTATGGACATCCGTAAAATATACTCAAGAATCTTAGTAACCCTCCTTATCTTCCCATCTGTCCGTGGGTGATATGTTGTACTCCATCATAAATTCATGCCCATCACCTCCTGAAAGCTCTACTAGAAATGGGACACAAAGATCTTATCCCAATTGGACATAATATTAATCGGAACCTCGTATAATAGTACTATTTTAGCTATAAATAGCCGTGCATATTGGGTCATCTCAAAATCCATACAAACTGGAAGAAAATAAGCCACCTTGGTCAACTGGTCCACTATCATGCATATGGATTCATGATCCCGTTGCGTTATTGGTACCCCATTAATAAAATGCATGGATATACTTTCTCATTTCCACATGGGAATCTCTAATAGCTATATCATCCCTATCGATCTCTGCTGGTCTACCTTTACTAGCTAGAAAGTAGCATACTTTGAGATCAACTACATTATGTAACATTTTATTCCTGACCACTAATATTGTCTTCGTATATCTTGGTACATCTAATCCTCATGGGGATGTACTGCAAATTGGGACCTATGAGCCTCTCATATCATTGTATGCCTCAAATTATCACCCTATCGAACCAGGAGTCTCCCGTTATAATGTAGACCACCCTCTGAATTGATCGAGTACCCCTCCTCCCCATCAGCTAATAACTGAGGAACTCTTTTGTGGAAGTACTGGTCCTCTGCCTATCTTTCAACACCCTCTTCACAATCTCAAGAGTGACAACTAATATGGACATACACGCCATAGCAATCTCATTATCATGTCAAACTTCTCTCCACTTTTATTTTCAAACCTCCATTATCTCTCTTTCAAGACTTTGGCTTAATGCGTCTGCCACCACATTAACCTTCCTAGAATGATACGAAATATCAAACTGGTAATCTTTCACAAACTCCAACCACCTCATCTGTCTCATGTTCAAATCTTTCTGCGTGAATAGATATTGAAGTGATTTATGGTCCGTGAATAAGGTATACTACTCTCCTAACAAATAATGCCTCCAGATCCTTAAGGCAAATACCACTGTGGCTAACTCTAATTAATGTATGGGGTAATTATTCTCATGGGGCTTAAGATTATGAGATGCAAACATAATAGCCCTTTCCTCCTATTGCAATACACCCTCAATTCACTTTAAGGATGCAGTAATGTAGACACAGTATGCCACTCTTCCCATAGGCAATGCAAGTATATGTGTTGATGTCAATTTGTCCTTTAGATCGTCAAAAGATAGCAGACAAAGGTCGTCTTAATTAAACGACAAACCTTTGCGAGTCAAGTTTGACAATAGACCCGCAATCTTCAAGAAACTCTTAACTAACCTCCGATAATATCCTATCAATCCTAGAAAACTACGTACCTTGTTCGGTGTCGTGTGCTAACCCCCCTCCCTCACTACCGACACCTTACTCAGATCAGGTACGGTACCCTTATAAGATACAATGTGGCCCAAAAACTGTACATTCCAAAGCTAAAACCCACATTTACTAAACTTTTCATACAACTGGTGTTCTCTAAGTGTTTCTAAAATATTTTTTGAGTGCTCGGTATGCTCATCCTCAGATCGAGAGTACACTAGAATATAATCGCACATGATCACAAATTGGTCAAAAAATAATCGAAAAACCTGGTTGATCAAATCCATGAACACTTCTAGAACATTGGTGAGTCCAAATAGCATCACCCTAAACTTGTAGATCCATATCGTGTAAAAAAATGCAGTCTTAAGAACGTCCTCCTCCATGACACGCAACTGATGATAACTAAACCTAAAATTTATCATAGATAAATAATTTTCTCCCCTTAGTTGGTCAAATAGATCATCGATACGAGGTAGTGAATACTTATTTTGAATCGTGAGTTTATTTAATTCTCTGTAGTCAATACACAATCGAAGTTTCCCATTCTTTGTCTTGATGAACAACAACGGTGCGCCCCATGTTGAAGTACTTCATCGAATAAAGCCCTGCCCCAGGAGCTGTTGAATCTGCTCCTTTAATTCTCGCATCATAGATACGGCCATGCGGTAAGGCGCTCAAGCTATAGGTCTCGTACCTGATGCTAGGTCAATAACAAACTCAATTTCTCAGCTAGGTTAGCAACCTGGGTATGTCCTAAAATACATCCTAAAACTCCTTCATGATAGTAATTGAGTCTAATGAAATAACTACATCTTGCGAGGTCTCCTCCTCAATGTAATATAGTTGTGTGCTCGACGACCTCCCTTAGTTAGAGGCATCGCCACTAATAACATCTCATGTCTAGGAATAGAGAATACAATAGTCCTACTGAAATAATCCACCATCGCACGATATACATCTAAACAATCCATCCTAAGATAACATCATACCCCTCTATAAGGAAAACAATTCCAATTAAGTCAATTGTATAGTTTTGACTTATTCTTGAAACAAAACACGTTTGAGCCATAGGTCATATTTTTTACTGTCACGATCCCACACAGACTATGACATGTTGATGTTTATTAAAGACCTTGAGGCAAAGCTTCAAGGAATTAATTATGATAAAGGTTTAATTGGTGCAAGTTTATTCATTTTCAAGTTCAATTACATTCCTAGATCACGAAGGTATGAATGCATAATACTAATGGGAATCAAAATTTAATTTTATAATGATAAGGATGTTATTTTATTAAATAATATTTCTAAAAATGCTTTTATATGGATTGAAATGTTTTACACTTGATTTTAAATCTTCTAAGGACTGATTAGAGTTCAATTTAATTAGGACTCTAATTCATTGCGTCGTTCAAATGACATATGATGTCCTTCAAACGAGATGCCATTATCGTTCGAACGACATGGCCATCTCGTTCGAGGGACATGTCACATTATTCGAGCGAGTTTTTGCCTTAAGGAAAGTATTTAATGGCATGTTTCCTTCAGATTTCGTAAGTGTGCGTTCTGAAAAAACTGCAAACGAACCAGAATGTTTCCCCACACAAGTTTTCTAAGATTTTCCAAAGTAAATACATCCTTAGAGTTTCAAACATTTGAGTTATCATTAATAAATGCTTTAGTGATCTTTGTGGCACCAAATTGGAGTTTTTTCTCCTTAAACATTGATGTTTTTGTGGTAAACATTCAGTGGAGTCAGATTTCAACATCGTAGACGTTATAAGCCATATCGGTGGACACCGAGACATACGTGGACATGTGTGTTGTGGATGAGCATCATGGAAAAAGGAATTTCTACGTGGGTACTATGAGAGGAGTAGTTGAAGATCATAATAGCTTCAAGTCTTGTGGGTATCGAGTCCTTGACTAAGACTTGTGTATGTTCGTGGTAAATACACATTCATAGTGATTGGTTGGCTTGGGTCGTCCGAGGTTTTTTCTCATTGTGCTTTCCTCGTACATCCGTCATTGTAACTCTTCTTTTCTTTACTTTATTTTGCTTGCTTTAATCACTAGATGGAAGTTTAGGATTAATCAAGATAAAATTTGGTTAAGTTAAAATTAGTTCACAACTTTGTGCGAATTAAAAATTGGAAGAAGGATTTTCATAAAAAGAGATATTATTTTTGTCATCCTTAAAACACTTTTCGCATTAAAAATAAAAAGGGACTATCACCCACCATACCTAACACTTGCAGATCGGCGGCTAAACATAATCTACCCACATCAATATCCATAACCCTAACCCTACAGATTGAGTGTATAAGCACCCAGTACCCATCGATGACTCCATACACATAAGGAGACTACAATATATCTCTAATAGGCCGACAACTCGTACAAATCTAATCACTATGAAAGAGTGTGATGCCCCCCATATCAAATATAATCCTACCATTAAGACCATGAATAAGAAACATACACATTACTGTTAGTGGCTCTTATGGGGCCTATTGTATGGTCGTATCTCGAACATTATAGACATGCTCGTACTATAATTGTCCCTATTATGGTGGGATGAGTGCCACAAGTGACCTCTGTGCTTGCTGGTCTTATGGGTCACCCGGCTGTTGCAATGATCTCCCTTGCTATGGACACTCCCTCCTTTTATAACCCATTTGTCCCTAAATAAAACATTGTCCTGTAAAATCTCTCTACCTCTGGCCCTGATGTCCCTGACGGTGCTAACCCTAATGTTGCCCTACTAGCCTCAACCCTTATAGCCCCCCTATTTTCCCCTTAACCCTGATGGTCCTGAGGAATATGATGCTACTAAGGACCCTACTGGCCCTATTTGTAACCGTCCTAGGGGTAGCCCCCAGATCTAAAACCCTTAGCCTAATCTCCCCATAAAAAATCAATCCCTTGGTGTATGCCTAACTACTGATGTGCAGCTCCACTAGCATCACTATTTACTATCTTCCCCTATTGGTTGGACTTACCCCTATCTTAATTCCCTTCAATGAAAGGGATGATCCTGGTAGTGTAACAGCGTGGCAGTGACAACATTAGTATCACTTACTAATACTGGATTTCCGATCAAAGTCTGCCTGATCCTCCATACTAAACCATCCATGAACTTTGCATTCTTATTTTCTTTATCGTTCACCTCGGTTGATACAAAATTAGCCAAACGAGTGAACTCCTCATATTTGGCCACAGAATGCTCACCCTGAGTCACCTCACTGAACTTCTTTCGTATCTTAGTCTATATGACTGGTGGAAAGTATTTGCGATCAAACTGCACCCAAAAATCAACAATACTCATAGTATCCCTCTCTGTCATGGTGGTAGCCGACTACCACCACTGTAGCGCTGCTCCAACCAAGCTAAAAGTAGCAAGCATCTTCTTCTGTACCTCACTATAGTCAACCATATGCAAGTGGCACTATAGATATTTTTATTCCACTGACACACTGCAATCAAATTTGAATTCCCCTGAAACTCTAATGGTTGGCCTTTTTGGAAGGTCTCCTAAACTTTTACCACTTTCAGGGTCATGGGTGTGCCTGAACAACTGGTGCCACGAGCTTCGGTGGCTGTTGGACCTGAGGGAAATGTTGAGCCATGGCAGTTTTTGCTCCATTAACTTCCCGAGCCATAATTTCTTCCACCTATGTTACTGACACTGACCCCTATGGTGGCTATGGCAGCGGTACCTGCGGCTATAGATGAGCCTCCGCCGCATTAACCCTAGTTGCATCTCTCACCGAATGTGTTCTCCTGGGTGGCATATGAAATTAATTCAAATTTTATGAGTTCACAGTTATTACAATTATAGGGGCAGAAGAACAAAACACACATGCATAATTATGAATGCAACAATCCTAATAACAGGGCTTTAGGTCAAAGAACGATATGCTGAAATTGTAGTAAGCCATACAGATGCTATGGACCTAAGAAGCTAATACACTGATAACATCTAGGACACCTTGCCTATTCTAATCCTGGGTCATCAGTCCACTATTAAAAAAGGAATAATTAATATTTTCATCCTTAGGATCTCTATCGAAAAACTTTTTAATTACTAACGCCCTATGTCAAATTAATTTGGCATCAAATTGTATCTTTTCTTATGAACACATGTGAAAATAAATTAAATGAACTAAACCATTCAGTATTAAATATAGAATAAACCATCACACGCCATATATATATAAAATGAGATCGAATAAATTATTGGTTTTCCCAGTACATAAACCAACCATAATAAGTAAAACTTAAATCAGAATAGAGTTTGATGCATAACTGAATAAAATAAATAATCTGAAGGCAACATGCCCAAATGAACTACTCAGGAAATCTCCTATCTAGAATAAAAAATCTGAAGTATCTAAATTAATCTCATGCAACCCTCCACACTACTGCAACAAAGCATCACTGGATATGATCTCTATGCTTGACGTCCCTGTGGCTAGACATCTAAAAGGTTTTGATTTTTTTTTGATACGGGTTAGAGCCTAAGTAAAAAAATTTGAAGATAATTTTCATATATTTATATCAAAATTTAAATTAGTTATTTATTACACATGCAAGATTCATGTACACTCCCTTGATATCCTCACCTCTCAGCTAGTGTGCATGCCTAACATATTCTACCTAACTAGTATCCCCTACCAAACTAGATATGGTATCTGATTACTCTCGATAAGTCTTGTTCCCTCGTATATCACCATACAACATGACACTATGGTTTCAATAATAAATTTATTTATTCTCATTTTATTATTGAGTCAATCATTTATGTTGCACTACTTAAAGTCTTTTAGATATAATTCATCCATCAATTCTAATGTCTCAAATAAGTAGATATATCACACCTGTATATATTAACCACACATATAATATATACACAATTATACCATCACTGGAATGTCCCCTCGTGATGCGGGCATATTTTGTTATGAAGTCCATGTACCTCTCATACTTAGTCAAGGACTATTGGTTCAGCATGTCTTCTCGAACCCAAAATCAATCAACACAACAATGGAGGTGAACATGGATATAACTCTTTGGGATAAGATCATACACAACATACCCAAATAACATACTAGACCCACTAATACATTACACATAGTGGACAACCCTAAGTTCCATGTTCTGGGGCAAAAATCCAAAATTTACTGGAATTGTCAAGGTCTGATTGCCTTTTTTGCGTAAACCTCCTGATATCAGGTAGTGTAGGTATGTTCACATACATAAACAAATCATATCAATGGGTATTCACACAACCTATTTACATATTTTATTCAGTGGGTATTGCACACAACCTAATTTCATCAATTCGTACGTAGTATATACTGCTCGCATATTTGACGTACCATTAATTTTAATTAAAATTCCAATTTATATAATTTCGAGTATCACTCACTACTATAAGTGTCCTAATTACCCACTATTTAATACGTAGTTATTCCCATCATATACTACTCGTCTTAAATATAGGTTCACTCATCACTTTGTGACCGGTCTTGAATTTCATTCGTTCATAAATTATGAAAATTTTCTCGATTATCCCAATACTTAACTCGTCTCTGTTTATGTAAACCTAATCACCACTTTAGGGCTACTGTCATTTTTATATTTTCATCTATAGTTTATAAATATCCCAAAAGTCCTCTCACGAATTATCCATAATTTCAGGGCTAAAAAAATTTAATTCTCGACAAATTTGCCTTGCCGAATCGATTTTCTTTTGGGTTAAATCAATTCGAAAATTTTCAGTGGTCTTTTTCTTCATTTCGATGTTACGAATTTTCATACTATCAAATTCCTCAAACTTTTATTCCATAATCCCAAACTCCCAATTATCTTAACTAAACATCAAATATACATGTAGAAATTATTTTTACCGTACATCATGCATAAAATCCATACACTTTCACCCAATATCATATTACCATCTCCATAAATCATTAAACCCTAAAATTTTATGTTCTTCACATGAATTTATCAAAAACCCATATTTATCCCATGATCTTAATCCTAGAACTCTTGATTTCATTTTTTCTATATAATTTGATTCATTGTACACGTAATCCTATTCCAAATTATGAGATTTTTTCATCAAATCACAAGGATAACATCAATTATCCTTAAATCAAATACCCTACTCTACATGGGTATTATAACTCATAAAATTTTGCAAGATAAATACTTCCCTTGTATGGGAATTATCTAGTTTCATTTTCTTGACGATAATTCCCTTTTAATCCACCCTCCAAATGTGATGGTGATGCAAGCAGAAGGTTGAAATCTCGAAGAACTGTCTCCTTAGTTCCAAGAATGCTCTCCCTCTCTTCTCTAATGTCCTCCAATTATTTTCTATACCTCTTACCCCAACCTCTCACAACTACAAGTTAATATAAACTTGGAAAAACCATCGCTTCCTTAACCCTAGGTTGCTAAATAACCAAAATGCCCTCTCGTAGTGAAAGTTTGGTCTGAAACTGTCACTAGGCCCAAACAATACACCTGGGTATACTATTTTGACTGTTTCGACCCTTTCGAACGTAAACGTAACCTTAAAATCACCATCCGAGTTTGTCACAAATAATCTCCTATCTCGACCTCATTAATTCCACACACAATGCCTAGTTGAGATAAAATACTACTACACCATTATCAGTTGTCAAATATGTAGTTACTATTCACTTATAATTTTATTCAATAAACATGAATCATTTCTCTCCGATTAATAATTTAATCAACCCAAAATTTTTAATTTCCATTAAATTACATCACACGTGTAATTTAATTTAACCTAATTAATTAAATTTCAATTTCTAAAAAATACGGATTGTTACGGACGCCTCTTTCCATTCGATCTAGTCAAGATGTTATTCTAGTATTTCATTCGGGCATGTCACCCACAACTGGAAAAACTTATTATCATCCTTTGTTTATAGTATTTCTTTAAGCATTTGGATTATTGTACTCGGGATTTACCAAGAGTTTATTCCGTTATATATTTATATGTGCCATCAGTCGTCATTACGTTCTATTACTATGAATGTTTATCTTATATGGTTGAATGGTTTAATGAAGCATGTTAATAAGATTTAAAATTGAAAATGGACTAAATAGGTTATCATTAGGGGTGCTTCTCAGAGGCTTGCTAGACGATTCTACATATATACTTATGAAAGAGTGTTATATGTATAAGTGTATTTAAATCTTATGGGAGATTTAAATCATAACTAGCGTGTAGTTATGTTCCTTCTAGGTGGTATGAATACAATTGAGAATATGACGTTATAGATTATGTGGTAGCTATGTGATATATAAAGAAAAGTACATACAAGTTGCATGAATGGTCTAGAATTGTATTAGATATTATTATGTTAGGAATGATAAGACTGTTAAGCAGGGTTGCATAACAAGTAAATTAAAATAAACACATTAGGTGTGCAATGTAGATGAGAGTGAGGATGATTGTGACACCCCGCCCAATTAAATATAGGGTGATCAGTCCTGTACCAATTTAAAATAGAATGTTCGGTTGGTTCATCCTTAGCATCACAGTCGAAAAACTTTTTAACATATTAATCACCTCATATAAAATTAAGCTAGTTGTAAAAAAAATTCCAATTTTTGTTTTAACAAAACAATTCATTTTCATTTCCCATGTATATAAAATATAAATCATTTACCATACGCAGAAAAGTGAAAGGTACTGAGCATGAACTATGTACTGAAATAAATAAGACTGGGTAAAGACTCCCAGTTCAAAACTCCAATTCACAGACTCATACTAAATTCCGTCCAATTAAAAGAACTCTAAAGTAAACTGAATAATAACTCTAATAAAAACTAGGAATGGGCGACACATGCCCCAACTGAGATGTGTAGATAAAACTGAATGGAAATGATGGATTCGTCTGATGCGAGGACCTACAGCTTCCACAACAGCTGCAACACGTAAAGCAGTCCAAATATCTAGTTATGGTATCCCTGTGGCTGAGCACCTGATATAATAAATATATATAGCAAAAGAGAGAAGAATTGCAAGAAATGGGTCAGAGCCCGATGTTTTAAAAATATTTAGCAAGTATTTAAAAATTCAATGAAACAAGTATTATGTGCATGTTAGATATCGCACTCTCACATGAGATTCTCACCTCTCATCTACTGTGCATGCCTAATGTACATCTAACCCACACTAGCTATGTTACCCAGCCTAACTAGTTCGAAATCGTAATAGCGCCATTTACGTTCTCTAGTAGTAAACTCATATCACCCATATAATACGTTAAATAAATAGTTTATCTCACATAACTAAAAGTTTCATTATTCACCATTCGAATGGTTAATCTTTCCACTAAGATTATTTTATTTCTCATTTATACTATATCAACTAATTTCACAAAGTAGAATGTTCCCAAGTATATTCATATATATATAGTCACATCATCCCTATATATATATATACACACATATAGTCACATCATCCCTATACATATATACACTAATCCTGCATCCCCGGGCTAAGACCCATTAGCGCAACTAACCATAATAATCCCACACCCCTGGGTTAACACCCATTAGCGCACTTAAAAATAACATTCTTGCACCCCTGGGTTATCACCCATTAGCGCACTTAACAATAATATTCTGGCACCCCCGGTTATCACCCATTAGCGCACTTAAGAACAATATTCTTGCACCATTGGGTTATCACCCATTAGCGCACTTAACAATTGTATTATGGAAGCCCCGGGTTATCACCCATTAGTGCACTTAACAATAATATCATATAATAGTCATCCACACATCCTATTAAAATCCATAGGTATTCACCCAACAAAATCATTTACTTATATTACATTTGTATTATTCTCTCAATTCTACATATAATATATTTAATTCGATTACTATCTCTCACGTAATCTCCAAGGTCAACCTTTCGCTCCAACTATTTAATGTAGTATTTCCCACATACTTCCTAAAAATTCTGCACTAGGCTAAGTTCCTCAAATAGCATTTTTCTCAATTAAATTAATCTCGTAACTTAATTTGGGGTAAAAAAGGAATTTCTAGAATTTAGACCTGTCGCTCGAACCAGAAAGTCGAGTCGTTTGAATAACTTACACATTTCACTCGAACTAATCTTTGCGCGACATCTCTATCTCGCTCGAATAACTTCTCGCGATATTCCAATATTGTTTGTATGACCTACTTTGTGCGACATCTCATGACATCGCGCGAGATGGGCGTTGTTCATCTTCTTCGCCCAAAATTATGTTTTTCCACCATTATTATACTTAAAACCTCTACTTTTCATCACCCATCACCTTAGTGTTCCTCCCAAACAATAACCAAATGAATATATATCCTTTCTAACAACCTAGGATCATTTAATCATCCAAATTCATTAAGAATATATGAAATCCCCAAATTTATAAACAAAAGAACCCTAGTTCATAATTTCTCAAATTAATCCTTAAATTCCCAGATTTCATAACTCTGCATCATCATAAATTTGTGGACATTATCCTACCTACATGAGGGAATTAAACTCTTTAATTTCAGTCCCAGTTTATGAAATAAATCATCAAGTTTTCATTAAATTTCAATTTCATAATAATGAGTTATCACCTACTCTAACATGAACACAATTATTACTAAAGCACGCAAGTAATAAACACTTGCCTCGAATATGATGGTCTGATCCATTGGTGATGTTGGTATATATGCATTCCTCGTCTTCCGATCTATACGATGGTGGTCACGGTGGTGGAAGATGATGCCTAAAAGCTTTGGCTCATTAGGATTTTCTCTCCCTCATTCTCCGTGACTCTCTCTTGAGTTATGTGAACGTGAGACCTAATTTCTCCCACGTAACTGATATAATAAAACTCAAATTTTCGTCCATTTAATTTCTCCATAAATTCAAATTACAAAACTAACCCTATGGGGTGACAGTTTGGCCTAAAATGTCCCGGAGTCCAAATAAAATACCTGGGTTGAGTTTTCTGACTATCTCGACCCTCCCGGACTCAACGGCGCACTCAAAATTATCATATGGGTTACTAAAAATAATTAACCTTTTCTATTCCATTTAATTAGTCCCGACACGACTCACACGCGTGTCTTGACTTGATATACCAAACTATCGTATTTCTCACTTCCGACAATTTATCAAATATCATAATTTCATATTATATATCACCGAGTAATATTTAATAACTCTAAACAATAAGTATTTACCCTTGGCACGCTAGTTAATAATTATTTTAATCCGGATTAAGTAAAAATTAAATTCGCATATTTTAATTCAATTAGTCCAACAATAATAATGAATTCCATAATTATTTAAATCATAAAAAATATGGGGTGTTACAATGATCTCACGTGAGTGCACCACCAATTGAATGTGGATATTTCTTGTTGCTTATTTAATAATTCATTTAAATACTTGCAACTATTTTTAAAATTTTTTGGGCATTGACCCGTATCAAAAATATTTTCAAAACCATTTAGATGCTTAGCCAAAGGGTTTCCATGAATAGATTTACATTCCAATTCGACGATGCTACAATTGTGGGTGCTAGATGCCACTTTCCAGTCTAGCTAGTTAGGATGTTATTCCAGTATTTCTTTTGGGCATGTCGACCGCAATTGGAAAACTTTATTATCAGACTTTGTTTACCTTGTTTTAATTAGCATTTGTGTTATTGTACTCGAGATTTATCGAGAATTTATTCGGCTATTTATTTATTTATGCCATAGGTACTCATTATGTTTGGTTGTTGTGGATGTTTATCTTATATGGTAGAATGGTTTAATGAAGCATGTTAATGAGATTTAAAATTGACAGTAAACTAGATAGGTTATTAAGGATGCTTTCGGTAGGCGAGCTTGGGGATACTACTTATATACATATAAAAGAGTGTTATATGGATAAGTATGCTTAAATGATTGTATTAACTCTAAATTATTGCTAGCGCATAGTTACATTGCTTGTGTAGCGGTATGAATACAATCGAGAGTAATACCTTGTAGATTATGTAGTAGCTATTATATAAATAAAGTACATAGGAGTAGAACAAATGTGCTATAAGTATAGCGGATATGAGGCGGGGAATCATAACAAGGTAATTAAAATAAATACGTTAGGTGTGAATTGTAGATGAGGGGCGATGATAATATCATGTAAGTGTTCCACTAGTCGAACCTGGATATTTCTAGCTACTTATTTATTGACGCATCTAAATACTTGCAACTATTTTTAAAAAATTTGGGCATTGACCCATATTAAAAATATTTTCAAAATAATTTAGACTCTCATCCACAGATTCGCTATGAACAACTTTTCGTTCTAATGAGGCGATGTTGCGGCAATTGTGGATGCATGCTGGATTTGCTTGGATGCCACTTTCCATTTTAGCTAGTTAAGTTGTTATTCCAACAATTCTTTCGAGCATGCCGCATGCAGCTGGAAAACTTCATTATCAGACTGTGTTTATAGTATTTGTTTTAGCATTTTGATTATTGTACGCGGAATTTACCGAGAGCTTATTTGATTATTTATTTATGCCATCAATTCTCATTATATTCTATTGTTAAGGATGTTTATCTTATACGGTTGAATGGTTTAATGAATCCTGTTAATAAAATTTAAAATTGATAGTGGACTAAATAGGTTAGTTCTAGCTCGGGGATACTACATACCTAAAAGAGTGTTATATGGATAAATGTACTTAAATGATTTTGTGAAATATAAATAATTACTAGAGTATAGTTATATTGTTTGTGTAGAGATATGAATACGTTTAAAAATATTACTTAATAGCTTATGTGGTAGCTACAATATAAATAAAGTAAAGTTTATAGGAGTAGCACGAGTGGGCTAAAAGTATAGAGGATTTTATTATGTTAAGCATGTTTAGACAAGTTAGGTGAGGAAGCATAACTACATAATTAAAACGAATACGTTAGTTGCACAATGTAGATGAGGGGTGAGGATAATCTCATGTGACTACGCTAGCAAGTGAACATGGATATTTCTTGCTTCTTATTTATTAATGCATTTAACTACTTGCAACTATTTTTAAAATGTTTTAGGTTTTGTCCTGTATCTAAAATATTTTCAAACCATTTAGATGGTCATCCAAAGGGTCGCAAGGATATCTTTTCATTCTAGTCAGATGATGTTGCAGCAGTTGTGAATGCATAATGGATTTGCTTAGATGCCACTTTACGTTCTAGCTTATTAGGATGTTATTCTAGTATTTCTTTTGGGAATTTCACCCGTAATTAGACAAAATAAAGAAAAATATATTAATGACATGCACCTAAGTATATATAGACATGAGCATACCACTATATATAAAACGACACGCGCACACCATGTTATAATCACATAAAGTAATAAAACACGCAATGTAAAAATAAAATCATACGAACAAATTTATACACTAAAAATGATAATCCTTATAATATACACACACACTGGTGAAAAATTGGAATGTGGCTCGAGATGATCTAGGAGGTGGTTTGGAATGTCGTGAGTCAAGGTAAAATTTTGAGTTGATGATTTTGACCATTTTTTCCATAATTTCATTGAAATTATGTGTGTGAAACCACAACAGTAAATTGACCTACAAAATGAACAAATACAGGCATAAGGCCAATTTAACTGAGAACTAGTAATTAAAATGCCTTTATTTGGGGGACAATTTTAGCACTTTTGGGTACCTATAACACCAACCCCAAACAAAACATTACTAGTCCTCGAGCAAAAATAGAGAAAAAGAAAGATGAGTAACCAAAAGTGTGAAACTTTTCCCCTCACTTGCGATTGCACTTAGCATGTATAACAAACCGTTAAACCTACAAGTTACCCTGTAGGACAAGTGTTATGTAATAGGGGTTTGTCGTTCATATACTCACATAACTCAAAAAGGTTTATTGAAATTAATGACTTCAAGAATACAATGTTCTAGTAATGGTGAAATAATCTTAAGAGTAATTCCTAAAAACTCAGTGTGTGTTGTTTGAAACAATCTTAAGTACCATAAGAGTAATTCCTAGATTGCCTTTTAGAATCAAATCTTTGACTTCAAATCTCAGTAGATATGTCTTTGTGGATCGAATCGCTGAGAAACTTGGGTAAATGTATATCTCTAGTGTGCGAGGAGGTGATTAAATGTAAATAAGGCCAAACGTCTCACACACTTATAAAAAATGACAAATACATGAAAGAATTTAATCTCATGAAGGAGTGTTAACTACTTTTTAAAAATGTTATGTTATTCACCACATTGACTTCTCATTTTCCCGAACACCTCACCATGGTTTTAAAATGGGGTTTATGTCAGGAAAGAGGGGAGAGTGAGATAGAAATGAGATGACATGATGATATGATTTTGAGAAGAGTGGAATACAATTTGGGCAATTTATGTCTTTATTTCACAAAATTATGATCCCATGCATTTTTTATATTATTTTCTCATTATTTCTATTATTGTTTTTTCTATTTTTCTTTTTTTTATTGCGATAAACTTCTGTTTCATAACACTAATGAATACATTTTTACATTGACAATTTCAATCATTTTTCCCATAAAAAATTATAGTAGTCATGGGAAATGATATATGGATTGTGTGGGGATATATAAGGATAAGGGAAATATGTAAATGTAGTGGCTAAAGTAAATCGTAAGTGTATAGATAATATAAGTGAGAGTTAGTTTTCGGAACAAACTACAAGACACATGTTTCTTATTACTCGAAAATGGTTTCATTGTTAGTGGGAAAACCAAAATGAATAATAATGAGACCATGCAACGAATGACTACGGTACCCAAAGAAAGTTAAGTCAACTTGTGACTCGGAGATTAATTAAAACCCTTTAAAAAAGTGAATATTTCAAAACTCAGAGGCTTAAGTCTACACTAGTGTTCTTTTAAGGATATCTTTAAAATGTTGTTACTCCCAAACTTTTGATTATAAAACATGATAAGTGGAAAATGTGTCATGTTTACGAATTCATAATGAAAGTAAGCCTTAAGAGATAATATTTAATTTATGCAAGTAACAATAATTTCAAGTTCTAGTAAGGGTATTTCAAGACTTGTAAAGAAGAATGATAGGCAATTCATGGCATAGAAAATGAAACAAACTGAATAAAAAGAGTTTTAAAAGGGTTATTTCTGGCGAAAACATTCAAAAGAGGTACGATTTTGATAATTTCCCCACCCCTAAATAAAAGAGAACATCATCCTCGATTATTAAAATCATATTTTGAAAATTTAGGGCACATGGTAGGAAATAGTATATCAAAATCAACCGCTATTGAATTTGTACCACATGATGGAACCAATGGTAGAAACCTGGATAAGAATGGAAATACACAAACTGTAAAAATTTATAAATAATATATAAAACATTAGTCAGTAGATATAACACCACCCACAAACAGGTTACCAATCATACAAAAAAACATGGATACAACGGGCTGCCTCCCAATAGTGCTAAGTTTAACGTCTTCATCCAGAAGTAAATTCACTCACCCATAAGGATATGAATTAAGATAATACGGGGCGATAGAAGGTGTGGGTGAGGTAAATCACCCATAAACAAGTTTGAAAATTCAATCTTGTTGGATAAAGGCTAGGGTCAATGCACTTGTATGGAAAAGTTCATCACGCGATACAAAGCATCGGAGGACTAATGGAGTGTGGAAGTGAGGCAGTATGTAAGATAGGAATATTGTGTAATACCCCGTACATTTATAGATATTTAAGTTACATACGTGGGTGTAATTTGGAAATTTGAGGAATCACTATGAATAGAAATTTTGAATTTATGAGAGCAATTTAATAAATTCAAAATTTAGAGTGAATAGAAAATAATAGTTTTAAGTTCTAGATTAATATTTACATGGGTTATATTTTCTAACGGGATCAAGTAAATGAGTTGGATTATTTTAATTACATGTCGCAGTTGGGTAAAGCAACAAAAGATAATATTTTATTTCAAAAACACGCGTATTGAGATGTGTTGGGTTTAATTAGTGAATTTTAGTTAAGTGACTCGGGTGGAGATTTCGAGTGCACGGTTGTTTCGAAATGGCCGAGATAGTCAGAATAGAGTATACGGGGGTAGTGTTTAGGTTACAGGGACTTTTGGACTAGTGGGGACTCGCATTTGAGTATACGAGTCAAAATTGGGTTTTATAAGGAATAACCCCTATTTCTCTCTTACAAGGCACGAGAGAGAGAGAGAGAAAGAGAGGAATGAAAAGAGAGAAATAAGAGAAGAGAATAAATGAAGGAAAAAGCGGAAGAGAAAGGGGATTTTTGGCCGAACTCTGTGGGATTCGACTCGAGGTCATCGAATTTTATCCACGAGGCAAGTGTTCACTTTCTTTATCGCTTTGAGTGTGAATCTCATATTATATTTGGTAAACTAGATAAATTTTTTGTTAAAACCCTTAAAATAAATTTGGAAAAAAATAATTTTGAGTTTACAAAATGATGTCTTGTTAACTGTTGATGACTTCTAGTGTTAAAACCATGTTAATGGAGTGTACAAATGGTTAGAAATGGGAGAAATGATAAAACTAGGGTTTTAATGATTTTAGGGTTTAAATCTAAGAAAAATGGTTTAATACCACAAATTAATTGATGTGTTAATTGTAAATCAGTGTTAAAATGATTTTAGTGTTGTTGGTTGAGATTAAAAACCATAACAATGGAGGCTGGGTTGATATTTGGCATTTTGGAGAAGATGAACTTGTCCAAACAGTGGGCTCTGAACATGATGAATTGATTAGGGTCTAGATTGAATCGATTCGCATAAGGGGACCTGTAAGGCTGTCTCTTGCCGAATTGATTCAGATAGAGACCGAATCGATTCTCCTTTAAGGATCTTCTTGCATAACACTTTTCGAATTCATTTGGATTAAGACTGAATCAATTCACATTAGGGGTGAATCGATTCGCCTTTGCCGAAATTGATAGTTTTCTTCCCTAAAGTGTATAGGGAGTTAAATTATAATTTTTATATTATTGTAGGGGATTCTAGATTTGACATTGGGACTCCTATACAATGGAATTCAGTGTGAGTAAACCTTAAGATGAAAGAGGGAACCTTGGATTAGTTAAAGGTACCATCCGGGGTATGGACCTGATAAATGTTTAGGACGTGTAATATTTGAGAGAGGTCTTCGGCAAGTTTGTATATATATATATATATATATATATATGGAGTTAGAATAAATATTATATGATTCCATTTAAGTAAATCCTAGGATGCGATTAGGATGGAAATTTAGGATATGGGCTAAAGAGGATTGAGCGGATATCTGGTACGTCTATTGACAACTATTATTGTAGGTGATGATATACCTATGGAATTAAGATAAGTAGCTTGTATAATTATTTAAGTATTACGAATTGCTATATTCAGGATTATATATAAATCCTTAAAAGCGATTAAGGGGTAAGTTAAATCTTAAGTACGAGTATGCTTATAGGTTTAGTATCTTAAGTGTGTGAATACTTATATACTATTAGGAATGGGAACATTTGGGGTTTTTGTTATCGCTATAAGAGTTTGGCAATTATATCCATAATATATTGAGAAGTGACATATACTATATATACGGGAGTTTTTACAGTATATATATGATATGATACGGAAATAAATATATATGTGTGTGGTTGGTATATTTATGTCTTAGAGGCTAGTTCAACGGGAATATGGATGGACAACGGAATTATATTTTTCTCTAGTGCTATCCAGGAAGGTTGCGTGATGTGGTTGAATTCCCTTGGATTGAGGAGAAGGGAGAGTATAGTCCCCAGGTTATATCTTCCATGATCGCCTCCACCGTTTACGATTTTTACCATGTTCATGAGAGAGTCAGTCTTAGTACCGTGGTTGATTGATAAAACCCGAATACGGATAGGCACTTGAGACTGCATCCCCGTGTTATAGCATGGTGGGATGGTCATTCTACTTATGATTGTAATAGGTATAATTATACTTATTGCGTATAGTATATTGCTTCTATATGAAGATCATATATCATATGATTTCAACTTGAGTAAAGTGTAAAAAGAATAAGGGTTATTCTTCTTCCGAGAGATTTATATTCGAATTTGTACAAATGTCAATTGTCTATTAAAATGAAAATTAAATATACGGGATTTTTATATACTAAAGTTAAAATGGTATTTTAAACTAGTAAAAGTCACAGATTATGAACTGTATACTTATATATAGAAATGAGAACTATATATATATCAAATTGATGATTATATGAACTATAAGCTTGTTCAATAACTTACAGTATAACCTATATTATATCACACAACGGAGGTGATAGTTAGGAGTATATAGAAGATGGGTGAAAGTGGTTAGTTTGGCAAGGTAACATAACTAGGTTGTCAAAAATGTATGCGATAGGTGTGCACTATTGGAGGAGAGGGGGAGGTGAGTCTCATGAGAGTGCGATACTAGTTTAAATATGAGAGATTTCATATTTTAAAAATATGGCATTTATACACTTGCTAAATATTTTCAAAACTCGGGCTCTAACCAATTCCTATATTTTCCCTCTCTCTTGCTATATATGTATATATATATTAGGTGTCCATACACGGGGAAGCATGGATAGCGAGTCTTTCGAGTTAGACGTTGTTGCCGCAGCCGTGGATGCAAGTAGGTTTCTTTTAAATGTGTCTATCCATGTGATCTAGATAAGAATAATTGTAGTAATATTCGGGCCAACAGCCCAATTGTATTCATTTATTATTTTAACTCCTTTTAGTACGGCATTCGATTTGGTTATATTATGTTGTACTGAGCGTTCAGTTATTTTATTTCATTTCAGTTTCGTGTATATAAACTATCTGAATGTTTTATTTATTTGGTTTAGTCAAAAAGATTAGTTAATATAAAATTTTGACACCAGCCAAATAAGAAATAAGTATTTAATTTGGTTTTCGACAGTGATGCTGAGAATGAACCATATGAGACTCCTGTTTTAATTTGGTATAGGATTGATCACCCAGAATTTTATTAGGAAGGGTGTCACATATTAGTGGCGTATGAGCAACGCTCATGAGCCATATTTAGGGTGGAAGTGGAAGATATAGGGTCCCTATAAGCATGATGCTCAAATTGGTGAGGAAGGAAGAAGGTTATTGAATTGGGATGAGGCTTATAAATATTTTGCAATCGTTCTATAAATGGCCGATGATAATGGTGTTTTCATGACACATTGATGAGATGAGGATAGTCATAAGAACTACAAGGAATCGGTACACAAGGATGATCAAGCTCGATGTCACGTAATATTAAAGTAGCACCATAAGTACTCTTATAGATAGTGGGGTTGATAAAGAACTCACGAGATGGTTTGTGGAGTTCAAGAGTCGAAGGTGGGTTTATGTGAGGACCTAAATAGATAGTTGTCAATGGCAGAGGTATGTTAATAGGGTTAAGACATGTTGGTGGTTTGGGTGGGGAAATGAGTGGGTCAGGTGAAAAAGTGGATGGGTTGGGTTGGGGAACTGATCTATCTCCAATGTAGGGGACACGCAATAATCTTGAGGGTTGAAACGATCCTCAAGGTTAATCGCAAGAAGGAATGAGGTATGAAAAGATATCAACTTATCCACCAATATATCACCATCCGTGGTGGTGAAAGTGTATATCAAGGAATTAAGCTCCGAGATATATGAATTAACCTCATTATTGCTAAACATTTTTTTAGAGGATCCATATGAAGATAGGTAGAAGCCATGATTGATTTAATATTAGTGCAATGGGTGGCACTCATACCTAGAGCGAACCTATAAGGAAGAGGTACCTCGGTGACACATATAGTGATGTCAATAGGTGTAAATTTGGGCACATTTTTGGATTCTATGGGAGGGGAAATGTGAACCTCAATATAGGGATCTTTTGGACTAGGCGAGGGTTAATCAGTATCATAATCTTTGGGTAATTCAACACAATTGTCAACTTATATCACAGATGACATGATGATCTCAACTTCAAGATTATAGGGGTGATAAGTTTGGTCACACTCAAAATCCATGTCACAATATGACTCATCATCGTTCCATGTGGGTGAAATAATGGGTTAAATGGGGGGAAGTCTAACTCTCGTGGACACTCAAATTCATTTAATCTTTGTTCAAGGGATTTATTTTGATATTTAATAGTTGTTCTTATTCAAGGATGAACTTTTACAAGAGGCTTTCGAGAGAGGATGCAGATGGTGGTGTTAAAGTGTTGACGGGTGACGGAAGTGGTTGAGGTGGACACAACTCACTATTGACTCTAAGAAGTGAAAAATACTCTTATGAAGTGTGGGGAACATGGTTAAGTTAATCATACAGGAGAAGAGGATCACCATGAGAGATAAAAAGTTGATAATCATTGGTAGTTTAATGATGGTGGTGATCGGGATAGGGTAAACTATGATTGCATCAGGGACAAAACCTTGATAATCATACGAAGCATAGTGATGGTGATCAAGCCTCCACGAATAGATTGATTTCTCACACCACTCAGTATTGATATTATGCACGATTTTAATGGATTGGTCTATTTAATTAAATGCCTTCAAACACACAAATAAAATTTTATTCTCATCTAAGTGATAAAGAAAGATAAATAAACTACGCATAAAATCACAAACAGATATGAGAAAAAAATCCATTTTCAGGGCAAAACCTTTATTTCTACACTTTAGATAGTTTCACAATACATCTTACTTAGAAAACTTTCTAAATTAAACTACTCACATCCATAGCATTCCACAGGTTGTGGTCCATCCTGATTATCCACCAATCAGCCTTTCCTCCAGCAGTGATTCCTTGGGTCCCAAGGTCAAAAGTAGATATTTATCCCCACAAGTATAGATTTGGTATTAAACTATTAGGGTTTCAAATGGATTCACAAGTATATCGGGGAGGATGTTTTTGTGAAAAAAGAAGGTGTTTTGGCCTAAAATAATTATTGACTTTTGTAACAGATATACAACTTTCCTTTTTTCAAAAGTATCTATTAAAATATTTTCAAGCATGTATTTATAGGACGTATATAAGATATGTGGCGACAAAATTCATTCAAACGAAAATAGAAGTCATTCGAACGAGAATATCATCTCGTTATAATGAAAACTGAGTCCGTTAGAACAAGACTCCAATCTCGTTTGAATAAGCTTCTAACGAGCTTCAAATGAATTCAAACTGAACACCCTCATTTGATATTCATTCAATCAAATGTTCAAATGAGAGTTCTTATTAAAATTCATTTCCGCTCGAACGAGATAGGCATTTCGTTTGAACGAGGTCAATAAAAAAATAATTTTTAACTCTAAAAACTTTGGATTTGATTTTTATAAAAACGTTTATAAAAAGTCTCCCAAATATAAATTTAAATAACTTTAGAATTCTAAATGATTTGTACCTTCATAACGTGAAGAATTCTTGAACTTTGGAGATATTGGAGATTCGGTTCATCGTGTCGGCATGTATCGGTTTGTAACAGGATACTCCAAACATGCCAAAGTGGAAAATAAAATAAATATTAATTATAAGATAAAAAAAATTCCGCTACAAATCTCCCCATTTAGCTATTCCGGAACAAATCCTTATCAAAACCAAAATTACAAAAATTCCCTTCGAAGACAAATATAAATTTGAATATCCTTCCTAAACCCTAGAAATAGAATGTCATAGATAAACTTTGTCGTCAATCTCCACTTGTTCTTCATGATCTCGCCTTAGGCACTCTGTTTTGATGTTGTGGAATATATTCTTCTATTGGATACCTACACATAAAATAAAGAAAAATATCCGTGATGCATAGAGCTTGACATAGAAAGTAAAAACTCGTAAATCTTAAAAGATAAATTCTCATTTAATTTCGTCTCCCCCTTTTTTCCGAAATAAATAAAGGAGTAGAAACTAAACATGACATATAGAGAACATCACAGATAAGAAGTAAGATGTCATTACAAAGACATAGGAATAACAAACATGTAATGATATTCTCAAAGGCTCACATTCTCTAACTATTTTTGACATTTTTAAAAGCAAATCCAGTACAAAATTTTAAAATAAACAACACACCACGGAGAAACACAAAAATATCTTAATCATGGAAAGAGAATGTAGGGGTGTGAACATATTCCATAGGTTAATCAACATAGAAAAATATAACACATGTTTAATAAGGAATGAGATACAACTAATGAATGATCTCAACATCTACCTTAGGTGTTAAAAATTTGGAACTCATGTGAAATTGACTTAACCTAATAAAAAAATAAGACCTTTAGTGATTTTCACACCAATGAAGCCCAAACTACATAATGTTTTTTTTCGAGATTTATATAGTTTGTGCAAACCCATTGATCTTCGAATTGACTCCTTAAAAATCTCACATATAGCAATAATACTCTCAATTTTTTTGAAGAAACTAATACTCATTTGTAGCGAAGGATCAATGTTCAAATAAAATGGCCTAGCACTTCTGTTTTTATGTGCCTCTAATTTATTTAGGCTATTTTCATTGTAGATCGTGGCTTTCAAGGCAAAGACTTTGTCATTCGTACTCCCTTTTCATTTCTAAATGTATAATAATTTTTCGAAAAAATAGTTTGACTCTGGGAAATGGTTCTTACATGAACAACTTTTTATCTCGTTTTTCACATTTGGTTCGTTTTAAAGAAAAATTAAGATGAAAACACTATGATCGACATGTGATAGGTAAGTGCAATACTCATATAAGCTCGTGATCGTCTAAAATAAAGGAAAAAAGGAGTCAAACATGTGGCAAGTTACCATCAAATCACATCTTAATGACCTTACACATTATTAAGCACATATATAAAATGATATCAAGTCTCAAAACATTACAAGACTGTCATGTGGATTTGGAATGAATGGGTGACTCGAACATCTTTAATGTTCATCCATATACGGTGTAAACAAATACAAAACTCTTATTTTCTGTTTAAATTTTTTTATCGAAATAATGTATTTTTGCCTTTTTAATTTTTTCCTAAAGGCAGAAATTTTTTTTGGACTTACTAAAAAAATTCAAATAAAAAAATACTTTTGGATTTTTGTTGAAATATCAAAATGAAAAAGATAAATACAATGATAATACAATCTATAAATAGATATGTAAGTTATGAACATGAAAAACACCTTATTTTATAAACAAGTTGCAACCCCAATCATTGGGCCCGGAGGAGTTCTCCAAAGGAGATGACATCCTATGAAATACCTCCATCAAACTTTATGAAGTCTTGACTAAATACTCTACTTGCTCTCAAAAACTATCAAAATATATCAAGTCATGTGGTAGAGCATACGAAGTAACATGGGTCGGAGTGCGTGCAGGAACTCGAGTAGGAGCATACCAGAGAACATAATTATAAGACACTTTTCTTAGCTTAAAACAATACTCTCTAAGGTAAACTCTTTATTTGTAATGGGTACAAACATAAATGGGTTTGGGTCCATCTTTCTTAACACATTTAGGATGAGCTCTCCTAGGAGACACAAGAACTAACAAAAACTTGGGAAGTGTCTCGGATGCAGCATGGGAAGTGGATGCACCATCATAACCTATTCCTTGCCTCTCGAATGTTACCTAAAGAAGGACTGAGGAGAATCTTTCTAACATTCTTATATATGTCCTCTAGAGTGAGCTTGACCTCTCGGGCACATTCAAGAATGCTCTCGAGTTGGGATACACGAGATTCAAGTTTCTCATGAGTCTCCAATGAAGATTAAAGATCCCTTGTAAAAATAGCTACAGTGTTGGTAAAATTCATATTTTCTCAGCCTAAAATAATCAACTGTTCACATAAAGAAATCTTCACATTCTTGATTTGACTCACTGATGCCTCACACTCTCTCAAAATTTTCATCTCCTTCTTTAAATCTATCGATCTAAGAGACAAATATTTATTTATCTTTTGTGATTTCAAAGTCTCGATGTAAATATCACTAAATGTATTTTCGAGATCACCTTTTCCCCAACTCAAATTGCCATCCTCACTATCATTAGAATGGTTTAAAACATCATCGAGGTTTCACATTTAGATATGTCATCATAGACGTGTGACAAACTGGAGGTGCTAACGTGATGAGACATGGTCACAACGCATGGTTCATGTGGTGATTATCCCCCTACATCAATCGACACGACGCTACTATCGCTATGTGTTGCTTTATTTACAACTTTCTTTCCCTTTCTCTTAAGCCTGGTGGGACACTCATATACCTTGTACCCTTTACCTTCACATTCATAACGTCTAATCTCTTCCACTTTATTTTCCCCACTCATGCCCGCATTCTAAATTTTATTTTTCTCAAAAATATTTTCTTTGGAAGAAGTTTCTTTGGAAAATTTGAGAAGTTTTTTGAAATTTTTGGAAAAAGGGCGAAGTCATCAACATAAAAATTAACCTTAGATTCAGACTCAAACTTTATCTTTCTTCTTTTTTATTGTTTGAGTCTTTAAACCAATCCCTACTTCCCTTGGTTTAATAGTTTACGGTAACATATCAATATCATATGTTGAAGATCTCCTACAAGTTCTTCTAACTTAAGAGTGTCTAGGATCCCTAATGAATTAAGCATGGTAAGCTTATGAATAAAGAGGGTAGGGAGAGACCTCAAAATTTTCTTAACAACTCTCGTATCTTATCACCCAAATTAAAACCAGAATTAACTATGTCTGACAAACATGTAAAAAACTCATCAAAATACTTAGACTCTAGCATAGTAATGGTATCAAATTAGGTGGTCAAATTTGATAGCATGGATGCCTTTACAGCATCGGTACCCTCGTGTGTGAGCTGGAGAGAATATGAAGCTTTTTTAGACGTGGTATATGTCATAATGCAGTGGAAATCATCAGGTTGATGGCTCCCGAGATGGCACTCAAACTGTAAGAGTTAAAATTACTCCACTTAAACTCATCATCAGTCGATGAAGAAGCAGGTTTCGAACTAACGACATTGTCAGCAGTAATAGTGGATGGTATTGTATGTAAAAATTAGTCTTCTATATGGATCCATGATGAATAGAAACCTGTCCTCCAATGTGGCCTACTATCCACCTTCATCGTCTTCAGAGATACTTAGTCGGATATAAGGGATACCAACTACAGAAGGCCAACTAATAATAATACCAATAGTTACTTGGATGGGATTCCATCCAGCACTGAACTCCAAGAGTTTCATTTATTATACGCATATGTACACACCTGTCAATATGAAGGCGCTCCATATATAGGGTTTGACACCCATATAAAAGAAATTACTCCCATAGTTCAAGGGACAACTCGAATCACTCAAATGCACACCATACTGAGCTATTAAAAACCTTACTGAATAAAACCAATAGTGGATGTGGGCTATTTTATAGCGAAACCACTCTAAAAATATTCTCTCTTATATGTGTGGTTTGAGTTAGCTATTATATTATTATGTGTGATTATAAATTTGGATCGAGTCCATTTTTAAACAACAACAAATTGGTGCTATCTGTGGGAACGTTTGTCTGTTAGCATTCTCTACCATTAGTTTCGTTTCTTTACCTCTAAAAAATAACTGACCCTAACAATAGTGACAAAATGAAGGAAATGTCATCATTCCATGTTTTCATCCTAGTGCGACAGATCTACAAGGAATTATGCTCAACCTTGATAGAGGGAAAGAAGCCACGTAAAATTTTGTCAAGCAATTGGCCCCACTATGCAAGATAAGTCTTCTAGTTCTAGAAGGGATATGCCACCTCCACCAGTTAGAAATGAAAATATTTATCACTATCCTTCTTCTCATGATAGGTCATTGATTAGGCATCGATTCTTCATATTTCATCCCTTTAATTAGGAGGCTTTTATCATCTTGTGAGATGTAAATCATGTTGATTTATCTCATATTTTTGCCACTGACCTTTTCTATGTAGTGCATCAAGTTTCGTGTATTTCTCGTATATTTAATAGGTATTTATACAATTAGATAAAGGAGAAAGTTAAACTCAAGAAAGTTACAAGTGAAGGATAGTCAAGGGTAAAACATTAATGCTACATCTGGAATTCGGATGATGATCCTAAAGAAAGGTTTAAGACCTTGAGTCTACAAGCACATAAGAAGAAACATCATCCAAATCTAAGTCCCAGATCAAAAGTTATGAAGCTTCCAAGTTGAGAGAAAAAGGAAAAAATGGATAGAACCGAACCGATGGAGATATCACCGGACCGGTCCCCTGAACTCGACTCACTAAACTGAATCGATGAAGAGGAAAGAAGAATAGGTACAGTGTCATTAAGACTTCTGTATAAAGAAAACCTAACTAATACCCATGGAATGAACTGATTCTTCTGAAGAATTTTTAAATTTTATCTCTTCTAAATTAGAGTTGTGCATGGACCAAACTCTTTTAAAAACGTAGTGTTTTTATTCCAACTTGTTACCAGACATTAGAGAGTTCATCGTTTCATAGCTTTGGAGAGTAAAAAAGTCCAAGAACCCTAGGAACTCAAGTTTACAATTTTATGGTTTGCAATTCAAGATTATCGCAATAGAGTCTGTTTCTTCTCCTTTATTGTTTGAAGTTTATAATTCGTTCATGATTTGTTTATTTCCATAAGTTCTTAGATTTTGTTTCTTTATCTATGTATAATTTCATAATGGTTTTGAATATATGCACAATGGAAAACATATCTTCAATTACTTGCACCATGTCAGGCTAGACTTTTAGGGGTTGGGATCATGAATCCAACCACATGTGGTTTGCAAGACTGTAAAATTTGTTCCCTGAATTAAATAAATGATTGAATCATGTTGTGTAATAGTCACAACCGTCGTAGGTCTTTTTACCTCGTTTTCCCTTGGTAATCGGGGTGTTTAAGAGTGCGATGCACGTGTTAGCTATTTCGACACCACTTTATTTTTACTGTAGATTATGTATGATGCGGTCTAGTACCCTCATATATGTAATGCTTGAGATTAATGCAAACTAGATTTAATTAATTATCGAATTCACAACTTGTTTTATATCCGATAAATATACTAAGGTTCGAGGGATTGTAGTCCTACCTATCTTTCTCATTCATATTTAATTAATCACAGTTAGTTTAACTCTGCACGCGTAGTTTAATTCCGTAGTTTAACTCAAATTTCACTTATTTAGTAGATAAAATTCAAATTCCATAATCTTTTCATTTTATTTCCCTCAGTCAGCTTAGGATTAGTCATCTTACCTATCGTCTTAATGAGAGATCTTCCTATTTCCCTAAGGATTAAACCCTGTCTTACTGGGTTTATTACTACGCGACTTGAACTGTAATTATCACGCACTAGAGACACATTTTGAGTCGCGTCAGTCATACCATCCTGGAGTAACTTCTAATGGATTACTATGATGGTATATCGTTCTCAAAATATAGAACAATTATCTTCAAGAGGCTAAGAAGAGAGTCTTGTTTTGATCATTTAGGCCCCGAATAACTAGAGGACATTATAGGGATTCTGAACATCATTGTGAATACAGAGAAGGGTCCACAAGATTTAGGGCCAGTATGAGGGGCTCTGTACATGCTGAGTAGAACTATAAAGAGTACAGTTCAGCACATAGACATTATTAAGTCGCTGAATATACCCCACCTAAATCTAAGATAGAAGAGAAGCCTTCGAAGGGATCCTTGTATCGATTGGAAGATCGACTAGGTAAAATGGTCAAAACCAAAAATCAATTGCAAAGGAGTTTCATTAAAGTCTCACCTTTCATCCAGACAATTGTAGAATACACCATATCTACCAAGTTCAAGCCATGAGTGGTCACACCCAAGTATTATGGGAAAACATATCCAGTCCTTCACATAGAGCAATATCAAGCTGCTTTCGATATCTAATTAGTGGCCAATGAAATGAGACAGAGATTTCTCCAGTTCCATCATGGGGCCAACTCAAATCGGGTATAGTAATCTCTTAAGAGGTACAATATCTATTTTTCATCAATTAGTTGAATTATTAATCGATAACTTTTGTTTTGGGGCTAAGCCAAGTAAGAGTGTCACTTATGTCTTGACCGTATGACAAAAGCTAAGAGAAAGCACTAGAGTATATATTACCCATTTTAACTATGAAAAACTAGTGGTGGTGGACGATGAGGAGAAAACAAACATTGCGACCCTTATAAGTGGGTTGCTCGTTAAAGATCTCTACTATTCTTTAGCAAAGAATCCACCCAAAACCATGAAAGAACTAATGGCTAAAGTTGGAAAGATAATGAATGTTGAGGAAGCTATGGCAGCCAAGGAAACTCCTGAGACCCAGGGTGAAGTTCAAAAAAACAAGGGTAAAGTTCCCCATATCCTGGAGGAGATCAAAGGGAACAAAGAATTGAAGTGTACTATAAACTTAAAGACACCCCCTAAGAAGAGGGATAAGATGAAGTATTTATATTTGCATTGGTATCATAGGCACAACATCAACATTTGTATGGGACTAAAGAATAATATTTAAAATCTTATTCGGTGAGGAAAATTAAGCAAGCTTATTGATTGAAATAACAACCGAGATGATCGGAGGAGGTCTGAATCCCTTGCCAGAGAAAGGAAGATAATAAAAGGGTAGGAAATAATGGTTTTGAAGAAGATCCAGACTTGTCGAAGAAACCTGATGAGCCAGAGGTGAAGGTCGGCATAGTATCATTTGGTTGCCACTTCATCGCAGGAGGAGATGCTGGAGGAGAAGATGCGATTGCAAAAAGGAATGTTTATTTTAATGAAGCTAAGGCCTGCCTAACTCTCAGATATATTGATATGGATGAATCCAGTGATAATCCGCCAAGGAATGTCCACAAAGATAGGCTAGTGATCAGATTCTCCAAAAATGATCTGAGTGTGGTCCTTTAACCTCACAGCGATTAATTTGTTATCACACGCTAAGCTCATCATGGTAGAGTTTCAGGGATCTTGGTTAATAATGGGAGTTCATCTAATGTAATGTTCTATAATTATTACCAAATCGTAGGGATAAGGGACAACAAGCAAGAATCATAGTATAGAACTCTCGTTGGATTTACAAGAAAGAAAATATACCCATTAGGAATAATCAAGATTGAAGTCTTAGTCGGCACATGGCCGACGAGTGGGAAATAAGGAATTCATTTCTTTACGTTAGACAAAAATATCCCTTCAGCTTATAATATTATCCTAGGAAGAGATGGAATAAAAAAGTTAGAGGCTATGCCATCCACAGTGCATCAATGCATGAAATTTCTAACAAATTATGGAGTCGGCATAGTAAATAGCAATCAGAAAGAAGCAAGGGAATGTTATTATAATTTGACTGGACAACAATAAGTACAAATGATGGGCATAACCATTTTCCACATTGACACTCTGTATCCTCGATAAGAAAAGAAGATGGTAAAGGAGCTTATTATGGAAGAAACATAAGTTGTTGTACTGGATGACGAGAAGCCAGAAAGAACCACTCGATCGGTTCTTGGTTGTCTCCCTCTCTGAAGCATGAATTAATTTCATTCCTTAGAGAAATTAAAAATTTGTTCGCCTAAAGAAATAGAGACATGTTAGGTATTAATCCAAAGTTCCTTTTCTATGAGCTTAATATATTTTTAGCTAAGCCGATTAAGCAAAAGTGAAGAGTCTTTAGCTCCGAGAAGAATACAGTAATCCATGAGGAAGTGGAGAAATTACAGCAAGCACAGTTCATTGAAGATATCAAGTATCCTAGTTGGTTAGATAATGTGGTACTAGTAAAGAGAAAAATAATAAGTGGAGCATGTTTATAGATTTCACCGATCTCAATAAAGCATGTACAAAAGATCAATTCTCTTTACCTGGGATTGATCAATTGGTCGATGCTATAGCACACCATGAGTTACTTTTATGGATGCTTATTCATGTTATATCGAGGTGAACATAATACCTGAAGATAAGGAAAACACTTCCTTTATTACCAATCGAGGAACTTACTATTTCAATGTTAGGCCGTTTGGGCTAAAGAGAACTAGATCTACCTATTAGAGATTATTGAACAAGATTTTTCAAGACCAAATTGGAAAAAGCATGGAGGTATACATAGATGATATGCTCACCAAGAGCAAACGTGTTGCTGACCACATTCCGGACTTGGCCCAAACCTTTAATCAATTAGAAAAGCATAAGATGAAGCTCAACCCTACCAAATGTATATTATGAGTTGACGAGGGAATGTTCCTGGGGTACATTATCAATCAAAGGAGAACAGAAGAAAACCTTGACATGATTAAAGCCTTGCTTGAAATGCATTCCCCGACCAATAAGAAAGAAGTTCAAAAAATGACAGAAAGACTAGCTGCATTGAACCGCTTTATCTCCAGGGAAACTGATAAATGTCTTCCATTATTTAAGGTACATAAAAAGACCTTTGAGTGGAATGATGAATGTGAGAATGCTTTCCTAGAGTTGAAGAAATATTTGACATCTTCCTCATTCCTTTCTTGACCAGTTCTAGGAGACAAATTATATTTATACTTGGCTATTTTATAGTTAGTTGTCTATTCATCCATGATTTGACTAGATGGAGGAGTTTAAAGGCTAGTTTATTATACTAGCAATGCATTATGAGGATTTGAAAATAGATATCCACACATGGAGAAGTTAGCATTATCTCTCGTTGAATCTTTTAGGAGAGTGAGTCCATACTTTCAAGCTCACACCATTATCGTCTACATATACTTTACTTTACGATAGGCGTTGCATAATCTTAAGAAGTTTGGAATGTTAATTTCTTTAAAAATGGAATTGGGAGAGTATGAAATTGTTTGTAAACCCAGAGTTGTGATAACAGGCCAAGTAGTGGAAGACTTTATTTTCGAATTCACATATGTAGAGGAGAAGCATAATCCAAGTTTGCTGCTCAGAATTTTTTTTTTGGGCGAGATCTTAGCTCAAAAGGAAACAAATATTGTGAACGATCAACCAGACTCGTCGTCTTCTCAAGAAAGAATTGAATTCAACAAAGCAAGAAGATGTTCAAGCTTGGAGTGCTAGAAGAAGAGTTCTCAAATGACATTTCAATTTGGCACTTATTTGTAGATGGATCCTCATGCGCTACTAAAAGTGGAACATGCCTCATCATCAACACTCTAAATAACATGGATGTGTAATAGGATCTGAGATTCAAATACAAGTCTTAATAATGGGGTAGAGTATGAGACATTGATTATAGGATTGGAACTGGGTTCATCATTCGACACCGACCAGGTATTTGTATATTGTGATTATCAACTGAGTGTTAATCAAATGAAATAAATTTATGGCGTCAAAGTGGAAACTATGATGAGATATCATAAAAAAGCTATGGAGGATATTTTTTTGACCAGTTCAGTGAAGATGGTGAGGATTCTTTGATTAGAGAATGCCCTAGAAGATGAATTTAGATTAAGCAACTCAAACAAAAGTAAGGCGACCAATCCTAATAGAGATATTATCCCATAGAAGCATTGATGGGATAGAAGTCAGTGTCATCTTTGGGGAATTAAGTGCTTCCTGGATGGACCCAATAAGGGAAAACATTGAAAAAGGAATACTACCTTCCAATCAGAAAAAAGGTAAAAATATGAGGTATAAAGAAACTAATTATGTGATGGAAAAAGGCGTTTTATATCAGCGAGGATATAATGTTTCCTTACCTAGTTGTGTTCATCCAAATGAAGTAAATGATTTGATCAAAGAGGTAAATGCAGGATCATGTGGAGTTTATACAACCGAGAGATCTCCAAGACAATGGATAGCAATGCAAGGTTATTATTGGCCGACTATGAAAGAAAATTGTGTTACTTTCACCAAGAAGTATGATAAATACCATAAGTTTGCTACCATCCATAGAAGAACGGGAGAAAGTTTAACACCCGTCACTTCTCCATGGCATTTTTCTATATGTGGAATTGACCCGGTCGGACTACTTCCGACCACCAAAGTAAGATTAAAGTACCTGTTGTAGATGTTTATTATTTTAAAAAATGGGTGGAGGCTGAGCCCTTGCTTGATATGCCTTATTAGAGGGTATTCCAGTTAATATGGAAGAATATAATTTGCAGGTATGGCATGGCTTATGACCTGATCACCGACCATGGAACTCAATTTGATAATGAAGAATTTTAAGAATACTGTATTCAGTTAGGCATACAGAAACTTCATTCAGCACTTGGGCATCCGCAATACAACGGCCATAAAAATATCACTAACAGAACTTTACTAGATTGGTTGAAGAAAAGGTTAGAGGAAAAATTCAAGAATCCTTGACATGCAGACCATCTACGCAAGTATTATCAGTAATTCAATTTAAAAAAAAAATATGTGCTCAATGTAATTTGTTATTCAAGTTAATTAAATTTTTCGTTTTTCCCATTATACATCATTTTTATGTTTTGTTTATCGGAGTATGGTGGCTATACCTCAAACGGTATATTAATAAGCAATTTTAATTCAAACTTTCGAAAAGTTTCCTCGCCAAAGAGCATGGTTGAAACTTTTCCAAACTTTTCCAACTTTAGAAAAGTTTCCATTAAGTTCCTCGCCAAAGAGCATGGTTCAAACTTTTCCAAACTTTTCCAACTTTAGAAACATTTCCATTAAGTTCCTCGCCAAAGAGCATGGTTCAAGCTTTTGAAACTTCAAAAAAGTTTCCAAAAAGTTCCTCTCTAAAGTGTAGGGTTCAAACTTTTCCAAAATTTTCCAACTTCAGAAAAGTTTCTAAAAAGTTCCACACCGAAAAGGGCATGGTTCAAACTTTTCCACCTTCATAAAAGTAAAACTTCATCTATGATTTGTCCTCAGCAAGTTACGAACAAGAAGTCAGTAAAATTTCTTAATTAGATATTTTACCCAACTAGGGTAAAATACTGTTATAATTATACACTCCTAATACACTTGGTCTGCACTGATAACTAATGCTACAACTCAGTACAATAAGGCTATTTATAGTTTTATCTAAGTTAATTAGTTGAATCTAAGGTCGTATACATGATTCAAATATGAACCAGGTATTAAAAATTTAAGCATGTTATTTAACTATAAGCCAATTAACTAATCATTATACACGTTACCTAGTGGGCAAAAATATTAACATTAACCATAAGCTTGAATAATGAGAAATCGATCAAAAATAAATTCACTTCATTGATCAAAATGTATTACAATGACAACCATTGATGAAAATGCAATATAATAAGTATAAATTTATTTTCCTGGGAACTTTACTTGTGCATTGTCCATCCCGATAGGAGGATCATCGAGTGTATATGAAGAACTGATAGTCTTGAAATCCCTTAACATCTTCCTATTACTTCTACTCGTCATGTCAAGCAACTAAGGAGGATGATCATTCTCACATTTGTTCGCCTAAATATCTACTTATCATGCATTGGGGAATGGAATTGGGAGGAATCTATCTTGTGTCCAATTTTAAGGGAGGCTTGTAACAATCTAAGAGCTCTGGGTCATTCCAATGCATTAAATAACTGTTTTGATAATACTTCATCAGTATCAACAGGTTAGTCCACCCCCGCTTGTATCCTTCACGATTTCTTCGGGTAGGATGGTCATCCATGTGAATCAAGGGATTATTATATTTATCCATCCAAAACTCCCTTGGATACTTTTAAAATTGGAATGTCAGCCTATTAACTTAATCCTAAAGTTTCTTTATGAATAGATATTTTCATTTCAGCAGGACGGCTTGGTCGGCTAGAGTTTTCTTAGTCCCCTCCTCCTCAATAGTTGGCCGAACAACAATACTTTTCCTGGAAATTTGACCAGGCTTGTACTTTTTCTTCTGTAATGATTCCAGCTCCTCCAATAGTGTTGCATTTTCAGTCTCTAAAAATAAAACACCCTATTCTGGACCAGTAGTGGCTGATTTCCTCAAGATTTCAAGTTCATGCCCGATGGCATTATTTTCTTTCTCTAACATTGTAGTAATAGATTGGGCACCCTCTAAATCAAATTTCAAAGATAACTCTTTCTTGCTCAGAGGATAAGTATTGTCAGCCTTCACTTAATGCATTGTACTTAGCCTCATAATCAGAGTGAAGCAAAGACAATGACAATTTGTGATCTTCTTGTGGTTTCTCTATCGTCTCGTAATAAACATCATTTTTAGATACACTCCTATCCAAAATCCAATGAAGATTGATATATGACTCCTTAATTTGGTGGGAGACATCTTGGTCGAGTAACCCAATTAAATCTTCTTCCGATATGGGAACACGACCAGCCTCTAGAAGGTTTCTGCTCCTCCCGAGTAGGTCAAACTTATGGCCTTCTTCATAGACTCAATCTGTAAAGTTTCTAATATATGAGTTTATGGGGTAAATCTAGAGGATTAAATAATACACAAAAAAAGCTAGAAAGCAATTGAGATCATTCAAAATCGTGAAAAGTTAAAACAAGAAAGTTTGTTCTTTTATTGATCAATATTTGATGTACAAGAATTGATACATCATCATGAAAGGAAAAATAAAAAATAAACCTGCTAAAAAGGAGCTAGAACTTATCCTTGTCCTTGGTTGGTCTTGGGTAGTATCAGTTTAGTCGACACTACGATTTATCACAAGTAAAGACTCAAAGGGAATCACAAAAGACTCTCCAGACCCCTCCTAGTCACCAAACTCCTCATCTAGGTTAGGAGGATTACTAGGGTTATGCCTTTGGAAGCGTTCAGATTGTTCTTCTATGCCGACCACCTTCAGGGCCTCAGTCCACCATTCCTTGAAGGATAATTTTTTAGCATTCTCAATTTGAGTAGAGGTGTAAAATATGGACTTCTACTAAACCTTATCGAAGGGAGCTTTGCCTTTGGCCTTAAACGATGTCACCTTTGAGGTCAAGACAACCATATTTTCATCAACAACTTGTGCCCGAGCTATGGCATCTAAAAGCTTTTCCTCGATATCCTTGACCTTTACTTTTGCATCACTTAGCTTCTTCTCGACAACTTTGTCTCTTTCCTCGATGGCATTTATTTGTCTTCAGCCTCAGTAGCCCAATCATTGGCCTTCTTTAAATCCTCTTCCCAGGATTTTTTCTTTGTTTCCAAAGCTTGTTAGGAAGCCTCCAAAGATTATTTTAGACCTTTAAGGTCCTTTTCAACTTTACCCGGAGAGGACCTCGACTAGTCATCCGTCTCTATCATTTGGTTAAAGTCAACTAAAAGTTGCTAAAAGATCAAAAGACCGAAGGTTTGAAATAGTTCACAAACATGGAGAAAATGGTAGAAAATGAGAAAATTACCATTGCCAATTTATAGCAAGGCGTCTTAGTAAGCCTAGACTTAAACATGGGGGTTGATTCAGACCGATAGGGTAAAATATTTCTAGATTTAATCAAACCCCTAGATAGTCCGGGGTTAATAATAACCTAGGTTGACCCAATGACAAGGTCAACCTGTATTCTTCTCATAAACTCTTGTTGGTCCGTATTCTTCTTTACATCCAATCCTTGTTGGTATCTAATGTTGTCTGGGCCAATTTTTTAGGATTAGGAAAACCTCTCTTCATCCTCTTCAATTGAGGCTCAATATTTTGAGTTTCAACAGTACTAATACGCATTGGAGAGGAAGATCCCCGGTCATATTCTTTGTTCTTGGACTATAAAAGTTCTATCATATTTTTTATTGCCCAACCTATAACTTTTTTTGCCCTAAATTATTATCAACCTCAACCTTAAGGAGGACCATGTACCAAACTCTTCAGTTATTGGGTCTGTCGGTGTTGAATTCATTTAAGGGGGAACTTCTTTCTCCCTTAAGTCAATTAATATCTTTGAGATCTCTCCTACCCCCAAGAAAACTACTAATTCTAATAAGGATCTAGACGAAAAAAGTATCAAGCCAGTGATAAAAAGCCTATAGGTACTAATGAGACTCAAACTGTTGAGACTCAACTAAAGAGGATGAAGAGAGGTTTTCATGATCCTCCAAAACAGTCCCGAAAAACATTACTCGATCAGCAAGTGTCAGCTGCAAAGCCTTCTAATAAGAGTTGCTGAGAAGAATTCAGGCTAGCCTTTACATTAAGTCATCCTCTGTTGTTCTAAACCCTGGACTAGCTGGGGGTTTAATTAAGTCTAGAATCCTTCCTACCGATCGGTATGCATTAACACCCATGGATAGGTCTAGGCTAACCGAGAGGGCTTATCATAACTTAGCACCGATAATTTTCTAATTTTCTTCTTTTTCTCTATATTAAGGAACTCTTTCTAAACTCAGATGTTTTTCTCTTTTTACAATTTTTAACTGACTTCAACCAAATGATAAAGAAGGAAGACTAGCTGAGGTCCTCTCCTGATGAAGTTGAAGAGGACTTCGAATGTCTAAAATAGTCATTAGAGGCTTTCCGATAAGCTTTGGAGACAAAGAAAAAATCTTGGGAAGATAATTTTAAGAAGGCCAATGATCGGGATACTGAAGTTGAAGGCCAAATAAATGCTATTGTGAAAAGAGCTAAAACTACCGAGAAGAAGATTAGTGATTCTGAAGGTAGATCCAAGGCTACCGAGGATAAGTTTTAAGACACCACAACTCCATCGCAAGTTACTGAACACAAGGTAGTTGGCTTGACATCAAAGGTGACTTCTTTGATGGCCACAAGCAAAGCTTCCTTCGATAAGGTTTGGGAGAAGACCTTATTTGCTTTTAGTGGGCAAAATATTTGTGACACCTCGACTAATTAAATACCGGGTAGCTACTCCTTTATGAAATTAATACAAAATGCCAAGTTGGTTCAGTTAACAGCATCCCTGTCGAAAACATTTTTGAAAAAATTACTAACCACCTAGTATTTAAAAAGTAAGATGTCAAATTTTAAATTAAGTCTTATTAACATACAGTAAAAGGATAATGAAAGAATAACAACCATTCACCATAACGAAGCAATAGAATAACCAACAAAATAATAATAAGCCGGAGGAAAACTCCTCACAACAATCCCACAACTGAATAAGTAAAACAATGTTTCCTGAATTAATTACATGCCAAAAGTCTGAAAAAATCTAAAATAGGAAATGTCTCTAATAGAAATGGGCGACATGCCCTACGACTGATGAAAACTACATATAGAGTCAAGACAAATGAAGCGTCTACAAGCAAAGTCATGTAACTTCCACAAACAGCTACGGGTCATCGCCTGAATGAGGATCCCAAGCATGGTGTCCTTGTGGCTTGGCACCTAAAATGGTTTTTACAAAAATAGATTTGAAAGCAAACGGGTCAGAGCCCGAAAGTGGATAGTATTTTAAAATAGCAAGTGCTTTAATAAAATTAAAACAATGAATGCAAAATACATGTTAGGACGTGCACTCACATGAAATACTCACCTCTCAACTAAATGTGCACTCCTACCGTATAGCACCCATCTAAGTGATATTCATGTCTAACTAAACCGTCATAGGTCTACCTTCTACTCGATTTCCCATTATGCATTCTAATGTCATGAATCTAATAGAGGCTTTACTTAAATTTGGGTTCTCAAATATTAGCCATACAATACAATACAATACAGGTTATCACTTTATATATTCTCAAGGCGTTTCCGTATTTATACACACAATACCACATGAAAGATCTCATTAATTAAGTGTATATTATTCACGTCATAAATATACAATACAAGCACCCCGAGACTAAGCTGCGGTGCACACATACTCTGCTATCAATCCCGGTACATCACGTACATAAGGATCACGCATTCCGAATCTCTCAGGAACAGTTCTCAGATAACAACAATCACAAACAATGGAGGCGAACACAGTCACATCACATGGGCCACGCACATACCTACGCTCCCACGATCAGCAGACTTATTAACATCCCAATAAGTCCTTCTATGACCTATGTTATCGAGGTACCAATCTAAATTCGGGCAACACAAGGATTAGAAGGCCCTAAGCGAACGTAAACCTCCCGTGATATCAAGTATGGTAGGTATGTCATACACATAAAATTATATACATATAATAAGTATGCACACATCTTAGTAATCACCATAATTTAGTTGTGGTACACTTCTAATTCTCGTACCGACTTATAATGTTACACAATTCACATGTTCCCGGTTAATTCAATTATTTAAGTCGTCAATAATTCTCGCATCATAATAGTCACTCACGTCCTATTCCACAATTTCCATTCAATTCGAATCACACTTCTATGTTTTACTCCTCAGTATATCCCAAATGTCCCAACTATATCAATTTATCATCAAGGGAATGTTATCTCTACAATTAAACAAGGTTACAGGACATGCGAAATCAGAACAGGCCAAAAAGCCTAAACTGTCAGCTCGTTAGAAATCTCGTTCGAACGAGGCTGTTCGAATAAGAGTTCGTTCGAACGAAGTGGGCCTTCTAACGAGATCTCGTTCGAACGAAAGGCATCGAACGAACATCCCCCTCGTTATAAGTCAAAGGTAAACTCGTTAGAAGCTCGTTCGAACGAGCTCATTCGAACGAGCTCGTTCGAACGACCTAGGCAGGTCTTCTAACGAGTGGCCAGTTTCGAGCCCAAATGTTCCCCTTTTCGTTTTTCCAATTTTCTTCACTTCTAATCCCACATAAAAATCGTCCCAACATTATTTTAAGGTTTCTAATCCATACTAAACATCCGTAGGTCATAATAAAACATTTAAATAGGGCCAAATCTTCCTAAACATCATCAAATCATCAATTTCCCTCATTTATCCCCAAATCCCATGAACATGGACCCTAAAATTTTAAAATCACCAATGGGCATAATTAAATCCTTTTTTTGTTATATACAAGATGTATTTCTATCAGGATAATCATTCTAACAAAATTCTATATGAAATCTTTTCATCAAAATATAAATTTCTACTTCCAATTCAATGGGTTTTTATCAAACTCCCAAAACAATACAATTTCATAATTTCCTACGCATGGAAGAAACATTCTTTGCAAATAATGAAATTAAACCACTTGCCTCTAATCTTTCTCTGAATTTGGTGTTGGATTGATGAAGGTTGATTTGTTCTCTCTCTCTCTCTATAGAACTTTCCTTTCTTTCTCTCTCTACTAGCTTTTCTCTAAGGATGACAATGGTGGTTAAGGTTGCCCTAGGAAGCTCGTTCAAAACTTATTCCAATAACCCCCGTAGCCCATTAAGTCATAAGGTGTAGTTAGTGGGTTTAGTGGGTAAAGTCCAAATCAGATTTTTAATTCCTAATTTTCGTGGGTTTTACTTCCCAAAATTCCAAAATTACCAAACTACCCTTTTACGTTGCCGGTATGGCCTAAAAATGCCCCGGGACTCAAACTAAACCCCCGGCTAGTGTTTTCGGACTATTGCGACCCTTCCGGACACGTTGGCGCACTCAAAATGACCATACAGTTTATAGAAATAAAATTCACTTTTTAATTAACAATATTATATTTCTGACGTGACTGTCACACGCGTCCCAACAAAATTTCCAAATTGCCGTATTTCTATCTCACGACAAATTCAATAATTTTCAATATTCAAATATCGTCATATATACCCAATATAATCAAATACCAACTCACATCTCGTTAGTATTTTATCCAGATTAATTCTCAATTAATTCACATTTAATTTAATTAATCCCATAAATAAATATCATAAAAATACGGGGGCATTACATACTTCCCCCCTAATAACAGAATTTCGTCCCGAAATTCGAAACTAGAAGGTACCTGGTAGAAATAACTTTGGATAACGTTCGTGCATCTCATCCTCGCGCTCCCATGTGGACTCCTCGACATTATGATGTCGCCACTGAACACGCACTAACGGAACTATCTTTGACCGCAGTTTCCGCTCACTTCGGTCCAAAATAGCAATCGGCCCCTCCTCATAGGAGCTATCAGGCTGGAGATCGATGTCCTCCAAAGAAATGTGAGAATGATCCAAATCGTCTCTAAGATATTTCCTTAGCGAGGAAATATGAAACACATCGTGAATCCGATGCAAATGCTCCGATAACCCAAGTCTATACGCAACCTGTCCAATCCGCTCAATAATAGGAAATGGTCCCACATATCTCGGTGCTAACTTCCCTTTCTTCTCGAAACGCAGAATCCCCTTCATAGGAGATACTCTGAGCAAAACCTGGTCCCCCACTTCAAATTCCCTGAAGGATGTCTTCGCATCAGCATAGCTCTTCTACCTGTCCTGAGCTACCCGAATGCGACTCCGTATCAATTCTATCCTCGCCGAAGTATCCTGAATTACTTCCGGCCCTAGTAGTTTGTTGTCCCCCACCTCAAACCAACATGCTGGGGAACGACAAGGTCTACCGTACAATGCCTCAAATGGATCCATGCCAATGGTGAACTGGTAGGAGTTGTTGTAATCAAACTCTACCAGTGGAAGATACTGCTCCCATCCACCCCCGAAATCAATGATGCACATACGCAACATGTCCTCCAACATCTGGTTTGTACGCTCGGTTTGCCCATCGGTCTGCGGGTGATACGCCGTACTCAACCGCAATTCCGTGCCCATGGCCTCCTGAAAACTTTCCCAAAATTGTGAAACAAATATCTTGTCTCTGTCAGACACGATATTTAGGGGCACACCATGAAGTCTCACTATTTCTACAATAAAGAGCTGGGCATACTGTCCCGTATTGTAGTCGGTCCTTATGGGTAGAAAATGAGCGACTTTGGTCAACCTGTCCACAATTACCCAAATGGAGTCGTGACCCCTCTGTGACGTAGGCAACCCCGTGATAAAATCCATGGATATGCTCTCCCACATCCACATCGGGACCTCCAATGGCTGTAGAAGTCCTGTCGGTCTATGATGATCCACTTTTACCAGCTGACAAGTGGCACATTTAGAAACAAACACGGCAATATCTCTCTTCATCCCGCTCCACCAATATTATCGTCTCATGTCTTGGTACATTTTGTCCCCACCAGGATGTACCGCGAATCGTGAGCCGTGCGACTCTGCCAACACCTCGTGTCACAATTCCTCCCCTTCCGGAACTACCAATCTCCCATTAAAGCATAATCCCCCGTCTGAGCTAATGGTATAGGACTCGGCTCCCTCTACTAGTAATCGAACTATCTGCTCCTGACAGAACGAGTCATTTGCCTGTGCCCTTACTACCTTCTTGACAATCTGCGGTGTAACGATCATCACAGACATGAACGATCTGGCCACTTCATCCTGGTGTCCCAACTCCTTCCACTTGGCCTTCGACATTGCCACCTCATCTACTGGCCTACGGCTCAACGCGTCGGCTACCACGTTAGCCTTCCCCGGGTGATATTGGATATCAAACTGATAGTCCTTCACAAACTCAATCCACCTTCGCTGCCGCATATTCAATTCCTTTTGTGTGAATAGGTATTGTAGGGACTTGTGGTATGTGAACAATCGAAACTTATCCCCCAAAAGATAATGTCTCCAAATCCGTAGGGCAAATACCACTGCCGCTAATTCCAAGTCATGAGTGGGGTAATTTTTCTCGTGAGGCTTAAGCTTACGGGAAGCATAAGCTATGGCCTGACTCTCCTGCTGCAATACACCTCCAAGTCCTTGTAAGGACGCATCGGTGTAAACCAAATACTCAACTCCCGATCTCGGTAATGCTAACACAGGTACTGAGGTCAACTTGGCTTTCAACTCATCAAATGCCAACTGACAGGCATCACTCCAGATGAATGGCACACCTTTACGGGTTAGATGTGTTAAGGGACCTGCTATCCTGGAGAAACCCCGAATAAACCTCCTGTAGTATCCTGCTAGGCCCAAGAAACTATGGATCCCAGTCGGTGTCGTGGGTTATCCCCACTCCCTCACCGCGGATACCTTCCCCGGATCAACAGATTTCCCCCGGTCGGAAATAATGTGTCCCAAAAACTGGACCTCCTTCAGCCAAAACCTGCACTTCTCATACTTTGCATACAGCTCGTTCTGACGTAGCGTCTGCAAAACCTGCCTCAAATGCTCGGCGTGCTCCTCCTCTGTCTGGGAGTAAACCAGAATATCATCAATGAAGACAATGACGAACTGATCAAGGAACTCTCTAAACACCCTATTCATCAAGTCCATAAACACGGCTGGAGCGTTGGTCAAGCCAAAAGGCATAACCCGAAACTCGTAAGAACCATATCTCGTTAAGAACGCAGTCTTCGAGACATCCTCTTCCCTGATACGCAACTGATGGTATCCCGATCGCAAATCAATCTTCGAGAAGAAAGAAGCTCCTCTCATCTGGTCAAATAGGTCATCGATTCGAGGCAACGGATACTTATTCCGTATCGTGACCTTGTTCAACTCCCGGTAGTCCACACATAATCTCAGTGAACCATCTCTCTTCTTTACAAACAAAACTGGAGTGCCCCAAGGTGAGGTACTCCTACAAATAAAGCCCTGACCCAACAGCTGCTCTATCTGATCTCGTAGCTCTCGCATCTCTGCCGGAGCCATACGGTACTGTGCGTGTGCTATAGGTCTCGTATCTGGAAATAAGTCTATGACAAAGTCTATCTCTCGACTGGGGGTAGGCCTGGTATCTCCTGAAACACATCGGAATACTCCTTGACAACTGGGATCGAATCTAAAGGAATCACAACCTCCTTAGAGGTATCCTCCTATATGTAATACAAATGAGCGGTCGAGCCTCCCTCTGGGCGAGGCATCGTCACTACAAACATATTTTGCCCCGGAATGGCAAAAACAATGCTCCCACCGAAGCAATCAATCATGGCTCTATAAGCTGCGAGCCAATCCATACCGATAATCACATCGTGCTCATGCATATCTAATACCAACATGTCTGCAGGTAATACCAAACTACCAATCTCTACCTCCACTCCCCGGCATATAAAGAAAATAAGTGACCCACTCCCCAATGGTGAGTCTACACACGTCACTGTGCTCTCTGCTGTGGCTAACAACCCTAAGGCTTTCGCAAAATGTGTAGCTATAAAACAATGCGTTGCCCCCCGTATCAAACAAAACTCGACCCATAGTACCATGGATAGGAAACATACCCTCAATTGCGGGTGGTGCCTGTGGAGCTGCTGCCTGGTGGACGTTATAGACACGTCCATACTGTAACTGCCCCTGCTGCACTAGAGCTGCTGGAATGGCTGGTAGGGCAGGCACCTGGGCTGGAGCTGGGAGGGCAGGTGGAAAAAGTGGCCTCTGTGGCTCATGTCGAGCACCCTGCTGCTGCTGCGGGGCCCTTCCCCTATCAGGACAGTCCTGGCATTTATGGCCAATCTTGCCACAAACGTAACACTTCCCCGGGAAGTTCCCCCCTATCTGTCCCTGCTGCCCCCTGCCCTGGTGGCCGTTACCGTTCCTCCCGTGGCCCTGCTGAAACTGTTATTGGCCATTTTGACCCTGCTGCCCCTGATGGCCGTTCAGACCCTGATGGCCCTGCCGGAAACCTCCATGTCTGTGCCTAAAATTTCCCGATCTGAACCTCTTGTGATCCCCCTGCTGGGAACCCTGGTCACCCTGTCTTTGCCCCTGAACAGATTGTGCCCCACTGGCACCATGTGCTCCAGTCCTGCCCTGATGGCTGGACTCTCCCGATCTCTTGCCCTCAGCCATGTGAAAGCGGTGATCCTGACAGTGTAACAGTGCAGCGTTAACCACATCAGAGTAAGTGGCCAACGATAGGTTCCCCAACAAATGCTGACGGATCCTCCAAGTTAACCCGTTTGTAAATTTATGTATCTTCTTTTCTTCTGTCGGTATCTCATCCGGAACAATATTCAACATATTTGTGAATTCGGCTTCATACTCGGCCACAGTCTTAGCTTCCTTCCTAAGATTTATCAACTTCCTCCTCATTTTCGTGTGAACAGCTGACGGATAGTACTTGCGGTCGAACCGCACCCAAAACTACTGGATCGTGAGAGTATCCCTCTCCTCCACGGTGGTAATAGACTCCCACCACTGCAGTGCAGACCCTACTAGCTTAAAGGTAGCTAGTATCTGCTTCTGGACATCGGTGCACTCATACAACGTCAAGTGCCACTGAATGTCTTTCCTCCACTGACTCAAAACCACAACATCGGAGCTACCTGCGAACTCCGGTGGGTGTGCTTTATGAAAAGCATCACGTACACGTTCCCAAGCATACGGGAATGCATGTGCCTGAACTGGCGCGGCTACTGGAGCCTGAGGTGGTGCCTGCTGAACTACGGCTAGTGCGGCATTTACCGCCTGGGCCACAATGGCTGCAACCTCGGCGGCATTCATCGTGCCCTGAACTGGTGCGGGCTGTAGTTCTGGCGTTGCATCCCTGGGAACCCGTTGTGCACGTCGTGGAGGCATCTGAAATAAGAATAAAGTCTATAAGTTCACAGTTATAAACTCAAAATAACTGAAGAACGTATCACATACAAAAGAATACAACAGTCCTAAAATATAGGGCTCTACATCAAAGAAAGCTCAGCGGAAACATAATAAGCCGTAGAGATCCTAAAGGACACTAGAACCTGATGCTCTGATACCACCTGTGACACCCCGACTAATTAAATACCGGGTAGCTACTCCTTTATGAAATTAATACAAAATGCCAAGTTGGTTCAGTTAACAGCATCACTGTCGAAAACATTTTAAAAAAAATTACTAACCACCTAGTATTTAAAAAGTAAGATGTCAAATTTTAAATTAGGTCTTATTAACATACAGTAAAAGGATAATGAAAGAATAACAACCATTCACCATAACGAAGCAATAGAATAACCAATAAAATAATAATAAGCCGGAGGAAAACTCCTCACAACAATCCCTCAACTGAATAAGTAAAACAATGTATCCTAAATTAATTACATGTCAAAAGTCTGAAAAAATATGAAATAGGAAATGTCTCTAATAGAAATGGGCGACATGCCCTACGACTGATGAAAACTACATATAGAGTCAAGAAAAATGAAGCGTCTACAAGCAAAGTCCTGTAACTTCCACAAACAGCTACAGCTCGTCTCCTGAATGAGGATCCTAAGCATGGTGTCCTTGTGGCTGGGCACCTAAAATGGTTTTTACAAAAATAGATTTGAAAGCAAACGGGTCAGAGCCCGTAAGTGGATGGTATTTTAAAATAGCAAGTGCTTTAATAACATTAAAACAATGAATGCAAAATACATGTTAGGAAGTGCACTCACATGAAATACTCACCTCTCAACTAAATGTGCACTCCTACCGTATAGCACCCATCTAAGTGATATTCATGTCTAACTAAACCATCATAGGTCTACCTTCTACTCGATTTCCCATTATGCATTCTAACGTCATCAATTTAACAGAGGCTTTACTTAAATTCGGGTTCTCAAATATTAGCCATACAATACAATACAGGTTATCACTTTATATATTCTCAAGGCGTTTTTGTATTTATAAACACAATACCACATGAAAGATCTCATTAATTATGTGTATATTATTCACGTCATAAATATACAATACAAGCACCCCGAGACTAAGCTGCGGTGCACACATACTCTGCTATCAATCCCGGCACATCACGTACATAAGGATCACGCATTCTGAATCTCTCAGGAATCGTTCTCAGATAACAACAATCACAAACAATGGAGGCGAACACAGTCACATCACATGGGCCACGCACATACCTACACTCTCACGATCAGCAGACTTATTAACATCCCAATAAGTCCTTCTCTGACCTATGTTCTCGAGGTACCAATCTAAATCCGGGCAACACAAGGATTAGAAGGCCCTAAGCGAACGTAAACCTCCCATGATAGCAAATATGGTAGGTATGATCACCATAATTTAGTTGTGGTACAATTCTCATTCTCGTACCGACTTATAATGTTACATATTTCACATGTTCCCGGTTAATTCAATTATTTAAGCCGTCAATGATTCCCGCATCGTAATAATCACTCACGTCCTATTCCACAATTTCCATTCAATTCGAATCACACTTCTATGTTTTACTCCTCAATATATCCCAAATGTCCCCACTATACCAATTTATCATCAAGGGAATGTTATCTCTACAATTAAACAAGGTTACGGGACATGCGAAATCAAAACAGGCCAAAAGCCTAAACTGTCAGCTCGTTAGAAGTCTCGTTCGAACGAGGCTGTTCGAACGAGAGTTCGTTCGAACGAAGTGGGCCTTCTAACGAGATCTCGTTCGAACGAAAGGCATCGAACGAACATCCCCCTCATTAGAAGTCAAAGGTAAACTCGTTAGAAGCTCGTTCGAACGAGCTCATTCGAACGACCTGGGCAGGTCTTCTAACGAGAGGCCAGTTTCGAGCCCAAATTTTCCCCTTTTCGTTTTTCCAATTTTCTTCACTTCTAATCCCACATAAAAATCATCCCAACATTATTTTAAGGTTTCTAATCCATACTAAACATCCGTAGGTCATAATAAAACATTTAAATAGGGCCAAATCTTCCTAAACATCATCAAATCATCAACTCCCCTCATTTATCCCCAAATCCCATGAACATGGACCCTAAAATTTTAAAATCACCAATGGGCATAATTAAATCCTTTTTTTGTTATATACAAGATGTATTTCTATCAGGATAATCATTCTAACAAAATTGTACATGAAATATTTTCATCAAAATATAAATTTCTTCTTCCAATTCAATGGGTTTTTATCAAACTCCCAAAACAATACAATTTCATAATTTCCTACGCATGGAAGAAACATTCTTTGCAAATAATGAAATTAAACCACGTGCCTCTAATCTTTCTCTGAATTTGGTTTTGGATTGATGAAGGTTGATTTTTTCTCTCTCTCTCTCTGCAGAACTTTCCTTTCTTTCTCTCTCTACTAGCTTTTCTCTAAGGATGACAATGGTGGTTAAGATTGCCCTAGGAAGCTCTTTCAAAACTCATTCCAATAACCCCCGTAGCCCATTAAGTCATAAGGTGTAGTTAGTGGGTTTAGTGGGTAAAGTCCAAATCAGATTTTGAATTCCTAATTTTCGTGGGTTTTAATTCCCAAAATTCCAAAATTACCAAACTACCATTTTACGTTGCCGGTATGGCCTAAAAATGCCCCGGGACTCAAACTAAACCCCCGGCTAGTGTTTTCTGACTATTTCGACCCTTCCGGACGCGTTGGCGCACTCAAAATGACCATATAGTTTATAGAAATAAAATTCACTTTTTAATTAACAATATTATATTTCTGACGAGACTGTCACACGCGTCCCAATAAAATTTCCAAATTGCCGTATTTCTATCTCACGACAAATTCAATAATTTTCAATATTCAAATATCGTCATATATACCCAATATAATCAATTACCAACTCACATCTCATTAGTATTTTATCCGGATTAATTCTCAATTAATTCACATTTAATTTAATTAATCCCATAAATAAATATCATAAAAATACGGGGTATTACAATATTATCGTTTTAGGAAGGGTGGACTGAGTCCATGAAGGTGTTCGACATAGAAGAAAATTATTAACTCTTCTAAAGGCATCACCTTGTTAATCCTCCTAACTTGGATGAGGAGTTTGATGACGAGGAGGGGTCCGGAGAGTCTTCTGTTATGCCCTTTGAGTCTTCACAAATGCCAAATGCTAGTGTCAATTAATCTGCTGCTAGCTAATACGAGGCCAAGGCCAAGGATAAGGTCTAGATCCTTTTAAGAAAGTTTATTTTTTGTTTTTCCTCTCATGATGATGTATCATTTCTTGTACTTCAACGATTGATTAATAAAGGAATAACCTTTCTTGTGTAAACTCGTTATGCTTTAGAATTATCTCGATTTCTTTCTTGCTTGTTATTTTTTGTGTTGTTTACTCCTCTGGATTTGCCCCATAAACTTATATATAGGTAACTTTATAGTTTAAGGCTAGGAAGAAGGCAATAATTTTTACTAAATCTAACCTACTAAAGAGTAGTAAAAACCTTCTGGAGCCTTGTCTTGTTCCCATGTAGAAAGAAGACTTTACAGGTTTGCTCGACCTAGATGTCTCCGACCAAGTTAAGGACTCATATATCCATCTTCACTATCTTTTAGATATGGCTGTAGCTAATAATGCTACTTGTTATGATATGATTGAGTAATTACAAGAAGATCACAAATTGTGCTTGTCTTTGCTTCAGTCTGATTATGAGGCTAGCTATAATTCATTAAGTGAAGGTTGGGTCTTTGACAATAAGTTTAAAGACATTAATTCTACTATGAGAAAGAAAGAGTTACATTTGAAATAAGATTTGGAGAGTGTCCAATCAATTACTGCAATGTTAGAGAAATAAAATAATTCCATAGGGGATGAACTTTCCAACTTCAAGAGATCAGCCACTACTGGTCCAAATGAGGGTGTTTTCTTTTTAGAAACTAAAAATGCAAGACTATTAGAGGAGCTTGAAGCATTAAATAAAAAATATCAAGCATGGGAAAACTTCCAGGCCAAGTATTATTGTTCGGCGAACTATTGAGGAGGTGTGGACTAAGAAAACTCGCGCCGACTAAGCTGACCTGCTGAAATGCAAAGATATATTTTTAAAGAAACTCTTGCATCTTATTCATAGGCTAACATTCCAATTTCATAAGCAACCAAGGGAAGTTTGGATGGATAAATATAATAAGGCCTTGGTTTATAAGGATGACCATCTTGACCAAAGCAATCATTAAAGATACAAGTGGGGTTGGACTAACTTGTTGATATTGTTGAAGTATGATCAGAACAGTGATTTGTGGCATTAAAATGATTCGGGCCTCTTAGATTGTGATAAGCCTTCATTCAAATTGGACACAAGAGTGATTCTTCCCAATTCCATTCCCCAATGCCGAATAAGAAAATATTTAGGTGATTATGGCCACAACAATGAATGTGAGATTCTTCATCCTCCTCACTTTTTTGACAGGTCGAGTAACAGTAGTAGGTAGGTGTTAAGGGATTTTAACATAATAAATTCTCCATATACACTTGATGATCATCCTACCAAGATTAACAAGGCACAAGGAAAATGCCTAGCAGAATAAATTTGTACTTATTGTATTGAATTTTTATCAATGATTGGTATTATAATACATTTTGATCAATGAAATGAAGTTATTTTAGATTAATTTCTTATAATTCAAGAATATGGTTAATGTTAATCTTTTTGCCGACTAGGTAACCTATAGAATGATTAGTTAAGTGGCCTATATACTAAATAACCTATTCAATTGTTTAATATATGATTCATGTTTGAATCATGTATACGACCTTACATTCGACTAAGGCACTTTGATAAAACTTTAAATAGATTTATTGTACTAAGTTGTAACAGTAGTTATGATGGGTAACCAAGTGTATTACGAATGTATAATTATTCCAATATTTTAACCTAGTCGGGTAAAACTTATAATTGAGAAATTTTAATGACTTCTTATTTGTGACTTACCAAGGACAAATCACACATAAAGTTTTACTTTTCTAAAGTTGGAAAAGTTTGGAAAAGTTTTAACCATGCACTTTTAAACAAGGAACTTTTTGGTAAATATTCTGAAGTTTGAAAAGTTTAAACCATGCTCTATAGCGAGGAACTTTTTGGAAACTTTTCTGAAGGATGAAAAGTTCAAACTCTTATCTTTAGCGTGGAACTTTTTGGAAAGTTTTCTAAGGTGGGAAAAGTTTGGACAAGTTTAACCATGCTCTTTAGTGAAAAATCTTTAGGAAACTTTTCTGAAGTTAGAAAATTTTGACTTAAAACTCATCATTAATTTACGAGTTCAGGTTTTGCCACCATACTCCGAAAAACAAAACATAAAAATGATGTATAATGGGAAAAAACTAAAAATTCATTAACTTCAATAACTAATTACGTTTAATATAATTTTTTTTACAAAACCTGAATTAATGATAATACTTACACAGATGGTCTGTGTTTTAAGGATTCTTGAATTCCTCACCTTCCAGAGTTTCCAAACGATAAGTTCCTCATCAGATAACCGTCGAGCTACGATATGGACTTTTCCAATTAGGCTCCAATTTGTTTCTATTCTGGATTAATTTCTTGAGTATTGGATCTCCCAATTTCAAGTTACTGAGCTTGACCCTTTGATTAGGGGTGAAAAGTGGCGCGTGTCAAACGCCGATCGTTGTTTTCTATTCACCGCTTTAATACAAAAACCTAAACTATGACTACACTCTTTTAAGGGAGTATAGCGGCTAGTCTGGGTATCGAATCCACAAAGACGAGTTGTTAGAATTTAATTGGTTTATTACTTCTCAATAAAAGTGCAAAAGGTATTTTCTAACTAAAAAGAAATAAAAGATAAACTAGGCATGAGTGTATTTAAACTAAAATTAACAAAGCAAATAAAAACTATAGGATGCGACTAATGTCCCTCAAATCGAGTTAACGCGTATAAATGGTTACATGGGACTGCGAATTATTAGGATTGCATCTCGTTTCGTTAATTAATTAAATTAAGAGTTGTCACACCCCTAAATTCGCATAAAAGACTAATAAGATTTTGGGGTCAACAAATACCCCGGAAATTACGCACGCAAGGTCGTAAACACGGCGCATACATGATATACACCGTTAAATTTCCTAGGCGTAAAAGCTAGGACAATGCACTCGAAATAAACACGTAAATCACCATCACCAAAGCGAAGCAACAAATTAACCCTATGTGAGTTCCATTAATCGCACCCTATTTAAATTAGCCACTACGCATGATTAAAAGTATTAAATAAATTAACTAATTAATTAAAGCAACACTAAATTAAACTAGGGCACACAATAAATCTAGGCAAGAAGTTAAATGCAAAGCATGGAAATAAATGAACAAGGCAAGAAAAAGTATCCACTTACATTAATGGGTGTCAACCACCAAGAAAATGGAGGAGGGGGGGTTTATCTCCACAAAATCCCCAAAGAAACTAACCCTAGGTTCTAAGAGAGAAAAGAACTAAAAATCTAATTTATTACATGAGATTTTCTAAAAAAGAGATATGTCTTCTATTTATACTAAGTTGTCAAAAAGAAAGAAAGAAAAAGGAAAAAGAAAAGGAATAAGGAAAAGTCTCCAACTTAAGGGAGAAAAGAAAAAGAAATAAAAAAAAAAGAATAGTAAATAGTGGTAGTAAAAAGGGTCGGGCAAAAACAGAGTCCCGGTCGACCGGGGGTGGTGACCGGTCGACCGCGAAAATGGGGGGAGGCACACTGTCAAAGCACCAAGGTAAAATCGATTTCACCCCCCGGTCGACCGGGCGTATCAGCAAACCAGCTCCAACAATTTTCTTTGTGCGCACATAGTAGTAGACCCATTTCCAACAATGGCTGCCAAGACCCAAAACCGAGACCACCTATGGCTGCCACAAGTCAAAGGCCCATTTGCGTGTAAATCCGAACACCTGATACACCTCCAAATTGTGTGTTGAACAAAACCCACATGGAAATGGCCAAAAATCAACAACTCCTCCATTAATGGCCAAAGACCCATTTCCACCATTAATGGTCAAAACCCAAGCTCCAAACATGGTCAAAGAGATCCATTTGTGCATGTGGTCCCAAATAAAGCTCCAATTTCGGACGAAAGGCCCCAATTTCGGACGAAAGGCCCGAATTTCGGTCGAACCCAAAACCCGAGCAAAACCCGAGCCTAGGGCCAAATCGCCATCTACATTTGCTGCAAAAACGTTTTGGGGACACAAAGGGAATTAATGGATTTGTTATTAAAGAAGAAAAGGGACATGGATGGAATTATTTAAATTGTTAATGAATCCTTATAATTCTTTCCGATTAAAGCTCCGTGTTTCCCTCGTTCAATCTCCGATTCGAGCACCGTTCGCGGTCACGCGAAGCTTGGCCCGAAGGATACAACTTCCGTGAATACTTCGGGCAAAAATCCCAAAGTGTAAAATTACGAAAATGCCCCTGAACGTGCGAATCGCGACGAAACTTAATCGGAACGTGCCCAAACTTCATACTAAGCACTTTAACACCTATAAAAGCTCAATTATACCTCAAATAATATTTTAGCATATAAAACGGAGGTTGTCTGATTAACGAGCATAATTATAGGCATTAAAGTACCCGAGGGGGCTAAAATGCATAAGTTCGAGGGTAATTAAATGCAATATTCGATACGAATCACACCCCCTAACTTACACATTGCTAGTCCCTAGTAATGAAATTCAACGCTAGAAGAACTATAAGAAAATCACAACATGTATGTATGCATCAAAATATAAATGCCACTTTCGTAGGGAACACGATTGCATTTAGCATATGCAATAAGCCGTTAAACCCCTAGGTTACCCTAGTGGACGAGTGTCGTCTCGTGAGGGTTTTCAGGGAAGATACCCACAAACATCATAAAGTTTCCTCAAAATATGCCGGAACCAACATGCGACAAGCCCAACAAAAGCGAAAAAGATTTCATATGCATTATTAGCAAAGTGAATGAATTCACGAAAAAATTCGAATCATTAACATTATAGAACGCACCTCATAGAATTGAAACCTTAAATGTGGGAGGGGAGCGAGCACATGAAAAGTGTGATTTGGCAAAAACTTAAATAAACCGGATAACTAACATTAAAGCATGCATATTTTCAATCCTCACGGGCATTACACTCATCAAGCGAATTCACTCGAAACAGGGAGGTAACACACGGAACATGCGGGCTAAAGAGTAAATGGAAATGGAAACTAGGCCGCACACATGTCACAAAAGAAGAACGCTATATATAAACTGAAAAATGTAATCTCAATGAAAGGATACCGTACACTAAAAGAGGCGAAATGCATTTTCACAGATTATCACAACTATTATGACTTTTAAATTACATCAACCTAAGATCACATAGGACTTGTATAGGGTTATAATGTAGGCTAGGCTTAGAGTACCAAACGAGGGAATGTATGTACGGATTCAAAGTGTTCGGAATGAAAACTAGGGATAATGGTAAAATGCGGGCAATATTAAAATTGGAAAATAACTTCCAAAAAGGCATTAAATATATCATCAGGGAGAGTAATCAAAGATTATTGAACTATATACAACATTTACAAACTTCTCTTTCTTTTTCTTTTCTTCTTTTTCTCATTTTCTCTTTTGTTTTCTTTTGCTTTTTGCTTTCACTTTTTCTTCACTTTTTTCACTACTTTCTTTTTTTTACTTATCAAACTCTCATATGCCTAAATTGCAACCGGCATCATAACAACATCATTCAATCCCAAGTAACATTCCAAACAAAGGTATGGAAAGTGTATGTATGGGCTAAAACTCCAATTTAGAGTTAGTTATGGTAATGGGGTTATGAAACGAAAGGCTAATATTTAGGCTCAAAGGGGTTAACAAGGGTAAACATATAAGGGTGAGGTCAAGGCTAATATGGGTGATATATCAAAGAGGGCCTATGATCATTTCACAAAGTTTACGCAATTGTCGAGTCAAAATAATATATGAAAATCACGCTCAAGTAACACATTTCAAATACGAACTCAATTAATGAACGGTGAAATGAAAGAATAGTGAGATTACCAACGAATTCAACGTTTTCAATGAGGAAAGAATAGTGTATAACACTCACAAACGACGAAAGGTACAAAGCTTACTCGGTGTAAGTATATACAATGCAACAAAAGATTACCGAGCTATAAAAATCTTAAACCAAATCAATATAACAATAAAAGTGCATGTGCTCATGGGATTAAAGTTTAATTCATGAAGTTATTCATAATATCAATAATCGAGACTAAAGTCTAATAACTTCTAAAATCGAGAACATGCATCATTGGGTTGTCTATTGGATCGGGCAATTATTAAAATTTATCATCGGAAACAAAGGCAAAATGCCCAAAAAAGAGAAAAAAGAAAGAAAATATTTTTGAATATTTTTAATTTTTCTAAGAAAAGCATACTAAGTAACTAACATGTGAGCAAAAACATGGACTAAATAAAGAAATGGATAGAATATCCCACACCCCCTAACTTAAAACTTGACATTGTCCTCAATGTAAATTAAGAACCAAGTCAAAGAGAGGAAAATAGCGATATTACCCAAAAGTGGAGCGATCCCCATAAGAACAAGTCCAAAGAATCTACAAAACAAGTTAGTACCGAGCATAGCAAAAACAAATAACGAAGATTTTACTAATTACACTAAACTAAATTAACAAGGAAAGAAAAAAATAAAAAGAAAGAAAGCTAACTATATACAACCTACTATTTAGGCGTCACACTAACTGTACACTAGAAGTCTAAATAGCTGAGGGTCCACCATAAGAATGATTTGACTTTGGAGGATAACCGATGTACCCTCACATACATGCATGCCTCCCGGAAAATAGGAATTCCGTTCAAACAACGGAAGGCATGTGGGTGGTGAAAAAGGTGTACCATCCCCAATTAAAAATTTGGGAGGGAGGATGGGGGATTTGGATAGGACGGGTGACAAATACACAAGGGGACCAAAAAAAACTGAATTTCCTCCTAAAGATTTAGCAAGCGGAATGGGAGGTGGCGCACATGAGGGCAAAGATGCCTTCATGGAAAGCAACTCAAGCAAGTACTCCTCGTCGGTGAAAGGATTGAACGTTTTAAAGTTCGGTACCGATTCATCGGGTACTTGCGACGGTGTGATAACGGAGAATGAAAATGGGGAGGAAAGAAATTCAAACCCAAGAGATGAGTTATCATTACTCAAAGTTGGAATTTCAAAGGAGATAGGATCATTTTCAATGAAACTTTCTTCTTTGGGATCCAAAGAAGAAATCATCTCATTGCAAATGGATACTACATCCGTTTCATCCTCGCTTTCATTATCAATTAAAAGGTGGGCCAAGTGACGAATGGTTTGTTCCAATTTAGGCACAAAGTCCTCAATTGGTTCAAAACATTCCTCGACTTCAAAAGTCACGGAAGACAAATCGTTGTCGGATTCGAATAATAAATCCAAGTCTTGCTCCCAACAACGATTTTCTTCCCGATAACGTTCTTCATACCTCTCATTTTCAAGCATGAGCAAACCCTCGCCAAAAGTCATTGGCCGAGGTACGGATGCTTGAAAATGAGGAGTTTGAAAATCATTAGCGGCACTAAAGTTAAACTCATTATTATAGGAATGTTGAAAACTATTGCAATTCGTTTCAGAATTCCTATTATAAGGAGGTAAAGGCCCAAAATCAATATCATTATCATCAAAATACACGCACTCCAAAGTTTGACTTTTGTAATACTCGCCCAAAGTGATTTTTGAATTTGCAATTTTTCGGGACTCTAAGTATTGACCAAAAGTCATAGGTTTACGAGAATTTTGAGAATTATCATAATGATTACCGAAAGGATTGGAATAAGACATGCTTACCCCAAAGATGGCTCAAAGTGACGAAATCCACAAAGTGATGCGCGCGCGAAAAATTCAAGCGGTTCTTGACGCTCAAATGTAGAAGTCCTACAAAAATGTTAGGAAAAAAATACAAATAGAAAAAAATACTACGAAATACTAAATCAAATAAATTCTAACACAACAAGTCCCCGGCAACGGCGCCATTTTGATTAGGGGTGAAAAGTGGCGCGTGTCAAACGCCGATCGTTGTTTTCTATTCACCGCTTTAATACAAAAACCTAAACTATGACTACACTCTTTTAAGGGAGTATAGCGGCTAGTCTGGGTATCGAATCCACAAAGACGAGTTGTTAGAATTTAATTGGTTTATTACTTCTCAATAAAAGTGCAAAAGGTATTTTCTAACTAAAAAGAAATAAAAGATAAACTAGGCATGAGTGTATTTAAACTAAAATTAACAAAGCAAATAAAAACTATAGGATGCGACTAATGTCCCTCAAATCGAGTTAACGCGTATAAATGGTTACATGGGACTGCGAATTATTAGGATTGCATCTCGTTTCGTTAATTAATTAAATTAAGAGTTGTCACACCCCTAAATTCGCATAAAAGACTAATAAGATTTTGGCGTCAACAAATACCCCGGAAATTACGCACGCAAGGTCGTAAACACGGCGCATACATGATATACACCGTTAAATTTCCTAGGCGTAAAAGCTAGGACAATGCACTCGAAATAAACACGTAAATCACCATCACCAAAGCGAAGCAACAAATTAACCCTATGTGAGTTCCATTAATCGCACCCTATTTAAATTAGCCACTACGCATGATTAAAAGTATTAAATAAATTAACTAATTAATTAAAGCAACACTAAATTAAACTAGGGCACACAATAAATCTAGGCAAGAAGTTAAATGCAAAGCATGGAAATAAATGAACAAGGCAAGAAAAAGTATCCACTTACATTAATGGGTGTCAACCACCAAGAAAATGGAGGAGGGGGGGTTTATCTCCACAAAATCCCCAAAGAAACTAACCCTAGGTTCTAAGAGAGAAAAGAACTAAAAATCTAATTTATTACATGAGATTTTCTAAAAAAGAGATATGTCTTCTATTTATACTAAGTTGTCAAAAAGAAAGAAAGAAAAAGGAAAAAGAAAAGGAATAAGGAAAAGTCTCCAACTTAAGGGAGAAAAGAAAAAGAAATAAAAAAAAAAGAATAGTAAATAGTGGTAGTAAAAAGGGTCGGGCAAAAACAGAGTCCCGGTCGACCGGGGGTGGTGACCGGTCGACCGCGAAAATGGGGGGAGGCACACTGTCAAAGCACCAAGGTAAAATCGATTTCACCCCCCGGTCGACCGGGCGTATCAGCAAACCAGCTCCAACAATTTTCTTTGTGCGCACATAGTAGTAGACCCATTTCCAACAATGGCTGCCAAGACCCAAAACCGAGACCACCTATGGCTGCCACAAGTCAAAGGCCCATTTGCGTGTAAATCCGAACACCTGATACACCTCCAAATTGTGTGTTGAACAAAACCCACATGGAAATGGCCAAAAATCAACAACTCCTCCATTAATGGCCAAAGACCCATTTCCACCATTAATAGTCAAAACCCAAGCTCCAAACATGGTCAAAGAGATCCATTTGCGCATGTGGTCCCAAATAAAGCTCCAATTTCGGACGAAAGGCCCCAATTTCAGACGAAAGGCCCGAATTTCGGTCGAACCCAAAACCCGAGCAAAACCCGAGCCTAGGGCCAAATCGCCATCTACATTTGCTGCAAAAACGTTTTGGGGACACAAAGGGAATTAATGGATTTGTTATTAAAGAAGAAAAGGGACATGGATGGAATTATTTAAATTGTTAATGAATCCTTATAATTCTTTCCGATTAAAGCTCCGTGTTTCCCTCGTTCGGACTCCGATTCGAGCACCGTTCGCGGTCACGCGAAGCTTGGCCCGAAGGATACAACTTCCGTGAATACTTCGGGCAAAAATCCCAAAGTGTAAAATTACGAAAATGCCCCTGAACGTGCGAATCGCGACGAAACTTAATCGGAACGTGCCCAAACTTCATACTAAGCACTTTAACACCTATAAAAGCTCAATTATACCTCAAATAATATTTTAGCATATAAAACGGAGGTTGTCTGATTAACGAGCATAATTATAGGCATTAAAGTACCCGAGGGGGCTAAAATGCATAAGTTCGAGGGTAATTAAATGCAATATTCGATACGAATCACCCTTCGATTATAAAACCTTGCAGTCCTTTGTTTGTAAGCAGCCATCTTAATAGGAGTATCTTCTCGGACTTCTTCTATCATGTCTAAATTTAGTCACCTCATGAGGTCACTCTTAGGTGAATTAATATCCAATACCCTATGAGATGACAAATCTATTTTCTTTGGTACTACAGCCTCAGTTCCAAAAGCTAGCATATATAGGGTTTCTCCTGTTGCTGTTCTGGGAGTAGTCATATATGCCCAAAGGACGTTGTGGAGTTCATTAATCCAGTTGCCTTTTATCTCATCCAACCTTTTCTTTAACCTATCTAGCAAATTTTTATTGTTGATCTTTGTCTATCCATTGCATTGTGGATGCCCAGGTGCTGAATGAAGTATCTGAATACCTGACCGAATACAGTACCCTTCAAATTTTTCATTATTAAATTGAGTGCCATGGTCGGTGATGAAGGCGTAGGGCATGCCATAAATCCAAGTGATCCTTTTCCATATGATTTGAAAAACAATGTGTTTCTATTAACCCTACACTAGAAAGGGGTTTGATTAAGTCTGGAACCCTTCTTACCGATTGGGTTGCAACATCCCCCATGCTCAGGTCCAGGCTTACTGAGAGGGATTGCAATAACTTGGCACTAGTAATTTTCTCATTTTCTTCTTTTTCTCTCTGTCAAGGAACTCTTTCTGAACTCTGGTGTTTTGCTATTTTCATAGTTTTTAATTGACTTTAACTAAATGATAGAGAAGGAAAACCAACTGAGATCCTCTATTGGTAATTTTAAGAGGCCTTTGAAGGTCTAGAAGAATCTTTAGAGACTTCTTGATAAGATTTGGAAACAAAATTGAAATCTCGAGAAGAGGATTTGAAGAAGGCCAATGATTGGGCTACTGAGACTGAAGGACAAATAAATGCTATCGAGGAAAGAGCTAAAGATCCCGAGAAGAAGATGAGTGATGCTGAAGGCAGGACCAAGGCTACCGAGGATAAACTTTCATATGACACAACTCGGGCTCAAGTTACTGAAGATAAGGTGGTTGTCTTGACATCAAAGGTGACTTACTTTAATGCCTAAGGTAAATCCTCCTTCTATAAGGGTTGGGAGAAGGCCATCTTTGCCGCCTCTACTCAAATTGAATATGCTAAATTTATTTACTTTAAGGAATGGTGGACTGAGTTCGTGAAGGTGTTTGGCACAAAAGAAAATTTTTACCTCTTCCAAAGGCATGACCTTGGTGCTCCTCCTTACCTGGATGAGTAGTTTGATATCGAGGAGGGGTTTGGAGAATCTTCTATGATTCCCGTTGAGTCTTAATTGGTGCTACATACTAGTGATGACTAACATGCTTCCAGCAAGGACTATCAAGTATATTTTTTGTTTTTCCTTTTATAATGATGTATCAATTCTTGTAATGGATCAATGAAATAACAACCTTTCTTGTTTTAGTTCTTTATGCTTTTGAATGATCTAGATTTCTTTCTAGCTTGTTATTCTGTGTGTTGTTTACTCCTCTAGATTTACCCTATAAACTCACATATTAGTAATTTTATAGGTTGAGGCTAGGAAGAAAGACATAATTTCAACTCAGTATGTTATGCATCTGAGTGATTCGAGTTCTCCCTTTGAGCTAGGGGATATCATTATTTATAGTGGTTGGCAGTCTAAGAGATGGAATGTTTTTATATATTTAGGCATTTATATATGTATAAAATAAATATGACTGTTAATATTTAATATAATTGTTGATATTCATGGGTACAATGACTGTTGGTGACTCCACACAAATGGATTTGAATATTCTTTATGGTTCATATTCTTTAGGTTGGTCAATCGGTTAGCAGACCACATGTCACGAGAGCCAACCATGCAAGTAATTACTATGAAGATCATCACGTAAGAGAACGGGTGTACATTTCTTATTGGTCCACTTAGGGGAGTAAATTTTGTAATTAACAAAAGACCACACTGCTCCATGCTTGATAATTTAGTGAAAGGACGCAGTATTTATTATGAAAAGTTGATCGACGATAAAAAGTTCCTTGCTGCCCATACACAATGAATGAGATTATTGGCCTTCTAAAACATGTGTGGAGCGTCTCACGATAATTCCTATGCGTATGACCCTTTTTATTCTTCTTCTTGGTTCAACACCTTACATTGCTCTGCTAATGTGTCGACCAAGTGCCGAGGTGTTTACTTAGGAAGACTAGTGTCCTGATGTTGTTGGTCGAACTGGTACCATTTGATGTAATCAATTCTACTTTTCATAATGTGAGCATGGGAATTTCTTAGCAACATATGACAGTTTAGATCTTGCATCATTAATCCACGTGGTATGAACAATTTAACCCTAAGAAATCTACCCATGCTCCATTATTGAAGATTTGTTGAAAGGATGGAGTATGAGATCTGAATACTTTCTCGACCATTAAGAATGTTGTTGGCCGGCAGATGAAGTATTGGACTTTGTAAAATATTTCACTAGGTGGAGTTCATGCGGATAGTTTGAAAACTATAAATTATTGAAATGTATTATGGTTTCTCTACCCTTAATGTCTCTCTTGCTGGGAGAAGGCCATTGTAATGACTCCTAAGAGATTTTTTATTTCCTTGTAATGACTGTTTTTACTTTTGAACTATCCCGCTGAAGCCATTGGTGTTGGGATAATTAGTTGATCTCTATTTAAGCCTGAATTTAGTTTTCAATCATCTTGTCGACTAGGTAATCTGTGTATACTAGTTAGTCGGGTCAGTGATGATTCTAGTGCCTTAGATTCTACTAATTTGGTTCTTAGATAAAACTGTACATAGGTTTGTTGATCTAAGTTGTATCATTAGTTTCATTGTCAACCAAGTGCATTAGTAATGTATAATTATTCCTGTATTTTCACTCAATCAAGTAAAACTTCTTGTATTTATACATGAAGTTTTATGGACTTCTTATTCTTGACTTGTCAAAGACGGAGTCATACATGAAGTTTGATGTTAGGATATTTTCTGAGTTAGTCAAGTGTCATCCATAAGATGGCAACGAATTTCTCAGATTTAGTGAACTTCTTGTTCGTGATCTGTCCAGAGATGAGGTCATACAGGAAGTTTGATTTTGGTCGTGCAGCTGCGATGCTTTGCTGAGATGTCTTCAGTTCTAGACCATTTTTGTTGTGATGTTGTTCTTCTAAATATTCTTTTATCTGACTGATAATTCATGCAAACTAGTATTATCTATTAATCGGATAAATAAATCTGTTGAAGAGGCCGACCACAGTCCTATGAAGAATCAAAGAGATGAGGCTTGCTTAACTAATGTTGCAATGAACATGTTAACATAACTATGGAGCCCCCATTTGGGGTTATGAAGAGATGACTGAATAATAATATTATCATGCCAATAATAATAATTCCTGACCATTTATTGGGACTTTATTGTGATATAATGTCGATTAGTGAATAAACATGAAGTCATTAGCTTATGTTAAATCAAATAAAAATGGTAATGCACATCAGTCCGTTGGGGATAAATTGGGATGATTCACATAATATAAATTGCATCTATTATCCATCGATGCCAGTGGAAAATCTATACAAATAATGAAAGTGCCAACCATTTATCGGGGACTTTGTATAATTCCTTAGGGGACCGAGTAAATATTACGAATGTCCTGCATTTTTAGAGAAAAGTAGATTTGCAAACCATTTGTTAGGGTTGAATATCAAAATGTAATTTTGATTAACAATAGACTATACTGACCATTTATTGAGGATCAATATAGATAATGATTATCCCGACCAATAATCTGTTTGGGATAAAAGACCATTAGCGTGGAAGATATCTTCGGGACTAAATATATGGCAATAAATAATTTGATCAATCCACTGCGGAGATGAATCTTGAATATGAATAACCATCTTTCAGGTTAAGAACGAGAGTCAGGTAATTAATAATGAAGTTGAAGAAATATCTCCAGAATCCATCAGTTACCAAAAATAATCTTACACGACCATTTATCGAGTCTTAAAGTGTTGTAGCGTGATCAATCGTCGGTCAGAGCATTAATAAAATAAATGGTTCCTGCCTAATCCATTAATGAAAAATTGTATAGTACCGAGTTGATATAATAAGTGATCCGTGATCTAGAATCTTTCAGAGCATTAATAACATTTCCAAGAGATTAAGATTATCATCGAGCATTCATCGGGATTGAATCTTATACCTGTGAAAGTTAATAAATTGCCCTACCACCTATTGAGACTAAATCACATAGAAATGATGATAAGATTGATTTATTTGGATAAAAAATATATGATATGTATCCTCTCGAACACTAGGCAATGAAAATTTTAAATCATGGAATAATAAATTTTATTCTGAATACGTGTCAGATGAGAAAATATGTACCCTATGTAAGGCAAAATTGTTCAGTTTAGAATTTTTATAACATTATTTCAAGTCCAAGAAAATACTGAAAATATAAGTCGGTTTCAAAAATTTATTTCAACAAAAAGCTATAGAGAGGTGGTATTGTATATATCTGCTCCAAATTTGTGTGATTAAAAATTGTGAGCAAAATTGAAGAAGTAAAATTTATGAGAGAGATACAGGAATAATTCACAATAAATTTGTGTGACCACACATTGGGGTCTGATTCACCAACTCTCACCCGAATTTGCTTTCCAAAAATGAAATTGAAAAGGGTATCAATAGTTGGTCGGCCCTATTCATGGGTTCCATATCTCTTCTCGGCTTAATGCATAACCAGGTCATAGGGGAAATCCTTTAATACTGAAACAAATTTTCAAGGCTACACGCGTATCCACTATGGCTACCGGCCAATAAGAGGAAAAATCATATAAAGAATCCAAAAAGTGTTTAAAAGCCAGATGGGTTTTATTGTCCAACCTGTTGCTTTTCTTTTTTTCCCTAAAGACCAGGTATCAATCTTCTTCTTCATTTTACAAAATAGGATTTTAAGATTTGATAAATCTCCATGGTTGTAGGTTGGCACGGTCCAAGTAAGTGGAATTCATAGTCACTTTTGATGAAATCAGAAGTCCTCAAAGCCTCAAGATATCTAATCTGAGATCTGAGCCACTTGTGATGAAATCTTCTTAAGAACGTAAGAGTTGACAACCTTAAGATATCTGATCTAAGATCTAAGCCACTATGATGAAATATTCTTGAGAACAGAATGACTAAGAAAAATTATCTCAAACTGTTGGATCAGAAAAATAAAATTTGATATAAAATCCAAGGAATTATGCTCCTAATTAGATGATCCACTCACTAACCCATTAGATCTAAAACCCAAATAAGTAGTGCATGATCCAAAACCTTCACCAAAATTACCAAAATTGATCCAATCAGAGGATTTGATGATTGTAGTAAATACCATTTGGTTCCGAGAAAGAAGCCCCAATGTCTCAAGTGATGTGATGAAGGAGGGGCAGTCAACCCTTGCAACAGGATCTATGAGTGTTGTAGAACATTGAAAGCTAGATCAAGGTGGCTGGTCATCCACAAAGGACGACATCATCATTAGTCCACATAGGAAAGTAATTTTTGCATACAACAAAATCCCCTAATGTTGTATGCTTGATTGAAAGTATTGAGTATTTATCCCAGGAAGTTGCTCGGCGTACTATTTTGCGTGTTTTGTCGGCAGCTGACCTCCCATATTTGTAAAAAAATTAAATGTCACAGTTTGATAATGGTAATTTTGTAAATAATTGAATCTTTTTTTAATCGCTAAAGGATACAATAGTCTTTTGAAGCTTTGTAAGGAGTGCATCCGACGGTATATATACGATTCATTCAGTTAATCATTTCATTCCTATTTATCGAGGAAACCTATAAATACAGAGAAACTTGTCTCCTTTCTTTTTACATCAAATCTTTTGTACTCAAAAGTTTTCTTTCGTCTCCAAACTTTTTTATGCGATCGTTCGTTGCTATTACTTTATTTTCATCAGTTCTTTCAATCAGATTTTTTCCTTGTAAGCCTTATTTTCCCTTTTCTCTGTTTTTATCATCTTTTTATCTTTTTCCACCATGGTTCACGTCGTATATAAGAGATCATTATATTAGTTTTGGGAGAAAAGGAAAATCCCATCATAGGTCAATTTAGACGTATATTCCCTCCATAAGGGTCACTAGATTCCAACTTTATTCATAGCTAAGTGTGGCATTACCTTTCCACCAAGCCCCTTTTTTATCCAATTTTGCCAATATTTTGACGTAGTTCCTACTAGAGTAGCACCCAATACATGAAGAGTTGTAAAAGGTGTACATATGTTGAATGAACTTTATGGGAACCATTTTAGGGACATGGAGTTGATGTTCTGTCACAAATGGGGAACTGTTGGAGAAAGTACCTATTACTTGAAGACTAGGTAAGCCAGTAGGGCTTTAGTAGTGAATCTACCAAATTCCAATAATGTATGGGGTAGTTATTAAGAACTAAAAACATACTTCCCTCCTTACTGGAGTGTCTTATACTGGTCGCAGATGTCCTCAATCAGGACTTGGCATAGGTTGTAACTTTATTGATTGTTTTCCCCCTTTTATTATGCATTTTTTATGTTTGATGACTAACCTTTTTGTTTTTTTTATGCAAAAGTAAGAAAAGGTGCCCCAAGGAAGGGGAAATCGGTAGCACATTTGCATTTTTTAGGTTTGGGCCAAGTCCACAATGCCGTCGGTAGCACATTTTCTCTTAGTGAGCATATCATCTACTTATAACTTCATGTTTTTACCGTTATGGTCTTTAAAAACCTTGTTCACCACTCTTTGATAGGTAGCTCCAACATTCCTCAACCCAAAGGGAATCACATTGTAACAGTAAATTCCTCGGTTAGTAATAAAGCAAGTTATTTCGTTGTCTTCAGGTTTCATCTTAATTTAATTATAACCTGAATAAGTATCCATAAAATTATATAAGTCATGGCCTACTATAACATCGACCAATTGATCAATCCTTGGTAAAGGAAAATGATATTTTTGACATGCCTTATTGAGATTTGTTAAATCTATACACATGTGCCATTTATTATTTTTCTTCTTGACCATTACCATATTAGTCAACCAACTAGTGTACTTGAAATCTTAATTGGACTGTGCTCGCTACAATTTCTCCACTTCCTTATAGATTGTTGTATTCTTCTCGGAGATAAAGATTCTTCGCTTTTCCTTAATCGGCTTAGCATCTGGGCATATAATAATCTCATGGCGAATGCTATTTGGATTAATACCCGATATGTCTTCATGACTCCAAGAGAACATATTTTTACTTTCTCTGAGGAATGTAATTAATTCCTATTTGAGAAAGGGATATAATCTAGAACCAATCTGGTTTGTTCTTTCTGTCTTCTCGTCATCAGGTATAATAGCTTATGTTTCTTCCATGACAGGCCCCTTTACCAACTTCTCTTCATCTCGATGATCTGGGGTTCAATGTGGAAAGTGGTTGCGCCCTTTATTTGTATTTCTTGTTAGTCAGTTGAGGTATAATAAAATTCATTAGCTTCTTTATCATTGCCATTATTATGTTGACTCAGTAATTTATTGTAAATTTCATGCATTAATGCACTGTGGATGGCACAGCCTCTACTGATTTATTCCCACTCTTCCTAGGGTTGTATTATAAGATGAAGGGGCATTTTTGTCTAACACAAAGAAACAAATTCTCTCTTTCCTAGTCATCGGCTAGGTGATGACTAAGACTTCCATTTTGATTGTTCCCAATGGGTATACTTTGTCTCATGCAAATCCAATGAGAGGTCTATGGTATGATTCTAGCTTGATGTCCTTTTGCCCTAAGCTGTAGAAATAATTGTATAACATTACATCAGCTGAACTACCCTTATCAACCAAGATCCTTGCAAATCTTCTATGATGAACTCTGCATGTGATAACTAATGGTTCGTCATGAGGGTAAAGGACCCCACTTAGATCATTTTTGGAGAATTCGATCACTAAGCTACCTTTGTTGACTTTCCTTGACTGACTATCACTAGATTCATCCATATCAATTTGTCTGGCAGTTAGGCAGGTCGAAACTTCATTCAAATAATTTTTCCTTTCTAAAATCGCATCTCCTCCTCCAGAATTTCCTTATGCGATGATGTGGCATCCAAAGGATATCATGCCGACCTCCACCTATGGCTCATCAGGTTTCTTCGACAAGTCTGGTTATTCTTCAAAATCATTATTTCTTACCCTTTTATTATATTCCCTCGATCCGACGAGAGATTTAATCCTTCTTCGGTGATCACTGTTTCCATTTCGATCAATAAACTTTCTTAATTTTCCACACCGAATAAGATTTTTAGTCTCATTCTTTAGTGCAATTCAACTGTTGGTGTTGTGCCCATGATCCCTATGGAAATCATAGTACTTGGACCTATCCCTCTTGTTGGGTGGTGTTTCAACTTTCCAAGACAATTCAATTCTATGTTCCCTTTTATCACCTCAAGGATATGGTGAACACCCTTGTTGAGTGGGGTATATCATACTTCTTAAATTAATCCAGCTTCTTGTCTTTATGATCCTTGTTGGAAAAATTGGAATTATTTTTCTGACCTTCACCTTTGGTTTCAGGAGTTTCCTTGGCTGCCATAATTTCCTCAACATTCATTATTTTTCCAGCTTTAGCCATTAGTTATGTCATGGTTTTGGGTGAATTCTTTCCTCAAGCATATTAGAGATCTTTATATGGAAACCCACTCATAAATGTTGTAATGATTCTTTTTTCCTCATAGTCCAACACCTCTAGTTTTTCATTGTTAAAGCAAGTAAGATATTCTCTAGTGCTTTCTCCTATCTTTTGTCACACGATCATGAGATGAGTGAGACTCTTGATTGTCTTAGCCCCAAAACAAAAGTTATCTATTAATAATTCACTTAATTGATGAAAACAAGAGATTTAACCTCTTAGGATATTATTATACCAGATATGGGTTGGCCTTGTGATGGAACTGGAGAAATCTCTACATCTCATTTCATCGAGCATTGAGTATATGTCGACAGCAACTTGATATTGCTCTATGTGAAGGACTGGATCAGTTTTTCCATCATACTTGGGAGTGACCACTGGTGGCTTGAACTTGGAAGGTTTGGGGTATTCCATAATATCCTCGATAAAACGTGAGCCTTTAACAAAACTCATTTGCAATGGTTTTCTGGCTTTGACCATTTCACCTAACCGATCATCCAACTGCTGTATGGATCCCTTCTAAGGCTTTTCTTTTGGCTTAGATTTGGCCGAGGTGGATTTATCGACTTTAATGTACGATGTGATGAAATCTCCTCCTGATAGGTCTTCTGAGAATGCATAGAACCCCACGTAGTGGCCTTAGATCTTATGGTCCCTTATATATATTCACGATGATGATCCTGCTCTCTTTAATGTCCTCTAGTTACTCAGGGGCCTAGATGATCAAAACTAACCTCCCTTCTTAGCCTCTCCAAGACACTTGATCTTTATTTTAAGATAGATCTACCGTCATAGTAATTCGTTGACCAAAATGAAGAAATTACTACTAGACGGTATGGCCTATTATGAGAAGAACAAGAATGATAACTCCCTTCATTTCTAGTAGGTGGAGGCATCATATCCTTTATAGAACGGGAAGACATAGCTTGAATAGTGTGATCCAACTTCTTGGCAAATTCTTTCATGGCTTCTTGCCCTCTAGGAAGGTTGAGCATAATTCCTTTTACATGTGCCACACTAGGAGAAGAAAATAGCATGACGAAATTGCCTTCATTTCTTGTGCTATTTTTTGGGTCAGTCATTTATTTGCAGGGAAAAAATGAATTTAATGATAGGGAACGATGACAGACAAACATTCCCACAGACGATGCCAATATGTTGATGTCTAAAAATCGACTAAATCTATATTTATAATCACAAATATTAATATAGTAAGTAACTCAAACCACACACATAAGAAAGAATTTTTTTTAGAGTGGTTCATATGTAAAATAGCCTATGTCCACTGTTGGTTTTATTAAGTAAGGTTTAAAATAATGGGAAGTTCAGCGGATGTAATGTTATATACTTGTTTTCAAAGCCTAGATCTAAAGTATAGTAATCTAGAACCATAACATAGACCTCGCATTGGATTTGCAGGAGAGAAAGTATACCCATTGGAAACAATCAAGTTGGAAGTTTTAGTCGACACCTGGCCGGCGAGCAGGAAAAACAGAATGTGTCTTTTTGTGTTAAGCAAAAATTTCCCTTCAGTGTATAATATCATCCTAGGAAGAGTGGGAATCAAGCTATTAGAGTATGTGCCATCAACAGTGCATCAATGCATGAAATTTCCAACAAATTAAGGAGTCGACATAGTAAATGGGAATAAAAAAGAAGACAATGAATGTTATTATACTTCGGCCAACCAATAAGAAATACAAATAAATAGCGCAACCACTTTCAACATTGATACTCTGAATCCTCGGGAAAAAAAAGAAGCTGGTAAATAGGCATGTTATGGAAGAAACACAAGTTGTTATACTAGACGATGAGAACCCAGAAAGAACCACCCAGATCGGTTCTAGGTTATCTCCTTCTCTAAAAAGTAATTGATTACATTCCTCAAAGAAAGGATAAATGTGTTCGCCTGGGGCCACGAAGACATGTTGGGTATTAATCCAAACTTCCTTGCTATGATCTTAATTTATGCCCAGATGCTAAGACGATTAAGCAAAAATAATGAGTCTTTAGCCCTTAGAATAATATATCAATCCAAGAGGAAGTGGAGAAATTGCAGCCAACATAGTTCACTGAAGATTTCGAGTACCCTTAGTGGTTAGCTAATGTGGTAATGGTCAAGAATAAAAATAACATATGGCGGATGTATGTAGATTTCACATAATTCAATAAGGAATGTCCAAAAGATGATTTCCCTTTACCAAGGATTGATCAATTGAACGATTCAATAGCACGCCATGAGTTAATTAGTTTTTTGGACGCTTATTCAATTTATAATCAGATTAAGATGAAACCTGAAGACAAGGAAACCATTTCGTTTATTACCATTCGAGGAACTTACTGTTGCAATGTCATGCCCTTTGGGCTGAAGAACACTGGAACACAAATTGTATTCAAAATTCAGTTAGATTATTAGGTGACATGATTTCAGTGGAAAACATAGTTGTAGACCTAGAGAGAGATGCACTAACTAAAGAATGGGTACAACTAACTAATTGCACAAAAGTAAGAAGATTTTTAGGACTAATTGCATACTATTAGAGGTGTATCAGGAAGTTTTCCATAATTGCTTCTCGAATGACTATGTTGACTCACAAGAATATAAAGTTCATGCAGACTAGTGATTATGAGAAGGCATTGTGACACCCCGCCTATTTTAATCACGGGTGATCAATCCTATATGAAAATAAATAAGAATCTCATTTGGTTCATTATTAGAATCACTGTCAAAAAACTTTTTATATTACTAACCACCTATGTTAAATTAAGTTTGTGTCAATGTTTATCTTTAATTAACATAATAACATCCAGAACTAGAAATAATATAACTCATTCACAAAAATATAGGAGTTTGAATCATCACAAGATAAATACATAAATATTGAATACCGAATACCGAATAACCGATCGCTTCCAAAACAGAATCCAAATCATAAGTCTACAAAAATAAAACTGAATCTAAATACATATTCTGGTAAATAAAAGTGAATGAAATGTACCAACTTAAAGGGAGACTTGCCCAAATAAAATAATGTTCATTAATCCTAACCTAGTAATGAATATGAAGCTTCTAAACCAATCATGCAAACCTCCCTAAGTGCTGCAACTACGTATCACGGGAATGAGTCACAAAACATGGAATCCCTGTGGGTGGACATTTAATGTTTTGGGAAATGGATTTGACATAGGTCAGAGCCCAAAACCTTGGTAAAACATTTAGCAAGTATTTAAATTGTAGTAATAAAAGAAGATTTTAGATACACACGTTAGTCTAGTGTACACTCCCTTGAGTTCCTCACCTCTCATTTATAGTGCAAAACTAACTTCTCCTATTTTTTCCACTTGGTTATGCTGCCTAGCCTAAGTAGACACAAGTATCTAACTAACCACAACCTATTTAGCTTCCCCACATCTCCCATACGATTCGCTATCGTAAATATAATAATTAATATGAACCGAAATTAATATTGCACCATTAATTAATCACCCTTAAATTACTTTTAGATATACACTATTTAACTTTTCCATCATCACACATAAGTGGAATAAACACACTTTTATATATTTATCACACTGCAATATATACAACTACAACATCCCCCTAAGTGTCCATCGTGATGCATGCATACTCTGCTTTCAAGTCCATTTACCTCTTGTACCAAATCGGGGATTATCAGTTCGGAATGTCTCCTAGGACCATAAATTGAACAACAAAAAAGGGACGTGAATACAATTTTAAACCTTTGGGCTAAGCATATACCTAACATACCTAAATGGCCTGCCAGTCCCACTAAAGCACAGAACATAGTGAGCCACCCTAAGTTTTATGTTCTGGGACACACATTCAGACCTCGCTAGATTCGCTGAGGTGGGATCTCCCTTTGTGCGGAACCTTTTGTAAAAACAGGCAACGCATGTATGTTCACACGCATAACAAATCACATAATAGGTATTCACAAAACCTATATATATATATATATATATATATATATATATATATATATATATATATATATATATATATATATATATATATATATATATATATATGAGAGTGCGAACTGTGTGATAATTGATTAAACTAGATTCGCAAGTTTCCAAGTAACCCTTATTTAATTCGAGTCTATTTAGAAACAGCCCATAAACAAACAACTACGTGTGTGTGTGTGTCAAACCATAAATAAAGCATGCAACACAAAGTTAAGGAAAAATCCCCGTAGGGAAAAACCTTTTATTTCACTATAATAAGTAAATCGCAACTTACACAGATTACAATGAAATACAGTGACACACGAATACCCGCAGGCGTCCGTCGGTGTCGTCAGCAATGAATCCACACGCAGCGAACCCACATGAACCTCAGTCCAATCAACAAAGGAAGAACCGCAGCTCTCCTTAATGACACGCAGCCATAAAACTTTATAGAGACTCCCTCAGCAATGACACGCGGCCCTCGGTTGCAAAGATCTCTCCACAAAGATGAATAACAATAAAGTTTGTGTTCTAGGGTTCCAAAAGATTCACAAAAGTAAATTGGGATTTTTGTGTGTGAATCAAAAAGAGTCCTGGGACTCAAAAAGGTGAAGACTTAGAGTATTTAGGACTCTGAAAATCCTCTTGAAAAGTCTTAGAAAACAACTCCCCGAAGTTAGCTTAGATAAGAAAACTTTGAGCTTAAAAAATCTCGAACAGATCTGGCCGAATTTATCCCAGGCGGACCGGTTTGGCTTGGAGGCGGATCAGTCCGACCTCGAATCGGTTCTTTTAAAAATGGGCTTCTTCGGTTCTCTTTCGGTTCGGGGTTTACTGGATCTGCAGCAAGCAGATCGGTCCGGTTGAGGGGCGGACCGGTTCGATGGCAGATCGGTCCGGTATAGAGGCGGACCGGTCCGGCTTCCCAGAAAACTAAAAAACTTTTAAAAGTTTTTTATAAAAAATCATTTTATAGAAATTTCCCAATACTAAATATGAACTTTAAGGAACGTAAAAACAAAATTTTACCAAGTTTATTCTCGCAGAGGATATGATATTAAAGATGCTTTAATATTCGGATCCGTTGATGTAGATGCGATCTTGAGTTTCTTCAACGGTGTAACGACGTACGACATACAAATTGATAATGGACAAAAATGTCCTTACAATATATACACACACACAACGTATAATACATCCCGTACATGGTATTTATATCTCTTGAATACTCGACGTACAAATGATTCACATAAATTACTATTTTCATATTTTTCGAGTATGACTTACTACGTGGAGGATCCCAATTATCCCTTAAGTAAATTTCATTAGTAACATATCACTCTCCAACTGGTATTGATCTTAGGTTATAGTTTACTCTTCCCATAACTTAATTTATAAATTCTCGATACGCATCTCAAATGGTTGACTATCGTTGGTCCTAATCCAAAGACTACCATCACTAAAATTAATCGAGCCTTAACTATATGTCTACTGACCTTCTCTAAGTCATTATATAATTACTAGACTATCACCAAAGTTTCTCGTAATTAATTTCATGAGGGAGTGTAATGTAAAAGTAAAATCTCAACAAACTGGGAAGCCAAATCGATTCAGTGAGGATTACTAATCGATTCGCCCATCGAATCGATTCGGTCTTCAAATTGAATTGATTTGCACCTGACTGCATTGTCTTCTTCGTTGCTATTACGAGTTTTTAGCATTAAAACCTTATCAAAACTCCATGAAACTTCCCAAAACTCCCATACAACATACCCAAACATTAAATATATGTGTAGGGACAATTTTAAACATAAATAACACCTCAAGACTACAATAAATCTATCCAATAATAGATCAAAATGCAGAATTCATCAAAACCCTGATTTATGTGTTCTTTATGCATATTCATCAATTTAACTAGATTTCCTTAATATTGATCATCCCATATTATATTATTTCATGTTATTTACATATATGGATTTGTTCTACATGAATTCCTACTCCAAATCATGAATTTCACCCATCCAAATCCTAAGAACATCATTTAAATCATGAAATTAAAACACTGCACTACATAGGTATTATAACATGCTTAAAGTAGTGCAAGATAAACACTTGCCTTGATAAAGATGGTCTGATTGTTGTTCTAAGATTATGAGCTTTACCATTCCTTACTCCGATCACAAATCTGGAAAAGTTGGTGGTGCGAAAAGGTGTGGAATGGACAAGGTTTCTTCTCCTCTTCTTCTCATATGGACTCCTCTCTATCTAAAGTGTTGGAACCCTATACCATAACTCAAATGGTCTGATACGACACTATAATTTTCAGAGTTCCTTCTACCATCGTCTTCTTAATGACCAGAATACCCTTACTCGGTACACTATTCCCACTATTTCGACCCATTCGGAATTAACTGTGACCTCAAAATCTCCATTCGAGTGACTATACATAAATTTCATATCTCAACATCAATATAGTCTATAAGTGGATGTGTGTGGAGATATAATAGAGTCGCATCGATATCACTCACTATGATGTATAATAATGATCACAATTTATACCCTACTCACTTAGTACTTATATTTTGTAATATCAATGACTGCCTATCCCGATTAATATTTTGTATAAACAAATAATAATTCATTCAATTAAATTATGACACACGTGTAATTTAAAAATAATCTAATTAATTAAATTCTAAATATTCAGAAATACGGGGAGTTACATACTTCCCCGTGAACAAGGTAAACTGCTCCCCCAAAAGATAATATGTCCAAGGCAAACAAAACCACTGCCAACTCGAGGTCATGCATGGGGTAATTCCTCTCATAGGGTTTAAGCTTGTGAGATGCATAAGCTATAGTCGTATCCTCCTACTCTAGTACACCCCTCATGTCCTTGTTAGGATGCATCTATATAAACAGGGTACTCCACTCCTCCCATAGTCAATGCGAGGATATGTGATGAGGTCAATTTTTCCTTTAGATCATCGAAAGATAACTGACAGTGGTCATCCCAAACAAACGACACCCTTTGCATGTCTGGTTCATCAACGGACCTGTAATCTTTGATAAACCCCTAATGAAACAACAGTAGTACCTAGACAACCCTTGAAAACTATTAACCTCAATCGGTGTCATGGGTTAACCCCACTCCCTCATCGTTGATACCTTGAGCGGATTAACAATAATGCCTCTGTCAAGCACAATGTGGCTCAGAAAGTGCACCTCACTTAGCCAAAATCCACACTTCTCAAATTTGGCATACAACTCATGGTCTCATGGCATCTATAGAACCATACGTAGATGCTCTGCATGTTCATCCTCAGAGTGAGAGAAAAACAGAATATCGTTGATGAATACAATCACAAACTAGTCAAGAAACTCTTTGAAAACTCGATTCATATGATCCATTAACATTGTCAGGGCATTGGTGAGCCCAAACGACATCACCCTAAACTCGTACGATCCATACCGTGTCAAGAAAGAAATCTTAGGAACTTCCTCCTCTTTGACACACAACTAACGATATCTCAATCTCATATCTATAATGGAGAAGTAATCTGTTCCCCTCAGCTATTTGAATAGGTCATAGATCCGAGGTAAAGAATACTTATTACGAATTATGAACTTATTTAAATCTATATAATCAATACATAGGCGAAGTTATTTATCCCTCTTCTTTATGAACAAAACTGGCTCACCCTTATGTGACGTACTCTGTCTAATGAAACCCTACCGCAAGAGCTTCTGAATCTTCTCCATCAACTCACGCATCTCTAAAGGGGCCATGCCATAAGGTTCTCAGGCAATCTGCCTCGTACCTGACACTAAGTTAATGATGAGTTCAATTTCTCGGTTGAGCGATAGCCCAGGTATCTCTAGGAACACATCCTCGAACTCTCTCACCACTAGAATTGAATTTAAAGAGACAACCACCTCATGTCAGGGATCTTCCTCAATATAATATATGTGTGTGCTCAACCCTCCCCCGAGTAGAGGCATCGCCACTAGGAACATCTCATGCCATGGATAGATAACACGATCGTCCTCCCAAAATAATCCATCAGTGCCAGGTATCCATCTAACCAATCCATACCCAAAATAATTTCATAACCCTTCATATCTAACACTAGAAGGTTGGAAGCTAAACATAGTCCCCCCACATCAATATCTACAACTCTATAGATCGAGTGTATAAATGAACCACTACCCAAAGGTGACTCTACACAAATAATGAGACTACTTGTTGTCTCTAATAAACTGACGGCACATGCAAATCTAGTAGATATAAATGAGTGTGATGTCCCCATATCAAATAAAATCCTACCATCAAGCCCATGAATAGAAAACATGCCTTCTACTGCAGGTGGAGCCTGTGGTTTTTGCTATACGACTGAATTTTAGATGTTATAGACACGCCCGTACTGTAACTGCTCTTACTGCGTGGGGATGGTGGTGTCATTGTTATTGGGGGTAATTGCACCTGCTACCCCTATTGGTCATCCTATTATTGTGGTTCTCTGTCCTGCTATGGGAAGTCTCTCCTCTTGTGGCTCATCTGTCCACAAGTAAAATAATGTCCCATGAATTCTCTATGCATATGGCCCAGTTTAGTTTTCTCTTGTTGTTGGCCATAGTGGCCTCGGCCCTAGTGGCCTCCCCCAATGTTACCTTGGTCTTGATGAACGTAGGAAACGTGTTGCTGCTACTAAGGAACCTGCTAGCCCTGCCTGAAACCTCCCTTATGTCGATAACTCCCAGATTTAAATCTCTTGGCTGAATTCCCCTACCGAAAATCCTTCCCCATGTGTCTGCTTGACTGCTGCTATGGTGCTTCACTAGAACTATTCCCACCTGACTTGCCTGACTACCTAGCCTCATCCCTTCTCTTGTTTCCCATTAGATGGAAGCGATTATCTGGAAAATGGAGAAGTTCAACATCAACGACCTTAGTATAACCCCTAAATGTGGGGTTTCCTATCAAGTGTTGGTTCATCCTCCAAGATAGTCCATCCATAAACTTTGTTTTCTTCTTATCTTCACTGTTCACCTCATCAGCCACAAAATTTGCCAAACATGTAAACTCTTCCTCATACTCTGCTATTGAATGGTCACCCTAAACCACCTCATTAAACCTCTTTTTCATTTCTATCTCAATAGCTTACAAAAAGTACTTGCGGTCAAACCACACCCAGAACTCGACAATGGGCATAATATCCCTCTCCTTGGTAGTGGTAGTAGACTCCCACGCGTACAAGGTACTCTAATAAGTATAAAAGTGGCCAACATCTATTTTCAGATATCGATACACTCAACCATGTGAAGGTGGTGTTGAATATCCTTCTTTCACTAGTAAGCTAAGATCAATTCAGAACTACTCTAAAACTAATGTGGTTGGCCCTTTTGAAATGCCTCCGTCACAATCTACCAATTTGATGGACCCGTGTTGGCCTGGACAATCAGTGCCACTGGTTGTTGAGGTGGGTGGGCCTGAGGAAAGTTGAGTTCTATGGTAGTCATAGTAGTGTTAACTTTCTCTGCCACAATAACGTCCACCTCTACGGGCATCACTATCCCCTGTGCTGGTTGTGGTTGCGGTGCTTGTGGCTCCAACCGATCCTCTCCATCATCGGATCTCGTTGCTACCCTCATTGTCCATCCTCTCCTCGGTAGCATCTGAAATCAGATCGAATTTTATGATTTCACAGTCAATACAAATATAATATCAAAATAACATAATCTTAAATGCGTAAAAGTGAATGCAATAGTCCAAATAAAAAGGCTCTATATCAATGGATGTTACGCTGAAATCACAGTAAGCTATATAGATCCCATGGACTATAGAACCTGATGCTCTGATACCATTTGTGACACCTCGCCTATTTTAATCATAGGTGATCAGTCCTTTTATCAAAATAAACATGAATCTCATTTGGTTCATTTTTAGCACGACTATCGAAAAACTTTTTAAATTACCACCCAATGGTGTTAGCCGGTGTCAATTTGTATCTTCCATTAACGTAACAATATGCGAAAATAGAATAATATAACGTATTCACACAAATATAAGAGTCTGATTAATCACATGATAAATAGATAAATACTGAATACTGAATAAACCATCGATTCCAAAATAGATTCCAAACCATAAGTCTACATAAACAAAACCGAATCCAAATACATAGTGTGATAAATAAAATTGAATGAATGTACCAATTAAATGACTGACATGCCCAAATGAAATACTGATCATAAATCATAATCTAGGAATGAATAACTGTAGCGTCTAAACAAATCTTGCAAGCCTCCACAAGTGTTACAGCTAGGCATCCCTGGAATGAGCCTTCAAGTTTGGTGTCCATGTGGCTAGACACCTAAAATATTTTGGAAAATGGATTTGACATGGGTCAGAGCCAAAAATCTTTTAAAAACATTTAGTAACTATTTAAATTGCAGTAATAAAAATAGTTATTACATACACAGTTTAGTCCATCGTACACTCACTTGAGTTTTTCACCTCTCATTTATAGTGCACATCTAACGTCTCCTATTTTTGCTTACTAGTTATACTACCCAACCTAACTAGACACAATTATGTAACTAACCAAAATCGATTTACCGCCCCCTCCCCCCCCCCCCCCCCCCCCCCCGCCCCCGGTATCGACCATACGATACGCAACCATAAAATGAATAATTAATATTACGCAATTAATTAAGTTTCTCACCCATAAATTACTCTAAGATATACACCATCTATCTTTTCTACCATTACCCATAAGTAGAATAAAACACTTGTATATATTAATCACATTATAATATATACAAATAAAGAATCCCCCTAAATGGCCACCGCGATGCAAGCATACTCTGCTATCAAGTCTATGAACCTCTCATACCAAATCGAATGTCTCCTCGAGAAATAAATAAAAAAAATATTGGAGGTGAACATAGTTCTAATACTTTGGGATACGCACATACCTAATATACTCAAATGACCTGCAAGTCCCACTTACACACATCACAATGTGAGGCATCCTAATTTCTATGTTCTGCGGCACACATCCAAAACTTGCTAAAATTGCTAAGGTCGGATTGCCCTTTACGTGGAACCTGCCGTGATAGCAGGCATCTTAGATATGTTCACAAAAATAACAAATCACATAATAGGTATTCACACAACACACACACACACACACACACACACAGACACACACACACACACACACACACAGAGACACACACACACACACACACAGAGACACACCCAACCTATAATACGTCACATACGTAGTATTTATATCTCTAGAATACTCGACGTACTAATGATTCACACATGATATTATTTTCGTATTTTTTGAGTATCACTCACTACCCGAAGGATCCCAATTATTCCTTCACGAAATATCAGTAGTTAAATATCACTACCTTAGTGGTATTGATCTTAGGTTATAGTTTACTCTTCCCGTAACACAATCTCAATACACATCTCAATCGGTTGACTATCACTGATCCTAATCCCAATATTAGCCTCATTAATATTAAGCAATCCTTAACTATATGTCTACTAAACTTCTCTAATTCATTATATAATTACTAGACTATCACCAATGTCTCCCTTAATTTCACGAGGGACTATAACATAAAAGCCAAATCTCAATAAAAATGTGTAGCCAAATCGATTCGGTAAGGATTCTGAATCAATTCACCCACCGAATCTATTCGATCTTCTAACTAAATCAATTTGCACCTGACTGTATCATTTTCTTCATTGCTGTAAAAAGTTTTCACCATTAAAACCTTATTAAAACTCCATGAAACATCCCAAAACTCCCCTATAATACACCCAAACATAAAATATATGTGTAGGGACAATTCTAAATGTAAATAACACATCAAGACTATAAGAAATCTATCCAAGAACATATCAAAACAGAGAATTCATCAAAACTCTAGCTTCTGTATTCTTTATGCATATTCATCAATTTACCTGGATTTCATTCATGTTAATCATCCCATATTCTCTTATTTTGTGTTATTTACATACATGGATTTGTTCTATATTAATTCCTACCCCAAATCATGAATCTCACCCATCCAAATCCCAAGAACACCATTTAAATCATGAAATTAAAACCCTACACTATGTGGGTATTATAACATGCTTAATGTAATGCAAGATAAGCATTTTCCTGGATAAATCAGGTTTTATTTTCATCTAAGATGATGAGGTTAGTCTTTCCTTTCTTCGATCATAAATCTGGCAACGTTGGAGGTGTGAAATGGCCTAGGCTTCTTCTCATTTTCCTCTCATATGGCCTCCTATCTATCTCAAGTATTGTTACCCTATCCCATAACTCAAATGGGCTTATATAGCACTCTAATTTTTGGATTTCCTTCTACCCTAAGATCTTGAATGATAGAAATGACCTTACTGGTTGTCATGTTGGTCTAAAATCGCATGGGGACCCAATAAGCACACTCGGGGTACACTATTCTAACTATTTTGACCCATTTGAAATCAATTGTGACCTCAAAACATCCATCTGAGTCATTCTCTATAAATTTACTATCTCCACCTTAATATAGTCTACATGCAACCCCTAGTTGAGATATAACACAGTCACCTCGATATCACTCGCTATCATGTATAATAGTTATCACAAGTTACATACTACTCATTTAATAATCTATGTCGTAATATTAATCATTAATTCCCCTGATTAATATTTTAAGAAACATATAATATTTAATTAAATTAAATTACATCAAATGTGTAATTTAAAAATAATTGAATTAATTAAATTCTAAACTAAAATACAGGGTGTTATAGGCATTTTAAGAGTCGAAGCAACGGTTGACCATGACTCATATTATTATAATCTCATTGACAAGAGGATAATTGGTGGTAGTTATCGATGCGAGTGAGGCCAATTTGGGCTATGTACTAATGCAAAACCATTAAGTGGTTTCATGTACATCTTAGCAGTTGATGCTTCATGAAATCGATGTATCCTACACATAACTTAAAATTGGCAGTGGTTGTGTTTGCAATAAACGTTTCGTGAAACTACTTGTTTGGGGAAATATTCGAGTTGTACATTGATCATAAGAGCCTTATGTACGTATTCTACTAAAAAGATTTGAATATGAGGTAAGGTTGAGTTTCTCAATGGCTATAATTTTGAGATATTTTACCATCCAGGAAAGGAAATTTTAATGGCTAACGCACTCAATCGAAAGAATGGTGCGATGGATTCTTTGATGATTCGAGAATGTAAGTCTATAAAAGTGCTTGCATATCATGATGTTTAACCAATTCAGAAGATATTTTTTATTTGTAGTTTGATTATTTAACTAACCTTGATGATTAACATTAGATAAACGCATAGAATCGATAAATTTCTATTGACTCATCTAAATGACTTAGTAGTGGATTTACTTGATGACTATACTATAGAGTGATTGGTTGAATCTGTGGGAAATTTATGCTTTTAGGGTAGACTTTGTGTGTCAAACATTACCCCGTTAAAGGTGGATATTTTAGATGAAGAACATAGGTTCCGTTACACCATTCATCTCAGTGGGACCAAAATTTATCATTGTGTGAAGTGAAAAGGTTTGAAGAGTGATGTGGATAAGTATATTTCTTATGTCAGCAGGTAAAGACAGAATACCGGAGACCTTTTGGGATACTTTTGTCATTGGATATACCTAGGTGTAACTAATAATGTATTTACATGGATTTCATGGATGGAGACTTACCAAGTCAGCACATTTCATTATTGTGAGTGTGAATAGGACTATTGATAAGTTGACCCAATTATATATCCATGAGATTATCCATATATATGGTACGCTAGTGTCGATCGTATCAGATAGAGATCCTATATTTATGGAAGAATTTTGGAATATTTTTCAACGAGCTATGGGTACAAAGTTTTACCTTAGCACTACTTATCATCCACAAACTGATGGGAAAACTGAGTGGGTAAACCAAATTCTTGAGTACATGTTAAGTGCATGTATACTTGATTTTGGTACTAGTGGGCAGGATCACATACCATTGGTAGAGTTTTCATAAAATAATAGTTATCAATCTATAGTATGGCATCTTTCGAGGCATTATCCAGGAGGACTTATTGGTCACTAGTATGTTGGACAGTGGTAGGGGATGTACATGTTTTAGGACCAAAGATGGATTGAGTAATCAATGATAAAGTGAGTATGATTAAAGGGAGAATTAAGAATGTATAGAGTCAAAAATAGATTTATACCAATCGGAAGCACAAGGGAGTCGATTTGAATGAGGGGGGATTTGTAGTTTTAAAGGTCTCTCCAATGAGAGAGTCATAAGATTTAGCAAGAAGGGTAATATTACCGCCAGGTTTATAGGAAAATATGAAATTATTGGGAAAGTGGAAAATGGAATATAGATTACCATTGCCTCCATCACTATCATCCATTCATAGCGTGTTCCACGTATCACTATTGAGGAAACATATAAAAGACCTTGCTCAGGTTATTTCGCCTACCGAGATAGAAGTTTATCGTGACTTGACATACGTTGTCAGGACAATTAAGTTATTAGATCGAGATGTTAAACGATTGTGGAATAAGAATGTATGGTTAGTAAAAGTATAGTGGAGTGCGAATGAGAATGACGTCACATGGGAACTCGAGGATAAAATATGGGAGTCTCGTTTTGAATTATTTTTTAAATATTCTATGTCAAGAAATCTTGGGATAATATTCATTTTAGGTGTGTATAATTTAACAATGACAATTTTCACGCATGTATTTTTAGTATAAAACTGAACTGATATTTTATTTCTTTCGTTCGCCAAGTTTTATCAATGTGATTGCCCTTAAATATTTTGACGATATTATTATTATTATATCTATGTATGTGTGTGTGTGTGTGTGTACATGTGTGTGTGAATACAAGAATTTTTTTTATTTATGTTGATAAATAAAATTTTTAATGAATTCGGAAGTAGAGCTTTAATTTTATTAAACGCATCATCTTATTCTTAACATAATACTCAAGTAAATTGCATCATTTTGTGCCATAGATATATCTTATAAGTAGAAAATAATTCAATGTATAGTAATTTATTTTTGTACAACTTGACAATGATTTTTGTAAAAGAAAATTAAAAAATGAGGAGATAAAAGTGACGAATTTGAGGAGAGATACAAAGAGGAGTGTGTGTGGAAAGTGTGTAAAGGTGAGAATAAAAATTAATCATGGATGAAAAGTGTTTGGAGGGGGTGAAATAAAATAAAGAATCGTTTTTTTAATAAGAAGATAAAATAGTGTGGGTTGCATGGTAACATGTGCGAGTAGGCAAGTAATATCAAAAATTAAAAGGAATGGAAGATGATGGGTAAGTGTGTGGAAAGAAATATTATATGGAAGATTTTGAATTAGGTACACATTTTAACGGTGTAGATTGTGACACCCCGACTAATTAAATACCGGGTAGCTACTCGTTTATTGAATTAATACAAAATGTCAAGTTGGTCCAGTTAACAGCATCACTGTCGAAAACATTTTAATCATTATTAACCACTTAGTATTTAAAAAGTAAGATGTAAAATTTTAAATTAAGTCGGATTAACATACAATAAAAGAATTATGAAAGAATATCATAACCATACATCATAAAGTCTCAATAAAGTAACCAACAAATAATAATAAGTCCGGAGGAAAACTCCTCACAACAATCCCACCACTGAAATAAATAAAACATTATATCCTGAATTAATTACATGCCAACAATCTGAATAAGTGAAATATGAAATATCTCTAATGGAAATGGGTGACATGCCCTACAAATGATGAAAATTGAATAGAGTCAAGACAAAATAAGCGTATACTAGCAAGGCCCTGTAACTTCCACAAACAGCTACAGCTCGTCACATGAATGGAAATCCTATGCATGGTGTCCTTGTGGCTGGGCACCTAAAAGGTTTTTACAACAATAGATTTGAAAGAAAACTTGTCAGAGCCCGAAAGTGGAGAGTATTTTAAAAACAACAAGTGCTTTAATAACATTAAAATAAAGAATGCAAAATACATGTTAGGACGTGCTCTCACATGAAATACTCACCTCTTGACTAATTGTGCACTCCTAACCTACAGTACCCATCTAAGTGGTATATATATCTAACTAAACTGACATAAGTTCTAACCCATCTACTCGATTCACAATATGGATTCCCAATGTTATCACTCGAATAGATAGCTTTACTTAAACTCGGATTCTCAATTATTGGCATTTCCATTTACTGGAGGTTATCCCCTTATTTATCTTCTCAAGGAGTTACTATAAATTATTCTCATAATTAAACATGACAAGTCTGTTCATTTAACCGTATATCATTCACATCATAAATATACAATACAAGAACTCCAAGACTAAGCTGCAGTGCACACATACTCTGCTATCCATCCCGGTACATCACGTACATAAGGATCACGCATTTCGAATCTCTCAGGAATCGTTCTCAGATAATAACAATTACAATCAATGGAGGCGAACACAGTCACATCACATGGGTCATGCACATACCTACGCTCCCATGATCAGCAGACTTATTAACTTCCCAATAAGTCCTTCTTTGACCTATGTCCTCGAGGTACCAATCTATATCCCCCCGTAGGCACACAAAGAATGGATGGCCCTAAGCGAACGCAAACCTCCCGTGATAGCAAGTATGGTAGGTATGTCATACACATAAAATCATATACATATACTAAGCATACACACGTCTTAGTAATTACCATAATTTTATTAGTGGTACACTTTTCATTCTCATACCAACTTATAATGTTACCCAATTCACATATCCCCGGTTAATACAAATATTTAAGCCGTTATTTGTTCTCACATCGTAATAGTCACTCACGTCCTAATCCACAATTTTCATTTGGTTCAAATCACACTTCTATGTTTTACTCCTCAATATATCCCAAATATCCCAACTATATCAATTAGTCATCAAGGGAATGTTATCTCTAGAATTAAACCAGGTTACGGGACATTAGAAATCAAATCAGGCCAAAAAGGCCGATCTGTCAACTCGTTAGAAGTCTCGTTCGAACGAGCTCGTTCGAACGAGAGTTCGTTCGAATGAAAGGGGCATCTAACGAACATCCAACTCGTTAGAAGGCAAACTTTCAACTCGTTAGAAGCTTGTTTGAATGAGCTCGTTCGAACGACCTGGGTAGGCCTTCTAACGAGGTGACAGTTTCGAGCCCAGAATTCTCCTATTTCGATTTTCCCAATTTTCTTCACCTCTAATCTCATCTAAACATCATTCCAACAGTAGTTCAAGGTTTCTAATCATTCCTAAACATACTTAAGTCGTATTTTAACATATTTATGGGGTCAATTCATCCTAAACAACACCCAATTATCAAATCTCCTAATTTTCCCCCAAACCTCATGAGTATGAACCCTAGAAAATTAAAGTCATCAATATCCATAATTAAATCCGTTTTTATAACATGAAAGATGGATTTCTAACAGTATAATCACCTAAACACAATTCTACGTACAATCTTTTTATCAAAACATGAGTTTCTAATTTTAAATTTCATGGGCTCTTGTCATTCTCCCAAAACAATGCAATTATATAAATTTCTAGGCATGGAAGAAGCATTCGTAGTAAATAACATAATTAAGCCACTTGCCTTGGATTAATCTTCATAATTTGATGTTGAATGTTGAAGGTTGCTTCTCCTCCCTCTCTCTACAAATTTCTTCCAAAGATGGTGATGGTGGCTAGGGTTTCCTCTTTGGAACTTCTTCCAACTTCTCCTATAGCTCCCATAGCCCTCTAATTAGTTAAGTGCTGGTAATGGGTTAGTTGGTTCCTAAATATCCTATTTTTAATTTCGAAAATTCGTTGGTCAAAAATTCCCCAAATTCCAAGATTACCAAAATACCCTTTTAAGTTGCCGGTGTGGCCCAAAAATGCCCCGGGACCCAAACTAAACCCCCGGCTAGTGCTTTCTGACTATTTCGACCCTTCCGGACTCGTTGGAGCACTCAAAATGACCATACGGTTGTTAAAAATTAAAATTCACTTTTTAATTTAAATAATTACATTCCTGACGCGGCTGTCACACGCGTCCCAACAAAATTTCCCAAATTGCCGTGTTTCAGTCTCGCGACAATTTTAATATTTTCAATATTCATATACTGCCATATATACACATTATAATCAAATACCAACTCACATCTCATTAGTATTTTATCCAGGTTAATTATCAATTAATACACATTTAATTTAATTAATCCCATAAATAATTATCAATAAAAGTATGGGGTATTACATACTTCCCCCTAATAACAGAATTTCGTCCCGAAATTCGGAATTAGAAAGTACCAGGTAAGAACAAATCTGGATAACGTTCACGCATCTCATCTTCGCGCTCCCATTTGGACTCCTCGGCATTATGATGCCGCCACTGAACACGTACTAACGGAACTATCTTTGACCCCAGTTTCCGCTCACTTCGGTCCAAAATAGCAATCGGCCCCTCCTCGTAGGAGCTATCAGGCTGGAGATCGATGTCCTCCAAAGCAATGTGAGAATGAGCCAAATAGTCTCTAAGATATTTCCTTAGCGAGGAAATATGAAACACATCATGAATCTTGTGCTAATGCTCCGGTAACCCAAGTCTCTATGCAATAGACCCAATCCGCTCGATGATAGGAAACAGCCCCACATATCTCGGTGCCAACTTCCACTTCTTCCCAAATCTCATAATCCCCTTCATAGAAGATACTCTGAGTAAAACTTGGTCCCCCACTTGGAACTCCTTGAAGAATCTCTTCGCATCAGTGTAGCTCTTCTGTCGATCCTGAGCTACCCGAATGCGACTCCGTATCAAATCTATCCTCGCCGAAGTATCCTGAATCACTTCTGGCCCAAGTAGTTTTTTGTCCCCCACCTCCAACCAACATGCTGGGGAACGACAAGGTCTACCGTACAACGCCTCAAATGGAGCCATGCCAATGGTGAACTGGTAGGAGTTGTTGTAAGCAAACTCCACCAGTGAAAGATACTGCTCCCATCCACCCCCAAAATCAATGATGAACATACGCAACATGTCCTCCAACATTTGATTTTTATGCTCGATTTGCCCATCGGTTTGAGGATGATAAGTTGTACTCAACCGTAATTCCGTGCCCATGGCCTCCTGAAAACTCTCCCAAAACTGCGAAACAAATATCTTATCTCGGTCAGACACGATATTTAGGGGCACACTGTGAAGTCTCACTATTTATGTAATAAAGAGCTGGGCATACTGTCCCGTAGTGTAGTCTATCCTTACGGGTAGAAAATGAGCGACTTTGGTCAACCTGTCCACAATTACCCAAATGGAGTCGTGACCCCTCTGTGACGTAGGTAACCCCGTGATAAAGTCCATGGATATGCTCTCCTACATCTACATCGGGACCTCTAATGGCTGTAGAAGTCCTGTCGGTCTCTGATGATCCACTTTTACCAGCTAACAAGTGGCGCATTTAGAAACAAACACGGCAGTATCCTTCTTCATCCCGCTCCACCAATACTGTCGTCTCATGTCTTGGTACATTTTGTCCCCATCGGGATGTACCGCGAACCGTGAGCCGTGCGGCTCTGCCACCACCTCGTGTTGCAATTCCTCCCCTTTCGGAACTACCAGTCTCCCATTTAAGCGTAATCCACCGTCTGTGCTAACGGTGTAGGACTCGGGTCCCTCGGCTAGTAATTGAACTATCTGCTCCTGACAGAACGAGTCATTTGCTTGGGCCTTTACCACCTTCATGATAATCTGCGGTGTAACAGTCATCACAGACATGAACGATCGGGCCAATGCGTCCTGGTGTCCCAACTCCTTCCACTTTGCCTTCCACACCCCTGCCACCTCATCTGTTGGTCTACGGCTCAACGCGTCTGCTATCACGTTACCCTTCCCCGGGTGATATTGGATATCAAACTGATAGTCCTTCACAAATTCAAGCCACCTCCGTTGCCGCATATTCAACTCCTTCTGGTTGAATAGGTACTGTAGGGACTTGTGGTCCGTGAACAATCAAAACTTTTCCCCCAAAAGATAGTGTCTCCAAATCCGAAGGGCATATACAACTACCGCTAACTCCAAATCATGGGTGGGGTAATTCTTCTCGTGAGGCTTAAGCTTACGGGAAACATAAGCTATGGCCTGACTCTCCTGCTGCAATACACCTCCAAGTCCTTGCAAGGACGCATCGGTGTAAACTAGATACTCAACTCCCGATCTCGGCAGTGCTAACACAGGTGCTGAGGTCAACTTATCCTTTAACTCATCGAATGCCAACTGACAGGCATCACTCTAGATGAATGGCACACCCTTACGAGTCAGATGTGTCAAAGAACCCGCTATCTTGGGGAAACCCCGAATAAACCTCCGGTAGTATCCTACTAGGCCCAAGAAACTATGGACCTCAGTCGGTGTCGTGGGCTGTCCCCACTCCCTCACCGCGGATACCTTCCCTGGATCAACAGATATCCCCCGGTCAGAAATAATATGCCCCAAAAACTGAACCTCCTTCAGCCAAAACCCGCATTTCTCATATTTTGCATACAGCTCGTTCTGAAGTAGAGTCGGCAAAACCTGCCTCAAATTCTCGGCGTGCTCTTCCTCTGTCTGGGAGTAGACCAGAATGTCATCAATGAAGACAATGACGAATTGATCTAGGAACTCTCTGAACACCCTATTCATCAAGTCCATAAACACGGCTGGCGCATTGGTCAAACCAAAAGGCATAACCCGAAACTCGTAGGAACCATGTCTCGTTAAGAAAGAAATCTTCGAGATGTCCTCTTCCCTGATACGCAACTGATGGTATCCTGATCGCAAATCAATCTTTGAGAATAAAGAAGCTCCTCTCAGCTGGTCGAATAAGTCATCGATTTGGGGCAACGGATACTTATTCCGTATCGTGACCTTATTCAACTCCCGATAATCCACACACAACCTTAACGATCCATCCCTCTTCTTAAGGAATAACATAGGGGCACCCCATGGCGAAGTACTCCTCCGAATAAACCCCTGACCCAATAACTGCTCAATCTGATCCCGTAATTCTCTCATCTCAGCTAGAGCCATACGGTAAGGTGCGCAAGCAATAGGCCGAGTGCCCGGTGTCAAGTTGATCACAAAATCTATCTCTCTACTCGGAGGTAATCCAGGTATATCCTGAAATACATCGGCAAACTCTCTAACAACCGGAATCGAATCAAGTGGTATCACCACTTCCTCAGAGGTCTCCTCCTCTATATAGTACAAGTGGGTGGACGATCCTACCTCAGGACGAGGCATCGCCACTAAAAACATCTCCTGCCCGGGAATGGCAAAGATAATACTCCTACTAAAATAGTGAATCATGGCTTGGTACGCAACTAGCCAATCCATACTAATAATGGCATCATACTCGGTCATCTCTAATACTAACATATCCACGGGTAAAGTAAACCTCCCGATCTCTATACTCACGCCTCTACATATAAGGGAAATCACGGAACCCCTACTCAATGGCGAATCTACACAAGTAACCGTACTCTCGGCGGAGTCTAACAACCCAATGGTGCGTGCAAATCTCATAGCAATAAAATAATGTGTAGCCCCCGTGTCAAATAAAATACGCCCCATAGTCCCCTGGATAGAGAACATACCCTCAATGGCTGGTGGATCCTGCGGGGCTGCGGCATGCTGGAGTTGATACACTCTCCCATACTGAAGCTTTCCCTGCTGAACTGAAACTGCTGGAATGGGTGGTAATGCTGCCATCTGTGGTGGTGCCAGGAGGACAGTGGGAAAAATGGGTCTCTGCGGCTCCTGTCGATCACCCTATTGCTGCTGCTGCGGGGCCTTACCCCTATCCAGACAATCCTGGCATTTATGGCCAGTCTTGCCACAAACGTAACACTTCCCCAGGAAGTTCCCCCTCTCTGTCCCTGCTGCCCTCAGCCCTGGTGGCCGTTTCCATTCTTCCCCTGGCCATGCTGGCCATGCTGAAACTGCTGTTGACCATTTTGCCCCTGCGGACCTGATGGCCGTTCGGACCCTGATGGCCTGCCTAAAACCTCCCTGTCCGTGCCTGAAATTCCCCGATCTGAACCTCTTATGATCCCCATGCTGGGAACCCTGGTCACCCTGCCTCTGCCCTTGAGTAGATTGTGTCCCACTGGCACTATTTCCTCTAGTCTTGCCCTGATGGCTAGACTCTCCTGATCTCTAGCTCTCAGCCATGTGAAACCGGTGATCCTGCCAGTGTAATAGTGCAGCGTTAACCACGTTAGAATAAGTGGCCAACGAGAGGTTACCCAATAAATGCTGATGGATCCTCCATGTCAATCCATCTGTAAACTTTTGGATCTTCTTCTCCTCTGTCGGTATTTCATCTGGAACAATATTCAGAAGATTAGTGAATTCGGCCTCATACTCGGACACAGTCCTTCCCTCCTGTCTGAGATTCATTAACTTTCTCCTCATTTCCGTGTGAACGGCTGACGAAAAATACTTGCGGCCAAACTGCACCCAAAACTCCTGTATCGTGAGAGTATCTCTCTCATCCCCGGTGGTAATAGACTCCCACCACTGCAGTGCAGATCCCACTAGCTTGAAAGTAGCTAGTACCTGCTTCTGAACATCGGTGCAGTCATACATCCTCAAGTGCCTCTGAATGTCTTTCCTCCACTAGCCTGAAACCACAACATCGGAGCTACCTGCGAACTCCGGCGGGTGCGCTTTCTGAAAAGCATCACGTATACGTTCCCAAGCAGACGAGAATGCATGTGCCTGAACTGGCGCGGCTACTGACGCCTGGGGTCGTGCCTGCTGTACAACTGCTAGAGCGGCATTTACCGCTTGGGCTACAATGGCTGTAACCTCAGCGGCATTCATGGTGCCCTGTACTGGTGCTGGCTGTGGCTCTGGCTGTGCATCCCTAGGAACTCACTGCGCACGTCGTGGAGGCATCTGAAATGAGAGTAAAGTCTTATAAGCTTGCAGTTATTATCTCAAAATAGCTGAAGAGCGGAGCATACTCAAAAGAATACAACAGTCCTAAAATATAGGGCTCTACATCAAAGAAAGCTCAGCGGAAAGATAATAAGCCGTACAGATCCTAAAGGACACTAGAACCTGATGCTCTGATACCACCCGTGACACCCCGACTAATGAAATACCGGGTAGCTACAAAATATCAAGTTGGTCCAGTTAATAGCATCACTGTCGAAAACATTTTAATCATTACTAACCACCTAGTATTTAAAAAGTAAGATGTCAAATTTTAAATTAAGTCGGATTAACATACAATAAAAGAATTATGAAACAATATCATAACCATACACCATAAAGTCACAATAAAGTAACCAACAAATAATAATAAGTCCGAAGGAAAACTCCTCACAACAATCCCACCACTGAAATAAATAAAACAGTATATCCTGAATTAATTACATGCCAACAATCTGAATAAGTGAAATATGAAATATCTCTAATAGAAATGGGCGACATGACCTACAAATGATGAAAACTGAATAGAGTCAAGACAAAAGAAGCGTCTACTAGCAAGGCCCTATAACTTCCACAAACAGCTACAACTCGTCACATGAATGGAAATCATATGCATGGTGTCCTTGTGGCTGGGCACCTAAAAGGTTTTTACAAAAATAGATTTGAAAGAAAACGGGTCAGAGCCCGAAAGTGGAGAGCATTTAAAAACAGCAAGTGCTTTAATAACATTAAAACAAAGAATGCAAAATACATGTTAGGACGTGCTCTCACATGAAATACTCACCTCTCGACTAATTGTGCACTCCTAACGTACAGTACCCATCTAAGTGGTATATATATCTAACTAAACCGACATAAGTTCTAACCCATCTACTCGATTCACAATATGAATTCCCAATGTTATCACTTGAATAGATAGCTTTACTTAAACTCGGATTCTCAATTATTAGCATTTCCATTTACTGGAGGTTATCCCCTTATTTATCTTCTCAAGGAGTTACTATAAATTATTCTCATAATTAAACATGACAAGTCTGTTCATTTAACCGCATATCATTAACATCATAAATATACAATACAAGCACCCCGAGACTAACCTTTACTGAACACATACTCAGCTATCCATCCCGGTACATCACGTACATAAGGATCACGCATTCTGAATCTCTCAGGAATCGTTCTCAGATAACAACAATTACAATCAATGGAGGCAAACACAGTCACATCACACGGGTCACGCACATACCTACGCTCCCATGATCAGCAGACTTATTAACTTCCCAATAAGTCCTTCTTTGACCTATGTCCTCGAGGTACCAATATATATCCCCCCGTAGGCACACAAAGAATAGATGGCCCTAAGCGAACGCAAACCTCCCGTGATAGCAACTATGGTAGGTATGTCATACACATAAAATCATATACATATACTAAGCATACACACGTCTTAGTAATTACCATAATTTTATTAGTGGTACACTTTTCATTCTCATACCAGCTTATAATGTTACCCAATTCACATATCCCCGGTTAATACAAATATTTAAGCCGTCACTTGTTCTCACATCGTAATAGTCACTCACGTCCTAATCCACAATTTTCATTTGGTTCAAATCACACTTCTATGTTTTACTCCTCAATATATCCAAAATATCCCAACTATATTAATTAGTCATCAAGGGAATGTTATCTCTGCAATTAAACCAGGTTACGGGACATTAGAAATCAAATCAGGCCAAAAAGGCCAATCTGTCAACTCGTTAGAAGTCTCGTTCAAACGAGGTTGTTTGAACGAGAGTTCGTTCGAATGAAAGGGGCATCTAATGAACATCCAACTCGTTAGAAGGCAAACTGCCAACTTGTTAGAAGCTCGTTCGAACGAGCTCATTCGAACGACCTGGGCAGGCCTTCTAACGAGGTGACAGTTTCGAGCCCAGAATTCTCCTATTTCGCTTTTCCCAATTTTCTTCACCTCTAATCTCATCTAAACATCATTCCAACAGTAGTTCAAGGTTTCTAATCATCCCTAAACGTACTTAAGTCGTATTTTAACATATTTATGGGGTCAATTCATCCTAAACAACACCCAATTATCAAATCTCCTAATTTTCCCCCAAACCTCATGAGTATGAGCCCTAAAAAATTAAAGTCATCAATATCCATAATTAAATCCGTTTTTGTAACATGAAAGATGCATTTCTAACAGTATAATCACCCAAACACAATTCTACGTACAATCTCTTTATCAAAACATGAGTTTCTAATTTTAAATTTCATGGGTTTTTGTCATTCTCCCAAAACAATGGAATTATATAAATTTCTACGCATGGAAGAAGCATTCGTTGTAAATAACGTAATTAAACCACTTGCCTTGGATTAATCTTTAGAATTTGATGTTGAAGGTTGAAGGTTGCTTCTCCTCCCTCTCTCTACAAATTTCTTCCAAAGATGGTGATGGTGGCTAGGGTTTCCTCTTTGGAACTTCTTCTAACTTCTCCTATACCTCCCGTAGCCCTCTAATTAGTTAAGTGCTGGTAATGGGTTAGTGAGTTCCTAAATACCCTATTTTTAATTCCCAAAATTTGTTGGTCAAAATTCCCCAAATTCCAAGATTACCAAAATACCCTTTTAAGTTACCGGTGTGGCCCAAAAATGCCCCGGGACCCAAACTAAACTCCCGACTAGTGTTTTCTGACTATTTCGACCCTTCCGGACTCGTTGACTCACTCAAAATGACTATACGGTTGATAAAAATAAAATTCAATTTTTAATTTAAATAATTACATTCCTTACGCGACTGTCACGCGCGTCCTAACAAAATTTCCCAAATTGCCGTATTTCAGTCTCGCGACAATTTTAATATTTTCAATATTCATATACTGCCATATATAGACATTATAATCAAATACCAACTCACATCTCGTTAGTATTTTATCTGGGTTAATTCGCAATTAATACACATTTAATTTAATTAATCCCATAAATAATTATCAATAAAAGTACGGGGTATTACATAGATGAATGTCACATCCTTACAAATTTTAATGGTGGAGATCAAATCTCTTTCTTTTTTATAAACCTACCTATTAATTATTTGGCTTCCCCCTCTTTTTTACTTATGAAACTTACACTTCAATTCAAAATTGGGTATTTTGGTAACACTCACTCGCTTTGGACACTGGCACAACCCCGCCTCTCTCCCTTCGGCCTCTTTTCCCAAAAACCCACGTCCTCTCAATCACCTATTAGGTTTTAAATGTTTTGGTTCCTAAGCTCACATTATTCTCTCCCCTAATTTTTTTGAGATATCAGGTACTCTCTCTCTCTGAATCAAATTTATTTCATTTTTATTAGATCTCTCACATTATAGTGTTTTGGGGTTTGAAATTTTAGGTTTCATATTTAAGTTATGCATCTCGGCTGTCAACCTACTTTGGAGTTTTTTTTTTTAATATTGGGGTTTACTTTTGTATTTATTTTGCTACTAATTTTATATTTATGGAAGCATGCAGGTATAAATGGCTTAGGATTCTATGAGGTATTGTGGTACATTCTCTTTAACTTTAATTTTTTCACTTTCAACACAACTTTATTATTATAGACTCTTAAACCCTAAAGATTTCATCAGTATTTCTAATTGAATGTTTCTTTCTCCGTTTTTCTGTTTCTTTTTGTAGGTTTTGGATTTCATACAAAAATGCAAACATGACAATTTTTGTGTTGCTTTTAAGGTCATTTGCAGTACTCCTGCAATTAAACGTTGGGAAGCCAATGATGACTAGTTTTATTTTTAGTCTACAACTTCATAGGACAAAATGAATTGTATTGATACGGGTGATAGCAACAATTAACTATTTCTTAACCATGTATAAAGTGATAGCAACAATTCAAGTGTAAGAGAGAGGAATGGTGTAATGAATTATCCATACTATAAGTTTGTTCAGATTGTCAAATTTGAGAAATTGATAACTTTCAATCCGATTGAGGTGAGGGATCTTCCTTTCTAATTTTATTTATGGAGTATTTACATTTTATGGTCCTTGTGGCGAGTTTTTACCTTTTAATTATGGTATGTAGATAAGGACTAGTTTTCCTTCTGGTAAAAGTGTAAGATATTATAAAAAATAGTAAGAAAAGCTTTAATCTCGAAAAGTGTATTTACATTGGGTCAAAAGTGTATTCGCACCTCTGTATTTACTCCTACTTACACGTGTAATTTTTTATAGCCCCATTACGGTCATGAATGAGGTTGTTTGGGTTAAGTTAGAGTGGGGGTGATTGGTAATTTTATTTACAATGTAAGTTCTAGAGATAATTGGTGCATTGATGGCACGTATGAGTAAATTTTCAAAGGATATAAAGTCTATTTTTGATGCTTTTTAGATGTTTGAGAAAAGGCCCATATGGTTGATTTCCTTTTTTTCCTGACTTCCCTTATTTCTATTTGTTTTGATTATGTGTTTTTAGAAGTCTACGTCAGCTAATTAGTTTATTCTTAATATTCAATCACCTGTATTTTATATTGGCTTTAGGTTTTCACATCATGTTTCTTTATTTCAGATTTTGGGTTACTTTCTGTGAGCATTGATTATGTTCTATGTTTGAAATGATGTTATACCCCACTCTATCCTTTTTGTTTGTAAGAAACTCCACTTAAAGTACTTACGTTATTTTTTCTTCTAATAATTTGAATTCTAGGTGTTTGTCGAAAGGACTGAGTGATTCTTATTGGCAAAATAACATGAGTACCTTAAGAAGAAAATAGAGATGGTGAAGCAGTTCTCTCAGGTGCATAGAAATCAGGATCACCCTCTATCATTAATCTCATTAACCTCTAATCGATGTAAACCTCAAATCTGTTAAAAGACGTGTGATATATAAAGGCCTCGAGAAAATAAGTTTATGAGCCTCAAGCTTACGAGCTTCTGATTTACGAGCCTCAACGTAAAGACCTTTTTATTTTATCTATTTTAGTAATTTGATGCATTAGGTCTTATGTTATCTCAATAACCTAATAAAAAATTGGACTGATATTTTTATCTCTTATACATAAATGGTAATATAAGATAAGGATGATATAGATACTTCTTAGTTTGTTTTTGTTTCTAAAGTATGTTAACGAGGGACATGGGACATTGAATTCTAATGAAGTGCATATTTTTGTCTCTAATAATTTCTACAAACAATTTTGTTTATAAGAGCTCACACAGCCGATAGATTCTCGTGAACATCTAAGATTTCATAATATGGTTTCTATGTTACCACCCATGGCTTCCTCTACCTCTGTTTATAATCTTACAATCTCTGGCTTCGACTCCGAATAGAAATGTCACTACTCGTGGTTGCCTCTGCCTCTGTGGCCTTATTAACTTTCCCACCTTATATGTATATATTTTATTTTCCCCGTTTTAATGTTTAATGTCCTCGAGTGATATAAGATGGGAATTTTAGAATTGTTTATGCTTATTTACTATAACCTCATACACTTATTAAGGGCAGTATTTTTTGTTTCTCATTACTACAACACTTTAGAATGAATTATGCACTTAAGGATCCTATTATTTTATTTTTATTAATTCTAATAATTCTCTTTTTTAATTAATAAATCATCAGTGCTTCTTTTTGTATGATTTTTTAGTTTAACATTTTTATTGGACTATTGAATTTTTATAACAAGTTATATTGTTTGTGGTGAGGAGGGGGATGCTTTTAACAGGACATATTGATGGGGCTTAATTGATTTGAGGCTTGTGTATCAGTTAATCATGAAAATTGATTTGAGGTATGATTTTTTTACCTTTCAAGTGTCTCGAACACAAGGTTATCGCTGGCATGACACAAAGTTATCTTTACTTCCTTTTTCATGTATTAAAACTCGCTATTTCTTTCTTTTTTTTGTTTTATTTTAAGAGATTAGTTGTTGAATGAAGTACATAATAATTTGTCTATTAATGTTTATGGACATTAAGTTAGGATAGGGAGGGTGGGCCGGCTAGGTTCACTGATGATGGAGCTTGGTTTTAGGTATATGATTTTTGAGTTTGTTGATTCTAACTAGGATATCAGGTGGTTTGATAACGAAATAGTAGGGTCAGTTAGATTGGTGTCAAATATAATCTTTGACATCCTATATAATCTTTAAAATGTCCTATTGGTTTTGTAAAACATGGCATATGCATATTATGTATCTTAGACACGTCGTATGGGTTTTGTTGAAAATGACCTTAGAGTATAGTCATTGATGTCATCGGCACGATACGTCTTGTTAACACAATTCATAACCAATGAAAACTAAAAAAAAATAGATTGTTGTGTGGATCTCGACATGTGCATGTTCCTATTTTAATAACCTTGCATTTGGGATGTTGTTGTTTATAACCGGACACGCCATGTTCATGGTTTTTGTCGAATCCTCATAACATTGTTGAATGTGTAAGTGGATTAGACACGTCTTGTTCATGGTTTTCACAAACGATTTCTATCGGGTTTTCATTAGAAAGAACCTCCATGTAACCGGAAAGGTCACAAATCAAGTTCATGGTAATATGACTGTTGACACAAAAATTAGTCAGCATACGTGGACCAATTATATAAAGACACGTATCATCTAACATGGCACAAGTTTAGTGTACCGAGCTACTCAACATATCGAGCTACTCAGCGTACCTATCAACTTGTTAGGAAGATCAAACAACAAAGAGTGATTCAATGAGTATTCCTTACCATCTACAGATGTATATGCCTATTCAATATCGGCATATTGTATATTCACACTGACAGCCCAAGGGCTATAAATACATTCTAATACCCTCATGGCAGGGTAAGCTATCATAAACAATTTTAAGTGAGATCAAGGCAAGACACCCAGTAATATAAGATAGTGGACGTAGGACATTTCACTAAGGCTGAACCACTTTAAAAATCTCTCCTCTTATTTATTTACTCATATTTATCTATGATTAATTAATTACATCAAATCTAGTTTTTTACATCAACAGATTGACGCCGTTTGTGGGAACGACTATACGTAGCATTTTTCACTAAAAAATTATCATAAATGGATGAAATCCCAGAATCTAGTAATAGGAATAATGAATGGAATCTTCCTAACCCTTCTATCCCCCCAAATGCAAACGATATCACCGGAATATTGGCAAGTTTCACTACAAGAATTTGCACCATTAGCAACAATATTTAGCAACACAAGATATTTTTGTTGCCAAAGATACCCTTTTGGCAACAAAATCTGAATTATGTTGCCAAAAGACTATTTTACATTGTACTTTTGGCAACATAAATTAAATTTTTTTCCCAAAAGTTAAAATTTTAAGCAGGAAGCTAGCAAAATAAAAGAGAGAATTTTTTTAGCTTTTAGCATCATATTTTTTTGTTGCCAAACATGACTTAACTTTTGGCAACATAGGAGTGGGTTGAGAAAAATCTCATACTTTTGGCAACAAAGAAAATTATGATGCCAAAAATATTTTATTTATTTGTTACTTATTTTTGTTGGGCATTAAGTTAACTAAAAGACTAAAAAAAAACTCTCCCTCACCTCCGATCACCGAAATCAAACCCTAACCTCCACTCTTCCTCTCCTCCGTCCCGCTCTCCCTCTCCTCTGTCCTGCTCTTCCCCTCGTCCACCACCTCTGCTATCCCTCCGTCCTACTCTTCCCTTCGTTCAATCCTCCACTCTAGCTCCGGCACACGGGAATGCTCGTTCAATCCTCGTCCACCACCTCTGTTATCCCAAGATTTTAACCATCAATGCTTCTTTAAAACATTTATCACAAATATATTTTAACCATCAATGCTCATAGGTTTTCGATTGTTCACTTCTTTTCAGGTACATCATTCATTTGACAATCCTTACTCTATACCTCATTTGTTTATTTGTAAATATATTATATTTTATTATATTAGTTTTATAGTAAAAATTAGTGTTTATGCTGATTTAGTTTTGATGAGAATGATTGATTTAGGTCATATACTTGTTTCATTCTTCACTTTACATATTTGGGTCTTCTGGAAGAGTTGGTTATGGACATGAATTTGTTTACAAATCTGATGATGGATTTAAATGGGCTATCTTGACTTTGATTGATAAATATTATTGTGATTCCTATTTTATAGCTATTGTAAATTTATTTTTGTTTGCTGAAAAACAATCAAATCACTGGAATATACAATTTGTACTGCAATTTGTACACCGAGACAACAATTTCCGTTTAGGAAAATAATAAGGCCCAGTTTGGTTGCGCAAATTATTTGATTATGTAAATTGGTTCATTGTTAATTAGTGAATCATAAATGAGTGAATTCAAAATGAGTTAAATCCAATTTTACACAATGTTTGGTAATTTGAAATTGATGTTAAGGTTCCATGAAAAAAAGATAAAAAAACTCAAGAGAGAGAGGGAGAGGGAAAGAGAGGGGGAAAGGGAGAGGGGACATGCACTTTATATGACTCCTATTTCTAATGGATTCATTTCACCTTTTTTGTGAAATGGTCCAATTTTAGATTTTGCACAATAGTTAAAATTGGACAATTAATGAATCATTTCATTAATGAAACCAAACACAATTAATGGATAAATTTGTTAATGGATCAATTTACAATTTTGGGACAACCAAACTGGAACTAAATCAACAAGAAATCTAAATCATGGTATTACAAGGGATGCTATTATCATCTTGAAGTCAAATGATCAATTTAAACCAAAATCATTATAACTAATATCAACCTAGCGTATAGAACTCCGACAAGCAATGGGTGCGCCTCCTTTTACATGATAAAAATTCAGCAAAAGAAAAATAAACCTAAAAATAAAATATCTTCAACCAGGCACGTCCAATGTAGAAATAAATTTTATAGCTTAAAATGTTTACGTGAAATGTTTCTTAGATGAATTGTGATGGCACGGAGATAAAATGAATTTAACTATCAGATAAAACATATTGATGGTATTACAAGGGATGCTATTACATTGTTTATTGAAGGTAATTAAGTTTCTAATTATTATTATTATGTTTATTGATATATTTTTTTTGAGATTGGGGTTTGAATCTGTACTTCCATTCATTGATGATTGAGATTATTTATTTTGGTGTTCTCTATTCCATTATATGTGTAGTTGCTTAAATTTATTTGATTTGTTTTGTTTTTAGTATTTGAAAATAGATTGCAGTTAATTAAGCTTTGATTTTGGTGGGTTTTTGACTAGAGCTAATTTATGGATCGGATATGGGATATATAGGTCTTAGTTTGCAGATTGAATATACTTTAAACAGTGTTCTTTATTCGTTTTGTGTGTAATGAAATCTATTAATTTTTTTTTGTCAATTTATATATATAATATACACACATAGCCGATCAAGTGCGGACCCAAATAACGGGTTTACTAACGGACCACCTCAAAACGACTTAGTTTTGGTGTGAAAATGAGGGTGAGATTACAAGTAAATCCCTCACTTCACCTCAAAACTACGTCGTTTGAGGTAGTGCGTTAGTATCCGTTATAATATTCAGTTATAACTTAAAAGCGTGAAAGCTTTAGACCTGCTTCTGGTTGACCTCTCCGGCTCCATCTCCATTTTTCCTCTCTCCGGCTCCAACTTGATGGTAACTTGTTAACTCATCCATCATTTTCTTTAATTTGACATAATTCGTTTGAAATTTGAATGATGTTTAGATTTATGTTTCCATTAGAGAATTTTTTAAACTTATAATTTATGTTATTTCCCTTTTTTCGGTTTATAATATTCAAATCAATGTTTAGAAGATATGTGCATTTCTCTTTAATTATAGTTTTAACAGTATTTTTGCAAGGTGTTAGTTGTGGTCTAAGAATTTAAAAGTAAAGTATAAATACTATTATCTGATTGGTGGTTTTAATGTGGTGAGCAACATAACTTTTAAAATATCAATTAAAAGTAGGGTAAATTATACATAGTAATAAACCTCTCAAGTTACACATAGTGCGCATAGATACTAGCCATCTAGTTCTTATCCGTACGCATTCAATAGCCATTAGACCCGTTCAAGAGTCATTACCCCTGTAATGAGATCTCTCGAATTGTCCCGTTTGGACAGTTTGGGACTGCATAGATTCTGTATAATAATGTACTTAGTGGTGTAGACTTGTTACTTTTGGGGGAACTTCTGTTGCCGTCTCTTAATGTTCTCTAGGTACATACTAGATTGATGCAGTGTTGAGTGTTAATTAAATTGATAAATCGACATCAATTGAAATAACGCGAACACTTGCGAATCTACGTCGTGTACTTGGAGAACTATGGGGATATGATGCCGAAATTTCCTTAGATTGAAACAATGTGGATGAGCTGCTAAGTGTGTTATAGAAATATGCGGTCTTGAATGGGATAGGACCACTCATCTTTTAGAGGAGATGGAGGAGATACAATTATATTGTTTTATACGAGATGCACAAGGAAATAAATTTTAACTTCTAAGTAAAAGTTAATTCATCATTTGTTGTTTATGTACTCTCTCAATTAGCGAATATGTGGGGGGTCAATAAGAGTTTAAATTATATTGCTTTGTATGAAATATACGAGGAAAAAAGGTAACTTTTAAGTAAAATTTAATTCATCTATTGTTGTTTATGTAATCTCTCAATAAAAAGATATGGAAGAAGTGGACAAGAGTTGGATGACACTTAAGAATAGAGTAGGTGAGCGGTATTGTGAAGGCGCTAAGTCTTTTGCGGATAGAGCAATGGCTAAAGTGAGCCAAAATGGTACAATTCAATGCCCGTGTAATAATTTTTGTAATCATTATTGGCACATTGACCATGTTGTGATTTATCATTTAGTACGACATGGTATAATGGAAAGTTATGAGATCTGGGTTCATCTCGGGTAATCTATTTTGCAACACCAAATCGATGAATCTGAAGATGACACGAATGTTGAAATTGGTGATAATGAAGACGAGGATGACGATTTCCCCGAATTAGTAGAAGACTATTGTAGGGGGACTTATACGAGGAGTGATTCAGGGTATTTTGGGACAGACGAAGCGTATGATAACACCAAAATGAAAGATGTGAAAAATATCAAAAAAATACTAAAGGTTGCCAAACGTGAGGTGCACCCGGGTTGCAAAACATATACGCTATTTAAATTTGTGATTACAATGTTTCATTTGAAGTCTGTGTGTAAATGGAGTAATAAGTCATTTGACATGTTGATGGAGGTATTAGTGGATCTTCTACCTGCAGGGAATTTGGTTCCGAAATCGATTTATGAAGCCAAAAAGCTACTACGTGAATTAGGCTTGGGATATAAGACAATCCATGCATGCCAACATGATTGTGCTCTCTTTTGGAAGGAAAAAGCATCTCTTGATAATTGTCCGATATGTGGGGAGTCTAGATACAAGCCCAATTTTGGCAATGGTAAGAAGATCCCTCAAAAGGTACTATGCTACTTTCCATTGACACCTAGGTTGCAAAGATTGTTTATGTCAAGGAAGACGGCCACAGGCATGAGATGGCACAGTGATAAGCATGTGGATGATGGGATATTGAGGCATCCAGCTGATAGTGAGGAGTGGAAGGACTTTGATCGATGTTATCCTGATTTTGCTAAGGATCCCCGTAATGTGAGGCTAGGCCTTGCCACCGATGGGTTCAACCCTTTTGGGAACATGATCACCTCTTATAGTATGTGGTTTATGGTAATGATGCCATATAACATGGAACCCTGGAATTGCATGAAGGATCCATTTTTCATGATGACTTTACTTATTCCTGGGCCTAATGCCCCCGGTAAAGAAATTGATGTTTACATGCGACCATTGATTGATGAGTTAAACGAGTTGTGGGAAAATGGCGTACTCACTTATGATTCCTCTACTCAACAAACATTTCGGATGCATGCAGCTATAATGTGAACAATGGTAACTTATCTGGGAGGAGTACGAAAGGTTATCTTGCTTGTCCCCCATGTAATGAGGATGCATTATCTCAATGCCTCCGAAGTAAGATTGGATACTTGGGCCATCGACGTTACTTTCCCGAGGACCATACTTTGCGAAGGAGTAAGGCATTTAACGGTATGTCTAAGAATCAAACTCGATCCTTGGAGTTACCAGTGGAAGAAGTACTAAATCAATTGAATTGCTTGTAAAATGCCAAGTTTGGAAAGCATCTGAGCAACAAGAAAAGGCCTCGTGACCCAACAGAATTGAACTGGACAAAGAAAGGCATTTTATACGAGCTCCCGTATTGGAAAACACTAAAGCTTCATCACAACCTTGATGTGATGCACATTGAGAAAAATATATGTGACAATTTACTTGGAACAATATTGAACATGGATGGGAAGAACAAGGACACAGAAAAAGCACGCCTTGATCTAGAAGATATGGGCATAAAGGCGGAATTGCACTTACAAAAGCGTCCTGATGGGTCTTATGTCAAGCCTCCCCCAATATATACATTAACCCCAAAGGAGAAGGAGTTTTTTTATGATTTTTTGAAATCAGTTAAGTATCCAGATGGCTATGCTGCAAACATCTCAAGTTGTGTGACTACAAAGGCTAGAAAATTATTGGGCCTTAAAAACCATGATTATCATGTCTTGTTACAACGAATTCTTGCCATTGGGATGCATGGATACCGATCCCAATAATGGGAATTCCGGTTTGACTATACAATGTAGATTTGCAAATAATTACATAGGTATAAAAACATCCCATCAATGGGTGCACATTAGTTTAAACATCCCATACATTATATACATATATACATGTATTACATTTATACATATATACTGGTCGTATATACATATATATATATATATGTATACAAGTGTATATATGTATATATATGTTATATATACATATTTATCTCAGTATGTATATATATATCTGAGTATGTATATATATACATACTATACTCAGCATATATACTAACAGTATACACCTGTTAGTATATATACTCAGTATATATATATATATATATATATATATATATATATATATATATATATATACTCATAATAGTATGTATATACAGTATGTATGTATATATATATATATATACTAATAGGTCACCTGTTAGTATATGTATATATACATACATACATAATAGTATGATAGTGTGTGTATATATATATATATATACACACTAGGGTATGCTTGTGCCTGAAGGCACGCTGATAATCGCAAATCGGTAAAAAATTTCAAAGTACTGAATCGCGAAAATAAAAAAATGTCGTTCCCCAACAAAACAAAGTATAATTTCAAAAAAATTGATCATAATTTCAAAAGTCGTGCATGTTCCTGAAGGAACGACGACAAATCTCCCAAGTATGAATCAGGTGGTCAAGTCATAAAAGTTTTGTAATATAGTCTAATTTTCAAAAATATCAATTGTGGTTAATTTTTCAAAAGGGCGAATATTTTTTAAAAATTATTTAATCGATGCTAATTTTTAAAAGTGTACATCGTTGATAGGACTATACATCTTATTTAGTTCGAAATAGATAAACAATTTTTTAAATAACCTATGATATGGACCTATTAGAAAAACCTTAGTCTGTTTTCCATATCGTAAGAAGCTTCTGGAAATTAATTAACAAAAAAGAAAGTTGTTATGGACCTATTTGCAACAACATTCAAAGGATTCAAATCATGCTATACATAAAAAAAATTACGTCATTGTTCAAAATGATGAGAGAATTGTTACATACTTATCGCAGTTCAGAGGACAAAAATTATTCAAATATGCAAAATGAAATGATTAGAAAATCAAGGGCATTCAAGACCATAGATGATCTCCCATTATAGATAGACTGCAAGATCATTCTCAGCAATCGCATTCTCGATCTCGTCTGACACATCAGAAGGAACATGACGGTTGGCAGTATCTCCCTCCTGATCATTTTCATTCTTAGCCTCTGCCTCAGCTACCTCACCCACCTTCTTGGCTGCCACCATAGCCTCAATAGCAGTAGTGTGACCCTCTGCCTCAGCATGAAGTTGGTTTAAAGCATACATGCTCTTAGGGTCTCCCAAGTCGAACGACTTCAAAACTCAACCAAGCTGTGGGTCGGTCGATGCCAAGTCGCCATGTTGAGCACTCGGTGACATGAGACTTTGGCATTATCCTTGGAACTACATACTCGAACAATAACATGCTGAATGGACACACACATTAGCTAAATTTGTCGATTTGCACTTTTTTCTTTAGAGCCCTTTGACCATGGTAGATAAATGAATATACTATTCTCTCTACTGTCAATATACCTGAAGAAAAAGGCAAGGAACTTTCTTACTTAATAGAGGTTAACACAAAGTAATGTCAAGCACAAACAGTTTGATGATAAATGAAATTAAAAGTTGTGTTGTTGACAAATGTAGTACCTATATCATGAACTCTCCTTTAGGTCATTGCTCCACTTACCTTCTCTTATGACACAAATACAGGCATCTTAAAGTGATACATGTTTACTCATTAATGTCTTCAAATCTTATGACATCAGCAGTAGTATAGGTATTGTAGCAGCAGAACAGGTATCGCAGGAGCAGTGCACCGGTCACTCCAAGTTGGATACTGCACCTCTTACTTCTTCATTGTACCTATATTCATATATCGTTTCTACACCTTGTAAACAACACTATACATTATTATTTTAACAAAAGAACAACGCATAAACATATTAATGAAAAAAGAGTACCAAATTAATAGTATAAATAAATGTACCTCATTTGCCACAACTAATTTATGATGGTGTCAGTGGTTGAGCATCTAATGTTTTGGCAGCTTGTACACGTGGTGTTACAACATACAATTTGAAATTGCATCAGATTTGTTCATATTTTTCATAAGAGGAAAAGAATTAGTGCAATTTGAAATTCTATCAGATTTTACAACATACAATGTAAAATATTCCAGCAGTGAACATGTATCACTTGATCTGATGTAATATTTTACACTGCCTCATGAGGTTCAGAACTTAAAATTCACAATAATTTTGTATAAAAGCGTAGTACAGAGAGTAGTAGCTACATTTAATCGGATGGAAGTGTGATTATAACATCAAATGTATGCATTACAAACCAAGAGATCCATAAGCATTCTAAAAATAAAAGAAAAACTTTTAATTTATTGTCTAGGACCTACATTAGAGGATGAAATCTCCCTACCTACCAAGATATCCATAAGCATTCTAAAAATAAAAGAAAAACCTTTAATTTATTGTCTAGGTTCTACATTAGAGGATGACATCTCCCTACCTTGAATAACCGAGGTGTACAAAGAGCAAGAAAGACAATTTTTGCAACCTAAAATCAATTGATATGACTGATAGAGGAAGAAAGTAATCACCTTATTAGCCTCACCCCAGCTACCGCATCACCAGTGTGTTAATTCTAACTCTCATAACCTGCGGTGCACAGGTATTTTAAAACCTGTGCATCAGCTCCATTTATCTGACCTGGGAAGAAAAGAATTTAATTTTCTCTATCATTAGAGAACTAAAACACACTAATGAGCTGGTAATAATGGAAGTTGTGTATAATTGCATGGGGGAAATATTGATTAATTAATATGGACACAGTTGTGGTAGCATTTATGTGTCGCACACAGTTGATTCCGGCCTGTGGGAGAAAAAAAAATTCTTAGTGCATATGTAAGTGTATAAGAAACATATAAAAGAAAAAAAAATCTTAGATATTGAAAAAGTTAGCCGCCACCACCACCACAAAAGGCATTCATCGAACTTTGAGTGGCAATCCAAAATAATTCTTCCAAAGAGCCATATACCCATACAGTATTTCACATATATACTCACAAAAAAAATTAGTTATAAAGATAGATTAATAAATTCATAGAAATAATAAGAAATAAGAAATTCACAAACTTCTAGTTTTCAATGTGACTAATGCTTCCCTTGTGCTTCTCAAGTATCCTACACCAATGTACATTTGAATTTTGTTATGATTCACCATTAAATGCTTCAAAAAGACCAAAAAGTATAAGAAGATTATACGCACCTATAACACACAACATTTTATAGTCACGTCTTTAACACACAACAAAAATAATAAAATTTCCAAGAAATAGAAAATAACTAATAGTAAATGATTAATAACACTAAAGAAACTAAACTCCAGAAGTCAAATAAGAGAAAAAAATTCGACAGCAAGAGGAAATGGAGAAGAACGTATAACAATGGTTAAGAGAGTCGTGACAGTTTTATTACGGAAGAGAGTGAGGTCAGATTGCAATCGTGACTGAATTAAAGAAAGAGCTGTTAAAATTCTATATGCAAAGTCTCTAAAATAAGTAGCAAACAATGACAAAGTCTTAACACACTTCCACACATAGTCTGATTTAAATTCTATATGCATGTAAATCACCAATAGAAATCACAGCATTTAAGGGGAAAAAATCACACAAAAAAGTAAACATACTAAATAACAAACTTCATAACATAGTCTGAACACACTCTATAGAAACAACGGGGAGTGAACCGGAAAGAGGGAGAGATAAAGAGCCTAAAAACCTGCAGTGTACACGGTCTGCACTGTTTACAAACTTCAGAACATAGTTTGCACTGTTTTCAAAATAAAAAAAATCAAAATAATAAGAAAATTGCGTCAAGAGATTGCAGGCTTTTGAGTCTTAATGATATACAATATTTGAAAAACATAAGAGAAACGTGAAATACATGTGCGGCAGATTCAATATTTTCTTTTGAAATATGAGGTACATAAGGTGAAGTTCCTCTCGTAATGGTATTTTTTCAACAACTTCAATCAAATTTCCATAGAATGAACCATAACAATTCTCAATTTAAAGATGCCTCGACTGACCTAATCGATTGACGACGTGGAGGAGAAAATGAGGGTCTCTTAAATCCATAATATTGATATGGAGAAACTGGCCTTGACCTCGATCGACAGCATGTTTACACATCGTGAAGGACAACAAAAAAGTCGCACTACAAATAGCATCTTAGTTTAAAAGGGAAAAAATAACAATTTCATGGCACGAAGAAATTTTTGAATTGTTTACACATACAACATTGTATACCGAGAATAATGCGGTTACCTGCATAAATCAAGTTTGTGCTGATGGAAGTTTTCGTTTGTGCCACTACCCTTTGAGCATTAGTGTTGAACCTTCATTTTTTATCCCCAGCTATCATTTTATCCATGAAAATCAAAATTTCAGCCAGCCACGCATATCAACTCTCTTTTATAACTTCTCACTTTTTACACAAACAGCTTCCATGCTAGATGTCCTCTTAATTTCTACAGAATAGGCCGTGGGTCACCATAAGGAATGCATAATAGGCCACACGTCAAGCTGTATGTATAATCTGACCAGTTCCACGATTCAATGGCTCAGGTGTAATCGTTGCATCAACTACTTTGAACTTGACATAGGGGTCCTTCTCGAGCACCCCACTGAAATCCTTGAACAATGGAATCTGTAACAGCATTCAATAAGCTGTACATACAAAAAATGAAATTAAAAACATGCACCCCCAATAGCAGCAGCAGTTCAATAAAGTGTCTAAACTACAATTATTTTCTTAATAGCAGCAGTTGTACAATTATATTCAACTACTCAACATGATCTTCATAAAAAAGGCATCTGCATAATAAATTCCCCAACACTGTAGCTTTAAAGAAAATAGAGGTGAATTTCCCATAATAAGCAATCTCATTTGTAGGCAAAGTCGTAAATTAATAATTAATCACTATCATAAAAAATTTGCACTATAGAGAATGTGTCCAGCTATATCAAAAAAAATTGAGTTCTTTTTTTTCTCGTTGAATTTGCAATGGACAAATGACCATGTATAAAACATAAATATTTACAAAGATCCAAATCACATTTTAATTGAAAGAGAATTTTAAAAAATTGTAAGAGGAAAGGAATGACAGTGAACTCATCCTAAAAAGTATGATGAAAACATGCAAGAAATATACTACACCCCGCTGTAAGTACAGCTACTATTATTGCTTATAGACCTCATTCCTGATCATAACCTTACATAGAATACAAAAGTAAGAACTAAGACCTGTAAGTAATGTAAGAACCATATCTGCAATACAAAAATAAGAACCAAAACTAAGAGGCATGACAAAATATCGACTATAATAAGTGTAAAAACTAATAACTATTGGTGATATTTATTGAATAACAAACGTGAAGTAGATCTGCAAAAAGATTAACCTACACATTATATACTGCAATAAAAAAAACTTCAAATTTAGATAGAAAAAAGCATCATAAACCATTTTTTCTTTTAAAAATGAAACAACACAAATCTTAAATTAATGGATCACACCACTAAAATCCTTAAAGAAAACAAAGACGGATCGTTAAGTCTCTTAAGACAGATCTTACCCAAAGATGCCTGATGTCTAATACTTTTATAGCCCTGCAAAACAATAGAGTACAAATATCAAACACAATGGCAAACAAACACAACCAAACTGGATTTAAATACATTTAACTGAAATAAAAGACACAATATTGAGAACCCAATTTTTTAATCCAAAATCTAAATAAAAAAAATCAATCCCAAACACACTCCATATAGAGCATGGTCGTAGAAAATTTATAACTCGGTGGATATTAAGATTGAAAATATAGAGCTCATATTGTATTTAGGACAAACAAAAAAACTATATATCAAATTGTATTCCATATTAAGAACCTCATACAATATTCGTTAAATAAACATTGAAAATACCTAAAAATATGAACGTAACGAAAGAAATTTCATAAGCAACCCTAACCCGAAATCAGATAACATAGAATTTATTCAGATTAATGTGTTAATAAAACCACAAAAAGTAGTGAAAGTATTCAAGTAAGAATGGATTTTTACCTACACGGATGGAGACTTGAAGTTCTTTAGTAGCAATATAAAAAACATAATCATAGACATAAAAAGGAAATTGTTGAAAAAATATAACAAACAACAACAAAACAATTGAAAAATAATAGAGCGATTAACAAACTTGTGCAAGTATACCTGTTGCAAGTTCATAAAAAATACATTGTGAGTAGTTATGTTTATAATTGAATAAACCCACATCAAGATTTATAAAAAAAAATTAAAAATCAACAATGTTTATAATTAAAAAAATCATAAACAAACATAAAAATGCTACCCCAAAGAAAGAACCCAAATGAAAATTTCAACTAGCCCTAAAAAACAACAATCTTTATAACTCAAAAAACATAAAAGAAAATACATAAAAGAGCATAAAAATGCAACCCAGAACAAAATTATCAGGTCTAAAAAACACTGAATCTAAACATGGTAGGCAGATTCTCTCAAAGTCTGGTACTTTCACCATGTATTGCAATCTAAAATATATATTGTAATTTAGGCTAAATATCACAAGCACCCACTATTTAATTTCCCAAACCTATACATTACCCTACTTTTAGAACCATTTACGTACATGTGTAGAAAAACTATTAAACTCAAAAGCTCTCAAAGTCAAACATGTCATACAAACCGAGAGATGATGTTCATACCTGACAAATGGATCTCGGAAGGCATTGAACACTATAGACAAGAAGCCACATAACCACCATAAAATAACCATATAAACATGGTGGCACCAAGATAAAAAAAACTAATCCAGAACTCAGATCTGAAAAAAAAAAGATTATGAGTGTGTGCGATTCAAAAAAGGAGCTGAAAAAAGAGAGGTAGAGAGGGAAATACCTGTACCATCGAACAAATAAACTAATGTGCTCCTGGTAGTGAACAAAATCGAACAAAATCGTAATAGATTGTAACTGAAATCATTAGTTCCCAAAGCATTAGCAATAAATATAAATAGAGCTATAACAAACAGAACAAAATCAAAATCAAAATGAAAAATCCCTAAACTTATCAATCTGCAGAGACTACCTTTGAGATGATGCGTCATATAGTATCTCGGAGGGTGCGGTGTAGGCATGGGGTTTTAATTGGGGTGACGCGGAGAGGAGGGGGTGCAGCGTATGGGAGGAAGGGCGGTGGCGGATAGGATATGGAGGTTGATTAGTGAGGGAGAGAATGAGGGGAAGTGTAGAGTTTGGGGTTCAAGTCGTGAGTTGAGGAAAAGAATGAGAATGATGGCTAGGGTTTGTCAAATGAGTATATGAGACAGAGTGGAATAAATGATCTCAACCCTCCATTTCAAACCTTGTTGGCTTCAATCTGAACCATTAATTATCTTTCAAACTTATGAATAGTAAAAACACCATTACTCCTTATTATATAGATATATATACTGTACATATATACACACATATAATCAGTATATATATACTGTTATATATGTATATGTTATATATATACTATATATAATAGTATATATATAGTATATATATAAACAATATATATATATATATATATAATATATATATATATATAGCAGTTTATATAGATAAATATATAAATAGTTTATATATATATATATATAAACTATTATAACTCTTTCTATAACAGTTATATCTAACTATTTATATATAACTATAATAGTTATAAATTATTATTATCTTTTGAAGTCGGATAGATTATAATTTATTTTGTATTTTGTGTAGAAAAAAAATGGATTTGAGACATATGGAAAAGTGAATGGATATGGAGGATCGAGGTACGTAGCTACTCGGATACTTATTTCAGTTTATGTAGCTACTGGGATACTATTTTTAGATATTAAATCGGTGAAAGGGATTTCAGGGTGGTTTAGCGGTGTTTTTTGCTATTGGGTTTATTTGAATGTTAAAAACAGGTTGGATTTCATGAATAAATAAAGGAAACTCTGCCGAAATTTTAAGAAATTAAATAGTGTTTTAAATTGATTAAGTCAAACATACATGCATTTGAAGTTATAAAAACTCATGTAGTCATTTATTTTTATATTTTGTGCAGGTTGATGATAGTTTTTGCTTGGAGTTAATATGTTCGTGGTGGCTTGGAGCTGGGTTTCTTATGTGTAGGGGAGCCATATTGTCGCCGTCGTTTTAGTTTGCGTGGACTTTTTTAACATCTTTTGATGTGTTGGGATTTGTTATGTTCGTATTTAGGAGGCATTTATTTTGTACCTTTATACTTGGATTGTGATGAAATATTATTTTGTAATTCATATTTATGAGATTTGGTTGAAAATTGTGGAATTTTGTATTACTTATGATTTTATGACAAATTTGCAATGTTATTTTGGATTATAAGGTTGTATGTTTTGATGAAAAAAATGCAATTTTAAAAATCTTTTCAATTGCGAAAAAAATAATAGGTGATAAATAAAAATCTAGTACTTTTGGCAACACAATTTTTTGTCGCCAAAAGTTATTATCTACATCTATCACTTTGGATATGGCAACAAATATTTGATTGCGAAAAGATAACTTTTGGCAACACAACTCTTGTGTTGCCAAAGGTATAGTTTTGGCAACCCAGCTCTTGTGTTGCTAATGGTATAGCTTTTGGCAACACAAGACATGTGTTGCCAAAGATATACCTTTGGCAACACAAGAGTTGTGTTTCCAAAAGCTATAGCTTTGGCAACACAGTTATTTTAGTTGTTGTTGAGTGACTTTTGGCAACACAAGACGTGTGTTGTCAAATGTATAGCCTTTTGGCAACACAACTCTTATGTCTCCAAAATGTATAGCTTTTGGCAACAAAATTATTTTTGTTACTGCTGCGTGACTTTTGGAAACACAAATAATATTTTTTATTATAAATTTGACAAATTATAAAATACTTTTGGCAACACAATTGCATGTTGCCAAAAGTATACCTTCAGCAACACATGTATGTTGTGTTGCCAAAGAGTTTCCTAGACAGGTAATAGGCAACAAGCTGGAAACATAGCAAAATATGTTGCCAATACCTTTTAGCAACATATTTCTAACTTTATAAACATAATTTGTATGTTGGTAATGGTGCAAATTCTTGTAGTGTTTAGCCAGGGTACAATGTCTATGTAGGAAACTATGCGATAATTCCTTCAGACTGTTTAATATGGAGCGTTTGTCCAGTCAGGCCAATGGAGTGTTCATAGGGGCATGCATCCACCTCCTTCATGATCCAGACATACTGAACACCATCTTATTGGGAATTTAAATGATCCATCATATCACCCTGGTCTACCTTCTCCTATAAGAATTCTGGATTCTGAAGAAAACGTCACTCTAACTCCAGAATGAATAAGCTATCTAGAAAGGTTGAGAAGACTTTCACCCTTCGAACATTTGGGCCCTGAGAGGAACAAAAATCCTCCTCGGATTGTGTCGAGAAATTCTCAATGACCAAATGATTTTAGTGAAGGCTCAGCCCAATCACATCCAAATCCCAGGCTTGCAGCTCGCGTAGAAAGATCTCAAGAGGAGAATTTTGCGCGATCTATTTCTCGTGCAAAAATAAATAAATCAGAGGCTGGAAATGATGCATGGAAGGGATTTATTCAGAGATTAGAAGACAGGTTAGGGGAAATGGCTAAGGCCAAAAACCCTCTCCAAAGAATCTTTATCAAAGGATCTCCATTTGTACAAGAAATTGTGGATTTTCTCGCACCATCAAAGTCTAAAGCCCCTATGGTCACACCTAAGTACGATGAAAAAATCGATTGTGTTCTCCACATAGAGCAGTACTAAGATACAACAGATATTTATACAGTCTCAGATGAAATGAGGTGCAGAGCATTCACAGGAACCATTATTAGATCTGCTCAGATATGGTAGAACAGTTTTCCTCAGGGGAAGATTGCAACCTTCCATCAAATGGCAGATATCTTTAAAGGAAATTTTTGTTTTGGTGCAAAGCCACTTAAAAGGGTAGAACATATGTTGAGTGTTAGAAAAAAAGCAGGAGAAAGTACCAGGGATTATATCACTCGTTTTAATAATGAGAAACTTGAGGTCATAGACTATGAGGAGAAGACAACCATTACAGCTCTCATGAGTGGTCTTTTGCCAGAGAAGTTGTAGTACACATTAGCCAAGGATCCCCCCAAATCCATAGATGAATTGATGGCAAAAGCAACCAAAATTATGAATGTTGAGGAGGCAATGGCGCCGAAAAAGAATGCTGAGTCAAAGGAAGAAGCTAAAGCTGAAGGCAAGTCGGAGAGTAAAGATCACAAACATAATAGTGGGAGCAAGCAGTCGAAAGGAAAAGAAACGTTGGAACACTTGAGGAAGTATATGAATTATATTCCCTTAAAGGTGGATATAAACCATGTTCTGTAGGAAATCAAGAATAGCGAGGAACTGAATTGGCCAAAAAAACAAAGATCAACTCCCAAAAGAAGGGATAAATCCAAATATTGTGAATTCCATAAAGATTATGGTCACACAACCAAGTAGTGTGTACCTTTTCAAAATTAAATTGAGGCACTCATTAGATGCGAAAAGTTGAACGGGTATGTTGATCTCCAGAATGGTGGGAAGACGAACACCAGAGCTCGACAGAGATCCAAATCTTCTTGCCAACCAAGAGAAGATAAGAAAAGGGACCATGAAGATGATCCCAAAGATGATACTGATCTCCCAAAAAGGCCAAGACAACCTGAACGTGAGGTATTTTCAATTCGTTCTGGTTCATTCGATTGTAACAAGATTACAAGTGGAGACGTTGGAGGGGGTGACCATACCGCTGAAAGGAAATCTTACCTCAATGAGTATCAAGGGTGTTCCTATATACAATGGATAAATATGGAAGAAGAAGATCGTCCGAGGAAGGCTCGTATGGATAAGCTGGTCATTGGCTTTTCTAAAAATGATTTAGAGGCGTTTTGTATCTTCATGATAATCCTCTAGTGATAAAAATGAGACCGAAGGATGTAATCATTTTAAGAGTGTTGGTGGATAATGGCAGCTCGGCATACATCATGTTTTACCCCTGCTTCGATAGTTGGAACTTAAAACTTGGTCAATTGGAGCTGTATCATAGGCCCCTCATTGGGTTTTTCGGAGAAAAAGTTTTTCCACTTGGACGATCAAGTTAGTCATGATGATTGGTACTTGTCCATCTTATAGAACAGATAAGGTACACTTCTTTGTGATGGATAAAAATGTCCAGTCAACCAATAATATAATCATGGGGAGGGTAGGCTTGAAAAAGTTTGAAGCAGTCCCATCCACTGTACACCAGTGTTTAATATTCCTGCCAACTTAGGGGTTAAAATTATAAAAGGCGATCAAAAAGTAGTTTAAGAATGCTACTACTCCTCTGTCGAGCAAGAAGAGTTGGACATTGCTAGAAAGAAAACATCCCCTTATCAAGTGGATGAATCTGATGAGTATGAGATTGAAACGTCAGACCCAAGAGATGAAATAGAACTCGTTAAAGTATACGTAATGGAAGTGACAGAAAGTATAATTCTAGATGATGAGCAACCAGAATGAACAACTCAAATTGGTGCTTCACTTGATCCAGTACTGAAGAAAGAGCTGGTGGTATTTTTGAAGCACAAAAAATAAGTATTTGTGTGGAGTCATGAAGATATGCCGGGGTAAGACCCAACTTTCCTATGTCACGAGCTCAATGTCAATAAAGAGATCAAACCAGTTAAGCAAAGAAGAAGAGTCTTTAGTCCGGAGAAGAATCATGTTATTCCAGATGAAGTGGAAAAGCTGTAAAAGGCTTCTTTCATCGAAGACATCAAATATCCTGATTGGTTGGGTAATGCTGTGATGGTAAATAAGAAGAACAACAAGTATATAATGTGTGTGGACTTCACAGACCTGAATAAAGCTTGCTCGAAAGATCATTTCCCTCTGCCCAGAGTAGATCAACTGGTAGATGAAAATTCGGGGCATGGGCTGCTAAGCTTCATGGATGCTTATTCTGGATATAATAAAATTAAAATAAAACCAGAAGACAAGGAGCGTACCTCTTTCATTACCCCACGAGGAACATATTATTACAATGTTATGACTTTTGGTCTTAAAAATACAGGTGCTATATATTAGTGGCTGATGAACAAAGTGTTTACAGAGAAAATTGTCAAAAATATGGAGGTATACATCGACGATGTGTTGACCAAAAGTAGGAAATCTACTGACCATATAGCTGATTTGAGCCAAACATTTAATCAGTTAGAGAAGTACCAGATGAAGCTGAACCTAACCAAGTGCATTTTTTGCATACAACAAGGCATGTTCCTCGGGTACATTATGAATCAAAGAGGTATTGAACCAAATCCTGACAAGATAAAAGCCTTGCTGGAGTTAAAATCTCCAACCACCAAGAAGGAAGTGCAAAACCTTGTGGGGAGTGTTATAGCTCTCAACAGATTCATCTCCCGAGAAACTAATAGATGTCTTCCATTCTTCAAAGTGCTCAAAAATACCTTTGAGTGGAATGACGAATGTGAGAAGTCATTCTTAGAGTTGAAGAGATACTTGGGGACACCTCCTTTATTGTCGAGGCCGGTGGCGGGGGAAAAATTATACCTATAGTTAGATATTTTCAAAAGTGCTGTCAGTTCGACTTTGATAAGAATTGAAAGCGGGGTGCAAAAACCAGTTTATTATACGAGCAAGGCATTCAGTGGAGCAAAGAAAAAGTATCCAAAATTGGAGAAGTTAGCATTATCATTGATTGAAGCGAGCAGGAGGATGAAACCATATTTTCAAGCCCATAGAATAGTGGTATACATTGACATGCCACTCAGACTGGCTTTACATAACCAGAAAAATCTAGAAAATTGATGTATTGGGCATTGGAGTTAAGGGAGTACGACATTATCTATGAGCCAATATCCTCTCTCAAAGGGTAGGTAGTGGCTGATTTCATTGCTGAATTTACCTACCCAGATGTCTCCGATCAATAGGGGGCTAATGTAGAGAAACTTCAAGATGTTAGAGGAGCAACAAAAAATATCCTCGAGCAACTCCTAGTATCAGAATTGCCAGAATGGATGGCCGCCGATCAACCAAAATCCTTTGGTAAGGTGCGATATTAAAAAAATAAGCATGAAGAAAAGAAAGACAAGACATTTCATCAAGGGATTTTGTCAGACCAATCGGTTGATGATAATATCAGTGGATGGAATTTATATGTCGATGGTTCTGCGTGTGTAATAGGTTGCAGATATGGAATTATTCTCAATAGTCCAGATGGGATAGACATAGAATATTCTCTGCATTTCCAATTACAGGATTCCAATAATGAAGCTGAGTATGAAGCCGTAATTGTGGGCCTCAACTTAGCTAAATCGTTGAATGGAGAGAAAATTTTGGTGTTTAGTGATTCACAACTAGTGGAGAATCATATGCTAAGTCTTTACACAACAAATTGGGAGTTCATGTCGAGGTATTTAACTAAAGCTATGGAGATTGTATCCAATTTGGTAGTTGTCCAAGTACTTAGAATATTAAGACTAGAGAATGCAACTGCAGATGCACTTGCTAGATTAGCCTCAGTTACGCGCATCGAGCTATGAAGAACAATCCCCATTGAAGTACTTGCAATTAGAAGCATTGATGAGGATTTGATGGTGGATTTTATTGCCTTGGTTATGGGACCTTCCTATATGGATCCCATGAGGGCTTATATCGAAGAAGGTACTTTACCAGCCGACCAACTTGTAGCCAAGAGGTTGAAGTATAAGGATGCTAGATATGTCTTGAACAATGGAGTTCTATATAAAAGAGGTGTAATAGCTGGTCTGCAAAGGTGTGTGCATCCAGCAGAAGTTAAAGATCTAATAGAGGAAATTCATGAAGGATCCTGTGGGGCTCACATAGTACGTAGAACTCTTTTAAAGAGAATAAATACTCACGACTATTATTGTCCAATAATGTGCACTTATTGTATGACTTATGCCAAGAAATGCGATAAGTGTCAGTGATTTTCAACTATACGGAGAACTCCTCAGGTGCTGGTAACACCAATCACTTCACCTTAGCCATTCTCTATGTGAGGAATAGATTTGGTCAGGCTTTTTACAACTACAAGAGGATAATTGAAATACTTGGTGGTGGCTGTTGATTATTTCACAAAATGGGTGGAAGCTGAACCTCTCATCGATATGAATTACGAAAGGGTCTATCAATTCATTTTGAAGAATATTATTTGTAGATACGACCTGCCCCATGCTTTTATCACCGATCATGGTACCCAATTTAACAATGATGATTTCGCAGCGTACTGTCTACAGTCCAATAATAAAAAAATCCATTATGCTCCAGATCATCCCCAAAGTAATGGGAAAACCAAGGTGATGAACAGAACTCTATTGACTAGGTTGAAGAAGAGATTGGATGATGCTAAAAGGAATTGGATCAACGAGTTGCACTCAGTATTATGGGCATACCAAACAACTACCGGGAACAATAACTGGGGAATTTCCTTACATGTTAGCATTTGGGAGTGAAGCAGTGGTACCTTCCAAACTAGGGTTACCTACTCATAGGGGACTTAACTTTAATTCTCCAGTGGCTGATTTGATGAGATGCTTAGACTTAGACATGCTCGAAGAGGTCCATGAAGATGCGGCGATCCGCAATGTAACCTATCAACAAAGGACTGCCATGTCAAGAAATGCGATCTCAAGGAAGGCGATTATGTCCTTAAGAATGTGATTCAAAAGTATAATAAGTTGTAGGTAAATTGGCATGGGTCATATCGTGTCGCGGCTATTGTTCGACCTGGCACTTACAGAATAGAAACTCTTGAAGGGGAAGAATTAAAAAATGCTTGGAATGCTAGCACCTGCGAAAATACTACCAGTAATGTAACTACCCATGTACCCAATTGTCTCAGTACGAATGAAAAAGATGATTTCCCATTCGTTTTTTTTTCGGCGTACTTATGCTACACACTATACTTAACTTTGCAGCAAAATAATGTTTTCCACCAACAAAGTTCGTCGGCATCAGCAAAAACACCAACAAAGTATGTCAGCATCATCCAAACACGAACAAATACTACACCAAATCCTGTGAATGGTCACGCCCAGTGGATCACGGCCCAAGTCCGCGACTAGCTCGTCGCGGACTTAGGCTGTGACCCATTCCATATTTGGCGTGACCATATTTATTACCACACTAAATTATCGATGCTCTGGAAGTGGTCACGGACTTGGGCCGTGACTACAGTGGTCACGAACTTGGGTCGTGACCTGTTCGTGACCATCTTGGCGCCAAACTCGAGCCAAAATTCCCTCCAAGCTTGGTCGTGGATGGGTCACGGCCCAAGTCCGTTACCCATGGCATGAGGAAGAAGTGAGTACACACATTGAGGGTCACGGCTTAGGGCCGTGACCATTTCTGGGCGTGGGTCATGGCTATGGGCCGTGACCATACCTCATTCAAGCACTATAGGTTGGATGAGAAGGGTCGCGCATCACAGATCGAGGGTCACGGCTTTGGGCCGTGACCATGTCTTGGTATGGGTCACGGCTACGGGCCGTGACCATACCTCATTTGATAGCTGCTGTAGGTCGCGCAAGGGGGTCACGGCTGTAGGCCGTGACCATTCTTCGTCAATCAGGTCGCAGGCAGAGCTCCAAGGGTGTGGTGGGTTGCGATGGTGGGTCACGGCTTTAGGCCGTGACCAGGTCATTCCTAAAAAATAAAGAGGCACGCTAATTTCTTTTTTCATTTGTCCGCTTCTCTCTCTCTCTCGTCAGATGTTGATGACCTAGCGCTAAAACATGGCGATTCTATCTCGTCAATCAGTTGGAGTTCTAAGGAGGTTAGTCAAACACGTATTCCTCAGCTTCAACCTACTAGCAGCAGCCGCCCCAGCTCCGACCTAGCTCCAGCCCCAGCCCCAGCTCCGCCCCAGCCCCAGCTCTCTCCTAGGTAAATTTTATTCTTTTTCTCCATCAATTTATGTAGATTCCATTAATATATGTATATATAGTTTACATGTCTTTACAATTTATACACAATATATATAGTATATATAGATAATTTATAGGATTTGAATTTGGGATAATATTTTTTTATCTATATATATAGTATATATAGATAATTTAATGTAAAAGTAAAAATAGTGTGAGATAACGTTTTTGAAACTTTAGTCTTACAACCTACTAGGTTGTTAATATTAGTAAAAAAAACTTTGGGTAAGCCAATTTATATCACATATTTAGATTTTAGGATGTTAATATTCATATTAATCGATTTTAGTATATTTGGTATTTTAGTCCTAATTTTTATTTTTTTTGGTTTTTTTCCTTTTTGTATTATATGGTTAATGGAAAACCTCGTAGAAAGTACATTATAGGAAATGGTTGCAGAGTTGATTACTCAAGTTCCTGAATCTACTAGGTCTCTTTTGAGGCAGATTGAAACTATGCAGGTTCATAAGCAAATTATATTTACATTTGTTTCTTGAATATTATGATCTACTATACTAACTTTACAGTCATTTTCTTTGTTTCATGTTCTTGACTTGAGTCCTTTCTCTACTGGATTAACCAGACCCTCATAGTGCCCCTGTAATTAACCTAACCACACCCTCATAGTGCCCCTGGAATTAACGGTTTAGGGGGAATATGTCGTCATAGTGACCCTCATATTTTAACGACATATTGTCCCTGAAATTAACGGAGTGTTTAAATTAACCAATTATTTTAACGGAGTGTAAATATTTTTTCATATTTGGTATTTCACAGTGAGTGAGCATCCGGATAGAGGTGTAATGCTACTACCTACACATATCATGGTAAACTTTATGATATTTTTTATTTTTTCATCCAATTTTATAGAAATTGAATGCTCACATAGATTATTACATACCAATTAGATACCACTTCTTCATTACATACCAGTTCTTCATTACACACCAGGTACTCTTTACTTTAACTAAAGCAGTTATATAATTGATATGCATTATATATTAAATCTTTTTTATGATAGAAGGAGTACGGGATAATTATTGGTTGTTGTCTTGTTGTTGGATAGTATGTTTGAAGGAATATGTGATAATTAGAAGGAGTACGGGATAATTATTGGTTTGATTGTTGGATAATATGTTCAAAATATTTTAGACTCCCGATTTCAGAATATGACGATGAGCATAAAAACATGCCATCGAATGATGAAAATGTAAAACATCCACAAAACGGTCCCGTAACAGTCACGAACACATCGCAGGGGATCAATATAAATCGTAGGAACAGACCGTGTAGTCACGGGGCTCCCGGTTTGAGTGTACGACGTAAATTTGCAAAAGTTAGACTTAAGCATAAAAATATGCCATCAAAGGATGAAAACCTAAAACAAACAACAAACGGTCCCATAAGAGTCACGAACACCTCGCACGAGATCAATGCGACTCATAAGAACAGACTGCGTCCTCACGGGACTCGCGATTTGAGTGTACGACGTAAATTTGCAAAAAATTAGACTTAAGCATAAAAACATGCCATCGAAGGGTGAAAACATAAAACAACCACAAAATGGTCTGGTAAGAGTCACGAACACCTCGCACGGGACCAATGTGACTCGTAGGAACCGACCGCGTAGTCACGGGGCTCCCGGGTGAGTGTACGGCGTAAACTTGCAAAAAAATAAACTTAAGCATAAAAACATACCATCAAAGGGTGAAAATAAAAAATAGCCTTAAAACGGTCCGGTAAGAGTCACAAACACCTCGTACGGGACCAATGTAACTCATAGGAACCGACTCCATAGTCACGAGGCTCCCGGTTGGAGTGTACGACGTAAATTTAAAAAAAATAGACTTAAAGCATAAAAACATGCCATCAAAGGGTGAAAACGTAAAACAAACACAAAACGGTCTCGTAAGAGTCACGAACACCTCGCACGGGACCAATGTGACTCGTAGGAATCAACCGCGTAGTCACGGGACTCCCGGTTTGAGTGTATGACAAAAATTTTATAAAAAATAGACTTGAGCATAAAAACATGCCATCAAAGGGTGAAAACATAAAACAGCCTTTAAATGGTCCCGTAAGAGTCACGAACCCCTCGCACGGGACTAATGTGACTCGTAGGAACCGATCGTGTAGTCACGGGGCTCCCGATTTGAGTGTACGACGTAAACTTGTAAAAAAATAGACTTAAGCATAAAAAACATGCCATCGAAGGATTAAAATGTAAAACAGCCTTAAAACGGTCCCGTAAGAATCACGAACACCTCGCACGGGACCAATGTAACTCGTAGGACCGACCGCGTAGTCGCAGGGCTCCCGACTGGAGTGTACGACGTAAATTTACAAAAAGTTAGACTTAATCATAAAAATATGCCATCGAAGGTTGAAAACGTAAAACACCCATAAAACAGTTCGATAAGAGTCACGAACACCTCGCACGGGACTAACGTAACTCATAGGAACCAACCGCGTAGTCACGGGGCTCCCGATTAGAGTGTACAACATAAATTTGCAAAAAAATTAAACTTGAGCATAAAAACATGCCATCGAAGGGTGAAAACATACAACAAGCACAAAACGGTCCCGTAAGAGTCACGAACACCTCGCACGGGACCAATGTGACTCGTAGGAACCGACCGTATAGTAAGGGGGCTTCCGAGTTGAGTGTACGATGAAAATTTGTAAAAAATTAGACTAGAGCATAAAAACATGCCATCGAAGGGTGAAAATCTAAAATAGACACTAAACGGTCCGGTAAGAGTCACGAACACCTCGTCCGGACAAATGTGACTTGTAGGAACTGACGACGTAGTCACGGGGCTTCCGGTTTGAGTGTACGACGTAAATTTACAAAAAGTTAGACTTGCATGCCATCGATGGGTGAAAACGTAAAACAACCTTAAAACGGTCCCGTAAGAGTCACGAACAACTCGCACGGGACCAATGTAACTTGTAGTTACCGACCGCGTAGTTACGGCGCTCCTGGTTGAAGTGTAAGACATAAATTTGTAAAAAAATAGACTTAAGCATAAAAACATGCCATTGAAAGGTGAAAACGTAAAACAGCCACAAAACGGTCCCGTAAGAGTCACGAACACCTCGTAAGGGACCAATGTGAATCGTAGGAACTGACCGTGTAGTCACGGCGCTCCCGGTTTGAGTGTGCGACGTAAATTTGTAAAAAATTAAACTTAAGAATAAAAACATGCCATCGAATGGTGAAAATGTAAAACAACCAAAAAACGGTCCCGTAAGAGTCACGAACACCTCGCACGGGATCAATGTAAATCGTAGGAACATACCGTGTAGTCCCGGGGCTCCCGGTTTGAGTGTACGACGTAAATTTGCAAAAAGTTAGACTTAAGCATAAAAACATGCCATTGAAGGATGAAAACCTAAAACAAACACCGAACGGTCCCGTAAGAGTCACGAACACCTCACACGGGACCAATGCGACTCATAGGAACAAATCGCGTAGTCACGGGACTCGCGATTTGAGTGTACGACGTAAATTTGCAAAAAATTAGACTTAAGCATAAAAACATGCCATCGAAGGGTGAAAACGTAAAACAACCACAAAATGGTCTCGTAAGAGTCACGAACACCTCGCACAAAATGGTCTCGTAGGAACTGACCCTGCAGCCGCGGGACTCCCGATTTGAGAGTACGACGGTAATTTGCATATTTCTACACTTAGGCTTAAAAACACGACGTTAAAGGGTGAAAAATGAAAACAACCCCCGAACGGCCCCGTGGGTGGAACCAACACCTCCCACGGGACCAATGTAACTCGTAGGAACTGACCCCGCAGCCGCAGGAGTTTCGGTTTGAGAATAAGACGATAATTTGCATATTTCTAGACTTAAGCAAAACATGGCGTTAGAGGATGAAAAGTCGAAACAGTCCCCGAACGGCCCCGTGGGTGGCACCAACACCTCCCACGGGACCAATGTAACTCGTAGGAACTGATCCCAGAGTCGCGGGACTCCCGATTTGAGAATTCGACGATAATTTGCATATTTCTAGACTTAGGCTTAAAAACATGGCGTTAGAGGGTGAAAACTCGAAACAACCCTCTAACGGCCCCGTGGGTGGCACCAACACCTCCCACGGGACCAATGTAACTCGTAGGAACTGACCCCGCAGCCGCGAGACTCCCGGTTTGAGAATACGACGATAATTTGCATATTTCTAGACTTAGGCTTAAAAACATGGCGTTAGAGGGTGAGAACTCGAAACAGCCCCCGAACGTCCCCGTGGGTGGCACCAACACCTCCCACGGGACCAATGTAACTCGTAGGAACTGACCCCACAGTCGCGGGTCTCCCGGTTTGAGAATACGACAATAATTTGCATATTTCTAAACTTACGCTTAAAAATATGGCATTAGAGGGTGAAAACTCGAAACAACCCCCGAACGGCCCCGTGGGTGGAACCATCACCTCCCACGAGACCAATGTAACTCGTAGGAACTTACCACGCAGTCGCGGGACTCCCGGATTGAGAATACGACAGTAATTTGTATATTTCTAGGCTAAGGCTTAAAAACATGGCGTTAGAGGGTAAAAATCCAAAACAGCCCCCGAACGACACCGTGGGTGGTGCCACACCTCCCACGGGACCAATGTAACTCGTAGGAACTGACCCCACAGCCGCGGGACTCCCGGTTTGAGAATGCGACGATAATTTTTATATTTCTACTTGGTTACTGATAATTTTAACTCATATATGCAATATTTCAGCTTGATTAAATTTTTTGTAAAACTACTTGGTTACTGATATTTTTTTTATGTATCCTATCATTTGTAGGATTTTTGCACGCGGATCAAACGAAGGAGGCAATGGTCTACAACATGAAGATTGTTTATATGTTGTGAACAATCAGGATTTTGTCAGCCACGCAGGCTTTTATTGTTTAGTTTTATGGCCGTGCAGGCTTTTATAATTTGATTGTTGAATTTTATGGCCGTGCAGGCTTTATAATAAGTAGGTTTTACATTTACAGGTTTTGGAATGTCAAGAAAATAGAGGAAACTCTGCCCAATTTTTTTTTGGTCTGTGAATTATTAAGACGTGTAATATTTATAATTTTATATATATATTTGTTTATTAACAACGTTCTCGATTCGCAATTTGTGATTTTTTTATTTTTTTGCCAATAATAAATATTTGTAACACCTCGTACGCGTCAAACGTTACACGTAGCAACTGATGGTGCACTCGCATGACCCCCAGTTTTAGGATTGGACCAAAAAAATACATTTTTTTTAAAATTATAGTTAAATATGGTCATGGACTTTGTCCATGACCATTTTTATTTTTTCGTCACGCATAAAAATGGTCGCGGACTTGGGCCGCGACCATTTTTTTTTATTTTTTTATCATGGTTGTGTGTCGAGGACTTTGGGCGCGACCAATTTGTTACGGTTGTGGGTCATGGATTAGGACCGCGACCAAATTTTTTTATATTTTTTTGTCACGGTAATAAGTCGCGGACTTTGGGCGCGACCAATTTGTCACGGTTGTGGGTCATGGATCAGGGCCACGAAAATTTTTTTTAATATTTTTTTGTCATGGTAATCAGTCACGGACTTTGGCCGCGACCAATTTGTCACGGTTGTGGGTCACATATCAGGGCCGCGACCATTTTTTATTTTTTTTTGTCACTGTCGTGGGTCACGGACTTTGGCCGCGACCAATTTGTCACGGTTATGGGTCACGGATAAGGGCCGCGACCCGTCACGACATGGGTCACAGCCTAAGTCCGCAACCATTTGTCGTGACCCCTCTCGGCCGTGACCATTTTTTGGTCACGGGCTTGGGCCGCGACCCACGAAAATGGTCACGCCCGAAATGGTCACGGCCCAAGTCCGCGACCCACAACTTTGGTAAGGGATTTTGGGCGTGACCAATCGCCAGTTTTGGTGTAGTAAAGTTGGTCAGCATCACTATAAACACCAACAATATTGGTAAAACATTCGAGCAAGGCAAGGTCTGCTTGATTATGGGTGACCCAAGAAGCATCTAAACTAGGTAAGAAGATGGGTAACATATCCACTGCCTAGGCACTGGGGAAATTATTTACTTAAATGATTGTCACAACTAAGCAAGAACATGAGATAAAATTCCATTGCTTAGGCACTTATGGGTGATAAGTCACTACAACTAAACTAATACATGGGGCAAAAGTTCCATTGTCTAGGCAATCAAATCAAAAAGGGAAAAGTGTCCATTTAAATATATATATACTGAATGATTGAAAAATACAGTACTATTATAATTGATCATGCAATTATTTTATTCCAAGGAAACAAAATTAAAAAGAGATACTTTTTCTTCATTTACTAACAAAATACAAATAGCCTATACTATTGGTTTCTTTCCTCCCGATTTAGATATAGGATTCATTCCAGCTGGAGGATCATCTAAAGAAAAAGAAGAATTGATAAAGTTTAGGTCCTTCAACACTCTGGTGTTACTTAAACTTAGTCGGTCTTACAAATGAGGAGGCTTGGATATTTCAAATTCTTCATGGATACTGTAATCACCAAGGTATTTAAAAATCAAACATTGAGGAATAGAGCTAACTGACATCCAACTAACCTTTAGCTGGAACGGTGGTACTTGCAGATCAAGCAACCCAGGCTCATACCAATCCCACAGCTCGGTTTCTTGCTCAACCTTCATCACAGTTAGAGCATTCAACCACCCCTGTTTGTATCCCTCATTGTTTGATTACTTCAACCTGGCATCAAGATGATATAAAGCTTCATTATATCCCCCCATCCATAACTCTCTGGGCTGCTTGTGAAATTGATAAGTTAATCGTTCAACAAGTTGATGAAGCCTCTTCACAAAACTTTCCTTATTCCATAATGCATAATTCTTATTGGAAAGTTGCTTGGTAAGAGTTTGGATTTTCTAGGACATCTCAGCCAGAGCTTGATTTTTTTCCTTCAGTTGAGCAGCTTGATTTTCTAAAGCCTTTTAAGTCCTAGTCTCTTTGATGCTTCTCCGACCATCTCTTATTCTACCCCGGGAAGTGGATGTAGGTCTGACTCTTTTCAAAGCTTCTAATTCTTCTCTTAATGGGGCATTTTCAGTATCCAAAAAGGAAAAACCTTCATCATTAATTTGGACCAGAGCTCTTGAGGAAGAAGCAGATTTTAGTTGTCTCAGTTCTTCTCTTAAAGAAATATTGTCTTCCTCCATCAGCTTAGCAATGTTTCTATGTTCCTCATCTTCATGTTTTAACGCACTCTCTCTTATGTGCTGAGATAAATTTTTCACAACCCCGATCAGTGCTCAACTGTTGGTACTTCTTCTCACAACCTTCATGCAGAAGAGAAGTGGCTTCCTTGTGTTGAAGTTGAAGTTCTGCAATAATTTCTTGAAGATCTTCAATCATTTCATATTAAGCTATGTTATTTACTGCAACCCAATCAAGTAGACATTTTAAATACTGGTAAGCCTTAATTGTTCATTCAGAAGCATCAGATCCATGAAAATCAATTATTTATGCTTCATTGAAATCTACAAGACCAACTTTGAAGTAATATGTACACTTCTTCATCAACTCTGTATCATGAGCAGATAACAGTTCAATCATTGGAACAAACTAGCAAGGATAAGTAATTACAGATCAACAACAGCACAACTATATTGAACAGTGAAGGAAAAATTCTGAATAAATAACAAGTCCATTTTATTGATCATAATAGAGGAGGGTACAACCAAAAGTATAAAATAAAAGGGAAAACATAGAAAAGAAAAAAATTGCCAAATAATATTACACCTTCTCCTTATTCCCTACAACATCCTCAACTGATTTTGAAGAAGGGATTGGTTGCTCAATGGGCAGCATTGGTTGCTCGGAGGAAGTTGTTGTTTGCTAAACTTGCTCAGAGGATTGAGGGATAGTGGCAGCATGTGTTTGTTCTACTATCATCAAAGAAGATTCATCATATTTAGCTTCATCTTCTTGTTCTTCTTCTTTAATAGCAGGAGGAGAGCCATGAACATGTCTCTAAAATAATTCTGAATCCTCAGCAACGTTTAACAACTTCAATGTTGCATCCCATCCATCCTTAAAGAACTTTAAAGTTGCATACGCCATTTGAGTAGAGGTAACAGTTATATCTTTGTTCCATCCTCTGTCCCATCCAGAGCTAAAGGACTTCTTCACAGCAACTTTTCTCTCCGCCCTCTCAGATGAAGCATTTTGACCAAGAATATCTTCAATAGATTTTACTTACCGTTCAAGATCTTTGTTATGACATTCATCCTCTTCAAGCTTTCCCTCAGATTCCTCCTTATCGGCGACCTTAAATTTCTCCTCAGCTTCCTCCTTGCTGGAAATAGTGACCTTCAATTTCTCCTCTGCCTCCTTGGAAGCTTTTATAGCTTGTTATCGAGCTAGATCAGCCTCATTGGTAGCTTCCATAACTTTTTATTGAGCCAAGTAATTTTTTCATTCTCATACTTTTTCCTGGACTCCTCCAAATATTTCGATAACCCATCAAGGGCTTCTTTTACTTCACTGGAAGAGCAAGTAGCATTGATAGCTTCATCCTTCTCCAGGATATTATTGAAATACACCAAAAACAGTAAAAAGAAGAGAAACTCAAATCAAAATATGAACATTGCACGAAAAATTGAAATGACGGGTATAATGACACTTACTGATGCAAGGTATTGGGTTGCCAAGTCGGTGACTTTCCCTAGAGGAGTAGAAGTCTCAACCGCTCGCAGCAATCAGAAAGAGTTCCACACCAGATCAATTTCTTAGCCAAACCAAGAGTAATGAGGGCTGGAGAACTAGCCTTCAAGGAAGGTATTTCAACCCTAGTAGGTTGAGCAGCAGCATCAATGGCCTTCTTAGTAAGACCCCTTCTCAATCTTTTCAAAGGATCAGCCTCTTCAATCAAAGGTGTTGTCTCTTCTCGAACAACAACAACGCCTTCAATCAAAGGTGATGCCTCTTTTGGAGCAACAGGGAGATTCTTACTGATCTCCTTGATAGCTATGACTACTCCCCCAGATGGAGAAATATCCTTTTTCTTTGTCCCTTTAGCTGGGACATTTTCTTTGCTTTTTTTGCCCCATCAGTACTAGGGACAACTTTGGAAAAGAGATCAGGCATTCTCTTCTTTTTCGTCATCAGGTTAGCAATAGAATTTCCCAAGATCAATCACAAAAGGAGGAGCAAGAGGCCGAGCAATAAAAGAGGATGTGGTTTTCTTATATCTCAGCAAATAGGAAGAAGACCTCACGTGCTCCCAATAATTGATTGATGCAAACCCCAGATTAGCATCAAATCTTTTATTTTAATATCACTCTCTTGTGGGGTTTTTCTTTTACTGTCAACTGCAAATCAAAAATGAAAAAGCAAAAGTCAGTGAAACATTTTATCAAACAAAAATAAAGCTGGCTTAAAAATAAAAAATAACATATACCATTGCCATAAGGTGGACATCTGGGACCTTGGTACACATATATCCTCTTTAGTGGGGGTGTTGCCAATTTTTCATCACTACCCCATGTTCAAAATAATCCATATTAGAATCAGGGATATTGACCACTAAAGCTTTGTTAGAAAACCTAGTTTTTAAATAAAAGGCGGTGTCGCTGGTGACCCATTTATAACAATACATAATTTCAGGAATCCCTAGACGAGTTCCATGAATTTGATTAAACCTATGTATGCCATTAACTACCCTCCATGTATTTGGAACTACTTTTGCAGCTACAATATCAAAATTTCAAACAAATGGGATTAGGCGGGAAGAAAAACCACATTCTGCTATAAAAATAGAGGGAAACCAGTGTCCCTCAACTAGAGAAAATAAATCAGAAGGGCAAGGAGGTTCTTCAAAAACAACCCAAGAAGGAATCTAAAAGTCAGACCTAAACTTATCTAATGACTCGATAAGGTAAACCATGATGGCTAAAGAAAAGAAAGAAGAAGGAAAGAAGAAATTCTTACAGAAGATTATGGAATCAACTAAGGCAGGTGACTTCAAAAACGTTCGTAAAAGGAAAAATGAGAAGAGAAAGAGTTTGGAAACAAGATAGCGAAAGGTAGAAGGTAATCAGATTTTACCGCCCTTATATATGCTGCATCGGAAAATGAGAAAAGTAATGATCACACATGACAACTGTTGTGTTCCCGACGGCTAACAAAAGAAAAAGACGCAAATACCCAAGTGTTTGTTAAAAACTCAAAATATTTACAAATTTTCCATTTCGCGCTCAAAATTGTCGCTCAAAATGGAAAAAATTTAAAATGTTGCAGGTCTATAATTAATCAAGATGTAAGAAATGTGCCCGAGCAACTTTTGGGTAAAATGTCCCAAATTCTCATATCAAAACTCAACTGGGAAACATTGGGGGCATCTGTTGATACAAAAATTAGTCATCATACGTGGACCAATTATATGAAGACACGTGTCATCCAACATGGCACAAGTTCAGTATACCAAGCGAATCGACATACCGAGCTACCAGCGTACCGAACAACTTGTTACGAAGATCAAATGACAAAGACAGATTCAATGAGTATTCTTTACCATGTAGAGATGTATATGTCTATTCAATAACGGCATATTGTCTATTCACACTGACAGCCCAAGGGCTATAAATGCATTATAATATCCTCATGGCAGGGTAAGCTATCATAAGCGAACGTAAGTGAGATCAAGGAAAGACACCGAGTAATATAAGATAGTGGACGTAGGCCATTTCATTAAGGTTGAACCACTTTAAAAATATCTTGTCTTATTTCTTTACTCATATTTATCTATGAATAATTAATTAGATCAAATCTAATTTTTTACATCAACAATGACGTCTCTTTCTCTGCCTCTTTTTAATTTTTTTAGTTTTATTTGTAATACTAAATTTATTTATCAAATATATAAGAGATAAAGGTTTTTAAAGTGGTTCGGCTGTTAAAGAAAGCCTACATCCACTATTATTTTATTCCCAAGGGTTTACAATAGCACAATACAATGTGATGAGAATGATTGAATTATTATCATGTATTGTGAGAGATATATGTGTAGAGATTTTTAGAGATATATAATTAATTGCTTGCTAAGGATCAATTAGTTGCCCCTTTATCTAAGGGAGGGGTTGTACTTATAGTGATGGGAGTCCAAGAGATTGAATGTCTTTATATATTCATACATTTACATCTATTTACAATAAATATGATTGTTGGCCTTCTAGGGTTCAATGACTGTTGGTGAGTCTTCTCTAATGACTTTTGATCTTATGCATGGTTCATCTTCTTTAGGGTTGGTCGGCCGGTACGTCGACCAACTCTCTTTGGGTGCTGACTAAGTGTCTTCTATGCCGATCAAGTATGAATATTTCCATATAGGATGATATGTGTCCATTTATTATTGGTTCACGTAGATGGGTAATTTTTGGCGTCAATAGAAGCCCCCAATGCTCCATGATTGATGGTTTACTGAGAGGATGGAGTATTTATTCTGAAATGTTGCTCCGTGCTCGTGCTAATGAGATTGTTTATCTACCTCCTTAATTTGTTCAACATATGAGTTGTCTATCTCATGTACGATGGATGATGTATGTTAATCGATGGTTGCATTGGAGCTAATCTTTCTTTTGAGGAACTCTGCTCGACAAGCGAACGTGTGTTATATATCACCCCTTTGAATTTGTATGCATCAATGAGATCTGTCATAGTTCGCAGCTTGTGTCTTATCATAATCTTCAGCTGGGTTGGTTAGTTAGTTAGCCGAACAACTGTCTTCTGAGCTGACTATCTGAGTGTTGATTGTACATGTTTGATTTTTCTGATTTTTGCTCCTCTGAATGCTTTGCTAGTGTAACATGCAAGCTTTTGAACCCGATTCTTCAATCTGATTAGTGTCGAGCTAGTAACCGACTCTAAAACATTTACATATGAGTACAGATTCTTGTTCAGTGTTGGTCGGGACAGCAGCAGTGGAGATCCCAGTGCTTAGATGTTGAGTCTGACTCCTAAACCTTAATATCATGTGCATAATAATTCCTGGATGATGATTGGATAGTGATATGTCTTATTTTGTTATGAATTGGAGTTGAATCTGATGTTCGACTGGTAATGCATGATGTTATCAGATTGTTCCACTCAATGAATAATTAATTTTGTAGTAAATACCCCCAAGTATGGAATATGAACTCTGAATACTTTATTGGCCTTGAAGTATGATGGTCCTGCTAGAAAAGATAAGGCCGAGGAAATGTTCCCTGAAATAACTTCCTAAGAGCTTTGCATTTTTCGTTTCCATACTGTCATGATGTAGCCATATAAATAATTTGATGATCTTACCGACCAAATAATTTTGGTTGAGTATAACTCCTTTTAACATTTAGTTAAATTAGGAATCTGATTATGATATATGCCATTGATCGGCATATTTGACATGTAGAGCCCCCAGTTGGGCTTAGGATACTGAATAATAATAATGATGCCCGAGTATTCATCAGGACTTAATATATTGATCCCATAATTAGTGATAAGCACCCAAAACTGTACAATTTATACCCCGAATAGATGTACTTTAGTTTCTAATTCTCGGCAATATGGGTATTATGTGCTTAAATGTTTATTTTGTAGGCCAAATGCACGTTGCGATGTTCAAACGCGTATTTCAAGGCAATTGTGCATTTTATGGAGCTAATTACCAAATTACCTGAACCCTTACTCGAGCCTAAACCTAGCCTATACTATTCCAAACCGTGTGTGTGTTGAGTTTGTGCCTTTTATTAATTTTTAGATTTTTAGTTTGTGTCATTTTATTATTTTGAGTCATTTTTATTTTTAGGATTTATTTTACATTTATTTAGAATTTCTAGAATTTATTTTTCAATTTTTATATTTCTTTTTATTTAGTATTTTGATTTTTATTCTATTAGTTTTTAATATTATTTTATTTTATCTTATTAGGATTAGAATTTCTAGGATTTCATGTATTTTTAGTTGTATTAGATTTTACATTTTCTTTTTAAGATTTTTATTTTTTATTTTTAGTTTTATTTTTTTATTTAGTCTTTATTTTATTTTTAGAGTAGGATTTTTATTTTAGATTTTTCTAGTTTTATTTTTTTTAGTGTTATTTAGGTCCAAATTAAACACACTCACTTAAACACACACCCCCTAAAATCTACACACTACCAATCACCCTTCACCCTCACCACACTAACCTATACCTTTCCACACTCTAAACCTACCCTTCTTCAACCTCCCAATACTCTTTCTCCTGCCAACCTCCATTAACCCACATCCATCACCCTCACCTCTCCTTATCCATTATCACCCAATCTCCTACCTTAACCCACCAATCAAACCCCCCTCTTACCTAGCCCGCCTGCAACCCGTCGTCGGATCCTCCATTCCGGCGCTGACTCAACTCGCCGCCGACGACTCCGCCCAGCCACCCCCAGCGCTTGAAGCCGATGACACCATGGCCACTCCAGCCCGGATCGCCCCACCTCGCAGCCTCCATATCTCTCTTACCCACCGCAACTCCACCGTCCACGTGCTGTTCCAAACCCGAAGCCGGAAGAGCCACCTCCGGCGGCACCTCCAACCCGAACCTGGGTGTGCAACCAACCCGTGTAAACCCATATCCGGGCAGACCCAACCTCATCCCATTACCTTCCTTGCACATCCAAACCCAAAGCCACAACCCAAAACCATTTCACCATCTCAAGACCCACTTTCAACTCCAAATTAAAGCCACGATTTCCCTTATCTGCTATTCCAAAGCCAACTATACCAAATGCCGACAATTTGCTCTGCATTTAATGATTTATCAAAGTTGAGGCCCATAATTACGACTTCATACTCATCTTCATTATTGGAAGCCTGGAATTGGAATCACAGAGCATATTTTATATCTATCCCATCTGAACTGTTGAGAATAACTCCAGCTCTGCTACATGTTACACATGAAGATCCATCGACATATATGCTCCATATAAGGATATTATTATCAAATGCTTGGTTTGACAAAATCCATTGATGAAATATCTTGTACTTCCTTTCTTCATATTTCTATTTTTTAACTATTGCACCTTACCAACGGATTCTGGTTGATCGGTGACCATCCCTTCTGGAAATTCTGCTGCTGGGCGTTGCTCGAGGAAATTTTCTATTGCTCCTCTATCATCATGGAGTTGCTCTACATTATCCCCTTATTGATTGGAGACATCTGGGTAGCTAAATTTAGCAATGAAATCCTCCACTGTCTGCCCTCTGAGAGAGGATCTTGGCTCATAGATAATGTCATATTCCCCTAACTCCACTGCCCAGTACATGAATCTTCTAGACTTTTTTGGCTTATGTCAAACCTGTCTACATGGCATGTCAGTATATACTACTATTGTATGGGCTTGAAAATATGGTCTCATCCTCCTACTCGCTTCAATCAGCGCCAATGCTAGCTTATCCAGTTTTGGATACCTGATATCTGCTCCCCTGAATGCCTTGCTTGTATAATAAACTGGTTTTTCTACCCCGCTTTTAATTCATATCAAAGCCGAACTAACTTCACTTTCTGAAACAGCTAAGTACAAGTGTTGATGTAAAAAACTATAATTGATCTAATTAATTAATCACAGATAAATATGAAATAAGAAATAAGACAAGGTGTTTTTAAAGTGGTTCAGCCTTAATGAAATGGCCTACATCCACTGTTTTGTATTACTGGGTATTTCACCTTCGTCTTGATTATCTTTTCTTATGATAGATTACCCCGTCATGAGGGTATTATAATGTATTTACAGCCCTTAGGATTCCCATATGAATAGACACTACACTGTCATTAGATAGACATATGTATCGATATATAGTAACAATGTTCATTGAATCTCTCTCGGTCGTTGGTCTTCCTAAGTAATTGCTCGATATACTGAGAAACTCGGTATTCTAAGTATCTCGGCAAGTTAAGTTGCTCAATGTATATAATTATGCCATGTTGGACGACTCGTGTCTTCACATAATTGGTCTACGTCAGCTGACTTATTTTTAGATCAACAGAAGCCCCTAATATTTCATAGTTGAGATTGGATGCAAGAGTGTGAAATATTATGCCCAAAAGTTTCTCGAGAATATTCCCATGTCTTGTTTGGTTATAGACATTCGACACTTGTGAAATTCTTTTCTCAGCATATTAGTTTTGAGTGCGAAGTGGCAGACTTGTAAATTTTTCAAATTTTGTGCGAACGCTTGGGTACTTATATCTTTTAGCTGCCGAAAACGCAATCCTTGTCATCTATAATCATTAATTTTCCCATTTTCCAAAGCATTATATATAAAGGCGGTAAAAGAAGATTATTTCTACCCTTTTTCCATCTGGATTCCCAAACTTATTATCTTCTCACTTTTCTTCTTACGATCGTTCTTTCTGTCACTTGCCTTAGCTGATTTCTTGATTTTCTGTAAGAATTTCTTCCTTCCTTCTTCTTTCTTTGTTTTTGCCACCATGGTTTACCTTATCTAATAGTTAGATAAGTTTAGGACTGACTTTGAGATTCTTTCTTGGGTTATTTTGGAAGATCCTACTTCTCCTTCTAATTTATTTTCTCCAGCTATGGGACATTGTCTTCCTTCCATTTTCGTAGCAGAATGTGGTTTTTCTTTCCCGCCAAATCCTATGTGTTTGGAATTTTGCCAATATTTTGATATTGTTCCTACAAGAGTAGTTCCAAATACATGGAGGGTAGTTAATGGCATACATAGGTTGAATGAAATTCATGAACTTCGTTTAGGGATTCCTAAAATTATGTACTGTTATAAATGGGTCACCAGCGACACCACTTTTTATTTAAAAATTAGGTTTTCTAACAAAGCTTTTGTGGTCAATCTCCCTGATGCTAATAGGGATTATTTAGATCATGGGGCTGTGATGAAAAATTAGAAACACCCCCCATTAAAGGGGAAAGACGTGTACCAAGGTCTCAGATGTCCACTTTATGGCAATGGGATATGTTGTTTTTATTTTTCAATTTAGCTCTATTTTTGTTTGCTAAAATGTGTCACTGACATTTATTTTTTATGTTTCAGCTGACAGTAAGATAAAATCCCCGAAAGGGATTTATATTAATATAAAAGATTTGAAATTTATCTCGGGATCGCACCGAGCAATAGCTGGGGAACACGTGAGGTCTGCTTCCTATTTGCTAAAATATAAGAAAACCACTTCCTCTTTTATTGCTCAACCTCTTGCTCCTCCTTTTGTGATTGACCTTGAGTAGGATCCAACATCTTCTTCATTTATTGAAGAATCTTCTCCTGAATTGGGTACTTCTATTGCTGACCTGATGACGAAGAAGAGGAGAATGCCTGACCTCTTTTCCAAGGTTGACCCCAGTGTTGATGGAGCGGAGAAGAGCAAAGTCGATGTCCTAGTTGAAGGGAATAAGAAAAAAGATGTTTCTCCATCTGGTGGAGTAGTCACAGCTATCAAGGAGATCAGTAAGAAGCCCCCTATTCCTCCTAAAAAGGAAGCACCTTTGATTGAAGGGGTTGTCCTTATTCAAGAAGAGGCAGCACCTTTGATTGAAGCTGCTCATTTGAAAATATTGAGAATGGGTTTTGATGAGAAGACAATGGATGTTATTTCCCAACCTTCTGGGGTTGTGGTACCTTATTTATGAGTTAGTTCTCCAACTTTCATTTCTCCAGGTTTGGCCAAGAAATTGATCAGGTCTGGAACTCTTCCTGACTGCCGAGCTGCAGAGAATTCTACTCCTCAGGAGAAGGTTACGGACTTAGAAGCCCAACATCTTGCATCAGTAAGTGTTATTATAAGTGTCATTTTTATTCTTTATACCATGTTCATACTCTGATTTGTGCTTTCCTTTCTTTTTCAGTTTTTGGTGACTTTAGTAACATCCTGGAGAAGGATGATTCTATCAAAGCTTCAACTTCAGCAGTGGAGTGGAAGAAGCCCTTGTTGGGTTGTCAAAATCTTTGGTGGAGTCCCGACAAAAGTACAAAGAAGACAAATCTTCTTGGGAAAATAAAATCAAGTCCGTTGAGACAACTCTACAAAAAGCTGAGGAAGCTGCCAAGAAGGCTCATACACCTCGGTAAGAGGCCAATACATCTCGGCAATAAGTCATAAATGCTTCCAAGGAGGAAGATCAGAAATTGAAGGTTGCCACTTCAAGTAAGGTGGAAGTTGAGGGCAAGCTTGAAGAGGTTGAAAGGCGTAAGAAAGACCTTGAGGAGAAGGTGAAGTCTGTTGAAGAGATTCTTAGGTAAAAGACTTCCTCGGAGTAGGTGAAGAGAAAATTTATTGTGAAGAAAGCCTTTATCTATGGCTGGGACAAAGGGTGGAATAAAGCTATAACTGTTGTCTCTACTCAAATGGAGTATGCAAGTTTGAAGTTCTTTAGGGATGGATGGTCTGCATCTTTGAAAGAGTTGAATGTTGCTGAGGATTCTGAACTATTTCAGAGACATGCTCAAGACTCTCCTCCTGCTATTGAAGAAGAAGAAGATGAAGATGCGTATGATGAATCTTCTTTGTTGATAGTTGAACAAACACTTGCTGCCAATATCGCTCAATCCTCCAACGAAGTTCAGCAGACAATCACTTCTGCCGAGCAATGCCATATGCCCACCAAGCAACCAATTCCTTCCTTAAAATCATCTGAGGATATTATGGGGAATAAGGAAAAGGTGTAAAGTTTTTCGGCAATTTGTTACTTTTCTCTATTTTTCCCTTTTTATTTTATTCCTTTGGTTGTATCCCCATCTCTTATGATCAATAAAATGGACTTTGTTATTTATTCCGAGTTTCTACCTTACTTGTTCAATATAGTTATATTGTTATATATCTGGTTTTACTTTTCCTTGCTAGTTCATTGCTAAGATGGAATTTTTGACAGCTCATGATACAGAGTTAATGAAAAAGTGTACTGATTGCTTCAAAGCTGGTCGTACAGATTTCACTGAAGCACAAATAATTGATAATCTTGGGTCTGATGCCTCTCAACGAGTAATTGATGCTTACAAATATTTAAAATTTCTACTTTATTGAGCTATTGAAAATAACGTGGCTTATTATGAAATCATTGAGGATCTTCAAGGAGTGATCGAAGAACTTCAATCTCAACACAAGGAAGCTACTACCCTTATGCATGAAGGTTGTGAGATGAAGTACCAATAGTTGAGTATTGATCGGGGTTATGACAAATTTATTTCAGCTCATAGCAAAGGAGAGAGTGTCCTAAAACTTGAAGTTGAGGAGCATAGAAACATTGCTAAGCTGCTCGAGGAGGAAAATATGGCTTTAAGAGACAAACTGAGAAAGCTAAAATCTGTTGCTTCTTCTGGAGCTCTGGTCCCAGTTAATGATGAAGGTTTTTCCTTTTTGGAGACTGAGAATGCTTCTTTGAGGGAAAAATTATAAACTTTGAGAAAAGACAGACCTGCATCCTCTTCTCGGGGTAGAGCTAGAGCTGGTCGGAGTAGCCTTAAAGAGACTAGGACTCAACAAGCATTAGAAAATCAAGCTGCTCAACTGAAGGCAAAAAATCAAACTTTAGCTGAGATGTCCTAAGAAATTCAAACTCTTACCGAGCAACTTTCTAATCATAGTTCTACGTTGGATAGTAATGAAAACTTGGTGAAGAGGCTTCATTAGCATGTTGAATGATTGACTTATCAATTCCATGAGCAACCTAGAGAGTTTTGAATGGGGGGATATAATGAAGCTTTATGTCATCTTGATGTTAGGTTATAGAAAACCAATAATGAGGGATACGAGCAGGGATGGTTGAATGCTCCTACTGTGATGAAAGTTGAGGAAGGGACTAAGCTATGGGATTGGTATGAGTTTGGACTACTTGATCTTCCAGTACCTCCTTTCAAACTAGATGTTAGTTGGATTCCAGTTCGCTCTATTCCTCAGTGTTTGATTTCCAAATACCATGGTGATTACAATTTTCATGAAGATTTTGAGATATCCTGACCTCAACATTTACTTGACCGACCAATCACGAGAAACACCCGAATGCTGCAAGATTTGAATTTTATCAACTCTTATTTTACTTTAGATGATCCTCTAGCTGATATGGATCCCATACCTAAATCTAAAGGAAAGAAACCAATAGAATAGTCTATTTGTATTTCATTAGCGATTGTTTAAGAAAAAATCAACTTTTTGTAATTTTATTTCCTTGGAAATAAACTAGTTATATGATATTTATCTTGTCAATCTTCATGAGATCAACTATAATAATGCTGACAATTTGTCCTTTGTTGATTTGATTGCCTAGACAATGGAACTTTGTCCCATATGACTTATCACGCGTAAGTGCCTAAGCAATGGAATTTTTTATCCCATGTTCTTGCTTAGTTGTAGCAATCATTTATGTAAATAATTTCCTTGGTGCCTAGACAGTGGATATTTTACCCATCTTCTTGCCTAGTTTAGATGCCACTTGGGTCACCCATAATCAAACAGGACTTGCCTTGCTTGATTGTTGTACTAACATTGTTGGTTGTGTTGATGTCGACCAACTTGTAGTTGGTGATTGCTGATGCCGACCAACTTGGTTGAGAAAAAAAATTTGTCGCTACTAAGTTAGGTTAGGATAGTGTCTGGTACTAGTACTCCGAAAAAAATAATACAAACAAATATCGAGAAAATCGCGTTTTCATTCATTCTAAAAGAACGGGGTACATGTACAGTTTCATTACTGGTAGTGATTTTGCAAGTGCTCTACATTCCAAGGATTCTTGAATTGTTACCCTTCTAGATTTTCTATTCTGTAAGTGTCAGGCCGAACAATTGTTGTGACACGATAGGGCCCATGCCAGTTGGCTTCTAACTTATTGTGATTTTGAATTAACTTCTTGAGAACATAATCTCCCTACTTGAGATCACATTTCTTGACTCTTTTATTGTAGAACATGGAAGTCCTTTGCTGATAAGCTGCATTTCGGATTGTTGCATCTTCTCTGACTTCCTCGAGCATATCCAAATCCAAACATCTCATCAAATCACTTATCGACGAATTGAAATTAAAAAACCTATGAGTAGGTAATCCTAATTCATCAGGTATCACTGCTTCACTCCCAAAAGCTAACATATAAGGACATTACCCAGTTGCTATTCAGGGAGTTGTTCGGTAAGCCCATAGCACTGAGTGCAACTCGTTTATCTAGTTTCCTTTAGCATCATCCAACCTTTTCTTCAACCCATTCAAGAGAGTTTTGTTCGTCACCTCTATTTTCTATTTACTCTAGGGATGACCTAGAGCAGAATGAATCTTTTGAATGTTAGACTGTAAATAATACACAGCGAACTCCTCATTATCAAATTGCGTATCGTGATCAATGATAAAATCACGTGGTGGACCATATCTGTAAATAATATTTTTCCAAATTAATTGATAGACCCTTTCATAGGGCATATCAATGAGAGGTTCAGCTTCCACCCATTTTGTGAAATAATCCACAATAACTACCAAATATTTGAATCATCCTCTTGTAGTTGGCAAAGACCCGACTAAATCTATTCCCCATATGGCAAATGGCCAAGGGGAAGTGATTGGTGTTAGCAATGCCTGAGGAGTTCTTCATATAGTAGAAAATCGTTGGCACTTGTCGCATTTCTTGGCGTAAGCTATGCAATAAGTGCGCATTATTGGCCAGTAGTACCCCTGCATATTTATTCGCTATAAAAGAGTTCTTCCTACTACATGAGCTCCGTAAGATCCTTCATGTATTTCTTCTATCAGATCTTTAACTTTTGCTGGGTGAACACATCTTTGCAGACCAACTATCACACCTCTTTTGTATAGAACTCCGTTGTTTAAGACATATCTGGGAGCTTTAAACTTCAGCCTCTTGGCTACAAGTTGGTCAGCTAGTAATGCGCCTTCTTTGATATAAGCCCTGATACGATCCATCCAGGATGGCCCCATACCCAAAGTGCTAAAATTCACCATCAATACTTCTGCCTTCTAGTATCTCAATTGGAGTTGTTCTTCGTAACTCAGTGCGCGTAGCTGAAGCTAACCGAGCAAGTGCATATGCTCTCGTATTCTCTAGTCTTAGTATTCTAATCACTTGGACAGCTGCCAAATTGGATACAATATGTATGGCTTTCGCTAAATACCTCGACATGAACTCTACTTTTACTGCGTAAAGATTGAGCATCTTATTCACTACTAGTTGGGAATCACTGAACACCATAACTTGCTATGCATTCAATGATTTAGCTAAGCTAAGGCCCACAATTACGTCTTCATACTCGGCTTTATTTTTGAAACTTTTGAATCGAAAACATAGATCATATTCTATGTCTAATCCATCTGGACTATTGAAAATAGTTCCAGCTCCGTAACCTATCACACACGAGGAACCATCAACATATATATTCCATATAGCGATATTATTATCAAACCCTTGGTCTGACAAAATTCCTTAATGGAATATATGGTGCTTCCTTTTTCCATCCTTCAACTCGGACCTCTTACAAGAAGATTATGGTTGATCGGATACCATCTCTTCTAGTAATTCTGCTGTTGGGAGTTGATTGGGGATGATTCATGTTGTTCTTCCAACCTCCTTGAGTTTCTCTGCTCTAGCCCCCTACTAATCGAAGATATCTAGATAAGTAAAATCAACGATAAAATACGCCACTTCTTTCCCTTTGAGAGAAGATCTTGGATCGTAGATAATCCCATATTCCCCTAATTCCACTTCCCAATACATCAATCTTCCAGATTTTTTTAGCTTATGGAGAGCTTGTCTGAGTGGCATGTCAGTGTATACCATTATCGTATGGGCTGGAAATATGGTTTCATCCTCCTGCTCGCCTCAATCAACGCCAATGCTAACTTCTCTAATTTTGGATACCTGATCTTTTCTCCCTTGAATGCCTTGCTCGTATAGTAAACTGCTTTTTTCTCTCCGTTTTCTATTCGTATCAAAGCCTAACTAACTGCACATTCAAAAACAGCTAAGTACAAATATAAGTTTTCTCCCAACGCTGACCTGGACAGTAAAGGAGGTGTTCCAAGTATCTTTTCAACTCTAAAAATGCCTTCTCACATTCGTTATTCCACTCAAAGTTCTTTCCAAGCACTTTGAAGAATGGAAGACACCTATCAGTTGCTAGGCAGACGAATCTGTTGAGAGCAGCCACGCGTCCAGTAAGGCTTTCCACTTCCTTCTTGGTGGTTGGAGATTGTAACTCTAGCAAGGCTTTTATTTTTTCAGGATTTGCTTCAATACCTCATTGATTCATAATATACCCGAGGAACATTCCTTCTAGTAAGCCAAAAATGCACTTGGTTGGGTTAAGATTCATTTGGTACTTCTACAACTTGTTAAATGTTTGGCTCAAATTAGCTATATGGTCAGCAGCGTTTGATAGTGCAAATATAGCACGCTACCGCTAAGGTTACTCAGGCATGAACAGAAACTTATAGGTCACGACCCTACTTAGAAAAGGGTGCGACCCTATTCAGTACACGGTGCGACATATGCCACTTAGCCTTATATACAGGTCGCGGACCTACCTCGTACAAGGTGTGGTACCTTTGGCTTTAGCCTCATGCAGGATGCAGTACTTGATGTTTGCCTTACAGGCCGCATCCCTCTCTAGTACAGAAACTCCATACTTGACATATGTCACGTGCTCAGGACACGTGACACAGGTCACATACTTCCTATAAATAGAAGACCCCACCACGAAATAAGGGATTGATTCTCCCTTGGGAAAAATTCTCTCTACACAAGCTCAATATATAGCATGGGGGTTGCACATCTACATTGTAGTCACCTCTTCGGCACACCGGAATACTCACTACTACCATGGATTCTCCTTTATACTCATACCTGTACGCCTCTTTAGGCACGATTATATCGTACAATACAATGCATATAATGAGAGTAGAACACCAAGGTGGACGTAGGCCTATTTTAGGGGTTGAACCACTCTATATATAGTCTTATCTCTCCCTTTACATGCTTTATTTGCTCTTTACTTATTCTACACACGATTTGCTAGTACGAGAACGACAAGTGGACGATTTCTCGTATCATCAATTTGGCACCGTCTATGGGAAGCGAGATATTTGAATCATATTTCTCTATGTTTCGAGTTCTTAAACACCTTAGTTTATTCAAGGGGATCCTTTGGATCCTCGTCTCACGAGTAAATTCTGGGTATTGAGCTCTGATTTATATTTACACCCTTAAATGGGTATTTCATATGCTCAGATTTGTTCTTGGGTCTTCATTTTACGACCTTAGATCTATTTTACATACCCTTGTGATATCGTTTCATCTAGATAATGTTGAAAATCATGACGGGCTTTAGCTCCAAAAAGATGAATGATTAAGGAAGGATTGTATTAATCCTATTTCTTGCCATTCGCGACCTATGAGCTAGGGTTTTTCATCAAAACTGTGTCGTTTTGTGCACCGTGAGGTCGTCCTCTCATTAATAGACCCTAGTATGTATGCTCTCCATGTCTTGGGAGAGAAAAACTCAGTCTGGGCTTTAGACGTTGGGATTGCTCCCTTTGTCACCTAGGATGGGATGCGATCCGGCAATTCAAATGCCTTATGGTCGTGGCCTCTACTAGCGCGGTTGTGTTACAAAAGCTTCATAATATCAAGGAACGGACCTTGATGGTCTCCAGATCAACCTTGGTTAATGTCATACAAAGACCACGACAGTGCACCTATGTGCCTTACTGATCGCCACCTCAACAACAATACCATGTAGTAGTGCAAACGCTGCGTCCCCATTTCCTACTTGGTTACTCCAATATTTTTCAGATTACTCACTTATGTTAGTTTTTTCTTAGATCATATATACTTTGCAAAGACTAACAAAAGCATAAATGGAAGGAGAATCCAGCCGGAGCACAAAAGTCAAATATGAGATTATGCAATTGTACAATCACCTCAACCATCTCTACGACAGTCATGCCTCAATCCAGACCCACGTCAACTATTTGACTCAGAGGGTCCTTATGCTAGAGGTCGCGGACTCATCCAATATGAGTGTGGCACCCAAAAACATTTTTTCAACATCTTTCGATGTCGTGACAGTACCAGAGGATATGTCCATGGAAGCAATCAGCAGGAGTCAGAAAAGGAAATCAGAGAAGACAGAAGGGAGATCTAAGGCCTACACCCCATTGGACTTCCCAATTGAAGACATTTTTGAGTCCATTAAGGAGGATAAGTTGCTGAGGTGGCCAGAGAAGCTTAAAGATCCACCCCACAAGAGGAATAAAGCCAAGTGGTGCAAGTTATATCTGGACCATGGCCACGACACTGAACATTGCTATGCACTAAAAGATGAAATTGAAAGGCTGATTGGGCAAGGGATGCTGCGGAGGTTCCTCAGAGATGTTTAGGAGATGAAGTCTAGTCCCGCATGCCATATGCCCATTTTCCATGCTTATGTCTTATATTTCATCTGTTTCTACTTTACAGTGAAAACTCTTCCTATGCTATTTTAAATTCAACTTTGTATTGTCCTTACAAATTCATATATATATATATATATATATATATATATATATATATATGAATAGATACATGAAATCAAGTTCACTCTATAGTGCCATATTTCGATCTCTCAATTCCATTAAATGTTGTCTTATAAAAAGACCATTTTATCTTAAACAGATCTTGCTTCAGGACAATATGTTATATCGGGAATGAGAATGTCTAAATGAGCACAAAATCCCCATTAAGGCGCCTGATTTTCTGAAGGCAAGTGACAACTGAAATCAGGAGAGCAACTACCTATGTTGGTTTTCAGCATCAATCACAAGGGCTTCCAATGCCCGTTCTTAGCTTTCGAGATGCGTCATTAGCTTGGGGAGGTTACTCCCCCAGCAAACATCATTAGCTTGTTGGATATGAGACTAAACATCATTAACATGGTTATATCATGATTATCTTGGGGAAGCTTCATAATACCTAGCCCGAGAAGGCCTGAAATTAACCCACAGGGGCTGGAGACTTGATTATCTATAGATAATCATATACCTGAATGGACCAAAGACTTAATCATCTACGGATAACTCTATTGTGGACTGGGAAGGCTTTATACATATCCACATAAGCTTAGGGATGTTTATAATACCTAGACTGGGATGGGCCTAATAATAACCCAATCGAAGCGACTAAAGGAAAGCTATGAAAGGAAATTGAAGCGACTAAAAGTGGTTGTGTTACTGTGATCATAAAGCACGACAAAGCTACAGAAGGATTGCCTTAATTTCCTAAAAGGCTAAATATATGGTTGTGGCCATTAAGTAAATTCATTCAGCTTCTCAGGCGGATAAAAGAAGGACATCAAACTGTTGTGGCCCTATTCAAGAAGAGCAGTTATTGCCATTCATGAATGCAAGTATAAGGGAAAAGGGTTGCAGCCCATGTGAAGAAACCATCCACATTACAGTTCCGCGGCCTTAAGCTATATACCATTTTGATTTCTTAATATGGTCGCGGCCTATGACCCATACGTTATAGTTAAAGTGAATTTTTTCAAGAAGTAAATGTATAATTCAAGCAATCAAAGATGTATAGAGAAGGCATTCATTCAAGTGTTGAAGATAGCAAAATTGAAGAATAAAAGCCTACTAGAAAAGGAAGAAGATTAACATTAAAGGTGGCCGCAACCGAAAATCTTAACAACTATTAATATTGAGATTACAGACCGTATATGAAGAGTTCAAAAATTAAAAGGGACGTAGCCCTATATAGATAAGCAGTTCAAAAAATTGGGATTATACAGGATATAGGCTCATGAGGCCGCGTCGTCATTGACATCCCCTTCCTTACCATCCACAACAGTTTCGATTTCTTCCTCCGCGGCCTCTACCTTAACCTCTACCCTCAACCTGACTTTCTCCTCGGTCGCGGCCTTGAGCTTAGCTATGCATTGCTGATGCTCAATATCAACAAGCCCTCAGGCATGAACCGTCTCTTTAGTCTCAGGGAAGTTCTTTATGATTCCGTGCCTGAGAACTTGGTAACCGCGGAGGTGGGTCCTATTCTTTATAAGGTAAAAATCTCTAGAGCCCTTGAACAACTCCACAGTTTTGTCGATGGCCAGTTGAAGGGCTTCACCATGATCCACCGTCATTTTCTTGATTACCGCGGTATAGGCTTCAGCATCACGGGTAGCCTTGGTCTCCAACTCCTCGTACCTCTTTTGAAGGAGTCTCAGCTTGTTATTAGAAGACTCGACAACTTGGGAAGCTTTCGCAACTTGTGCCTGAGAGACCCTAAGATTCTATGGCCTAGTTGAAATTTGCTTCCGCTTCTTCTTTGGCCTTAATAGCAGCTTCTAAGTTCATCTGAGTTGCCAGAAGATCCACAGCAGCAGACTTCTTTCCAACTTCGAAGGAAGAGTTCCATGAATTTTCTAAGTAAGAGGCGTGTACCCTCTCCGTAGCCTCTTTTAGTTTGTAGAGGGCCTCATACTTCCTCTTCTGAGCTACCATGACGCCCGTGGCCTGAAAAGAGAAAGTTAGGAGCAAGGTATGGAATGTAATTTTAAAATTAAGAAAGCACTTGCACTTTCCCTCAAAAGACTATGGAGGCCATAATCCTCCAGGTCGTCATGATCTTCGTCCACCAACCTATCAAGTGCTGCGGCATTGGGAAACATCTTCATCTTACGGGTAGCCCTCATAGTACTGTCCCATGAGGATTCAGGATTAGGCTTTCTTAGCTTTGTATGTGGTCGACTGTCAGGACCAACTCCAGCGCAGCCCTAAGGAAGAACTAAGTTTGCATTAATCACAACAATGGGTGGAGTCGGCGGAGAAGTTGAATGGATAGGGGTGTCATATGTTGATATCAAACATGCCGCGACCAAATTGGCTCCGATATTATCGTTAAACTCAACTTGGGGTTGGGGTGCAGCAGTGTTATTTTTTTCCACGACCTAATTTTGGGTCGCGATAGGAAGATTTGGGTCACTGGAAGGGACCGCATCAGGAGCCTTGGTATTGGGCCTCTTCCTTTTTCCTGTTCCTTGCAGCATTAATGAGGACAATTGCGTCCCCATCCATTTCTGCCTGTTAGGCAACCAAGAGTTCCCTAACAACCTACTTACTTGAAAAAAGAAAAGCAATGGTAAATATTAGTTTTAAACATAAGTTTCCACATAATTAGACTGTTGATTGAGTTATTACCTTATGCGGCCATCTCTTTAGGTATGGATTTATTAGGGAAGTAGCCTACTTCAAATACAGAGGCAGAAGTGCTGAATTTCTTCTGCTTAGCAGGAACGGTCGCGGCCTCGGCAACCCTTCTCTCTTATCGCTTGCTCAATTGTAAGTTGCTGAGAATTCCAAAAAACATTTCAAGGGTTAGTACAGAAAGAATAATAGGCAATTATAAAGAGTGGACATGGCTATAATCCAAATACCTAGCTTAGAGGGGCACCCCCACTACCGTGACATCCTAAACGATATCTCTCTCTCGTTCTCCTGAGGGTGAATCTCCCACCCTTCTCCATAGATGTAGAATATTTTCCCTTCCAGTTCTTTACTTGTAGGGCTCCTAGTGTAAAAGGTCTCGTCCCTGCCGCGGACGGAGAAGTAGTAGTATCCAGAAAACTTTAGAGAGTTTTCCTTCGGATGGTAAAAGTGAAAAAACTCTGCGGGAGTGATATCTTTTCTGAATTGGTTCTCCCATAGCACAATGACTGCAAGAATGGCCCTACAGCCATTGGGATCTAACTGCGTTGGTGCTAATTTCATTGTTTGAAAAATTATTCTGATAGGTACAGGAACCGGCAGTCGCAACCCATAAATGAAAGCATGTAGTGGGAAATTGTCAAAAAGTGTCGTGCATGGCCTTTGATTCACGGCGGGCGCTTAGCATACCAAGTTCTCTCAAAACTCGAAGGCCTCAGCTACCTGATCAACCCAGTCTTGGGTCATAATGCTGCGAATGTCAAGCGCAGTAAGAGGTCTCTCGGCCCTCCCAGATGGGCCGGCTCATTTGTCCCTAACATCAGTAGCACACCTTTCCGCGACATCATCTTCTACGACCAATGGATGGTTACTAGAATTGGCTTCTTCTTCCATTGGTGCGGTCTCAAAATCCTTCCTACATGCAGAATCCGGGGAGTCTGATTCTAATACTACGCAACTGGGGAAATTCTTCAGTTTACAAGGTCCTATTGACTTCAAAGAGGGTACGAAAGGGAGTTCAGGAGGAGAGGCCCCAAAATGTTTTGCCCAAAACCCTCTCAGAAATTTGTCTAGGTCAAAATTCACATGACTGCAGTAGTACCTGAAAAGCAGAGTTCGCAGTTAGGCACCGCAACCAATATGGTCCTAAAAAGCTTCTAACAAGCCGCGACATGACTATTTATATGAAGATTAAAGTGAAATGATCAACAAGATTGGATAAGTATGCCAGGTGTGGGGGTTTTAGAGCCCGAAAAGACAACTGTCATCACGACATATTGATTAGATAGGTGTTATTTCCTTGCATACCGTAGCTACTATGGACTAAAACACCGTTGGCTCTAATATGGGAACCTAAGCCCGTAATCATCAATCTATGTGTTTAACTACCGCGGAGTATAAATTTAAACCCAAGGGATTACCCTCAGAGTCTACCGGCCGCAGCCATTACCTAAATTACTAAAGGGGTATTCTACCATGCCGCAGCACCTCACTCAAACAGTTTAGTATCTAAATGCTTATTCATTTAAATATTGAAGGCACAGAATGTGAAGGGTTTGCGTAAGAATATCAAGAATAGTTATATCATTCTAACGCGATTCAAAGAAAATACAGGCCATACGATCTAAGCAATGGAGGATTAAGGGTCATTTCGTCATATGAAGATTAATCCAAAGAGCTAATCAGTAATTACTACAATTATTGATCATTCACATGTGTTCGATTCTTGGGAATTGGCAGAATGTTCAATCGAAACCCTAAATATTTGTCAGTCAATTGGGTTTTTTTTCTCAGAAACAGATATAAATCTAATATGAATTCAAAAAGAAACATACGTAATTCAAGAAGGGGCGATACACAAATTCAGAAGTTTTGAAGAACAAATATAAATTCAGAACTACAAAAGCTCTTAAAGAGGATGTTAGTTGGAAAATTACTTGGAAATGGAGAAATCGGCAATGGTCAGCCTCAAATCACCGTAGAACCACCACACTCAGCCTTGGAAAGTTGTCAGAAAAAGTAAGAGGACGAACGAATAAAGCTCAGCTCTCGATATGCTCTCAAAGATTTGGAAAATGTAATGAAGATCAAGTCCAGAACAATTTATATAAGAGGGCACAGGAAGATAAAGCGTCATCTCAAAAATACCACGACACCTCAAGAGGACTAAATTACTCAGTCGCATCCCCAATCGCAATCTCTTGGCACTACGACATGGGGGCTTATTGATAGTATAAATATAGCACCATGCTGCAAAGGTTACTCAGGCATGAACATAAACTTATAGGCTGCGGCACTACTTAGCAAAGGGTGCAGCCCTATTCAGTACACGGTGCAGCATATGCCATTTGGCCTTATATACAAGTCGTGGCCTTACCTCGTACAGGGTGCGGCACCTTTGGCTTTAGCCTCATGCAGGATGCAGTACTTGATGTTTGCCTTACAGGCCGCATCCCTCTCTATTACAGCAACCCCAGACTTTATATACCTCACGTGCTCAGGGCACATGACACAGCTCACATACCTACTATAAATAGAAGACCCCACCATGAAATAAGGTATCGATTCTCCCTTGGGCAAAATTCTCTCTACACAACCTCAACATATAGCCTGGGGGTTACATATCTACATTGCAGTGACCTCTTCGGCACACCAAAATACTCACTACTACCATGTATTCTCCTTTATACTCATACTTGTATGCCTCTTTAGGCACGATTATATCGTACAATACAATGCATCTAATGAGAGTAGAACACCAAAGTGGACGTAGGCCTATTTTAGGGACTGAACCACTCTATATCTTGTCTTATCTCTCCCTTTACTTGCTTTATTTTTTTTTTACTTATTCTACACATGATTTGCTGGTACGAGGATGACAAGTGGATTATTTCTTATATCATCAGCGTTCTTATTTTTGGTCAACATGTCATTGATATATATCTCCATATTTTTTCCAATCTGATCTGCGAACACCTTGTTCATCAATCGCTGATATGTAGAACCTACATTTTTAAGACCAAAAGGCATAACATTGTAACAATATGTTCCTCGTGGGGTAGTAAAAGAAGTACTCTCCATGTTTTCTGTCTTCATTTTAATTTGATTGTATCTGGGGTAAGCATTCATGAATCTCAACAATTCATGCCCCGAAGTAGAATCTACTAGCTGATCTATCCTGGGTAGAGGGAAATAATCTTTAGGGAAAGATTTATTTAGGTCTATGAAGTCCACAAACATTCTCCACTTATTATTCTTTTTCTTCACTATCACCACATTAGCTAGCCAATCAGGATACTTGACATCTTCGATGAAAGAAGCCCTTTTTAGATTTTCCACCTCCTCTTGAATAGACTGATTATCCTCCGAACTAAAGACTCTTCTTCGTTGCTTCACTGGTTTGATCTCTTTATTATCATTGAGCTGTGACACTTGAAGGTTGGGTCTGTCCCTAGTATATCTTTATGACTCCACGCGAATGATTACTTTCTATGCCTAAGAAATGCCACCAACTCTTTCTTTAATATCGGATCAAGTGAAGCACCAATCTGAGTTGTTTTTTCTGGTCAATCATAATCCAGAGTAATGATCTCCGTTGCTTGGATGACCTGGCCTTTAATGAGCTTTGTTTCATCTCTAGGGTCTAAGGATTCAATCTCAAACTCAGCAGAGTTGTCCACTTGATAAGTGGTTGTTTTCTTCCTTACATCCTCCAATTCTTCTTGCTCGGCAGACGAGTAGTAGCATTCCTGAGATATATTTTGGTCGCCCTTCACAATCCTAACCCCGAAGTTGGTCGGGAACTTTAAACATTAATGTACAGTGGATGGAACTGCTTTAAACTTTTTCAAGCCTACTCTCCCCATGATTATATTTGAGGCTGATGGGATATTTGTATCCATTATGAAGAAGTGCACCTTTTCTAATCTACAAGCAGTCCAGGTGCTAATCAACATATCTAACTTGATCGTCCCAAGTGGAAAAACTATTTTTCCAGAGAACCCAATAAGGGGCCTGTGATACGGCTCTAATTGACCAAGTTTTAAACTCAAACTATCAAAGCAAGGATATAACATGATATCTGCCGAGCTACCATTATCCAGCAGTACTCTCGAGATAATTACATCCTTAATTCTCATCTTGATTGCTAGAGGATCATTATGAGGATAAAAACACCTTCCAGATCATTTTTGGAAAAACTAATGACACCTTGTTATTATTAACCTTCCTCAAGCGATCCTCTTCTACTAGATGTATTTGTTGTACATAAGAACAAGCTTGCGTCTCATTGAGGTAAGCTTTTCTCTCGGTGGTATGATCACCCACTCCTGCATCTCCACCTATAATCATATTACAATCGAATGAACTAAAACGAATTAAAAATACCTTACGCTCAGGTTGTCTTGGCCTTTTTGGGAGATTGGGGTCATCTTCAGAGTCATCTTAATGATCTCTCTTCTTATTATGTCTTGGTCGGCAAGGAGACTTAGACCTCTACTGAGTTTTGTTGTTAGTCCTTCCACCATTCTGGCGATCAACGTACTTGTTCATCTTTCCTCATCCAATGAGTGCTTCCGTCTCATTTTGGAGAGATATACACTTCTTGGTCGTGTGACCGTGATCTTTATGGAACTCGCAGTACTTGGATTTATCCCTTTTTCTAGGATCTATCTTCAATTTTCCTAGCTAATTCAGTTCCTTGATATTTTTTATCTCTTCCAGAACGTGGTTTATATCTACCTTTAAGGGGGTATAATTTGTATATCTCCTTATGTGGTCTAACACTTCTTTGCCTTTTGACTGCCTGCTCCCACCATTATGATTATGATCTTTCCTATCCAATTTACCTTCAGCTTTAGTTTTGGCCTTTGCATCTGCATTCTTCTTTGCAGCCATAGCTTCTTCGACATTCATAATTTTGGCTTCTTTGGCCATCAATTCAGCCATGGATTTGGGGAGATCCTTAGCTAGGGTGTAGTATAGCTTGTCTGGTAAAAGACCACTCATGAGGGCCATGATGGTTGTCTTCTCCTCATAGTCAATGACCTCAAATTTCTCGTTGTTAAGATGAGTGATATAGTCCTTGGTTCTTTCTCCTACTTTTATCTAACTCTCAACAGATGTGCTACCCTTTTAACTGTCATTGCACCAAAATAGAAATTACCTCTGAAGAGCTCGACCACCTAATGGAAAGTTGAGATCTGCCCCCGAGGAAGGATATTGTACCATATCTGAGAAAATCCAAGGATGGTTCCTGAGAATACCCTGCACCTTATTTCGTCTGGGACCATGTAGATGTTCGCTGCAGCTTGATACTGCTCTATATGGAGAACATGGACAATTTTGCCCTCATATTTAGGTGTGACCATAGGATCCTTGAATTTTGATGGTGTGGGGAAATACACAATTTCTTGTACAAATGGAGATCCTTTGATAAAGGTTCTTTGGAGAGGGTTTTTGGCCTTAGCCATCTCCCCTAACCGGTCTTCCAATCTCAGAATAGAACCATTCCATGCATCATTTCTAGCATCTGCTTTGTTTGCACGGGCAACAGATCGCGTAGAATCCTCCTCTTGGGATCTTTCTGTACGAGCTACCTGCCTGGAACTGGGATGTGACTAGGTCGAGCCTTTCCTTAAATTTTTCGGTCATTGAGAATTTATCGACGCAATTTGAGGAATATTTTTATTCCTCATAGGTCCCAAACAATCGAACGAAGAGACTCTACTCAAACTTTCTACAGCACATGTTCGTTATGGAACTAGAGTAACATCTTCCTGAGAATCCAAAACTCTTATAGGTGAAGTTAAGCTAGGGTGATAGGATGGATCACTTGAATTCTCGGTGTGACAGAGTTCAGTGTGCCTAAATCTTAAGGATGATGGATGCATCCTTCTATGAACGCTACATTGTCCTAATTGGGTAGATCCCCCATTTTGGACAGTTTGGATGAGTTGTCGCATGGTTTTTTGCATTGATATTTGTCCCCTGGCTAGATTTACGAGGATCCCAATGAGATCTTGTGTATTTAGAGGAGTTGAAGGATTTGGGGGATTCTCGTCATTGTTCCTGTTTCTAGATTTTGGGATATTAACCATATCTACTGAAAAATGCTACGTATAGTCTTTCCCACAGACGACGCTAATCTGTTGATGTAAAAAATTGGATTAAATCTAATTAATTAATCACAAATAAATATTAAATAAGAAATAAGACAAGGTATTTTTAAAGTGGTTCAGCCTTAATGAAATGGCCTACATCCACTGTTTTGTATTGATGGGTGTTTCACCTTAGTCTTGATTATCTTTGCTTATGATAGCTTACCCCGTCATGAGGGTATTACAATGTATTTATAGCCCTTGGGCTGCCCATATGAATAGACACTACGCTATCATTAGATAGGCATATGTATCGGTACATAGTAAGAATGTTAATTAAATCTGTCTTGATCGTTTGGTCTTCCTAGATAGTTGCTCGATATACCGAGTAGCTCGGTATTATGAGTAGCTCGACACATTAAGTTACTCGATGTATATAATTACTCCATGTTGGACGACAAGTGTCTTCACATAATTAGTCCACGTCAGTTGACTAATTTTTATATCAACAACAAGTATTAGTTTTTTCCTTCCACTAGTCGGGACAATAAAAGAGGTTTCCTTAAGTATCTCTTCAACTCTAAGAACGCTTCTCACACTTGTCATTCCACTCAAAGGTCTTTCTGAGCACCTTAAAGAATGGAAGACATCTATCAGTTGCTCGGGAGACGAATCTGTTAAGAGATGCAACATGCCCCGTAGGGCTTTTCACTTCCTTCTTGGTGGTTAGAGATTGTAATTCCAGTAAGGCTTTTATTTTGTCTGGATTTTCTTTAATGCCTCTCTGATTCCAAATGTACCCGAGGAACATGCCATCTTGTACATCAAAAATGCACTTGGTCGGGTTCGGTTTCATTTGGTACTTCTCTAACTGATCAAATTTTTGGCTCAAATCAATTACTTTCTTGCTTTTGGTCAATATATCGTCGACGTACACCTCCATATTTTTGCCAATCTGCTCTACAAACACCTTGTTTATCAGCCGATGATATGTAGCACCTGCATTTCTAAGACCAAAAGGCATAACATTATAACAATATGTTCCTCGTAGGGTAATAAAAGAGGTATTTTCCCTATCTTTCGATTTCATTTGAATTTGATTATATCCAGAATAGGCATGCATGAAGCTTAATAGCTCATGCCCCGAAGTTGCATCTACCAGCTGATCTATCCTGGGCAAAGGGAAATGATCTTTCGAGTAAGATTTATTCAGGTCTGTGAAGTCCACACACATTCTCCATTTGTTGTTTTTCTTCTTTACCATCACAACGTTAGCCAACCAATCAGGATATTTGACGTCTTCGATGAAAGAAGCCTTTTGCAACTTCTCTACTTCTTCTTGAATATCCTGATTCTTCTCTGGACTAAAGACTCTTCTTCGTTGCTTCACTGGTTTGATCTCTTTGTTGATGTTGAGCTCGTGACTAAGAAAGCTGGGTCTATCCCTGGTATATCTTCATGACTCCACACGAATACTTGTTTTCTGTGCTTTAGAAACGCCATCAGTTCCTGCTTCAATACTAGATCAAGTGAAGCACCAATATGAGTTTTTTTCTGATTGCTCGTCATCGAGAATAATTCTTTTTGTCGCCTCCATAACCTGCCCTTTAATGAGTTCCGTTTCGGCTCTTGGGTCTAAGGTTTCAATCTCAGCCTCATCAGATTCCTCCACTTGATAAGTGGTAGTTTTCTTCTTAGCATTCTCAAATTCTTCTTGCTCGGCAGATGAGTAGTAGCATTCTCGAGCTACTTTTTGATCCCCATTCATAATTCCAGCCCCAAAATTGGTCGAGAACTTTAAACACTGATGTACAGTGGACGAAACTGATTTAAACTTTTTCAAGCCTACTATCCGCATTATTATGTTGTAGGCTGACTGGACATTTTTATCCATCACGAAGAAACGCACCTTCTCTTATCTGCAAGCAGGACAGGTACCAATCAACATGTCTAATTTGATCATTCCAATTGGAAAAAAAAAAATCTCCATAAAACCAGATGAGGGGCCTGTGATACGGCTCCAACTGACCAAGCTTCAAGTTCAAACTATTAAAATAAGGGTAGAATATGATGTCGGTCAAGCTACCATTATCTACCAGCACTCTTGAAATGATTCATCCTTCATCCTCATTTTGATCACTAGAGGATCATTATGAGGATATAAAATACCTTCCAGGTCGTTTTTAGAAAAAATAATGACTAGCTTATCTTTATTAACCTTTCTCGGTCAATCTTTTTCTGCCAGATTTATTCGCTGTATATAGGAACAAGCTTGAGCCTCATTGAGCTAAGCTTTCCTTTCAGTGGTATGATCACCTCCCCCCCCCCACCTGTAATCATATTACAATAGAATGAACAAAAATTAATTGAAAATACCTCACGGTCAGGCTGTCTTGTCTTCTTTGGGAGATCGGGGTCATCTTCAGGGTCTTCGTCATGGTCCCTTTTCTTATAGTCTCTTGATTGGAAAGGATATTTGGACCTCTACCGAGCTCTGTTGATGGTCCTCCTACCATTCTGACGATCAACGTACCTTTTCAACTTTCTACGCCTAATGAGTGCCTCTATTTCAGTTTGGAGAGCTACACACTGCTTGGTCGTGTGACCATGATCTTTATGGAACTCGCAATACTGGGATTTATCCTTTCTCTTGGGAGCTGATTTCAGTTTGTCTGGCCAATTCAGTTCCTCGTTGGGCTTGCTTTCCTTCCGTACATGGTTTATTTCCAACTTAAAGGGAGTATGATTTGTATACTTCCTCAAGTGTTCCAACGTTTGCTAACCTTTTGAATGATTTCTCCCACCGTTATCCTTGTGATATTTCCTCTCTAACATGCCTTGGGCTTTAGCTTTTGCCTTTGACTCAGCATTCTTTTTTGCAGCCATAGCCTCCTCGGCATTCATAATTTTGGCTACTTTAGACATTAATTCAGCCATGGACTTGGGGGGATTTGGCTTAAGTGTAATACAGCTTGTCTGGAAAAAGACAACTCATAGTCTATGACCTTTAGTTTCTCGTTGTTAAAATGAGTGATATACTCCCTGGTACTTTCTCATGCCTTTTGTCTAACACTCAACGATGTGCTACCCTTTTAACTGGCTTTGCACCAAAATAAAAATTTTCTATAAAGAGCTCGGTCAGTTGATGGAAGGTCGTAATCTTCCACCGAGGAAAGCTGTTGTACCATATCTGAGCAGATCCAGTAATGTTTCCTGAGAATGCTTTGCACCTTATTTCATCTGGGACTGCATAGATATCTGATGCAGCTTAGTATTGCTCTATGTGGAGGACAGGATCAGTTTTACCATCGTAATTAGGTATGACCATAGGAGCTTTGAACTTTGATTGTGTGGGAATATACACGATTGCTTGTACAAATGGAGACCCTTTGATAAAGGTTCTTTGGGGAGGGTTCTTGGTCTTAACAGTTCCCCTAATATGTCTTTCAGTCTCTGAATAGATCCCTTCCATGCATCATTCCCAGACTCTGATTTTTTTATGTTCACACGAGCAATAAATCGCGCAGAATTCTCCTCTTCGAATATTTTTGTATGAGTTACAAGCCTGGGATTAGGATGTGAATGGGATGAGCCTTCCCTTAATAATTTGGTCATTGATAATCCCTCAACACAATCCGACGAGGATTTCTATTCCTCCTCAGCCCCAAACGATCGAAGGGTGAAACTCTACTCAACCTTTCCAGGGCGCTTGCTCGTTATGGAATTAGAGTGACATTTTCTTGAGAATCCAAAATTCTTATAGGAGAAAAACCAGTGTGATATGATGGAATTCAGTGCGTCTAGAGCGTGAAGATGGTGGACGCATGCTTCTACGAGTGCTTCGTTGGCCTCTCTGGGCAGATGCTCCAATTTGAATAGTTTGAATGAACTGTCGCATGGTTTCCTGCATAGTTGTTTGTCCCCTGGCCTAATTTTCCAGGATCCCTGTGATATCGTTTGTATTTGGAGGAGACGAAGGGTTTGGAGGATTCTCGACATTATTCATGTTGCTAGATTCTAGGATATCCGCCATGTATAATAAGTTTTTAGTGAAAAACACGACGTATTGTTTTTATCACAGACGGCGCTAATCTGTTGATGTAAAAAACTAGAATTGATCCAATTAATTAATCACAGATAAATATGAAATAAAGAAATAAGACAAAAGATTTTTAAAGTGGTTCAGCCATAATGAAATGGCCTACGTCCACTGTCTTGTATTACTAGCTGTCTTGCCTTGATCTTAATTATATTTTCTTAGAATAGCTTACCCCTCCATGAGGGTATTACAACGTATTTATAGCCCTTGGGTTATCAGTATGAATAGACAATATGTCGTCATTAAACAGGCATATACATCTGTACATGATGAGAATATTCATTAAATCTGTCTTTCTCATTCGATCTTCCTAACTAGTTGCTTGGTATGCTGAGTAGCTCGGTACTCTAAGTAGCTCGGTACGTGTACTTATGCCATGGTGGATGACACGTGTCTTTACATAACTGGTCCATGTCAACTGACTAATTTTTGTATCAGCAGTTATTTTTAATAAAATCAAATTGGGTTGGTGTAACAAACCAAAAGTATTTTTTAGCAATAATTTAGTTTTAATAAAGGAAAAATGAATTGGTTTAAGAAACCAAAAGCGTATTGACAACACAAATTTATTTTAGTTAGCAAGAGAAGTGATGCTATGACGATCTAAGCACTGGTTGTCATGATTTTTTTCATTTAATTCCAAGTGCAAGTTTCCTGAGGTGATAATCTATTAGTCGGAGAATAGATCTGAGGAGGAAATTTTAGAAATCCGATGAGACATTATATAACCCCAATTGAACTAGGATGATGGTAATCGCATAGCGGTCGCTGACAATAAAGGGCGGTCAGACAAACAATAGGTATCATCGACTACTAATAAGTGTTTTCGACCTGTAATTTAAACTCCCACCTTTGTAACACATGCTTCTGAGCAGTAATAGGTAGTGCGGACCAACAAATGGGTACTACCGAGCAACAATGGGTACTTTCGACTAGTACAAGGTCGTCTGGTGGAGTGGTCAATCAATAAAAATGGTCCGACGATATTGCCGACCAATAAAAAAAGGTCTGGAAATGTTGGAGACCAATAAAAATAGCCATTTGAACCAATAAAAATTTGTCCGAGCATTGTTGTCGTCCTTCAAAGGATGTCGTCGACCAACAAACAATGATTCCACCCGAGAATAGTTGCGTGTCGAGTATCGTCGACCAGGAATAGTGTATCAGCATTCTATTTAGCCACTGAACAAATTAATAATTGGTCGCGAACATGAAAGGATTGGTGGAGAACCCTTCAACCTATAGAGAACCTAATGTCGACCAATGCCAAGTGGTCGGGTAGCCTTCGACCTGTCGTAAATCAGTAACAGGTGTAGCCGACATGGAGTCCATATGCTATTTCGCTACCGACCCAAAAATTGAGGCCAGCTGATTATTTTTGTTTTCCATGAAGTGAAAATATTTGTCAAACATGGGTTAGCCCTGTTCCTGGGTTGATATCTCTTCGTATAACGGTTGTCTACCAGTCAAGAGAAAATTGTAGTTGCGAGGAATTCTTTCACAACTTGATGCCAACCTATTTTTTTTTCTGTAATGATAATTTCAAACAGTGTTGAAGACGGTTCTTGATAGTGGCTTGTCAGGGCTTGACCCTAGACTTCTGAATTCGCACCGACACCTAAGTAACTACTATGGGGTGTTTCGGATTTCACTAAGTTTGATTATGGTTTTTTTTCCAAAAACTGGGTCTTTTCATTCTCTACTACCAAAATTGATTTGAAATAATTTTTTTATTTATAATGAATGAAATTGATGAGATCTTAAAATCAAGATATCATGATGGGTATAAATAGGAATCAAATAACCCAGATCTGATGACAAATATACACAATAATCAAATTGATGCAAAAAGTTTTATCATGAGAGAAATTCGTTGATGTAAAATTTGATTGAAGTTGCTGAATCATAAATTTCGAAGAAATTTTCATCTCCAATTTGTGCCCTGGTCCTCCAATTAAGGTGATTTCTTTTTATGGGAGATAGAAAATTGTTTTCAGATTTTTCAGTTTCATAGAGAAATTATCACGGAAATTCAAAGAGTCACCGTCTCAAAATCAACAACGAATAGTTTCAAAATTTTGGCACAATTGTGTAGATTTATAGATGAATAAAATTGAGTGCATAATTCCTCCGCACAATTGAATGAAACGATGTGGTTACTGCCTCTTTTCAAGGATTTATACAAAACTTATGATCATGATATGCAATATTTTACAGATTTCATAAATAAAAATTGGACAACCAATTTATGTATACGAACATAAAAATCATGACTTAATCAAAAGATGTATGTACAAAATATAATTGATTATATGCAGAGACAGAAAAACTTATCTCTTGTAGATGATCTTCGTCTCTTTTAAAAATAATATATATATATATATATATATATATATTTGTGTCTCGTCCCACAGATGGCGTCAATCTGTTGATGACTATAAATAGCATCTATGTTATCTTATAGGCATCAACAACAGATAAAGTGAAGGTATGAAGAATATGAGATTGAAGATGAAGTGCAGATCACATCAAATATATAAGAGACAAAGGTTTTTAAAGTGGTTCAGTTGTTGAAGAAATACTACATTCACTGTTATTTTATTCCCAGGGGTTTACAATAACACAATACAATGTGATGAGAATGATTGAATTATTCTCATGTCTTAAGAGATAGAGATGTGTAGAGATATAGAATGAATTGCTTGCTAAGGATCAATTAGTTGCCCCTTTAGCTGAAGGAGGGGATATATGTATAGTGATGGGAGTCCAAAAGATAGAATGTCTTTATATATTCAGACATTTACATCTATTTATAATAAATATGATTGTTGGCCTTCTACATGGTTCGTCTTCTTTAGGGTTAGCCGGTCGGTATGCCGACCAAGTGTCTTCTATTCCGCGCAAGTATGAATAGTGCCATGTAGGATGACATTTGTCCATTTCTTATTGGTCCACATAGATGGGTAACTTTTGGCGTCAACATATGGTGATCTTTATTTTCAGATTTATAGTGTATAATAATGGCCAAGAAGCTTTGCAAATCTTTGGTAATGGTGATATATTTTCATATTTATACTGGAAAAAGCACAAGTTCGACTACTCTAAGAACTCTACCTGCATGATTGGTCGAGGAGCATTGTTGAATCGATAGATTTTAACTGTAATCAAGGAACAGAGGCATTGGGACATCAGTTCTGGGGAGCGATGGGATATTTTTAAGGATTATGTTCATTTTGGCCTTCAACATTGGGGTTCTGATGAGAAAGTGGTGTAATGGCTTAGTTATGTACATGTCGGTCTCTTAGACATCAACCCACAATGGTTGAATTGGCGGACTCCTTTGTACCATGATGATCTTATGACACTTATAACCTCTGATTCTGCTACTGATTGGGTTAAAATTTCTGAAATCCTAATTGGCAAGGTTCCGGTTTGAATTACATTTTATGACATGCTAAATTTTATACTTACTCTATAAATCAATGCAGTCCAGAAGACAAAGTAATGGTACCTTTTGTTAAGTGATGGATATTTGATTCTATGTTCAATAAAAAAATTCCTTTCAAGTTATGCAATTTTTTCCCCTCATGAATACTTTGGAGTGCCTTAAAAGCTTCTTTTTTTTATTATTTAATTTTTGTATTCCTATTTTCTCTTTTGTTTTCACCAACTTCTTAATATTAACTCATTAATAATTATAGGTACAATTTTTTTTGCATTCTATTCGATCAGATCCTACTCAGTATGTTAACAATTTATATTAGCATTGCATATTAATTCAAAAATAGTGTTTCCATTGTTCTAATGCCCACCTATAATGGATGGATGCACTTTTTTCGGTAAGAGGATTTATATTTTTTGATATTCTTTTTTTTTTATTTCCTATTCATTTAAAAATGATAGTTTTTCTTGTAGATTAGAAGTTGTATAGAACTATATTTGAGTTGATTAAAAAATTAGAACTGATATCAATTGACAAAACCACTACATAGCCACAAAATGTGACTTTTTTCCTTGGATACTTGTAGAAAACTACCTATAAAATGATGATGACTATGAAGACAATTATTATTGGTCATTGGTATACAAATTGGAGGCTAATTATCAGGAGGGTCATTGTTGTTAAATAAAGCCACATTGGTGATACTATTATATTTTCTTTGTGTATTGTTAAAACTAAGAAAAGTACTACTTTTTTACATCATGTTTGTGTTATTATGAAATTCGTTCAAATAATATTTGAGGTCATCTCATGGATTCATTTCTTGATGGTGAGTTTCGTTTTTTAGGTCCTAATTTTACATTGGTTTTTGATACCTTTTGGTGTACTGAACTTTTGTTAATGTATATGTGTTAGCAGAGTTTTAGTGACGTTTGTAGATATGCGTGAGTTTGTGAATTTGCAAAAGGGAAAAATACACAACAATTGTGTTTGAGTAATCAGTTCGTCAATTGAAGTTAAACTAATAGACTCGTACCATAGGTTACTTTAAAAATTATTTATCTATTGCGAACAAAATATGACGTGTGGTCATATCAACTATGTACACTTTTCAAAATTAACATCATGCCTTCAGGCAGTGGCATACCCTAGTATCTGTGTGTGTGTGTGTGTGTGTGTGTGTATATATATATATATATATATATATATATATATATATATATATATATATATATATATGAATACAAGAAACAATTTACTTATGTTGATAAATAAAAATTTGAATGAATTCGGATGTAGAGTTTATTTTTATTATGTGCATCATCTTATTTTCATGATACTTAAGTAAATGTATAATTTTGTGCCATAGATATAGTTTATAAGTTGAAAATAATTCAATGTATAGGAATTTATTTTTTTACAATTTTATAATCATTTTTGAAAGACAAATTAAAAAAAATGAGGGGAGAGAAAGTGACGAATTTGAAGAGAGATACAGAGAAGGTGTGTGTGGAAACTGCGTGAAGATGAGAATAAAAGTTGAGGATGGATAAAATGAGCGTGGAGGGGTGAAATAAAAATAAAGAACTAAATGTTTAATAAAAAAGATAAAATGGTGTGGGATTTATGGTAACATGTGTGACTTGGTAGGTGATAAAAAACTTAAAAAGAAAAGAAGATGATAGGTACGTGTGGAAAGAAAATATGATGGGTGGGTGTACGGGTGATTTGGAAATAATTATGTAGTAAATATTAAAAAGTAAAAAGAATTTAAGAAAGAGAGAGAATGAAATGAAACAAAAATAATTTATAAGAGGAAGGGTTTGGCCCCTCTCTTCATTTTATTAGTTACCAAACAAGAAAAATTAATTATAGGTTTAAGAGAAAATAAGAAAGAAGGAGAAGAAGAAATACAAAAAATAGGAGAATTATTTAAGGAAGGAAGGTGGGATTATTTCAAAATTATTTTTCATCTTAATTCCAACTTAGATATTATTTCAAGGCAAGTCACAATTGTTCCTTCATTTTAAAATATGCCAAATAGATTTCTAATTGTATGAAATAAATTGTTGAAATTAAAATCTCCATGCGTAGATGAAAAATAAAATAAAATTCTGTAAATATTTATCTATATAGATATAGGTATGTATATATTTATATGTATGAAGTGAAATGTAGACAATTCCAGAAGGCTTTAAATTTTTTCAAGTTTATAAATGTTTTCAAATTTGAGTAAAAACGAATTGAGAAATTTTGTTTAAAAATTTTGTATTGGAAATTTGAGTAATTTATAGCTTATTTACTATTCACAAAATTTACTACTGACGAACATATGTTAAACCCGAAAGAGAACGAAAGAAATATAGTAATATTATAAAATTCTTATTAGCTTTGAATATTGTTAAAGACTGAAGATACTAATTAAATATTCAAAACTTTATATTGTGATATTATTAATTCAGAAGAAAATTTACTAAAAGAAAGAATATGAAAATAAATTAAGGCTAACTATTTATGTGTGTTGATAAAATGTGGATATATTGAATAGTATTTAAGATACGGGTATACTAAACGAGTTGAATGAACCCGAATGATAAATTATATGATTTAGTGATCATAGTTAAGATTGTATAACGAATGTGTTTTAAATGTTCCAAAAATGAAATGGAAGGATTTTTGGATGATTGACTAAATTGTGAAGACTTAAATAAACGAAAATCATATATGAGATGAGATAGTTCATGTTATTGCCATTTAAATTCTTGGAACATAAGCATTTGAATTTTTTTTCCCATACCAAAATGATACGCGAGTCTAAAATTAAATGCACACCAAAATTTTGGATAATGGAATATTGGTTGGGAATTAACTCAAACGGATATTTAATTATCCAAAAAATCGAATCGTGACAAAATGAGTATTTATAAGAAAGAGAAGTGAGAAAATCACTAAAGAATGCATAATTTGTTTTGTAAGGTAATCTATAGAATTCAATTATGGATTATATAAAAACATACCACAATATTAGGGCTACAAATACTTTTAAGATATCTGACTAGTTTAGCACTGTTTTGTAATATATTATATGAGGCTCATGAATATCATAACTACTTATATATACCAGACTTAAATAAAGAATATATATATATACTCGATAATTTTTTGTTGACTAAAGAAAATCTAAAAAGTATGTACTCAATTAGGATATGACGTTCAATGTACAACTTAAAGTAATAAAAAAGGATATAGTTATAGTCTCTTAATAAATTCATGTTTAAGGAAAGGTATGAAAAAAATTATATAGCCAATGTGCCATTATACAAATATCCTTAGTAGGATGTGCTCCTAAGGACATCAATTGAAATGTAATATGCCTAATAATAAGGAATTAAAAAATGAATGACCTTGGGGTATTTAGTGATTTTTCCGGCCTGTAGATCAAGAATAATTTTGGGTAAACAGTAATCCATCATTTAAAAAGATTGAAAAGTGTTGCAATGCTTTAGTATATAATACATACACCATTTATGTATACACATAGTCTCTAGGCTTTGGATATTAAAATAATCATATCATCCTAAAGGGGACTATAAATATAAATTTGGTCTAGATGTACCACATTTGCATGTTATTATTGCATTTTTAGGTTTAGTTTATAAGGATCATATTTATACATTATTAGTATATTGTTATTCATAATACAATGCATGATACCGAACATAATAATTGCAATCCATCTCTTGGCAAGAAATAACTACCATTGACTTAACAAACAAGTGTATAATATAAATCATATTATGTGTTACGTTTATAGAATTATTGATGTTATACTTTTAAATATCACGATAGATGTTTGTGTGTGTCTCTCTCTCTCTCTCTTTCTCTCTCTCTCTCTCTCTCTCTATATATATATATATATATATATATATATATATATATATATATATATATATATATATATATATATATAGGTTATCCCTATAATCCTCACAAGGATCACTAAAAGAAATTTTGACTTGCCTCAAACAACATACTACTACTTATGAAGACAATGATGCATTTATAATTCAAATTCAAATAGGTTTCATCGAGGGAGATATGACGGCATATTTCAATTTTTATACATACATGAACCCTATAAGATTTATGCAGCGCATAAACTCTAGAAGATTCATGATACTGAAGTCAAATAGATCAGAAAATATGTCATTTTCACCCATCTTTACCAAAGTCTTATGAAACTCATGATTCACTAGAAAATGAGATCAAAGTGATAATCTATTTAATATTTTTACCAAGCGATTGCAGAAAGCAACATTCTAAAAGATTGTACATGAAACAAGTTTGTATAAACTTAATCATTAGAGAAATGCCACAATGAGAGAGAGAGAGAGAGAGAGAGAGAGAGAGAGAGAGAGAGAGAGAGAGAGAGAGAGAGAGAGAGAGTATCCAATCAAGGGGAGCATCTTATTAAGAAGAGTGAGAGAATATAAGAACAAGATATTTTAGACATATGCGCATTATAGACTTTTTTATCTAACTAGATTTTTTCCATTGGATTTTCCTATTAATGGTTTTAACGAGGCAGCATTGAGCTCATCTAGCACAAATTAAATAATAACACAATTATTCTTTTTCCTTCACCTTGGTTTTATTACCCCCGAGTTTTTCCTTGATAAGGTTTTAATGAGACAACAATCATTGAATTGTAGAATTAATAGTGTAGATCCAAGGGATGTGTTATAAAATATGTAATTTATGTGGATATTCACTTGTATCCCTCATTATTAAAGAGTCTCTTGAGATATCATAATTTTCACTATAAATAGGGTTGATACCCGTTAAGTATAGAACATAATGAAATACAATGTTTATACTTTCTCTAATACATGTTCCTTAATACATGAAACACAAAAGAAAAAGGAACAAACATAAAATTTACCCCATGTAAGACAAATAAAATAAAACAAATGCATGTTGTGAAGTTCATTTTTAAAACTTAGAAAAGTATCATCAAATTGCATGACATTTTTTTTTCTTCTCTCATTTAAATGCATTAGTTCTAACAATATAAAAGCATAAAAGTTCTAACCAATTAACCAAATTTCAACAATCATTATTATTTTAATAGTAGTAATTGTTCAAGATGTTATTGTTTTCAAGAAAAATCATATGACTTTAGATTGTTATAAATATTGTTTAGTTTATCACCGAATTTATGTTTCACATAATTATATAATTTTTGCCAAAGTTAATTTTAATATCAAAATAATGTATCACAAATTATAAATTTTTTAACCCATATAGACTATAAAAATAAAAATCACGTAAGAAATTTATAACAACGAAAATAATGGAAAGAATTGACCTGGAAAATGGGAGGGACGATAATGGTGCCCTAAAGTCGTATGCCTTCCTACGTTTAGGTATTAACGGTCCGATAAGGATTTAAGATACAACTCATATCACCAGCGATCCACTCGTAAGAACGTCTAGATAGGATATTTAGTGCACCGCCATTCGTCACGTTACACATAATACATATGAAAATACATAATGTATATTAACATATAAAGAGTAATGCTAGGAAGACCCATTTTCAAATATGAACCAATTTAAAACACGGTGGCGTGTCATCATCACATTAGGTGGTGTATGTGGGTCATATGAGTTTCACTAAAAAATATTACTCAATGAGGTAATGACACATCACTGTATCCTAAAATTGGATAAAAAAAATTAAATCTCCTTATCATTTTTCTTATATAAAACTCCCAAAAAGATGATATAAGTTTTAAAACTTCAAGTAAGGAGTTTTGAGAAGTATAGAGAAAAATGAGTACGATAGATTGTCCAATCCGGATATCTCATTCATTTTTTTAAAGATTGACATCTCTTACACAGGTATGCGAAACTCATATATAAAATTTGATCAATAATGGTTGGAACTTACAAAAAGTTTAAATGATTTTTTTTAACTTCTTTCAAAAACCAACAGTTGAAATCATTAAAACTAAATTTTGAACATAAAACAATACTAGAAATTGACCAACAATATTTTTTTAATTAAAATTTAAGTTTAAAACTTGTAAAATATCATCCACCATATTGTCCAAGTGATAAGAAGAAGACTTGATAGATTCGGATAATAATCGTTGATTTAAGGTTCAAAACTCCCCAACACATATCTGAGAATAAGTGGGTTGTTTGTTAGGGTTGCTCTGACATGATGTCCCCCCTGTTTAGCTCGTATGGATAGTTCAAACACTACAAGAAAAAACACGTTTTGTGACACCTTCTAGCGGCATCAATTTATTTTTGTCGCTGAAAGTGTACTTTTCGCGACATAAATTTAATTTTCCCACTGAAGGTATATATTCCACCTTCCATTTAATGAGATGGGTCTTCACAACACCACCAACATTCCGCAAAGATTGGTAATAATTTTGCGACATTGGAACATGTCATGAAAGAACAGGTTAACATTTGGCAATATGTTTTATGCCATGGTACACATTTAAAAAAAGATCCATAATTATAAGAAAAAAATTAACGGAAGTATTATTTTCCCTTCCCGCTTATTCTCTTTTCATCATTCCCACCTTATTCATTTTCTTAAAAATCCTCTTCATCAAAGTAAGTCTCAAAATGTAAAAGCCCTATTTCCTACATTTCATTTTCTTCTCTAACTCTCCAAAACGTAAAAAAACTTGGAATCGTCTACACGTTTGATACCCGATTATTTAGTATATGTTCCCTTTTCTCTATTTGGAATTTTCTACATGTAAAAGCCCTAAGTTTCTTTTTTTTTTCAAATTATTGGAATCCTCCCTTTGCTTTGCATTCCCTAATCCTCTTGTTATGATAATTGTGCGTGATCATAAATTTACTTCAAAATTTACTTAGTTAAACTTGTTATGTTAGTTTTTAGCTGTTATGAACATGTAAATTAGTATTTTTATGTATATCTTGTGTTTTATTCGATTCTAAGTATGTTTTGAGTTCGATTTTGAGCGTGATTAGTTACTACTGCAATTTTGTATTGTAATGGAATGAAATTACTATTTATTATATTGATTTTCCTGAGGTTTAATTTTGGTTGTTATGATAATATACACCAATATTTCTATGTTTATGTTTATTGTTTAGGCTGATTAGTTAATAGCTACAGTTTTTATTGTAATAAAATGAAATTTGTTTTTATTTTACTCATTTTCTCAAATTTGAGTTAATTTTTTTACACTTTGAGACTAGTTAGTTAACATTTAAATTTTTGTGTCAAAATGATGTATATAGTTGATGATGGATTGAAGTTTCTATTTATTACACTGAATGAAACAACATTGTATTTCAGGTCATTTTTGGACATAAAATTTATTGTCCAGAACTTCCTATGATAGATTTAAACTATTACGAGCATATAAAACAAATGTTTTTGTGTGCATGCCATCTTTTATTTGATTGGAAGTGTGTTTTTAGTTTGATTTCGAGGCTGATTACTTACCATTTATAATTTTATTGTATAATGGCTAGTGATTTGAAAAAAAATTATCATAAATTTTATCAAATATGTGATAAGGCTGATATACATGCATGAATCATTATACTTTTTAGAGTATAATGATTGTTTGATTTTCATTGGTGTGTTTGCTACATTTTAATATGGTTTCTGAAGATAATATTTTTTGCAGGTTCAAGTACAAAACGCAATCGAGGCAAGACACTAGTAAAGGGGGTAGAGAAAATTATACAAAAAAGTTACAAGCTCCAAGTGGAAGTCCCGACGAACTTCGGGGCACCAGTGGGTGAAAGTTCTCCTTCTTTTGGGCAAAAAATTGGAGTGGAAATTAAGAATGCTACACCACTCCAAGGCGTTAACTATTGGTACCAAATTATTTCCGCAACAAGTTAGCAGTAATATAGAGAGTCATGGTATCATCAATCTAGTTATATCTTAAATTAATTCCTCAATAAAATTTATAATAATTATGTTTGAATTTGCGCTTATAGGATAAATTTGACATTGAGGGTTATGATGACGATGAGATGATGATGAGGGCCACAAATAAAATATTTTTGCCAATATACACATATTGGAGGAGTCGTATATATGCATACTACCAATTGTTGTTGGAGAATGATGTTGACCCCAAAAGCATGCCATACAACGGGGTTGATAAGAAGGATTCGGAGTACATGATTAATAAGTCTTGGACGGATTAGTCTTTCTTGGTAACTTCTTAACGTTTTACATGATCATGTTAAACAAAAGGATAACACACACACACACACACACACTTAAATTAGTCTTGGTTTTTATAGAAATAATCAAATAAAAATAAAGAAGCGCATGCACAATTTCCTTATAATCATGCTTGCGGGTCAAAGTCATTTATAGCAACGATGACCACAAAGGGGACATATTTTAAATATATACCATTATTTATTCATTTATCAATATTTATAACTTGTATTTTTTGAAACTAGGCGGTGATACCTCATATTGTGGACTTTTTAAGGAATCCCATTGGAGTAAAAAAAAGAATGATTGGATGAATGAGGAGTGTAAGGAGAAACACGTAAGTGTACCACATGCATTGTTGTTCAATGGTTACAGTTAACTTTTCAATGGAGCTAATTATTTAAGTTTCTCAAAAATTACAAAAGGACTTTAAAAATTTGAGAAATATATGTTCACAGCCAGACACACCTCTATTGTCAAATGAGGAGATGTCGATAGAAGTGCTCCATAAGAAGTCAGGCTATCTTTTCGAGGTGGGCCGAAAGCCCTCTTCCTCTTGTATCACCACTTCATTGTCACGTTCACAACAACAACTAATTGAGGCACAACAATGACAAATTGAGGCATAACGACAACAAATTGAAGCTCAAAACATAAAAAAATAAAGACTTCCAGACTTAAATGATGCCGTTACTTTTCAAACATGGGACAAGTTCAAGACATGGTGGTGGGGAGACCTCAAGCCATCCAAGTGCACCAGGCATGTACTCATAGACCTTTTTTTATTTCTATTTTCTTTCTTTATTCTTGTTCTTTCATTTTAAAAAAAATATTTTGCGCTACAATGGAGGGGCTGTCATGATATAAATATATGAAAGGGAAGGGGTGGCCATAAATTTATAAAAGGAAAGGGAGGATGCTGCCATAAATATATACAAGGGAGGGGGCTTCCATAAACATATAAAAGGGAAGGAAGCGCTTCTATAATATAAAAAAAATGGGAGGGGTTTGCGAGGGTATAAAAAAAGCGAGGGAACTGCCATAAATATAAAAAAGGAGGGGACGGGTTGCCTAGAGGGTGGGGGAGAGCTGCCATAAAGATAAAAGGGCGGAGGGAGTCCAATACAAGTGGTAGGTGATGAGGTTATCAAATTTCAACTTATTATGAACTACAAGTACAAAATGATCTTTACATATCAAAATGAAAACATTAATCGCTCTAGTCTTGAGTGGCGATCAATGTCCATTACTTTTTTTTCAATTTTATTTTAGAGGTCTTGAAATTACGCATATGTATATTTAACGTTTCACTTGTTTATTGTCATTGGGTGAATTTATTTCATTCCTTTATATCATGTAACACTTGAGATTTATTTTGTAGGTAACCAATTGTGGGTACCCGGAATTTAGTGTTATAGGCCTGGACGAGTAGCCCAGCCCAAGCGGCCCAAAGTCCAGGCCTCTCATCTTTTGTATTGATCCGATTTCCCCATGACCCCATGAAGAGAAGTTATAAGGGAGCCCGATCCCATGGAGGGAAGTTATAGGGAAGATGGCTAATAAGGAGGAACCCATCATCTCCACTAACTAACTTACACATGTATAAATTAAACCCTAGGTCCGGGGCAAAGGACAAGTTGTATTCTCTGTACTCATTCTACAGAATATTGAGAAATAATACTGACTGCACCACGGTGGACGTAGGCACATCTTTGCTGAACCACGTACATCCGTTGTTGTGTGATTGGCGTTTTATTTTCTTTGTTCTTTCTTGGTCATTACTTCTCTCATATTTATTTGTGTTGCACAATAATTATCTCCATAATTGGCGTCGTCTGTGGGAAACGTTCATCTTTCCCTGAGAAGAGCCCACGCCAAGAAAAGAATCTAAGATGTCCGGTCACAACAGCAACTCTCCTCAAGCAGGAGATATTCAAGAGCCAACTGCTCCTCGCAGGATTATGTCTGAGGTCCGACGTTCAGATCGGGGAGCTCGCGTGGAAAGGCCAGCCTCAGAAGAAGGTCAAGGACCAGCAAGGTCCACACAGATATCCAGATTGATTGATGCATACGAGGCAAGGCTCCACGAGAAGAGGGAGTCTTCTCGCAGATACGAGGCTGAGAATGATCGCTTGAAAAGAAGACTGGAAAGACTAGAGAAGGAACGACGTTCTGATACCAGGAGACACCCCAATCGCACTCCTAGCCCTCAGGCGAGCAAATCTCGCAGCCGAGGAAGGAGCCCTAGGAGAGAATATCAAGGGGTCGAAGGTGGAGACTCAGACGATGACCTCCGCAAACAACTAAGAAGAGCTCGCCGCTACCAGAGCCCTGCTCGCAGCGACGAAAACATACGGAACCTGGTCCGCAGAGAAATGGACCAACATCCAGCTCATCGCGGCACCAGGTCGACCAAAGAACTCACTAGGAGAGCCCTCAAGACCCAGATGAAGTCACCCTTCACGAGGCAAATTGAAGAGGATGAGGCTCCCAAGAAATTTTCCATTCCAAGGTTCAAGATTTACGACGGGAAGACTGATCCCATTGATCATGTCAGGCAGTACCGGCAGGCCATGACCCTCTGGAATCACCGGAATGCACTGATGTGCCGTATTTTCCCCTCGAGCCTCCATGAGGTGGCCCAGAAATGGTTCAAGAAACTCCCTCACTGATCCATCAGAAATTTCAAATCCCTGACCGAGTTATTTACGGCCCGATTCATCACCAGCAGCTCCCGTCCCAAAAAGATGGATGCTCTATTAACAATGAAGAAAACGCCTCAAGAAACACTCTGAAACTATGCGAAGAGGTACTGGGAGTTATTCAACGAGATCGAGGACTACGCGGAAGAGGTGGCAGTGGCTTCCTTCAAAATTGGGCTACCTAGCTCTTCCCTCCTTTACCAGTCCTTGACGAAGAAGGAAGCTATGACCATTGACGACCTGATGGCCCGGATTGAGAAATACGCAAAGGTGGAAGATGTCACCCGCCTTAATGTAGGAGAAAATGGTCGAGCCAAGCTCACTACCAAGGAAAGTGAGAAAGTTGAGAACCAGAAGAAAGGAGGAAAGAGTGGGGCAATAATGGCTCCAAAAACGGAGGGAACCCTAACGTAACAAAATCATTCCAGGCGGTCAACACCATCTTCAAAGAGCCAATTTACAAAATTCTCGGGAAGATCAAGGATGAGCCGTTCATCAAATGGCCCCGAAAAATGGGAGGAGACCCCTCGAAAAGAAACAATGCATTAAGATGCGCTTTCCACAAAGAGGGAGGGCATAAGACCGAGCACTGTAAGGCTCTTAAGTCCCACCTCGAGGAGTTGGCCCAGTCTGGACATTTGAATGACTTTGTGGAAAAGAAGGTAGAGAAAGTAGCTTCCCACAGAGAGGCGAAACTCGACAACGTGCTGGAGGATGATGTCGGACATGAATTCGCAGTAATCCACGGAGTATCTGATGTCAAGAAAATACAAGGGAACTCAGCTCGAATGGAGGTAAAGAAACTGACAGCGGTAATGCAAGATTTTCAGATTGATCCAGCAAAATCACAGTCAGGAAAACGTCGGCGAGCAGAGGACATCAACTATAACAAGCATATTGTTTTCACGGATGAAGACCTAGTGGGAGTAAGGACCCCACATCATGATGCCTTGGTCATTACACTCAGGATAGCCATCTTTGACATCGACAGGCTGCTCGTCGATCAAGGAAGCTCATCCGAAGTAATGTACATCGACCTGTTCAGGAAATTGAAGTTGAGAGTCGCCGACCTAAAGGGAGCTACTGTCCCTCTGGTTGGCTTCGCTAGAAAAATGACCATGCCCCTGGGCAAAATAGTACTGCCAGTGCGCTGGAAATGTTTCCAAGATGATCGAGTTTTTAATGGTCGACATTGATTCACCGTATCAGGCCATCCTCGGCAGGGGATGGCTTCATGCGATGAAGGCAGTCTCCTCGACCTACCATCAGAAGCTCAAATATGTTACCGAGCGAGGAGTAATGGAGATACACGGTGACCAGGCAGTGGCAAGGAAGTGCTTCATGGCGGCCATCCGACTGAAGCCAGAGAAAAAAGCTGATCAACCCAGTGAGAAAGTGGAGGAAGGTGCAATTCCTTCCAAATAGTAATTAAAATACGGAAGGCCTAGAGTAGAAGAGAACAGGCTCCTCCCCTCCGAGCGTGTCGTCGAGGACCTGGTAGAAGTGGCGTCTAGGGAAGGCGACAATAGCAGAGTCTTCCTGATCGGAGCGTCACTCACCGACCAAGAGCAAAAGGAGTTGTCAACCTTACTCAGAAGCAACATAGACGTTTTCCCTTGGGAACCTTGTGAGCTTCCAGGAATCGATCCCAATATGGTCTGCCACCAGTTGCACGTCGAGCCCATATTCAAGCCGATAACGCAGAAGGCACGTCGAACTGCTCCCGAGAAGGCCAGAGCAATAGAAAAAGAAGTCGAAAAACTGCTGGATGCGGGATCCATATGGGAAGTGCAATTCCCCAAATGGTTATCCAACCCAGTGGTAGTCCCGAAAAGCAACGAAAAGTGGAGAGTTTGAATAGACTTCACTGATCTCAACAAAGCCTGCCCCAAGGATAGCTTCCCTCTTCCAAAAATAGATTAACTAGTAGATGCCACCGCAGCTCACGAACGAATGAGTTTCTCGGACGCGTACTCAGGGTATCACCAAATTCCCTTGTATGCCCTAGATCAGGACAAAACGGTGTTTATCACGACGGTTGGTTTATATTGTTACAAGGTCATACCTTTTGGGCTAAAAAATGCAGGGGCAACCTATCAGTGGCTAGTTACTAAAATGTTCAAGAATCAAATGGGAGACACAATGGAGGTCTACATCGACGACATGCTCGTCAAGAACAAGGAAAAGGAGAATCACCTCTCAGACCTGTCATGTACCTTCGAAATCCTCAGGAAGTACCGAATGAAACTTAATGCGAGCAAGTGTTCCTTCGGTGTCCAGTCAGGGAAGTTTCTTGGGTATTTGGTCAGCAAGCGTGGCATAGAGGCTAATCCGGACCAGATTGATGCAATCAACAGAGTGAAACCTCCTCGCACAATCCGGGATGTACAGAAGCTCACAAGAATGCTCGCTGCTCTAAATCGTTTCATTTCTAAATCCTCCGAGAGATGCAAGCCTTTCTTCCAACTCTTAAAGGGCAGCAAAACAGTAGAGTGGAGCCCAGATTGCTCGCGAGCATTGGACGAGCTCAAGTCCTACCTAATCACTCCACCACTGCTTGTCATACCACAGCAAATGGACTCTTTGTACCTCTACCTCTCTGTATCCAGTCATACTGTCAGCTTGGCGCTAGTGTGCGAAGTTACAGGAATCCAATATCCCGTCTATGACGCGAGCAAAACCTTATTAGATGCCGAGCAGCGCTACCTACCATTGGAAAAGCTCGCACTCGCCCTAGTGATAGCCTCGAGAAAGCTGAAGCATTACTTCGAAGCTCATATGATCATCGTCCTTATATCACACCTCCTCAAGGCTGTCCTAAGGAAGGCGGATTTGTCAAGCAGACTGTCTAAATGGTCAGTCGAGCTCGGTCGGTTTGACATCCAATTTCAACCAAGGACAGTTATCAAGGGTCAAATCCTCGCTGATTTCATAGCTGAATTCACAGGCGAAGAACCCTCCAACCATCCTGAGCCAACAAAGAAAAATAACCAAGCTACAGTGGAAAGCTGGAAACTATTCGTTGATGGAGCCTCCAACTCAAAGGGGGCAGGGGTAGGAATTGTTCTCATCACTCCAGAAAACACAGTCCCTGAGTAAGGAATCAGGCTGGGATTTGCAGCCTCCAATAACGAAGCAGAATACGAAGCCCTAATAGCAGGTCTCCAAAAAGCGCAAACTCTGGGAGCAAAGCGTTTGCAGGTATTCGGCGATTCGCAACTAGTTTCCAACCAGATAAGTGGAGACTATAACGCAAAGGATGAAAGAATGGAAGCCTACCTCTCCTTGGTGAAAAACTTAATGACGAGATTTGAAGAGATCAACATCCAGCAGTTTCCCAGGGGGCAAAACAGCCACGCTGATACATTAGCAGCCCTGAGTTCGGCAGTTGATTCTAGCCTTAAAAGGGTTATCCCTATCGATTTCCTCAGTTCCCCAAGCATTTACCCCTACTACGAGCTGCCAAACGCGGAACCAATACTCAAATTGGAATCAGCCCCCAACTGGATGGATCCCTTAAAGGACTATTTAAAAGACGGAACGCTTCCAGAGGACAAGAGAACTGCCCACCAGATAAGGGTCAAAGCTGCTCGCTTTCACTTATCCACAGGAGGCGACTTGTATAAAAGATCTATCCCCGGTCCCTACCTTAGATGCGTCCACCCAGGCGATGTTAAGGCAGTGCTTCACGAGCTTCATGAAGGAATCTGTGGAAGTCATGTCGGAGGAAGGTCTCGAGCCTTCCGAGCAACGAAGAAAGGCTATTGGTGTCCATACATGCAAAAGGACTCCGCAGTATATGTCCGCAAATGCCTGAAATGCCAACTTCACGCTCCTATAGTCCGCCAGCCCGCCAGCGAATTAAAATCCCTGACCATCCCCTATCCTTTCGTCCAATGGGGAATGGACATCGTAGGACCATTGCCCACCGCTGCCGGCAATCGCAAATATCTGTTGGTTGCAACTGACTACTTTACCAAGTGGATCGAGGCAGAACCACTGGCGAACATCCGAGATGCTGACATGATAAGGTTTGTATGGAGGAATATAATCACTCGATTCGTAATCCCCAGAACCATCATCACTGACAATGGAACATAGTTCGAGAGTGGTCCTTTTCAGGACTTCTGTAATGAACACGGGATCAGGCACCACTTCAGCTCGGTGGCCTACCCTCAAAGCAACGAACAAGCTGAAGATTCCAACAAAACAGTGATCGCTGGATTGAAGAAGCGGTTAGAGCGAGCCAAAGGCGCATGGGCAATCGAGCTACCGCATATCCTATGGGCATACAGAACGACTCCTAGGCGAGCAATAAGAGAAACGCCATTCTCATTAACATATGGTATGGAGGCAATCATCCCACTAGAAGCGGGATTGCCAATAATGAGATCCGTCCTTGTGGAATAAGGCCAAAACGATGAGGCTTTGCTCGCTGAACTCGACCTGGTCGACGAGCGCAGGGAACTTGCCCTAGTGAAACTAGCGAGCTATCAGCAACAGCTAGCAAAGAACTACAGCAAAAGGGTCAACCCGAGGAGATTCAAAGTTGGGGACTATGTTCTAAGAAAGGTCCTGGGCAACACAGTGAAGCCATCAGACGGTAAGTTGGGCCCAAACTGGGAAGGACCTTATAAGATAATTAGAGACGACCTGCAAGGTGCCTATCATTTGGAAACGATGGAGGGCAGGGAGATACCACGAGCATGGAACGCAGCTAATCTCAAGAAATTCTATTTTTAGGAATTCTATTATTAAATCTTTTATTGTATTCGTTATGTGAAAGGACAGTTCATTTCCCATTTCACTAATGAAAATCTCTCAGTTGATCACTCCCTAATTAGTAACAGTTATATTTTATTACACATCCCTTCCAAATCACAGGCATAATGGTCGACATAGCAGGGGAACACTCCTCCTCAGGTCATCGTCATAAAGCACGATAGACCTCTTAGCATTTCCCCTGGCAATATATGAAGCCCTACAGAGTATTCTTAGGCATCAAACCTACTTTGGTTAAACAAAATCCTGATCGGATGAAGACATCCAATACCAGGTGTGTCCTCGTCAATTGCCCTACTTAGGCCTAAGGGAGTGTGGCGACACAACCTAAAAGGTAAAGTGAGGGCATAATGGTATTCTTGCATTATACTGGACTGGGGGGACACTCGCATGACAAAATAAAAAGAATTATGAAGAAGCGAAAATATAAAAAAATTGGATGAACACGTTTAGTCGGCAAAATTTCCCAAAACGCGAACTTTTCATTAATCCTTTATATTTACAAACAATGATAATACATGTTTAGTCGGCAAATCTAGCCCAAAACATTTACATTATCAAAAAAAGAAAAAGAATAACAAAATCTCAATGAGGTGGAAGCCTCCGAGCAAGATAATCAGCAACTTTAGCTCTCCTTCCATCATCAGGAGCGAGGGATAGCTCTTCCATGACCTCATTTGCGTCCAACTCCAATAGTTGCCGGGGAATAGCATCAATGGGGATCCATCGATCATCCCTCCTGAATGGATTGGGCATCAGAGTGGAGGAAGACATCTCATGTCGATACCATAACACCGAGTTTCTCGGGACCTGCAACTCTCTCAGGGCACTTAACACTCTGATAAAAGAAAGTTCTTCGAACTATGATAGTCTCGTGGGAGCATCCAGCCAGCCCTGATCGTAGCCATCAGACCACACTTGGCGAGGACCCTTCTTGAATAGATGTCGCAGTCGGTAAATGTCCCTCTGGAGCCCAACAAAAATTACATAAGCTCACCGAACATCGTCGCGCAGCTCCCCGATCTCCCGCTGTTCGACGGCTTCCCTGTCCCTACCCCTGGCACTCCTGCCAGCACGCGGGAGGGGAGGCCGAGCAGCTCGTGACGAAGAAGAGCCTTACAGGACTATTAGAACGGTGCTCAGCGAATGCTCCTTAAGCTTCGAGACCTCCCGCCTCAGGTCTTCATTCTCCTGATGCAAGAACTCCCCAACTTGGTTAATCTCGATGGCCTCCAGTAACTTTGCTCTCAGTGCACTTACTTCTTCTTGTACTGAGGCACCGATTTCTTCCATTTCCTGGAGCCTATCCTTCAGCTTAGCCACTAGCTCGGATTTCTCCTTATATTTCTGATTCCTAGACCTAAGTGACTTACAAAGTCTAACAAAGGACTGGCGAACAACAGGGCTTGCATTAGGACCAAGAGTCCTACCTAGTTGGGAGGTAGCAGGAATATAGTCATCAACATCAACCAACTACAAGTAAAAGAAAGAGAAGAGAAAGAGATTAGCATAAACAAAAATAAAGTCTTTTCATTAATAAGGAACGAGGTTACATCAGATTGAAAAAGAAAAAATTACAAAGCAGCCCTATCAATTAGCAACCTCGGATAGCCCAGAGGTGGATGGTCCCTTGTCCTTATCAGCATCAGCAGGGGAATTACCCTCTGCAGGGGTGTCCTCTGTCCTCTCAACCAAAGGAGTGTCAGCGGGAGTCGCCTGAGAGACGGGATCGGTGCCTTCAGCAGTTGGGGCAGGGTCCTCATCTACGACTGGCCTCGGCCCTCGATCATGCTCGTCAAAGAGTGGGGATGCAAAGTCCACCCCAGTAGCTACGAGAGCCTTATTCCACCATTTCTTGAAGTTCAGACGGCTGATATAACCTATCTGAACTTCAGCGTCCTCATACGCAGCAGCCCAGCCAGAGTTGTACGAGTCCTCCTCAAGGGTGGCTGCCTGGGCTTTCTCTGCCTCTAATTGCTCGGCCAGAACCATGTTCTTCTCTGTAAGGTCCAGCTTTCTCATACACACCAGATCATAAGCCATCCTCAGCTCGCCCAGCTCCCTGACCGCATCATCTCTCTCGCGAGCAGAATTGACAAGGGCCAGGTCAGATGAAACTCGAGCTGCATCAGCAGCCTTCCGGTCGGCCTCCAGCTGAGAACCCCTGGCTTCCAGAGCAAATTTTTGCTGTTCCAGCTCACCATTCCTCCTCAACAGCTCGTCGCGAGAGCAATAGAGCACAGCGAAGTTGGTCACAAACTGCAAAGAATAAAGAAGAAATCAAGAAGAAGAAACCATCAAGACTTGTTAAAAGAAAGTGAGAATTAGAAGAGAACTATACGAAGGCAAGCCTCTGGCTATCTTGCAGAGCCAGTTGATCGGACCCCAATGCCCTATGGCGATCCGCAGGAAGGACTGCTCTCTCGATCAGCGCAGGGGCCAGCTGAGGAGAAGTGGCCACCAAATCCCCCTCAGGCAAGGCAGATACTGGGACCAGGGCTTGACCTGTTTTGGTCCTCGATTCCATCTTCCTCCTCTCCTCCTTCTTTTCCCTCTCCCTTCTCTTTCTCTCCTCCACTTTCTTCTTATCTTCCACCTTCCTCCTATTCTCCTCCTTTTTCCTCTCCCTCTCTCTCGCCTGCTCCTCCTCTCTCCTCTTCTTCTCTTGCTCCTGAGAAGAAGGCCGAGAACCAGTAGCTATGACCCCAGATGCAGACTTCAGTTTCTTGGACCTCTATGCAAGGAGCACGTCATCATCATCGTCATCATCTCTGATCAAGTTCCTACTGGGAGGCATTTCTTCACCAGAACTGTTAGAAGTCCTCGACGAGCCTTGTGTTTCAGAATTCTCCTCAGAATTAGAAGAACTTCTACCGACAGAGATCCTTCCACCAAGATTACCGATAGGCTCACTTTCAGAGATCCCCTCCTCTTCGTCCAACTGGATTAGCTCGATAATAGTCTCTTCGAGGGAAGTAAACTCTGGAACACTGTCTACAGGTCGTGCTATGAAGCTGGAGCCTACGTTCTTATACTCTAACAACAAAGCGGCAGATCTGGGATGCTCGCCGTCACCCAAAGGCTCTCTGATGTTCCAAGCTTTAACCAACTCAGAAATTCGGACCTCGGTAAGAGAAGGCCCACGTTCCTTGACCTCGTTGTAAAAGAAAACACAGAAAGGAGTTAGAAAAGTCATAAGTCAGCAGAGATTGGAGCAACAGTACAAATATCTACTTATATATTCTTCCCCATAAAAGGGAACAGTGAATCTTTCAGACCTTGACCCTTCAGATTGGGGAGAGAACTGCCAATTCCTAACAAGAAAACCTTCCTGCCAGTAGTCCTTATGGGAATCAGGTAGATTTACTACCAATACCCTATCAGGGCTCCTAGCTTTTAGGTACAGGACACCTGAACTAGTTTGAGAGAAGGAGTAACAAAATCAGACCTCTGCAATCCCTAACCTTGTGCCATATAATTAATTTATCCTATGCACGCCGTTCACTATTTTCCATACATTGGGTGAACATTGTGCAGGTACAATACTAAAATAGCTAAAAAATGCAAAAATAGATCATTAGGGGGAAAAGTAAGTCCCCCTGGGAAAGCAACAAAGCATGAATCCAGTGGGCATCCTCTATATCCCTAACGTTCCTAGGAGGCGAGGCACAACACTCAATCTCCACCCACTCAGGAATGTTGTAGAATTTTCTAAATTCTGAGATTGACCTATTTCCAATCTTCGCCATTGGAAAATACAAGAAAAGCTACAAACCAAAGAGAAAATCCAAAGGGCACGAGAGACTTACAAGACAGAAGATCAGGTCAAATGACGAAGAAGCAACGAGAATGGAGATCAAAAGTAGAAGGTACGAGCGCAAGAGTTCTCAGAAGATATAAGAGTGCTGGAAAAGCTGAAATGACGAAAAGAAATGAGCCTTATTCCAACAAACCTTCAAAATCTAATCATATCGCACAGTAAGCGAAGCGGCTGCCGCCAGAAATCGACTCTACAGCTCCCGAGGAATTGCAACACGGCTATTATGGCTAATCATTTAAATCTGTTGGGCCCACATGCATGGCACAACAAATTTAGGGGCAATTGTGGGTACCCGGAATTTAGTATTATAGGCCTGGATGAGTAGCCCAGCCCTAGCGGCCCAAAGTTTAGGCCCCTCATCTTTTGTATTGATCCAATTTCCCCACGACCCCATGAAGAGAAGTTATAAGGGAGCACGATCCCATGGAGGGAAGTTATAGGGAAGATGGCTAATAAGGAGGAACCCATCATCTCCACTAACTAACTTACACATGTATAAATTAAACCTTAGGTCCGGGGAAAAGGACAAGTTGTATTCTCTGTACTCATTCTCCAGAATATTGAGAAATAATACTGACTGCACCACCGTGGACGTAGGCACATCTTTGTTGAACCACGTACATCCGTTGTTGTGTGATTGGCGTTTTATTTTCTTTGTTCTTTCTTGGTCATTACTTCTCTCATATTTATTTGCGTTGCAGAATAATTGTCTCCACACCAATAAATGTTAGTCTTATGAAAATGTCAAAGAGTATATATGACCACATATAGGTGAAAATCTATACCTTTTGTTAATGTGTTCTAATATTTAAATAACATTTTAATTTAATTACTATTTTTATGTTTCGTATGTGACATTGTAGGTAAAAGGGATTTTTTGAAGGATGAACTATGGTTTCAAGGCGGAAGATGTTGTCCCTTTTACTATGTTAATCACAAATACTAGTTTCTTTTATATTGAAAAGATGTAGACCTTCATTTGTGCAATTATGATGTGTAGACGTCATTATTTATTTGTCGTTGATGAAACACTTTGTTAAGTAAGATCGTTGTGAGTGTGTTTTTGGTTTGTTCTTTTTGAGCAACTGGATTAGTTATAATGCAAATTTTAAAATCAATGATAAGTCTTTTTATTTCATATAATTTTGTTGTTCATTATTTCCAGTTGCTAAATCCTAATGTCTTATGAAAAATAAATAAAATCAACTTAATTTATTTTTACACAACACTAACTATTGTATTGGAATTGTTTTTAATATTTATCATTGGTATGTTCGTGTTGCAAAAATTTATATTAAATAACAATAATTGATTATGAGACACATTTAGTATGCCGACAAAACAGATCCGCATCATAGCATGAGTGTCGTGGAAGCTATATTAGAATAATTAATAAAATAAATGAATATGTCGCAAAAAGTATAACCATTTCCCGTTATATCTGATTTATGTCGTGGATGACTTTCCCAGACAAGGTAACTGAGGCATCTTCGCGACACGCAGGATATGTCGTTTAAACCATTGTGAAATAGAATATACTTTTTACGGCATGTGTGTGATGTCTCTAAACTTAATTTTTATTGGAGTGAAAGAGATCGTTAATGTGCAAATTCAATGTCATAAATTTTTTTTTTAAATATTCAACAGATTTTGCTTTAATATATGCATGAATTTATATAGTGTATGGGGTTAGTTTGTTCATACATTAAGGTATAACATATGAATGAGAAACTTTGATCTTCCTAGCTAGAGCGAAAATGTATTATTGAGTAGAAGTAAATAGGAAAGTTCCATTTGAACAAACTGTGATACCCCGACTAATTAAATACCGGGTAGCTACTCCTTTATTAAATTAATACAAAATGCCCAGTTGATTCAGTTAATAGCATCACTTTCGAAAACATTTTTATGATTACTAACCACCTAGTATTTAAAAAGTAAGATCTCAAATTTTAATTTTAGTTTGATTAACATACAGTAAAAGAATAATGAAAGAATAACAACCATTCACCATAACGAAGCAATAGAATAACCAAAAAAATAATAAGTTATGAGGAAAACTCCTCACAACAATCCCACAACTGAAATAAGTAAAATAATGTATCCTGAATTAATTACATGCCAATAGTCTGAAAATCTGAAATAGGAAATGTTTCTAATAGAAATGGGCGACATGCTCTACAACTGATAAAAGCTGAATATAGAATCAAGATAGATGAAGCGTCTATTAGCAAAGTCCTGTAACTTCCACAAACGGCTACAGCTCGTCACCTGAATGAGAATCCTAAGCATGGTGTCCTTGTGGCTGGGCACCTAAAATGGTTTTTATAAAAAGTAGATTTGAAAGAAAACGGGTCAGAGCCCGAAAGTGGAGAGTATTTTAAAATAGCAAGTGCTTTAAATAACATTAAAACAACGAATGAAAAATACATGTTAGTACGTACACTCACATGAAATACTCACCTATCGTCTAATTGTGCACCCCTAACGTATAGCACCTATCTAAGTGATGATTACATCTAACTAAACTGACATGAGTTCTAACCTTTCTACTCGGTTCCCATTATACATTCTAATGTTATCAATTAAATAGAGGCTTTACATACACTCGGATTCTCAATTAATCAATACAATTCATTTCAGTTTATCCCTTTATATTCTCTCAAAGCGTTTCCATATTTATACACACAATACCACATGAAAGTTCTCATTAATCAAGTGTATATTATTCACGTCATAAATATACAATACAAGCACCCCGAGACTAAGCTGCGGTGCACACATACTCTGCTATCAATCCCGGTACATCACGTACGTAAGGATCACGCATTCTGAATCTCTCAGGAATCGTTCAGATAAGAACAATCACAAGCAATGGAGGCGAACACAGTCACATCACGTGGGTCACGTACATACCTACGCTCCCACGATCAGCAGACTTATTATCAACCCAATAAGTCCTTCTTTGACCTATGTTCTCGAGGCACCAATCTAAATCCCCCCCGTAGGCAACACAAGGGTAGATGGCCCTAAAGGAACGCAAACCTCCCGTGATAGCAAGTATGGTAGGTATGTCATACACATAAAATCATATACATATACTAAGTATGCACACATCTTAGTAATCACCATAATTTATTTGTGGTACACTTCTAATTCTCATACCAACTTATAATGTTACACGATATACATATCTCCGGTTAATATAATTATTCAAGCTGTCAATTATTCTCACACCGTAATAGACACTCATGTCATAATCCATAATTTCCATTTGGTTCAAATCACACTCTTATGTTCTACTCCTCATTATATCCCAAATATCCCAAATATATCAACTAATAATCAAGGAAGTGTTATTTCTATATTTGAACAAGGTTACGGGACAGGCGAAATCAAAACAGGCCAAAAGCATAAACTGTCAGCTCGTTAGAAGTCTCGTTCGAACGAGGCTGTTCGAACGAGAGTTCGTTCGAATGAAGTGGGCTTTCTAACGAGATCTCGTTCTAATGACAGGCGTCGAACGAACATCCCCCTCGTTAGAAGTCAAAGGTCAACTCGTTAGAACCTCGTTCGAACGAGCTCGTTCGAACGACCTGGGTAGGTCTTCTAACGAGAGACCAGTTTCGAGCCCAGATTTCCCTTTTTCGTTTTTCCATCTTTTCTTCACATCTAATCCCACATAAAAATCGTCCCAACATTATTTTAAGGTTTCTAATCCATACCAAACATTCGTAGGTCATAATTAAACAATTATATAGGGCCAAATCATCCTAAACATCATCAAATCATTAATTCCCCTCATTTATCCCCAAATCCCATGAACATGAACCCTAAAATTTTAAAGTCACCAATGGGTATAATTAAATCCGTTTTTGTTTCATACCAGGTATATTATCATCAGAATAATCACCTAAATACAATTCTACATGAAATTCCTCATCAAAAGTAAGTTCCAATTCCAATTTAAATGGGTTTTTATCAATCTCCCAACAACAATGAAATTTCAGAAATGTCTAAGCATGGAGAAAACATTCAATGCTATTAACGAGATTTAAACCACTTACCTTATGTCTTTCTATGATTTTGATGTTGAATTGATGAATTATTCTCTTTTTCTCTGCAGGATTTCTCCTCTCTTTTCTCTCTACAAGCTCTTCTTCCCCAAGGTGACAATGGTGGCTAGGGTTTGCCATAGGAAATTCTTGGAACTAATTCTAATAACCCCCGTAGCCCATTAGGTCATAAGGTGTAGTTAGTGGGTTTAGTGGGTAATTACCAAATCAGATTTTTATTTCCTAATTTTCGTTGGTTTTAATTCCCAAAAATCTAAAATTACCAAACTACCCTTTTACGTTGCCGGTATGGCCTAAAAATACCCCGGGATCCAAACTAAACCCCCGGCTAGTGTTTTCTGACTATTTCGACCCTTCCGGACGCATTGGCACACTCAAAATGACCATATGGTTTATAGAAATAAAATTCACTTTTTAATTAAAATAATTATATTCCTGACGCGACTGTCACACGCATCTCAACAAAATTTCCAAATTACCGTATTTCGATCTCACGACAAGTTTCATAGTTCAATATTCATATATAGTCATATATATACATTATAATCAAATACCAACTCACATCTCATTAGTATTTTATCCGGATTAATTTCCAAATTAATTCACATTTAATTTAATTAATCCCAAAAATAAAATATCACGAAAATACGGGGTATTACACAAACATGATAGGTTTTCTTGTAAGATCCACTTCATGACAAATAAATATTAGTTATGGAATATTATATACGAGTATCCCACTAAATGTGAAATTTTATAGCACAGTTTGAAATAAACCACTCAAGGCCCCACACCTGCCTACACAACTACATACAACCTAGTAACACTCTTTACAAGGGCCTGTATTTATGCCTAGCTTCAATTCTAAACACAACCGCACAATAAGCATTTTTCTCTACTGTTGTTTAAAACATGGAGTTCTTCTATTTTTCCCTTTTATCTTTCCTTGTCATTTTTGTTTTCCTCTCTCTTCATTTCCTCTTGTATAAGAGAAATTCCGACCTGTCCGTTGCCCCCTTCCACCGGGAAGGACTGGATGGCCAGTAATTGGGGAGAGCCTCGAGTTTCACTCGATAGGCTGGAACGTCCATCCAGAGAAGTTTATATTTGACAACATAACAAAATACTTGTCTCAAGTATTTAGAACATCTATATTAGGGGAGCCCACCGCGGTTTTCTGTGACGCTACTAGCAATAAATTTTTGTTCTCGAATGAGAATAAATTGGTACAGTCGTGGTGGTCTGCATCTGTTGACAAGGTATTCCCGTCCGCAAACGAGATGGGAAGCACGTCGAAATGTGAGCCCTCAAGATGAGAAAATTGTTACCAAACCTTTTCAAACCCAATGCCCTACGAGGGTATATTGGAATCATGGACAAGATCACCCAACATCACTTTGCCGATGGTTGGGAAAACAAAGACCAAGTGATGGTCTTTCCTTTGGCGGAATGGTACACCTTTTGGCTCGGGTGCAAATTATTTGTCAACATTGAGAACCCTAACCACGTGGAAAAATTCGTTGACCCTTTTGACCTTTTGGCCTCGGGTTTGATATCTATCCCAATAGACTTGCCCGGGACTCCATTTAGACGCGCAATTAACGCTTCCAAGTTTATAAGGAAGGAGCTTATCACGATTATCAAGCAGAGGAAAATCCATTTGGCCGAGGGGAAGGCGTCGCCTACCTAAGATATATTGTCACACATGCTTTTAACTAGCTGATAAAATCTTGGGTTTGTTGATTGGAGGACATGACACTGCTAGCTCTGCTTGTACCTTCATTGTTAAGTATCTTGTTGAGTTGCTTGAGGTCTACGAGAAGGTTTATAATGGTAACACCTCCCCCTCCCCCTCTGCCTCTCTCTATATATATATATATAAATATCTTTAAATCATATATATTTGTGTGCATGGTTTGTGAAGACCAGTCCTATAATTTTAACTTCAAAATATATATGTGTGGATGTGATGAAGCATATAAACATTATATCTTTATGATTATCTTCTTATTATAAGACAAACAAAAACTATGATTGCATGAATTACATGACCAAAACGTGGGTGTGTGTAACTTTTTCCAAACAATAAAGACGAAATTGGAGAAATATTTAGAATTTGTTTATTAATTTTACTATAAAGATTTGGAAATATGATTTCATATGATTTATTTAGATGGTAGTTTAAATTTGAACATAAATTCATGGGTGGTAAAAAGATAAAAACATTACGTGTGTGAGTATTATCTTTCAAGTGTGTGCATGCCCAAATCTATATACATATATATAGAGCCATTCACGTAAGATTCACTCATGAGGACCATTAATGCGAATTATTTTTTTTCAATTAGTAAAAAAATAATTTTCAATTGATTTTTTTGTGTGTTATTTAAGCATTTGAGTAAATTTCACACAAAAAAATTACCCAAAAATAAGTGTGTTCGATATTTTAAAAAAATCGATCAAAATATGACAGTTTTTAAAGTACTTAAAACGTTTACGGAACTGTTTTCTAAGCCCTATCTTATCTTGGCATCGAAAAGGTGGGATACGTCTTGTCTCTTTTCTTTGAATTTTTGGAGGAGTTCCGAGTGTTAGTCTAACATTTGTGTGGGTTCCAACTCTTTGCTTTCTTTTTTTGTATACTTTTGGTATACGGGTTTTCGCCCCCTTAGGCGAATTCGTATTATTGATCCATTTACTTATACAAAAAAGTACTTAAAAGCTCTCAAAATTTATGACCCTTTTTAAAAAAAAAAACAGGAAACAACATATTTTCAGGTGATTGTTTTTTTTTTTTTTTTTTTGGGGGGGGGGGGGGGGGTTAGTGAAATGTTTAAATGGCACATAAAAGAAATCAACTCAAAATTATTTTTTACACGTTTTAGGTCTCTTAACAACCTGTTTTAGCGACATGATTTGTACATAACAATCCGTTTTAGAGACGTGATATATATATATATATATATATATATATGTGTGTGTGTGTGTGTGTGTATGTGTGTGTGTGTGTGTGTGTGTGTGTGTGTGCAATACTAATCTTGTGCATACCAGTTCGCATTTTAAGAGTGCGGACCAGAGACGTGTCATCTGACGGTGAACCTAGAAATTATAGGCTAAATTAAGGATACTCTATCTCGATTCTACGCTCACCGGCAGGTGACACATGTCCGGTCTGCACTCTTAATATGCGGACTGTTCACACCAGTCCGCATTTTAAGAGTGCGGACCAGACATGTGTCACCTGATGGTGAACCCAGACGTGTCTCACGCTTTTCTGGGTTCAGCGCCAGATGACACATGTCCAGTCCGTGTTGGTTATGTATATTGGTATATATAGTTATTTTGAATGAAGTAAATAAGTTAGTGGGAGTGGCCAAGTGGTAAGTTACTGGGTGTGTGTGCATGAGGTCATGGGTTCAAATCCTAGGGATCACACTAATTATTATGGCTCAAAGATTGGATCTTGGGCTCTTGGGGATTTCTAATGCGCATTAAATCTTTTCAAAATCGTTTTAATTTTAAACCGTTTATAAGTCTTTGACTGTTTCTTCCACTATAGCTGTTAGTGGAGATATTAGTGCGTTAGTTGGCTAAAACCTCCACCCACGTTTTTTACCATTTCCCTTATATAAGAAAAGGCTACAGAGTAAAAAACGCATTGAAAATCTCTCTCACGTTATCTGCAAAAATCCTTTTGCTATTTTCTGCAAAACACTTTCTGTGCAAAAATTCTTTTGCTATTTTCTGCAAATACATTTATGTTCGTCACTTTTTTGGGAGTGCTGGAGTATCCTGAGAGTTCGAAGATTTAACACAAACCTGGTGTTTAAATCTGATAGTTGAATCCTGGGAGGTGTAAGTTCATGAGACTGACCGCTACAAATATCAGCGAGTAATTTCACCTTTAGGACTTTGTGTCAAACACAAACCTCGATCGATAAGTCCTTCTAATTTTATCTATTTCGAATTTGGGTTATTTCGTTTATTCTGCAATAACTATTTCCAACAATCTAAAGGTGAAATTGTGTTGTTATTCTACAACCTGCTATGAAAAATCCTAATGAAAAATACTCTGAAAAACCTGAACTGTTTGATGGAAAGAATTTTAAGAGATGACAAATGAAACTGCAATTTTACCTAACAACTCTTAAGGTCGTTGACGTTATTGCATCTGATAGACCTTTTATACCTGAAGAACTGGTTGTTTGGAAATAAAGGGATTATATGTGTAGGAATTATATACAAAACTGTTTCTGCCTTGAATTGTATGATGTTTATTGGTGATGTCCTACTGCTAAAGAATTATGGAACTTACTGGATAAAAATATATGCAACTGAAGATGCTGGGTCTAAAAACTTTATGGTTGGAAAATTTTTGGATTTTAAAATAGAAGATAATAAATCTGTTGTGTCGCAACTGGAAGAACTACAAATTATTATTCATGAAATTCTGGCCGAGGGTTATAATATATGTGAGGGATTTCAGGTGTCTGCTATAATTGAAAAATTGTCACCTTCTTGAAAAGATTACAAAAACGGTCTGAAACATAAGAAAAAGGAGATGTCACTAGAATATTTGATAGTTCGTTTGAGAATTGAGGAAGATAATAGGAATGCAGAACTTAGGGAGAAAAATTCTCAGTTCAGTTCTAAGGCTAATTTGGTAGAGGGAAAATCAAATGGTAACTAAAAACAGAACCAGTCCAAGCCTAACCATTCAAACCAGAAACATGGGCACCATAAACCAAACCCGAATTCGAGGACCAACCATAAATTCAAACCTAACGATAAGAATAAAAATTCTAAACCTCAGTTTAAATATAAACCTGCAGGTCAATGCTATGTATGTGGAAAACCAGGTAATTACGCTAAAGATTGCAAGTTTAGGAAGAGTCAAGATGTGAAGCCTCAAGCAAATGTAACTGAGGGTAATTTTTCTGCTATTGTGACCGAGGCAAACATTGTGAGTAACATGACAGACTGGTGGCTTGATTCTGGCGCCACCAAGCATATTTACGGCACGAGAGGTGCCTTCACTACCTTCACTGCTGTGGGTGGGGATGAGCGTCTGTACATGGAAAACTCCTCTTCGTCTAATGTTGAGGGCAAGGGAACCGTAGTTTTAAAGTTCACTTCGGGAAATGTTCTCACATTGAAAGATTTTTGGTATGACCCTAAGGTTAGGAAGAATCTGGTGTCCGATTTTGTCTTAGTTAAGAAGGGTTTTAAAATTGTTCTAGAGAGTGATAAGGTAGTTGTGACTAAGGAAGGTGATTTTGTAGGGAAAGGTTATGTTCATGAGGGTCTTTTCAAACTAAATATAACTGTGGATGATAATAATAAAACATCTACTTCTTCTACTTATTTGATTGACTCTTGTGATATGTGGCATTTTAGACTTGGTCATGTAAATAAGGCATTCATTAAAAAATTAATGTTTTTGGGAAACATACCAAAATCTGATATTTCTACCAACTCTAAATGTTAAATGTGTGTTGAATCAAAATATGATAAAAAACTTTTTCCAAGTGTCGAAAGAAGTTCAACTGTTTTAAGTTTAATACATTCTGATCTTTGTGATTTAAAAGGTTATGTGGCACGTGGTGAAAATAAATATTTTGTTACTTTTATTAATGATTACTCTCGTTATTGTTATATTTATCTCCTTACAAGTAAAGATGAGAGTTTCTCAAAATTTATATCTTATAAATTAGAAGTTGAAAAATAATTGGAGAAATCCATTAAAACATTAAGATCCGATAGGGATGGAGAATACACCGATGTTCTTGATAAATATTGTAAAGAAAATGGAATAATTCTTCAAGTTACTCCTCCTTATTCACCCCAATCTAATAGTGTAGCTGAAAGAAAAAACATAACTCTTAAGGATATGGTAAATTCTATGTTAAGCACTTCGGGATTACCTTATAATATGTGGGGTGAGGCACTTCTTACTACTTGTTATATTCTTAATAAAATACCTTTTAAGAAGAATGATAAAACTCGTTCTAAAATGTGGAAAAATAGAAAACCTTCTTATAAACAGCTTAAAGTGTGGGGGTGTCTTGCTAAGGTTTCAATACCAGTACCTAAGAGAACTAAACTTGGCCCAACGACTGTTGATTGTGTTTTTATAGGTTATGCTAAAAAACAGTAATGCTTATAGGTTTCTTCTAATTGATTCTAAAAATCAATATATGGTTAAAAACAATATTTTTGAGTCAAGAGATGCCGAATTTTATGAGGACAAATTTCCTTTTAAAGTGAGAAGTGAGGGAACTAGTAGTTCTGTTCCATTGGGTCCTAGTGTTAGAAATGAATCTCCAAATTCAGAAGATATTGAAATTAGGACAACTAAAAGACCTAGGATAGCTACTTCGTTTGGTCCGGAATTTTTAACGTACTTAATAAAAAATGACCCCGTCACTTTTAGTGAGGCAATGTCCTCACCCGGTTCTATTTTTTTGGAAAGAAGATATTAATAGTGAATATGATTCTATTATTTCTAACAACACGTGGGAGTTAGTTGACTTTCCTAAAGGATGTAAAACTATTGGACGCAAATGGATTTTTTCAAGGAAATTAAAAGCTGATGGCTCTACTGATAAATTTAAGGCAAGATTGGTAGCTAAAGGCTATAGGCAAAAGGAAGGAATTGATTTCTTTGATACTTACTCTCCTGTTACTAGAATTACATCTATTAGGATACTAATTGCTATTTCTTCATTACATAATTTGATAATTCATCAAATGGATGTTAAAACGACTTTTTTGAATGGAGATCTTGAAGAAGAAATTTATATGGATCAACCTGAGGGGTTTGTAGTCCAAGGCCTAGATAAAAAAGTGTGTAGACTTAAAAAATCTTTGTATGGACTAAAATAAGATCCTAAACAATGACATGAAAAAATTGATCAAGTAATGATCTCTAATGGTTTTAACATTAATGCAGCGGATAAAATATATTTATAGCAAATTCAAGGATAATTTTGGTGTGATTATTTGCTTATATGTGGATGATATGCTTATTTTTGGAACTGATATGGATATAGTTAATAAAACTAAAAGTTTCCTTAATAAGAAATTTGATATGAAAGATTTGTGTGTTGGTGATGTTATACTTGGAATTAAAATCATTAAAAATTCTGAAGGAATTGTTTTAACCCAATCTCATTATGTAGAGAAAGTTCTTAGAAAATTTGAACAATTTAATTGTATTCCTGCTAAAACACCTTATGACCCTAGTTGTCACTTAAGGAAACATTCGGGTCCTGGTGTATCATCATTATAATATTCTAGAGTTATAGGTAGTCTAATGTATCTTATGAACTGCACTAAACCTGATATTGAATATGCTGTGGGTAGACTTAGCAGATACACTTGTAATCCTAATAATGAACATTGAGATGCTTTATTTAGAGTTTTGAGATATCTAAAATACACAATAAACTATGTTATTCAATATATTAGATATCCTATTGTAATTGAAGGCTTTTGTGATGCTAATTGTATTTCTGATAATGATGAATGTAAGTCTACGAGTGGCTATATTTTTGCCTTGGCAGGAGGTAATATATCTTGGAAATCAACCAAGCAAATGTGCATAGCTAGATCCACTATGGAGTCAGAGTTCATAGCATTGGATAAAGCAAATGAAGAGGCTAAGTGGTTAAGGAAATTCATATTAGATATTCATTTGTGGCCTAAACCAGTTCCAGCCTTGTCCATTCACTGTGACAGTCAAGCAGTGATCGCAAGAGCACATAATAACTCCTATAATGGAAAGTCTATACATATCAGGAAGAGACACAACACAGTGAGAAAACTATTGAAAGATGGGGTTATAGCAATCGACTAAGTCAAGTCAAAGAAAAATATGGCGGATCCATTGACTAAAGGGATAGCTAGAGAGCTAGTTTATCAAACATCGAGGGGAATGGGCCTAAAGCCTATTAATATCTAAATCACCTATAATGGAAACCCAACCCATATGACTGGAGATCCCAAGATCTGGGTTCAATGGGATAACAAAGTTATACGAGTGATTTATGGGGGTACAAATTTAAGTTTTACTTAAAACCCATTCCTATGATGTAGTACCTCTGTATCGATGGAGGATGAGATTTAATATCTTAATGCTTTCTATAGCTGTTATTCAGTGGAGTGTGAGATATAGTACACTCTTGATAGAAGCACTTATATGAGTGTGGTAGTGGGGTCGCTTCCTATGAGAATTAAGGTTGATTCTCTAGAGCACTCAAGAAACCTGGGCATGCTCATAGCCGAAATGAGCACAACTGTGGGAACTCGATGATGATTTTTGGGAGTCACGTGTGTGTTCTATTGACTTAAGTTTACAAAAACGGTGAAATAGTTCAAGACATTAGTTCACTATCAACCGGTAAACTCAATAGATCAACACAAAGCAAAGGTTCAAGTCGAATGACACCTATGCCTTATACGTCACTCCTTATGATACTCCAGAGCGTCGTTTTATTTTATTTATTTATTTATTTCATTCATGTGGGGGATTGTTGGGTATGTATATTGGTATATATAGTTATTTTGAATGAAGTAAATAAGTTAGTGGGAATGGCCAAGTGGTAAGTTAGTGGGGGTGTGTGCATGAGGCCATGGGTTCAAATCCTAGGGAGTACACTAATTATTAAGGGTCAAAGATTGGGCCTTGGGGCCTTGGGCTTTTGGGGATTTCTAATGTGCATTAAATCTTTTCAAAATCGTTTTAATTTTAAACCGTTTTTAAGTTTTTGACTGTTTCATCCACTATAGCTGTTAGTGGAGATATTAGTGGGTTAGTTGGCTAAAACCTCCACCCATGTTTTTTACCATTTCCCTTATATAAGAAAAGGCTACAGAGTCAAAAACGCATTGAAAATCTCTCTCACGTTATCTGCAAAAATTCTTTTGCTATTTTCTGAAAAATACTTTCTGTGCAAAAATTCTTTTGCTATTTTCTGCAAATACATTTATGTTCGTCCCTTTTTTGGGAGTGCTAGAGTATCCTGAGAGTTCGAAGATTTAACATAAAGCTGGTGTTTAAATCTGATCATTGAATCCTGGGAGGTCTATGTTCACGAGGCTACATTTCTACAAAAAATTATGTTTTTATCTATTTATTAACTCTTTGTTAATCGGCCAAGAATAATCTTTTGAAAGAATATAAAAACCTAATATGGACATTTTTTTGTCTTGTTTAAAGCAAATGGAGATTGCCAAAACAAAAGCGCCAGGTGAATTATTGAACTGGGATGATGTTCAAAAGATGAAAAACTCATGGAATGTAGCAAGTGAAGTTCTAAGGCTTGCACCACCTCTACAAGGACCTTTTAGAGAAGTCCTAACAGATTTTACGTACAATGGTTTCTCAATTCCAAAAGGATGGAAGGTTAGCAGGTTTTACTTTGTAGTGCTAATATATATATATATATATATATATATATATAGTACTGCTCTTGGGCGGATCAGTCCGCATTTTAAGAGTATGGATCGGACATGTGTCACCTGACGGTGTGCCCATAAAAGAGAGAGTGCCTATAATTTACCCTATAATTTCTCGACTCACCGTCAATTGACACGTGTCCGGTCCGCACTTTTAAAATGCGGGCTGGTACATTTTAAGAGTGCGGACCAGACACGTGTCACCTGACAGAGAATCCAGAAAGAGAGAGTGTGTGCCTATAATTTAGTCGATAATTTCTAGGCTCACCGCGTGGTATATATATCTTAAAATGCGGATTGGTATATATATATATATATATATATATATATATATATATATATATATATACACACACACATATATATATATATACACACACACACTCACACACACAGTACTGCTCTTGTGCGGATCAATCCGCATTTTAAGAGTGCGGACTGGACATGTATTACATCACGGTGAGCCCAGAAAAGAGAGAGAATGCTTATAATTTAGCGGATAATTTATGGGGTCACCACCGGGGGACACATGTTTGTTCCGCACTCTTAAAATGCGGATTGGTCCGGACAGGATCAGTACTATATATATATACACACACACACGCGCGCGCGCTACTTTTGATGGAATTGTTGAGTATTAAGTTTCAAAATTATTTTCTAAACTTTTTTTGTTCACTTTATATACTTGTGTTCTAAGATGAATTTTTTTTTTATGGAAAAAACAAACATGCTTTCTCAAATTACTATCAACTATATTAAATTATAATGCCATTGATTATTATCTACATAAAAAATATATGAGTTATTCTTTTTTAGGCAATAATTAAATTATGCATTTTATTACAAAGATTCTTCTATATGTGGCTATTATTATAAAATTTTGTTACCAGGTCTTGGAACAAAAGAAAAACAAATTACGAAAAAATTAACGAACCCCAGGGGTTTTTCCCAAAAAATGCGTAGTGCAAAATTATTTTTTAACTAATTTTGTCCAGTTAAATATGTGAATATTACAAAAAAATTAAACATTTTTTTCCTTTGTTTATTACATAGATATATTGGAGTGCAAACTCAACGCACAGAAATGTTGATTTTTTCCTCGATCCCTTAAAATTCGACCCTTCAAGATTCGAGGGAAGTGGGCCCGCTCCTTACACGTTTGTGCCCTTTGGTGGTGGGCCTAGAATGTGCCCCGAAAAAGAGTATGCTCGACTCGAAATACTTGTTTTCATTCACCACCTTGTGACGAGGTTCAAATGGGAGAAAATAATACCCGATGAGAAGATTGTTGTCAATCCTATGTCTTATCCCAAGAAAGGACTTCCAATTCGCCTCTTTGCCTGCAAGGCCTATCAGGGGCCGGCTCAAGACAACTCGAGGCCGTAGGCAAATGTTACAAATCCATATGTTATATGGAAAATTAAAAATGTATTTTTGCATGCAAACTTATTTAAAATACTGTACTAATATATGTTGCTATAAACTTGAGTGTAAGATATAAACATATAATTAAGTATTAAAATATATCAGGTATTTATTTGAATATTTCTAGGCGTTGTAATTTAGGACATGTCGCGATAACACAAAACGAAATCGACACGATATATTGTGTTCATGTTGGAAGTTTTTGGCACAAAGTCGTATCGATCATGTTTGTGCCAAAATTAAGAGTTGTGTTAGTCTTTCTATTGTCTTGTGTTGTGCCGTTCATGTTTTTACTCATATTTTTGTGTATTATCGTGTTTAATTGTGTATCAAAAATATCAATCAAGTTATTCGTGTTTAAATGTGTTATGTTCGTAATGATTAAAAATATTCGTTTTCAGGTCGTGCCATATTCATGACTAAATGGTGTTTATGTGGCATGTCTTGTGAGACTTCAACACAACACAAAAACAAAAATTGTGATCCCTAATTGCAGATCTAGACCACCGTTATTTTGCTATAAAAAAATAAGTATGTTAGCGCAACAAATATAAATCCTGGCCTTTATTCACATAAAGTTTCAATTTATCATTGTTTAACTCATCCATCTCTGCTTAAATAATAAATTTTTAAAAAAATATTGGGCATAACATATGAATCATGAGTTATTTTTGAGGCCCTTTTTAATTGAGGGCCCTAGGAAGGGCCTCACCACTAATTGTTTTTATTTACACTACACCAAATTGTTTTACAGTGATGAAATTATTTTCATCAGAAAAAGTGACCTCTTCATGCCAAAATTTGAATATCATCGCCATTTATTGGGCAATGAGAGTCAGGAGATAATATTGAGGTTTTCTATCGGATCTGACATTTTTATGGTGGAGATGTAAATATAATGCAGACTTATTCTTGAGTATCATTTTTAAAATTATACTTTAAAAATATAATTGCCAAAGTGTTGCGCACCTGAAAATACTTTCAGAAATATATTTTTTTTAATTGCTCCGAAAAGTTGGGATTTATAAAAATTAAATAAAACAATGGATGAGTGAACCGACTATCAAGGCTTACAAACAAAACTCAAGCGGACAAAAAAAAAAGAAGAAGTTGAGGTAAATAACATTCCTATAAATAAGTATACATAAATTCTTGAAATATTATTTTAGAAATCGCATTTGAAGATAGTGATTTTAAGCTTAAAACTGCATCTTGTAGACACTTACTAACTGGGAATTCAACTTAAAATCAAGTGCAATTTTTTGGAGTGCGTTATTTTAAAAAATGTGTTTAGGGTGCAATATATTGTCAAATATATATTTAAAATAGAAATGAACCTTTTATTTCTCACTTACATTACATAAACATAGAAATATAAGAGTTGAAATCATTGCGAAATAGAATAAACTTTTTAGGCATGTGTGTGATGTCGCTAAACTTAATTTTTATTGGAGTGAAAGAGAACGTTAATGTGCAAATTCAATGTCATAAAAAAACTTTTAAAATATTCAACATATTTTGCTGTAATATATGCATGAATTAATATAGTGTATGGGGTTAGTTTGTTCATACATTAAGGTATAACATATAAATGAGAAACTTTGATCTTGCTGGCTATAGCGAAAATGTATTATTGAGTAGAAGTAAATAGGAAAGCTCCTTTCAAACAAACATGATAGGTTTGCTCGTAAGATCCACTTCAAGACAAATTAATATTTGTTATGGAATATTATATACGAGTATCCCACTAAATGTGAACTTTTATAGCACAGTTTGAAACACACCACTCAAGGCCCCACACCTGCCTACGCAACTGCATACAACCTGGTAACACTGTACATGGGCCTGTATTTATGCCTAGCTTCAATGCTAAACACAAGCACACAATAAGCATTTTTCTCTACTCTTGTTTAAAAAATGGAGTTCTTCTATGCTTCCCTTTTATCTTTCCTTGTCATTTTTATTTTCCTCTCTCTTCATTTCCTCTTCTACAAGAGAAATTCCGACGTGCCCGGTGCGCCCCTTCCACCGGGCAGAACTGGATGGCCAGTAATTGGGGAGAGCCTCGAGTTTCTCTCGACGGGCTGGAACGGCCATCCAGAGAAGTTTATATTTGACCGCATGACAAAATACTCGTCTCAAGTATTTAGAACATCTATATTAGGGGAGCCCGCCGCAGTTTTCTGTGGCGCTACTAGCAATAAATTTTTGTTCTCGAATGAGAATAAATTGGTGCAGTCGTGGTGGCCTGCATCTGTTGACAAGGTCTTCCCGTCCTCAAACCAGACGGGAAGCACGTCGAAAGATGAGGCCCTTAAGATGAGAAAAATGTTACCGAACCTTTTCAAACCCGATGCCCTACGAGGGTATATTGGAATCATGGACAAGATCACCCAACAACACTTTGCTGAATGTTGGGAAAATAAAGACCAAGTGGTGGTCTTTCCTTTGGCGAAACGGTACACCTTTTGGCTCGCGTGCAAATTATTTGTCAGCATCGAGGATCCTAACCACGTGGAAAAATTCGCTGCCCCTTTTAACCTTTTGGCCTCGGGTGTGATATCTATCCCAATAGACTTGCCCGGGACTCCATTTAGACACGCAATTAACGCGTCCAAGTTTATAAGGAAGGAGCTTATCGCGATTATCAAGCAGAGGAAAATCCATTTGGCCGAGGGGAAGGCGTCACCTACCCAAGATATATTGTCACACATGCTTTTAACTAGTGATGAAGATGGTAAGTTTATGAAGGAGATTGAGATAGCTGATAAAATCTTGGGTTTGTTGATTGGAGGACATGACACTGCTAGCTCTGCCTGTACCTTCATTGTTAAGTATCTTGCTGAGTTGCCTGAGGTCTACGAGAAGGTTTATAATGGTAACACCCCCTCCCCCCTCCCTCCCTCTCTATATCTATCTTTATCTCTATCTATATATATATAAATATCTTTAAATCCTATATATTTGTGTGCATGGTTTGTGAAGACCAGTCCTATAATTTTACTTCAAAGATATATGCGTGGATGTGATGAAGCATATAAACATTATATTTGTATGATTATCTTTTTATTATAAGACAAACAAAAACTATAATTGCATGAATTACATGACCAAAACGTGGGTGTGTGTAACTTTTTCCAAACAATAAAGATCAAATAGGAGAAATATTTAGAATTTGTTTATTAATTTTACTATAAAGATTTGGAAATATGATTTCATATGATTTATTTAGATGGTAGTTCAAATTTGACCATAAATGCACGGATGGTAAAAAGATAAAAACATTACGTGTGTGATTATTATCTTTCGAACGTGTGCATGAGCAAATCTATATACATATTTAGAGAGGCATTGACATAAGATTCACTCATGAGGACCATTCATGCGAACTATTTTTTTTTCAATTAGTAAAAAATTAATTTTCAGTTGATTTTTATGTGTGGTATTTAAACATTTCAGTTAATTTCACAAAAAAATTAGCCAGAAATAAGTGTGTTCAATATTTTAAAAAAATCGATTAAGATATGAGAGTTTTTAAAGTACTTAAAATGTTTACGGTACTGTTTTCTAAGTGTTCTCCTATCTTAGCATCGAAAAGGGTGGGATACGTCGTTGTCTCTTTTCTTTGAATTTTTGGAGGAGTTCCAAGTGTTAGGCTAGCATTTGTGTGGGTTCCGACCCTTTGCTTTCTTTTATTGTATACTTCCTGTATACGGGTTTCCCCCCCTTAGGCGAATTCGTTTTATTGATCCATTTACTTATACAAAAAACTACTTAGAAGATGTCGAAATTTTTGACCCTTTTTTTCAAAAGAGTAAACAACTTATTCTCAGGTGATTTTTTTTGTGGGTTTTACTGAAATGTTTAAATTGCATATAAAAGAAATCAACACAAAATTATTTTTTGCTATTTTAAGAAAAATAGTTCGCGTTTTAGGTCTCTTAACAATCTATTTTAGAGACGTGATATGTGTTATATATATATATATATATATATATATAACAATGCTATTGTGCGGACTAGTCCGTATTTTAAGAATGCGAACCGGACATGTGTCACGTAACGGTGCGTCTAGAAATTATCTCCTAAATTATAGGCACTCTCTCTCTTTTCTGAGCTCACCGTCAGGTGACAAATGTCCGGTCCACACTCTTAAAGTGCGGACTAGTATATATATATATATAGTACTGCTCTTGTGCGGACATATCCACATTTTAAGAGTGCGGACCGGACACGTGTCACCTAACGGTGCGCCTAGAAATTATCCCCTAAATTATAGGCACACACTCTCTTTTCTGGGCTCACCGCCAGGTGACAGCAGTCTAATCCGCACTCTTAAAATGTGGACTGGTTCGCACAAGAGCAGGACTATATATATATATATATATATATATATATATATATATATATATATATATATATATATATATATATATGGAGAAAGGATAAAGTGAGGTCCCAGTTTGAGGACCCTGAATGAGGTCCATTTTTTAAAATAGTAAAAAAAAATATTTTTGAGCTGATTGTTTTATATAGTTTTTAAACATTTCAGTAGGACCGTGAAAAAATAATCAGCTCAAAATGAATTTTTTTTCTATTTTAAAAAAATCGAAAAAACTCTGTCAGTTTTTAAGTTGTTAAAAACTGATAAACTTTGACCGATTATTTTAAAATAGTAAAAAATTCATTTTGAGTTGATTATTTTTTTATTGTCCTACTGAAATGTTTAGAAAAAAAAACAGCTCCAAAATATTTTTTTTACTATTTTAAAAAAATGGATCTCATTTAGGGTTCTCAAACAGAGGGACCTCACTTGATCTTCTCTCTCTCTCTCTCTCTCTTTATATATATATATATATATATATATATATATATATATATATATATAGTCATGCTTTTGTGCGAACATGTAGGTATTTTAAGAGTGCGGAGCGCCTACAAATTATCACATAAATTATAGGCACACTCTCTCTCTTTTCTGGGCTCACTACCAGTTATATATATATATAAATAGATAGATAGATAGATAGATAGATAGAGAGAGAGAGAGAGAGAGAGAGAGGGTTGTTCCAAATTTTCAAAATTAACTAAACAAAAAAAAAGCTTCAGTGATCGGGTGAAACTTGTATTGACTTGCAAGACCTCTATAATAAGCTAACTTTTTCAAAATCTAGAAATAACGCACTGTAATTTAATAATAAGATACAATTTACGAGATTGAACAAGTGTTAGGGACCTAAAATTACATTTCTACAAAAATTTATGTTTTTATCTATTTATTACCTCTTTGTTAATCGGCCGAGAATAATCTTTTGAAAGCATATAAGAACCTAATATGGACATTTTTTTGTCTTGTTTAGAGCAAATGGAGATTACCAAAACAAAAGCGGCAGGTGAATTATTGAACTGGGATGATGTTCAAAAGATGAAATACTCATGGAATGTAGCATGTGAAGTTCTAAGGCTTGCACCACCTCTACAAGGAGCGTTTAGAGAAGTGATAACAGACTTTACGTACAATGGTTTCTCAATTCCAAAAGGATGGAAGGTTAGCAGGTTTTTCTTTGTAGGTTTCATATATATATATAGTCATGCTCTTATTCAAACTACTCTGCATTTTAAGAATGCGGACCGGACATCTGTCACCTGGCGGTGAGCCCAAAAGAGAGAGAGAGTGTGCCTATAATTTATGGGATAATTTCTAGGTGTACCGTTAGGTGATATATATATATATATATATATATATATATATATATATAGAGAGAGAGAGAGAGAGAGAGAGAGAGGCTCACCTACATCATGCACTATACATCACACCTAATTCTAGGCCCTACAAACCTTTTTTTTTCAAATTTTATATTTTTCCCTTGAAATTAACCTTCCAATCAACCCATATACAAAAAATCATATCAAAATACATTTTGTAGCTATTTTTAAAAAATCCACAAAAAAATACTGGCGCAAACCCTTATAAATAAGGTATTTTTAGCATTTTTTTGTGAATTTTTTAAAAATAGCTACAAAATGTATTTTGACCTAATTTTTTGCATATGGGTTGATTGGAAGATTAATTTCAAGGAAAAAATATAAAATTTGAAAAAAAAAGTTTTTTAGGGCCTAGAATTAGGTGTGATGCATGGGTGATGTATAGAGCATGATGTACTATAGCCTGCCTCTCTCTCTCTCTTTATATATATATATATATGGGGGGGGGGGGGGGTTACCTGGCGGTGAGCCTGAAAGAGTGAGAGAGTGTGCCCATAATTTAGGCGATAATTTCTAGGCGCACCGTTAGCTGACACATGTCCGGTACGCATTCTTAAAATGCGGACTGGTTCGCACAAGAGCATATATATATATATATATATATATGCTCTTGTGCGGACCAGTCTGCATTTTAATACTGTGGATCGAACATGTATCAGTTGACAATGAACCAAAAAAAAAAGAGTGTGCCTATAATTTAGCGTATTATTTCTAGGGTCACCACCGGGTGACACATGTTTGTTCCGCACTTTTAAAATGCGGGCTGGTCCGCACAAGATCAGTACTGTATACACATAATACTTTTGATGGAATTGCTGAGTATTAAGTTTCAAATTTATTTTTAACTTAAAAAAAAATTATTTTCTAAACTTTTTTGGTTCACTTTATATACTTGTGTTCTAAGATGAATTTTTATTTATGGAATAAATAAAGTTGCTTTTTCAAATTACTATCAACTATATTAAATTATAATGCTATTGATTATTATCCACTTAAAAAATATATGGGTTATTCATTTTTTAGGCAATAATTAAACTATGCATTTTATTACAAAGATTCTTCTATATGTGGCTATTATTATAAACATTTGTTACCAGGACTTCGAAAAAAAGAAAAAAAAAATCGAAAAAATTAACAAACCATAAGGGGTTTTCCCAAAAAATGCATAGCGCAAAATTATTTTTTTTCGAATTTTGTCCAGTTAAATATGTGAATATTACAAAAAAATTAAACGACTTTTTTCCTTTGTTTATTACATAGATATATTGGAGTGCACACTCAACGCATAGAAATGCTGATTTTTTCCCCGAGCCCTTAAAATTCGACCCTTCAAGATTCGAGGGAAGTGGGCCCTCTCCATACACGTTTGTGCCCTTTGGTGGTGGGCCAAGAATGTGCCCCGGAAAAGAGTATGCTCGACTCGAAATACTTGTTTTCATGCACCACCTTGTGACGAGGTTCAAATGGGAGAAAATAATACTCGATGAGAAGATTGTTGTTAATCCTATGTCTTATCCCGAGAAAGGACTTCCAATTCGCCTCTATGCCCGCAAGGCCTATCAGGGCCCGGCTCAAGAAAACTCGAGGCCGTAGGCAAATGTTACAAATCCATATGCTATATGGAAAATTAAAAATGTATTTTTGCATGCAAACTTATTTAAAATACTTTACTAATATATGTTGCTATAAACTTGAGTGTAAGATATAAACATATAAATAAATATTCAAATATATCAGGTATTTATTTGAATATTTCTATGGGTTAAATCGACACGATATATTGTGTTCATGTTGGAAGTTTTTGGCACAAAGTCGTATAGATCATGTTAGTGCCAAACTTAAGAGTTGTGTTAGTCTTTCTATTATGTTGTGTTGTTCCATTCATGCTTTTACTTATATTTTCGTGTATTATCGTGTTTAATTGTATATAAAAAATATCAATCAAGTTATTCGTGTATAAATGTGTTATGTTCGTGATGATTAAAAATATTCAATTTCATGTTGTGTCATGTTCATGACTAAATGGTGTTTATTGTGGCATATCTTGCAAGGCGTAAATACAACACAAAAACACAAATTGTCATCCCTAATTGCACATCTAGACCACCATTATTTTGCTATAAAAAATTCAATATGTTAGCACAACCAATACAAATCCTTGCCTTTATTCACATAAAGTTTCAATTTATCATTGTTTAACTCCAACATCTTTGTTTGAATAATAAATTTTTAAAAAAAATATTGGGCATAACATATGCATCATGAGTTATTTTTTGAGGCCCTTATTAATTGAGGGCCCACTGAGGGGCCTCCCCACTAATTGTTTTTATTTACACTACACCAAATTGTTTTTCAGTGATGAAATTATTTTCACCACAAAAAGTGACCTCTTCACGCCGAATTTGAAACTCATCGCCATTTATTGGGTAATGAGAGTCAGGAGATAATATTGAGGTTTTCTATCGCATCTGACATTTTTGTGGTGGAGATGTAAATATAATGAGGATTTATTCTAGTGTATCATTTTTAAAATTATACTTTAAAAATATAATTGCCAAAGTGTTGCTCACCAGAAAATATTTCTAGAAATAACTTTTTTTTTTAAATTGCTCTGAAAAGTTGGGATATCATAAAAATTAAATAAAAAAAATGGATGAGTAAACCGACTATCAAGGCTTACAAACAAAACTCAAGCGGACAAAAAAAGAAAAGAAAGAATAAGTAGAGGTATATAACATTCCTATAAATAAGTAGAGATAAATTCTTGAAATATTACTTTAAAAATCGTATTTCAAGATAGTGATTTTAGGCTTAAAATTGCATCTTTTAGACACTTACTAAATGGGAATTCAACTTAAAATCAACTGCAATTTTTTGGAGTGCGTTATTTTAAAAAATGTGATTGAGGGTGCAATATATTGTCAAATATATATTTAAAGTAGAAATCAACCTTTCATTTTTCACTTACATTTCATAAACATAGAAACATAAGAGTTGAAATCATATGTTCACTGTTCATCTTTATTCTGTATCTCAATATTTGAGGAAATAATTTTAGGCAGTGTACTTTTAATTTTTTTTTTTGTTTGTTTGTATTCTTTGAATCTCAATATCATTTGTTGTGCTCATGTACTGTAATGAAAAACAAATTACAATAAATTTATGGACCAAGTTTCTATATATATTTATATACAAAACCAATCTCAAATCCTTGTATGATGTTCTAGTCCAATGCCGGCTCAATTGAATCATTATTAATCTAAGAGGGCAAACATGAATTTTTTTTGGATGTTAATATATGTATGAAGGAACAACCTTCAAAGAACATATATTTCATTTTTAAAAAGGAAATACTAATGTACTAAGCAATGGTTTTAAATAAGAATTTCGAAGGTTTTTACTAAAGGAATTGGAGATGTAGGATCAAAGGATGTGCTTGTTTAGGTTCATATTAAGTGTAGGGCTAGGGCTGGGGCTAGGGTTCTTTGTATTGCAAATACAACAATTAGTATTAAAATTATGTTCAAGTAGATTTGGGGTGTGGGGGATAAGTTGCAGATGAAAAAGTAGGGATATCAACTGGTCGGCTTGGGGCGGGGTTTGCTAAACCAGAAAATAACCCCTATTAAAAAAAACATTAAACCCAAATCGATATATATGAAATTGTCTACCCCTCCCCGAAAACCTTATCATTACACACTTTTTAATTATTATTTTTTTCATAATCTTGAATCTCCACACGAAGAAGTTCAAAAAACTCGTTGTGTCAGATTCACCGTTAACACATGTCCCCACTTAAATATGACAGATGTCCATTGAACACACGTCCTCGTTTAATGGACTTAAATTGTTACGTATACAAGATAATAATAGGTGCACTTAGTGATTGCAAACATATATGACTAGTAATGGATCCGTCGAGCTTAAAGGTATTTATTGTAAAATGTGTGTGTATAAAGTTTTTTGCTAAAATACGTATAATTGTGTTGGGCCTGATATATTACACTAAAATCCGAACCAAAATAGATATTTTTTTTTTAAGAGAAGAGGGAATTCCCCCACTTTATTGAGAATACAAAGGAAACCATCGTGAACCCGAAATAGATTTACTTATCTTTTTTTTTTACATGAAACCTTCGTGAACCCGAAAACCCCCTTTTAAAATCTGCACCATTGAATGAATCGCGGATATTGACGTGCTGCGAGGAATTGATATCCATATTCAAAAGTAGAAAAAGGATACTCTTGTCAATGAAAATATTCTATAACAAAAATGGATTTAATTTCATACATGGGCCAATTTTAATTGTCCACTGATAAATAGCAGTATATATCATTATTAGTAGTGGAGATAGTCAATACGTACAGTATATTTTTTTTATATTAATTAATATGATATTATCAATTTATAACACAATTATCATCAACCTTAGGTTCATAGACTAATCACGGGTCTTTGCTCCATAAATCACACTCGCAGTGACAGAAAAAGGATAAATTATTGAGATAAAGACGTCTAAATGAATGGATAGGAAACATGAATAAGACTTAATAATGACCATGGTCACCCTTCATCTACATGTATCGTGAAATTGTACCTTATCGTGTTGCTTATGGCAAAGCTTTTATTGTTGTTATTATTATTATTATATTTAGATAATTATATTTTTTTGTCTCCAAAAGTACATCACAAAGAAAAATAAATTAATATTGTTATATGTGTCAAAAGCAATGATAAATGAAAGATGTGAAAAACTGTTAACGCTCCTAGTTTTAGTCTTTGGATGCATTCTAAGAGTTACCTTTGGGCAAATACAATTACGTATGTTCCAAACTTTGTGAGTTTAAATTCCAAAATTAGTTTTAATTAAAAAAATGAAGTTTAAAGAATAAAATTACACTTGAAAAAGTTTAAATTCTCTTTTAGAGCTTGTTGGTTGATTCAGATTAACCCAAAATCATAAGTAATATCCACGAAACCTCGTATTATGATTATGTTTTAGCACGAATGACGTGGTGTAAACTTTTCCGCCATCAGCTGATTAGGTAATGGATTAATATTGTATATCTCTTAATTTGTTACGCGGCAACAATTGGTTCATTTTCTTAGAGATACAAATTAAAAATTTCCTTTTGTATTTTTCATTTTCTACGACCTCGTTTCAGATGCAATAGTTGGTTCACGTAAGATTATTCTTCACATGCACAGGAATATAAGAGTGATGGATTTCAATTTAGTTTATAGAGTATTCTTTACATGCACATGAATATGCCTAATATTAAATATTATGGGTCATATGGACATGTGATTATCAGTATCAATTGACTACCGTCATATAGATAGATTACCATGGTGCGTCACGTCATATTAGTATTGGAAAATGCGCTGTTATGTACGGGTAAAAAATGAATACGGATAAATTTGAACGATTGGACATAATAATTTGGACGGGTTAGGTGAAGTCAAATTCGGGTCGGATCGGGTCAAACCCAGATCGAGTCAGCTTGACCCGCTTTTTTTTGGGAAAAACAATTATTATAGTGTATACGGATAAATATGTTATAATAATTTTGAAAAAAAAATAAACAAGTAAGTACTTAAATAAAAAAAATCTATAAACTCTTCAGTAATTTGAGTTTTATATTTGAGAGGTTCCAAAATCATTTTGATCCACTAATAACCCGCCAACAAACCGTCTTATTGGATCATTCAAACCATTTTGACCCAAAAACACAATTAATGCCCCTCAAACACATTATTTTGGATGAGTTATGGACGATTTTATCCTCAAGAGCCCATATTGTCGAGCCTACATCATATACACCTAACAACAATCTTAAGCCCCCACTCCATTTTCTGTAACAACCCGCTTAAAATAATAACGAGTGGCCAAACCTATATTACATTAAATCAAGAATCTCAGAGGCTCAGTTTCAACATCAACTGACAATACTAAAATAAATAAGGCTAACTACTCGAAACTATTAAAAGCGGATCCGAAAATTAAAACATGCAACGAAAAACCAACCAACGATGTAACACTACAAGCAAAGGTAACATGAACATAAGTACCATGATAAAAGAAAGTGCTAGAATACACTACGCCAAATTTGCCTAATTGTCACGGTACAAGTTCAATGACCGTGACAATTCGGGGCGAGACAACTTTTTTTGTCACAGACGTGTCACGGTCATTGATCGTGACAAGTTCGTTAGAATTGTCACGGTCGTATCACGGTCCCTGACCGTGACAAGTTTAGTCACGGTTAATAACCGTGACAAAGCTTTCACCCTTTTTAAAAAAATTATCACGGTCATTGACCGTGACAAGTCCGTGACAAAAGTTGTTACGGTCTTGACACGGTTAATGACCGTGACAATTCTGGGCAGAATTTAAAAAAAAAATCTGCTGGGCAGTATGGCCATTGCCACTGCCCAGCAGTTTATTTGTACTTATTATAGCAACGTTGTACCTGTTCAAACATCATATATCCAAATAAACTAGAGATAATGAAAATATACATTCAAAATAGAAACTATTTAAGAAGAAACAAAATCACCATCAATTATCTCAAATCTACAAACTATTTAGCTGGAAAAGAGATTTTGTATCGCGACGCTCGGGGACACCTCCTTATCCTTCCCTTCTCGTCCGAAGATCCACATAAGTATCGAGCCTATGTGGCCTACCCCCAGGGACACTCCCTATCCCCTGAAATAAAATAAAGTAAAATTAGTATCCGCTAACTTGAAATCTAAATCGAAATCGAAATTGAAATTGAAATTGAAATTGAAATTGAAATTGAAATTGAAATATTCATATAAATATAAATATAAATACATTACCTGTAGTGCCACCCAAACAGCTAACTTGAGCTCATCTGGCACCTCCTTCCAACTAATGTACCCCGGGCATAATTCCCTTCATATCTGAACACTAAAAAATGCCATTATCCTATGGAGTTATGCTCTGCAAATTCCTTCCAACCAATGTGTAGCCAAAAATCACTAGTTGAAATTGTCAATTCCACCTTCCATATTTTCCCATGTTTTTGCTAGAGGTTCCTAGTGGTGGAATTGACAACTTCAACTGGTGATGTTTGGTTACACAACGGTTGGGAGGAATTTGCAGAGCATCACTCCTTAGTTTTATGACATTTCTTAGTGTTCGGATAGACAAAGTGATTCAGTCTCCTCTCCACAAATAGGACACCCCAAATAACTATGTACTAATCACCTATTAAAGGTAAGAAACGTATATTCATAGATTAGTATAAACAAAACTTAGATGTAGTTGGAATATTTATGTATTAATCTCCTCTCCACACCCGCACACTACACAAGAGTGAAAATGATAAAGTGCAAATCAATTAAAAGCATTAAAAATGGATGTTTCGATACAAATTGAAATATTTATTACAAATTGAAAAATTATTTCAAATTCGGGTTATCATAAAAAAATGGATTAATATTCGGTAGGAGCAGCCAAGTCATCCACACTACTATTTAAACGTTTTGGCGCGTGTTGGACAATTGACCACGGCTCGTTGTTGATATACTCTGAGTAAAACACTTGCTTAACCTTTTGAAATGCACAAACAAACGGCTCATCGCTCACGTGGTCGTTGCTCTTCAACTTGGACAAGTCAACCATGATCAAATTGGTGATATGATCAACTTTACAAGAATTTTTATCCTCATCTCTTACCTAGTCATAGAAAAATACAACCTCTTTAAAGCTTATATAATTCAATTCAAATATATTTTGGATTACACCATAGTAAGTCATTTCAGCTTCAACGAGGTTTTTATCTTTTGCTCTCGCTCGAAAGAAAGTAAGAGCCTTGTATGAAATTCCCGAATTCTATACATTTGTACTTTCCTCGTACACTTTAGCGCCGAAATGTAACCGTTTAATCGATACTTTTTGTACTCTTGTGCCACGAACAAGGGTCCAGTGGCTAGACGAGCAAGCCTTGATGTCGCATCACCCGTCTTTAGGAGCTGAGAATATAGATAAATTAATTATATTAGTGGTAAAATTTGAGTGTAATGTAACGTTATATAACGACTATTTTCATTATAATTACCTCTTATGTCAACCACAGCCTAAATTTGTTGTCTGATTGTACCATTATTTTTCGTCTTTTATTGTTCTCACAGGCTTCATATTTTCTGTATATTACAAAATTTATCATGTATAAAATAATCTAAAATAATATTAAACATTATAATAATCGAAACTTACTTTCTTCAATATCTTCACGTGTGTCATATAGATAACGAGCTACTTGTTCATGTTGCAAAATCGTTAATTTCCCTCGTTTTCCCATCACATGACCACCATCATCGACGAACTCATCAGTATCATCAACACTAGTCGAGTCAGGCATATATTCTCGAGTATATATTGATGACTCCACGGTGATGTATTCCTCTGCAATTGATCCTACAATGTATCGCATATTCTTGACGTAATCTTTAAAAACTTTCATCAATCTTTCAAACGGATACATCCACCGATATCTAACTGGACCACAAAGAAGTGCCTCGTCACACAGGTGTACCAACAAGTGAACACTTATGTCAAAGAATGATGGGGGAAAGTACTTCTCCAATACACAAATCGCTTCGGTCACCGCCAATTTTGCGGCCACCATGTGTTCTCGATTGACTACCTTCTCACACAAGAGGGAGAAGGTAATACTAATTTGCATAATATCCCTACGCAAATCCTTGTGCTGGGAGAAACAGTGCTTAAATAATAGAGGAACCAATTGCATGATCACATGCCAATCGTGGGACTTACACTTATGTAAATCATGAGTAGCATAATTCACAATCCTTTGCAAGTTGGGCGAAAAAGTAGATGGGCCCTTCAAATTATATATTGTGTCTAGAATCACCTTTCTTTCCCTACTCGTCAAAGTAAACGCAATAGGGGGAATTATTGCCCTTACCCTACTATATTCTTTCAACCATAGTTGTGGCTTAAGCTTTAACGATTTAAGGTCTTTTCGTGCATTTTCTCCATCCTTCGAATGACTCCCCCCAAGGCAAGTGCCCACAATATGTTCAGCGAAGTTCTTATCTGCATGCATCACATCCAATACATGGCGCACCGGGTTATTCTTCCAATAAGGAAAGTCAAATAAAATTGACCTCCGAGACCATGCCTTTCTTGTCTGAGTTTCATTCCCAGTTGGGGTCTTCTTATGCTTGAGCTTGTTCCTTCCTTACTAGTAGATTGGACATATCTAGGTTCATCGCATATCGAACAACGATCGAGATTTTCATACTCCTTTCGGTATAGTATGCAGTCATACACACAAGCATGAATCGATTTATACTTCATTCCCAAACCTTTCAAACTGTTCTTCATAACAGGATAGTTATTTGGAAGTGTATTCACCTTGGGTAATAAGCCCTTCACCCATTTCAGAATTCACGTCACGCTATTGCCTGACAAACCGTACTGCTTCTTCAAACTTTGCAAACCCATTTAATTTCAAGTATGTTTCATTTAATTATCATACTATATATATATTGTTCGATATACAAAATAATTTTCAAAAAAAGTTGAAAACTCCCACCCCCATATGGACAATAATCCAGTGGTCATGCCACTTTTAAAACTAACCAACCCAACATTTACTAAACAAAATAATCCAACAACAATGTCAACAACAAATGTGTATCCCGTACTCCTTCTAATTCATCTACTCAATTAATTCATTTCATCAATTAAACTAACAATTAAAGTATACAATTATTAATTTACTAATTTACAATGAGGGGCAATCCTACTTTCATATGAAATGGACACTAATTATTAATTTACTTTCATCTAAAACTATACCATTAAAATTACAATTAAAGCTTTACAATTGTTAAGATTGCCCCACCACACACAAACACCCACCCACCACACACACACCCCCACCATCCCACCCCCTGCCCCCTCCCCCCACCACACCCCCTGTCCCCCCTCACCCCACCCCCACCCCCACCCCCACCACACCTACACACACACACACACATACACACATAGCCCACCACACCCCCACCACCCCCTGCCCCCTCCCCCACCACACACATATATACACACATATACAGACATATATATACACACATACACACACATATAGAAATGAAAGAGAAAGAGAGGACAACAACATACCTTAGAGAGAGAGAGAGAGAGAGCTGAAATCGCTTAGAGAGAGAGAGAGAGAGAGGGAAAACCAAAAAACGATGGGAAAAAAGAAGTCTAGGGATTTTTTTACTAAGACATTGTCACGATCGTGTCAAGGTCCTTGACCGTGATAATTATTTTAAGAATTGTCACGGTTATTGACCGTGACAATTTTTTGTCACGGTCTTGTCACGATCAATGACCGTGACACAAAATGCATGTTTGTTGTCACGGTCAATGACCGTGACAAGGGTGGCCGGCTGAAAGGTGACATTTTGGCCATTTTGGTGTAGTGATAAAATGAAACGAGTATATACAAGGAAATATACCGGAATAAGCTGTCGGGTCACAGACAATACAACATTCATAAAGAAGAAATATAAACAGCTACAAATATCCCTTGGGTATAAACCCGATACACAACATGAATCCTACCTAGATTTTCAAAGAACTAAGAGGCGACTACAATCTAAATCCCGCAACAGTCCGCACCGGTTACGGCTCCCACGACTCTGGATAGAAGGGCATCCGGCATCCATGGGGTAGGACACCTATAGTAATATATACATATAGCAGGAGAGAAATATAAACAGGTCAGAGCCTGATGTGTAAAAATGTTTAGCAAGTGTGTTAACCGTGCATAATAAATATAAATGCACTATTTCATAATTAAAGTGGAATCTCACTCTCATGAAACCCCCAACTCACCTCTCATCTAATAGCGCGCACCTATTCACATCCTGGAATCTTAATTAAGTTGCCCCACCCATAAGGACAACCTAACTTACCATAGGCACTGCCTAAACCCGCAAGACCAGCAATCCTAACATAACCCAAGAATCCTTCCCATTCTACTCACGCTTAAATATATATACACATATATGCCATACTAGGCTTTATTGAATCCAATTTATAATTTAATCAGTTATCCATCTTATTACTTCACATATTAACATTAAGCTTCAAATTAAGAGTTTATACTCTAATAACATGCCCAATTTAATAAGGACAAAACTTCTCTCTACTCTCAACATTGCACTATGTTTTGTGCATGGGGCGTCTCGCAAAGCGAAATGCAAACAAGGAACCCCCCCAATACACTACTCCTTGACAATGTTGATCGCAGGGATCCATTATGTTATCCACACAATACTACTACTATAATTTATATTACTATCTACGAGCAACCTCAAATTCTCCACTAAATTCTTGGGTTGATATAACCGAAATTTTTCTTAAGTGCGATACATCAACCCCCAATAATCTAGTACACCATAATCACCCAAGATGTACCCTATAGAGATTTCATATCCTTTTTCACCTATAGGATATATATATATATATATATATATATATATATATATATATATATATATATATATATATATATATAGTCATTCATTCTCATAGCCACGTGTACATAACACATATAATGTACAATTGTCGTACACATAATATAACCGGCTATATAATGCCAATATACTACACCATGCTATCATCTTCCAGGGCATCACTCATATTCCATCTTGAGGACCACTGGTGGGACTAAATATCACCCACTTCGTGGTCAACACACACACGACGTCCGGAAAGCGGTCATAGTTCCTAACTGGCAATGAGATGAAACATATCGACCACGTCTCATCCCCCCCAAAAAATGTATATCATGTAACACCCGCCTAATTAAATACCGGGTGATCAGTCCTTTATTAAATTAAAGTCAAGGTGAACGGTTGGTTCATTCTCAGAATCACTGTCGCAAAATAAAATTTCCAATTTAAACACGCTAAATAATTAAGCTAATTGTCAACCATTTACAACCTCATTTTTCCTTTATTAAATACCAATAAAAACCTTTTTAATACCCAACAGTTAATAATTACATAAATACTAAGGATGTAAATTAACACACAATAATTAAACCATCTATATAATCCAAACCAAGTTTAAGAGCCATAAATGAAATTATTCTAACAAGAGTTAATTCCCGAGAAGTACCGAATGCTGGAAATATCCTAAATCTCCGACAAATCCAACTGTAATAGGAAATCAGGCGACACATGCCCTAACTATGAAGACTAAAGTAGGAACTGATTCAATGACGAAGTCATCTAAAGTAAGGTCCTGCAACTCCCACATAAGCTGTAGCACGTCCAATCTAAAGAACCTAAGCATGACGCCCATGTGGCTGGGCACCTATAATACATACATATATATACAAGAGAGAAAGAAATAACAGAAAACGGGTTAGAGACCGAGTGTAAAACAATTTAAAATAGTTTAACAAGTATTTAAAATACTTACTGGTTAATATCACAACCATGTTAGTATGCGACACTCTCTTGAGAATCCTCACCTCTGATCAAGTGTGCACTCCTACCGTTCTACTGATCTCATAGGTCTATCTAACTTATTCCCATGAAGTTTTATCTCGAAAAGTACCAAGTCCATGATATTTAGTTTTAGAAAATTAATCTCTTCCATTTCCTTACGTGTCTTAGAATCAATTAGTACCGGTACCAAATTCACGAGCACTTGTTATAAAGATGAAACATTTATTTATTACTTAACTACTTATGCATAGTAGAAATATTCCATACATATCGGTGTATATATATATATATATATATTAGTCACTCATATAATATATATACTATGGGCACCCCACATAAAATCTATGGTGCTGGCATACTCTGCTATCAAGTCCCCGTATCACACACTAAGGGAAATACTAGTTCGGAATCACTCTCGAACTGTATTAGCACAATACACATAAAAATGGAGGCGAAGCATAGTTCCAAGTCACTAAGGGGTCATCACATACCCTCACGTCTCTTAGGACCGTCTCACTATCAATCAGATAGCTTGTACATGGGAATCCTATGTTCTAGGGTACGAGTTGATATCCCCCATAAAGGTCCAATCGAGATAAGACTATCCCTGCGCGAAAACTCCCGTGATAGCAAGTAGCCCGAGTATGATTTTTATACAAATATAATATATGCACAATCACACAGTCATATATATAAATATTCACATTTTCCAAATTAGGTTCGCCCATGACCCATAATTATTATCCTTTCTCAACATAAATTTTACTCAATTATTTCTCATAACGGATTCGTCTTTTTTTTTTCTCATTTATTATTTACTTCATACTTACTTCTTATCTCTCGAAGTATTCTCTCTCACTAAGTATAAATATCAGTAGGTATACCCTCACTTACCTTCTAGTCTAAATCTTTCACGAGTCTCAATCTTTTAGTAAACGTACGCACAATTTCCAATGTATGAATAACTCCCCGTTAACCCAAAATTTCATCTCATATTAATTTCACTCAATGGAGTTTACTTAGACCCTATTGGTCATCTTCATAACCCATTATACTCTATCAATGATAATCAAGGGTTCTTAAGCATTTTAACTGGACTAAACAAAATGGGGAAAAATATGCAGTTTTCCAGGAGGGGTCGATCGATCGATGCTCTTTATCGAGCGATCGATCAAGCAGTTCTTGCCCAGTTTGCTACAAATTTAACCCTACGCTTCAATCATTCTAACCCCTCCAAACCTTATAATTTCATCCCAAACTCCCATCGAAGTTATCCAAATGTATAAGAAATATATATAAACGAGTTCTAACGTAACAACATCAATAAATCCTCAATGAATCAATCAACAAGGGGTTTAATCTCAGATTTATTCATAAAACCAAATTTTGTACGAATAATCACAAACCTCTATTTTAATCCGGATTTTCTTCCCAAATATCATAATAAATTTGTGGGTAATTCTCTACATATGATCAGGATTTCAGACTACATGGATTCTCCCTACAACATATATGAATTCTCTTCCAAAACATATAATTCTTTAACTAAAACAGATGATTTTCACTCATAGACTATCATGGAAGGTATATTAACTTGAAAATTAGTAAGATAGATACTTTCCTGGGATTCAAGGATCTGATATGTTGATGAAAATTATATAGATGCTTTCCTCATCATGTGATCTACATTTTGGTGGTGGTGGTGGTACAATCGGGTGAGTTCTAGGCCTTGGATTGCTTGAAAACTCTTCACCTTCTTCTCAAATCTCTTCACCTTCTTCTCTAATCACTTAACATTCTTCTCTAATGGTTGGCTTAGGCTTTGTGTTTGTTAACCCCAAGAGACAACTCTAAATGGATAATAAATACTAAGAAAATTCGTGGGTTTAATTACCTAAAAATACCAAATGTCTAAAATACCCTCCAGGGGTGTTAATTAGGCCTAAAAATGCCCCGAGACCCAAACTAAACTCCCGGGTACACTTTTCTGACTATCTCGACCCTTCCGGATACTTTGGCACACTCAAAATGACTATACGGATGACTTATAATTTATTCACTCTAATAATAATAATATAGTCCTCACATGATAGAAGCACGTCCCGAATTAAATTTCCATAATTGCCATTTTATTCACTTGTGACAATTTTAATATAATCAATTTCATATATTATTCTTCTCAACCAGTAATATTCAACAAATTCTCAATAATTACTAACTCTCGTGACACTAGTAAATATTTAAAATAAAATGTCGGATTAATATTAAATTAATATCTTAATTAAATTCAATAAATCCCCAATTTTAAAAGCCATAGAAATACGGGGTATTACATACTCCCACCCTAATAATGGAATTTCGTCCCGAAATTTAGAAAAATAAAGCGTAACTGGTAAGGAAAACTCCGATTATTAATCTCACATCTCATGTAATTTCCGTCGTACCACCCATGCAGTACATTACCGAATACCCCCACAAATGTGATACTCCAAGCTTTACCATTTAGTTTAAATTATCTTGAGTTAAACTTTACCTAATCCTTCCTATGCCATCCTCATGGCAAAATTATGGTAGTAACGACCCTCAGTCATCAAACAACTAAATCTGGAAGTCACAACTTCTACATTCATTAACCTCAAGAATACTTACTGTGTCACAAGTATGGAAAATACTACAATCCAACCATCCAGGGCGCCCATACACCCAATGTGTGTACATTCCATCATAAGGTCTAAATGAATGTGATTCCTCTGTAAGGTTACCCTTAATTAACTGACTACTTAGTCTATAATCCGTATTTCTATGATTTCCACATTCTCATTTGGCGATTCCATTTGCCTCAAATCATGCTATAACTCATAACTCTCTGATTAATATATATATATAAGTGCAAAGGTTATAAACTCATATTCTAAAGACCTAACTTACTTCGACTCCCAACGTTCTTTAGTTTCATGCGTGGGGTGTCTCGCAGAGAGAGCGAAATTCAAATAAGGAACCCCTCGTTACACTACTACCTAAAATAGTTGGTCGTCGAAATTCCTCAGGTCCTTAGTCTGTAGCATGTAACATCCCAATAGGTTTTATCTATTTATATAAAAGTCTACTTATTCACTCTCTTGTCAAAGACAATACGCTGGCTATAACGATCATTCTTAGTCTCATATACAACAAGTCAATCCATGCCAATAATCACATCCTACTCGGACATGTCTATAAAACGTAAATCCTCGATCAAATTAAACTCACGTTATGATATATAAAAATAATAATAGGCGTCCCACTACCCATTGGTGAGTCTACATAAATAATAGTGCCAATGGCCAAGTCTAGTAACCCTATGGTCCATGCAATTTTAATAGCTACAAATGAATGTGAGGTCCTAATGACAATCATTATGCGCCCCATAATTCCATAGATAGCAAACATACCCTCATTCGTGGGAGGTGGTTGTTGACTCCCACTATTATAACTTTGCTCCGATGAGTCAAGAAAAATTTTACCCCAAATTTTTAGTTTTAGTTAACCACACTCCACTATATGTCCAAGCCTTTGAATATATTGCCTTCGTTGGGTAACGCACAATTCTTGATTTCTAGAACTTCTACAGATGAATCTGCTCCATTTTTCCATTTGACCCTCTCCCAGGCATACTACGTTGGGTGAGTCTAATTTTGACATCACTTGACTATAACATTACTTGGGAATCGTAGGCTATGTCCTAGGCAACTTTTACAGTCCTGGCCTCTCATGCCATAATAGGGGTGACCTCGACTATCGTCATCATCATAGAATATACTTCACAACCTCACTAAGCCCTACCTCCCGCTATTCGCCCAACAACCCTCATCTGCCCTACTTCATTGTTCAAACACTCCCTAACATAAATGAGATTCACCGATATATACGTGATAGCAGGAGAATGAAATCTCACCAAAGAAATCAATAATCCTAAACATAGGCTCTATATCAAAGAAAGCTACGCTGAAAGCATAATAAGCTGTACAGATCCTAAAGGACACTAGAAGCTGGCTCTGATACCACCTGTAACACCTCACCTAATTAAATACCGGGTGATCAGTCCTTTATTAAATTAAAGTCAAGGTGAACGTTGGTTCATTCACAGCATCACTGTCGCAAAATAATATTTCCAATTTAAACACTCTAAATAATAAAGCTAAGTGTCAAAACCATTTACAACCTCATTTTTCCTTTATTAAATACCAATAAAAACTTTTTTAATACCCAACAGTTAATCATTACTTAAATACTAAGGATGACAATTAACACACAAGAATTAAACCATCTATATAATCTAAACCAAGTTTAAGAACCATAAATGAAATCATTCTAATAAAAGTTAACTCTCGAGGCGTACCGAATGCTGGAAATATCCTAAATCTCTGACAAATCCAACTGTAATAGGAAATCGGGCGACACATGCCCTAACTATGAAGAATAAAGTAGGAACTGATTCAATGACTAAGTCATCTAAAGCAAGGGAATGCAACTCCCACATAAGCTGCAGCACGTCCAGTCCAAAGAACCTAAGCATGACGCCACTTTGGCTGGGCACCTGTAATACATACATATATATACAAGAGAGAAAGAAATGACAGAAAACAGGTTAGAGCCCGAGTGTAAAACAGTTTAAAATAGTTTAGCAAGTATTTAAAATGCGTACGAGTTAATATCACAACCATTTTAGTATGCGACACTCTCTTGAGAATCCTCACCTCTCATCTAGTGTGCCCTCCTAGCGTTCTACTAATCTCATAGGTCTATCTAACTTATTCCCATGAAGTTTTATCTTGAAAAGTACCAAGTCCATGATATTTAGTTTTAGAAAATTAATCTCTTTCATTTCCTTACGTTTCTTAGAATCATTTAGTACCGTTACCAAATTCACGAACACTTGTTACAAAGCTGAAACATTTATTTATTTTTTAACTACTTATGCACAATAGAAAGTTTCTATACATATCAGTGTCTATATATATTAGTCACTCATATAATATATATACTGTCGGCACCCCACATAAAATCTATGGTGCTGGTATACTCTGCTATCAAGTCCCTGTATCACACACTAAGGGAAATACTAGTTCGGAATCACTCTCGAACTGTATTAACACAATACACATACAAATGGAGGCGAAGCATAGTTTCAAGTCACTAAGAGGTTAGCACATACCCTAACGTCTCTTAGGACTGTCTGACTTTCAATTGGATAGATTGTACCAAGGAATCCTATGTTCTAGGGTACGAGTCTATATCCCCCATAAAGGTCCAATCGAGATAAGACTGTCCCGGCGCGAAAACACCCGTGATAGCAAGTAGCCCGAGTATAATTTTTATACAGATATAATATATGCACAATCACACAGTCATATATATAAATATTCACATTTTCCAAATTAGGTTCGCCCACGACCCATAATTATTATCCGTTCTCAACACAAAGTTTACTCAATTATTTCTCATAAAGGATTCGTATTTTTTTTTCTCATTTATTATTTACTTCATACTTACTTCTTATCTCTCAAAGTATTCTCTCTCACTAAGTATAAATATCAGTAGGTATACCCTCACTTACCTTCTAGTCTAAATCTTTCATGAGTTTCAATCTTTTAGTAAACGTACGCACAATTTCCAATGTATGAATAACTCCCTGTTAACCCAAAATTTCATCTCATATTAATTGCACTCAACGGAGTCTACTTAGACCCTATTGGTCATCTTCATAACCCATTATACTCTATCAATGATAATCAATGGTTCCTAAGCATTTTAACTGGATTAAACAAAAAGGGAAAAAAATATGCAGTTTTCCAGGAGGGGTTGGTCGATCGAGGAATGGGGTCGATCGATCGATCATCGATCGATCGATGCTCTTTGTCGATCGATCGATCAAGCAGTTTTTGCCCAGTTTGTTGCAAATTTCAACCTACGGGTTCAATTATTCTAACCCCTCCAAACCTCTATAATTTCATCCCAAACTCCCATCAAAGTTATCCAAATGTATAAGCAATATATATAAACGAGTTCTAACGTAACAACATCAATAAATACTCAACGAATCAATCAAAAAGGGGTTTAATCTCAAATTTATTCATAAAACCAAATTTTTCACGAATAATCACAAACCTCTATTTTAATCCAGATTTTCTTCCCAAATATCATAATAAATTTGTGGGTAATTCTCTACATATGATCAAGATTTCAGACTACATGGATTCTCCCTACAACATATATGAATTCTCTTCCACAACATATAATTCTTTAATTAAAACAGATGATTTTCCCTCCTAGACTAACATGGAAGGTATATTAACTTGGAAATTAACAAGATAGATACTTGACTGGGATTCAAGGATCTGATTTGTTGATGGAAATTATATAGATACGTTCCTCATCATGCGATCTACGTTTTGGTGGTGGTGGCAGTGCAATCGGTTGAGTTATAGGCCTTGGATTGCTTGAAAACTCTTCACCTTCTTCTCAAATCTCTTCACCTTCTTCTCTAATCACTTCACCTTCTTCTCTAATGGATAGCTTAGGCTTTGTGTTTGTTTAACCCAAGAGAAAACTCTAAATGGCTAATAAATAATAAGAAAAATCGTGGGTTTAATTACCCAAAAATACCAAATGTCTAAAATACCCTCCCGGTGTGTCAATTAGGCCTAAAAACTCTCCGAGACCCAAACTAAACCCCCGAGTACACTTTTCTGACTATCTCGATCCTTCCGGACACTTTGACGCACTCAAAATGACTATACAGATCGCTTATAATTTATTCACTTTAATAATAATAATTTAGTCCTGACACGACACAGGTGCATCTCGAATTAAATTTCCATAATTGCCATTTTATTCACTCATGACAATTTTAATAAAATCAATCTCATATATTATTCTTCTCATCCAGTAATATTCAACAAATTCCAAATAATTACTAACTCTCGTCACGCTAGTAAATATTAAAAATAAAATGCTGGATTAATATTAAATTAATATCTCAATTAAATTCAATAAATCCCCAATTTTAAAAGCCATAAAAATACGGGGTATTACATATCACATAATAACACAATTGACACTATGACCTGGGGAATATCTACACTCTGCTCCTCGAGCCAGGATGCTCACCCTCATCGCGCACCTTCCCAATGATAGCATGTGCAGGGTATGTTTCATAATACAAGTATATATATCATTCACATACACAATATATATACATCCGTATGATTACATCGTATAATTAAACCATCACATACGGTTTAGATATTGGCCATGGGTATATGCATATATATATATATATATATATATATATATATATATATATATATACCATCTCTCATGCGTATGTATGAAATTTATAAACTCGGCTATACGTGTATATAATCCTCTTTATACTAGCCGTCGTCCAGAACATATTTAATTTAATTCCTTATATAAATACGATCCCTCACTTGAAGTATATTCATCCATTGCCCCTATGATATGAATAGTCTTCCAATATTTATATTCAACATTAAGGTTATCACCCCAAAGCTTCACGTGTATAACAATCACTACTTATACCATCAATACCCGAATGTACATCGATATATCCAATAATAATCTCGACTATTGGTATACCCATAATCAATAGTCTACAAGACTCAAGCTTAAACGATAATTCATTTTATGATCCCATTAAGCATTGGAATTCCTATTGTTAATCACACAGCAGATAATGGATAAGCCTCCATCTCCCATTTACATTTATTTTATGATCTCATCATATATGTTGGGATACCTAAAGTAAATCACTCACCAATATGTATAGACTAGCCCGACCATAAGTATACTCACACTAGTTGTCGGTAATAAGTTAAATTACCCTCACTTTAGATTACAGTTCAATGTCTCATGATTAACCCTTTCACATTAACACATTTACGGTTTATTCCTTGGGATTTTCATCACTAAGGATACTCAACTTCTCTCTTTTCGTTCCCCTAATCATCACCTGAATATAATCTCATTTATATAAGGGATTGACACCAAAAGTCAGCATCTAAATTGCACATTATGATATTACAACTTCCGCACTATATTCTTAACCTCTCCTCATGTATTGACTCACATCTAATCTCCAAATAGGACTCCCATCCCTAATGAGGTTTCCCACTACCTCGATACATAAATTTCAATACCTTTATATCATCCCAAGCTACTACGATAGGTTCCCGTGATCATAGCATGTGAGAAACTCTAAAAAATACTCCAAACATATCTCTCGCATCATATACGTGAGTTCCAAACCGAGAAACCCAACCAAAAGGGATATAAAACTCATTCTAGAAAATTAAGCAAAATTGCCCTATTTTCGAATTGATTCCGCCCCTCCGAATCAATTCGGTCCCAACAACGAATCGATTTGGCCCCAGCGAATCGATTCAGCCCAACTAGACCTGTAAGTCTGCTACATACCGAATCGATTCTCTAGGGGCGAATCGATTCGGCCCTAAAGACTTGATGCTTCTGCAACCTGGCGAATCGATTTGCTAGGGGAGAATCGATTTGGCCAGTTCAGAAAGCCACGAAATGGGGTTGTTTTCTCCAAACCCTAATCTCCAAAATCCCTATATACATCGTCCTCAACCATCAATCTTCACACCAAACATATTTCTAACCTTAAAATTTATCATATAACTACCCAACCATTTTTTATAACTTCAATTGCAAGATTTAATCTACAAAATCTAGGTTTTTACATATACCCAAAATTCAATTCTTTTACCCACAATTTAAGAAATAAACTACACAAATGAATTATTTAACAAGATTAAACACTTGCCTCAGTATTGTAGAGGTTCAATCGTCCTCGTGATCGCATTTGGGCCAAAAATCTCCAAGATTTTTGCTCTCTCTCTCTCTCTTCATTTCTTCTTCTTTTCCTCTTTCTTTCTATTTCTCTCTTCTCACAATTGAGAAGGGCTGAAATCGTAAGTCCTTAAATCCCTTAAAACATAAGCCCCTGTTTTAAATGTTAATACACATTTTAAATTACTCGTTTACTCCAATTTGAGTCAAACTGACTTAAAAACATTCCGGAATCGAAATAAAACCCAATGACAGTCATTTCGACTATCTCGACCCATCCAGAATCAATGGCGCAGCCGGGATCATCTTCCGAAATACTTTGTAATGCCCTCTATTTTAGGACTTCAATTTCCAAAATTTAAAATTCTCCAATTTAAATAAAATTTTATTCTCTTAAAAATTAAATTTCTCAGTCCCAAAATCATGGGGTGTTACATACTTCCCCCTATAAGAATTTCGTCCGCGAAATTTAAGTTATGCCTAGGACTTCGAATCTCATCTAGTCCTTACATATACCCTTAAGATCACTATACCGATCCTTTCCAGTTCTCACAGCGAACCATATAGATTTTAAAAATCAAACTAACTACCCAGGGTCCCCATACACCCCTTAACCGAGCTCAACTCGTAAAACAATAACCTGGCTCCACTAGCCTCAAATCGTAATGTACTGTCTACAAATATCTATAATAGCATATTACATGTATATGAAAGTTTAAAATTCCCAATGGTTGAACTCTTCTCACTTCCTGACACTAGCTACCTTCATGCGGGGGAGGTCTGGCAAGAGAAATCCAAACAAGGAACCCTCACAATACACTACTGTGTAGCTATGTCGGGTATTGAGATTAGTTGAACCAAGGTTTAGGTTTTATAAAATATTTTTGCATTAGATATTGCCCGAAGGCCAATATAACAACATAATGTAAAGTAATTTCGTGTCTTTTGGCACGCCAATCAAATACCTTATGTCCGAGACACAAGGCCTTAATAAATACAAAACTCTCATCAATACCTAGTTCTCAAAACTAGCACAACCTTAAGCTAATTTCCCCGCTCAATAATAAATCTGATAAACTCTGAACCTCTCAGTTACACAATTTCTTTACATTACATCAACGCATTTCCACAAGATAAGTTCTTCCCTTATTGGAACACTAAAATTTCCTTCCCTAGCCTAAGTAGAAAATAATAACCTTAACAATTGACACTCCTGAAAATCAATAGAGCGACTCTCTACTAGATCATCATAAGACGATCTAATATACCAAAAGATATCATACTAAGACCACACTTGCTCACTCCGTCCCAAGGTCTAATTATCCTTGAAGAAATATCCTCCCCATAAATCCTTCCTAACCATCCTGAAGGACAAGGCGCTATTACAACCCCCTGATAACACTTTTGGTCCTACTCAATGGACCCAAAACTCTAAATTTCTTACTCCCTCTTCCCAAAAGGCAATACTCCCGATATTGGGACAATTCCACTCACCACACATCGGTAAAAGTCACCAACACCAGGTTTTCTAACAAATGTTGAAGAATTTCTCAATCTAAACCTTCCAAGGGCTTCCTGTTCTCTCCTCATCAGTACTTACCTTATCGATCACGAAATTCTCCTTCTTATCTCTACTTGAATCACGGAAAGAAATATCTCAAATCAAAGCGTACCCAAAATCTGTTATGGGTATTACATCTCTCATATTGCCCATTCCTAATGTAATACCCCGTATTTTTATGCTATATTAATTTGGGGATTTATTAAAGTTAATGTGAATGAATTATTTAATAAAAATCCGAAAATTAATTATGTTATAATTATTAACGCGACGAGAGTTAGTAATTATGAGAAATTTGTTGAATATTACTAATGAGCAAAGTAATATATTATATTGGTTATATTGAATGTCATGAGTGAGTTAAATGACAATTTCGGAAATTTAAGTCGGAACGTGCTCGTGTCACGTCGGGACTAAATTTTGATAAATAAAAAAGTGAATATTTTATAAGTTGCTCGTATGGTCGTTTTGAGTGCGCCAACGCGTCCGGAAGGGTCGAGATAGTCAGAAAAGTGCATCCGAGGGTGTAGTTTGGGTCTCGGGGCGTTTTTAGGCCTAATTAGTACCCAGGAGGGCGTTTTGGACATTTCACCTTTTTGGGTAATTAAACCCACGAAAATCAGAAACGTATATCAGCCATTTAGGTTAGTCATCTAGGGTTAGAAAACTCAAACACAAGTGACAGCCATAGGAGAGGGAAGAAGAAAGCTCTCAAGACAATTCAAGGCCAAAAAGCCACCCGTATGCACCGCCGTCACCGCCAACGCGTAGATCGCGAGACGAGGAACGCAACCATACCAAAATCAGCCGTAAATCAGAATACCAAAAATCTCAGGCAAGTGTTTATCTTGCTATTTTCGTTGGTGCAATTTCCATATTAGTTTAGGAATGATTAGGGATGAAATATATGGAAGAAAACCCAAATTTGGATAGGAATTTGCATGTAGTAAAGACTTAAACCTTATTCTGGAAATCTTTTGTGATGTAGAAGAATAACCCACAAAATTTTGATGATGTATTAGAAGGAAATTCTGGTAAAAACAGATTAGAACCATGATTAAGAAAACTCTAGGGTTCTTGGTGATTAGATAAGATTTTGGGTTGATTATCCATGTTTAATGATAGAAATACACATGCTTTACATTGAAAACATCTGGTATAATGTTATAATGTTAGTAGTAGAATTTTTGGGACGTTTGGAGTTGAAAAATATGGATTTGGATGAAGATAGATGGTAGAACCCATAACTGCAATTCTGCAGAAATCAAAATACCTGCTTGATCGATCGATCGAGCATAGAGCTTCGATCGATCGACCCCTCCTGGTAGACTCCTATTTCCCTTATTTAATTAGTTAAATTAAATTTATCGTGAAATAATTCTTGGGTATTCTTAATAAAATGTTTTGGGAGATAGGAAAGACCAGTTGGACATATGAATAAGTGTTGGGAACTTTATTATAAGACGAGAATTTTGCTTTTAAGATAATTATATAATGAACGATGAAACTACGTATTTCAAGTGAGAGATTACGGCGAATAGCTACGATAGTGAATAGAGGTATACCTACTGAATTTTCTACTTGGAAGGATAGAGTCCATGAGTGTGGCGTAATAAGTGAGAAAACTCTTCGAGTTAAGGTTAGAGATGAAACCTTACACGTAATACTAATAATGTGAAATTAAGGATAAATGTTGTAATTATGGGTGACGAGAGGAACCTATATTAATATGATAAAAGTGGTATATTTATATGATTGTGTGTACATATATTATATACATGTGAAAAACATACCGCGCTACTTGCTATCCTTGAGGTTACCGCGCTGGGACAGTGTTATCTCGATGGGACCTTTATGGGGGATATTGACTTGTACCCTAGAAGATAGATATCCTTGGTATAGGCTATCGAATTGATAGTTCAGACGGACCTAAGAGACGCGAGTATGTGCCATCCTCTTAGAGACTTGGAATCTATTCTTCGCCTCGATATTGTTTGCGTATGTGTTAATACAGTTCGAGAGTGATTCCGAATTTGTATTCCCCTTGATATGAATGGTATGGGGTTTGGATAGTAGAAGTATGCACGCACCATAGTTTTATTTGGGGTCTGTTATTTTATATATATTATACGAGTAGTTAATGTATATATGAGATTTGGAATTTTGAAACTGCCTACTGTGATTTGATAAGTAGGACATGGTTGATGACTCAAATAGTAAATACCTATTTTTTGAAAGTATAATATGACACTGGGAAACTTTATAAATTAATAAAGCTAAAACAAGAGTTGTGCTGCTAATTGGAAGTATTCTTTTTAAACAATGATATTGTTCGGTTGTGAAATCTTATGAGTAAGTTAAGATAAGCTAGATTATTGGGAAGGTTAGTATGATAAAATGATAAGGTAAACCGTTGGGAAGGTTAGTATGATAGGCGTGCACATTAGAAGAGAGGTGAGAATTTCTCAAGAGTGTGTCGCTCTAATATGTTGTTACATTGGCCTGTATCAATTTAAATACTTGCTAAACAAATTTTAAATCAAACACACTATCGGGCTCTGACCCGTTTCTTTCTCTCCCTCTCTCTTGTATATATATGTATGTATTACAGTTGCCCATCCACAGGGAGGTCTTGCTTAGGATCTCTTGGACGGAACACGTTGCAGCTTAGGTGGGAGTTGCAGGTCTCTTGATTAGACGACTTCGTTCATTCGGATCCACTCTTAGTACTTTCATCTATTTGGGCATGTGTAGCTCTTTCCATTATTCCGTTGTTATTGGACATTTGTATTTCGGTTATTTTCAGTATTGTTACTATGGGATTTATTCAGTTTGGATGTGTGACTTTAGATTTCGTATGTTGACATTCGATTGACGAATGTATTAAATATTGGACTATGTTGCAGAATTTAAATGTGGTGTGATTCTTACTTATTGAATGTGGTTAAATAAAATAAATAAATAATTTTTCTTTAAATAAAATTTGGAAAGTTATGTATGAAAATGGTTTTGACACTTAGCTTAATTATTTTGGGTGTTAAATTGGAAAATTTATTTTTATCGACAGTGATGCTGAGAATGAACCAACTGTTTACCTTGATTTAATTTAATAAAGGAGTGATCGCCTGGTATTTAATTAGGCGGGGTGTCACAGGTGGTATTAGAGCATCAGGTTCTAGTGTCCATAGGATCTGAACGGCTTATTTCGCTTTCAGCTTAACGTTATTGCTATAGAGCCCTATTTTTAGGATTGTTGTACTCTTGTTTTACATTTAAGTCTTCAGATATTTGAGATTTGATAATAACTGTAGACTAATAAACTTCTTCACGTTTCAGATGCCTCCGAGACGTGCTCCGGAGGATAGACGTGCCCAGGCCGAACAACCAGCAGTTCCGGCAAAAGGCACGATGAATGCAAATGAAGTAGCCGCCATTGTTGCTCAGGCGGTGAATGCCGCACTAGCGGTGGTTCAGCAGGCTCCACCCCAGGTTCAGGCAGTGGCGCCAGTACCAGCACAGCTTCCATCTGCATGGGAGAGGTGAAATGGCTAATAATTTCCTTTTTGTGATTAACACGATGCGGAAGCGTAAGGATGATGGTTCACAAATAAACAAAGACAAATTTTAATTTCTTCAAAACAAATTAAAATTAAACACAACTGAAAATTAATTAACCGATTAAATCAATGCAAGTCCTAGAATTTGCCTAAGTCATATTTATCAATATTAGCAAGTTAGGCGAAACCAAATTTTAGCAAATGACTTGAATTAAACAACATTACCCAATATTTAATTTAAGTCCAAATTAAAGTGAGTGTGAAGATTTTAAACCGAATTTTATCTTGAATTATTATAAGCATGCGTTCTACGTTATTAAAGCAAGATAAAATAAACCAATCACACTACGCCACGATGTACGAGGAAAAACCCAAGACGGGAAACAACCTCGGATGGCCCTAGCCACAAATCCACTAGATACGGAATTACAATTACAAGACAGATAGACTTACAACGACTGACTCGATCCCTCTCAAGCCTCGACGCTTCTTCTTGTAGACACCTCTTCCTAGCGGATAACCTCAGAACACCACCTAGATCTCGGAATCCATCGATGGGACTTTATATGGTCACCGTCACCCGTACATGGAGCCTTTCTCCAAGTGGGTAGAATTGAAACAAAATGTCTTCTTCTTTGATGGATGTAGAAGTAAACCAAAACTTCTCTTCTTGAATTCGATAGAGATAAACCGGCGCCAAACTCCAAGCAATTTGATATGTATAAATGAACTTGGATAAACTCAATTGGGTGTAAACACTAGAGTGATGAAAATATTTCTCTAAAAATCTCACTCAAAACATGAACATTTTCCTAAACCATTTTTGCTCTCAAACTCTCTCTAAGAGATAAACTAAGTTGGAAAAGTTATGGAAATGTTGGTTTGGAAAATGTCATTCCCGCACTTAATAAAGTCTGAAAAAGTTGGTTAAAAACGAAGTGGGGAAGTGGGTGAAAACTGCTCAAAACTGCCAAAAACTATTCCCGCCTGACAGCTCGTTCGAACGACATTTCGTTCGAACGAAGTCTCGTTTGAACGAGACTTCTAACGACGCTCCAGTATGGACTCGTTAGAAGCTCGTTGGAAATATCGTTATAACGACATCTGGTTCGAACGAAAAAACTCGTTCGAACGACATATCTAACGAATGACCAGAAAGATTGAAAAATTCGATTTTGGCCCAGAAAACTTTATGAACTTATTTTAAAGTTTATATAATTTCTTTCTTAAAACAAAACGCAGTTTTTATAAAACCTAACACCCAATAAACTTTGTTCCAAGCTCCTATATAAATATAATTGCATTCATACCTTGGGAGCATGGAACCATAGTTGATGACGTAGAAACGACGCATGCAAATCAGCACATTTGATGAAGCTTTATATTCTTTGGCGCTACGTCTTCAACACACACTTCATAGGCTTGAGAGTATTACAATAACGTACTATCCTATGAATAAATGTTTTTGTCTGGAATTGAGCCAAAACTATATATTGACTCAATTGGAAATTTGTGTCCTTACAAATCTCCCCCTTTGGCTATTCCGGGACAAAAACCAAACAAAAATCCTAAAGGGCCGTCAAGCTCAACTAGACTCAAACATAACCCACCCAAACTTGACTCAACCCAAGGATCAAACGCTTTGCCATTAAACAATGCCGCTTTAGAAGAAATCCTGCACACTTAAGCAAACTCATCAAATGCATAGGGAATAGGATTAGATACCATTTCTCCCCTATCATCATTCTCCCCTTTTTTGTTCAGGAATAGGCAAAGGATAAAGAACTAATAAATAGAAAAGCATGTTGAAGCTTAAAGTGATAAGACATGAAAGCATATGGGCAATAAAAGCATAGGCAAAGACAAAACAAATATCATATATATATATAAACGAGAAATATACCAATGAAGCACTTGCATATATATATATATATAGATAAACACACACATGACACAAAAATATAATAAGTTTGCACACTTGTATGGCAAAAATGTGTCATATGGAAACGGAAGTGTAGGGGTGTGAACTAGCAACAATTAAATTTAGACCCAAACACTTAATAAACATTCACGGAGTTCTCATTTGATTGCAAACTTTATCACATTTAAATATAACCTCATGTGACAATATGAAGATTGAACTCAATGAACAAACATACACAATGCATACAAGCCTAACATGACGATGATTCTACAAACCAAATAGGGTCATGACATTAAAGACAACTAGGATAAACGGACATTGTGCAAACCGTTGATATACCATCCAATTCTCCCTCAATAAGCATATATATTCTTTTACTATTGAATGAATATATCAAACAAACATAGGCCTTGGCAATTGTTTTTCTTTTCAATGCCAAAGATTCTGTTTTTAGGCCTTTGGATCACGTATTTCTTTTAGATCCAATAAACGGTGGCTTACAATCGCAAATGATTCAATTCATCCTTTCGGAGCCCTTCCCCGTGCACATTTTTATTTATCATGTTTTCATTTTCACACAAATCTCACATGCAACGGATTTTGACATGCACTAGTCCTCCTAGGTCATAGATATGTAGATGACTAGATTGGTAGGAGAACACCTCAAAGAGCTCAAATATAACATGTGACATTAAGATTTCAAAAGAGCTCGTGCATGTGTGAAAAGAGGCATATAAAAATAGAATCCATTTAAACAACACAAAATCCAACTACTCCATATAAAGCATGGTAAAGAACATTTTAAGGATTGAAAATCTAAACCAAAAGTTCTAGCCACGGGGGAGCGTTAAAGGAGGGATTCAAACACAAGTATATGCCACATAAAGTGTGTCAAACTAAAATACACAACATATAATCTTTTTGAGTTTTTAACATTTTTAATCAAAAATAAATATTTACTCAAAAGGACAAACAAAAATCATTTGTATTTTGCATTAAGCTTAAATGAAATAAATAAAACACAAATGATAAACAAAACATCTTTTTATATTTTTTTCAGTTAATTCTAACACAAAATATAATACAAAAAGATAAACAAGTCATAATTTCTAGCATGGGATATGAAATAAGGCTATGACTAGAAAATGACTAAACAAGCATACATTTAGCATGTGAATATAGCATAAAGTACAAACGCTAAAGTATGCAAACACTAACACATTCATCCTTTAGATTTAGCAAGGGAGGAAGCATGTGAAAGTAAATGAGAATCAACAACCCTATTTTGCAAGGCAACCAAGTCGGATTTCTTAACCCAAATTAATGGAGAATGACTATCTTGGGGTGTAGGAACTTTCACTACAGTGGTTACATTACTATGGGATTTTCTAGAAATTCGTTTAAGATCAAGACAAAATTTCCTAAGATGACCTTGTCGACCACAATGTGTACAAGTGAGAACATGTCGAAAAGATTTACTTAAGGAGTGATCTTTAAATGTATTCCTAGTAGATTCTCCTAAAACATTGGTTTGGGCATTATGAGTAAATTCATTACAAGTATTGAAGCCTAAACCACAAGTGTCATTTTTAATTTGGACCGTTCCTAACATTTTATCTTGTTTTTCTGAACGACACTCCAAATCAAATTTGACATTACTAGAATCTTTTAATTTATTTTCCAATTCTACAATGTTATATTCTAGTAAAACATTTCACTTTTCAAAAGCAAGAAGCTCCTTTTTCAAGGATTCCATTAAACCCCTAAGGCTATCTCTTTCGCCTTCTACATAATCAACCTTCTCTTGAAGAGTCCTAACATGTGTCCTAAGGTCTTCTATTAAATCATTTTTATCAATGACCTTGACACTCTTTCTTACACTAGCTTCTAACTTCAAATTAGCTCTTTTCAATTTAATAGATTCTTTATAAAGTTCTTAAAAAGCATTTTGAAGTTCACTCACATTAACCTCTTCTTCATTTTCACTCTCTCTTTCTTCTTCACTCTCACTATCATCAAAAATAAGAGAATCATGTACAATGACCTTGGAAGTGGCATGTGCTATCGTTTCATCAATCGATGAGTTCTCACTATCACTCACATGACTAGCCACAAAAGCCACAAAATTTTTCTTAGTGGGGGAATCAGTCTTCTCTTCCTTATCACTATCACTAAGGGTTGCATTATATGAAATGGGTCGCTTACCCTCTTTCCTTAGTTTAGTGGGGCACTCAAACGCCCTATGGCCATAACCTTCACAACCAAAACACTTATCAGACTCGTCCCTATCTAAATGTTCATTACTAGGTTTAGGGATCTTCTCGGCTTTAGAAATCTTCTCGCTTTTATCATGTTTAGAAGAATCAAATTTCTTAAAATCATTTTTAAATTTATCTTTGTTAAATTTAAGAAATTTTCTAAATTTACGAGCAAACAAAGCCATGTCTTCCGAGTCACTATCACTATCGCTCTCTACTACTTGTTTGACCTCTTTTCGGGCTTTTAAAGTAACACCCTTTTCAATTTTCTTTTCAGTTTTAGAGGGAAACATATCTAGTTCATAGGTTTGTAAATCACCTACAAGCTCTTCTAATTTCGAAGAGGCTAAAGTGGGTAAAGAATTTAAAACGGTCACTTTAGGAATAAATCTATCGGGTAGGGACCTTAAAATTTTCTTTACAACACGGTCGTCAGGTATTTTCTCTCCCAAGTTAAAAGATGAATTAACAATATCAGAAAGTCTAGCATAAAATTTATCAAAAGTTTCTTTTTCATCCATTTTGATAGTTTCAAATTAAGTGGTGAGGTTTTGGAGTTTTGAAGCTTTAACGACACTAGTTCCTTCATGAGTTAATTGTAAAATATCTCAAGCTTCTTTAGTGGTTTCACACGTCATAATACGTCGGAATTCCTCCGGTGCGACAGCGCTAAATAAGGCATTTAAACCTCGGGAATTAAAGTTAGCAAGTTTAAACTCATTTTCAGTCCATCTATCGGCGGGTTTGATAACACGTTCATTTTCAACTAAGTAAGTTGGTGGGGAGTACCCGGTAACAACAGACATCCAAACTCTCTCGTCGATAGATTTTAGTGCCGATCTCATTCGCGCTTTCCAATACGCATAGTTTGAACCATCGAAAATAGGAAATTTTGAAAATGGGGAAAAATCCATTTTAGCCAAAAATTATTTAAAAAGATCGTTAACGAAATAATTTATCGCTTTGGCTCTGATACCAATTTGAAGAAGCTAATAATTTCCTTTTATGATAAACACGATGCGGAAGCGTAAGGATGATGGTTCACAAATAAACAAAGCCAAATTTTAATTTCTTCAAAACAAATTAAAATTAAACACAAGTGAAAATTAATTAACCGATTAAATCAATGCAAGTCCTAGAATTTGCCTAAGTCATATTTATCAATATTAGCAAGTTAGGCGAAACCAAATTTTAGCAATTGACTTGAATTAAATAACATTACCCAATATTTAATTTAAGTCCAAATTAAAGTGAGTGTGAAGATTTTAAACCGAATTTTATCTTAAATTATTCTAAGCATGCGTTCTACGTTATTAAAGCAAGATAAAATAAACCAATCACACTACGCCGCGATGTACGAGGAAAAACCCAAGACGGGAAACAACCTCGGACGGCCCTAGCCACAAATCCACTAGATACGGAATTACAATTACAAGACAGATAGACTTAAAACGACTGACTCGATCCCTCTCAAGCCTCGACGCTTCTTCTTGTAGACACCTCTTCCTAGCGAATAACCTCGGAACACCACCTAGATCTCAGAATCCACCGATGGGACTTTATATGGTCACCGTCACCCGTACATGGATCCTTTCTCCAAGTGGGTAGAATTGCAACAAAATGTCTTCTTCTTTGATGGATGTAGAAGTAAACCAAAACTTCTCTTCTTGAATTCGCTAGAGATAAACCGGTGCCAAACTCCAAGCAATTTGATATGTATAAATGAACTTGGATAAACTCAATTGGGTGTAAACACTAGAGTGATGAAAATATTTCTCTAAAAATATCACTCAAAACATGAACATTTTCCTATACCATTTTTGCTCTCAAACTCTCTCTAAGAGATAAAATAAGTTGGAAAAGTTATGGAAATGTTGGTTTGGAAAATGTCATTCCCGCACATAATAAAGTCTGAAAAAGTTGGTTAAAAACCAAGTGGGGAAGTGGGTGAAAAAATGCTCAAAACTGCCAAAAACTGTTCCCGCCTGACAGCTCGTTCGAACGACATTTCGTTCGAACGAAGTCTCGTTCGAACGAGACTTCTAACGACGCTCCAATATGGACTCGTTAGAAGCTCGTTGGAAATATCGTTAGAACGACATCTGGTTCGAACGAAAAAACTCGTTCGAACGACATATCTAACGAACGACCAGAAAGATTGAAAAATTCGATTTTGGCCCAGAAAACTTTATGAACTTATTTTAAAGTTTTATATAATTTCTTTCTTAAAAGAAAACGGAGTTTTTATAAAACCTAACACCAAATAAACTTTGTTCCAAGATCCTATATAAATATAATTGCATTCATACCTTGGGAGCATGTAACCATAGTTGATGACGTAGAAATGAGGCACGCAAACCGACACATTTGATGAAGCTTTATATTCTTTGCCGCTACGTCTTCAACACACACTTCATAGGCTTGAGAGTATTTCAATAACATACTATCCTATGAATAAATGTTTTTGTCTGGAATTGAGCCAAAACTATATATGGACTCAATTGGAAATTTTTGTCCTTACAAGAGGGTACAGTATGCTTTTCAGAAAGCGCATCCCCCTGAGTTCTCTGGTAGCTCCGATATTGTCACAGTTAGCCAATGGAAGAAAGACATCCAGGGGCACCTCCGTATGTATGAGTGCACTGATGTGGAAAAGAAATTATTGGCTTCCTTTAAGCTGGTGGGAGCCGCATTGGAGTGGTGGGAGTCCTATACCACTTTGGAGGAGAGGGACACGATCCCTATTCAGTCATTTTGGGAGCGGTTTGACCGCAAGAATTTTCCACCCGCCGTGCAGACTGAGATGAGGCGGAGATTGCTAAGTCCGAAGCAGGAGAGTCTTACCGTAGCAGAGTATGAGGAGGAGTTCACGAGACTTCTCACCATTGTGCCAGATGAGGCACCTACTGAGAGCAAGAAGATTTTGCTGTTTGTTGACGGGTTAGCTTGGAGGATCCGTCAACACCTTATTGGGAATTTATCCCTGAGTACTTTCACTGATGTACTAAATGCCGCGTTGCTACATTGCCAGGATCACCGCTTCCATCTTCAGGGAAGCAAGAGAGTAGGAGAGTCCAGCCAGCAGGGCAGGGCCGGGGGTAATAGTTCCAGTGGGGCACCCTCTCATGGACAGTCTCGTCAGCACGAGCAGAGTTCCCATCAGGGGGACCCTGCTAAGCGATTCCATTCAGGTGATTCTCGCCAGGGATTTGGGGGTTATAGGCAGGGTCAGCAGGGCTAGCCTAATCATCAGGGCCAGCAAGGCCAGCACTGACAGCAGGGTCAACAACAGGGCCATCAGGGCCAACAGCGTGCACATCAGGGCCAACAGGGCCAGTGGCGTGGAGGTAACGGCCAACAGGGCCGTGGACAGCAGGGTCAGAGGGGAGGTAACTTCAAAGGCCGATGTTTTGGGTGCGGTAATCACGTCCATAGGCGCCATGATTGTCCAAAGGGAGAGAGAGCCCCACAGCAGTAGGGTGCCCGTAATGAGCCACAAAGGCCACTATTTCCACCTTCCCTCCCAGCTCCAGCCCAGCTACCAGCCCTACCAGCCATTCCAGCAGCTCTAGTGCAGCAGGGGCAATTACAGTAAGGATGTGTCTATAATGTCCACCATGCAGCAGCTCCACAGGCACCACCCGCAATTGAGGGTATATTTCCTATCTATGGTACTATGGGTCGAGTTTTGTTTGATACAGGGGAAACACATTGTTTTATAGCTACACATTTTGCGAAGGCCTTAGGGTTATTAGCCACAGCTGAGAGCACAGTGACGTGTGTGGACTCAGCACTGGGGAGTGGGTCACTTATTTTCTTTATATGCCGAGGAGTGGGGGTAGAGATTGGTAGCTTGGTATTACCTGCAGACATGTTAGTCTTAGACATGCACGAGCATGATGTGATTATTGGTATGGATTGGCTCGCAGCTTATAGAGCCATGATTGATTGCTTCGGTGGGAGCATTGTTTTTGCCATTCCGGGGTAAGAGATGTTTGTAGTGGCGATGCCTCGCCCAGAGGGAGGCTCGACCGCTCATTTGTATTACATAGAGGAGGATACCTCTAAGGAGGTTGTGATTACCTTAGATTCGATCCCAGTTGTCCGGGAGTATTCTGATGTGTTTCAGTAAATACCAGGACTAACCCCCAGTCGAGAGATAAACTTTGTCATAGATTTATTGCCAGATACGAGACCTATAGCACGCGCACCGTACCGTATGGCTCCGGCATAGATGCGAGAGCTACGAGATCAAATAGAGCAGCTGTTAGGTCAGGGCTTCATTCGTAGGAGTACCTCACCTTGGTCCCTCCAGTTTTGTTTATGAAGAGAGATGGTTCACTGAGGTTATGTGTGGACTACCGGGAGCTGAATAAGGTCACGATACAGAATAATTATCCGTTGCCTCGAATCGATGACCTGTTCGACCAGTTGAGGGGAGCAACTTTCTTTTCGAAGAAAGATCTGAGGTCGGGGTACCATCAACTACGTATTAGGGAGCAGGATGTTTCGAAGACTGCTTTCTTGTCGAGATATGGATCTTATGAGTTCCGGGTGATGCCGTTCGGACTCACAAATGCTCCATCCATTTTCATGGACTTGATGAACCGAGTATTCAGAGAGTTCTTGGATCAGCTTGTCATCGTTTTCATAGATGACATTTTGATATATTCACACTCCGAGGAGGAGCATGCCGAGCACTTGAGGCAGGTTCTTCAGACTCTACGAGAGCATCAATTGTATGCTAAGTACGAGAAGTGCGAATTCCGGTTGCAAGAGGTACAGTTATTGGGGCATGTTGTTTCTGAGCAGGGGATAGCAGTTGACCCAAGTAAAGTGTCAGCGGTGAGGGAGTGGGGACAGCCCACGACACCGAAGGAAGTGCGTAATTTCTTGGGGTTAGCTGGTTACTACAGGAGATTCATTCTCGGATTCTCCAAAATAGCGGGTCCGCTGACGAACCAAACTCGCAAGGGAGTACCATATGTTTGGGATGACGCTTGTCAGTTGGCTTTTGACGAGCTGAAAGACAAGCTTACTTCAGCGCCAGTCCTTGCTTTACCGAAGTTGGGTGCAGAGTACCTGGTTTACACCGATGCCACTTTACGGGGACTTGGGGGAGTACTTCAGTAGGAAGAGAAGGCTATAACTTTTGCCTCCCGCAAGCTTAAGCCGCATGAGAAGAATTACCCCACCCACGACCTGAAGTTAGCAGCGGTCGTATTTGCATTGAGGATATGGAGTCACTATTTGTTGGGAGAGAAATTCCGTTTGTTCACCGACTACACGTCGTTGCAGTACCTGTTCACTCTGCGAGAGCTGAATATGCATCAGTGCAGATGGCTAGAGTTTGTGAAGGACTACCAGTTCGACATACAATATCATCCGGGAAAGGCCAACGTAGTTGCTGATGCATTGAGTCGTAGACCGGTAGACGAAGTAGCAGACGTCTGGAAAGCAAAGTGGAAGGAGTTGGGTCACGAGGACGCAGTAACACGTTCTTTCATATCCGTGATGTCAGTCACACCTGAGATTGTTACGAGGGTGATACAGGCACAGACCACAGACCCATTTTGCCAGGAGCAGATTGTATGACTTTTAGCCGAGGGTGATGAATCTTATTCTGTTAGTTCTGATGGGGGTTTGAGGTTTAATGGGAGATTGGTGGTTCCAGAAGGAGCAGAATTACGTCATGTAGTGATGACCCAGTCTCACGGGTCCCGATTTTCAGTACATCCTAGAGGAGATAAGATGTACCAAGATATGAGGAGGCAATACTGGTGGAGTGGGATAAAGAATGACATTGCTGAGTTCATGTCCAAGTGTTCTACCTGCCAGCTGGTGAAGGTGGACCATCAGAAACCGTCAGGGTTGCTTCAGCCATTGGAAGTACCCGCGTGGAAGTGGGAGAGTATTTCCATGGATTTTATTACCGGGTTGCCTACATCATAGCAGGGCCACGATTCTATCTGGGTGATTGTAGACCGTTTGACCAAGGTGGCTCATTTTCTGCCGGTACGAACGAATTATACCACGGGTCAGTATGCTCAGTTGTTCATCGTTGAGATTATCAGATTACACGGGGTGCCCCTGAATATTGTGTCAGATAGGGACAATATTTTCGTGTACCGTTTTTGGGAAAGCTTTCAGGAGGTTATGGGTACTGAGTTGAGGTTGAGTTCAGCTTATCACCCACAGACAGATGGACAGACAGAGCGTATTAATCAGATGTTGGAGGATATGCTACGCATGTGTGTCCTTGATTTTGGAGGAGGTTGGGAGCCACATCTTCCACTGGTAGAGTTTGCTTATAATAACTCTTATCAGTTCACAATTGGTATGGCTCCATTTGAGGATTTGTATGGCAGGCCTTGTCGTTCCCCAGCTTGTTGGCTCGAAGTGGGGGATAACAAGTTGCTAGGACCAGAGGTGATTCAGGAGACCTCCACGAGGATTGAGATGATCAGGAGTCGCATTTGAGTAGCCCAGGACAGGCAGAAGAGCTACACCGATGCGAAACGGTTCTTCCGAGAGTTTAGTGTGGGGGACCAAGTGTTATTGCGTGTATCTCCTATGAAAGGAGTGATGAGGTTCGGTAAGAAGGGGAAGTTGGCTTCGAGTTACGTGGGACCATTTCCCATCATCGAGAGGATTGGGACAGTTGCATACAGATTGGGACTGCCAGAGCATTTACATCGCATTCACGATGTATTCCACATCTCGTCATTGAGACGGTATCTTCGAGATGAAATGGCCCATACACACATTGCGATAGATGAGATCGACTTACAGCCTGATAGCTCTTACGAGGAGAGACCGATGGCTATCCTAGACTATAGTGAGAGGAGATTGAGGTCGAAGATAGTTCCACTTGTGCGGGTCCAGTGGGAGCATCATAATGTGGAGGAATCCACTTAGGAGCACAAGGCAGATATGCGCGAAAGATATCCAGAGTTGTTTTTACCAGGTATGCCTTATTTTTCCGAATTTCGGGACAAAATTCCATTATTAGGGGGAAAGTATGTAATACCCCGTATTTTTATGCTATATTAATTTGGGGATTTATTAAAGTTAATGTGAATGAATTATTTAATAAGAATCCAAAAATTAATTATGTTATAATTATTAACGTGACGAGAGTTAGTAATTATGGGAAATTTATTGAATATTACTAATGAGCAAAGTAATATATTATATTGGTTATATTGAATGTCATGAGTGAGTTAAATGACAATTTCGGAAATTTAAGTCGGAACGTGCTCGTGTCGCGTCGGGACTAAATTTTGATAAATAAAAAAGTGAATATTTTATAAGTTGCCCGTATGGTCGTTTTGAGTGCGCCAACGCATCCGGAAGGGTCGAGATAGTCAGGAAAGTGTACCCGGGGGTGTAGTTTGGGTCTCGGGACATTTTTAGGCCTAATTAGTACCCCGGGAGGGCGTTTTGGACATTTCACCTTTTTGGGTAATTAAACCCACGAAAATCAGAAACATATATCAGCCATTTAGGTTAGTCAGCTAGGGTTAGAAAACTCAAACACAAGTGACGGCCATAGGAGAGGGAAGAAGAAAGCTCTCAAGGAAATTCAAGGCCAAAAAGCCACGCGTTTGCACCGCCGTCACCGCCAACGCGTAGATCGCGAGACGAGGAATGCAACCATACCAAAATCAGCTGTAAATCAGAATACCAAAAATCCCAGGCAAGTGTTTATCTTGCTATTTTCATTGGTGCAATTTCCATATTAGTTTAGGAATGATTGGGATGAAATATATGGAAGAAAACCCAAATTTTGATAGGAATTTGCATGTAGTAAAGACTTAAACCTTATTCTGGAAATCTTTTGTGATGTAAAAGAATAACCCACAAAATTTTGATGATGTATTATAAGGAAATTCTCGTAAAAACAGATTAGAACCATGATTAAGAAAACTCTAGGGTTCTTGATGATTAGATAAGATTTTGGGTTGATTATCCATGTTTAATGATGGAAATACACATGCTTTACGTTGAAAACATCTGGTATAATGTTATAATGTTAGTAGTAGAATTTTTGGGACGTTTGGAGTTGAAAAATATGGATTTGGATGAAGATAGATGGTAGAACCCATAACTGCAATTCTGAAGAAATCAAAATACCTGCTTGATCGATCGATCGAGCATAGAGCTTCGATCGATCGAAGGTTCGATCGATCGAGTCCCAGACCTCGATCGATCGACCCCTCCTGGTAGACTCCTATTTCCCTTATTTAATTAGTTAAATTAAATTTATCGTGAAATAATTCTTGGGTATTCTTAATAAAATGTTTTGGGAGATAGCAAAGACCAGTTGGACATATGAATAAGTGTTGGGAACTTTATTATAAGACGAGAATTTTGCTTTTAGGATAATTATATAATGAACGATGAAACTACGTATTTCAAGTGAGAGATTACGGCGAATAGCTACGATAGTGAATAGAGGTATACCTACTGAATTTTCTACTTGGAAGGATAGAGTCCACGAGTGTCACGTAATAAGTGAGAAAACTCTTCGAGTTAAGGTTAGAGATGAAACCTTACATGTAATACTAATAATGTGAAATTAAGGACAAATGTTGTAATTATGGGTGACGAGAGGAACCTATATTAATATGATAAAAGTGGTATATTTATATGATTGTGTGTACATATATTATATACATGTGAAAAACATACCGCGCTACTTGCTATCCTTGAGGTTACCGCGCTGGGACAGTCTTATTTCGATGGGACCTTTATGGGGGATATTGACTTGTACCCTATAAGATAGATATCCTTGGTACAGGCTATCGAATTGATAGTTCAGACGGTCCTAAGAGACGCGAGTATGTGTCATCCTCTTAGAGACTTGGAATCTATGCTTCGCCTCGATATTGTTTGTGTATGTGTTAATACAGTTCGAGAGTGATTCCGAATTTGTATTCCCCTTGATATGAGTGGTATGGGGTTTGGATAGTAGATGTATGCACGCACCATAGTTTTATTTGGGGTGCTGTTATTTTATATATATTATACGAGTAGTTAATATATATATGAGATTTGGAAATTTGAAACTGCCTACTGTGATTTGATGAGTAGGACATGGTTGATGACTCAAATAGTAAATATCTGTTTTGTGAAAGTATAATATGACACTGGGAAACTTTATAAATTAATAAAGATAAAACAACAGTTGTGCTGCTAATTGGAAGTATTCTTTTTAAACAATGATATTGTTCGGTTGTGAAATCTTATGAGTAAGTTAAGATAAGATAAATTAGTGGGAAGGTTAGTATGATAAAATGATAAGATAAACCATTGGGAAGGTTAGTACGATAAGCGTGCACATTAGAAGAGAGGTGAGAATTTCTCAAGAGAGTGTCGCTCTAATATGTTGTTGCATTGGCCTGTATCAATTTAAATACTTGCTAAACAAATTTTAAATCAAATACACTATCGGGCTCTGACCCGTTTCTTTCTCTCTCTCTCTCTCTTGTATATATATGTATGTATTACAGGTGCCCAGCCACAGGGGCATCTTGCTTAGGATCTCTTGGAAGGAACGCGCTGCAGCTTAGGTGGGAGTTGCAGGTCTCTTGATTAGACGACTTCGTTCATTCGGATCCACTCTTAGTACTTTCATCTATTTGGGCATGTGTAGCTCTTTCCATTATTCCGTTGTTATTGGACATTTGTATTTCGGTTATTTTCAGTATTGTTACTATGGGATTTATTCAGTTTGGATGTGTGACTTTAGATTTCGTATGTTGACATTCGATTGACGAATGTATTAAATATTGGACTATGTTGCAAAATTTAAATGTGGTGTTATTCTTACTTATTGAATGCGGTTAAATAAAATAAATAAATAATTTTTCTTTAAATAAAATTTGGAAAGTTATGTATGAAAATGGTTTTGACACTTAGCTTAATTATTTAGGGTGTTAAATTGGAAAATTTATTTTTATCGACAGTGATGCTGAGAATGAACCAACTGTTTACCTTGATTTAATTTAATAAAGGAGTGATCGCCTGGTATTTAATTAGGCGGGGTGTCACACCTAACCAACTTATTCTTGGCGACATCTGAGACGAGAGCAACTGTGTCATAACGTCATTCAAATGAGTACTCCTCGTAGAAGAAGATAAACGTAGTGAATACAATAATCCTAATAGTAGGGCTTTATGTCAAGAACGTCAATGGAAGAACACAAGAAACCCGCATAGATCCTAATGACACTAGAACCTGATTCTCTGATACTATCTGTAACAACCCTCTTAAAATAATAACGGGTGGCCATCCCTATACTACATTAAATCAATAATCTCAGATGGCTCAGTCTCAACATCAACTGATAATACTAAAATAAATAAGGCTAACTACCCAAAACTATTAAAAACAGATGCCAAAATTAAAACATGCAACGAAAAATCAACCAACGATGTAACACTACAAGCAAAGGTACCATGAACATAAGTACCATGATAAAAGAAAGTGCTAGAATAAAATGAAATGAGTATATACAAGAAAATATACCCGAATAAGCTGTCGGGTCACAGACAGTACAACAGTCATAAAGAAGAAATATAAACAGCTACAAATATCCCTTGGGTATAAACCTGATACACAACATGAATCCTACCTAGATTTTCAAAGAAGTAAGAGGCGACTACAATCTAAATCCCGCAACAGTCCGCACTTGTTACGGCCCCCATGACTCTGGATAGAAGGGCATCCAGCATCCATGCGGTAGGACACCTGTAGTAATATATACATATAAAAGGAGAGAAATATAAACAGGTCAGAGTCCGAGGTGTAAATTTTTTTAGCAAGTGCGTTAACCGTGCATAATAAATATAAATGCACTATTTCATAATTAAAGTGGAGTCGCACTCTTGTGAAACCCCCAACTCACCTCTCATCTAATAGCGCGCACCTATTCGCGTCCTGGAATCTTAATTAAGTTACCCCACCCATAAGGACAACCTAACGTACCATAGGCACGACCTAAACCTACAAGACCGTCCATCCTAACATAACCCAAGATTCCTTCCCATTCTACTCATGCTTAAATATATATACACATATATGCCATACTAGGCTTTATTGAATCCAATTTATAACTTAATCAGTTATCCATCTTATTAGTTCACATATTAACATTAAGCTTCAAATTAAGAGTTTATTCTCTAAATAACATGCAAAATTTAATAAGGACAAAACTTCTCTCTACTCTCAATATTGCACTGCGTTTCATGCGTGGGGCGTCTCGCAAAGCGAAATCCAAATAAGGAACCCCCCCGATACACTACTCCTTGACAATGTCGATCGTAGGGATCCATTATGTCATCCACACAATAATACTACTATAATCTAGATTACTATCTACGAAAAACCTCAAATTCTCAACTAAATTCTTGGGTTGATATAACCAAATTTTTTCTTAAGTGCGATACATCAACCCCCAATAATCTAGTACACCATAATTACCCAAGATGTAACCTATAGAGATTTCATATCCTATATATATATATATATATATATATATATATCACTGTTCTAAAAAACCCGCCTAGGCTTGAGGCTTGGGAGAAACACCCCGCCTTACGCTTTTTACGCCTTATTCTTGGTAAAACTCTTATGGTGTACTTTTTCTAAAAACAACAATGCTTTAGTGATACGATATTGCCTTTTAAAGATTTTTTTTATAAACCGGACCATTATCTCATCCAAAATAATCAAATAGTATTTAAATTTGCATATATTCAGACATATTTTTATGATATGTACAATTTTAGTATTTTAATAGCCTTTTTATGGTTAAAAAATATTAAAATATATTAAGAAGGCCTAAACGCCTTTTTACGCCTAAGGCCCGCCTAGGCTTCTAACGCTTAAGGCTTGGCCTCCAAGCCTCGATCACGCCCCGCATTTTTTAGAACCTTGATATATATATATATATATATATACAGTCATTCATTCTCATAGCCACATGTACATAACATATATAATGTACAATTGCCATACACATAACATAACCGGCTATAGAATGCCAATATACTGCACCATGCTATCATCTTCCAGGGAATCACTCATATTCCATCCTGGGGACCACCGGTGGGACTAAATATCATCCACTTCGTGGTCAACACACACACACGATGTCCGGAAAGCGGTCATAGTTCCTAACCGGCAATGAGATGAAATATACCCACCACGTCTCATTCCCCCCACAAATGTATATCACATAATAACACAATGGACGCTATGACCTGGGAAATGTCCACACTCTGTTCCTCGAGTCAGGGTTCTCACCCTCATCGGGCAATTTCCAAATGATAGAATGTGCGGGTTATGCTTCACAATACATGTATATATATCATTCACATACACAATATATATACATCCATATGATTACATCATATAATTAAACCATCACAAACGGTTTAGATATTCACCATGAGTACATGCATATATACGTATTCATACCTATATATATATACACACATATATACATACCATCTCTCATGCGTATGTATGAAATTTATAAACTCGGCTATACGTGTATATAATCCTCTTTATACTAACCGTCGTCCTGAACGTATTTAATTTGATTCCTTATATAAATACGATCCCTCACTTGAAGTATATTCATCCATTGCCCCTATGATATGAATAGTCTTCTAATATTTATATTCAACATTAAGGTTATCACCCCAAATCTTAACGTGTATAACAATCACTACTTATACCATCAATACCCAAATGCACATTGATATATCCAACAACAATCCCAACTATCGGTATACCCATGACCAATAGTCTACAAGTCTCAAGATTAAACAATAATTCATTTTATGATCCCATCAAGCATTGGAATTCCCATTGTTAATCACACGGGAGATAATGGATAAGCCTCCATCTCCCATTTACATTTATTTTATGATCTCATCATATATGTTGGGATTCCTAAAGTAAATCACTCACTAATATGTATAGACTAGCCCGACCATAAGTATACTCACACTAGTTGTCGGTAACAAGTTAAATTACCCTCACTTTAGATTACGATTCAATATCTCATGATGAACCCTTTCACATGAACACATTTACGGTTTATTCCTTGAGATTTTGATCACTAAGGATATGCAACTTCTCTCTTTTCAGTCCCCTAATCATCACCTAAATATAATCTCATTGCTATAAGGGTTTGACACAAAAAGTCGGCATCTAAATTGCACATTATGATATTACAACTTCCGCACTATATTTTCAACCTCTCCTCACGTATTGACTCACATATAATCTCCAAATAGGACTGCCATCCCTAATGAGGTTTCCCACTACCTCGATACATAAATTTCAATACCTTTATATCGTCCCAAGATACTACGATAGGCTCCCACGATCATAGCATGTGATAAACTCTAAAAAATACTCCAAACATATATCTCGCATCATATATTTGAGTTCCAAACCGAGAAACCCAACCAAAAGGGATATAAAACTCATTCTAGAAAATTAAGCGAAACTGCCATGTTTCTGAATCGATTCGGCCCCTCCGAATCGATTAGGTCCCAACAATGAATCGATTTGACCCCAGTGAATCGATAAGGCCCAACTAGACCTATAAGGCTACTACATACCGAATCGATTCGTCCCTAAAGACCTGATGCTTTTATAACCTGGCGAATCGATTCGCTAGGGGCGAATTGATTCGGCCAGTTCAGAAAGCCATGAAATGGGGTTATTTTCTCCAAACCCTAATCTCCAAAATCCCTATATACATCATCATCAACCATAAATCTTCACACCAAACATATTTCTAACCTTAAAATTCATCATATAAAAACCCAACCATTTTTTATAACCTCAATTGCAAGATTTAATCTACAAAATCTAGGTTTTGACATATACCCAAAATTCAATTCTTTTACCCACAATTTATGAAATAAATTACACAAATGAATTATTTAGAAAGATTAAATACTTGCCTCAGTATTGTAGCGGTTGAATCGTCCTCGTGATTGCATTTGGGCCAGAAATCTCCAAGCTTTCTCCTCTCTCTCTTCCTTTTTTCTTCTTTTCCTCTTTCTTTCTATTTCTCTCTTCTCACAATTGAGAAGGGATGAAATCATAAGCCCTTAAATCCCTTAAAACATAAGTCCCAGTTTTAAATGTTAATACACACTTTAAATGACTTGTTTACTCCAATTCGAGTCAATCTGACTTAAAAACATTTCGGAATCGAAATAAAACCCAATGATAGTCATTTCGACTATCTCGACCCATCCGAAATTAGTGGTGCACTCAGAATCATCACCCGGAATAGTTTGTAACGTCCTCTATTTTAGGACTTCAATTTCCAAATTTTAAAATTCTTCAATTTAAATAAAATTTTATTCTCCCAAAAATTAAATTTCTCAGTCCTAAAATCATGGGGTGTTACATTTTTTTGGTCTCCTAAAACTCAAAACCAAACCCTAAGATGTCACCTCTCTTATATATAAAAAGAGACAACATCATTTCAAGGAGAATTGAACACGGGAGCTTGAGTACTCAACCACATTTTGAGTATTTTTTTTCCATGTTTTGGGAGTAGAATTTAGTGTAGTTTAATGGATAGTTTTTATTTTTATCTCGTATAGTGTGTTTGAGTGTGAGGGAGAATAGTTTTTCAGAGAATAATATTGTAAGTTTGAAGATTTCATAGAGTGAGGAGATTATTGTTATTATTCTCTCATATATTTGAAGCAATACTCTTAGTTATGCTCTGTATGTTTATAAAAGTTGGAGGTTATTGATGCATAGAGATTTGATTTAATCAACATGTTACAACATGGGAGATTCATATCAAGTGACTAGGAAAGAAAAGTGTGAAAGATTAAGAGGTCCATATGGACTTAAGAAAGCGCCCAGTACTTTTGTGTATAAGAAGAATGATAGAAATATGATGATATTTCTAATACTTTATGTGGATGACATCTCCTACTCGGGAATAGTGTGGGTGTATTATCCAGCATAAGAGTGTGGTTGTTCAACAAATTCGATATGAATAACTTAAGAGAAGCGGTCACATCCTTGATATCAAAATTTTACGTGTTCGAAAAATAATATGGTTGGCTTATCCCTACCCACTTATATAGACAACGTGCTCTGTGACACCCCGCCTATTTTTACCATGGGTGATCAGTCATTTACTAAAACAAACAGGAATCTGATTTGGTTCAGTCTTAGTGTTGATGTAAAAAATTGGATTATATCTAATTATTTAATCACAGATAAAATAAATGAGACGAAGAAGTTTTAAAGTGGTTCAGCCTGTTATTGATGACTGTTTGGGAATTCTCGATTACAAGTTTTATCAAGAAATTCCGGTCCCCTTACAATGAGGGTAATACAATGTATTTATAGCCCTAAGGCTGTAATGTGAAAGGGTAATACATTTAATGCTGTTCATGTGAAAGGGTAATACATTCAATGCCCCTTAAGTGTATACATATGAATGATAAGCATTTAATGAATAGTCAAACTGTTGGTTATACTGCTATTAATGCTTTGTTCGAGGTGCAACTAGGACCGCCTAAGCTGCTAGTACCACCTAAGCTGCTCGGTACTCAAAAGTTGATCGGTACTCAGAAGTTCCTCGTAGAGTTCTTGTCGGTCGGAGCGTCTGAGTTCCTCGGGGAAGCAGTGTTCCTCGTTGTAGTATGGTTTCTCGGAGCATCTGAGTTTCTCGAAAGTGTTTGTTGTTGCCACGTAGATTGCTACGTGTCTTCAATCAATTGGGCCATGTCAGCAGACTAAATTTGGTATCAACAGAAGCCCCCAATGTTTCATAGTTCGAAATTTAAGGAGTGTGGAACATTCTTTCTCGGAATATGGTAGTTTTAAATGGTCCTCCTGATTTTTAGTAGTGTTTCCTTTGTATTTATTTTTCCTTCCAAATTCGTAGAATCAGTTTTTTTTTGAATTTTTATAACCGCCTCGATCTCCGCGTACCTTTTGTCCTTCTAGCCGCCGGTAGCGTAATCGTTTCTTTTTGTAATCATTAACTTTACCATTTCCCAAGATAAGGTATTTAAGCATCATAGACAATTCCATCGTCTTCTACTTTTTCAAATTTGTATCTTCGAGTTTTCCATTGTCTTACTCTCTTGTGCGTTCATCCTTTTCATCGTTCGCTGTCAACAGATCTACTCTTTTTCTGTAAGATCTTCTTCCTTCTTCTTCATTTCCTTTATTCATCATGGTTTACCTTGTTGAATCTCTTGATAAATTTCGTTCTGATTTTTCTATTCCTTCATGGGTTGTTCTGGAGGAACTTTCTGAACCTTCCGATTATTTCCGTTTGGCTGAGGGACATTGGTTCCCTAGTCTTTTTATTGCTGAATGTGGCTTTTCTTTTCCGCCAAATCCTTTATGTCTGGAATTCTGTCAATATTTTGATGTTGTTCCTGCAAGAATAGCCCCCAATACATGGAGAATAATTAATGGGGTTCATAGACTAAATCAAATTCATGGAACTCGCATAGGAATTCCAGAAATCATGTTTTGTTATAGATGGGCTGTTGGTGATAATACTTTTTATTTAAAAACTAGATTTTTAAATAGGGCTTTAGTGGTCAATCTCCCGGATGCCAATAGGGACTATTTTGAGCACGGGGTTGTTATAAAAAATTGGCAACATGCTCCTTTATCTGGAGATGAAGTGTATCAGGGTCCCAGATGCCCTCCCTATGGCAATGGGATAGGTTATTTTTTATTTCATTTTATTTATTTTGAGATTATGCTTCCTTTATGTTTGATAAAATGTGTCACTGATATTTTAATGTTTATTTATTTGCAGTTGATAGTAAAAAAAAATCCCCAAAAGAGACAGACGTTAATATAAGGCATTTAAAACTTATCTGGAGTTTGCATCAAACTATTGTCGACGAGCACATTAGGTCAGCTTCATATTTGCTGTAGTACAAGAGTTACACCTCCTCTTTCACTGCTCGTCCGGTGATAAGCGACGCAGAACCAATACCAGCCTCTACAAGTTCTTCGCCTGAATCACATATTCCTTTGAGTGAAAGGATGAAGAAAAGAAGACCTCCCACCCTTTTTGAGAAACCTGCCTCTGGTGCTGGAGAGGCAAAAAGAAGTAAGATTGACGTCCCAGGAGAGGGGACAAAGAAAATTGATGCACCCACTCCAGCTACTCCTGTGAAGGTTATTGAGAAGCCCCCAATGGCCCCGAGCAAGACTGATGCTCCAAAAGAAGTGATTGTCATATCACCGACCAAGAGTTCCTCTTTGGTCGAAACTATCCCTGTTCCCTCGAGGAAGCTGAAGAAAAGCTCCTCGATCAATTTGGCTGAAACCATCTCTCAGCCCCCAACTACTGGAACTGGTGTTCCTACTTTTATTCCCCCGAGCTCTTCCATGAGCTCGGTGAAGACTTGGATCATTCCCGAGATCCAAGGTATTGAAGAAAACCTTTCTCGGGACATGGTTACCTCATTGGCTGCTCGCCATATTGCTTCTGTAAGTCTTATTGTTTTGAACTTTTCATCTTTCCCTTGTTATATCTGTCTCTAACTTGCTTTCATTTTCTTTTCACAGTTGGTGAGCTTCTTTAATACAATTTTGAAGAAAGATGAAGCTATTAAAGCTTCAAGCTCCTCATCTGGTGTGGAGGAAGCTTTGATGGGTCTGACGCGGTCTTTAAAAGATTCTCGTCAAAAGCATGATGCTGATAAGGCTTCTTGGGAGAAGAAACTTACCTCAACCGAGCAGGAGAAGGCTCAAGTTGTTGAAGTCTCCAAGGGGTTGGAGAAAAAATAAATTATTTGGAGAAGAAGAATAAAGAGCTCGAAGGGAAGCTCAAAAATGCTGGGGAGCTTGAAAATAAGCTCAAGGTTGCTGAGGAGGAGTTGGGTCAACTTCGGGAAGTAGGTCGGCAGAAGGAGGAAGTTGAGAATAAACTGAAGGCTGCTGAAAATCTTCTGTCTGAGAAGCTTTCCTCGGAGAAGTTAAAGAGGAAATTGGTTGTGAAGAAATCTTTCAGCGCTGGCTGGGATTAAGGGTGGAACAAAGGCTTGGCTGCCATGATGTCGCAAGTCGACTATGGAAGCCTCAAATACTTTAGATATGGATGGGTCGCTGCTTTACAAGAAATGAAAGTTGATGAAACTTTTGAATTATTTCAACGACACATCCCTGGCCCCCCTCCAACTCCTGAAGAGGAAGAAGAGGACAAAGCTGACTCTAAGGAGTCTTCAATGGTGATGGGAGATCAAGTTTCTCATCCCCCAGCCATCGAACCTACTAATGAGGAACTTCAACAACTCGTTACTTCATCTGAGCAAATTCCAGCGCTCCCCGAGCAACTCTCTGTTCCCTCCGAGAAACCTACCTCCTCGTCCCAGCCTCCCGAGAAAGTTTTGGGAGACAAGGAAAAGGTGTAGAGTTGTTTGGGTTTTTCTCTATTTTATTTTTCTTTGTCAAATGTAATCCTGAACATGTAACTCTGAACTTTATGATATAATAAAATTTGAAATTTTGTTTATGCAACTGTTGTTTCTCCTCTTCGTGCTCTGTTAGTACTCTTATTGATTATTGCTTTTTCTTTCTCTACTAGTTTTTGGTCAGGATGGAATTATTTTTTGCTCATGATACAAAGCTGTTACAGCAATGCAATGAATATTTTAAGGCTGGTCACACAGATCTGAGTGTAGCACAAATCATCGACATCCTCGGCCAAGATGCTTCGGAACAGGTAATTGAAGCCTACTAATATTTGAAGTGTCTGTTTGATCGTGTAGTGGCCAATAATGTAGCTTATTACAATATGATTGAGGATCTCCAAGGCAAACTTGAAGAACTTCAGCAACAATATAAGGAATCCACTGCCCTTTTGCACGAGGGGTACGAGAAGAAGTATCAACAAATCAGTACTGATAAGGGATATGATAAGCGTTTTGCTGCTTACGACGTGCGGGAGAGAACATTGAAGGCTGAGGTCGAAGAGCACAAACACTGAGTTATTAGAGAAAGAAAATAATAACCTACAAAGAGAGGTGTCTCAGTTGAAGTCTGAAGCTTCCACCTCAAATGCTTTGATCCCAGTGACTGGCGAGGGATTCTCGTTCTTGGAGGTCGAGAACGCCAACTTGAGCGATGAGTTGGAAACCTTGAAAAGAGCTAGCCTTTCTACATCTTCTCGTGGATGAGAAAGAGCTCCTCGGGGGTGAGCAATAGATACTCGGATTCCTGTAGAGGAATAGAGGAATCAATCTGCTTTAGAGAACCAGGCCTTCCAGCTGATGGCGAAGAACCAGGGATTGGCTGAGATGTCTAAGAAAATCAGGGACCTGGAAGAGAAGCTTTCTACGCAGAAGTCTGTCTTGGAGAATAAAGAACTTTTTATCAAAAATCTCCACGAGCAGCTGGAAAGATTGATATATAAATTCCACAAGTAGCCCAGGGAGTTCTGGATGGCTGGCTACAACGAGGCTCTCTACCACTTGGACGATCGTATCCATAATGCAAATAATGAGGGCTACAAACAGGGATGGCCGAACGCCTTAGGTGTGCCGTAACTCGAACAGGGTCATTACCTGTGGGATTACCATAATCCTGGTCTGTTCCACCTACCAGTACCACCATTCAAGCTTGATATGAGTTGGATCCCTGCTCGGGCCATCCCTCGATGTCTGATTTCCAAATACCTCGGCGATTACAATCTCCATTCCAATGTCGAGATATCTCGTATCAGGATGCTTGAAGATCTTAACTTCATAAATTCCCCTCTTGCTTTAAATGATCCACCTGTTGGCGAGGAACCTGTTTCAAAAGCAGAGGCGAAGAAACCAATAGAATAGGAATATTGATGTAATAAATTTGTATTTCATTCCTGATGTATTTTGTTCTACATTTAATGAAATAGTTTTATTTGCAAATCTTGACTGCCATTGTCTTGTAACACTTTACATCTGTGCATGTGTATCTGTTAAAAAGATAACAATATTGTGTTATTTGTCGATCAACTTATTGTCGAGTAATTTGAATTTGTCACTCGACAAAAATGATGTTTTGTTTCTCGACCAACTTAGTAGTAATTTAAAAAGTTACGAGTATCAAAAATTTTGCTCGATCACTTTCTTGTATTCATAAAATGTTTTCGACCAACCAAGGTCGGTAAATTTTCCTTTTCGACCAACTACAATTAGTGGATTTTTCCTCTACGAGCAGCTTTGGCACTTTCTGGAATAATTTTACCTCCTGACCAACTTTAGTTGGTGTTTTCGAGAATACATTTACTTCCTAACCAACATAAGTTGGAATTTTTAGGAATACATTTCCTAACCAACATAAGTTGGCATTTTTAGGAATAGTTTTACTTCCCGTAGGAATACATTTACTTCCTAACCAACATAAGTTGGCATTTTTAGGAATACATTTCCTAACCAACATAAGTTGGCATTTTTAGGAATAGTTTTACTTCCCGTAGGAATACATTTACTTCCTAAACAACATAAGTTGGCATTTTTAGGAATACATTTCCTAACCAACATAAGTTGGCATTTTTAGGAATACATTTCCTAACCAACATAAGTTGGCATTTTTAGGAATAGTTTTACTTCCCATAGGAATATATTTACTTCCTAACCAACATAAGTTGGCATTTTTAGGAATACATTTCCTAACCAACATAAGATGGCATTTTTAGGAATAGTTTTACTTCTCGTAGGAATACATTTACTTCCTAACCAGCATAAGTTGGCATTTTTAGGAATACATTTCCTAACCAACATAAGTTGGCATTTTTAGGAATAGTTTTACTTCCCGTAGGAATACATTTACTTCCTAACCAACATAAGTTGGCATTTTTAGGAATACATTTGTTTCCCGACCAACCTTAGTTGGTATTTTCGAGTTTCCCGACCAACCTTAGTTGGCGTTTTCAAGAATAGATTTGAGTAGTCCGAGTTTTGCCGAGTAGTGTGTAGCATTAGTATTCCGCAAAAAAATTTCCAACAAAAGGAAAGAACTGGGCAGAAGGTTGTCACTTTATTCATACAGATGAAACTGCATTACATGAGAGTTTACATTACTGATAATATTTGCGCAAGTGTTCTGCATTCCATGCATTCTTAAACTCCTCTCCTTCTAAAGTTTCTATTCTGTATGTCCCTGGTCGAACAACTTCTTTAACTCGGTAGGGTCCATGCCAGTTTACTTCCAGTTTGTTGTGCTTTTGAATCACCTTCTTTAGCACATAGTCTCTTTCTTTCAAGTCACACTTCTTCACTCTCTTGTTCTAGAACAAAGCTGTTCGCTGCTGGTTAGCAACATTTCTAATGGCTGCTTCTTCTCTAACCTCTTCGAGCATGTCCAAGTCTAACCTTCTCATTAAATCGCTGACAGGGGAATTGAAATTCAGTATTCTGTGTGTTGGGAGACCCAATTCGACGGGTATAACAACTTCACTTCCAAATGCTAGCATATATGGAGATTCCCCTGTTGCTACTCGGGGAGTAGTTCGGTAATCCCATAGTACTGATTGTAGCTCGTTGATCCAATTTTCTTTCGCATCATCCAGTCTTTTCTTCAAGCCATTCAGCAGCGTTCTGTTTGTCACTTCAGTTTGTTTATTGCTTTGAGGATGGCCTGGTGCTGAGTGGATCTTCAAAATATTTGACTGATGACAATAGGCAACGAACTCCTCGTTGTCAAATTATGTTCCATGGTCTGTGATGAAGGCATGAGGAAGATCATATCGACAAATGATGTTCTTCCAAATAAATTGGTAAACCTTGTCGTACGTCATATCAATGAGAGGCTTAGCTTCAACCCATTTAGTAAAATAATCCACAGCGACCACGAGATACTTAAATCGTCCCCTGGTCATCGACAGTGGCCCGACCAAATCTATTCCCCATATGGAAAATGGCCAAGGGGAAGTAATGGGTGTCAATAATGCTTGGGGAATTCTTTGAATGGAAGAGAAATGCTGACACTTGTCACATTTCTTAGCGTAGGCTATATAATCAGCCCTCACCGTTGGCCAGTAGTATCCTTGCATCATCACCCTTTGCAAAAGAGTCCGACCTGCTATATGGGCTCTACAGGATCCTTTATGGACCTCTTCAATTAAATCTTTTACCTCGGTGGGATGCACACATATCTGCAAACCTGCTATAATTCCTCATCTGTATAGAATACCGTTGGTCAGTACATAACGAGCAGCCTTAAACTTCAATTTCTTGTCTGCAAGTTTGTCAATTGGTAATTTCCCTTTCTCAATATATGCCCTGATGGGATCCATCCATGATGATCCTAAAGCGAGGGTAATAAAGTTCATCGTCAGATCTTCATTTATACTCCGACTAGCTAAAACTTCAATTGGGATTGTTCTTCGTAGCTCGGTATGAGTAGCTGATGATAATCGAGCTAGGGCGTCTCTTCTCGCATTCTCCATTCTTGGTATTCTGACCAGCTGAATAGCATCAAATTTTGACACCAGTTCCTTTGCCTTTGCATGATATCTGATCATTAATTCTCCTTTGGCTGCATATACTCCTATCATTTGATTTATGACCAATTGCGAGTCACTGGAAATAATAACTTGTTTCGCCCCCATGGTTTTTGCCAAACTAAGACCTGCAATCATGGCTTCATATTCAGCCTCATTATTCGAAGCTTTGAATTGGAAACGTAGGGCGTATTCCATGTCAACCTCGTCCGGACTGCTCAAAACTATCCCTGTGCCACATCCTGTAGTGCAAGATGAACCATCCACATACATACTCCATATAGGTAACTCATCTTTAAATTTCTGATCCGACAGAGTTCCTCGATGGAAAATTTGTTGCTTCCTTTCACCATCTCCTAATTTTTCTTACTGTTCGTCGATCATCTTTTCTTGCCCTTTTGCCAACCTAAGCTGGTATGGGCTTGAATTTGATGATCCTGTAACATCTACTTGCCTTTTTACCAAGATAAGTTGGTCTGGGCTTGCATTTGATGATCCTATAACATCCACAGGTTGATCAGCGAGCAACTTCTGCTCCTCGGGGGTATCAGGATAGGTGAACTCTGGTATAAAGTCTGGTATAACTTGCCCTTTTAGTGATGATCTGGGTTCATAAACTATATCATATTCACCAAGTTCTATTACCCAGCACATCAATCTTCCTAATTTCTTTGGTTTATGAAGGGCTTGCCTCAATGGCATATCAGTATATACTACTATAGTATGAGCCTGGAAGTATGGCTTCATTCTTTTACTTGCCTCGATTAATACTAGTGCTAATTTTTCCAGCTTTGGATATCTGATTTCTGCTCCTCGGAAGGCCTTACTTGTGTAGTAGATCGGTTTTTGTACTCCATTCTCCATTCTTATCAATGCCGAACTAACTGCATTCTCGGACACTGCCAGATACAAGTATAATTTTTCTCCCATCACTGGCCTGGATAATAGTGGAGGTGCTCCCAAATATTTCCTCAAGTCTTAGAAAGCCTTCTCACATTCATCATTCCACTCAAAAGTCTTTCGGAGCATCTTGAAGAATGGGAGACATCGATCAGTTGCTCGCGATACAAATCTGTTGAGTGCTGCTACTCGTCCTGTAAGACTTTGCACCTCTTTCTTCATCGTTGGGGATCGCATCCCTAATAGAGATTTGATCTTTTCAGGGTTAGCTTCAATGCCTCGCTGATTGATAATGTACCCGAGAAACATACCTTCTCGTACTCCAAATGTTCACTTCGTCGGGTTCAACTTCATTTGATATTTATCCAATTGATCAAAGGTCTGGCCTAAGTCAACTAGATGATCGGTAGCTTTCTTGCTCTTTGTTAGCATATCGTCAACATAGACTTCCATATTGCAACTGATTTGTTCAGCAAAGATTTTGTTCATCAGCCGCTGATATGTCGCACCAGCATTTTTCAAACCAAAAGTCATAACATTATAACAATAAGTTCCCCTAGGGGTAATGAAAGAAATACTCTCCCTGTCTTCAGGTTTCAGTTTAATTTGGTTGTAACCAGAATAATCATCCATGAATCTATGCAGCTCGTGTCCCGAGGTAGGATCCACTAGTTGATCAATTCAGGGCAGTGGAAAGTGATCCTTTGGGCATTCTTTGTTGAGGTCGGTGAAGTCTACACACATCCTCCATTTGTTGTTTTTCTTTTTCACCATCACCAGATTTGCTAACGAGTCTGGATATTTAACATCTTCAATGAAGCAAGCTTTTTGGAGCTTCTCGACTTCCTCTTGTATAGCTTGATTCTTCTCGGGACTGAATACTCTTCTTCTCTGCTTCACAGGCTTGATCTCTTTATTCACATTGAGCTCGTGACATAAGAAATTTGGGTATATCCGGGGCATATTCTCATGAATCCACGCAAAAGTTTGCTTTCTGCTTCTTAGGAAAGTTATCAATTCCTATTTTAGTGAGGCTTCCAACGACGAACCTACTTGAGTAGTTCGTTAGGGTGCTCGTCATCCAGGATGATGTTTTCAGTAGCTTCCACCACTTGACCCTTCACGAGTTGCGACTCATCTCTAGGATCCAATGTTTTGTGACACCCCGACTAATTAAATACCGGGTAGCTACTCCTTTATAAAATTAATTCAAAATGCCAAGTTGGCTCAGTTAATAGCATCACTGTCGAAAACATTTTATTATTTCTAACCACCTAGTATTTAAAAAGCAAGTTGCCAAATTTTAATTTAAGTCTGATTAACATGCAACAAGTGTAATGAAGAAATAGATAACACCATTCACCATACTGAAGTAAAATGAATAACCATCACAATAAAGTAAATAATAGTCTGGAGGAAACTCCTCACTACAATCCCATAACTGAAATGAATAACCGAAACTGAAATAAAACATGCTAAAGTCTGAAAACTGAAGTATAAAAGATGCTCTAAATAGAAATGGGCAACATGCCCTACAACTGATAGATAGCGACTCTGGAATCCAAAAGATAGAAGCGTCTATAAGCAAGTCCCTGTAGCTTCCACAAGCAGCTACAGCTCGTCACCTGAATGAGTATCCTATGCTTGGTGTCCTTGTGGCTGGGCACCTAAAATGGTTTTACAAAGAAAAAGATTTGAAAAGCAAACGGGTCAGAGCCCGAATGTGGAGTTATATTTTAAAAACCTGCAAGTGCTTTAAAAACATTTAAAACATTAAATGCAAAGTACATGTTAGGACGTACACTCGCATGATATCCTCACCTCTCGTCTAACTGTGCACTCCTAACGTAAGTACCCATCTAAAACGATCCATACTACTAGCTAATTGACAACATAACTAGCTAGACTGCCAAAGGTTCTACCCATTTTACTCGGTTCCATTACATAATAACGCTCGTAATTAAATAGGGATTTAACGTAAACTCAGTTACTAAATATGCCATATATATAAGTATCAGTTAACTCATTATATATCTCGAAACCATACCGTAATATTTTTACAACATTAACATGAGGATTCCCATTAATATAATGTATATTATTCACATCATAAATATACGATACAAGCACCCCGCAATCTAAGCTATGGTGCACACATACTCTGCTATCCATCCCGGTACATCACGTACATAAGGATCACATATTCCGAATCTCTCAGGAATAGTTCAGATAACACAAATCACAAATAGTGGAGGCGAACATAGTCACCATCACATGGGTCACGCACATACCTACGCTCCCATGGTCAGCGGACTTATTAATATCACAATAAGTCTTTCTATGACCTATGTTCATCAAGGTACCAGTCTATATCCCCCCCGTAGGCACACAAGGATTAGAGGGTCCTAAGCGAACGCAAACCTCCCGTGATAGCAAGTATGGTAGGTATGTCATACACACAATCCATATACTAATACTAAGTAAACACACATCTTAGTAATACCATATTTTAATCTTAGTACATATCGCATTCTCGTACTAATTATAATTATCACAATTCGTACTATTCCGGTTTGTAATTATACGCGCTATAATTCATCCTCACATCGTAGTAAACACTCACGTCTTAACCCAAATGGTTTATTGGATATAACTCTCGTATATAATTTACTTCCCTCAATAACCCAAAAGTCCCAAATCTATCCTTACATCATCAAAGAATGTTAACTCTACCCTCGAACCAGTTTTCGGGACTCCCAAAAATCAAAACAGTCCAAAAAGGACCAAACTGTCAACTCGTTAGAAGTCTCGTTCGAACGAGGCTTCGAACGAGTTTGGACTGTCAGGTCGTTAGAAGTCTCGTTCGAACGAGGCTGTTCGAACGAGATCCAGTTCGTTCGAACGAATTGTCCCTTCTAACGATATCTCGTTCGAACGAGATATCGAACGAAAACCCTACTCGTTAGCAACGACTGGTCAACTCGTTAGAAGCTTGTTCGAACGAGTTCGTTCGAACGACCTGGGGTCTGCTTCTAACGAACGACCAGTTCAAGCCCAGATTTTTTCCCCAATCCGTTTTTCACCAATTTTACTCCTCAAGTCTTCTCCAAAGTCCGTTCTAACAACGATTTAAGTCCTCTAATCATACTAAATCATGCTAAGGTCATAAACTAACATCTTTTAAGGTATCAATGCAACCTAAACATCATTAAATCACAAGATTTTATACTATTTCCCAATTTTCTTCAAGAACATAAACCCTAACTTTTTCTCATCATAAATTCCCAGATTTTAATTCCTTTATACATCACATAGATATGAAATCTCCGAAATTAAATCTCCAAACAATGTTTCTACATGCAAACCTATCCCAAAATTCAATAATAACTTCAAATTTCATGGGTTTTCTTTTAATCTTTCAAGAACAATCAAAATTCTTCAATTTCTAACATGGAAAAGACATTCTCCGAATTTAAATGAAATAAAGTCATTTGCCTTGGTTGTCTCTGGGTTTGGTGTGGATTCGGTGTAGAATTTCTGCAGAATTCTTCTCTCTCTCTCCTTCTCCAAGCTTTCTTCTCCAAAAACCTATGGTGGCTAGGGTTTGCTTTGGGGGAACTTATGAAAACCTAATTTAATAAACCTCCGTAGTTTGTTGGGTTAATAAGGGTTGGTTGGGTCAATTCCTTATCAGATTACAACTCTCAATTTTCGTCACTTTTAATTACCCAAAAATACCAAATTACTAAAATACCCTTTATGGTGCCGGAATGGCCTAAAAATACCCCGGGACCCAAACTATACCCCCGGCTAGTGTTTTCAGACTATCTCGACCCTTCCGGATGCGTTGGCGCACTCAAAACGAACATACGGATTATAGATTTTAAATTCACTTTTATTATCAAAATATTACACCGTGACGCGGCGGTCCCACGCGTCTCAATAAAATTTCCGAATTGCCGTATATAAATCTCACGACAACTTTTATAATACCAAATACATATATAATCATATATGCACATAATCAAATACCAATACGCATCACATTAGTATTTATGACCCGGATTAATTTCCAATTAATACGCATTTAATTAATTAATCCCAAAAATAAATATAGCCAAAAGTACGGGGTATTACATGTTTCAATTTCTTCACCTTCATCCACTTGATAGGTGATGGTATTTTTCCTTGATTCCTCCATTTCCTCTTGATCGGCGGATGAATAATAGCATTCCTGAGCTACTTTCTGATCACCTTTCACAATTCCTACTCTAAAATTTGTTGGAAATTTTAGGCATTGATGTACCGTGGATGGTACAACTTCAAACTTCTTCAATCCTACTCTTCCCATGATGATATTGTATGATGATTGAACATTCTTATCCATCACGAAGAAGTGTATTCTTTCTGTTCGACAAGCAGGCCACATACCAATGAATATATCCAATTTGATCGTCCCAAGTGGAAATACTTTCTCGCCAGCAAAATCGAGGAGGGGTCTATGATAAAGCTCCAGTTGAGATAGCTTTAGATTTAAACTGTCGAAGCACGAGTAGAACATGATGTCTACCGAGCTACCATTGTCTACCAGTACTCTTGAAATCATTACCTCCTTCATCCTCATTTTGATCACCAATGGGTCATCATGAGGATATAGAACACCTGCGAGGTCGTTCTTTGAGAAACCAATGACCAATTTCTCTTTGTTCACTTTTCTCGGGCGATCCTCCTCAGCTAGATTTATTCGTTGAATGTATGAGCAAGCTTGAGCCTCACAGAGGTAAGCTTTTCTCTCAGCAGTAAGGTCTCCTCCTCCTGCATCTCCACCTGTAATAACATTACAGTCAAATGACCCAAAGCGTATTGAAAATACCTCAAGTTCTGGCTGCCTTGGTCTCTTGGGAAGATCGGGGTCTTCTTCTGGATCAACTTCATGGTCTCTCTTCTTGTTCTCCTCTGCTCGATGAGGAGATCTAGACCTCTCTCTTGATCGGTCATTTTTTCTTCTATCATTCCTCCGATCAACATACTTTGCCAGTTTTCCTCGTCTAATGAGTGTTTCAATCTCATTCTGAAGAGCTATGCAATTTTTAGTCATATGGCCATGATCTTTGTGAAACTCGTAATATTTTGCCTTATTCCTCCTGTCAGGGTCTGCCTTCATTTTCTCTGGCCAGCTTAATTCCTCGTTGTTCTTGATTTCTTCTAGAACATGGTTGATGTCTTTCTTCAAAGGAGTATAATTATAAAATTTCCTCAATACTTCCCAAGACAACCTTGTTTTTGAGTGTTTGTCATTACCATTATTCTTATGCTCTTTCTTCTTAGATTTATCACCTTCCACCTTAGTTTCTTTGGCATCCATATTCTTCTTCGCAGCCATAGCCTCCTTGGTATTCATGATCTTGATCACTTTTCCCATCAGATCTGACATGGTTCTAGGTGGATCTTTGGCTAAAGTGTAGTACAACTTGTTGGGAAGTAGTCCACTCATCAAGGCAGTAATCGCTGTCTTTTCCTCATAATCAATGACTTCGAGCTTATCGCTATTAAAATGAGTTATAAAATCTCTGGTACTTTCACCAGCTTTTTGTCTAACACTTAACAAATGCGCTACTCGTTTAACAAACTTTGCCCCAAAACAGAAATTCCCAATGAATAATTCAGCCAGTTGAAGAAAAGTTGAGATCTTACCCCGAGGAAGATTATTATACCACATTTGAGCAGATCCGGTAAGAGTTCCCAAGAATGCTCTGCATCTCATCTCATCTGGAACAGCATAGATGTCGGTTGCAGCTTGGTATTGTTCTATATGAAGGACAGGGTCGGTCTTTCCATCATATTTGGCGGTCACAAACAGGTGCTTTAAACATTGATGGTGTTGGAAAATCTACAATGGCCAGGACAAAAGGTGTTCCTCGAACAAAAGTTCGTTGTAGAGGGTTCTTGGCTTTAGCCATTTCCCCTAATCTATCCTCCAGCCTCTGAATAGAGCCTTTCCATGCATCATTTCCTTCCTCGTGCCTATTGGTTTGAGCAACTGATCGCGTTGATGTGGCTTCCTGGGAATTATCTTGACGAGTAGCTGGTCGCGACTGGGCATATCCTTCCCTTAAATCTGATGGTCATCAAAAACTCCTCGATGCGACTTTAGGAGGACTTCTACTCCTTCTAGGTCCTAATCGATCAAAAGGTGATACCCTGCTTAACCTCTCTAGCGCACTAGTCCTTTCTAGAGAGAGAGTGATACGTTGTTCAGTATCTGTGGCCCACACTGATGAAGTTCGTCCAGGTTTATAAGAAAAATCTCCAGACTCCTCATTACGATATGAATCGGTACGCCTAGTACGCGAAGAAGATGCATGAGTATTTCTTTGAATACTTCGCGGTCCTGAATGTGTTGGTGCACCGCCATGGAGGGTTTGTATGAGTTGTCGCATCGTTTCTTGCATGACTGTCTGGCCCTGAGCCAGATTTGTTATTATTCCAGCCAGATCTGGAATATTTGGCGGAGCAGATGGATTTGGAGGTCTTCCAGCATTTTGATTGCTGGGTTCTGTAATATCAACCATTTGTGATGAATTGTTCTTGATGAAAAACGATATTACCAGTCGATTCCCATAGACGGCGCCAATCTGTTGATGTAAAAAATTAGATTATATCTAATTATTAAGTCACAGATAAAATAAATGAGACAAAGAAGTTTTAAAGTGGTTAAGCCTTATAAGAATGGCCTGCGTCCACTGTTTCTGTTATTGATGATTGTTTGAGAATTCTCGATTACAAGTTTTATCAAGAAATTCCGGTCCCCTTACAATGAGGGTAATACAATGTATTTATAGCCCTAAGGTTGTAATGTGAAAGGGTAATACATTCAATGCTGTTCATGTGAAAGGGTAATACATTCAATGCCCCTTAAGTGTATACATATGAATGATAAGAATTTAATGAATAGTCAAACTGTTGGTTATACTGCTATTAATGCTTTGTTCGAGGTGCAGCTAGGACCGCCTAAGCTGCTAGTACCACCTAAGCTGCTCGGTACTCAAAAGTTGATTGGTACTCAGAAGTTCCTCGTAGAGTTCTTGTTGGTCGGAGCGTCTGAGTTCCTCGGGGAAGCAGTGTTCCTCGTTGTACTATGGTTTCTCGGAGCGTCTGAGTTTCTCGGAAGTGTTTGTTGTTGCCACGTAGATTTCTATGTGTCTTCACTCAATTGGGCCATGTCAGCAGACTAAATTTGGTATCAACACTTAGCGTCACTATCAAATACTTTTTTCATTTACGAACCACCTATATTAAATTAACCAGTGCCAAATTTTATCTTATATTAATATAACCACATGCGAAAAAAGAAAATAACCAAACCATCCACACAATATAATAGTCTGAATCAAACACACGATAAATAGTTGAATAAATAATACTGAATAAACCATTGGTTCCCAAAACAAAATCCATCTACAAGTTTAAAGTAATAAATTGAATCGAAACATCATCTCACAAATAAATAAATAAATGTATCAATTGAAGGGGAAATATTCCCAAATGAAATGCAGAATAGTAAACCCTAGACTAGAGATGAATGACTGAAGAGTCTAAGGAAACTCCTGCAAGCCCCCACAAATATTGCAGCTACGCATCCCTGGAACGAATCATCAAGTTTGGCATCCTTGTGGCTGGAGACTTAAAATAGTTTAAAAAAAATAGATTGGACAAGTGTGAGAGCTCAAAAACTTCTGAAAATATTATGCAAGTATTTAAATCATGGTTTAAAAGAAGTTATTAGATACATACGTTAGTTCCTCGTACACTCCCTTGAGTTCATCACGTCCCATCTAAAGTGCACACCTAACGTCTCTTACCTAACTATGCTACCCGACCTAACTAAACCATGTATCTAACTTACAACAAAAGGTTTCTCTCCTCGGTACCGCTCATATGATACATTACTATACACCCGATAATTAATATTAATCGCATATTATTATTGAATCATTATTTAAGTTTCTCTACTTAACTTACTTTTAGATATACACAATCTATTAGTTCTACCATTAGACATAAGTAGATTGATCACACTTGTATATATTTATCGCACTATAATATATACAACTATAGCATCTCCTGGAATGGCCATCGCGATGCTTGTATATTTTGCTATCATGTCCTATACCTCTCGTACAAAATCAAGGGCTATCGGCCCGAAAGGTCTCCTCAAACCATCAATCAAATGACACACAATGGAGACGAACACAGTTCAAAGCCTTTCGGATACGCACATACCTAATGTACCCAAATGACACGTCAGTCACACTAATACACATCACATAGTGAGCCACCCTATATTTTATTCTCCGGGGCACACATCTAGACCTCACTGGGATCATCAAGGTGGGATCGTCTTTTGTGAGGAACCTCCTGTGATAGCATGCAACGTAGGTTTGTTCACACACATAACCAAATAAAAAATAGGCATTCATACGACCTATTTATATCATATATTCAGTAGGTATACACACAACCTAACATATAAACCAGTACGTAGTATTTATCTTGTAACACCCCATATTTCTGTGCATTTAATATTTAATTAATTAGAGAAATTTTTAAATTACTTGTGTGTCGTAATTTAATTGAATTAGTTATGTTAATATTTATTTAAATATTAATCGTAGAGAAGATGGTTAATATTTATGGGAATTAAATTACTAAGTGAATAGTAATAATTTATTTACGTCATAACGTGTATAAGTCACGTGGCATTTATTTATCTCAGTCGGATGTCGGATATAGACTAAGTTGGGTGTGAGATAGGGACTTTTTATAAATTAATTCGAATGTCAATTATGAGTGCACGGTTGAGTTCGGATGGACCGAGATAGTCGAAAACGTGTACCCGGGGGTGGTAAATGGGTCACGGGATATTTTTGGGCATAACCGAGCGAACTCGGGGGTATTTGAGCCATTTTAATTAGGCCTATATGATTAAAAACGGGATTTAGAGATAAAAACCTAAGTTTTGGAGTTGTGGGCAGCCATAAATCATTTGCAAGAAATTTGAGAATGTAAGGGATAAAGAGGGAGGACTCTTGAGAGCCAAAGAGGAAGAACAAGGAAGGTGTTATTCATCACACAACGATCTCTACACCAAAGGATAATTAGACCCTACGAATTTATAAGGCAAGTGGTTAAATTGCTTAACTGTAAATTGGTGATATTCAATTCATATCATAGTAGGTGTTATACAAATGATTTTTGGATTGGGTTAATAAAAATTGTGTGCTAGTATATATATATATATATATATATATATATATTATGTGCTAGTATATATATATTGTGTGCTCATAAATATATATTGTGTGCTCATAAATATTGACGGCTAGGTATTTATTTAGAATTATATGCTCCAGTGCTATCGGGGGAGGTTGCGCGATGTGAGTGAATCCCCTAGCTTGAGGAGTAGGGCGAGTATATCCCCGGGTCATAGCATCCAAATAGAGGTGGGCATTGAGATAATTGTCTTCACACTCGAGGCAATATGACCACTTCCAATACGTTTATATTTCTATGTTCTGATACGGCGGTGGCTAGTTATCTTAGAAATCCGGGTGGGACTGAGTAGACCTGGGAAGATAATACTTTAGAGAATGCATCCGATGAGCTATTACTCGAAAGGATGATTTTAATTATATTCAACATATGTGTGATTGTGGAATATAATTCTACGTATATAATGGAGTAGATAATTATATATGGGTAATTAAATACATGAAAATAATTTGTACTACTTATATAACTAGTGAATGTTATATGGCTTTTAAGAGCGGTTTTATTTATATTCAACATATGAATAATTGTGGAATATAGTTCTACATGTATAATGGAGTAGATAATTATATACCGGTAATTAAATACATGAAGAGAATTTGTATTACTTATATAAATAGTGAATGTTATATGACTTTTAAGAAATGATTAATTAAGTTAATATGATAAATAACTTACGAAGTAAAGATACAAATTACTCGGCTTAGAGTAGAGTTCAAGGAGTTTCATGATAAGGCTAGTTAGACGGGGTGGTGTAACTTGGAGGGTCAGAAAGATAGAGTTAGGTGTGCACTTTAGAGGAGGGGTGAGATGTAGCTCAAGGGAGTGCGACACTAACTTAAATATGAAGAGCATTCATACATTTTAATTGTTGCATTTTAGTTCACTTGCAAAATATTTTCAAAAGGACTTTGGGCTCCGACCCATAATTGCAAAATATTTTCAAAACCTTTTAGGTATCCAGCCACAGGGATGCCAAACTTGAAGATCTGTTCCAGGGATGCGTAGCTGCAACATGTATGGATGTTGCAGGATTTGGACATAGACACTTCAATAATTTCATTCCTAGAGTAGGATGCAACTTGGTATTTCTTTCGGGCATGTTGCCCCAGCTATTTTCATTTTAGTCGGACTTTGTACTGGTTACTATTATTTGTTGGATTATATTAGTGGATGTTGGTTTTCTTCCGATGGTTGATTAGGATGATCATTTATTGATTTATTCAGTATTGCTTTAGATTCATGGTTTGTGTGAATGATTCATACTGATATTTTTATGGTTGTTGTTGTTAAATAAAAAGATTAAAAATTTGACATCAGGTTTTGAATACTAGGTGGTTAGTAAGTATTAAAAAGTTTTCGACAGTGATGCTAAGAATGAACCAGATGATATTCCTGTTTTAATTTGATATAGGACTGATCACCTGGTATTTCATTGAGAGGGGTGTCACATATCTCTTGCGAATACTCAACGTACTAAAAATTTGCACAAATTATTTATTTCATATTTTTCGACCATCACCCACTACACGAAAGATTCCCATCTACCCCTTACTATAATTTAGTAGTTTATACATTACTCTTCCCGTAACCTAAATAGTAAATTCTCGATACGTATCTCATTCGATTAAGCATGGTCAGTCCAAGTCCCAATTTACCCTCATTAAGAATAACCGGGCCTTCATCATGTACCTATTAACCTTACCTAGTTTTTGTATAATTATTAAACTTAATTGAGCCTTAATCATGTACCCACTAACCTTACCAAGTCTTTGTACAATTATTAAACTTACCCAAAAATTTTCGCATAATTATTTCCTTGAGGAGTTAAGCATTTAAAATTTCTGGAAATAACAGGTCACCCGAATCGGTTATGCTATACAAGTGAACCGGTTCGCTGCCGAACCGGTTCTACTAGGTATATGAACCAATTCTAAACCCTTGGCAGTTCCTATTTTTTTACTATTACGGGTTTCCTCCTTTTTTATCCAACAAAACATTTATGTATCGTACTCAAACTCCAACATAATTAAACCCACCATCAAATAAGGGTATATGAACATTTTCTAACGAATTTATAATGCTCAAACATCATTAAATCCGCAATAATCACGAACTTATCAATGGTTTATCTACAGAAACCCTAATTTCGTAATTTCATGCATGTTTTTAAAGAAACCGGGATTTTAATCCCTTAAAATTTCCCAAAAATCAAATTTCATATTATCATTGTTAGAAATCAAATCTCTAACATGAACCCTAGTCATTAACGTGAATGTATCTCATTGTTTTAGCTTAAAATCATATGTTTCATGGTAGATCACATCAGTTCTACCATAGGTATTATAAATTTTTCAAAAACATGCAAGATAAACAATTGCCTTTGTAATACCGGGCCTAATTTTGTTTTGTGTGATAAAGATGCCTTCCTCTCCTCCCGATTTACCCTCCGGTGGTAAAGGTGATACAAGAAAGGTGTTGAATCTCTAAGAATTCTCTTCTTCCACTTTAATGGCCTCTATTAGTTTTCTTTTGTTCTGACCCTAGCCTCCTCCAACCAAAGGCTGATATAACACTTAGAAATTCGTAGCTCCTCCAACCGTGGTTTCCTAAATGATCGAAACACCCTTACGAGTGTGACAACCCGCCTACTAAGATACAGGGCGATCACTCCTATATCAAATTTTAACAGGAGTCTCATATGGATCATTCTTAGCATCACTGTCGAAAATCCATTTAATTACTAATAACCTATTAGGCTGGCGTCAAAATTTTTTACTTAACTACTCTTTTTAAACAATTACAGATAAAACATCCACAGAGTTTGCGTAAATGAAACTGAAATGAAATAAAATAACCGAACACTCGGTTAAAATATACAACCAAATTTAATGCCGCTAAAAGAATAGCTAAATGCAATTGGGTTATTAGCCCGAATCTTTATACAATACCTCCTATCTAGAGTACAAGGATAGAAGCATCCACCGAGAACCCGCAAGCATCCACAACTGCTGCAGTAGACGTCTGACTCGAAAGAAGTGTCATCCAGGCGTCCCTGTGTCTGTACACCTATATATATATATATATATAGCAAGAAAGGAAAGGTTGATAAACGAGTCAGAGCCTGAGTTTGAAAATATTTTGCAAGTGCATAAATGCTTTGTTTTTAGAAAAATAGATTTTATCTCATATTTAAATTGGTATCGCGCCCCCATGAGATAACCCTCACCTCTCTTCTAACAGTGCACACCTAACGCACTTAACATTCTAGTTAAGCTACACTGCCTAACTAATCTAACACCCCCGTCTACTAGAAACCTCTACAACCCGAGCACTAAGGGCTAAACTTCTCTCCATTCTTAACATTGCGCTAAGTTCGTGCATGGGGTGTCTCGCGAAGCGAAATCCAAACAAGGAATCCCCCCGATACACTACTACTTGGCAGGGTTAATGGTAGAGATCCATTAGGCCCGTAGCACAAAACTAATGTATAAATACATACTTATATATTTATATACATATCACATTCATTCTTATATATACCTTACAATATACATCCAGATAATATCTCCCCGACTGAGGTTTACCAATTCAATTTTATTTTTATAAAATACATCCGGATCTATCTCCCGGACCGAGGATTCATATACAAAGTATTTATCAATACTTATCATATTTAACTCAAAAACTTTCCATTTTCTTTCTTATATCCAGGATATGTATTTAAAAGCCAACTCATTACCATGAATTGCTTTAACATATCATATACTTTTAAAAAGCCAGTTTTATTAACATAAAAATGCTTTTCCATTTTAAAACATCCCATTTCCCTTCTTATATTCCGGAAATGTATTTAAAAGACATTTTTATTATCATAAAAAATGCTTTTACCATATCATATGCTTCCACTTCCCTTCTTCCATCCAGGAAGTGTTACTGAAGCCAAAACATTTATCTCATTTCCCTTCTTCCATCCAGGAAATGTATTTAAAGCCAATTTATTATCATAAATTGCTTTAACATATAACGCGTTCTAAGACCGCCCATCCGGGTTTCCTCACTATGCGCGCCGCTAAATGGCTATCATCTTCCAGGGCTTATCATCAAGACAACCCGGGATCCTACAACGCAAGACGTCGGGAAGCGGCCATATGCCTGCGGGATAGTCAAGACCACACCCGGGATCTCCTAACCAGTGCAAAAACAATAATCTCTCATAAGGCCATATAGGACAATATCCACCCTGCATTCATTAGCCAGGGGTCTTCACCATACGTACGCAACTTCCCTTATGATAGCGATTTAAAGAGGTGTGTATCCATATTTTATTAATTATGAAAATCATTTATCTTTCCATTTTGAAAACATTTATATTTACATTTTCAAAAGTTATTTACATCATATCATATATATACTTTAATCACATAGTATATATATATATATATATATATATATATATATATATATATATTCATTCTTGAATATATACATATGGACATAATTGCCAATTACATCTAGCGATGACCCTTAATCCCAAAGATTCTCTCAAAGAATCATAATCATGCATTCATATACGCATGATACTAAACCCAAAGTATTCCCTCACATACATTCAATTTCATAAATACTGAGGCTCAATGTTATCCGAACTCCCTCTCAAATTTTGTTCGTTCCCGATTGTTAACTATGTTCGTTCCCTGGATTATGCCCTACACTAATCCAAGGCCTTCTCTTTCATCTAAAGGTTTACTAACCCTTAAAACCATCATTTAGGAGTCCCGATATCATAACTAGGAACCCCCATATAAAATCCCAAATTGTAATTTAACTCCCCATACTCTTAAGGGGAGAAAACTAGTAAATCTGATCAAAGCGAATCGATTCGCCCCAATTGAGAATCGATTCGCCCCAATTCCGAATCGATTCGGGTAGGCGAATCGATTCGGCCCCCAATCCGAATCGATTCAAAAAGTGTTCTGCAAACAGGTCCTTAATGGAGAATCGATTTGGTCTAAATCCGAATCGATTCAGCCAACTCTAGAAACACAGATCCCCTTGGGCGAATCGATTCGACCTAGACCCGAATTGATTCGCCCTGTACGAGGGGCACTGTTTGGGAAATTTCTCAATCTCCAAAATACCCAAAATTTAATCCAATCTCCATTTAAATCATAACTTGGATTTATTCCTTTTATATCTCCTCAAATTATTTAGAGGTCCTAACACTCCATTTGAGAACCCCTAATATTTATCTCCAAACTTCTATCCTTAATTTCTAACTAACGATTTCGATCTCGAATAACTTTCCGTATAAAAATCACTATAAATCCAAAACAAATTAGAAAAATACGCGGTCAGCACTCACGCGACCGCGTCGAAGAGATCTAAAAATTTCATTTTTTGACCAAGAGCCGAATCGATTCGCATTAAGGCCTAAATGATTCGAAAAGACGCAGGTCACTATTTATCATCTTCTCCGAGACAGTTTCGGCCATTAAAGCTTCTCCCAAGATTTTGTCGCCTCACCCAACGTCCTACGACCTCAACCAACTACAAATACACATATAATACGGGGTCTAAACGTCCTAGAACCCGAAATCACCAATTAATTTAGGTTAAACCCTAAGTTCCTCAAATTGAAACATTATTGGGGTTTAATTGTTTTAACTCCCAAAAACCCGTTTATCCACGATACCCAACCCAAAATCTTTAGGGTTTGTTAAATCAACAATGATATGATATATTTATGCTCAAAAAATAAATAAAGTAAGTAAACACTTGCCTCGTGGATATAATCCGACGACCTCGAGTCGAATCCGGTGGAGTTTGGCCCGAGATCTCCATTTCTCTCCTCTTTTCTCTCCTCCTCTCTCTCTTCTCTCTTTCCTTTCTTCTCTTTCTCTTTTCTTTCCCTCTCTCCCTCTTTATATAGGAAGAAAAGGGTTTTAACCCTTAAAACCCAAAAACGACTCGTTTACTCAATTACGAGCCCGTATAACTCCAAAATTCCCCGAAACTCAATTTCGACAATCGGACACTCTTTTTCGACTATCTCGGACATTCCGGGACTCACGGCGCAGTTGAAATTCCCATCTGAGGTACTTGACCGAAAATCACTTTTCTAACCCAATATAACTTAATGCGGGTTTTCTAATTAAAATCTGACTTTTTTGTCGCTTTACTCCACGATGACATATAACTAAAATACTTCAACCTATTTAATTCCAAAAATAGTTACAACACCCATCAAAAATCATTTAATCCTCAAAAATCCCAAAAATCACTATTTCGAGAGATTCTCCAAATTTCCAATTCATACTTAATTATGCAATTTAATTGTCTCCAAAAAGGACAGGTTGTTACATACTCCCCCCCTTATAACGGAATGTCGTCCTTAAAATTCGGATACAACCTAGACCACCAAACTACAATCATCAATTCCACTATGTCTTAGTACCCCCAAAACCAAAAGGTGCTAATACGACAGTCCTTTACCATATTCCACCCACCTCAAGGTGTACTCAAATTACTAGCTTTACCATAAGCTCATCTAAATTTCTATCTACTAATGCAAATCAACAACACTCCTTCTCACACACTCCAAACCTCTCGTGAGCGCCTCACGGCATAAACCCCAACTTTATATACTACGCCCCTTCTATTTCAGGCGGTATATAAAACCAACTCACTAAGGTGCCCATACACTTTTTAACCCGTGAACATCTGCACATCCATTTCGAATGTCGGACACATAACACTCTCTCTAAATGAGGGTCTCCTTTCCTCGGTGTAATACTCACACATGGGTCCTCCCAACTCGCGAAATTCAATTCTCCTAACCTCGGCGCCACTAAATCTACTAAACTTACATCTTAACAATGCTACGGTCTATGCGTTACCCTACCTATGCGAAAAGAGTATGATCCTAAGTATATCCCTAGTGACCAAGGCCTCTCTCAACTTCTGACATTTACTTGGTTTCATGTGTGGGACGTCTCGCAAAAGCGAAATCCAAACAAGGAACCCTCCCGTTACACTACTCCCTCGCGTTGTCGGTCCTTGAGATATAGCGACCTAAGGCACACCAGCGGGACGTCCTAAATCCTACCCCACTAGCCTATGAGCGCATTCCTAATATTCTACCCTTCCGCCCATACGAAAGGAAATCTAACTAATCTAAGTGCCCAATCTCTGTAAGAGCACTACGTACATCATACCCAAATCATATTTCCTCAAAATTTTTCCTTTTCATTAAGGCCTGACTATAAGCCTCACATCAATTTATCTAAGTCCTACTTCACCCACCTACTTGTGGTGATAGGTCCACTTTAGTGCTTTTCCATAGCACAATATTTCCATAATCATACCATCAGCACATGGCTCATAGTCTATAGTGGTTCGTCGACACTATAAGACTTTTCCATAAAATTGTCATCCTTGCATCCTATAACATTTCTCTACTCCCGACGCCGTTAAGATTCATGTGTGGAGCATCTCACAAAGCGAAATCCAAACAAGGAACCCTTCCACACACTCCTACTTAACTTTGTCGGTTATGGAGGTCCGTTATTTGAATCATGCAATCGGGATAACCCTATCCCCTCTTCAACAAAGTGTGGTCTGAACTCCTGACTCTATCTAGGAGCCACACCACTAAGCGCATCGCACTACACTCAGTCTTTGTGCAAACAATAATGAGCTTAAACTTATAGCTCAACAATAATCCCGCACACCTCAAATCATATCTATAAGGTCGCCACATACTCAAATCACAATAATGAAACCTCTGCTCATCGAAGTTCCATCTACCCATAACAATAAAGGCGATCTAAAACTGTATCCAGGTGAGACACCGCAACAACAACCCGTTCCACCCTGGAACTGCAGACACGATAGTCTTGCCATTATTAGCCTGCTATCACTTCGAACAACCAATAACATTATATGCTCACCATATCACTATACTCGTATAGACATATAACATGAGCATCCCAAACCAGATATATATATACAATATATCAACACCCGCCTTTATGGCGAATGAAGGAAAATAAAATTCTGCTATTGGGGAAAACACATAGGCATACATGATATAATGTTATCGATACCTCCATAACTCAAATTACACACACGAGTCTAGGGCTAACAAATACCGCGACTTTATCTAGTCACACCAAATATACCTCCTCCTTCTTAGGTAAAACTCATAACAACATCTTCGCCTTTATCCACTGTCGGCCTCTGACCGAACCTTTTGTGAATAAGCTAAAACAATACTCTTCTCATTATTGCTGAATCACGGGGACTCACGGTTAAAAATATCCGTAAGATCCCTTTTCGAATCCTTACTTCACTAAAAAATTCAACTTTAGTACCACTCTCTACTATGGAGGTACTACGGTACTCTTAACTACTATACTTTAGTAGTCGCCACCCAAAATCCTTAGCAATCACTACAAAGGAAGTGACCTCTACTACGGTCCACATTCCCTACTTCAACCAGCTGCTCCAGCTCAGCCCCACCTCCTGCTGCCATCCAAGCCTCGCACACGAATCTCAAATGAGGGCGCACAATATTTTCTATAATCTCATACTATAGCAGGAGAATGAAATCTCACAACAGACATCAACAATCCTAATCTTGAGGCTCTATATCAAATCGAGAGCAACGCTGAAAGCATAGTATGTCCTCACAGATTCCTAAGGACACTAGAACCTGATGCTCCGATACCATCTGTCACAACCCGCCTAATAAGATACCGGACGATCACTCCTACATCAAATTTTAACAGGAGTCTCATACGGATCATTCTTAGCATCACTGTCGAAAATCCATTTAATTACTAATAACCTATTAGGCCGGCGTCAAATTTTTTTACTTAACTACTCTTTTTAAACAATTACAGATAAAACGTCAATACAGTTTGCGTAAATGAAATTGAAATGAAATAAAATAACCGAAAACTCGGTCAAAATATACAACCAAATCGAATGCTGCTAAAATAATAGCAAAATGCAATTGGGTTATTAGCTCGAATGTTTATACAATACCTCCTATCTAGAGTACAAGGATAGAAGCGTCTACCGAGAACTCGAAAGCATCCACAGCTGCTGCAGCAGACGTCTGACTCGAAAGAAGTGTCATCCAGGCGTCCTTTGTTTTTGGATACCTATATAGTATATATATAGCAAGAAAGGAAAGGTAGATAAACGGGTCAGAGCCCGAGTTTGAAAATATTTTGCAAGTGCATAAATGCTTTATTTTTATAAAATAGATTTTATCTCATTTAAATTGGTATCGCGCTCCCATGAGATACCCCTCACCTCTCTTCTAACAGTGCACACCTAACGCACTTAACGTTCTAGTTAAGCTACCCTGCCTAACTAATTTAATACCACCGTCTACTAGAAACCTATACAACCCGAGCACTAAGGGCTAAACTTCTCTCCATTCTCAACACTGCGCTAATTTCGTGCGTGGTATGTCTCGCGAAGACAAATCCAAACAAGGAACCCCCCCAATACACTACTACTTGGCAGGGTTAATGGTAGAGTTCCATTAGGCCCGTAGCACAAAACTAATGTATAAATACATACTTATATATTTATATACATATCACATTCATTCTTATATATACCTTATAATATACATCCGGATAATATCTCCCGGACTGAAGTTTACCAATTCAATTTTATTTTTATAAAACAAATCCGGATCTATCTCCCGAACTGAGGATTCATATAAAAAGTATTTATCAATACTTATCATATTTAACTCAAAAACTTTCCATTTCCTTTCTTATATCCAGGAAATGTATTTAAAATCTAACTCATTAGCATGAATTGCTTTAACATATCATATACTTTTAAAAAGCCAGTTTTATTAACATAAAAATGCTTTTCCGTTTTAAAACATCCCATTTCCCTTCTTATATTCCAGAAATGTATTTAAAAGACATTTTTATTATCATAAAAAATGCTTTTACCATATCATATGCTTCCACTTCCCTTCTTCCATCCAGGAAGTGTTCCCAAAGCCAAAACATTTATCCCATTTCCCTTCTTCCATCCAGGAAATGTGTTTAAAGAAAATTAATTATCATAAATTGCTTTAATAACGCGTTCTAATACCGCACGTCTGGATTTTCCCACTGTGCGCGACCCTAAATGGCTATCATCTTCCAGGGCCTATCATCAAGACAACCTGGGATCCTACAACGCAAGATGCCGGGAAGCGGCCATATGCCTGCGGGATAGTCAAGACCACAACCGCAATCTCCTAACCAGCGCAAAAATAATAATCGCTCATATGGCCATATAGGACTATATCCACCCTTCATTCATTAGCCAGGGGGCTTCAGCATACGTACGCAACTTCCCTTATGATAGCGATTTAGAGAGGTGTGTATCCATATTTTATTAATTATGAAAAAAATTTATCTTTCCATTTTAAAAACATTTATATTTACATTTTCAAAATTTATTTACATCATATCATATATATACTTTAATCACGTAGTATTTATATATATATATATACCATATATTCATCCTTGCATATATACATATGGCCATAATTGCCAATTACATCTAGCGATGACCTTTAATCCCAAAGATTCTCTCAAAGAATCATAATCATGCATTCATATACGCATGATACTAAACCCAAAGTATTACCTCACATACATTCAATTACATAAATACCGAGGCTCGATGGTATCTGAAATCCCTCTCAAATGTTGTTCGTCCCGAACGTTAACTATGTTCGTTCCCCGGATTATGCCCTACACCAATCCAAGGCCTTCTCTTTCATCTAAAGGTTTACTAACCCTCAAAACCATCATTTAGGAGTACCGATATCATAACTAGGAACCCCCGTATAAAATCCCAAATTGTAATTTAACTCCCCATACACTTAAGGGGAGAAAACTGGCAAATCTGACCAAAGCGAATCGAATTTCCCCAATTGCGAATCGATTCGGGTAAGCGAATCGATTATTCCCCCAATCCGAATCGATTCGGAAAGTGATCTGCAAACAGGTCCTTAGTGGATAATCGATTCGGTCTAAATCCGAATCGATTCATCCCACTGCAGAAACACAGATCCCCTTGGGTGAATCGATTCGGCCTAGACCCGAATCGATTCGGCCTGTACGAGGGGCACTGTTTGGGAAATTTATCAATCTCCAAAATACCCCAAATTCAATCCAATCTCCATTTAAATCATAACTTGGATTTATTCCTACAAACCCAAATTTTTTATATCTCCTCAAATTCTTTAGAGGTCTTAACACTCCATTTGAGAACCCCTAATATTTATCTCCTAAGTTCTATCCTTAATTTCTAACTAACGATTTCGATCTCGGATAATATTTCGTAGAAAAATCACTATAAATCCAAAACAAATCAGAAAAATACGCGGTCGGCGCCCACGTGACCGCGTCGAAGAAATCTACAAATTTCAGTTTTTGACCAAGAGACAAATCGATTCTCATCAAGGCCAAATCGATTCGGAAAGACGCATGTCAGTATTCATCGTCTTCTCGGAGATGGCTTCAGCCATTAAAGCTTCTCCCAAGATTTTGTCGCCCCACCAAATGTCCTACGACCTCAACCAACTAAAAATACACATATAATACGGGTTCTAAACGTCCTAGAACCCGAAATCACCAATTAATTTAGGTTAAAACCTAAGTTCCTCAAATTGAAACATTATTGGGGTTTAATTGTTTTAACTCCCCAAAACCCGTTTTATCCGTAAAAATCTAACCCAAAATCTTTAGGGTTTGTTATACCAACAATGATATGTGATATTTGTGCTCAAAAAATAAATAAAGCAAGTACACACGTGCCTCGTGGATATAATTCGACGACCTCGAGTCGAATCCGACGGAGTTTGGCCCGAGATCTCCATTTCTCTCCTCCTCTCTCTCTTCTCTCTTTACTTTCTTCTCTTTATCTTTTCATTCCCTCTCTCCCTATTTATATAGGAAGAAAAGGGTTTTAACCCTTAAAACCCCAAAACGACTCGTTTATTCAATTACGAGCCCGTTTAACTCCAAAATTTCTCGAAACTCAATTTCGACAATCGGACACTCTTTTTCGACTATCTCGGACATTTCGAGACTCACGACGCAGTCCAAATTCCCATCTGAGGTACTTGACCGCAAATCACTATTCTAACCCAATATAACTTAATGCGGGTTTTTGTAACAACCCTCGCTTTTGAGATTCTATTTTTATATTTAATCTGCTTATTATAGTGATTAGATAAAGATGTTGATTTGTAGAGTAGGTATTAATTTAAGAAAGACAAGTTAATATCTACTATGATGTTGTATATTTATCGTATGTAGAGGTGAATTTGGCTATATTATGTTTGGTAACGTCATATGATTTAAAAATGACATTTGGCTTAAAATGGAACCGAAACCTAAAATAAATTATAAAAATCTCCAAATGATAATTTGGAGGGTGCCATTAGTTCCGAGAGGTTCGTGATAGTCAAATTGTGTACCATATTGTATTTCTGGTTTCCAGGCACTTTCGACTGGTAGTAACTTAAATGAGAAATTGCGTATTATTTTATCGCATGTTAATCACTTAAGATGGAATTTTAATCTAAGCCACGATTTATGTCTTGAGTAAATCACTATTTCCCCAAATTACCTTGTTAAGCCTAGAGAAAGAAAAAAGGAAGAAGAAACCTTGGGAGAATAGGAGAGATTGAAGCTTGAGTGATTGTCTTGCTTACTACTTCATCAAATTCTGAACTTGCAAAGTTGAGGCAAGTTATCTACTTGCTATTTTATGATTTAAGTAGAGTAATTTGCATTGATAGTTATGGATATGTATGGTTTATGGAAGTTAGGGTTTTGTTTGATTTATGGGCTTTAGATCTTTGAAGGTTAAATTGATATGGTTTGGAGGTAAAAATTGGTTTGGATGATGCATTTATGATTATTTGGTAGCTTTAAAAAATAGGAAATTGAATGGGTTGAAGTTGGGTAAAGATATGGAGTCAAAGACTCCATAAACAAAATTTGGAAATTCTGCCGAATCGAATCGATTCGGCCTGGCTGAATCGATTCGCTGGGAGACAGATTCCAAGCCAGGGTTGTCCGAATCGGTTCAGTTCTGTGACACCCCGAATAATTAAATACCGGGTAGCTACTCCTTTATTAAATTAATACAAAATGCCAAGTTGGTTCAGTTAACAGCATCACTGTCGAATTTTTTTTAATGATTACTAACCATCTAGTATTTAAAAAGTGAGTTGCCAAATTTTAAATTAAATCCGATTAACATGCGATAAATGAAATATAAAAGAATAACATCACCATATACCATAAAGTCCCAATAAAATAACCAACAAATAAATAACAAGTCTGGAGGAAAACTCCTCACAACAATCCCAATATGGAAATAATATAACAAGTCTGCATCCTGAATTAATTACATGCCAAAAGTCTGAAAATCTGAAATAGGAATTGTTTCTAATAGAAATGGGCGACATGCCCTACAACTGATGAAAGATGAATATAGAGTCAAGATAGATGAAGCGTCTACTAGAAAAGTCCTGTAACTTCCACAAACAACTACAGCTCGTCACCTGAATGAGAATCCTAAGCATGGTGTCCTTGTGGCTGGGCACCTAAAAATGTTTTTTACAAAAATAGATTCGAAAGCAAACGGGTCAGAGCCCGAAAGTGGAGAGTATTTTAAAATAGCAAGTGCTTTAATAACATTAAAACAATTAATGCAAAATACATGTTAGGACGTACACTCACATGCAATGTTCACCTCTCGACTAATTGTGCACTCCTAACGTACCGTACCCATCTAAGTGACATACATATCTAACAAACCCGTAATAAGTTCTACCCCTTAATACTCGATTCTCATTATGCATTCTAACGTTATCAAGTAAATAGAGGGCGTTACTTAAACTCGGATTCTCGATTATTAGCAATACAATTCATTACAGGTTACCCCTTTATAGTTACTCGAAGCGTTTCCGTATTTATACTCACAATACCAACATGAAAGTTTTCATTAATTTAAGTGTATATTATTCACGTCATAAATATACAATACAAGAACCCCGAGACTAAGCTGCGGTGCACACATACTCTGCTATCCATCCCAGTACATCACGTACATAAGGATAACGCATTCCGAATCTCTCAGGAATCGTTCTCAGATAATAGCAAATCACAAATAATGGAGGCGAACACAGTCACATCACATGGGTCACGCACATACCTACGCTCCCACGATCAGCAGACTTATTAACATCCCAATAAGTCCTTCTCTGACCTATATTCTCGAGGTACCAATCTATATCCCCCCGTAGGCACACAAAGATTAGATGGCCCTAAACGAACGCAAACCTCCCATGATAGCAAGTATGGTAGGTATGTCATACACATCAAATCATATATACTAAGCATGCACACATCTTAGCTATTACCATATTTATTTTAGTGGTACACTTCTCGTTCTTATGCCCACACGTTTGTCCCCGGTTTATACGTCACCCATTATCCTCACGTCGTAATTAGTACTCATGTTCTAACCCATAAATATCATTTGGTTCAAACCGCACTTCTATATTTTACTCCCCAATATATCCCAAATGTCCCAACTATGTCAATTAGTCGTCAAGGAAATGTCAACTCTACAATTTAATAAGGTTATGGAACACTCGAAATCAAATCAGGACAAAAAGGCCAAACTATCAGCTCGTTAGAAGTCTCGTTCGAACGAGGCTAGTTCGAACGAGAGTTCGTTCGAACGAAGTGGGCATCGAACGAGGGTTCGTTCGAACGAAAGGCATCGAAAAAATTTCCCCCTCATTAGAAGGCAAACTTTCACCTCATTAGAAGCTCGTTCGAACGAGCTCGTTCGAACGACCTGGGCAGGTCTTCTAACGAGATACCAGTTTCGAGCCCAGAATTTCCTATCTCGTATTTCACCAATTTCCTCTCCTCAAAACTCCTCTAAAAATTATTCCAAGAATATTTTAAGGTTCCTCAACATTCCTAAACATTCCTAGGTCATAATCTAGCACATTCATGGTATCAAATCTTCATATACAACACCCAATTAATAGATCTCCCAAAGTTTCCCCCAAACCTTATGTGTATGAACCCTAGAATTCAAAGTCATCAATTTTCCATAAATAAATTCCGTTTTTACATCATGAAAAGTTGTATTTATTTTATCCCAATCACCAAATAACATTCTACATGCAATCCCTACATCATAACTTGAATTTCTATCTCCAATTTCATGGGTTTTTGTCATTATCCCAAAACAATGCAATTTTTACAAATTTCTACGCATGGATGAAGCATTCGAAGTAAATAACATAATTAAACCACTTGCCTCTAATCTTTCTCTGAATTTGAGGTTGAATCTTGAAGGTTGAATTGTCCTCTCTCTCTCTCTGCAGAATTCTCTTCTCTTTCTCTCTCTCTACAAATTTCTTCTCTAAGGATGACAATGGAGGTGGAGGTTGGTTTTTGGCAAGTTTAAGGTTTCTAAACTTCTCCCGTAGCCCACTACCTAGATTGGGGTTGGAAATGGCTTAGTGGGTTAAGACTAAGTCAGATTTTTACCTCTAATTTTCGTGGGTTTTAATTCCCAAAATTCCAAAATGACCAAAATACCCTTCTAAGTTGCCGGTATGGCCTAAAAATGCCCCGGGACCCAAACTAAACTCCCGGCTAGTGTTTTCTGACTATTTCGACCCTTTCGGATTCGTTGGAGCACTCAAAACGACCATACGGTTAATAAAAATAAAATTTACTTTTTAATTAAAATAATTATGTTCCTGACGCGACTGTCACACGCGTCCCAACAAAATTTCCAAATCGCCGTATTTCAATCTCACGACAAATTTCATGATTCAATATTCATATATAGCCATATATACTCATTAAAATAAAATACCAACTCGCATCTCGCTAGTATTTTTATCCGAATTAATTTCCAATTAATAAACATTTAATTCAATTAATCCCATAAATAAATATCATAAAAATACGGGGTATTACAAGTTCGTCCAATTCGATTCTGCCTTATGCAGAATCTCATTTTTCATAACCGAATCGATTCGGCTAGTCCGAATCGATTCGCCTTTGAGATCCCAAATCGATTCGGCTAGTCCGAATCGATTCGGAAAGCCTATTTTTCAATTATTTTTCTCTTTAAATTTTACCCCCTTTTTAGGATTATGACCTAGGACCCTTCTTGTATGAAGTGAAACTAGGATTTTAGAGTCCTAGTTGAGTTTGGTCGTTACCCTATAGTTGAGTGGGATCACTTGGGGTTAATTATGGGGTACTTGAAGTGATACTTAGGTATCACTTATCTTTTGGGAAATTTGTTAATGTTAGAGTTCTAAGCCCATATGTGGAGATGTTAGAAGCCCTTTGGTGGTATATAAAATCCTGGGTCTTATGAGAATTCAAGAAATGGTTTAGAGAATACTTTGGGACCTAATGATATGATGAAATTGAATAAGAAATATTCAAAGATAAATGTTTTAAATAAAATGAAACACATGAGATTCATGATAATGAAAATGGGATAATTTGGTAATTGTTAAATTACTTAAACACACCTCTCTAAATGCTATCATAAGGGAAGATCTCGCATGAGGTGATGTCCCCTGACTATTGAATGCAGGCTGATTATAGTACTCGACCATATGCGGGTTTGTTTATGTTTTTTTGCGCTAGTGAGGTAATTCCGGGTGTGGTTATGACTCACTCGCAGGCATATGGCCAGTTCCCGACGTGCGTTTAGGTGCCCAGGTTATCTTGTATAGATAGGCCCTAGAAGATGATAGTCATTTAGGGGCGCGCCCAGTGAGGAAACTCAGAGGGGTGGTCTTAGAAACGTTATATGTATATGAATATAACTTTTGTAACTCAAGTGGGACTTGAGGTATGTAAATTGCCATAAGATATATGATGGTAATTATATTCTTGTTAAGGAATGGAAAATGATAAGTGATGGAAAGAAATGAGAATTAATTTAATTTCTCTTGCCAAATTTCATAACTACTAGAAACTTATAAAATTGCATTATCACATTTTATGATTATATTGTTAGATTCTCTTTTCATTTTATTTTACGTTTCATTGTCCACATCTATCATGTTTCTTACTCTTCTGGGAATCATATATAAACCGGGCCCTGGCCCGTTCATTTTTTTCTATGTTGTGCATACTGTTGTATCCGCTCAGGTGCTCCTCCGCGAGGGCTCCCGTTATGAATTTCCCTTCTTATGCTTTTGACGAGCTGTATGACCTTGCAGATTATTACATGATGTTGTTAGATGCCCGCCTTTTTGGAATCTAGTTATGATCGGGTCTTACATACGGGCTAGTGGCCCATTTTTTGTAATTGTTAATGGATGTAGTATGTAGCATATATTAGTTTGTTGAAACACTGCGATGTAACTGTGGACCGATAGATTATTCGGTTATTTTATTGTATATTGTTTTGGTTAATTATCTATATGTTCAATGGAAATTCCACTTTTGTCAGATTTGGGTTGTTTAATTTATTCCTTAAATCTTTATTAAATCAAAATTTTGACAACCTGCTTTCTGATTTATGGAGTGGCTTACCCATATACCTAATTATTGATATGATGCTGAGAATAATATCCATCAATGATTCTGTTATGCCGAGGTATCGGGCTGGCCACCCCTTATTTCGGAGAGCGGGTTGTCACAGATGGTATCAGAGCATCAGGTTCTTGAGTCTTTTGGATCTTGTGGACTTATCACGTTCTACCGTAGCGTTCTTTGACATAGAGCGTAATGTTAGGACTAGTTGTTGTTTATGCTTACGATCTTCTGCAAATATAGATTGTTTTAAGTGAAATTTTAACTCTATTGTTTCTCTATCTCAGATGCCGCCTAAAAGAAGTCGCCCGACGAGATGCAATAGGATCTTAGATGAGGATGTTGGTCCTACTCCACCACCACAAGGAACATTTAATGCCGCAGATGTGGCGAATATAGTGGCTCAAGCCGTTAATGCGGCCATGACAGCAGTGGCCCAACAAGTGCCATAGGCTCAACAGAGAGAGCCAGATGCCCAAGTTCCTACTAGACCTTCTCCATGAGAGAGAGATAGGGAATCTTTTCTGAAGGGTCAGCCCCCAAAATTTGACGGGAGCTCGGATGTTATAAAGGCGAATCAATGGAAGAAGGATATTCAACGCCATCTATGTATGGTGGAGTGTGGTGAGGACAGGAAACAAGTCCTTGCTACTTTTAAATTTGTTGGTGCCGCATTACATTGGTGGGAGTCCGTGACTATGCTAGAACAAAGGGATTCAATGCCGATCTCTGAATTCTGGGTTTTATTTGATCATAAGTACTTTCCTCCCGCAATTCAAGGGGAGATGATAAGGAGGTTGCAGGACCTTGTACAAGGGGAGAGGTCAGTAGAGGAGTATGTGGAGGAATTCACCCGGTTAGCAAGCTTCGTACCGGATAAAGTGACTCCCAAAGAAAAGAAAGTTTCAAAGTTTTTGAGAGGGCTGAACTGGAGGATCCAGCAACACTTGCTGGATAATCCTGCTTTACAGACTTTTGGGGAAGTGATGAATGCAGCTCTATTACATTGCCAAGAGCATAGACTCTTTTTGCAAAGTGGTAAGAAGACCTCTATTGTGGGGCAAGGTGGAAGGCTGGGAGGTGGTGGGATTGGAGGAGGAGTCTTTCCCTCGTCCCAACCTTCGGGCAGTAAACAGAAAGAAAGGGATCCCCAACAGGGGGACTTGTCTAAGAGGCAGCGTTCTGGTGGGTTTAATTCGGGGAACCAAAATTATAGGCAAGGTCAGGGTACCCCACAACAGCAAGCTGGCCATGGTGGTCAGGGAGGCAGAGGCCAGCAGGGCCAGGGTGTAAATCAGTTTAGAAACAATCGTGGTCGAAATGCTGAGAATATGATAGGTCGGTGTTTCCCATGTGGGGAAGCGGGTCACTATAAGAAGGAATGTCCTCAGTTGATCGGGGGACAGGTTGCTCGAGCTCCATAGCAGCCGTACGTTCAATTCCCTCCATAGGTTCCTAACCTAGTTGCTCCTCCTCAACAGGGTCAGTTACAATATGGTAGGGTCTACCATATTCAGGATGCTATGCTTCCTCCAGCTCCGCCTACACCGCCAGCCATTGAGGGTAAGTTCCTTATTCAGGGACATTTGGGTCGTGCTTTATTTGATACCGGTGCAACACATTTATTTATTTCTAGGAGCTTTGCTCAGACCACTGAGTTGATTAAATCTGCCGAAAGAACTTTTAATAGTGTAGAGTCCTCTATGGGTGATGGTTCACTCATCTTCTTTGTTTGTAAAAATATAGAAATCCCTCTCGGTAATTTATGTTTTGAGGCTGATTTACTCGTCCTGGATATGGTCGGGTATGATGTGATTTTGGGTATGGATTGGCTGATGAAATATCATGCTATTGTAAATTGCTACGGGAAGAGTATAGTCTTCGCCGTGCCGGGATAAGAAATGTTCCTGTCAGTTTTACCTCATTTAGAGGGGAGTACTTGTACTTATTTGTATTGCATTGCCGAGGAGACTTCTAGGGATGTAGTCGTTCCCTTGGATTCCATTCCAATTGTGAAAGACTTTGAGGATGTATTCCGAGAGATACCGGGTTTACATCCTAGCCGAGAGATTGAATTTGTGATTGATTTAACGCCGGGAACGAGGCCTATTGCGAGGGCTCCATACCAAATGGCTCCTATTGAAATGAGGGAGCTAAGAGATCAAATTCAAAAGTTGTTGGAGCAGGGATTTATACGGTGTAGCACATTTCCATGGGGTGCTCCAGTGTTATTTGTTAAGAAAAGAGATGGTTCTCTAAGGCTATGTGTGGACTATAGAGAATTGAATAAGGTCACCATCCGGAATAAATAACCTTTACCTCGTATTGATGACTTGTTTGATCAACTTCGAGGAGCGATGTACTTCTCTAAGATCGATTTGAGGACGGGGTATCATCAATTGAGGATACGAGGGAAGGACGTATCCAAGACTGCTTTTCTTATGAGGTACGGATCCTATGAATTTTTAGTTATGCCCTTTGGACTAACCAATGCCCCTGCTGTATTTATGGATCTCATGAATAGGGTCTTTCGGGATTTCCTGGACCAATTTGTTATTGTGTTCATCGATGACATTTTAGTCTATTCTCGAACGGAGTCTGATCATGTTATACATTTGAGGTTGGTCCTACAGAGACTACGGGGCCATCAACTGTATGCCAAATTCGAGAAGTGTGGCTTTTGGTTGCAGGAAGTACAGTTTTTGGGTCATGTGGTGACGTCCCGGGGTGTATCAGTGGATCCAGGCAAGGTAGCTGCGGTGAGGTAGTGGGGTCAGCCCACGACACCTACCGAAGTTCGTAGTTTTTTGGGATTGGCGGGTTATTATCGTCGGTTCATCAATCTAAAATAGCAAGCCCTTTGACAAACTTGACCCAAAAAGGGGTGAGATTTATTTGGGATGATTCCTGCCAAGCTGCATTTGATGAGCTTAAATATAGATTGACTTCAGCTCCAGTCCTTGCATTGCCAAAACCAGGATTAGAATATCTAGTCTTCACCGATGCATCTCTTTAAGGATTAGGAGGTGTACTTCAGCAAGAGAGACGGTCTATCGCTTATGCTTCCCGTAAGTTGAAGCCCCATGAAAGAAACTATCCGGTGCATGACTTAGAACTAGCTGCAGTTGTTTTTGCCTTGAAAATATGGAGGCATTATCTCTTGGGAGAGAAGTTTAGTCTTTTCACGGACCACAAATCGCTGCAATATTTATTTTCACAGAAGGACTTGAATATGAGACAGCGCCGATGGTTATAGTTCGTGAAAGATTATCAATTTGATATTCATTATCATCCGGGTAAGGCCAACGTGGTAGCGGATGCCTTGAGTAGGAATCCTAATGGAGAATTAGCTGAGGTTTGGAAAGCTAAATGGAAGGAACTCAGTCAGGAGGATGCGATGGTGAGAGAATTTATGTCGGTAATGACTGTTACTCCTACCATTGTGGCAAGGGTGGTAGAAGCTCAAGTAAGGGATAAGGAGTGTCAAGACCATATTTGTCGATTGCTGTCCGAGGGAGCGGAGTCCTACTCAATTGGTTCTGAGGGTGGGTTACGCTTCCATGGAAGACTCATCATTCCGGAGGAAGGAGATTTGAGGCGGGCAGTGATGGCCGAATCTCATGGGTCTAGGTTTACGGTTCATCCTGGTGGGGACAAAATGTATCAGGATATGCGCCGTCAGTATTGGTGGTCGGGTATGAAGAGGGATATTTCGGAATTTGTGTCCTGATGCACTACTTGTCAACTGGTCAAGATTGATCATCAGAAACCGACAAGTTTGTTGCAATCGTTAGAGATTCCCGTGTGGAAATGGGAAAGTATATCGATCGATTTTATCACGAGCTTGCCGAGATCACAAAGGGGGTGTGATTCTATTTGGGTAATTGTCGACCGATTGACAAAGTCGACAAACTTCCTACCTATGCGAACAGATTATGACGCTGCTCGGTATGCTCGCTTATTCATCTAGGAGGTGGTGAGACTCCATGGGGTGCCTTTGAATATAGTCTCCGACATAGACAAAATTTTCGTTTCCCACTTTTGGAGGAGTTTCCAAGAAGCGATGGGGACTGAATTGAAGTTAAGCACTTCATACCATCCTCAAACAGACAGCCAAACTGAAAGGGTAAATCAAATGTTGGAGGATATGCTTCGCATGTGTATGCTTGACTTCAAAGGTGGTTGGGAACAATATCTCCCATAGGTTGAGTTTTCTTATAACAACTCTTACCAATTCACAATTGGAATGGCACCTTATGAGGCTTTGTATGGAAGGCCGTGTAGATCACCCACTTGTTGGTTGGAAGTGGGTGATAATAAAGTTTTTGGGCCTGAAATGATCCAAGATACTTCCTCGAAGATTGAGTTGATTCGGAATCACATTCAGATAGCCCAAGATCGTCAAAAGATCTATGCCGATGTGGGTCGTCGGCACATGGAATTGGAGATTGGGGACCAAGTTTTGGTTAGAGTATCACCCATGAAAGGGATAAAGCGTTTCGGTAAAAAGGGGAAACTTGCGCCGCGCTTTGTTGGACCATTTCCAGTTATTGCAAAGGTGGGTCCCGTGGCATATCAACTTTCTTTACCGGAACCATTGCAACAAATTCATGATATATTCCATGTTTCCTCCCTAAAGAAGTATAGGAGATGTGAAGGTGCTCTTTGGCACATTCCTTTCGAGGATATTGATTTGCGACCCAATGTTTCATATGAAGAACAACCGCTTGCTATATTAGAGCACGGGGAACGTAGATTGAGGTCTCGTGTCTTGCCCTTGGTGCGGGTTCAATGGGGTCACCATAATTCCAAGGAATCTACGTGGGAGTGCGAGAATGACATGCGGGAGAAATATCCGCATCTCTTTATACGAGGTACGCTTGAATTTTGGGGACAAAATTCTCATAAGGGGGGAAGTATGTAACAACCCTCGCTTTTGAGATTCTATTTTTATATTTAATCTTCTTATTATAGTGATTAGATAAAGATGTTGATTTATAGAGTAGGTATTAATTTAAGAAAGACAAGTTAATATCTACTATGATGTTGCATATTTACCGTATGTAGAGGTGAATTTGGCTATATTATGTTTGGTAACGTCATATGATTTAAAAATGACATTTGGCTTAAAATGGAACCGGAACCTAAAATAAATTATAAAAATCTCCAAATGATAATTTGGAGGGTGCCATTAGTTCCGGGAGGTTCGTGATAGTCAAATTGTGTACCATATTGTACTTCTGGTTTCCAAGCACTTTCGACTGGTAGTAACTTAAATGAGAAATTGCGTATTATTTTATCGCATGTTAATCACTTAAGCTGGAATTTTAATCTAAGTCACGATTTATGTCTTGAGTAAATCACTATTTCCCCAAATTACCTTGTTAAGCCTAGAGAAAGAAAAAGGAAGAAGAAACCTTGGGAGAATAGGAGAGATTGAAGCTTGGGTGATTGTCTTGCTTACTACTTCATCAAATTTTGAACTTGCAAAGTTGAGGCAAGTTATCTACTTGCTATTTTATGATTTAAGTAGAGTAATTTGCATTGATAGTTATGGATACGTATGGTTTATGGAAGTTAGGGTTTTGTTTGATTTATGGGCTTTAGATCTTTGAAGGTTAAATTGATATGGTTTGGAGGTAAAAATTGGTTTGGATGATGCATTTATGATTATTTGGTAGCCTTAAAGGATAGGAAATTGAATGGGTTGAAGTTGGATAAGGATATGGAGTCAAAAACTCCATAAACAAAATTTGGAAATTCTGCATAATCGAATCGATTCGGCATGGCCGAATCGATTCGCTGGGAGACAGATTCCAAGCCAGGGTTGTTCGAATCGGTTCGGTTCGTCCGAATCGATTCGTCCTTATGCAGAATCTCATTTTTCCTGACCGAATCAATTCGGCTAGTCCGAGTCGATTCTCCTTTGAGATCCCAAATAGATTCGGCTAGTCCGAATCGAATTCGAAAAGCCTATTTTTCAATTATTTTTCTCTTTAAATTTTACCCCCTTTTTTAGGATTATGACCTAGGACCCTTCTTGTATGAAGTGAAACTAGGATTTTAGAGTCCTAGTTGAGTTTGATCGTTACCCTGTAGTTGAGTGGGATCACTTGGGGTTAGTTCTGGGGTACTTGAAGTGATACTTAGATATCACTTCTCTTTTGGGAAATTAGTTAATGTTATAGTTCTAAGCCCATATGTGGAGATGTTAGAAGCCCTTTGGTGGTATATAAAATCTTGGGTCTTATGAGAATTTAAGAAATGGTTTAGAGAATACTTTGGGACCTAATAATATGATGAAATTGAATAAGAAATATTCAAAGATAAATGTTTCAAATAAAATGAAACACATGAGATTCATGATAATGAAAATGGGATAATTTGGTAATTGTTAAATTAATTAAACACACCTCTCTAAATGCTATCATAAGGGAAGCTCTCGCATGAGGTGATGTCCCCTGACTATTGAATGCAGGCTGACTATATTCCTCGGCCATATGCGATTTTGTTTATGTTTTTCTGCGCTAGTGAGGTAATTCCGGGTGTGGTTATGACTCACTCGCAGGCATATGGCCACTTCCCGACGTGCGTTTAGGTGCCCAGGTTGTCTTGTATAGATAGGCCCTGGAAGATGATAGTCATTTAGGGGTGCGCCCAGTGAGGAAACTCGGAGGTGCGGTCTTAGAAACTTTATATGTATATGAATATAACTTTTGTAACTGAAGTGGGACTTGAGGTATGTAAATTGCCATAAGATATGTGATGGTAATTATATTCCTATTAAGGAATGGAAAATGATAAGTGATGGAAAGAAATGAGAATTAATTTAATTTCTCTTGCCAAATTTCATAACTGCTAGAAACTTATAAAATTGCATTATCACATTTTATGATTATATTGTTAGATTCTCATTTTATTTTATTTTACTTTTCATTGTCCACATCTATCATGTTTCTTACTCTTCTGGGAATCATATATAAACCGGGCCCTGACCCGTTCATTTTTTTCTATGTTGTGCATACTGTTGTATCCGCTCAGGTGCTCCTCCGCAAGGGCGCCCGTTATGAATTTCCCTTCTTATGCTTTTGACGAGCTGTATGACCTTGCGGATTATTACAGGATGTTGTTAGACGCCCTCCGTTTTGGAATCTAGTTATGATCGGGTCTTACATTCGGGCTAGTGGCCTATCTTTTGTAATTGTTAATGGATGTAGTATGTAGCATATATTAGTTTGTTGAAACACTGCGATGTAACTGTGGACCGACAGATTATTCGGTTCTTTTATTGTATATTGTTTTGGTTAATTATCTATATGTTCCATGGAAATTCCACTTTTGTCAGATTTGGGTTGTTTAATTTATTCCTTAAATCTTTATTAATTCAAAATTTTGACAACCTGCTTTCTGATTGATGGAGTGGTTTACCCATATACCTAATTATTGATATGATGCTGAGGATGATATCCATCCATGATTCCGTTATGCCGAGGTATCGGGCTGGCCACCCCTTATTTCGGAGAGCGGGTTGTCACAGTTTTCTAATTAAAATCTGACCTTTTTGTCTCTTTACTCCACGGCGACATATAATTAAAATACTTCGACCTATTTAATCCTAAAAATAGTTACAACACCCATCGAAAATCATCTAATCCTCGAAAATCCCAAAAATCACAGTTTCGAGAGATTCTCTGAATTTCCAATTCATACTTAATTATGGAATTTAATTGTCTCCAAAAAGGGCGGGTTGTTACAACGGGGTATCAAGTTGGTCTAAAATCACTCTAGGACTCAATCAGCACACTCGGGTACACTATTCTGACTATTTTGACCCATTCAAAATCAATCCTAACCTCAAAATCAGCACCTGATTCACTCTACAATAAATTTCTATCTCAACCTCATATACTCTAAACACAATATCCGGTTGAGATATAACATCGTCACATCACTATCGCTCGCTATGACGTAAAATCATCATTCACTATTCACTCATTAATTTTATTCATATACATTAATCATTATTTCTCTCTCTCGATAAATATTTTAATACACTTATAATATTAAATTCAATTAAATTACGTCACACCGAATTAATTAAATTTTAAATACTCAAAAACACGGGGTGTTACATGCTCACAAAGTTTATCATTTAGGATTCCAAAAAAGGATTTATTTCTTTTAGGAAGGGAATAAATATATCTCGGGATCAATGTCTTAAGAAAGATGATCAGAAATAAAGGACGAGGAATAATAATTCCTCATCCTTATAATTCGATAGTGGGTAACCTCATGTATGTTATGTTGTCTAGACCAAATACATTCTTAGTCATTGGCATGGTTAGTAGATTTCAGTATAATTCAGATGAATAGCACTAGACTATAGTAAAGCACATTTTCAAGTACCTAAAAAGCACTAGAGATTATGTGTTGGTTTACCTGACAGATAGTCTTATAGGTTTTGGTTATACATATTCACATTTTCTTTCAAATTTGGATTTCAGGAAATCGACTTCAAAATTATTGTTTACCCTGGGAGGTGCATCCATAAGTTGGAGGAGTATTAGACAATCATACATTGATAATCCAACCATGAATGTCAAACATATTTATGCTTTGAATATGGCAAAGGAGGTTATTTGGCTCAGGAACTTCATAAATGAATTGAGAGTGGTTCATTTAATGCAATTGGCTTATACTTTATTGTCAAAATAGTGTAGTGGCTTATACCTATAAATAATTCATAACCCATAAGTTGGAAAATAACATTTATCCTAAGTATAATCTGAGATGAAAGGTCATGCGAAAAGGCACAAACATCCTGACCAAGATGACATCACAAAACAACATAGAGGTTCCTTTTATGAAGATTTTACTAACTAAAACTTTTGAAAGTCGTGTAGATGAAATGCGTGCTAGATGCATAAACACTTGGATATAAGACTAAGTACGAGATTGTTGGGGTTTATACTCTATGACATTTATTATTTATTAATAATGTTCCCGAGATTATACTCAAGAGGGTGGGGGGGGGGGGGGTGAATTAAGTTTCACAAACCTTTTGGAACAAATTAAAATTTCAATAAATATTTAATTTAAAACTCTTAGTCCAAATTTCAGATTAATAAATCTTCAATGATTAACCAAGATATTATCAAATAAATACTTCCAACTAATTAAACAAGTTAAGTCATAAATTATGACACCTAATAAATAAATAATCAATTTTCATATTTAATATTAATTAATATGCTCAATTAATTAGTTATTTTAAAAAATAATTGTTTTGATCTTAAACTATTTTTTTTTTACCAATTTTGGAAGTTGACTTATTTCCACTTATATTATCAAATTAACTAATTAATTCAAAAATAATTATTTTAATCTTAATATAATTTTGTCACATATCAAATTTAATTTGCAAATATATAAGTGCTGAAATTATAAAAATAAACTAGCACAAGTAAATAAATGAAGGTATGTGTGAAAAATAAATACACCGGATTTTAACGTGGTTCGATCAAATCCCGGCCTACATGCACGCACCAAGAGCTTTCGAATCCTTTGTGCGTTAGTATTTTTGATCCAATTGAACGGTAGGATCAACCCACCACTATACACTCGAGCAGTAAAACCGGCTACTAGTATAACTTTCGAAGCTAAAAATCCAAGCTTCAAATCTTTACACCAAATGGAGTAGAATTTTGATGTAGTTTTACACTCTTTGAAAGAATACAAATGTGAGGTGAGTGTTTTTCTTGTATCACACAAACAAATAAGAAAATGTCTTTTTCTTGTGTATTTGTTGTTGCTGATTTTCGTAGGATATTTGCACTTCTAGATTCTTGATTTTTTTGTCTTTCGAAATGGAAGAGTACCAATTTGCTGTTATCTCAAAAACTTATGGAGTTGAATTATGATTTCTAGTTTCTCTTTTGACTATGTGTATGAGGTGGATATAAATTTCCAGGTTGCTCTCTTGAGTAAATGTATAAGCTAAATAAAAAAATTATAGTTGCTCTCTTATTCTATTTCGTGTATTTTCTATGTTGAGTTGGTACTTCAACTGATCTTGGTCTTGTATATTTGTAGCTTAAAAAATAATGACCACTGGAGAAGAGTGTAGTCTGAGTTCTAGCATTAAATGCTCAAGAACTTGAAAATGCAAATCGTATCTTGATGAGCCATTTTTTGCTGTCTAAAAATATGTTGTAGGCGGATAGAGAGAGAGAGAGAGAGGGGTTAGAATAACAAGGAAAATGAAATATGCAATGAATCAAATCGTATAATGTGAGTGTTAGTAGACAAAAACTAAAATGAGTCTCTTTTGAAGTCACAATCCTGTAAGATCTGCGTAAAAATGTGTGGATAAGGTATAATGATCTGCAAGAGAGAAACTTTAATAGATTATCAATGGGGCCTAGTGGCTTTGAACGTGCAACTACATTATTTTTCTTTATATATAACAACTGCAATCTTGACCGAAAGTTTAATATAAAACCCCTCGTAAAACACGAGGCGCTACTGCGATTAAACTAAACTAAATCCTCAATAATTAGTATTGAGCATCTATATTCCACAAAATAAATATAACGAATCCAAACTTTACACTTCCAAAATAATTACAATTAAATTTCACTCGAAAATAATACAAAGCTCTCCAAATAAATTACACTGCTAAGTTATACAAAAATAAAATCCTTCAAATGTTGTTCTCTAAAATCCTCGAAAAATCCATAGCGTCCAAATCCATGCTAACATGCCACTAAAAGAAAAATACGGGGAAGTACACAATATGACATGAATAGACGCTTCAAAAAATAACGGTGAATAAAATGCAACAATACGAATCTAAATTGAAGTCCAATGCGGCATCCGAGCATTATACCAATTTAATTTCTCCATAACCCATTAATAGGTCATTGGGGCCACAAAATTATGATCATATCACTGCATTTCACACACGAAAATAATAAAAACTCGTTCTAGCCCAAACTCGAGAAAACACCAAATAAGCCTTCAAATCATGGGTTGAATATTGAATAAAATTGGGGCTAGGATTTATAGATAGAGGGAGATGAAGATAGCGAAGGCTACCAATTTTTGAGAAAGTTAAAATGTGTTTTAAAAGTCCTAAACTCGTCACTTTATGTTTATATACCAAAAACAATTAGTACTAATTATAAAAAAACACTAAAAAAATGATTTTGGACGATATGACCGTTGAATTTGGCTGAAATTTGGAGACGTAGTAGATGAAGGCGAGAGGAAGATGCACAAAAAATTTTAGCTTAGTCGAACGGTTGAATATTGTTTTTCTCCTTTGGTCGGATCCTCTCCTAATTTTTATTCAAAATGTTATAAATTCCAAATTTTAATCCTTGTTTAAATTCCACTTAAAAGCATATTTATATATCTAAAAACAAACATTTTTTCGTACCAAAATGAAATAGTTTCCAAAAACTATTTTTTCAAAATCTGAATTAATTTAAATAATTTTCGAATAAAAAATTATGGGTTGTTACATAATTCCCCACTAGCACAAGAATTTCATCCTCGAAAATTTGACGAAGCATTACACTCAAGATAAAATACGGCGCACAAATACCTACCCCTGAAAACCATGATTAGGCGCCCATATGCCCAATTCTACCCGCATGTTTCCCACATGCTCTTTCACGAATCACTACTCGATTATATCTCTTAAAATCATCACAGCACCAAAGTCCACAAATCAATTATAAACATCCTCAAATCAAGATTACTAACCCTAACATTGATACCTACCTCGTCCACAACAAAAACTTCCTATCTCTAATGAAACACATCTCAACTGCATGCTAGACCCAAACCCAAAGACCTACCTAAGCTATGATACCATCTATAACACCTCGCGTAAAACATGAGGTGCTACTATGATTAAAACTAAACTGAATCCTCAACAATTAGTATTGAGAATTTATATTCCACAAAATAAATATAATGAATCCAAAAATTACATTTCCAATATAATTACAATTAAATTTAACTCAAAATAATACAAAGCTCTCCAAATAAATTACACTGCCAAGCTATACAAAAATAAAATCCTCCAAATGTCGTGCTCTAAAATCCTCCAAAAATTCATAGCGTCCAAATCTACGCTAACCTGCTACTAAAAGAAAAATACGGGGAAGTACACAATAGGACAAGAATCGACGCTTAAAACAATAACGGTGAAAAAAAGCAATAATACGAATCCGAATTCAAATCCAATGCGACATCGAAGCATTGTACCAATTTAATTTCTCAATAACGCATCAATAGGTCATCGGGCCTCACCTCACCTCACCTAAGCTTCGTAAAGCCTCATCCTGACTATTGAACTTTTGAACTATTGACGGGTGACCATTCTTCTTGCCATATAAAAATTTCATGACACCATGCCCATAAACAAGTACAATATATCAAATCGAATCAATATTTTGGATGCTAATAAACGTCATGATATAAACAATAAGAGTATGGAAAATGAGGAACAAAATGACTACTAGAGATATTTAAGGAGAATATTGCATAAACCCTGTACCTTAAAATTAGCGTAAGAAACTTGTAAGATTTTGCCTTAAAATTCTGATCATACTACAGCGTTCCTGGCATAAAAACAACAAAAACTCGTTCTAGCCCAAACTCGGGAAGACACCAAATAAGTCTTCAAATCATGGGTTCCATATTGAATAAAGTTGGGGATAGGGTTTATAGATAGAAGGTGATGAAACTAGAGAAGACTACCAATTTTTGAGAAAGTTAAAGTGTGTTTTAAAAGTCGTAACTCGTCGCTTTATGTTTATATACCAAAACGAATTAGAGTCCTAATCATATACAAACAACAAAAAAATATTCCAAATGATCGGATCGTTGCAATTGACTGAAATTTGGAGATGTAGTAGCTGAAGGAGAGAGGAAGCGACACAAAAAAATTTGGCTCGATCGAACGACCGAAATTTTTGTTTTTTCTAGATCTTTTGGTCGGATTCTCTCCTGATTTTTATACAAAAAGTTATAAATTCCAAATTTTAATCCTGATTTAAAGTTCACTTAAAAGATTATTTTTTTAATCTAAAAACCAACATTTTTTTCATACCAAAATGAAATAGATTCCAAAACATATTTTTTCAAAATCCAAATTAATTTAAATAATTTTCGAATTAAAAACTATGGTTTGTTACATAATTCCCCACTAGCACAAGAATTTCGCCCTCAAAATTCGACGAAGCATTACGCTCAAGATAAAATATGGCGCACAAATGTCTACGCATGAAAACCACTATTAGGCGCCCATTCACCCAATTCTACCCGCATGTTTCCCACACGATCTCTCACGAATAAAAACTCGATTCTCTCTCTAAAAAATTATCTCAAAACTAAAGTTCTCAAATCAATTCCAAACGTCCTCACATCAAAATTACTAACCCTAACATCAATGGCTATCGCGTCCTCAACAAAAACTTCCTATCTCCAACGAAACACATCTAACTTGCATGCTAGACCCAAACCCAAAGACCCGAGGGTTGTTGTATACCTAAGATCTGATACCATCTGTAACACCCCAAGTAAAACACGAGGCGCTACTATGATTAAAACTAAACAAAACCCTCAAAAATTAGTATTGAGAATCTATATTCCATAAATAAATATAATGAATCCTAAATTTACACTTCTAAAATAATTACAATGAAATTCTACTCGTCAATAATACTAAGCTCTCCAAATAAATTACACTACCAAGCTATACCAAAATAAAATCCTCAAAATGTCGTACTCTAAAATCATCCAAAAATTCATAGCGTCCAATTTCACTCTAACCTTCCATTAAAAGAAAAATATGGGGAAGTACACAATATGACAAAAATAGACGCTTAAAACAATAACGGTGAATAAAATGCAACAATGCGAATCTGAATTCAAGTCCAATGCAACATCCGATCATTATACCAATTTAATTTCTCAATAAGATATCATTAGGTCACCCCTTACCTCACCTAACCTTCGTAAAGCCTCATCCTGACTATTGGATTATTGGCGGGTGACCATTGTCCATATCATATAAAAATTTCATGACACCATGTCCATTAACAAATTCAATATCTCAAAACGAATCAATATTTTAGATGCCAATAAATGTCATGATGTCAACATTTTGAGTACAAATAAATGATGAACAAAACGACTACTTTTGAGAGATTCAAGGAGCATCTTGCACAGACCCCGTACCTTAAAAACATCATAAGAAAGACATAATATTTTGCATGAAATTTCTAATCATACCACAACATTTCTCACACAAAAACATCAAAACTCGTTCTAGCCCAACCTCAAGAAAGACCCAAATAAGCCTTCAAATCATGTGTTGAATATTGAATAAAATTGGGGGTAGGGTTTATAGATAGAGGGAGATTAAAATAGAGAAGGCTACCGATTTTTAATAAGGCTAAAATGTGGCTTAAAAGTCCTAAACTCGTTACTTTACTTTTATATATAAAAAATAATTAGAGTTCTAGTCATATACAAACATAAAAAAAAATTCGGACGATTGGACCGTTGTAATTGGCTTACATTTCAAGATGTAGTAGCTAAAGGAGAGTGGAAGTTGCACAATAAATTTCATAGATCGATCGAATAGTCGAATATTTTTATTTATTTATTTTCTGGCTCCTTTGGTTGGATCCTTTCCAGATTTTTATACAGAAAGTTATAAATGCCAAATTTTAATCCTGATTTAAAAGATTATTTTTATATCTAAAACCCAACATATTTTCATACGAAAATGAGATAGATTCCAATTTTTTTTCAAAATTTGAATTAATTTATATAATTATCGATTTAAAAATTACGGTGTGACACCCCGCCCAATAAAATGTCGGGTGATCAGTCCTATATCAAATTAAACAGGAATCTCATCTGGTTCATTCTTAACATCACTATCAAATTTTTTTTAATACTTACTAACCACCTAGTATTCAAAACCTGATGTCAAAATTTTAATATTTTTATTTAACAACAACAACCATAAAAATATCAATATGAATCATTCACACAAACTATGAATCTAAAGCAATATGGAATAAATCAATAAATGATCGTCCGAATAAACCATCGGAAGAAAACCAACATCCACTAATATAATCCAACAAATAATAGTAACCAGTACAAAGTCCGACTGAAATGAAAATAGCTGGGGTAACATGCCCGAAAGAATTACCAAGCTGCATCCTACTCTAGGAATGAAATTATTGAAGTGTCTATGTCTAAATCCTACAACATCTATACCTGTTGCAGCTATGCATCCCTGGAACAAATCTTCAAGTTTGGCATCCCTGTGGCTGGATACCTAAAAGGTTTTGAAAATATTTTGCAATTATGGGTCGGAGCCCAAAGTCCTTTTGAAAATATTTTTCAAGTGAACTAAAATGCAACAATTAAAATGTATGAATGCTCTTCATATTTAAGTTAGTGTCGCACTCCCTTGATATACATCTCACCCCTCCTCTAAAGTGCACACCTAACTCTACCTTTCTGACCCTCCAAGTTACACCACCCCGTCTAACTAGCCTTATCATGAAACTCCTTGAACTCTACTCTAAGTCGAGTAATTTGTATCTTTACTTCGTAAGTTACTTATCATATTAACTTAATTAATCATTTCTTAAAAGTCATATAACATTCACAAGTTATATAAGTAATACAAATTCTCTTCATGTATTTAATTACCAGTATATAATTATCTACTCCATTATACACGTAGAACTATATTCCACAATTATTCATATGTTGAATATAAATAAAACCGCTCTTAAAAGCCATATTACATTCAAAATTTGGGAATTGAAGTCCAAAAATAGAGGACATTTAAAAGTATCCCGGATGATGATTTTGAGGGTAGCATCGATCCCGAAAGGGTCGAGATAGTCGAAATGACTGTCATTGGGTTTTATTTCGGCTCCAGAATGTTCTTAAGTCAGTTTGACTCGAATTGGAGTAAACGAGTCTTTTAAAGTGTGTATTAATATTTAAAATTGGGACTTATGTTTTAAGGCTTAAGAGGCTTACGGATTAAGCCTTCTCATTTGTGAGAAAGAGAGAAAAAGCCCTAGAAGGAGAAAGAAGAAGGAACGAAGAAGAAAGGAAGAGAGAGAGGAAGAAAAGCTTGGAGATCCCGACCCAAACGCTACATCGAGGACGATCCAACCTCTACAAATCTGAGGCAAGTGTTTAATCTTGCTAAATAAGTCATTTGTGTATTTGATTTCATAATTGTGGATAAGAAAATTTGATTTTGGGTATTAATATCAAAACCGGAATTTTTGGGGTTAAATCTTGAAATGTATGTTTAAAGAATGGATTTAACGGTGTAGAAATGGTTGGGAGTAACCTTGGGTTGATTTATTGGCTTAGAATCATGTTTTGATGAATATTTAGGGTTTGGAAGTGAAATTTTAGGGTTTAGAATTCATGGGTTTTGTTGAAGAAGAAGAACCTTTCAAATTCCGCAGACCCGAATCGATTCGCCCCTTAAGAGAATCGATTCGACCTATGCAAATTGGCAGGTCAGCATTGACCGAATCAATTCATACCCAAGGCGAATTGATTCATCCTGAGATAGAAGCCCAGGTCTTTGGACCCAAATAGATTCGCCTTGGAGGCCGAATCGATTCGCTTGGCCGAATCGATTCGAAATAGGGCCGAATCGATTCGAAAACAAGGCATTTTGAGGAATTTTATCTACAATGATTTTAAACCATTTTTGGTTGGGTTTATTGATTTGGGGCCTTCTCTTATGATGTACGAGTTATGTTTTTGGATACACATAAGGGGTTTCTCACACGTTATGATTTTGGGAACTTCTTGGGACAATTTGGGTGAAAATATATCCATGTATGCATTGCAGTGGTGCATAGAGATTGTGGGGAAACCTCATTTGGGGTTGAGAACCCTAATTATAGACCAAATGTAAGTATAGATTTGACAAGAGGTTCAGAACTCTTAGAGAGAGTTGCGAGGGTATGCTGTGAAATTCTAGGCCGACATTTATATCGAATCCTTATAAGGATAGGATATTATTAAGATACCATTTGGGGCCCAATGAAAGAGAGGAGTCGCATATCCTTAGTGATGATAAATTTAAGGATTAAATTAGAGGGGCGTTAGACTAGGGGATTCATAAGATTAATTGAACCGTAGTCGAAATCGAGAGCGATGGGATTATACTACCAACTAGATAGAGTAGCGTGTGTAAATCTAGTCGAGGTAGTTATTGATTACCGATTTGGGATTTACAACGGGTATTTTCCCTAAGTAATGGGATTATGTGATGAATGTAAGATTGAGCTTGAGGCTTATAGACTATTAGTTATATGGATACCAATAGTCCAAGTTAATACTAGATTCATCAATATGCTCTCGGATATATATGGGATGTGTAGTGATGGTTTCCTACACTAAACTTTGGGTGATAACCCAAATGTTTATATGAATATATATATATTTTTGGGAGACTATTCATCATAGGAAGAATGGATGAATATGCTTCAAGTGAGGGATTGTATTCACATATCGAGGTATATTAAATAAGTTTGGGGAGACGACTTGTATATTGAGGATTATGTATACCTATAGCCGAGTTTATATATCTTATACATATAAACTAGAATTAGTTTGTATATATAGATATATGGATATGTGAATATATGTTTATATATCTGTATGAATATGGTTATATGGTTATATGGATATAATTATGTTGTGAATATATAAACCTTATGTAATGGTTTAATGTATGATCATATGATGGGATCATATGGATGTATGTATATTGTGCATGTGAACGATATATATACTTATGTGGTTAAGCATACCCCGCTCATGATATCATTGGGAAGTTTCCGCGTAGTGGGTGAGCATCCTGGGTCAAGGAGCAGGGTGTAAATATTCCTCAGGTCATAGTCGTCCATGGTGTTATTATATGATATGTATTTCTTTTGGGGTGGGACGTGGTGGGTATGTCTCGTCTCACTGATCGGTTCGGAGCTATGATCGCTTCCTCGGACGTCGTGTGTGTGTGTGTGTGTGTTTGGCCCCGATGTCGATGATATTGAGTCCGACCGTGGTCCCCAGGATGGTATGTGAGTAATGCCCTGGTGCAAGTTTATCGGCGCTATATATAGCCGGGTATATTATGTGCAAGGCCATTGTACATCAGATGTGATATGTACACTTGGTCATGGGTATGGATGATGGTATATATATATATATATATATATATATGGTTAGAATGAATGCCTATATATATATTTATATATATCCTATAGATGAAAGGATATGGAATATTGTTGGAGTACATCTTGGATGATTATGGTGTACTAGATTATTGGCGGTTGATGTATCAAATTTAGAAATATTTTGGTTACATCATCCAAAGGATATTATTGGAGATTTTAAGTTTCTTTATATGGTAATCTAAATTTAGTAGTTATAGTAGTATTATATTGTATGTATGGCATAATGGATCTCTAGGATCGACATTGTCATGGAGTAGTGTAACGGGGCGGTTCCTTGTTTGGATTTCGCTTTGCGAGACTCCCTATGCACAAAACGTAGTGCAATGTTGAGATTGGAGAGAAGTTTTATCAATAATAATTTATATGCATGTTATTTAGAAATTAAATTCTATGGTTCAACCCATATACATATGGGTAATGTATTAAGAATTATAATTGATTATATTATAAACCGGAATCCATTAAGCCTAGTATAGCATAATTGTTTGAAAATAATCTAGTAGGATTAGTAAGGGGTGGATTCTTGGTTATGCTAGGAAGGCAGGTACTCGGAGTATAGGCTACGCCTATGTTTAGTAAGGTTGTCCTTATAGGTGGGGTAACTTAACTAAAATTTCAGGACGCCAATAGGTGCGCGCCGTTAGAGGAGAGGTGAGTTGGGGTTTCACGAGAGTTCGATTCCACTTTAAATTATGAATTAAGTGCATTGATATTTATTATGCACGGTTAACACAGTTGCTAAATATTTTCACAACTCGGGCTCTGACCTGTTTACTTTTCTCTCATGGATGTATATATATATATATATATATATATATATATATATATATTACTACAGGTGTCCTACCACATGGATGCCGGATGACCTTCTGTCTAGAGTCTTGGGAGCCGTGACAGGTGCAGACTGTTGCGGGATGTAGATTGTAGTCGCTTCATACTCCTTTAAAAATTTAGGTACGATTCATGTTGTATATCGAGTTTGTACCCAAGGGATATTTATAAATGTTTATATTTATTCCATTGCAGTTATTGTATTGTCTGTGACTCGATAGCTTATTCGGGTATATTTCTTTGTAGTATATTCATTTGTAGTTACTCATTTCATTCTATCCTAGCATTTCATTTACCATGGTCCTTGTATGCATCTTTATTTTCTTTCTTAGTTGTTTTATAATGTTGGTTTTTTGTCTATTCTATGTTTTATTAAATTTTAAAATCTCGCTTACATAATATCTGGTAGTTAGTCTATATTATATTTGTACCGACAGTTAGTGTTGAGAGTGAGCCATCTGAAACTCCTGATTTAATATAGTATAGGGCATGCCACCTGTTATTATTTTGAGTGGGTTGTTACAGATGGTATCAGAGCATCAGGTTGTAGAGTCTTTAGGATCTGTGCAGGTTTTATGCGTTCTTCCATTAACATTCTTGATATAAAGCCCTACTATTAGGATTGTTGGGTTCACTGCATTTATCTTCTTCTATGAAGTGTATTCACTTGATGCACGTTCTGATAACAGTTGATTTCTTTTCAGATGTTACCTAGATTATGTCGTTTAGGAAAGTACAAGATTAGAGATACAATACCCATAACAGATTGTGGGTACGCTTTGATCGGGGGCATTTTTTTTCCCGATTCCGGCGAAAATAAGAAATAAAACTCTTGCAGTGGTTCGGGGTGACTTATCGGTGGTTGGGTAAGAAAGGGAAATTTACTCGGATGGAGAATCTTGGTCTTAGTAAGGTAAGTCGAGGAGAGGTATATAGTGTAGTCCTTGGGAGGTTTAGATTGAGAAACCCGTCACTCTTTGTTGGGAAGCCTCATAATGCTGACTTCTACCGATGGAAGGTAAGTGGCATTGCCCTATCGTTAGGGGTATCGTCTTCATTTAAGAAGGGCGTAAGAAATTGGAGACTCAGGTTCGTTGAGTAGGAATGACGAACTTTCCAGTAGTCGCAATCGCGTTTTGTCCTTCCAAATGGTTAGCAAGGATTGGGAGAAAGATGTTTCTCTTGTGGAGAAATAGGTTTAGAGATAATGATTGTCCTGGAAGAAGTGAGGACTTTAAATAAGGGTCCAAGGATGAATTAAATCAATTGGACTATGGAAGTATAAGGTAGAATACCTTTCTTCGGGTTCAAGTCACACTTTGTGCGATATCGAGAACGCCGCGCGTTAGGTATATTGAGCGGTTAGTCGCTACACCGTTAGGGTGTATAAAATTTCCTTGGAGGAAGGAGTGAGTAAGTATGGCATCTTTCAAGACGATAGATCGTCTCTTGAAGAGATAGTAGGGAATTGTGCGATTGAATTCCGAAAGTGCAGGGTGTTGAGGTTTGTTACATAGTGACTATAATACTATTGTCTTATGGGTAGGTTAGGGCATGTAATTATAGTGTTCCGATGAGAGGAATACTTACCTTGTTGTAAATGCTTTAATGTAATGCAAGGGATTAGTATAGTTGAGAGGTTTATAGTTTGGTAGACTTATGTTGAGCGAGTAATTTAGCTCATAGTTGTGCTAGTTTTGAGAACTAGATGGTGGTTAGGGTATTGTATTTGTTGAGGCCCTGTGTCCTTAACATAAGGTGTTTGTTTGGCGTGTCGAAACACCCGAAATTTATTTATTTATATTATATTGTTGTATAGGCCTTCGGACAATATCTAAAATATGAAAAATATTTTTTAAAACCTTAACCCTGGTTCAACTAATATCAATCCCCGACCTAGCTACACAGTAGTGTATTGGGAAGGTTCCTTGTTTGGATTTTGCTTGCAAGACCTCCCCCGCACGAAGGTAGCTAGCGTCAAGAATTGAGGAGAGTTCAACCATTGCGAATTTTCAAGATTTCATATATTTAATAGGTTTCTATAGATTATATTGCTGATAGTTATATTACGAATTGAGGCTAATGGAGCCTGATTATAATTTTATGAGCGGAGCTCGGGTAGGAGGTGTATGGGTGCCCTGGGTAGTAGTTTGTTTTTAAAATCTATATATAGTTCGACGTGAGAACTAGAAAGGATCGGTATAGTGATCCTGAAGGTTGATGTAAGGACTAGATGAGATGGAGGTCCTAGGCATATCTTAAATTTTGCGGGCGAAATTTCTGTAAGGGGGGAAGTATGTAACAACCCTTGATTTTTGGAGACTGAGAAATTAAATTTTTGGGAAAATAAAATTTAATTAAATTGGAGAATTTCAAAATTTGGGAATTGAAGTCCAAAAATAGAGGACATTTCAAAGTATTCCGGATGATGATTTTGAGGGTACCATCGATCCCGGAAGGGTCGAGAAATTCCAAATGACTGTCATTGGGTTTTATTTCGGCTCCAGAATGTTTTTAAGTCAGTTTGACCTGATTTAGAGTAAACGAGTCTTTTAAAGTATGTATTAACATTTAAAATTGGGACTTATGTTTTAAGGCTTAAGAGGCTTACGGATTAAGCCTTCTCATTTGTGAGAAAGAGAGAAAAAGCCCTAGAAAGAGAAAGAAGAAGGAAAGAAGAAGAAATGAAAAGAGAGAGGAAGAAAAGCTTGGCGATCCCGACCCAAACGCGACATCGAGGACGATCCAACCTCTACAAATCTGAGGCAAGTGTTTAATCTTGCTAAATAGGTCATTTGTGTATTTGATTTCATAATTGTGGATAAGAAAATTTGATTTTGGGTATTAATATCAAAACCTAAATTTTTGGGGTTAAATGTTGAAATCTATGTTTAAAGAATGGATTTAATGGTGTAGAAATGGTTGGGAGTAACCTTGGGTTGATTTATTGGCTTAGAATCATGTTTTGATGAAGGTTTAGGGGTTAGAAATGAAATTTTAGGGTTTAGAATTCATGGGTTTTGTTGAAGAAGAAGAACCCTTCAAATTTTGTAGACCTAAATCAATTGGCCCCTTAAGCGAATCGATTCAGCCTAGGAAAATTGGCAGGTCTTCATTGACCGAATCGATTCGGACCCAAGGTGCATCGATTTAGCCTAAGACAGAAGCCCAGGTCTTTGGACCTGAATCGATTCGCCTTGAAGGCCGAATTGATTCTCTGTGTCGAATCGATTCGAAATAGGGCCGAATCGATTCAGAAACATGGCATTTTGAGGAATTTTCTCTAGAATGATTTTAAACCCTTTTTGGTTGGGTTTATTGATTTGGGGCCTTCTCTTATGATGTAAGAGATATGTTTTTGGAGACACATAAGGGGTTTCTCACACGTTATGATTTTGGGAACTTCTTGGGACAATTTGGGGAAAAATATATCCATGTATGCATTGGAGTGGTGTATAGAGATTGTGGGGAAACCTCATTTGGGGTTGAGAACCCCAATTATAGACCAAATGTAAGTATAGATTTTCCAGGAGGTTAAGAACTCTTAGAGAGAGTTGCGAGGGTATGTTGTGAAATTCTAGGCCGACATTTATATCAAATCCTTATAAGGATATGATATTATTAAGATACCATTTGGGGCCCAATGAAAGAGAGGAGTTGCATATCCACAGTGATGATAAATTTAAGGAGTAAATTAGAGGGGCGTTAGACAAGGGGATTCATAAGAGTAATTGAACCGTAGTCGAAATCTAGAGCGATGGGATTATACTACCAACTAGATAGAGTAGCTTGTGTAAATCTAGTCGAGGTAGTTGTTGACTACCGGTGAGGGATTTACAATGGGTATTTTCCCTAAGTAATGGGATTATGTGATGAATGTAAGATTGAGCTTGAGTCTTATAGACTATTAGTTATATGGATACAAATAGTTCAAGTTAATAATAGATTCATCAATGTGCTCTCGGATATAGATGGAATGTGTAGTGATGGTTTCCTACACTAAACTTTGGGTGATAACCCAAATGTTGGATATGAATATATATATTTTTGGGAGACTATTCATCATAGGAAGAATGGATGAATATCCTTTAAGTGAGGGATTGTATTCACATATCGAGGTAATTTAAATAAGTTTGGGGAGACGACTTCTGTATTGATGATTATGTATACCTATAGCCGAGTTTATATATCTTATACATATGAACAAGAATTAGTATGTATCTATAGATATATGGATATGTGAATATATGCATGTATATCTGTATGGATATGGTTATATGGATATAATTATGTTGTGAATATTTAAACCTTATGTAATGGTTTAATGTTTATTCATACGATGGGATCATATGGATGTATCTATATTGTGCATGTGAACGATATATATACTTATGTGGTTAAGCATACCCCGCTCATGCTATCATTGGGAAGTTTTCGCGTAGAGGGTGAGCATCATGGGTCAAGGAGCAGGGTGTGGATATTCCCCAGGTCATATTCGTCCATGGTGTTATTATATGTATTTCTTTTGGGGTGGGACGTGGTGGGTATGTCTCATCTCACTGACCGGTTCGGAGCTATGACTGCTTCTCGGGATGTCGTGTGTGTGTGTTTGGCTTCGATGTCGGTGATATTGAGTCCGACCGTGGTCTCCAGGATGGTATGTGAGTAATGCCCTGGAAGATGATAGCATGGTGCAAGTTTATCGGCGCTATATATAGCCGGGTATATTATGTGCATGGCCATTTTACATCAGATGTGATATGTACACTTGGTTATGGGTATGGATGATGGTATATATATATGGTTAGAATGAATGCCTATATATATTTATATATATCCTATAATTAAAGGATATGGAATATTGTTGGAGTACATCTTTGATGATTATGGTGTACTAGATTATTGGGGGTTGATGGATCCCATTTAAGGAATATTTTGGTTACATCATCCCAAGGATATTATTGGAGATTTTAAGTTGTTTTATATGGTAATATAAATTTAGTAGTTATAGTAGTATTATATTGTATGTATGGCATAATGGATCTCTAGGATCGACATTGTCAAGGAGTAGTGTAACTCGGCGGTTCCTTGTTTGGATTTCGCTTTGCGAGACTCCCCATGCACGAAACGTATTGCAATGTTGAGATTGGAGAGAAGTTTTGTCAATAATAATTTGTATGCATGTTATTTAGAAATTAAATTCTGTGTTTCAACCCATATACATATGGGTAATGTATTGAGAATTATAATTGATTAAATTATAAACCGGAATCCATGAAGCCTGGTATGGCATAATTGTTTGAAAATAATCTAGTAGGATTAGTAAGGGGTGGATTATTGGGTAGGCTAGGAAGGCAGGTACTCGGAGTATATGCTATGCCTATGTTTAGTTAGGGTGTCCTTATAGGTGGGTAACTTAACTAAAATATCAGGACGCGAATAGGTGCGCGCCGTTAGAGGAGAGGTGAGTTGGGGTTTCACGAGAGTGCGATTCCACTTTAAATTATGAATTAAGTGCATTGATATTTATTATGCACGGTTAACACACTTGATAAATATTTTCACAACTCGGGATCTGACCCGTTTACTTTTCTCTAATGCATATAAATATATATATATTTATTTATATATTACTACAGGTGTCCTACCGCATGGATGCCGGATGACCTTCTGTCCAGAGTCATGGGAGCCGTGACAGGTGCGAACTGTTGCGGGATGTAGATTGTAGTCACTTCCTACTCCTTTAAAAATCTAGGTAGGATTCATGTTGTATATCGGGTTTGTACCCAAGGGATATTTATAAATGTTTATATTTATTCCATTTCGATTTTTGTATTGTCTTTGACCCGATAGCTTATTCGGGTATATTTCTTTGTAGTATATTCATTTGTAGTTACTCATTTCATTTTATTCTAGCATTTCATTTACCATGGTCCTTGTATGCATCTTTATTTTCTTTCTTAGTTGTTTTATAGTGTTGGTTTGTTGTCTATTCTATGTTTTATTAAATTTTAACATCTCGCTTATATGATATCGGGTAGTTAGTCTATATTATATTTGTACCAACAATTGGTGTTGAGACTGAGCCATCTGAAACTCCTAATTTAATATAGTATAGGGCTGGCTACCCGTTATTATTTTGAGCGGGTTGTTACACCGGTACAAGGTCTGACTAAAATAAAAATATCTTGGGCAACATGCCCGAAAGAAATACCAAGCTGCATCCTACTCTAGGAATGAAATGACTGAAGAGTCTATGTCCAAATCCTACAACATCCACACCTGTTGCAGCTACGCATCCATGGAACAGATCTTCAAGTTTGACATTCATGTGGCTGGATACCTAAAAGGTTTGAAAATATTTTGCAAGTATGGGTCAGAGCATAAAGTCCTTTTGAAAATATTTTGAAAGTGAATTAAACTGCAACAATTAAAATATGGGAATGCTCTTCATATTTTAGTTCGTGCCGCATAATGCTTTCTTCCTGACCCTCCTAGTTACACTATCCCATCTAACTAGCCTTATCATGAAGCTCCTAGAACCCTACTCTAACCCAAGTAATTTGTATCTTTACTTCGTAAGTTATTTATCGCATTAACTTAATTAATCATTTTCTTAAAAGCCATATAACATTAACTAGTTATATAAGTAAAATAAAATTCTCTTCATGTATTTAATTACCCGTATATAATTATCTACTCCATTATATACGTAGAACTATATTCCATAATTATACATATGTTGAATATAAATAAAATCGCTCTTAAAAGCCATATAACATTCACTAGTTATATAAGTAATACAAATTCTCTTCATGTATTTAATTACCCGTATATAACTATCTACTCCATTATATACGTAGAACTATATTCCACAATCACACATATGTTGAATATAATTAAAACCATCCTTCCGAGTAATACCTCATCAGATGCATTCTCTAAAGTGTTATCATCCCACGTCTACTCAGTCCCACCTGAATTTCTGAGATAGCTAGCCACCTTCGAATCAAAACATAGTAATATAAACGTATTGGAGGCAGTCATATTCCCCCGAGTGTGAAGACGATCATCTCAATGCCCACCTCTATTTGGATGCTATGACCTGGGGATATACTCTCCCTACTCCTCAAGCTAGGGGATTCGCTCACATCGCGCAACCTCCCCCGATAGCACTAAAGCATATAATTATAAATAAATACATAGCCACCAGTATTTATGAGCACACACAATATATATATATATATATATATATATATATATATATATATATATATATATATATATATATATATATATATATATGTGTGTGTGTGTGTGTGTGTGTGTGTGTGCGTGTGTGTGTGTGTGTATAAATTGTAATCCCATCTTTACCGTGTACAAAGTCCGTAACACTAGCCAACATATTTTCGAGTCTATGTTCCGACTCTAATTTAATTTATTTACCCATTACTTAATTGAGTATCTCCCCGAGTTTATGGTCCGGATCTAATTTGATTTATATGGCCATTAATTAACTTAATATCATCCCAAGTCTATGGTCCAACTCTAATTTAATTAATATGCCCATTAATTAACTATTTATCTCCCTGAGTCTATGGTCCGACTCTATTTTAATTAATATACTCATTAATTAATTTAATATCTCCCTGGTGTCACACAACAAATGTACCCTGACTCGCTCACCTGGCCCGAATTTTCATCTCTTTGAACGTACTCCTCAAAATTCCATTATAAAGAGAATGATCCTAATTAAATAATATTTAACAATTTATTATAGCATCCTATAATGAATTATTCCAACTATAAGCTTTAATTAATTAATCCTTCATTAATTAATCTATTATCATGGCGTCACTCAACCAAAATATTCGGACGACCCCTTGGTCCATATACAATATCCCCAATTAATTATTCAAAATTCTCCTCAATAAAGTTTGCACAACTATTAATCGGAGGTTTTCAATTTACTCAATCTGCCCAGATTTTTAAAATGCCGTTTTGGAGCATTTTGGGGCCATTTTGGAAAAACCGTATTGTTAGAAAATGCTATTTTCTAGAGGGAAGCGCGGATAGAATCGCCATTAACATCTTATGTGAATCTTTTTACCCAGAATTATCCACTAAAATCCTTACGAATCAAAACCTGTCCCAATATCTTAATTCCCAATTTCTATCTCCAATTGATAATAAAGATATGAATACATACGATTGTTCCCTAGCTTGCAATCAATAAATTTCTCTGATTAACTTATAATTTCTTCACAACATATAATTCATAAGCCCTTATCATAACAGTCCCAAAAACATGATTCGTAACTTCCCCAAATCAAAACCCAATTTATATTAACCCAATCCAAAAATCATTTCTATAACAGCTATTATGATATGAATTGTATATCAATAATTTAAATTGAAGAAATTTAACTACTTGCCTTATAAATTCATAGAGTCTGAATCCTTTGATGAAGATGATAGGTTTAACACAAGCGCCCAAATCTTCCTTGAAATTGGCTCCCCAAAAGCACCTCAAATTATCTCTTTTTCTCCCCTCTACATATTTAGGTATTCTAAAATGAGTTATGACTGCCCCCAACTCTCACTTTTAGGTTATAAAGTGTTAATACCGTTTTTCCTCTAATGGGCCTAACTAAAATAGCTCAAATACTCCCGTGTGAGACCGATCATGCATAAAAATACCCCGTGACCCATTTACCACCCCCGGGTACACTTTTTCGACTATCTCGACCTATTCGGACTCAACCGTGCACTCAGAATTGACATCTGAAATACTCTATAACATTATCTAATTTAAATCTCAAAATGAGACACATACAAAAGATTCTCCGAATTAATTAAATGTCAATTCAAAATTATAAATAATTCCACTGACTTAAATAAATTCTCCAATTCATAAATTTGAATTATCAAAATTAATTAAGTTCTATTTCTCTAGAAAATAATTAAATTCGAATTCCTCAGAATTACGGTGTGTTACATACGGATTGTTACTTACTTCCCCACTAGCGCAGGAATTGCGTCCTCAAAATTCGACGAAGCATTACACTCAAGATAAAAAACGGTGCAAAAATGCCTACCCATGAAAACCACGATTAGGCTCCCACACACCCAATTCTACCCTCATGTTTTCCACGTGATCTCTCACGAATCACTACTCGAATCTATCGTTAAAAAAACCATCACAACACTAAAGTCCTCAAATCAATTCTAAACGTCATCACATCAAGATTACTAACCCTAACATCGATGCCTACCACGTCCTCAACAAAAACTCCATAGATCCAATGAAACATATCTAACTCTCATGCTAGACCCAAACCCAAAGACCCGAGTGTTGTCGTATACCTCAGCTCTGACACTATCTGTAACACCTTAAGTAAAACACGAGGCACTACTACGATTAAAACTAAACTAAATCCAGAACAATTAGTATTGAGCATCTATATTCCAAAAAATAAATATAATGAATCCAAAATCTACACTTCCAAAATAAATACAATTAAATTTCACTCGAAAATACTACTATGGTATCCAAATAGATTACACTGCCAAGCTTTACAAAAATAAAATCTGCTGAATGTCGGGCTCTAAATTCCTCCAAAAATTCATAGCATCCAAATCCACGCTAACCTACCACTAAAAGAAAAATATGGGGAGGTGCATAATATGACAATAATAGATGTTTAAATCAATAACGGTGAATAAAATGCAACAATACGAATATAAATTCAAGTCCAATGCGACATCCGAGCATTGTACCAATATAATTTCTCAATAACACATGAGTAGTTCACCGGGCCTCACCTCACCTCACCTCACCTAAGCTTCGTAAATCCTCATCCTGACCATTGGACTTTTGGACTATTGGCGGGTGATCATTCTCTGTGTCATATAAAAATGTTGTGACACCATGCCCATCAACAAATACAATATCTCAAAACGATTGAATATTTTAGATGCCAATAAACGTCATGATATCAATAATATAGGTACAAATAAATGACGAACAAAATAACTATTCTCGAGAGATTTAAGGAGCATATTGCGTAAACCCCGTGCCTTAAAATCATCACAAGAAACTCTTCAAATTCTGCCAAAAATTTCTAATTATACCACTGCGTTCCTCGTACAAAAACAACAAAAACTCGTTCTAGCCCAAACTCAAGAAAACATCAAATAAGCCTTCAAATCATGGGGTGAATATTGAATAAAATTGGGGCTAGGGTTTATAGATACAGGGAGGTGAAAATAGATAAGGCTACCAATTTTTGAGAAGGCTAAAATGTATTTTAAAAGTCCTAACTCATCACTTTAAGTACTAACTCAACACTTTCTTTTTATATACCAAAACGAATTTGAGTCCTAATAAGATACAAACACTAAAAAAACATTTTGGACGATCGGACTGTTGGTATTGGCTAAAATTTGGAGACGTAGTAGCTGAAGGAGAGAGGAAGCTACAGAAAAAATTTCTTCTCGATCGAACGGTCGTTAACTTTTATTTATTAACTTTTTTGCTCCTTTGGTCGGATACTCTCTCGATTTTACTAAAAAAAGTTATAAATTCCAAAGTTTAATCCTGATTTAAATTGTACTTAAAAGCTTCTTTTTATATCAAAAACCCAATATTGTTTTCATACCAAAATTAAATAGATTTCAATTTTTTTTTTAAATCCGAATTATTTTAAATAAATACCAAATACCAAATTATGGGTTGTTACATAGTTCCCCACTGGCACAGGAATTTCGTCCTCGAAATTCGACGAAGCATTATGCTCACAATAAAATACGGCACATAAATGCCTACGCATGAATACCACGATTAGGCACCCATAAACCTAATTCTACTCGCATGTTTTCCACGCACTCTCTCATGAATCACTACCCAATTCTATCTCTCAAAAATCATCACAACACTAAAGTCTTAAAATGAATTCTAAACATCATCACATCAAGATTAATAACCTTAACATTGATGCCTATCACGTCTTAAACAAAAACTCTCAATCTCCAACGAAACATATCTAACCCGCATGCTAGACCCAAACGCAAAGACACGAGTGTTGTCATATACCTAAGCTTTGATACCATATGTAATACCCCTCGTAAAACACGAGGCGCTATTATGATTAAAACTAAACTAAATCCTCAACAATTAGTATTGAGAATCTATATTCCACAAAATAAATATAACGAATCCAAAATTTACACTTCCAAAATAATTACAATTAAATTTCAGTAAAAAATAATATGAAGCTCTATAAATAAATTACACTCCCAAGCTATAAAAAAATAAAATCCTCCAAATGTTGTTCTCTAAAATCCTCCAAATGTTGTGCTCTAAATCCTTCAAAAATCCATAGTGTACAAATCCACGCTAACCTGCCACTAAAAGAAAATTATGGAGAAGTACACAATATGACAAGAATACATGCTTCAAACAATAACGGTGAATAAAATGCAACAATACGAATGTGAATTCAAGTCCAATGCGACATTCGACCATTATACCATTTTAATTTCTCAATAACAGATCAATAGGTCACCGGGCCTCACCTAAGCTTCGTAAAGCCTCATCCTGACTATTGGACTTTTGGATTATTAGCGGGTGACTATTCTCCCTGTCATATAAAAATTTCATGACACCATGCCCAAGAACAAATACAATATCTCAAATCGAATCAATATTTTAGATGCTAATAAACTTCATGATATCAACAATATAGGTACAAATAAATGAGGAACAAAAAAACTACTCTCAAGAGATTGAAGGAGCATATTCCATAAACCCTATACCTTAAAATCATCATAAGAAAATCGTAAGATTTTGCCTCAAAATTCTGATCATACTACTGAGTTCCTCATACAAAAACTCGTTCTAGCCCAAAGTGAGGAAAACACCAAATAGGCCTTCAAATCATGGGTTCCCTATTGAATAAAATTGGGGCTACAGTTTATAGATCGAGGGAGATGAAAATAGAGAAGCCTGTCGATTTTTAATAAGGCTAAAATGTGTTTTAAAAGTTGTAACTCGTCACTTTATGTTTATATACAAAAAAGAATTAGAGTCCTAATAAGATAAAAACACTGAAAAAACATTCTGAGTGCTTGGACTGTTGAAATTGGCTAAAATTTGGAGACGTAGTAGCTGAAGGAGAAAGGAAGTTGTACAAAAAATTTTGGCTCGATCGAACGGTCGAGTAGTTTTACTTAATAATATTTTTTCTCCTTTAGTCAGATCCTCTCTTGATTTTTATACAAAAAATTGTAAATTCCATATTTTTATCCTGATTTAAATTCTACTTAAAATCTTATTTTTATATCTAAAAACCAACATTTTTTTCATACTAAAATGAAATAGATTCCAAAAATTATTTTTTCGAAATTCGAAATAATTTATGTAAATACAAATTTAAAAATTACGGGTTGTTACATTTATATGAAACAAAATTTTTAGCTTTAATAAAGAAATCTGTACGACATAATTAAGGAGTTGCACGGTCTAAGGGACTGACCAAGGCATGGCTCAAGATTCATTGTAAAAAATTTTATACCGTTCAATGTAGCCTTCAATGTTTTGTGACGGGACAAAATGTTAGGTAAGAAAAGGATTATAAGGACACGGCACGGGGCCCAAGAGGAGATGATGTGAGTTGGTAAGAGAAGTAGACTGCAATGTTATTGTATTTAAAATTCCGAAAGATTTAAAAAAAATAGCTCAAGACTTAAAAAAAAATTATGCGTGAACACTCAAGAGTATATATAAAAAATACATTTTACATAAACATATAAATATTTTTATATAAACAAATATATATATATATATATATATATATATATATATATATATAATATTATGTATGTATTTATATAAACAGAAAATGTAAATTATTATATATCTATATGCGTTTGATATATATTTAAAGCTCATGGGATGATAGACAAAAAATCTACCTAATGCAGTCAAATCGATCTCCACTGCCAATACTGATGGTGTGGCTCCTAAGCTGTTTGCCTGGAAATTACACATGGGCCTGAAGAACTAAAAGAAGCTGGCCATATTTGGGGTTCAAGGAACTAAAGATTTTAAACAATTTCAGCTTTGTACAATTGTCAACACCCATTGTCATTTCATGGGTTCCATGAGTAAGAATAAGAGCTAAGCCTAGGCATTAGAAATCTTCCCTTACACCTCATTTGTTAAATAAGGACACAAGATGAGTCCAAAAGTAGATTATATATATATATATATATATATATATATATATATATATATATATATAAATAAATAAAAGATCCAATATATTATGTATACAGATTTATTTTATATTCAGTTACTATAAAAAGAATATTTATCTAATAGTTATTTAAAAGAAATATATATAGTATACTTATTGTTGACGCCACTAAAATGGTAGATAAATGATGAGGATGAGATTGAAGATGAAGATAAACATTCACATCAAACATATAAGAGACAAAGATTTTTAAAGTGGTTCGGCTATAAGGAAAAGCCTATGTCCACTGTTATTTTATTCCCAGGGGTTTACAATAGCACAATGTGGTAGAGAGAGAAAGGATGTGTATCTTGTGTATGGTGTTTCTTGGTTCTCCTCGGATCTCTTTTTTCTTGGCAAAGGGAATACATGTATTTATAGTGATGGGAGATAAAGATATTCATTGTATGTAGACATTTATACATTATGTCTACATTCAATGATTCTAATTGTTGAATTGCTTGGTATGCTATGTGTTGTCATCTACAGTATAAATGTACATTAATGCTCATTAAATGCATAGTTATCCTTTGATCTTCCCGGTTGGTATGCCGACCAACTCTCCTCGGGTGCCGACTAACTCTCCTAGGGTACCGACCAACTTTCTTCGGGTTCCGACTAACACTCCTCGAGTGCCGACCAACTCTCCTCGGGTGTCGAATATTGCCACGTAGGATGACATGTGTCCTTTTCTGATTGGTCCTCGTAGATGGAGAATTTTTGCGTTAACAGAAGCCCCCAATGCTCCATGCTTGATGGTTTACTTGAAAGGATGGAGTATTTATTCTGCAGTGTTGCTCGGTGCTCATGAAATTCTTGATCTACCTTCTTGATTTGTTCAACATAAAGTGCACTATCTCTTGGACGACATATGATGCAGGCTGATCGACGGTTGATAATCTTTCTTTTGAGGAACTCTGTGTGCTATGTATCACCCCTGGGAATTTGGATACAACCATGCTATAGTATGCAGCTTGTAGCTTGTAGCTTGTCATAATCTTCAAGTATGTTGATTGGTTTGCTAGCCGACCAACTGCCTCCTGTGCCGAGTAATTGAGTGCTAACTTCACGTGCTTGATTCTTCTGATTTATGATCCTCTGAATACTTTGTCGAGTAACATACTAGCTTTTGAACCCAACTCTTCAATATGATTAGTACCAAGCTAGTGGTGGACTTCGAAACATTTTCACACAACTTCTTCTTCATTATTCGTCGAGACAGTATTAGCAAAGATCTCAGTGCTGTAGATGCTGATTTTGACTTCTACCTCTGCTCGGGGACGAGCAAGAGGTTCTCTGGGACGAGCAAGAGCTGCTCGGGTCACTGTCGAAGAACAGAGAACTCAATCTACTTTAGAGAATCAAGCCTTCCAACTAATGGCAAAGAACCAGGCCTTAGCTGAGATATCCGAGAAGATCATGAGTCTTGAAGAGCAACTTCCTGCTCGGGGACGAGCAAGAGCTTCTTGGGGACGAGCAAGAGCTTATCGGGGATGAGCAAGAGCTGCTCGGACAGACCATCTGTGATGAACATCAGAATGCTAAAAGATTTTAACTTCATAAACTCCTCTTATGCTTTGGATGATCCTCCTGCTGGCGAGGAACCTGTTTCAAAAGAAGAGGGAAAAAAACCAATAGAGTAGGAATCTCAATGTAATAGTTAGTATACATTTTCATTCTCAATGTATTTTGTTTTTTATTTTAATGAAAGACTTTCATTTTTGTTCGCAATCTTAATTGCTATTGTCTTGTAAAATACTCTACATCTGTGCATATGTATAAGTTAAAAAGATAACAATATTGTGTTGTTCATCGACCAACTTAGTAATAAAAAGTTACAAGTATTATTAATGTTGATCGATCACTTAATAATAAAGTAATGAGTATAAAAATGTTTAAAATTTTTCCAACCAACCAAGGTTGTTAAATTGTGCTCGTCGACCAATTATAGTTAGTGAGAGTTTTTATCCCCGACTAACCATACTTGGTAAATTTTGGAATATTTTTTCCTCGTCGACCAACTACGTTGATACAGTTTGGAATATTTTTTCCTCGTCGACCAACTACGTTGATACAGTTTGGAATATTTCTTCCTCGTCGACCAACTACGTTGATACAGTTTGGAATATTTTTTCCTCGTCGACCAACTACGTTGATACAATTTGGAATATTTTTTCCTCGTCGACCAACTATAGTTAGTGGGTTTTTCAGGTGAGAGAAAATTATTTTTTATATTGATCCCTTCCTATTCCCTATTTGGAGAGATAAAAATATGGTGAATGATTAAAGTTATTACCAAATTTATATCAAAAATCAATCAATTTGACTTTATTGACATAAATGGAAGCTGAACCAAATTAAGTATATAGTTCATAAAAATGAATGCAAAGAGACTCAAACTTGAAGAGAGAAAATAGATCTGGGTCATGATTTCCATGAGAAAACTTTTTATTGTCTTTAACCTTTTCCCATTCTTTTATTAAAAATATGATGGGAATTTGAATAGACATCAAAGATCTTACAAAATTTATTTCAAAATCAATAATGAAAATGATCAAATCTTATCATCGTCGTATATATTGGTATATGTAATCATTTAAAATATTTATTCCATGATATAAAATAGAAACTTGATAATCAAGCAAAAAGTTATGATTTATGAAATCGACTATTTTTCAAATTTCTAAATAAGAATTAATCTAACAGTTATGATTTTAAAATCATGATATGCAATATTTTGTAAATAAAAATTGGACAATTAATTTATGTATATAAACATAAAAATTATGATTGAATCATATAGAAAATAAAAACTTAGCTTTTGATGGAGAACAATGCTTGTAACACGTTCCCACAGACGGCGCCAATCTGTTGAAGACAGGAAATGGCCACTGCCATTTTAGTGGTGTCAACAGCAGATAAATGATGAGGATGAGATTGAAGATGAAGATAAACATTCACATCAAACATATAAGAGACAAAGATTTTTAAAGTGGTTCGGCTATAAGGAAAAGCCTATGTCCACTGTTATTTTATTCCCAGGGGTTTACAATAGCAGAATGTGGTAGAGAGAGAAAGGATGTGTATCTTGTGTATGGTGTTTCCTGGTTCTCCTTGGATCTCTTTTTTCTTGGCTAAGGGAATACAAGTATTTATAGTGATGGGAGATAAAGAGATTCATTGTATGTAGACATTTATACATTATGTCTACATTCAATTAATCTAATTGTTGAATTGCTTGGTATGCTATGTGTTGTCATCTACAGTATAAATGTACATTAATGCTCATTAAATGCATAGTTATCCTTTGATCTTCCCGGTTGGTATGCCGACCAACTCTCCTCGAGTGCCGACTAACTCTCCTCGGGTACCGATCAACTTTCCTCGGGTGCCGACTAACACTCCCCGGGTGCCGACCAACTCTCCTCGGGTGTCGAATATTGCCACGTAGGATGACATGTGTCCTTTTCTGATTGGTCCTCGTAGATGGAGAATTTTTGCATTAACACTTATGAATATAGACATCTAATCTCATATTAAATACATAACTCAATAAAATAATTTACAACTAAAATATTAAACTATATATAATGATAAATATTTAAAAAATGATTAAAAGATATGTATATTATATTAAAGAAATATAAAAAAACGGATATAAATAATAAATGCCAATGTCAGCAAACATACTTGGATTACTTATAGTTTTATAAAAAACTTCTCCAATGCAAAAGTATAGGAACATGTATGCCTAATAACTAACTTAGATTAGCAATAAAGAATGAGAAGAGTTGAGTAAACAAAAACATATATTGTGAAAAGTTTATATATATTATGTAAGGTTGTAATAATTGTCTGTATAATTAACATATGAACAAATATGTATGCATAATAGTTTATATCTAAAAGTTATAAAAGGTTGCAATGTATAAATACATCTACATATTTATATGTATAATTAAATCATTATAACGAAATTAATAGAGCAGGTATGAATAAATCTTAAATGTCTGTACAACTTTTAATAAATATTAGTTTGGGATCATCAAAATCAATATATCACCTTAAACTAAAATGTACATTAATTATAATTAGGATAATTAAATATTAATTAGAAGGTTAATTACATCTTCGTTTAACATTCTCCACCTTTTTGATAATGATTCACACTAATCCATAAAATGATTAAATTAAGCTCAAATAGTGAATCATACATATTTCTCCCCCTTTGCCATTATCAAAAAGAATTTTGATATAAAACAAGTGTCATGGGTAAAAAGAGAATCTTCCCTATAAAAAATAATCTGTGCATGGGATTCAACCATAAATCGCCAGAGCATATATGAATATCATGAAATTTTTAACACGCATAATTTCCGTCATAATTTTACTCATAAATCTTCTCAAAACATGTATTTGAATTTCGAATTGACATGAATATGACCAAATGACGCATGAATCACCAAGATGATAAAATCAATAATTTCAAGCGCACAATGGTGAATATATCCCAACTCAATGTTTGCCAAATAATTTGAATAACGCACAACATGAGTTAAAATTTAGCGACATAAATATATGGATAAGATTTTTGGTTTTGTTCATGTTTTGTCATTTTGAGATATGAGCATTAGATTGAATCATATTGTAATATCCATAAAAAAATACATCAATTTCATGATTAAGAAATTTTTCAATACATAATTTTCAATAAACATCTATTTCACCCTAAGGGATATCAATGAAGGTATATATATGCATATAACAAATAATGTGCATCATTTTCATCAGATAATTTTTTTTTAATATTTGCTTCATAAAATCATTTTCGATAAGTCTAAAAAATATTCACAAATCAGTTTGGATAATCATATGATTTTTCAAATCAAGTACAAATATCACAAGTGTTACTTTCTTCCAAAAAAATATTTATAATGATTGTAACAACCCCTATTTTCTCACATAAAGGCTAGCTAGGAACGATACGCTGAGGATAGGGCTTGCTTGTCAATTAACACTGTGGGTACATCGTTTAACTATCCTGGCCCAGGTGAGTAGCCCGATTAAGCCCAATCAAAGATAAGAGAAAGTCCAGCCCAAAGTCTAAGGTCTTTTATATAAATAGTTATGTTATGACCTATTTAACCCCTAAAATCTCTCTAAGATATATTCTAGGGATTATGGGCTAGCATGGAGGTGTCCAACACCCCCACTCCTCGAAAATTATATGTATATATTGAACCCCCATCCTGAGGCTAAGGGCATGCAATTGAAAACACTCCCCCTAGAGTAAAGAGAAATAGAAATCAGAGAGCACCACCGTGGACATAGGCTATTTTGTCGAACCACGTATATTTTGTGTTGTGTGTGATTGCGTATATTTTATGTTCTTTATTTTTTCTGGTGATCGCATTTGCTTATAATTTGTGTTGAGATTTACTGTCACCACAATTACAAAATGTTTTTATTGAATTATATAATAGTTTTGAAGAACTTAAAAATAAATATGTAGAACTTAAAAAGTCTCATTCATTACTTCATACCAAATGTGATTTGTAATTAAAAGAAATTAATGATTTGAAATTAGAAAATCATTCTTTAAGAAAATAAGTTGAAATTTTGAAACTAGAAAATACTTGTAGCATATATCTTTAAAAACATGAGTTTGAAAATAATAAAATGAAATTACAAGTTGAATATTTGACAACTAGTCTTGAGAAATTTGTAAATGGAAAGAAAATTTGAACATGTTACTTGGAAGTTAAAGATGGATATTTGATAAAGCTGGAATTAGTTAGAACACTACTGAAAATGAGAAAAGCTTTCAAAACTATTCTAATCATAAAGTTAACTCATTGTGCACATATTGTGGTAGACGTACACATTTTTTAAATTTGTGTCCATATAAATTAAAAAAGCGAATATTAGCTTGCGTTCTTAAAGGAACTATGATGTATACTATCCTACATTGAGCTAACACATTTTGGCTACCAAAAGAGAAAATCTTCAAAGTTCTGTAGGTTGCATGTTGAGACGGAATGTGGATTTTCAAAGCGTATGATTTGATATCATTACAAATTTCATATACCATTGCCTAATATTGAGTATGCCACACTTGGAGAATATTTCATGGATATATTTTGGGTATTGGTAAGGTGGTAAGGAACACCCTTTTGAATGTTGAACATTATATATCCTTTGATGATTTTATGTTGTATGGGACATATTTGATTTTAATGATTAAAGTGTTGAGATGAAAATTCATATATTTTGGGTTGAATCTAAATATATATTTTATCATATATGTATATAAGATTATATTAAATTAATTCTTAACCTTTTTGTATATTGATTTGAAACGAAAATATCCTTGTTAATTTTCTAGTCATATGTGCTACTTGTTGATTTTATGATATGCTTTTATTGATTTTGATGATATGAACATATTAATCTTAATGAGGTAGATTTATTATATAATACATGATTAATGCCATTATTTGAATATTTGTGACATTCATTATAATAACCCGTAATTTCAGAATAAAATATTACGACATAAATAAATTTAACAATTTTAGATTTATTTTGAGAATAAATTAAATTGGGAGGATTTAATTTAAACAAGTAAAAATATAAATTTAAATAAAATTTTATTCAGGATTGTATAAATATAAGACTCAATTGGACATATTGGGCTTGCTAGTGAAAAATAAATCACACATAAATAAATTTACGGGCGCGTGTTGTTTAAACTTAATAAAATTGTCGAAGTGAAATTGAAATAATTGAGACACGTTTTGGGAAACGTTAGAGGCTCATTTAGGTGTTTCAAACCTTTAAAAATGGTCCTGCGAGTATAAATATATAAGTTGGGGAACTTTTTGCCTAGTTTGGGTATGGATTCGAGTCCATTTGGGGGTCCAAAAATTAGTTTTAAGCCCAACTTGGGATTAAGTACTAATAAGTGTTTAAGTGGGGATAAACAACTCCCCCGTTATTATTCCGAAAGACCTAATGTAACTTATATCAAGAGAGGGAAGTAGAGAAACAAAAAATAGGTAAAAGGCCAAGGAATCAGGAAGAAATCAAAGGGGCATTCAAGAATTCTCTTGCTTAATTTAAGTTTTTCAATGTATGTTCTTGATGGATTATGATAACCCTTAAAATTTGGGAAATTTAGGTTTAATATGAATGATTTGATGATGAATAAATATCCTATGCATGTAAAGGACTGAATTTAATTTTGGATTAGTCCCAAAACATTAGGTATCGTATTCTTGAAATTGAGGTTAGATCCCATAGGGTTCTTGATCGTAAATGGGCACATCTTGACTATTTAGTGTAGAGTATATTAATGTTGAACTGTGAACAAAATTTTTGATGTAAACCGCATTATAGATGCCCCACTTTATGAATTAAACAGTGCGAAAATTGGAACTGAAATCTGAGTTGAAATATGTATTTAATGTTCACAAATTCTGGAGAAATTGGACATGAAATTGGGATTGAATGATGTAATTAATGATCCTAAGTCGACTAATTAAGTTGTAGGGACCCAATTACATAACTATTAACTAGTATTGACCTTTGGAAGTGAATTTGGGTTGAAATCTAGGAATCCTATATTGAAATAAACAAGCATATTTGGGCTTCTACATAAAATCGAGTCGCTTCAGTCTTGAGAGAATCGATTCGATTTTTGCCGCGAATCGATTCGGCCAAGAACCGAATCGATTCGGCCTTGGTGGCTGAGCGAGTTGGGCCTGGGGTTTAGTTAAGAGTATTTTTAGGAGTCTAAGTGAGTTGGTGGGACTGTGTATGGCTCAATAGGGAATTTATTAAAAATGATAATGTGCCCACAATTAATTGAGAAAATTACATTTAACTAGGTGGTTAAGTAATTATCCAAGGGAATGGAATTACTAATTCACTAGAGGGTAAATTATTAATAAATGGTAAATTGCGGACATTATTTCTAATTTCTATGGCAATTATAGAGTAGTTACCAATATATATTATATGATGTAATAATATGTACTTATGTGTATTTGTATGGATATACCAAAGTTAGTGAACTGTCCTATCGGCTAGGGGTTCTTGCGTTCATACCGAGTACCACAAGTCAGCACAGGTGGGCTTGATGATTGTATAGGTCATATAGGTACTATGCGAAGGCGCCATCTACGAGACGTAGGTGTTGACGCTAACCCAGCTTCACTCACTATTGGGTAAGGGATGTGAACACATTCCTGCGTAGGGACTGCCCCCAACTTATGTGTGCTTTGTGATATTCGCTTAGGATAAGAGATTCCTCGGGTCTAGCTGATAGAGTACGAACTATATACCAGCAGTAGATTCCATTGGGTGTCAAATATATGAATGGACATATATACATAATTACTTGGACTTTAAATGAGATAAATTTAATTATCTAGGAATGTCGACAAAAATGACAAGACCCTTATTCTGTGATGCATAATAGAGGTTTATGCCATTTATGTGAGACTTATGAGACTGGGATATTCTTGGTATTGGCAATAAAATGTAGTCGGTACACTTAAGCATTAAATTATCGACAAAATTCATTATTATTAATTCGACACGATGTCATATTTATTGTTTGGGACTTATTGGGATATGAATAATATCACACTTAGATGAGGGGTGAGGTCTAAAATGCATGAGAGTGACGAGGGAGAATATTTATTTTGCATCAACTATATTACTGCATCTTAAATTGATTAATTTAATTCTTGTACACCTAGGGATCTAACCCAAATTTAAATGTTTTCTTCCCCAGGTGCTCCTAGACAGGGATAAATGGATTGTGTTGTGATAATCTTGTAGTCTCCATTTCTCATTAGTTTTCAGATTTATCGATTCTAGCATAGGTGCATTTCTGCCAGAGTTAGTTATTTTATTTAAAACATGTGACACCCTACCTAATTAAATACTGGGTGATCAGTCCGTTATTAAATTAAACCAAAGTATCCGGTTGGTTCATTCTTAGCATCACCATCGAAAACATTTTTTCTTTATTTATCACCTAATAAATAATTAAGCTAAGTGTGAAAACATTTAATTTTATAGATTAAGTTCCATTGTTACAATTTTATATACCAAACCATTTTTATGAACACATATAATAATATTGAATACCAAACCATCCAGGTGGAATAAACAGACTAGATTAATCATTCCAAATAAAATATCCCATTTCAAAAGACAATGTAATAATTAAAACAATCCCAACTAAAACTGAATGCTGAAATAAATAAAGAGTACAAAGTCTATCTGAACTAAATAAAAACTAGAAATGGACGACACACGCCCCATCTAAAATGACTAAGTGAAGAGCTGAGATGACAAGGATGAAGTCATATAAATGCAAAGACCTGCAATTCCCACACTAGCGACAACACGTCAACAATCCAAAGATCTAAGTCTGACGCCCCTGTGGCTGGGGACTTGTAATATATATATATATAGACACACACACACACACAACTTAAAGAGGAGATGACAAGAAACAGGTTAGAGCACAAGTGTAAAATAACTTTAAAAATAGTTTAGCAAGTATATACAATGCTTACCAATTGATATTAGATACGTGTTTATGCCTTGACACTCACTTGAGAATTCTCACCTCTCAACTAGTGTCACAAATATCTGATGGAACCTAGATTCCTCGAGGGTTAGAAACACTTGAGTTGCAGAGAGGTTAAGGAAGGGAGAAGTGAGGATGTTTCCAAGAGGGAGAACCATCAATCCTACACCATTCCCACTAATTTCACCAATAATGCGTAGATCGGAGAACGAGGAACGTAGATATACCCATCATCTTTTACAACTCCAACCTTCAATTTCCAGTCAAGTATCTATCTCGTTGTTCTTGAGTTATTATTTCATTCATGTTAGAGTAGGAATTATCATTATAAGTTTTTATGGAGATTTGATGTAATTAGAAGACAATAATTCACATGTTTCACTAGAAATCATGTTAGGTTGATATCCTTATCACATGTAGAACATTTATCACGGATTTTAATAATGATTAAAGATGGAAATATGGAAATATCATGTGAATTCTTAAATTAATATGGTAAACTAGGGTTAGCGACCAAATTATGAACCGTGCCAATTTAATGATGATTATTAAGGATTTAATTTAGATTTTACATTAGAAATCATTCAGATCTATTTCTATAATGTTTGTGATGTTTGGTTGAGAGTTTGAGACATTTTAGTGGAGGTTTTGATGATTTAAATGGAAGAAACCCATAGGTATTATGTGCAGAACATCTGGGCCAATGACTGTTCGATCGATCGATCGACTCAAAAATGTTGATCGATTGACTGGATCAATCAATCAACCATTTCCATCGATCAATCGACCCCTCCTGGAATTTGAATCTTCTTTCCTTTTTAATGTTAATCCACCCCCAATGTATAAGGACCCTTAAACATAACTTAAATACCATGATGGGACTTGGTAAGGACCAATAGGGTCGTGGGTAAGGTTCGTCCAGTACAATTCTTATATAGGATTTAACCGTGGGGTCACAAGGGTATAAAATCGGGTGGATATTGTGTATATGTTAAATTAGGTCTTGTGAGAGTTAAGGATGACCTAGACTAGTAGGGTAGAGAGTGTATACCTATTGATTTTATATTTATCAAAATAATACCCTTTGAGAGTCGAGAAATACATGAGAACTTACGATAATTGTGAAAATAAAAGAGTAAATTGATTATACGTAGGACTCAAATGCTAGATGCCACGTATGCTTTGAATATGTATGGGTCGTGGGTGTACCTATCTCAATAATGTAAATATATATATGTATATGAGTGTTTGTATATATATAATATGTGAACATCTGTGTGTAATCATACCCGCACTACATGCTATCACGGAGGTTTCAGTGTCGGGGCAATCTTATTATGATGTGACCTTTATAGGGGATATTGACTCATACCCTAGACTATAAGATCCTTGGTACAGACTATCTGAGAATGATAGTCAGGCGATCCTAAGAGACGTGAGGGTATGTGCAGACCTCTTAGTGACTTGGAACTATGCTTCGCCTCCCATATGTGTGTTTTATCTTAATACAATTCACGGGTGGATCCGAACTAGTATTTCCCTCATTTGTACGAGAGTTACAGGGACTTGATGGAAGATTACTCCGGCACCATAGATTTTATGTTGGGTGCCCTATTAGTATATATATTATGAGTGATAAATATATGCACCAGTGATTCATCTACTGTGCCTGTGAGTAGATAAAGTTTAATAATTAATATTAAATAAATTAAGTTATGAGAACTTGAGGTTGCATTGAGACGTACATAACTGTATTGGTAAATGCATAAGAAAAAGTTATCATGTATAAATTATAGTTATGCGATCATGGGAATTAGTATTGATAAGGGAAGATTGAGTTAGACTAGTTAATTGAGTTAGATATGTCTAAATTAAATCAGTAGTACATTAAGCGTGCACACTAGTTGAGAGGTGAGAATTCTCAAGTGAATGTCGAGGCACTAACATGTATGTAATATCAACTGGTAAGCATTTTATATACTTGCTAAACTATTTTTAAAGTTATTTTACACTCGATCTCTGGCCCGTTTCTTGTCATCTCCCCTTTGTCTCGTATATATATATATATATATATATATTACAGGTGCCCAGCCACAGGGGCGTTAGACTTAGATCTTTGGACCGTGGATGTGTTATCACTAATGTGGGAGTTCCATGTCTTTTCATTTAGACGACTTCATCCTTGTCATCTCAACTCTTCACTTAGTCATTTTTTGTGGGGCATGTGTCACCCATTTCGAGTTTTTATTTAGTTCAAAGAGCCTTTGTACTCTTTATTTATTTCAGCATTCAGTTTTAGTTGGGATTGTTTTAATTATTACATTGTCCTTTGAATTGGGATATTTTATTTTCAATAATTAATCTAGTCTGTATATTCCACTTGGATGGTTTGGTATTCAATATTGTTATCTTTGTTCATGAAAATGGTTTGGTATATAAATTCGTATCAATGGGAGTTAATCTATAAAATTAAATGTTTTGACACTTAGCTTAATTATTTATTAGGTGACAATAAAGAAAATTTATTTTTCGACAGTGATACTAAGAATGAACCAATCGGATACTTTGGTTTAATTTAATAAACGACTGATCACCCAGTATTTAATTAGTCGGGTGTCATATAACATTTGTAAGGGAATAAGCCTGAGACTTCTTTACATTATGTTGGTTGAGATTTTTGTCATACTAGTTGGATTTGTTATTTAGTTTGTGCTAGTTTGGATCTATTTAAATATTTGGATATATTCATGGCATTTCAAATATTTCCCTATATATAATTATTTATACTTACATATGTGCTAATAATGGTGTTTGTGATGACAATAAATCTCAACACAAATTATAAGCAAATGCGATCAACAGAAAATATAAAGAACATAATATATACGCAATCACACACAACACGAAAAATAAGTGATTCAGCGAAATAGCCTACGTCCACGGTGGTGCTCTCTGATTTCTATTTCTCTTTACTCCAAGGGAGTGTTTTCAATTGCATGCCCTTTGCCTCGGGCTGGGGGGTTAAATACATACATATAAATTTTGGAGAGTGGGGGTGTTGGACACCTCCACGTTAGCCCATAATCCCTACAACATCTCTTAGAGAGATTTTAGGGGTTTAATGGGTCATAACATAACTATCTATGTACAAGACCTTAGACTTTGGGCAGGACTTTCCCTTATCTTGGTTTGGGCTTAATCGGGCTACTCATCTGGGCCAGGATAGTTAAACGAGGTATCCACAATTGCCCCTAAAATTTTTGGGTCACAATTTGGGCTTAATAATTTTAAATAACATCCTTAATGGAATTTTTATCAATTGCGTAGCACTTTAGGTTTCGAAGCGTCTTTCTAGAACAGATTTAAGCGGCATATTTTCTTCGTTTTCTGTGCGTCATGATTGAGAGTGTTTAAACTAGCTTGGGGAAGCCATTTTCTGACGTGATTTCAAACTTCTTTGCATTCTCAAGATTTCTCCAACTTCTTAGTGTGCTTTTTCACTTCGAGGTCTCGTCCCTTGTCTTCGAGCTTCCGCCTTATCTTCTCATCCTACTTTCTTGTGGCTTTTCATCATCTCAAGTTGACTCTTACTTCGTAATTTCTTCAAACTCATTCTCCTTTCTTTTCTGTTGAAATTTCTTCATTATCGCTGCTACGGTTTTTCCGTTTTGTATTCTGATGGAGAAGATAGGCAATAGATCAGTAGATGAGTTTAGAAAGTTCTACAATATTCCAAATTGGGTGGACATTGAATGTGCCCCTATTCCTCGTAATGTTAGAGACATTAAGGACGGGCATTGGATTCATGTTCTTCTGTTATCCCAAGGGGGTTTAACTTTTCTCCCAAATCGCTTATTTTTGCATTTCTTTAGTTATTTGTACATAGTTCCTGCATAGTGCTCTCCAAATGTTTGGAAGATTGTCAATGGTGTACATAGAATCAATCAGCTCTATGGCACCAATCTAGGTCTTACTGAAATTTGTAATTACTATTCTTTCTCTCAAATGAGCTCTGGTCTCCTTTATCTCAAAGCCAGGAGTCCTGATAGGGTATTGGTAGTCAATCTACCTTATTCCCATAAGGACTATTGGCATGAGGGATTTATTGCCAGGAACTGGCAGTTCCCTCCCCAAACTGAATGGGTGAGGTACAGGGGACCTATGATTCCCTTTTATGGGGAAGAGTATATAGGTAGGCACAACTTGTGTTCTGCTTATTGATTTTCTGCTAATGTACTGCCTTTCTTATATTTTCATCGTCTTTTTTTTTAGTGAAGACAAAGAACTCTGAACCTGCTGTTCGCGAGATTCGAGCTGCTGAGTTGGTCAAAGCTTGGAAGATCAAGGAATACTTGGCTGACGGTGTGCATCCGTGATCAGCTATATTCCTGTTGGAGTATAAAAACATCGGGTTTAGCTTCATTGCTCGACCCATGGATAGTATCCCTCAGCTAGATATCATAAAAGAGGTTGTTGTTTACCCAATTCAATTAGATGAGAAGGAAAGCAGTTCTAGTGAAGAGAGTGAGAAAGCTGACAGGGGTGGAGATAAAGGTGATTATAGTGAGGAGAGATAAAGCGAAGAAGAATCTTCCAGTTCATAGGAGGGTTGAGAGGTTCCAGAGGACTCAGAGGATTCAGATAGCTCCAGCAAAGAAACTATAGCTTCACCTAGGAAAAATCTGATCCAGGATAATGATGAAGACAATGTGTTTTTGGCTCGCTTGCTGAAGAAATAGAAATATGGGAGCGGGGATACTACCACTGGCTCATAGACTGTTGATCATGAGATTGAGAGGAAGAAGAAAGATGAGGCATTGGTGAAGGAGATAGAGAAATAAAGAAAAAGAGAGGAAGAAAAAGGAGATAGAGGAAGATAGAAGGAGAGAAGAAGTGAGGACCAAGACATGGTAGTCTTTGGTGCCCGTGTCTTCCCTGGATGAGGGGGATTCCATTACCTTTTCCCCACAGTTGGCTCTGGCGGTGCTCGAGAGAGCAATTTTTCCCGCTGATCGCCAGAGGTCATCTAGCATAGGGACCGACCAGTTACCAAGTTAGGGGCTAGCCTTGGTAAGTTTCTTCGAACTCTTTTATTTTCGTAGTCCTCCTTTTAATGTTTCTCTCGCTAATGTTCTTTTTCTTTCTGCAATTTGTTTTTGACTTCACCGTCCTCTATTGCAGCCGCTATGAGCTGGCGAGGAAGAATGCTAAGTTAGAAGCGAATCTAAAGGCTGCCACTGCTGCTCAGAAGTATTCTGACCTTACCTTAGCCAAGGCTAATAAGGAAAGATAGGAGAAGACCAAGGAGATCAAGGTGCTGAGGCAGTCTTATGACTTGGTATGTACGAGAAAGCTGGCAGTGGTCGAGGAGAATAAGGTGCTCTCTAGGAAGGTAAAAAAGGTGGAGTCTGAGGCTGCCACTCTCAAGGAGTGTTTGTACAATGATGTATGGGCTACGATGTATGAGGATGCTGAGGTCCATATTGGCTATATTAGTCATCTCAACTTTAATAAGGGTTGGGATAAATCCTTGCTCGCTGTCGAGGTAGATGTTGATTCCCCCTATTTGATGAGAGCGACCTTGGCCCAAAGCCTGTTGTGGATGAGGTGCCCTCTCCTACTGCCAATGAAGGTGCTCCAACTATTCAGACCACTTTTGTTAATTCTCCCCTTGATTAGGGGATGGTGACTACTTTATTTAAGGGAGGCGTGCCTGGGACTGTCGCAGATAAGGGGAAGCAACCAGCGTCCTCAGAGTAAACTGAGGTTTCCAGTTGGTCTTCTTTAAGGAGATTTTTGTATTTTTGTTGATGTACTTTAGGGGTGGTAATTCGGGTCAACGGGTCGTGTTTTGGGCCGACACGATACGATAAGGTTTTTTCATACACGAACACGACATGATACGAATTCGTGTTTTTTTAGTTGACACGAACATGACCCGAATAAAAAACAACACGACACAATACGAAATGAATACCATAATTTCTTAAATTTCACACCTAAAAAAATGATATCATGATAACACGACACGACACGACTCATAATTCAGACATAAACATGAAATGACATGACTCATAATTCAGACACGAACACGACACGACACGGCTCATAATTCAGACATGAACATGAAATAACATGACTCATAATTCAGACATGAACACGACATGACACGACTTCGTGTAAAAAAATATGACCCAAACATGACATATGGTGTCAATTTTGGGTCGTTCCGTGTCATTTTTTTATGTTGTTTCTAAAATTTCCAACCCTAATGTGTTTTGAACCTTATCTTAATGAAATGAATTTTTGTTCCCTTTCGCGTACTGATTTATTTATTCTTTACTGCTGATATGATTTGTAGCTCATTGATGTTGAGGAATATATTCCTGCTACCTCTCAACTAGGAAACGTTCTTGGTCCTGATACGAGCAATCGACTTTGCCATACCTTTGTAAGAATATGCAAGTTCCTTAGGTCGAGGAATCAAGATTATAAGGATCAATAAGAGCTTATTGCCAAGCATAAAGATAGGCTCTAGGAGATGGAGGAGGTCAGCGCTTCTGTTCAAGAAGAGGTGGGTGCTCTGAAGGCCAAGCTTCTGGATGCCTCCAAGGTTAATCAAGTTAGGGAGGTACTTCAACAAAAGAATGATGCTATAAGGAGAGAATTCTCATGACTGATGGAGAATGCACCGATCATTTCCCCTCGAGTTCTTCATGGTTCCTCTTCATCGATTGGGCCTCGAGTTGGTATTGATGATAGTGGCCCAACTAGGGAGATTATCGAGCTTCGAGGAGATGTTTGCAGGGCATACGTGATAGCTGCCAGTCTTCAAAGATATGTTAACCTCCTGAGGCACTTATTTAAGAAAGTTCCTCGATAGGTGTGAGCTGATGGTTATGACCAGGGTTGGACCGATGCTCTGACGAAGTTGAGGGAGGTTGAAGAGTTATCCTTCTTTAGAGGATGGTTGATTTCTTAAGAAAGGTCCTCGGCAGGTATCGTCATGACATCTCCCCCTCAACTTTAATGCCAAACCCATTCATGAGGGATGATCGGTGGGCTCCCATAGATGCGATCACAAGGCATCTCGTGGAACCAATTTCAAACAAAGTCGAGGAAGAATTATCTCCTCACCCCGATGATGGCCGAAGGGCGTGAGTGGCTGACTATCTTTCTCAGTGACCTAGTTGCCATTAGGATTTAATTTATTTAGTATATGTAACTCCTTGTACATGTAATGATACAATAAAAAAGTTATGCTTCGGGTAATTCTCCTACTAGACATGTGTTGTGTATTTTTTTCTTCATTAATATTTTGTTCAATTATCTTGGGCTCTTCCAGTCGACTAGGTATGACTTCTACAATGTTAGTTACCGAGCGAGTATCCCCCAGTCTAGTATGCCTTTAATGTACCATTCTGATTTGCTTTACCTTTTAAACCGTGTCCTCAGACTGCCTTAGGCCTAAGTAAAGCAATGGTGAGAATACACCTGGTATTGGATATTCTATTCGAGAAAGGTTTCTGAGCCAAACAATATTGGTGACCAACCTGTGGTTGGCCTTGTTTCCTAAGGATCCCCTATAGGGCTTTATGTATTACCAAGGGCAAGCTAAGAGGTCATTTGTTTTTGGGGATGAATGCTTGAGGAGGGTCATTACACACTGTCCCTACTTTAATACCTATATATTTACCTTAGTTTTATATGTTAAGAGGGGATCCTGTGACTTGGAAAGGGTGCATGAGTTATAAAGTTGTTGGGAAAAAACAACACTCCATAAAATGTCAATGACAAACAAATTTCATTAATCATACATGAATTGAAAATTCAACACTGAATTTAAAAAGAACAAAGGAAGACTAGAAGTAAAATTTCTTCGGATTGGCAGCATTCCAAGCTCTAGGTATCTCTATGCCCTCCGACATTTATAAGTGATAGGATCCTTATAGGTCGTCTTTTACCACCTTGAATGGACCCTCCTAGTTTGGTCCCAGCTTGCCATCCTATGGTTTTACAGCGCTGCCAAGAACTTTCCTTAGGACATAGTACCCAAACTGGAATGCTCTTGGATTGACATTTTTATTATAGTGCTTTTCTTGTTGTTATTGGTAGGATGATAGTTTCACTAGAGACAACTCCCTTCATCCCTTAGTTAGGTCGAGTTCAGCCAGTAATGCTGCATCGTTCTGGCCTTGGACGACCAAAGTGGTCCTCATGATAGGAAGGCCAGCTTCCAAGGGGATAATTTCCTCCATTCCATACATTAGTGCGAACAATGTCTCTCAAGTTTCTCATCGTGGGGTGGTGCGATAAGCCCATAGGATGTGGGGCAGTTCGTCTACCCATGCCCCATTGGCTTTCTCCAAGCGCTTCTTCAATCCATCGATCACTTTTTTGTTGGAAGCTTCATCTTGTCCGTTGCTCTAAGGATATTCCATAGAGCTAAAGTAGTCCCTGATCCTATGGTCATTGCAGAAACCCTGGAAGAGGCCACTTTCAAACTAGGTTCCGTTGTCAGCGATGATGGTCTTGGGGATCCCAAAATGGGTGATAATGTTCCTCCATATGAATCTCACCATATTCTCATCCCTAATGTTTTCCAATGGCTCTGCCTCTATCCATTTGGTGAAGTAGTCTGTTGCGATCAACATATACTTGCGATTGTTATGGTAGGAAGAGGGCCTACGATGTCCATTTCCCACTGGGCGAAAGGCCATGGGCTGGTAAGTGACTTTAGATCATTGGCTAGTTGGTGAACCATATGAGCGTGAAGTTGGAATCTTTTGCATCTGCAAGCATATATTCCAGCGTCTCTCTGCATGTACGGCCACAAGTAACCTTTTTTCGTTGCTCGAAAAGCTAGCGACCTGCCCCCAATGTGACTTCCACAGATTCCCTCATGGAGTTCATGAAAAACTTGCTCGACGTCCTTTGGATGGATGCATTTAAGGTAAGGACCAATGAAAGATCTCTTTTATAGCTTTCCCTTAGAAGACAAGTGAAAGCGAGCAACTTTGACTCTTATCTGATGAGCGGTCTTATTATCCGTTGGTAGCGCACCATCCTTCAAATAATCCCTTCAGGGGTCCATCCAACTGGGGATTGTTTCAACGTGGAAAAAATGCTCCATGCTTGGCACTTTATCGATCTAGTTGATACTTATATGGGCGAGGAAATCTATCGGAATCATTCTCTTTAAGTTAGAATTAATCACTGAGCTTAAGGCTACCAGGGCATCAACGTGGATGTTCTGTCCTCTAGGAAACTACTGGACACTGAGTTGTTCAAAGTTATCCATCAATTCTTTCATAGTGGCGAGATAGGCTGCTATCCTCTCATTTCTAGCATTGAAATCGCCACTTATCCGGTTGGAGATTAACTGTGAGTCACCAAATACTTGGAGTCACTTTGCCCCGAGCGTTCATGCCTTTCGTAGTCTTGCTATCAGGACTTTATATTTTTCCTCATTGTTGGAGGCTTCAAATCCAAGTTTGATTCCTTTCTAGAGTATTACAATCTCAGGGGTAATCAACACGAATCCTACTCCTGCACCTTTAGAATTGGAGGCTCCGTCAATGAATAATCTCTAGACATCAGATGCTGAAGGAACTTGACACAAATGAATGTCTCGGGGCTGGTCGCGAGGATGTTCTCCGATAAATTCTGCGATGAAATTAGTGAGGACTTGCCCTTTTATGGCATTTCTTGGCTAGAACTGAATGTCAAATTGGCCAAGCTCGACTGACCACTTTGATAGTCTCCCTGACATGTCTGCTTTTCTAAGGAATGCTTTAAGAGGGTGGGATATGAGTACGACGATGGGGTGGGCTTTGAAGTAGTGTTTTAATTTCCTCGAATCTACCAGTAGCGCAAAGGAAAGCTTCTCTAGTGGTAGGTATCGCTGCTCGGCATCCAAAAGAGTCTTGCTCACATAATAGACTGGGTGCTGGATGGCCGTTCTTTTACATACCAGTGCGGAACTTATAGCATGACTAGATACTGCAAGATAAAGGTATAAAGAATCATTCTATTGAGGGATTACGAGCAAGGGTGGTTTGCTGAGGTAAGCTTTGATCCCCTCTAATGCCCTCGAGTAATCCTTATTCCATTCCATGTTTTTTCTCTTCTTTAACAACTGGAAGAATGGCTGACATCCTTCGAACGACTTTGAGATGGATCGATTTAGGGCGACAAGCATCCCTATGACCTTCTGCAAACCTCTTATCATACGAGGGGGGGGGGGGGTGATGCACCCTATTGATGGCATTAATTTGATATGGGTCGGCTTCAATACCTCTCTTGCTGACCAAGTACCCAAGAAATTTTCCGGACTGGACATCGAAGGAACACTTACTTGCGTTGAGCTTCATTCGGTTTTTTTTAAGGATTTCGAAGGTCCTTGATAGGCCATAGAGGTTGTCTTATTTAAGCTTGCTCATGACGAGCATATCATCGATGTAGACCTCCATGGTTCTGCCCATTTGGTCTTTGAATATTTTGGTGACCAACCGCTGGTAAGTTGCTCCTCCATTTTTCAGCCCAAAGGGCATGACCTTGTAGTAAATATAACCCAACTGTGGTGATGAATGCTATTTTGTCTTGATCTGGATCGTATAGAGGGATTTTGTGATACCCTAAGTATGCGTCTAGGAAGCTCATTCTTTCATGAGCCACTGTGGCATCCACCAACTGGTCAATCTTCGAGAGAGGGAAACTATCTTTAGGGCAAGCTCTGTTAAGGTCGATGAAGTCAATGCAGACTCTCCACTTTTTGGTACTTTTCAAGGCTACAACTGGGTTAGACATCTAGTTAGGGAATTGAACTTCCCGTATGGATCCTGAATCCATCAGCTTTTCCACTTCTTTCTCCATAACCTTGGCCTTCTCGACGGAAGTTCACCGTGCCTTTTGTGTGACCGACATGGAAATCGGATCAATGTGCAGTTGATGACAGGCCACACTGGGATCAATCCTAGGCAGCTCATAGGATTCCCATGCAAAAGGTCCAAGTTACTCCTTAAAAGTACTGTCAGTTCCTTCTTCTCTCGATCTGTGAGGGTGGCTCCGATAAAAAACATCCCATCTCTTTTATCACCATTGGCTGCGACTTCCTCTAGGTTCTCAACGACCCTTTCAGAGGGGAGGATCCTGGTCTCCTCCACTTCAGGTTTTCCATATTTGAGATTTTATTTGGAAGGTATCAAACCTTCCTGTACATTAACCTTATCCTTGGCTTTCTCAACCTTCTTCTCTGGTTTAGGGCGGATGGCTTCTATAACGCACCTCCTCGCCATCGCTTGATATCCATGGATCTCCATTATTCCTCGATCAGTCAAATATTTGAGCTTATGATGGTAGGTAAATGAGACGACCTTCATCGCGTGCAGCCATCTTCTGTCGAGGATGGCTTGGTAGGGTGAATCAATGTCGACCATGAGAAACTCGATCATTTTAGATATGTTTCCTGCCCTTACTAGTAGGACAATATTTCCTAAAGGGATGGTTACTTTCCCAGCGAAACAAACTAGAGGAACAATGGCCTTCTTTAGGTCGATGACGCTTAACTTTAACTTTTCGAACAGGTCGAGATACATTAATTTAGATGAGCTACCTTGGCCGATGAGCAACCTGTTGACGTCATAGTTAGCTATCCTGAGTGTAATGATCAATGCATCATGATGTGGGGTTCTTACTTCCACTAGGTCCTCATCCGTGAAAATACTATGCGTGCTTTTGTCCACATCCTCCGCTCGCCGAAGCTTCCCATCTTGTTTTTTGGCTGGATCGATCTGAAAAGCTTGCATTACTACCGTAAGATTTTTCACTTCCATCCGAGTTGTATTTCCCTGAATCTGCTTTAGGTCGGACGCCCCATGAATTATAGTGAACTTGTGGACGATGTCCTCCTCGATCAAGTTATAGGGTCTCTGACGCGACTTAATATTTGTCTCAAAAGTGCGTATTTATCTAGGCTCAAGTGCAAGCCTTGTCGCTCAAGTAATAACCCGGTAAGTCGGGATCGTCTCCACAGGGATCAAAATTGCCAAACAATAACAAGGAAAATTATCAAACCGTGAAATGATTTCTTGAAAGAAATAAAAAGATGATTGATTTTTGAGAAAATTTCTAAAACTTTACTTATGAAAAACAAATGGAAATTAACAGCAAAATTTGGGTTTAACAATTTAGAGAAAATAGGGTAGGGTACAATCCCTCAATCCTTAACAAATTATCCTTTAGAATATTAAAATTATAAATCAAAATTCTTGATTAAATCCAGTCCTTATCATCACTAAGCATTACATATATGAGGTTCAAGACCGCATCATATGAAATCAAAGATCAATATAAGGCGGTGAACGACAAATTATACATACAAAGCATTCTTAAACATCCCAAGTACCTAGGGCAAGAGAGATTAAAAGATATGACAATGCATATATGATTTTCATTCACGATTCAACCAACATTTTCATTTATTTTCTAATTGTCCATACGAATAATTTGTATTAGGATTGAGTTCATGTACCCCAACCCTTGAGAAATTAGCTACTCATGATTTGGTTGAAAAACAAATTCACATATGAAACTATGAAATTGTAGAACATTGTAAGAAATTTGCAGAAATTAAACAAAAGAGAATAGAATGATATTACTTGAATTCAGCACAAAAACGGAATTGAGATTCAGAATACAAACTAGGGTTCATGCAAATCTTGAAGGAAATGGAAATTTAACCTAAAAATCTGATATGAAGACTCTCTCTAAAATTCCTAACCCTAGCCTCCTAGAAATGATGTCGAACTTGGCTTTTTATAGCACAAATCATCCAAAGTCGGTCTCCAATTGTGCTTGTGGAACAAGATTCACAGCTACGCACTCAAATCTGCACAATAAATGGCAAATTAATGCCAGGCTTTCGAATACCCGGATCGGTCCGGGTCTTAATCGGATCGGTCCGATATCCATCGGATCGGTTCTTTTATTTTCTTCCGGATCGGTTCGGTTGTGTCCGGATCGGTTCTTTTATTGCTTCCATCGGTTTTCCATCGATCCGGAGTACACTGGACTTGGGAAAATCAGATCGGTTCGACTCCTACCCGGATCGGTCCGAATTTCTTCTTCTTTGACTTTTTCCTTGCAGCTTTGACTGGCCATATCTTCTTATCTAGACCTCCGATTTGGATGTCGTTTATTCCTATGCTCTTGTGAACTCATTCTCTTCAACTTCCCTTTTGGTGTCACTTTCGAATTCTAGATGGAATTACACTTTTGCCCTTAGACATTTCTTGCTTGCATATTTTCTTTTCTTTTGGATTCTTTCTTGCATTCCATTCCTGACAACTTCATCCAACTTATACAAAAACTAGGGAAAGTTGTTAGTAATAAACAATGAAGTGATATGGCATAAAAATGGCTCAATTACATTGTTCGAGATATTAAAATCACTAAATTAAGGAGCTAAATTCTGAAGAATTTATGCTTGGTCAAATCCCCCTAACTTAGGACTTTGCACGTCCCGGGCAATGTATTTGAATCTAACCATCATTCATTTCTTGAAAACTTCTTTATTGAAATAGTATTCCACTTTCGCAGGCACGCGATTGCATTTAGCGTATGCAACAAGCCTTTAAACCCCTAGGTTACCCTAGTAGGACGAGTTTTGTCTCGTGAGGGTTTGCAGTGAATTTACCCACAAAATTCTTTATTGACTCAAATAAATATCAAAATACTTAAAAATTGTACAATTTAAACTTTTTCGAAAAATAATCACCATAAATTCATATTCAATTGTCTCAAACCATAGTGTGTGTGTGCAAAGCCAAAAATTAAACCTCAAATTTCCACCGTTTGAGCATTACGTTACTTTTCGAAAATTCGTTTTGATTCAAATTCTTACGGATGCACTCACAAACGAATCACTCGAATTGTGGCTATTTTCTCTCGGTATGCATGATATAAAGAGTAAATATAATGGACACAAATTCATGCATACAAAATTGAAAAGAAGGAAATTTATGGTGAAAAGATCTCATCATCGGATTACAATTATTAGGAAATGGGAACATCACCTCTAATTCACACCATTTAATCTCTCATATTATCTTTTCATGTCTTAGCTCTCCACGCAGTAATTAATTTTGCAATTTGGACTCGGTTAGGACTTCTTCGGGTTAAAAGGTGTAAAGGGTAAAAATGGGAATGGATGGAATGTTCGGAATTGAAAAATGTCTTTACGATGTCCATTTGTGCTTTTTCGGGCATTTAGTCATTTTTCTCTTTCTTTTTCTTTTCTTGCTATTTTTGTCGAGCATATCTATTTTTTTTTTCTTGCCCCTTTTTATTGCACAATTTGGACTTGATGAATATTCAATTTTGACAATTCCGGGCTATTTGGGTTTTTCGGGTTGTCAAACGAAAGGGAAATATTTTATTAGGCTCAAAGTGGGTTGCAAAGGGATAATTTTTCACATCTTTTTATGGCTAATATTTTTTGGTAACAAACGAGGGCCTACTTCATTGTCCAAATTGCTAATCACATTACCATATGCATCTCAAGATTAATTAAGTTTAGAGATATATTTAGCACGAATTTCGAGACAACATTTTACACATTTTCCATAACCGATCAAAACAAAGGATTGAGATCATCAACGAATTATTAAAATGCTAAAAAGAACTTTGAGTTAATCATAAACTTGGATTGATTTAAAAACTCATAAAAAATTGAAAGGCTCGAAATCTCACCGGGTTGGACTAATCTCCACACTTATTCGTAAAGTCGTCAATTTTCTTTCAATTTCCATCGTCGGTCAATTTTGGCTTAGTGCATTTTGATTGTTAACAAGTTGAGACTTTAAATAGAATAAAGGTGATATTTTTAAAAATTTTAAATTCTAATTTTTATTTATTTTGAAAAAATATTTTTGGCTTTTTTTTCAAAATTTTTCATTTTTTTTTTCTAAAAAAAAACACACTTGGAAAGAACATGTGATCGAATCAATGAATCTAAACAATAAACGGGAAGAATATCCCACACCCCCTAACTTAAATGTTGCATTGTCCTCAATGCGAATCAAGAACACAACATAAAGAGAGAAAAAGAAAGATATTACCCAAATGGAGCGATCCCTGATGAGTGCGAGTCCATTGAATCTACAAAACATGTTAGAACCAAGCATACCAAAAAAATAACAATACTTGAACTAATTACTCTAAATGCAACAAGATACTATATAACACTTATACATGACTCAAAAATTCAACAAAAATCACCCCATACGCGTCGGGGGTGCGACGACCTCACCTCTCTTTGTTCATTCAATCCCCATAAATGGGGTCCGACAGCCAGATTGTGTCGGCTTCTTTAACCATGGCTTCCAAATAAGGCTTGAGACGATGCCCATTGACTTTAAAAGTGGTTCCCCCTTTTTCATCCATTAGCTCAACGGCTCCATGGGGAAACACTTCTTTCACAATGTAAGGACCAGACCATCGAGACCGCAATTTACCGGGAAACAAGTGCAACCTCGAGTTGTAGAGGAGTACTTTCTGTCCCAAATGAAACTCTTTCTTACGAATGATTTCGTCATGAGCTCGTTTCATTCGGTCCTTGGAGATTTTGGCACTTTCATACGCATCATTGCGCATTTCTTCCAACTCATTCAACTGAAGTTTACGTGTTTCACCGGCTTTATCCATTTTGAAGTTCACCCTTTTGATAGCCCAATACGCTTTGTGTTCGATTTCAACTGGAAGATGACAAGGTTTGCCATACACAAATCGAAATGGTGACATCCCAAGGGGATTCTTGTATGCCGTTCTATAAGCCCAAAGAGCATCAGTCAACCTTAAAGACCAGTCTTTCCTATTAGGATCAACTGTCTTCTCCAAGATATTCTCTATCTCCCGATTAGCAAGCTCGGCTTGGCCATTCGATTGGGGGTGATAAGGTGTGCTAACCTTATGGACAATTCCATACTTTCGCATTAGTTTATCCATCGGCCTATTGCAAAAATGAGTTCCATTATCACTAATTTGGCCTTAGGCATACCAAAGCGAGAAAGTATATTTTCTTGAATAAATTTGATCACCACCTTACTGTCATTCGTACGTGTAGCTATAGCCTCTACCCATTTTGAGACATAATCTACAGTGACGAGAATGTATAGAAAACCAAAAGAAGGGGGAAAGGGCCCCATGAAGTCAATTCCCCAACAATCAAACAACTCCAAGACTAAAATAGGGGATAATGGCATCATATCACGGCGAGTAATAGCTCCCATTCTTTGGCATCTATCGCAAGTCTTACAAAAAGCATTGACATCCCGGAAGATTGTGGGCCAATAAAGACCACTTTGAAGGATTTTCGCAGCAGTTTTATTTTTAGAAAAATGACCGCCACATGCTTTCGAATGACAGAATCGAATCACCCCTTGAATTTCCTCATCGGGTACACATCTCCGGATAATTTGGTCAGCACAATACTTAAACAAGTATGGATCATCATAAAAGAACATGCGTGACCAAGTAATGAACCTCCTTCTCTCTTGTGGATTCCAACTAGAGGGAACAACTCCGGTGACAAGGTAATTGACAATATCCGCAAACCAAGGGAGAGAAGAGGTAGCAAATAAATTCTCATCCGGAAAATACTCGTCTATGGGAATGTGATCAATAGGTACGTCGGACGAGAGTCGTGGCAAATGGTCAGCAACGACGTTTTCTAGTCCTTTCTTATCTTGAATCGAGAGATTAAACTCTTGTAGGAGTAGGATCCACCTGATTAAATGAGGTTTGGCATCTTTCTTGCTCAAGAGATACTTCAATGCCGAATGATCAGTGAAACAAAGGATAGGCGACCCAACAACGTAAGACCGAAATTTGTCGAGAGTAAAAACGACAGTTAGCAACTCTTTCTCTGTAGTAGAGTAATTCAGCTGAGGGCCAGATAATGTACGGATAGCATAGTAAATAACATGAGCTTTCTTGTCTCTTCTCTGTCCAAGAACAACCCTAATCGCGTAATCACATGCATCACACATAAGCTCAAAGGGAAGCGACCAATCCGGAGCTTGCATGATAGGTGCAGAAATAACCATGCTTTTGAGTTTATCAAATGCTTCTTGACATGCTTTACTCCACTCAAATGGAGTGTCCTTCATGAGAAGATTACTCAAAGGTCTAGCAATGGCGCTAAAGTCTTTGATAAACCTCCTATAAAATCCAGCATGGCCTAGAAAGGACCTCACATCTTTAAGTGATTTTGGCGGGGGTAACTCAGATATTACTTCAATTTTTGCTCGATCAACTTCAATTCCCCTAGATGAGACTATGTGGCCCAAGACTACACCCTCGGTAACCATGAAATGGCATTTTTCCCAATTGAGGACTAAGTCTTTTTCCACACATCGGAATAGAACTCTCTCAAGATTAGCTAAACAATGGTCAAAAGATGAATCGAAAGCGCTGAAATCGTCCATGAACACCTCAAGACCTTTTTCAATCAAGTCGCTAAAGAGACTTAACATGCACCTCTGAAAAGTAGCCGGCGCATTACATAACCCAAATGGCATACGTTTATAGGCAAACGTACCAAATGGACATGTAAAAGTCGTCTTTTCTTGATCAAGAACATCCACTTCAATCTGGTTATAACCGGAATACCCATCTAGAAAACAATAATAAGGATGGCCCGCTACTCGTTCAATAACTTGATCGATAAATGGTAAGGGAAAATGATCCTTTCGAGTTCCGGCATTGAGCTTTCGGTAGTCAATGCAAACACGCCACCCGGTGGTGGTGCGTTGAGGTATTAATTCTCCCTTAGCATTTTCAACCACAGTCATCCCTGATTTCTTTGGAACGACCTGAATTGGGCTCACCCATTTACTATCCGAAATGGGGTATATAATTCCAGCATCTAGCAATTTGATTATTTCCTCTCTTACAACATTTTTCATGGTTGGATTTAACCGCCTTTGCATCTCACGAGATGGATTCACTTCTTCCTCGAGATGGATTTTATGGTTACAAATCAAAGGACTTATACCCTTCAAATCTGCTATGGTCCATCCAAAAGCACTTCTATGCTTTCTCAACACATCTAACAACATACCTTCTTGCCCTTTTTCTAGATGGGAAGACACAACAACAGGAAATGTATCATTCTCACCTAAAAAGGCATATTTGACATGGGAAGGTAGTTTCTTCAACTCAAGACTAGGAAATCTATGTTCAGAGGGGACCATGGGTGTCTCCCTCAGAGGCAATTCTTCATTCCTAGAAATCCAGTCAACCTCTCTCAAACTCTCAAAACTCTCTTCCTCTTGTAACCACATTTTTAATTCTTCCACCTCTTTATCAAACTCAGTATAATCATTCCTTTGAGCACCACTTTGCCCTAAGCAAACATTCAGAGCATCTCCTCCTATGATTTTTTCAATATTTTCATCCACCCCTTCTTCAATAAGATCCACTTCAAGAATCTCATCCTCATCACCCAGTTGGTTAGCGACATTGAAAATATTTTTCTCGAGAGTCATGTTTCCAAAAGTGAGTTGCATTTGGCCATTCCGTGTATTGATCAAAGCATTAGCGGTAGCTAAGAACGGTCGGCCCAATATAATTGGAACATGATTTCTCGTATGGGGAACAGGCTCGGTGTCCCAAATAACAAAATCAACGGGGAAGTAGAACGTATCCACTTGAACAATTACGCCTTCTACAATCCCGCGAGGCACTTTGACTGTTCTATCTGCTAACTGTAGGGTGATTCGGGTAGGTTTTAAATCACCTAAATCAAGCTTCGTATAGATGGAGTATGGGAGGATGTTTACACTCTCACCTAAATCAAGCAATGCCCTTTCCACTCTCATTTCTCCAATGATACACGAAATGGTAGGTGAACCTGGATCTTTGAATTTTGGTGGAAGATCATTGAGAAGAACTGAGCTCACATTCTGTGCCAAGAAAACATTTTTCTTCACCTTAAGACGTCTCTTGACAGTCAAAAGATCTTTAATAACCTTCGCATATGCTGGAATTTGTTGAATAGCATCAAGGAATGGCAAATTCAATTTTACTTGCTTCAACACATCCATCACCTCGATACGCGAAGCACCTTTCTGGGGTGACTCTAAGCGTTGAGGAAATGGAGCAGAAGTAGGCGACTTGACTTTAATATCAGGCTCAACTTCCGCATCTCTCAATTCCTTTTCTAAGGAAGGTTCTTCAGACTCGGAAATTTCAGATTCCTTCACAATCTCGGGTTCGACTCCATCATCATTCACCTTTGGCAATTTAGGTGCTAGATCAATTTCTCGGCCACTACGAAGAGTAGAAACAGCTTGACATTGTTCTTGCAGATCTGATGATGTGGAACAAACCGTGGTTTGACCTTGAATAGGTGGTCTTTGGCCTTGAGCTGGAAGCTTACCCTTTTCTTGAGTATTCACCGCAGGCTGCAACCTAGAGATGTTAGTATGCATTTCAGTGAACATTCGCTCAAATTTGGCATCTCTCTCTTTTTGGGATTGGATGAATTGATTGAAATTATCCTCAAGAAATCTCTTAGGTGGAGGTACATAAGGCCCGGGAGGTGGTACTTGCATTGGATTTGCCACTTGCTGAAATTGAGGGGGTTGTGGTAGAGTCATCTGTGGGTTAGGAATCATCCCACCTTGGGGTTGTACATAATTGTACCCGGGATTCCTCCACGATTGATTATATGCATTCCCTTGCTGAGCATTATAATTTCCTCGATAAACTCCTATTGCATCAACCTGTTCAGTGTACATGGCCTTGTATGCAGGAATAGTAGGACATCCTTCGGTAGAATGGCCTGCATTACAAATGGCACATACCTTCTCCATCCCAGTTTGTACGGATCCAGACACATCTCTCAATCGCATATCTAGCATATCTCTAAAGTTCTTTTCCATTTGATCAACTTTTAGATCCAACAAAGTGTCCTTGTCCACGTGATAAATACCGGACGCAGCAGGCAAGTTGGACACTTGTCGATTTCTATTTTGACTATTTGGATCAGAAGTATCCCATGCTTGGGTAGTTTTCGCCACATATTTCAAATCAGCCTCAGCATCGCTCGTACTTAGCTCCCAAAAAGGTCTCTCACAGATGGTTTGAACAAGTTGTTTAGACGCTACAGTAAGGCCTTGATGGAAAAATGAAATCAGATGATGAGTTTCAAAACCATGATGGGGGCACGCACTAACTAACTCCTGATATCTTTCCCAACACTTATCAAAAGCCTCATTCTCATTTTGACGAAAATCTTGAATTTGGGCTTTAACAGAATTGGTTTTGTGTTGTGGAAAAAATTTACAGATAAACTTGTTTTGCATATCTTTCCATGATAACACAGAATTTGGGGGCAGGGTTCATAACCAAGTTTTCGCTTTATCCTTTATGGAAAAAGGAAAGAGCTTTAACCGGATTACTTCTTGTGGACAAGTTTGATCTCCAAATGTCTCACATGTATCTTCGAATTCTCGAATATGGAGATATGGTTTTTCCGAATCCATCCCATGAAATGTAGGAAGAATTTGGATCATTCCATTTCGAAAGTGGAACTGACCGGCATTATACGGGAATAAAATGCAACCAGGGGTAGCAGTTCTCTCCAGAAATAAAAGATCTTTCATGGGTTGATATGGTACATCATCCTCTCCAGCACCAACACTACCATGATCCGACATATACCGAAAGGTTCCGAATTCTCACTCAAGGTTTGACTCCAAGAACGACTTGTGATGGAATTATTAGGCGAAGGAGGTGGAACCCAAAGCAGCAAAGACTCAGAATTTTCAGATCCGGCTTCGGCAATAGGATTTTCGTGAATTTGGGTGGGAGATGAATTCTGCATATAACACACAAGAGAAAGGATGAATTTTTTTTTATTTTTTTTTTTTTATGAAATCACTTGTAGATAACAATAACTTTCTTGAAAATTTAACAATTTTAGGTCCCCGGCAACGACGCCAAAAAGTTGACGCGACTTAATATTTGTGTCAAAAGTGCGTATTTATCTAGGCTCAAGTGCAAGCCTTGTCGCTCAAGTAATAACCCGGTAACTCGGGATCGTCTCCACATGGATCAAAATTGCCAAACAATAAGGAAAATTATCAAACCGTGAAATGATTTCTTGAAAGAAATAAAAAGATGATTGATTTTTGAGAAAATTTCTAAAACTTTACTTATGAAAAACAAATGGAAATTAACAGCAAAATTTGGGTTTAACAATTTAGAGAAAATAGGGTAGTGTACAATCCCTCAATCCTTAACAAATTATCCTTTAGAATATTAAAATTATAAATCAAAATTCTTGATTAAATCCAGTCCTTATCATCACTAAGCATTACATATATAAGGTTCAAGACCGCATCATATGAAATCAAAGATCAATATAAGGCGGTGAACGACAAATTATACATACAAAGCATTCTTAAACATCCCAAGTACCTAGGGCAAGAGAGATTAAAAGATATGACAATGCATATATGATTTTCATTCACGATTCAACCAACATTTTCATTTATTTTCTAATTTTCCATACGAATAATTTGTATTAGGATTGAGTTCATGTACCCCAACCCTTGAGAAATTAGCTACTCATGATTTGGTTGAAAAACAAATTCACATATGAAACTATGAAATTGTAGAACATTGTAAGAAATTTGCAGAAATTAAACAAAAGAGAATAGAATGATATTACTTGAATTCAGCACAAAAACGGAATTGAGATTCAGAATACAAACTAGGGTTCATGCAAATCTTGAAGGAAATGGAAATTTAACCTAAAAATCTGATATGAAAACTCTCTCTAAAATTCCTAACCCTAGCCTCCTAGAAATGATGTCGAACTTGGCTTTTTATAGCATAAATCATCCAAAGTCGGTCTCCAATTGTGCTTGTGGAACAAGATTCACAGCTACGCACTCAAATCTGCACAATAAGTGGCAAATTAATGCAAGGCTTTTGAATACCCGGATCGGTCCGGGTCTTAATCGGATCGGTCCGATATCCATCGGATCGGTTCTTTTATTTTCTTCCGGATCGGTTCGGTTGTGTCCGGATCGGTTCTTTTATTGCTTCCATCGGTTTTCCATCGATCCGGAGTACACTGGACTTGGGCAAATCAGATCGGTTCGACTCCTACCCGGATCGGTCCGAATTTCTTCTTCTTTGACTTTTTCCTTGCAGTTTTGACTGGCCATATCTTCTTATCTAGACCTCCGATTTGGATGTTGTTTCTTCCTATGCTCTTGTGAACTCATTCTCTTCAACTTCCCTTTTGGTGTCACTTTCGAATTCTGGATGGAATTACACTTTTGCCCTTAGACATTTCTTGCTTGCATCTTTTCTTTTCTTTTGGATTCTTTCTTGCATTCCATTCCTGAAAACTTCATCCAACTTAAACAAAAACTAGGGAAAGTTGTTAGGAATAAACAATGAAGTGATATGGCATAAAAATGGCTCAATTACATTGTTCGAGATATTAAAATCACTAAATTAAGGAGCTAAATTCTGAAGAATTTATGCTTGGTCAGTCTCCGATCTCCATTGGTAGCTATCTTCTCTGTCTTTTTCTCTACGAACGCGTTCAAGTGCCCAACCTGGGCTAGCTCCTCAAGGTGATACTTGAGAGCCTTGCAATGATCAGTTTTTTTCCTACTCTCCTTGTGGAATGCACATCTCAGTGTGTTATTCCACTTGGAGGGGTTCCACCCATCTTCTTGGTCCACTTGATGAACAGTTCTTCCTTGATTTTTTGCCAGAATCTTGTATATCTACTCTTTGAAAATTGTATTTACTGCTTGAAATGTTTTCGAGGCATCACTTTTGTTCTCATTCTTAGGTCCACCCTTGCCCCCATTCTTACTTCCTTTCTTTTAATTCTCAGTTTTGTCGCTGTTCTTGCCAGCAAACTTGGCGCGACCATTATCCCCTGCACTGAGATGGGTCAAATCTTTAACTTTGGCATATTTCTCAATACGATCCATTAAGTCATCAATGGTCATGGCCTCCTTCTTAGTGAGGTATTGGTGCAAGAGGTAGGAGTTGGGTAAACTAATTTTAAAGGACGCCACGACGACCTACTCTGAGCAATTCTCAACCTCGTTGAATAGCTCCCAATATCTCTTTGTGTAGTCTTTGAGGCTCTACTGGGGCATTTTCTTCATTGCAAATAAAGCATCCATCCTCTTTGGATGGGAGTTGCTGGTAATGAAGCGAGCTATAAAGAGATCTACCAAGGACTCAAAGTTTTTAATGGATCTGTGAGGGAGCTTCTCGAACCACTTTTGGGCCACGATGTGCAAGATCGATGGAAAAATTGGGTACATCAATGCATCCTTGTGGTTCCAGAGGGTCATGTCCTATCTGTACTGCATGACATGGTCGATAGGATCAGTCTTTCCATCTTAGATTTTGAACCTGGGCATTTCAAACTTCTTAAGGGATTATTCCTCCTCTATTTCCCTTGAAAAAGGGGATTTCATCTGGGTCCTAAGAGCTCACCTAGCTAGATCTATGGTCGACCTGGAACCCCGATGTGTTGGGTGTTGGTCCATTTCTCTTCAGACCAAATTTTGTATGTCGTCTAACGAAGAGATTATTATTGTTGCTTGGACCAGTCGTTATCTGACTTATGTCCCTTAATTCTTTGAGATCCATGTATTGGGCTCCTTCCTCGGCTGTGAGATTTTCTCGCCTGAGGTCTAGGAGTGCGACCTTGTGATGCGATGGAGTTCTCTCTTTATCTTCTCCAATTTTCTTTTGAGGCAAGCGTTCTCAACTTCCTGCTTGAGAGTGGCTTCCTACTGCTCTTGGAGCCTGGACTCATAGGCGTCGATCAACCTGGAGACTTGCGTGGACCTAGCTAGTCCCTGACTTTCTTCTAAGGCTTGTCGTTCTGGGAGAGGCCTAGGATTTTAGCGTCGAACTTTAGATTTAATCCTAAGAGGGGAAGGTTGCTCTTGAATATCCCCTGCTTGAGGGGCATTGCTGATGTGACCAGACATTCTAGGTTCTTGTTGGTCAAGACTTTCTCAAAGGAAATAATTGTTTCCCACTGACGACGCCAATTGTGGTTGCAATAAATCTCAACACAAATTATAAGCAAATGCGATCACCAAAAAATATAAAGAACATAAAATATACATAATCACACACGACACGAACTATACGTGGTTCAGTGAAATAGCCTACGTCCATGGTGGTGCTCTTTAATTTCTATTTCCCTTTACTCCCGGGGAGTGTTTTCAAATACCTGCCCTTTGTCCCGAGTTGGGGGTTCAATATATACATATAATTTTTGGAGAGTGGGGGTGTTGGACACCTCCACGTTAGCCCATAATCCCTAGAATATCTCTTAGAGATATTTTAGGGACTGAATGGCTCATAACAGAACTAGATATATACAAGACCTTAGACTTTGGGACGAACTTTCCCTTATATTTGATTGGGATTAATTGGGCTACTCATCTGGGCCAGGATAGTTAAAATAGGTACCCAGAGTAATTAATCATAATCATCAATAATATCATCTTCACTATCACTAAAGGATTCAAGGTTAGAAAGTACCACATCTTTCATAGCCATTAAATAAAAGTTTGTACTATCAACATCTTGGCTTGAAGACACATCAATGGATGCATTATCAGTTTTATTCTCTAATTCTTCATCCTCATTTATACCCATCACATAAATCGCTTATAATTTGTCCCAAATATCCTTTGCATATTCACAACAAGAAATTTTGTTATACTGATCAATATGAAATGAACAAAATAAAACATTTAGAGCTTTAGTATTTAATTGAATTTTCCTATTATGTAGTTAGTCATTTATATTTAATCTCCAAATTTCATAATCATAAGATTGAATAAAATATTTCATTATATTTTTCCAATAACTATAATCATTTCCAGAAAATAGAGACGGTTTAAAATTTGATTGTCCTTCAGTAAAAAAGTTTTCCATGATCATTATATCTAAGATGGCTAAATCAAAATAAATAAATTAGAGCATTGGCCCAGATACCAATTGTTTCCCAAATTATACTCAAGAGGGGGGTGAATTGAGTTTCAAAAACTTTTTGGGTCAAATTAAAATTTTAATAAATATTTAGTTTAAAGCACTTAATCCAAATTTCAGATCAATAAATCTCCAATGTTAACACAAATGTTATCAAATAAATACTTCAAATTTATTAAACAAGTTAAGTCACAAATGATATATAAAGTTTATGCGATGATAGACACAAAATCTTCCTAATGCAGTCAAATAGATCTCCATTGTCAAGAGTGATGTGCATGGTTCCGAAGCAGTCTGCTGAAAATTACGCATGGACCCCAAGAATTAAAAGTTGGCCATATTTGTGGTTCAACGAACTAAATATTTCAAACAATTTCAGCTTTGTATAGTTGTCAACACCTATTGTCATTTCATGGGCTCCAAGAGTAAGAAAATGAGCTAAGCCTAGGCATTAGAAATCTTTCCTTACACATCATTTGTCAATTCAAGACACAAGATGAGACTAAAAGTATATCATATAAAGTATATATATTTAACTTATATATTAAGTAACGCACAAGAATACACACACACACACACACACACACACACACACACATATATATATATATATATATATATATATATATATATATATATATATATATTGTGTGTGTGTATTTATGAATATAAACATCCAATCTTATATTAAATACATAACTCAATAAAAGTTATAAAAGGTTGTAATTAATAAATACATCTACATATTTATATGTATAATTAAAGCAAAAAAATGAAATTAATAAAGAAGGTATAAATAAATATTAAATATATGTTCAACACTCAATAAATATTAGTTTGGAATCATCAAAATCAATATATTACATTCAACTAAAATGTACATTAATTATAATTAGGATAATTAAATTTTAATTAAAAGGTTAATTACATTTTCGTTTTACTAATAAATATTGTCTTAGCTCATTCGAATTATGAATCATTGTTGTGGGATTAACTTTTTAAATATATTCTATGTTTAGGTCAATTATACTTAGTAGGACTTTTGTGTGACACCACTGTAACACACCACGCAATCCAAACAACGGGGTGGCCAGCCACAACCATCGAACTACATCTGTCGCTACTAAATAAATACAATTCTTAGCATGAGACAGATATAAGAGATAAATAAATCAATGTACAAGATACATAATTAAATCAGGCCCAAATGATAATAAAAACCGAGCGATAAAAGATCCATCACATGCTAAAACTTTGAATAATTTCAATCTCCAATAATGATTTAATTAAAAACTGAATAATAATCAACTGTGAATAATCCGACTAAAATCCTCTAACAACTTTGGAACCGAATGGCCCAATAAAAACCCAAATGAAGTCTCACAATGAAATACGACTAAAAAGAAAGTCTAACTAAATATAGCAATAAAATGAATAAACTCCAACTGCACTTCCAAATGATAAACTCCGATAATCCTATGCAGCTTCTCCAAAACTTATCCTGGAAAGTTAGTCAATGCACGAGGTCAGAGCCCCGAGCATGAATACACACTACTCCCTCCAAATAGGATCTGTGAATCCAGACAATAGCATTAGACGAGATAAATATCACAATAGAATATTTTAATTAAACGAGATAATTAAACGCGATAAATATAAATCACTAACTACCCTCCGAAATTCCTAGTCCAAAAAGCACAACAATATGATTTTAAATCCCCAAGTCCAATGATGTTAATTTAATTAAATTAACCCAATTTATCATTTTTCTCAATTTTTATCTTAATTATAGCGGTCCTCCCACCACGGGTGGTAATCCACCAAAGTGTCACACTTCCCCTTATCAATAGCCAGTTGATCCGTTTAAACTGTTGATCCCGTAAAATGACAAGGTTCCACACACTACACGACATAAATCTCCTAAGTTGACCAGTTTAAACTGTCGATCCCTGACTCATTATGTCACCACAAATTTTAATACCTGTTATTATCTTAGCCATTAATTCTCATCTTCTCAATTTATTAAGTCCTCAAATTACCCCACCATTTTTATCGATGTGAGATCCTCACAATGCCCGTTAGTCCTATACCTAAGGGTCCCCAAAGTACATATACATCCTATCCTATGTCTAAGATGAATTTCCATCAAGTACTCATCCTTGTATCATGCCCAGGCTCCCGCGACTATGATAAAACATTCAAAATTTTCCCCACCCCAAAATATGAAATCCGCAGAAATCAACTCTAACTAGTCCAATACGTAGTAAGCATAAATTATAACCAAGGCCTAAACACTAGTCCCATACCTAGTAAGCATCCTATAATCAAGGTGAGAAATGGACTGCCTAAAAGCCCCTCGTCCCCGCGATGGCAAAGATGAATAAAACAATTCACACCATATCACAAATCATAATCACAACATGGCACTTTAATCACAAATGTCACTATTCAATTAGATTTCATTAATAATATAGTCGTCGTATTCATCATAATTATTTTCAAATTTATTTAACATGCAATATTATTCAATATGACACAATCATTCTCTTTTATAAATCCTCTAATTTTTTATTAGTGTGTTCACGTCACACATAACATATAAATAATCCAATAACTTCTACATGTGAACCTACACCCCTAAAACCATAAAAACCCAATAATATGACTTACGCTCCCAAGGGTTTCAAGGATTAAATCTTTTTAAAAAGTTTTATCAAACAATCCCAAAATTTAGTGTCCACTTTGTCTAATTAAGTTACTAATTGATTTTTATCAAAAACACATGATTAAGGGTTTGGGTGACACTTAAGATGCATAATACAAAAGGAAGATAATAGAGTATTCATGCCTGGATATAAGTTAGTTTAGAAATCTGATCTTGGATGTGTATTCCTCTCAAAAAATCAACAAATATTCGTTCTTGACGCATCTTGAGAAAACCCGATTAATCTTGACAGAACTTGAGTTGAAAGTTATGTAGAATGGGGCTAGGGTTTGGGGGTTGAAGAAGATGAGAGATTTTTTATTTTTGGGAAGGCTAAAATGTGTTTTAAAAGACCTAAACTTGTCACTTTAAGTGTATATACCAAAAATAATTAGAGTCCTAATCGGATACAAACAGTAAAAAAAATATTATAAATGATCGACCCGTTGAAATTATCTGAATTTTTGGGGCCTAGTAGATGAAGATGAGAGTAGTGTGAAAAAAAATCAACTCCATCGGACGGTTGAATATTTTTATATATATTTTTTTTCCAGAGAGTTTTATGTTTCAAGGACTCTTCTAAATGACCCAAGACTTATATATACTCATATTAGGAGTCTTGTAATCTAACTTTCCGAATTCCGAATATAAAAAGGAACATATTTAATTATATAAATAATTAAATCCAAAATTTTATTTTTTCTCCAATTTTTGAATTAATTAAATAATTAATTAATAAAAAATTGGGATGTTACATACTTTCCCACTAGCAAAGGAATTTCATCCTTGAAATTAGGCGAACCATAAACATCAAACTTAAATCACGAAAGAGAAAATAAGGCTCACACATGCCTACTCGTTTAATGTCATAATTGGGTGCCCATACACCCAATTCTACGTCCACCTACCCCACGAACAACAAAATATTATATATATATATATATATGTATATATATATATGAAAGTAATAGCGTACCACGCGCTCTCGCAAATCACCACTCGATTCTATCTTCGATAATCTTCACAACACAAATCCTCAAATCAAATCACATCACTACATCGATATAAGACATACCCAAAATTTATACTAATGATCTTCCAAATAATTAACATCTCAAAAATCAACTCTAAGGATCCTCACATCAAGCTTACTAATTCTAAACTCAATGCGTATAACGTCCTTAACAGAAAATTATATATCTCTAAGAAACACATCTAACGCGTATGCTAGACCCTCTACCTTAAGGAGTAGGAGTCAATAAAGGGAATCAAAGATCGATAATGCGGAAGCTATATGGACTTAAAACCTACGAGACTTAAGACCATGCTCTGATTCCATCTGTAGCACCCCGCGCAATCCGGACAATGGGGTGGCCAGCCACTGTCATCGAACTATGCCAGGCGCTACTAAATAAATACCATTCTTAGCATGAGACCGATATGAGACATAAATAAATCAATCCACAAGATAAATAATTGAATCAATCCCAAATAATAATAACAACTGAGCGATAAAAGATCCATCACATGCTAAAACTTTGAATAATTCGAATATCCAATAATGATTTAATTAAAAACTGAATAATAATCAACTATGAATAATCCAACTAAAATCCTCGAACAACTTTGGAACCGAGTGGCCCAATAAAAACCCAAATGAAGTCTCATGATGAAATACGGTTGAAAAGAAAGTCTAACTAAATATAGCAATCAAATGAATAAACTCCAACTGCACCGCCAAACGATAAACTCCGATAATCCTATGCAGCTTCTTCAAAACTTATCCTGAAAAGTTATTCAATTCACGAGGTTAGAGCCCCGAGCATGAATACATAATACTCCCTGCAAATAGGATCAGTGAATCCAGACAATAGCATTATACAATAAATATCACAATAGAATATTTTAATCCAATGAGATAACTAAACGCGATAAATATAAATAACTAACTACCCTAAAAAATTATCATTTCAAAAAGCATACCAATATGATTTTAAATCCCCAAGTTCCACGATTTTTATTTAAATTAACACAATTTATCATTTTCCTCAATTTTTATCTTGATTATAGAGGTCCTCCCTCCATGGGTGGTAATCCACCAAAGTGTCACACTTCCCCTTTTCAATAGCCAGCTGATCCGTTTAAACTGTTGATCCTGCAATATGACAAGGTTCCATACACGACACAACATAAATCGCCCAAGATGACCTGTTTGAATTGTCGATCCGTGACACATTATATCACCATAAATTTTAATACACGTTATTATCTTGGGCATTAATTCTCATCTTCTCAATTTATTAAGTTATCAAATTACCCCACCCTTTTATCGATGTGAGATCCTCACAAAGCCCCTTAGTCCCATGCCTAAGGGTCCCAAAAGTACGTATACGTCCTATCCTACGTATAAGATGAATTTACAACATTTACTGGTGCTAGACTCATGCCTAGGCCAGAGTGATGATGACGATAAAACATTCAAAATCTGACCCACCCCGAAATATGAAATCCGCATGAAGGTACACTAACTAGTCCCATACCAAGCAAGCATAAATTATAACCAAGGCCTACCCACTAGTCCCATACCTAGTAAGCATTATATAACCAAGGTGATCAATATATTACCCAAAAGCCCTGCGGGGACCACGTCCCCGCGATGGCAAAAATGAATAAAATAATTCACACAATATCACAAATCATAATCACAACATGGCACTTTAATCACAAATGTCACAATTCAATTAAATTCCCTCAATAATATAGCCGTCGTGTTCAACATAATTATTTCCATTCAATACTGTTAATTTATTTAACAAGCGATATTATTCAATATGACATAATCGTTCTATTTTATAAATCCTCTAATTTTTTATAAGCGTGTTTGCGTCCCACATAACATATAAATAATCCCATAAAATTTACATGCAAACCTACACCCCGAAAATCATAAAAAATCAATAATCTAGCTTACGCACACAGGGGTTTCAAGGATTAAATCATATTAAAAAGTTTTATGAAAACAACACCAAAATTTAGTGTCCACTTTCTCTAATTAAGTTACTAATTGATTTTATAAAAAACACATGATTAAGGAATTAGGCGACACTTAAGATGCATAATATGAAAGGAAGAGAATAAAGTATCCATGCCTAGATAAAAGTTGGTTTGGGAATCTGATATTGAATGTGTATTCCTCTAAAAAAATGACAAAGATTCGTTCTTGACGCGTCTTGAGAAACCCAGTTAATATTGACAAAACTTGAGTTGAAAGTTATGTAGAATGGGGCTATGGTTTGAAGGTTAAAAAAGATGAGAGGTTTATGATTTTTGGGAAGGCTAAAATGTGTTTTAAAAGCCCTAAACTCCTCATTTTATGTTTATATACCAAAAAGAATTAATGTCGTAATCAAATACGAACACAAAAAAAATATTTTGGATGATCAGACCGTTAGAATTGCTTGAAATTTTCAGACGTAGTATCTAAGAGTAGTGAAAGATGCACAAAAAATTTCAACTCGATCGGACAGTGGAGTATTTTTATATATTTTTTTTTCCTAGAGAGTTTTATGTTTCAAGGACTCTTAGAGAGTTTTATGTTTTGAGGAATCTTCTAAAAGGTCCAAGACTTGTATATACTCATATAAGGATTCTTGTAATATAACTTTCAAAATTCCGAATATAAAAACCAACATATTTAATTATAGAAATAAATAAATCCAAAATTTTATTTTTTTTCTAATTTTTGAATCAATTAAATAATTAATTAATAAAAACACGGGGTGTTACATACTTCCCCACTAGCAAAGGAATTTCGTCCTCGAAATTAGACGAAGCATAAACATCAAATGTAAATTGCTAAACAAAAAATAAGGCTCACATATGCCTACTCATTGAATGTCATAATTTGGTGCCCATACACTCAATTCTACGTGCACCTACCGACGAACAATAAAATAATATATATATACATATATATATATATATATATATATATATAACTATGGAATTAATGACGAACCATTCGCTCTCGCAAACCACTATGTAATTTTTAATCCGGTAATAATTTAATTTAATTCGGAATTCAAAAAAATTATTTAATTATTTTTAGTAAATTAATATGGTTGATTTTATTTATGGAATGTAGGATTTTAATCGAAATTGAAATCATGTGAGAAATCATAATTTTATTTAACTTATTTAAAAATTTAGGCATTCTGGGGCACCCGACCAGACTAAATCGATTCGTCCAGGGGGGCGAATCGATTCGGAATGGTTAGTTTTGGCAGCGCGTTAGTTTTAATAGAGTATTGATTGCATTTAAACTCTAAATTCTTTTCCATATTAAAATAATTTGGGGTTAGAGTTTTCTAAAGACTTTTCACCAACTCTTAAACCAAAAGTCTTCCATATCTTACCACCTTTCATCTACAAAGCCTAGCCCCAAATTTTATCAACATTCAACCTAAGTTTTTAAGTCTTAATTAGTGTTTTCTCAAGATTGTTCAAGAACGAGTCTTTATTAATTTTCGAGAGGAACACAACCATTTAATCAGAATTTTCAACAGAGTATTCTTCAGGCAAGAATACTTATATTATCCTTCTTTAGTATTATACGTTTTTAATATCACCTAAACATTAATGTGCATGTTATTCTCAAAATAAATAGCAGCCTTAATTAGGGAAAATGAACTCTAATTTGGGATCATTTTTGTGAAAAATCTGAATATAAATTAAGACTTATAACCATTATGTGCCTAGGGTAGATATTGGATTTTGATTAATACGGGTGTAGGTTCGCATATAGAAACGATTGTAATTTTATATAAATGGAAAATGGGCTTATGCAATCATATGAAATTACGTAGGTATGATCAAAGTGAATTAGTATTGTGTGCTCCATGAACTCGCGTGATGTTAAAATTATAATTATGGAATAAATAAATTGTGTTAATTACAAAGATGGATTGAACGAATTAAATTAAAGTTAATTGTGACCACATGAGAAATTTATGCAATTTTTGATAAATTGGATTGTGTGACTTATTGTCTTATTTATATTCGACATCGCGGGAACGACGGGATTTTGGGTATACAGTCTCAGCATAATTTTTGGAGTACTTGCTAGGTATAGGACTAGTGGGTATGCCTTAGTTGTGGCTAACACTTTCTAGTATGGGACTAGTCAGTGTAGATTTTTACGGATGGGATATTCCAGGGTGGGGCTGATTTTTGTGTCGTTCCGTTGATTCGAGGGTCTAGGCACGAGACTAAATGAAAATTAATGGTATCTATTTATCCAATATGTTAGGGTTGTGTAATACCTCGTAATTACAAAATAAAATATTACGACATAAATAAATTTAATAATTTCGTATTTATTTTGAGAATAAATTAAATTGGGAGGATTTAAATTAAATGAGTAAAAATTTAAATTTTAAATAAACAATTATTCATGATTATATAAATAAAAAACTCAATTGGACATAAAGAGCTTGCTAGTGAAAAATAAATCACACATAAATAAATTTACGCAGACATGTCCTTTTAAAATAATAAAAATGTCTAAGTGAAATAGAAATGATTGGGATGAATTTTGAGAAGAGTTGAAGGCTCGTTTAGGTGTTTTAACCCTTTAGAGATAGTTCGGGGTCAATAGTATATGGGTTGGGGAACTTTTGGGCTGGTTGGGATATGGATTCATGCCCATTTAGGGGTCCAAAAATGGGGTTATATGTCTAACTTGGGAATCGGGTAAAATATAAGATTAGGAGGAAGAGAAATAATTCCCTACTACTAACATAACCTAACCATAGAAGTCCCATTTGAAGAGAGAGAGGAACAAAGGCCTAAGAGGAGGAAGAAGAGAGAATTCACAGAAGAAATAACCTAAGAGGAGGAAGAACAGAGAATTTTAAATAAACAATTTTATATGTCCCATATATGTCACATGCTAAGAATGATTACTTATTTAGTAATGCTCGGCATAGTTTGACGGCAGTGGTTGGCCACCTCGCTTGTCAGATTGCGCAGGGTGTTATAGATGGTATTAGATCATGGTTTTAGGTAACATAGGTTGTGAGTCTATTTTAGCTTCCGCGTTACTTATATTTGATTCCTTTTGATGAGTTGTACTCTTAGTGATCCTGAGTCTGATGTTGTTTCATTCCTATATTTTCAGATGGTGAAAACTACGAGAGATGGAGATAGGATAGAGGGTTCAGTTTTTGGTTCTACATTTTAGGAAAGGCCAAGGAAGAGTGTGTTGGATGCCGAGGAGTTAGCGACGATTGTGTGTGAGGCCACAACAGTCAGTATTCCGGTAAGGAGACAAAGGTGGGTAACTTTAGAGGCATAGTAGCAGGGTACACCCGCTTCGACTTAGGATAGGGTGAGGGCCATCTTCCATAAGGGCAATCCTCCCACCTTGTCATGGGGGATCCGACCCAACGGTCGCTCACCAATAGAGGAGAGATATGGAGAGGCACTTAAGGAAGGTGGTCTGCATTGATGTGCAGAAGAAGATTTTGGCTACGTTTAAGCTGACTAGAGATTCACTATAATGGTGGGAGAGTGTCACCATATCGGAGGATATGGATCACCTAAACTATGTATATTTTCGGATAAAGTTCAATGACAAGTATTTTCCATATGCAATTAGGAGCGTGAAGAAGAGGGAATTTCTGGACTTAGAGTAGGGTTCGAAATCAGCTGCTGAGTTTGAGCAAGAATTCTCAAATTTATCAATGTTTGTACCGGAAGGAGGTAAATACTGAGGCGAAGAAGGTGGAGTGCTTTATTAAGGTCTTATCTTGGTATATCAGTCAGATGGTTTTGGGGAATCCGGCGTACACTACTTACACTCAAATGGTGGTCATCACATTGTTATTGTGGCAGCAGAAAGTAAATTACCAAAAGAAGATGGGGAAAGGACACGAGTCAAATGGTCAATAAGGAGAGAACAAAGGTTGCAATGACCTAGAGTGAAAGAGACAACGAGCTAGTCCGAAGCAGCAAGGCAATAGTGTCCAACAGGGGCCTCAAGGGCAGGGACAACAGAGTGAGTAAAACTCGGGTAGGCATTTCAAACCTTTTAGGGGTGCGTGTTTTATTTGTGGAAAGATATGGAACCAAGCTTCTATGTTCCCCATGAGGGAGGGCCAGAAGGTCCAAGGGACTCAAGGCCAGTAGAGCAAAGGGCTTCTAGCACCGATAGCGCCAGGTGTACAGGAAATGCCAGCAGCACCAGCAGTAGCCACATTAGGTTAGTGTTATATGCTTCCAACTCGAGAGCCTAAGGAAAGGTAGGCTCCGCAGGAGACACGACATGGCTAGTGGATTAGCACGGTACGTCATATTTTCTTAGATACTTATATATATAGGTGGTATATATATTGTATTTTTATTATGGGTATGTGCGGGTAGGATTGGGTGTATGGGCGCCCAAATTGTGGTACTTTACGAGTAGGTATATGTGAGCCTTATTTTATTTTGCGCATTTACGCTTCTTCAAATTTCGAGGACGAAACTCCTGTGCTAGTGGGAAAGTATGTAACACCCTGTAATTTTTAAACGGTAATAATTTAATTTAATTCATAATTCGAAAAAATAACATTTTTGGATTTAATTGATTTTAGTAAATTAATATGTTGGAATTTATTTACGGGAAGTAGGATTTTAATCTGAATTTAAATCGGGGGAGAAATTAAAATTTTATTTAACTTATACAAAAATGTAGGCGTTTTGGGGAACCTGACCAGACCGAATTGATTCGGCCTAGAGGGCGAATCGATTCAGAATTGTCAGTTTTGGTAGTGCGTTGGTTTCAATACAATTCTGATTGCATTTAAGCTCTAAATTCTTTTCCATATTAAAATAACTCGGGGTAAGACTTTTCTAATCAGTTTTTCACCAACTCTTAAACTAGAAGTCTTCCACATCTTTACCACTTGTCATTAACAAAACCTTTCCCCAAATTTTATCAACATTCAACCCAAGTTTTGAAGGCTTAATTGGTGTTTTCTCAAGACATACCAAAAATGAGTCTTTGTTATTTTTTCAAGATGAATGCAATCATCTAATTAGAATTTTCATCCAACTTTTCTTCAGGCATGAATACTTCTATTCTATCTATTTAGTATTATGCGTTTTAAATATCACCTAAACATTAATGTATATGTTTTTCTAAAAATAATTTAGTATCCTTAATTGGGGAAAGTGAAATACAATTTGGGACTATTTTATGAAAAATCATAATATGAATTAAGATTTATAACCCTTGTGTGCCTAGGGTAGATATTAGATTTTGATTAATACGGGTTTAGATTCGCATATAGAAATAATAGTAATTTTATATAAATGAAAAAGTGCCTTGTCCAATCATATAAAATTATGTAGATATGATTAAAGTGAATTATTATTGTGTGCTCCATGAACTCGTGTGATGTTAAAATTATATTTGTTGAAAAAACTAAATTTTGTTAATTATGACGATGGATTGAATGAATTAAATTAAAGTTAAATGTGACCACATGAGAAATTTGCGTAATTGTTGATAAATTAAATTATTCAAATTATTGTTTTAATTCTATTTGACATCACGGGAATGACATGATTTTGGGTAGTTACACTCTCAACTTAATTTTAGGAGTACTTGCTAGGTATGTGAATAATGGGTATGCCTTAGTTATGGTTAACACTTTCTAGGTAAGGGACTAGTTAGTGTGTATTTTTATGGATGGGATATTCTGGGGTGGGGTTGATTTTTGCGTCGTTCCATTGATTCGAGGGTCTAGGTGGGAGACTTGAAGAAAATTAATGGCAGAGATTTATCTCATCTGCTAGGGTAGGACGTACTTGTGTTTGGAGACCTCTAAGTATAGGACTAAGGGTAGAATTCAGGAGTTATGCCTTATAATATGGTGGGGCTAATATAAAATAATGAGATATTGAGAAATGTACAATTAATGCCTAAGATAATAATCTGGTATTAGGCGTCATTAATAAGTGCATAACTGATGAAATACGGGTTCACTGGCTATTGTGACGTGGGTGTGTGTTGGCGTCATTAATAAGTGCATAATTGACAGAATACAGGTTGGCTGGCTATTATGATGTATCGTGCGTGGAACCTTGTCAATAAGTGAAGGGCTAACAACACACAGGTCGGTTGGCTATAAAGAGGGGAATATGTGTGGTGGAAAATTTTAGGTAGGGCGGAATAAGTGCAGAACATACAATAGGGTCGGTTGGCTATGAAGGCGTCCCTATAAAAATAAATAATTTAATTAATCGATCAAAATAAAAATGATGACTTTAGCACAATTTTCAGATTATGATAACATAAGATGGACTTAAACTGTTGGGGTGGTACAGTCATGTGATTAGATGATAGTAGTTTACTTTATTCTCGTGTTAATAATTATCTCGTTTAATTTAAAATTGTGGTGTTTATTATGTATAATGCTACTATCTAGGTTCACGGACCCTAAGTGAGGAGAGTAAATAGTATTCATGTGGTGGGCTCTAACCCATTGTGTTGCCTAACATTTCGGTTATAGTGCTAGAGTAGTCACATAGGAATGATTGGAGATATTTTAGAGGTGCAGTTGGGGCCTTATTTATTTTGGATGCTTATTAGTTTAGATTTGTTTTCCATTCCATCATATTTATTATGAGATTTTGTTTATGGATTTGGTGGGCCAATCGGTTCCAAAGTTATTTACGGGATTTTTTAAAGTTGGATTATTTTGGAGATTAGCATGGTGATGGATTTTGATATTTGCATGGATGATTATAATTATTGGATTGGTATGATTATTATCATATGGAAATGTTTTATATGTCTCATATATGTCACATGCTAAGAATGATTACTTATTTAGTGACATTCGATATAGTTTGACTGCGACGACTAGACACCTCGCTTATTAGATTGCGTGGGGTGTTACATTTTGGTGAGTTGGGTTTAGCTCCATCACATAAAACACGACTTTCGGTTTTTGAATGATTAAACAGTTCATAACCTGGATAGGGAGTGGATATCCTATTAGTAAAGTTGCTTGTATAATCTTAGTAGTTATTTTGACTAGGAGACTTATTTGATAGTTCATGGAATAATGCACTGATACATTAGGAATTTATTAAACATGATCAATGGTCAGATACAAGTCTAGGTGATAACTAAATTCAAGCATAGTCTCACGGTTTGCGAAGGTAGAATAGATTCTTAATTTTGAAGGATATGAGGATTGGAATATTAATATGATTATTACTTTGATTATTTGAATATTTTTGGGTCAATAGACTTTGTTTGTTAGGTAGTCATTATCCAGGTATGTCAAAGATTATGTTGCGAAGGAATATGCATTCATGATAGATATTCTGAATTGTAATACCCCCTTGATATACATATAAATTTTGATTTTAAGAGGAAACTTAGACAGTGGATTATTATGCAATAGATTATCAAATAAGCTAGATCAAAGAATGATATGATATTGGTGAAAATCGACTTGAAAAAAATGTAAATTTCATTGAACAAGTATTGAATACTTAATGTGAAAATTTCTATTATGTGTTATCGAACTATGAAAATAAGGCCTCTTTGTTCAAGTGATTTTGAGATAATTAAATTAGAGTGAAGCTGTAATGATTTAGTGAAATTAATTACAATTTAAAAGAAAGAAAAATAAATTATGGAGGCTAATTTGAGATTTCATTATTCAGTTTGGAAGAAAATTTAGTTACTTTCCTTGGATCCACAATATATTTCATATTCCAAGTAGTGAGCCCAGAAATCTCTAGAAACCCTAAATGGACCAAGACCATATATATATATATATATGTTCAACTCCAATAGTGACCACACACATATCTTACTTTGGATGTATCATATACTTTAAGATCAAACGTTCATCTACTTAAGGATTTACAATGGTGCTTACTTATATAAATCATCTACACCATTATTGTCTTGTCTGCACGATCACCTATATGATTCACATATGTATGGTGATCTAAACCCTAAATGTAGTAGGATATATTTAGTTTATGTTTGTTTTCTCTTAAACATGAAGAATCAAATATCTTTTTTAAGTCAATCCCAACAATTGGTATTGAAGCACCATATTAAAGTATTTCTCATGGTTTAGAAGTTGCATGTTGTCCATGAAACACTAGTTTTGAATCCTTGGATAGAAATCACATTAACATGGTTTTGTAGGCTTCAAGGATCCTACTGTGGTTTATCCTTAGTTTAGTTTTCTTCAATTTGGGTGTATAACTTATTTTATGTAAATTATATATTCGGAGGAGATTGTAAGGGGGTATAATAGTTTTCAATTATTAAGATCCTATATTTAGATGGGGTTTCTCCATGGTGGGAAATCTATTGAGTTTGGGGACTTTATAGTCAATTTTAGAGTACATTTTCATGCAATTTTGAACTTCTACAGAAACAAAAAAAAGGAATAGTTTTGCACCAAAACCCGATCTTTTGGGTTTGGGAGGTTGAACGATCGGTTTCCCTATGATTGGATATTTTAGTTGGGTTTGGGTAATTTTCTTCAGTTCTTCACTCTAACAAAGCAGTTGAGGTGGATTTTCTTAAGTCAAAATGATGAAGATATCAAGTTCTTGAGGAAGTTAAGTTCGATAAAAACTCTAGCTATGATGGAAAAGTAAATTAGTTTTTTTTTTATGTGAATGGGTTTTATTATAATTTTTCCATCTTAATTGATATGTTGATGATTATCGTGTTCTACTTAATGATTTAATTAAGGACCCACATAATTATAAAAAATAAACCTTATCACCAACCAAACACCCCAAAAATTTGAAAGGCTGTGATCTAGGGCATTGTTTTCATTTGAGCTCAGTTATTTAAGTTGTTGTTGATTATACGAGTTTGTATTGAAGTTTGATTTAAAGAAATTTTCATGGTTGAAACCCGAGTATTGGGGAAAAAAATTAGGGTTTTACTGATTATCTATTGGAAGCATGATTAATTAGAAATTTTGTTGGCAATTTTTAAATTGATCTGCTGAGTTTTTTAAAACCACCTGTTCTTTTTTGTACCAACTGATCCATTTTTTTTGTACAAAACTGAATCTGATTGGTTTTAAACCCAGTTGCTTTTTGGTTTTTGTCAAAATCGACTCTGAGTTTGTTCATTCTTTTACTGATTGTAATACCCCGTACTTTTGGCTATATTTATTTTTGGGATTAATTAATTAAATGCGTATTAATTGGAAATTAATCCGGGTTAAAAATACTAACGATATGCGAGTTGGTATTTGATTATGTGCATAAATCTTTTATATGATTATTGAATTATGAAAAATTTGTCGTGAGATTGATATACGGCATTTTGGAAATTTTGTTGAGACCCGTGTGATCGCCGCGTCACGGTATAATATTTTGATTATAAAAGTAAATTTAAATTCTATAAACCGTATGGTCGTTTTGAGTGCGCCAACGCGTCCGGAAGGGTCGAGATAGTCAGAAAACACTAGCCGGGGGTGTAGGTTGGATTCCGGGGTATTTTTAGGCCATACCGGCAACTTAAAGGGTATTTTGGTAATTTTGTATTTTGAGGAATTAATAACGACGAAAATTAGGAGTCTTAATCTGATGTGGATTTAACCCACTAAACCCACTAACAAACCCATATTAACCCATTAAGCTACGGAGGTTATCATTTAGGTTTCCAACTTTCCCAAAGAAAACCCTAGCCACCATAGCCACCTTTGGAGAAGAAGCTTAGAGAAAGAGGGAGAGAGGGAATTCTGCAGAAATCTTCACCAAACCAACACCAAAATCAGAAATCGAATCAAGGCAAGTGATTTAAATTACATTCTTTATGCAATGAATGCTTCTTCCATGTTAGAAATTTTGATAATCTATCTTAATTAAGAGTTAAAGGAAAACCCATGAAATTGGAAGTTATTAGCTTAATTTTGGGTATAGGTTTGCATGTAGAAACATTGCTTGAAGATTGAATTCAGAGATTTCATTTTTATGTAGTGTAAAAACGGATTAAATTCGGGGATTTGATGATGATAAAAATCTAGGGTTCAGGTTCTTGAAAAATTGGGGAAAAGTATAGAATCTTGTGATTTAATGATGTTTAGGATGCATTAATGCCTTAAAAGATGTTAGTATGTGACCTTAGCATGTTTTAGGATGATTAGAGGACTTAAAACATTGTTGGAACGAACTTTGGAGAAGATTTGAGGAGTAAGAATGGTGAAAAACGAAATTTAAAGAAATCTGGGACGAAACTGGTAGGTCGTTAGAAGCCCCTACCCAGGTCGTTCGAACGAACTCGTTTGAACGAGCTTCTAACGAATTGACCAGTCGCTTCTAACGAAAGGGAACTTCGTTCGATAATCTCTTTCGAACGAGATATCGTTAGAAGGTACAGTTCGTTCGAACGAACTGGATCTCGTTCGAACAGTCTCGTTCGAACGAGACTTCTAACGAGTTGACAGTGGAATCTCGTTCGAACGAGACTTCTAACATGCTGGCAGTCTGGGCCTTTTTGGATTGTTTTGATTTTTGGAGTCCCGTAAACTTGTTCGAGGATATAGATAACATTCCGATGATGATGTAATGATAGAATTGGGACTTTTGGGTATTTATGAGAAGGAAATTATATACGAGAGTTAAATTAAATGGACGGTTTGGGTTGAGACGTGAGTGTCTACTACGATGAGAGAATAAATTATGGCGCGTATGATTATAAACCGGAATAGTATAAATTTTGATAATTATATATTGGTACTAGAATGAGAATAGTACTACAATTAAACTACGGGATTACTAAGACGTGTGTTTACTTAGTATTGGTATATGAATTATGTGTATGACATACCTACTATACTTGTTATCACGGGAGGTTTGCGTTCGCTTAGGGCCCTCTAATCCTTGTGTTGCCCGGATTTAGACTGGTTACCTTGATGAACATAGGTCATAGAAAGACTTATTGGGATATTAATAAGTTCGCTGATCGTAGGAGCGTAGGTATGTGCGTGACCTATGTGATGTGACTGTGTTCGCCTCCATCATTTGTGATGTTGTTATTCGTGAACTATTCCTGAGAGATTCGGAATACGTAATCCTTATGTACGTGATGTACCGGGATGGATAGCAGAGTATGTGTGCACCACAGCTTAGTTCTCGGGGTCCTTGTATTGTATATTTATGATGTGAATAATATACACTTAATTATTGGGAACCTTCATGTTAATGTTGTGAATATAATTAAGATATTGTTTCGAGAAATATAACGAGTTGACTGATAGTGATATATGTTGCATATTGAGCATCTGAGTTTACGTTAAACCCCTACTTAATTAAGAGCGTTATAATGTTAATAGAACCGAGTAATAAGGGTAGGACCTATGAGAGTCTAGCTAGATATGATGGCACTTAGCTATTGGTTTGTCTCGTTATAGATGGGTACTTACGTTAGGAGTACACAGTTAGACGAGAGGTGAGAATATCATGTGAGTGCACGTCCTAACATGTACTTTGCATTTAATGTTTTAAATATTTTTAAAGAACTTGCAGGTTTTTAAAATATAACTCCACATTCGGGCTCTGACCCGTTTGCTTTTCAAATCTATTTTTCTTTGTAAAACCATTTTAGGTGCCCAGCCACAAGGACACCATGCATAGGATACTCATTCAGGTGATGAGCTGTAGCTGTTTGTGGACGCTACAGGGATTTGCTTGTAGACGCTTCTATCACTTGGATTCCAGATTCATTATCTATCAGTTGTAGGGCATGTTGCCCATTTCTATTAGAGTTACATTTCCATTACAGTTTTCAGACTTTGGCATGTATTGATTTAGTATTCAGTTTACTTATCAGTTGTGGGATTTGTAGTGAGGAGTTTTCCTCCAGACTTTATTTACATTATGTGATGGTTATTCTATTTACTACTTTATGGTGAATGGTGTTATTATTCTTTAATACACTTGTTGCATGTTAATCAGACTTTAAATAAAATTTGGCACTTACTTTTTAAATACTAGGTGGTTAGTAATAATAAAAATGTTTTCGACAGTGATGCTATTAACTGAGCCAACTTGGCATTTTGAATTAATTTAATAAAGGAGTAGCTACCCGGTATTTAATTAGTCGGGGTGTCACACGGATCTAATCTAATCTTTTTTTCCTTAAATTTGTTCTGAAGTTTTTTTTTAAAAAAAGGAATAAGAAAAATCGATCTTATTTGTTTTTGCAATCTTATTTGTTTTTACGGTATGATTTGTTCATTATTTGAGTTGGTTTTTCCAAAACCAATTTGGGTTTTCTACATGGATCTAAAGGTTTTTGAGATTAACGATATAGGTTCATTGTCTGTCAAAGATTTTGCTAAGCAAAGAGTGAAACGCAACGCAACGGACTATTTCTGGAAATGCGTGTTCTTAGTGTGATTCTAAAGAAAAAATATTCAAGGATCGATTTATCAAAAAATTGAACCCGGGTTTGCTTCATTAGAGCAAAAGCTACTTTCTAAGAGTTGTGTATTATGGGTAACACTTTAGAGATTTGTTTATTGTGGGTAAATCGTTAGGACAACGCATTATTGCAAAGTTGCCACTACCCATGTGTGTCATTTCTTTTTCTACAATTTTTTATTGCGTTGTTATTATTTAACTTGAATGCACATTTATGTATTTTTATTTACGAGCATATAATATTTATTGCAGTATCCTTATTTATTTGTTTTATCTTTCGTAATTGTATGGGCTAAAGTTATTATCATTATTATTATTATTAATGAAACTCGAGATTTTATTAGAAATTAAAAATGGGGAATAGCCCCCAGTGGTGGCATACATCAAATAAGAGCAAAGTGAGCACCTAAAAGTGAAAAAACTCTCTAAAATATCAATACAAAATCTCAATTTCCTACCAGTAAATGGATAATTCCGAAAATCCATCTTAATTTCCCCACAAATGAGAATGAGAATAGAGTCTCCCTTCATTTCCACCCTCTCATACATACTTCTATTTCTCGCACACCATAAATGCCAACAAATATAAGCAGGAATAATCTTACAAAGAATAGTTCTAATTTTGTTTCATTTATAATTAAACCACCAAGTCATCAAATTCCCACTAACATTTGAGGTTATAACTTTTAACCCAAGGATATTAGAGAATCGAATCCAAATAGATTAAGCAATAGGTCTACCCCAGAAGAGATGATCTCTATCCTCCACACTAGCCACCTTATAACATCTACATTTCGAGGCAAGTGGTATATGAATTCCTTTAATGTTTTCGTCTATGGAAATTCCTTTATGAATGAGGCACCACATGAAAACAGAGTTTTTTTGAGAAATCTTCTCATTCCATATTAGAGAAAAGGATCGTTGGATACAACCTTTATCTCTCACCAAGTGCCAAGCTGATTTGACTATAAAGCATGCATTTTTTTTATCAAAAGCCATTTTTCGAGGTTAAAATAAAAAAATTTCGAAAATTCCTCCCATATAATTTTCATTCTCTTCCATACATGTGATGTCACCGATATAGTACCTCTAAAATTTTGGGCTTCCAATTTTTTTATACTTATTATGTATGAAACGATACCATAAACAATTAGAGTTGAAAAAATTCCACCATAACTTATGAGGATACGCAAAAGATAAGTCAATCATGGATATAACAACTCACCCCATGTTATGAATTGACGAAGCCATAGGACTTCCCATTAACAACAATTGAATACCAACAATTTGAAATCAATCTCCAAATTAAATTTATCATAGTTTCTGAGAAGCCAAACTTCCTAAGAGTTTTGATGATAAACAACCATGACATCCTATCATACACTTTAGACATATCAAGTTTAATAACAAGATTGGAGCCCCTCGCGTTCTTTTTAAAAGAAGACATCATCTCTTGAGGTAACAGGACATTTTCCAATAACGATCTACCATTGATAAATCCATATTGAGTTGGAGAAATTAGTTTTGGTAAAACCTTCCCTATCCTTTTCATAAAAAAATTAGAAATTATTTTTGGCGAAAAGTTAGAAAGACTAATAGGACAAAGTTCTTCATAAGATTTGGGATTATGATTTTTTAGAATTAAAACAATATTAGTTGATTTCCAACTCATTGGCAGTTCCTCACCAATCAAGAAGGAAGTTATAGCCTTGAGGAGATCATCCTTGTTAATGTGCCAACAAGAAGTAAAATAATTACCATTAAAACTATCCGGACCTGCTGCCCCATTTTTGTTCATCTCGCAAATAGCCTCATAGATTTCGTCAATAGATGGAATAGCACTGATCTTCTTGTTATCATCTTCGATAACACCTGTAGGAATGCAGTCCTAAATTTTTCTATGGCCAAGAGAGCTAGTGGTGATTCTGTTATTGATGTTCTAATTACTTACCTAGCCGGACCTGCTAAGAGAGCTGTCGGTGGGTCTTTTATTCATGAGAAAATTACTAGCTTGACCGCACCTGCTAAGAGGACTATCTGACATAGCATATGCAGTCCTGCTCCTAACTTGAGTGTTATCCGACTACAACAGTTTAGTGAACCAACCCAAAATTTCATGTTCCACTTCTCGCTCCTCCGCTAACCAATGCCCTTGATCGTTTTGAATTATCTTTAAGTTGAGAGCTGCTCCTTTCTTCCTCGTGATATAATGATTTTTTTTGTGTTGGCATTCCCATCCTTGGCCCATCTAGCACGAGATTTTTTCTTCCATAAGTATTCTTCTCTTTTTAAGTCTGTTAAATATTTCTCTTGAGACTTATGAAATTTAATTATATTTTCTATTAAATGGTCCGCATCAAATTCAATTTATATCCCCAACATATTATCTTCTGCTTTTCTCTCCATTTGAAAGATGTCCCCAAATTTACTTCGAGACCAAAATTTGAGGAATGATTTAACTGATTTAAGCTTTTGAGAAAAAACATTTAAAGGCTTACCCTTAATTTCAAAATTCCACGCTTGTTCCACCACTTTTAGGAAATCATCACTTTTAGTCCAAGAAGACAAAAATTTGAAAGGCCTTGACCAATATTTATCTTTTACTTTACTATTGAGAAGTAGATGACTATGATCCGAATCAATGAAGATGTTCCATGAAGCTTACAAAGTCACCATTAATCAAATTCGTGTTACCCAAAACTCTATCCAAACGTGCCCAAATCCGAGCATTGCCATCCCGATTGTTAAACCACGTAAATCTAGACTCCTTGAAATGAATTTCTTGTAGCTCAACATTTAACATGTTCATGTTGAACTCTAACACCCCTTCCCAATTGATTCCATTTCCACCAACTTTTTCATCATTATTAGCTACAATATTGAAATCTCCTCCCACTACCCATTTCATCTCTCCCAAAGTAGACAAGTATTCAAGATCGTCCCACAAAGTCAATATTTCTACTTTTTTACATTTCTCATATACTCCTATAAAGAGTATAGGTTTATCAAACAAATTATCACTCAACCATAGAGAAAGAGATTGTGTGCCATCATGCGCTAAATTCACCTTACAGTTTTTCTTCTAGAAAATCCAAATTTTATTGTTGCTATTTGCCATTCCCATCTCAAAATTTAATTTCCTACACACATCCTCAAGCTTATTTTCTTCAATTTTTGGTTGAAGTAAAACCAATAAAGTAATTGAGTGAATACGAATAAGTCTTTTCATTATACGAATAGAGGGCCCATTTCCCACACCTATAATATTCCAAAAGAGTAATTGGATCATTTGGAAACCGCAAAAATTGAAGTTTTTGACGAGTTTTCCTCCTGATCGAGTGCTGATTTGATTTGATTTTCACACTGAGTAGTTTTTTCTAGGCCTTCTCTTTTTAACTACTGTGAACTCTTATTCAATATCATTCGGTACCTCATACATTATTTTCTTGTCAAGTCTTGGAAATTTTTTGGATATCCCTTTTGAAAATGTCTCCCAATCGTCGTTTACCTCCCTTTCCAAGTGTGATTCTGAATCTGAAGCATATAGGTGTCTCCAATCATCTACATTTTATTTTTTTTATTGAAATCTTAGTCGCCCTAGGATAAAGGAAATATTCTTTCATGGTATTAGGATCCATGATAATTTTTTTAAGTTTTGGAACATCTGACATATCGAAATCCCAATTTTTAATAGAGTTATTCTCCAAAATTCCTTGACTATGAAGGATATCCCCAAGCTTATCTTGCACTGTTTGAATTTCACCTTATTCCAGTTCCATGTTTTCAGAAGCTAGAATATCAAAAGAATTGGTCATTGGAGGACTAGTATCATGTCTATTTCTGACATTAAATGTAGTCCCCTTAACAATATTAATGCTTTTGGAGTTTCTGGGGGTTAACTGTTACTTTAGTGTTAACTATCCCCATGTTTGTTTTACCTTATCCATTCATTGGGTCTTGGTTCTTCTGAGTCAGTTTCCATACCAATCTTTTCATGGTTTGAGCTTCAGTTGGATGAGATTTTCTCCCTCCACTATATTAACATCTATTCTTTCATCCTCCATTTTACATTGTATATTGACGTGGCCCAACTTTGAACAGGTATGAAAATATGAGGGGAGATTTTCATAACATATTTTCTGTCAAAATCCAACCTCTAGAGTCCCTAACTAAATCCTCTTAGGAAGTTGTTTCACTACATTTACCTCTACACAAACCCTAGCCATGCTAGGTCGAGAAAGATATCCCATAGCCTCATCAAGTTTTATGGGATTACCAATTGCATTTGCAATGGAAAAAAGGGTAGTCTTGGAGAAGAAATGAACTTGGAGATAGTGGATGTTCACCCAAACCGGAACAAGAGGGCTACCCACGTTGGCTTTAAAATCAGGGAACCGTTTAATCAAATGCATAGGAAATCTGTGTATATACCATAAGTCTCTAAACCACATACAATAGAAATCTTCTTCACACTCGAGACGAATCAAAACATGTTTGGAGTCCAAGAAGCCTACTAAAAAGCCTGTTTTGAGAGAGAAAGTGAGGAATATTTTCCTGATCATTTCCAATGAAGGTCTTCCATGATGAAACTTCCCTATTGAGGCATATTTTAATGGTGGAGATAAAGCGTTGATGTCTTCATTAGAGAAAAAAAAGTCTATTTCCCTTTTATGTTACGATGTGGGGTGAATGTGAATGAGTGTATCTAGAGATGTACTTTTCATGAGAATGTCTGGAAAATATTTGACAACATTCATGTTTTGAGTTTTTGGATCAATCAAGGTGATATCGCGAGGCATGGTACTTGCGCTAGAAGGCAGCGCCGCCATGCAATTAGTTTTTTTTCACAGTGTAGAGAGTATTATTATTATTATTGTCCTCATCGTCATCGTCGTTATTATTATTATTAATAATATTATTATTATTATTATTATTATTATTATTATTATTATTATTATTATTATTATTATTATTATTATTATTATTATTATTATTATTATTATTATTATTATTATTATTATTATTATATGTAGAGGTAAGTTTATATTATTTCAGCGTATTTGAGAGATTAGTTTTTTAGCACATTTATTTAGTGAATTAATTTGTAAGAGTATTTAATAAAGTAACTAATTATTTATTTAATTAATTAAACTTTTTTTGGCTCTACCATTACTGGTTCCCATGTCCAGATGTGATACGAGGTGAGTTAGTGTCAGATTGATGGCCGACTACAAAATTTATGTCAAACCTTGTTGATGGGTTCTATATTTAAAAGAAGAAACTTAAATAAAAATAACATACATAAAATGAGATTTGGTACGTGAAATTAAAAAACAATATCTGGCAAGTGTAAAGAACTTATGGACACCTTAAAACAAAGAAAAATCAACATAGCATGCGTACAAGAAGCTAAATGGAAGGGTGAAACGGGTAGAGAGATATGAGAAGGTTATAAATTATTTTATTTGGAAGGGAGAGATAATCGTAGAAATGTGGTGGGTATTACTGTTGATCACTATATGAAAGATAAAGTGTTGGATGTTCAAAGACAAGGTGATAGATTAATGAGAATTAAGATTGTCTTAAATAAAATAATATTGAATATCATAAATCCTTATGCGTCCCAAGGAGCTCTAGATGAAAATGTAAAGAAATTATTTTGGGAATTATTGGATGAAATATTACATCAAAATCCCATGCATGAAAACATATTTTTAGGAGGTGACTTGAATGGACATGTAGGAGTAGAACAAGAAGGTTATCCAAGGATATACAGAGGATGTGGTTTTGGTAAGAGAAATGGTGGAAGGGAAAATATCTTAGAATTTCTTAAGGCATATGATCTATCGTTAGCAACACATTTTAAAAAAAGGGAAGAACATTTAATAACATTTAAAATCTTATAGAATATCAAAAATATTATTGCTTACTTAGAAGAAGAGACTTAAACACATGCAAAAACTGTAAAATTATACCATGTGAAAGCTTAACAAATCAACATCAACTATTAGTAATAGATTTAGCCATTAAAGGATTAAAGTACCGAAAAGAGAAAATTACTTTTCAAAATATAAAATGAGAGGATTTAAAAGGATGCAAAGAGAAAGAATGTAACACGTTGTATTTCGGAGTATTTAGAATTTAATTAATTTGTTTATATTAAATTACATGTATGTCATAATTTAATTTAATTAAAAATCATGTGTTTATCAAACTATTAATCGGGAGAGATAATGATTAATATTTATGGAATAAATTTACTAAGTGAGTAATAAATAATTTGCGATGATAATTAGATGCCGTAGCGAGTGATATCGACGTGATTGTGTAATATCTCCACCGGGAGTCGAATGTAAACTATATTGAGGTCGAGATAGAAAATTTATGTAGAATGACTCAGATGATGATTTCGAGGTCATGATTGATTTTGAATGGGTCGAAATAGGTGGAATAGTGTACCCGAGTGTACTGATTGGGTCCCGGGGCGATTTTAGACCATATCGCCACCACGTAAGGGAGTTTCGACCATTTACAAGCCTAGGGTAGACAATACTCCGGAAATTAGAGTGTTATATAATCCCCTTTGAGTTATGAGCCAGGGCACAACACTTGGGATATAGAGGAGACCATAGGAGAGGAAGAGGAGAAGAAACCTAGGCCATTCCACACCTTTTCGCACCACTAACATTGCCATATTTGTGACTGGAGAAATGAAAAATCAACCTCATCATCTTGGAACCAAAATCATACCTGCTTTATCAAGGAAAATATTTATCTTGCATTATTTTATGCTTTTAATAATACCCATGTAGTGTAGGGTTTTAATTTCATAATTTAAATGACTTCCTAGGATTTGAACGAGTGAAACTCATGATTTTCGGTAGGAATTCATCTAGAATAAATCCCTATATGTAGGAAATAAAAAATATGAGAATATGTGATGAATAACTTAAAACAAATCTAGGTATCTTGATGAATTTTCTTGAAGAACACCATAAAGTAGGGTTTTATGAATTATGGGATTTAATCTATTCTTAGATAGATTTCTTATAGATTCGATGTATTATTTAAGTTAGAAATTGTCCCTAGACACATGTTTGATATTTGGGAATGTTGGATAGGAGTTTGGGAAAGTTTCATGAAGGTTTGACAGGTTAAAAATGGTGAAAACTCATAACGACAACGAAGAATATGAACTGTCAGGTGCGAATCAATCCGGATCTAAGAGCGAATCGATTCGGCTGGAGAATCGATTTGGGGTCTTTACCGAATCAATTCGGCTGCCCGGTTTCACTAAGATTGGTCTTTTATGTTATACTTTCGCATGGATATGGGGAACTTTGGTGATGGTCTAATGTTGATATCAATACATATAAAAGATCAGTAGACATATAGTTAAGGCCCGGTTTAATCTTAATGAGTGTAAAATGGGGATCGAGATCGAAAATAGTTAACTGATAGTGTATGTATAAAAAATTTTGAAATTGGCTTACGAAAAGAGTAAACGATAGCCTAAGATTAATACCAGTTAGATTGTGATGTGTGAACTACTTAATTTACTAAAGGGATAATTGGGACCCTTCGAGTAGTGAGTGATATTCGGATATGCAAAAATAATAATATGTGTGATTCGTTAGTAGGTTGAGTATTCTCGAGATATAAATACCACGTACGAGATATATTATAGGTTGGGAGTATAACTATACTGGACACACACACACACACACACACACACACACACACACACATATATATATATATATATATATATATATATATATATATATATATATATATATAGAGAGAGAGAGAGAGAGAGAGAGTAAACGATTACCTAAGATCAATACCAGTAAGATATTGATGTGTTAACTATTGATTTTACTTAAGGGATAATTGGGACCATTCGAGTAGTGAGTGATACTCGGGAAATGCAAAAATAATAATATATGTGATTCGTTAGTACGTTTAGTATTCTAGAGATATGAATACTATGTACGAGATATATTATAGGTTTGGTTTATATCTATTCTAGATATATATATATATATATATATATATATATATATATATATATATATATATATATATATAATGTGCTTGGTTTTATATGTGAACGTACCTACGTAGCCTACTATCATGGGAGGTTTCTCACAGAGGGTGATCCCACCTTTGCAATTCCAGCGAGATCTGGCTGTGTGGCCCGGAACGTAGATCTTGGCAGCTCACTATGTTTTGTGTATTAGTGGGACTGTCATGTCATTTGGGTATGTTAGGTATGTACGTAGTCCAAAGGCTGAGAACTGTATTCGCTTTCATTGTGTGTTGCTTGATTTATGGTTCAAGGAGACATTCTGAACCAATAGTCCCTGATTTGGTATGAGAGGTACATGAACTTAATAGCAGAGTATGCCTGCATCGTAGTGGTCATTCCGGGGATGCTGTAGTTATATATATTATATTGTGATAAATATATACAAGTGTGATTATTATACTTATGTGTGGTAGATAGCGTATATCTAAAAGTAATTTAAGTATGAGAAACTAAACTAACAGTGAAATGTTAATATTCTATTAATATTAATTATTCATTTTATGCTAGCGTATCGTATGGGTGGTATGAGGGAGTTAAACGTGTTGTGGTTAGTTAGATGTTTCTATCTAGTTAGGGTGGGTAGCATAACTACGTGGGTAAAATAAGAGACGTTAAGTGGACACTATAGATGAGAGGTGAGGAACTCAAGGGAGTGTACGTGGAACTAACATATGTATCGAATAACTACAATTTAAATACTTGCTAAATGTTTTTAGAAGATTTCGGGCTCTGATCCGTGTCCAAATATATTTTTCAAAATATTTTAGGTGCCCGGCCTTAGGGGCACCAAGCTTGATGACTTATTCCAGGGATGCATAACTGCAGCACTTGTGGAGGCTTGCAGAATTTGTGTAGACGCTGTTGATATTCATTTCTAGATTTGAATTTATGATTCAGTACTTCATTTGGGCATGGTTATCCTCCAGCAGATACATTTATTCAGTTTTATTTATTAGACTATGTATTTGGATTCAAATTTCAGTAAATTATGGGTTGGATATTAGTTTTAGAACTGATGCTTTACTTGGTGTTTATCATTTATATATTTATCGTATGATAATTCATACTTTTATCAATTGTGTGGATGGTTGAGTTATATTATTTGTTTTTGCATGTTGTTATATGTTAATGAAAGATAAAATTTGGCACATGCTTAATTTGACATAGGTGGTTAGTAATTTAAAAAGTTTTTGACGGTGATGCTAAGAATGAACAAAATGAGATTTTTATTTATTTTGATAAAGGGTTGATCACCGGTGGTTAAAAATAGGTTCGGTGTCACAGATGGTATCAGAGCATCAGTTCTAGAGTCCATACGAACTATACGACTTACTGCGGTTTCAGCGTAATATCCGTTGATATAGAAAGAATATTTTAACCTTATACTTCCAAAGGTTCTTATTAATATATCTTCTTCTTTTTCTTATTAATATACAGAGCCCTTTTAACCCTTGGAAGTATAGGGGTATTTTATCCATATACTTCTTATTAATAAAGAAATGGGTCGATTATTCGCAAAGTAACTTGGAACTATGACCCCTTTTTCTTATTAATAAATCCACTTCTTTTTCAATAATTGGAGATAACATTACTATATTCGGTTATGAATTCTTGAGATGTTTTTTGGGATATTCTTCATTCAATAATTCTTGAAAATACTATTCCCATTTATCTAGAATTTCTTTATCGTCAATTAATATATTTTGATTTATATCTTTAATAAACTTAACTGGACCCATATCCCATTCCAATCTATCTCTATCATTTGTTAGTTTATATATCTCCTTTTCACCCTCTTTGGTACCTAATTTCCTATAAAGCTTATCTAGTGCGTTTTGTTGTGCACTTATAATAATATTTTTTACTTCACTTTTTAACCACTTATTAATAAGAAAAATGGGTCCTATAGTAAATTAAGTTCTTATTTATAACCCTTGGAAGTATAAGGGTACTTTATCCGGACAAAGTTTCCATGTTGGTGAGATGAGGATGTTTAGATGGATGATATGAATTACTAGAAAGGACCGGATTAAAAACCATTATGTGAAAGAGAAGTTGGGAGTAGATCCCATTAGCAATAAATTAAGAGAAAGTGGACTTAGATAGTACGTCCATGCGTTGCACAAACCAGTAGATGAACATATAACAAGATAAAGATGATTGAAAATAGAGGGTAAAAGAGAAAGGGGTCTCCCTAAGATATCGTGAGAGGAAATTATTATCAGAGATCTTAATGATTTAAACTTGAATGATAATATTGCTTATAATAAATTAGAATGAAAAAGAAGAATCACTGCCAATGCTTCAGATGATAACAAATGGATGGATATGGATATCCCACATGGATGACTTCAATTTCATCCAGCACACGCTAAGGGACCTACAAAACAAGCAGTAAAAAGCTGACGCAAGGCATGATGATCGGATAATTAAAACACGAGTCCGCATCATCAACTATTCATCTTTTGAATTATTATTTTACTGTGCACCTTTTGAAAAAACAAAATATGCCACCCATGTTTATTTTATTTGGATTGCTTTTTACTTTTGAATTATCAATTCTAATGAATGAGTATTGGGGTCCGATGGCTATAAAAGCTAGCCTTGAGACTCAGTTTAGAGATAGCTAATAAAATTCTCTCTATATGTCTTGTAAAATCTCTCTACTTGTATAATTAAATTTTGTATCAATAAATATTTCCAACCATGTGTAATACCCCGTATTTTTACGCATATTTATTTTTATGAAATTATGGAAAACGGGGATTAATTAAATTAAAGTGAGAAACTTTAAATTGTAAGTAATCCAATTTTTTGATAATAATTACTAGCGTGATGAGAGTTAGTAGTTATTGAAATAATATTATGGTCAGGGATGCGATACACGACAGTTATGTTATAAATATATGGGACGCGTATGAGTCGCATCACTAGTATGTATTTGGGAGTTTAAAAGGTAAATTATTTTTATATAACTCGGATGACTATTTTGAGTGTACCAGAGTGTCCGTAAGGGTCGAAATAGTAAGAAAACACTACTCGGGTATTTTATTTCGAGTTCGGGGCATTTTTAACCCAAAACAACACCCCGAATGGGTATTTTGGCTTTTGGGATTTTTGGGTAATTAAATGGACGAAAATTGGGTTTAATTAAAAGAATTTAGGCTTAGTGTTCTGTCAGTTTCAACCTAAGTGAGAAAGAGAGGAAAAGACAGAGAGAACCAAGGAAGAAGAATAAGACTCCATTAGATCCCTAAGCCAAGAACTAAAGCTTTCACACCAAAAAGTACACCAACGCGTAGATCGTGTCAAGAGGATCATTCCCATACCAATTTCAACCAGCGAATCCGAAGTTTATTTTAAGCCAAGTGATTATCTAGCTCTTTATCTTATCATTTAATATTCTTGTTAACATATGTTGAGGTTTTAGAACTATTAATACCAAAATTGGTTTACCTATGATGAGATTCTGTAGGAATCTTAGAAATTAGATGGGGGTTTTAATGTAGAGGATTTTCCCCCTTATTGGGAATTTGAAATTTGGTGAATTAGATGTTAAAATCATGAAATAAAAATGGGGTTTTAATAGATTAATAATTCCGGGTTTATGTTAATATGCCTCATAGGAATTTGTTGAATTTACTTGATGATTAGAAGGATTTGACCCCTAAACTATGCTAAGAAGTGTTCTAGGGTGACTTAGAGTAGTTTGGAAACCTTGTACTTGGGTTGGAATGTGTTTAGGTTGAGATTGAAGGGGAAAAAATATGGAAGAATGAACCTTGAAGATGAACTGGGCAACTTTGAAAATTTCGTTAGAAGTCCAGCCCAGGTCGTTTAAACGACGTCATTCGAACGAGACTTCTAACGAGATTCCAGCGACCCTTCTATCGAGTTTGGTAGTTCATTCGAAGTAGGGGGGCTTCGTTTCAATGACCCTCATTCAAACGACCTCATTCGAATGAAATTTTCTAGGTCTTCTAATGAGATTCCAGAATGACTATTAAGGCCTGATTTTTGTTTCAAAGTTCTTGTAGGCTTATTTAAATAAGTGTTAGACCTGTATGAATGTTTAGTGACTTAAAATTTGTAATTATTAGTGAGCGGAGAATATTTCTACCCTCAGAAGGTATGAAAATTCATAGAATTCGAGATATGAGAAAATACAAGGGAGAATACATTCGAATAAGGTACGGGGTATAATAGGGGATATATTATATGAACTGTGAATACTAAGCTACGATAAAGTCAATGAACTTATATATGTTGTGTGTATGCTTATTGCTCAAAATATTATGTGTATGACATACCTAGCTACTGGTCATCGAACGGAGGTTAACGCATTGTTGACGACCGAATCTTATGTGCCTTCGGGGGATTTAGAGTTGTACCATTAGAGCATGGAACCTAGGTACGGGATATCAATGAGAATGATAGTGATGACGGTCGTATGGGTGTGCAGGGATGTACTTAGCCCATCGTCTTGGAACTATGTTCACCTCCAATAGGTGTTTGTGTTTTTATTGGTTCTCAATAGATTGAACCTGTTATCCTCTATGCATGAGTGTTACAATGGGACTAGATAACCGAGTATGCGTAGCACTAAGGGTTTCTCAACCAGGGGTGCAATGTTGCAATATTTCTATATAAATTGATATGTATACATTAAGAGAATAATGTGTGTATATCGAAATTCTATTTGGTGTCTTATGTTGATGACTCTATTTTTAAATGAGTACTTATGGTATTATCAGTTGGGAATTTAGAACAATATGAGAATAATCTAAAGTAATTCTAAACCGATATCCAAATCTTAAGTACATCGGCTTTGAGTTGTTTAGGGAGTCCTTCCGGCATAATAGTATGTACTTAGTAGCTAGTTAGGGTATCATGACTGTTATGGGTAGTTAGGCTCGTTAGGTGTGCACACTAGATCGAGGGGTAAGTATCTCAAGTGAGTACGCTAAGTTAACTTGAATAATAATTGTGCTAATTGAATCAATTTAAGCACTTTCTATTTTAAACTGTTTTTGTAATGACCCCATTTTCTTATGCCAATATATAATTGTCTTCTTTCAATTTCGTCACACTTACTATCTAATAATGATATATTATTACATATATGATATTCCAAGTTCTTAATATGACAGATCCCATTTTTAAATTTGAAGAATCAACGGTAAAATGGGTCAGATTGAGATTTTATGGCACATCCTAAGCCAAGTGATATGTTTTGGGGTAGAAAATGTAATTTTATGAAACTTTAGGGACTTGGTTTCAATAAAGAAAGTTTTAGAGACCAGAATGAAAAATAAAAAGGGGCCTTTTCATTAATAAAATATTTTCAGGGACCTATAAGAAATATTGAAAATATATGGTGTGAAATTACCAAAATTCCCTTTTGGTGCGAAATGACCCTTATACCCTTAATACCTTTCCACCTCGTGCTTAGTTTTGACACCTCCACCGTACACGTATAGTCATTAGAGGAGAAGCCAAAACACGTGTTGTCATCAGAGGAGAAGCTAAAACACATGTCGCAGTCCAGTGAAATAAGACTGCAAGATGCCTCCGTTCCGCGACATGTCAACGCTGACTCCCATTGTAAAAGCTTGGTCAGGATGGACACGTGTCAATGCCGTGATATCTTTGGAAAAATATAAATAGGGCCTTTGGGGATCATTTGAAACTCAGACCAATTCCTTGAGAATTATAGAAAGAAATAGTGAGAGAAAGTGTGAGAAAGTTTAAGAAGAAGTTCTTAGGGATATTCATCTTAAGGTAATCTTAATGTTATAATGCATCTTTATAGTTTTAATTTTTTGTTTTATAGCTTTACTTAGTAGATATGCTAGTAAAATACAATAAAGAATTCACTAATCAAAACTTAAAATTTAGAACAAATCCAAGTTGATTTTTTAAACTTGTTTGAAATTATAAGCTTTTAAAAATTATTCTTTTTAAAGAAATTGCTCATTATTATGGAATCCCATTTAAGTAATTCCAAAGTCAGGCCCAATGAAGTTCTGTCTAGATGAGATGGTATTTAAGTGGTGCCCTTGTGACCCTCAATCTCTACTGGGAATGAATCTAGAAATGTTCTGTCTAGATGAGATGGTATTTAAGTGGTGCCCCTGTGACCCTCCATGTCTACCGGGAACCGATTGATGAGGAAAGACTATGAATTGAATTCTTCAATTACGATCAATGAGTTTTAAAAGTTAACCAATAGGGATTCTGTAATCCTTTAAAAGAAGAGGTCAGTATAGTATAAACTGGACCTTAGAATGTGTACTTAAATCTTTATCAGTTTAACGTGTGATCGAAGACTAATACCAGTAAATTTGACCTCCATTTTGGGTGAGTACTCTGACATTCCTTGCGCATTTTAATTATATGATAGTATGCAAACTATATATATATTTTGTGAACTGCTTTTATTCTCAAAATTCATGTGATACCGATGATTGATTCATTTGTGTTGTGCTTATATTTGTCCATATAAACATACCGATTAAAATGATTATTGAAAATGATATTGAATATTGAAAATGTGATTCGGCCTAAGGGACCTCTTTACTGACTGACCTTCCCAGCTGGGTTATCGCTAGTGTGCCCTAAATAAGGCGTTGTGACGAACTAGTTTGATTGACCCTCAACTATTGGGGTATAATACGGTAGAAGAATACGGTATTAGAGTGTACTTGGCCATCAAAATGATATGATTGAAAGAAAAAGATATCACATTTGATTTGTTGCATTCGTCTTATTCTCAGCTATCCAATTGTGATATATATAATTTTATTTCAAAATTATATCTATTTACTCTAAGTTCCTCTCCATATATGTATATGCCTTCTCTTTTGACTTGAATACGTATCTATTTTCTGAAAACCCTGTAATGTTTGGAGATTGAACCTCATTCGGCTTTTAGCTGATGTTGTATAAATAACCATTTTTCAGGAAACGTTTAGGCTCACGGACGGAACGAAAATGGACTATATTGAAGATTTATCTTTTAGAGTTCTTTTCGTAAAACGTTTATTTAGAGCATGTCTGGGTCTCTTGTAATAAGGTTTAAATTTTCTCTTAAGTTGTAACTCGTTGTTACTTTTAGTATATATGAAGTTTCCTTTAGAAAGCTCTGATGATGTAATACCTTTACTTGTAGTATTTTACGATTCATAACCATGTGATAATATATCCGTTGCATTTATTTAAGGAAACAATTAAATTAGAATATTTGTTGCCTTGGTGGAATGTCAAGACACTCGTTCCCTAATACTATTTTGGGTCGGGGTCGTGACAGAGGTGGTATCAGAGCATAGGTTATGAAACCGTAGACTACTGAAAATAAGTTTCGAACGTTATAGGTTTTAAGTTTCCATACATAGGATAGAGGATTAAATATCCGACTTATATGATAACCGTCCACGTGTATTAAAATATATATAAGTATTTATATATCATTGTTCTTCTAAATTGCAATGTTGGGCTAGTATAATACATCTTACGTTTGGCCATGACTGTAGAAAATGACCAAGGAAGGATCAAATCCAGGAACTCGTGGTTCGAGTATGGAAGGACTGGAAGGTGCATACAAGGCAATTGAAAGTCTAGTAAGAATTGTGGAGCATCAAGTGAATAATGGAGCACCAAGGAATCTTGAACTAAGTAGTTGTACTATTGAATAGTTCAAGAAGTTGAATCCGCCGTCTTTTAAAGGGACTCATAACCCCACTGAAGCAGAAAACTGGGTGATGCAAATGGAAAAGATGTTCGATGTTCTTAAGTGTACAGATGAACAACGGGTTTTATTTTGAACGTTCATGTTAGAAGGTGAAGCCGAACATTGGTGGATAATGACTAAGAGAATGCATGGGGAAAGGAATAATCCCATAGGTTGGAATGACTTCTTAGTGATCTTCTACGAGAAATACTTTCCCGAAACGGTGCAAGACCAAAAAGCAGCTTACTTCATGGGTTTGGTTCAAGGAAATATGACGGTTAGTCAATATGAGGCAAAGTTTACTGAGTTATCCCGTTTTGCACCTCATGTTGTGATAACCGATGTTTTACGAGCCAAGAAGTATGAACGTGGATTAAGGTTGAATATTCATAGCCAAATTTCCATCCAAAAGTTGACATCATATAATGACGTAGTGGCTAGGGCAACAATAGCTGAGAAGGATAGTGAAGAATATAATCAGGTTAGAGAGGGGAAGAGGAAGTTTGGAGAACAAAGAGGAGGGAACCCCAATAATAAACCCTTTAGGACTATACCTAATATAGGACAACCTTTAGTAAACAAACCCTTTAATGTTGATAAATGCCAACGTTGTGGTAATATTCATAGAGGGCGACCGTGTTACCTGGAGACGGGGAGTTGCTTTGGGTGTGGCCAAAAGGGACATAAAATGCGAGATTGTCCTAACAAAGGGAAGGCGGCAACAAAGACTTCTAACGACAATAAGGATCAGGGCAGACAAGGTAGAGTCTTTAATCTTTCCGATGCAAAGGCTTCTAATGCAGTAGTGTCAGGTACACTTTCTATATGTGCACAACCTTTTGAAGTTTTAATTGATCCTAGTTCTACCCATTCATTTGTGTCTGTGCATTTTGTTAATCGCTTTCCTAATATTCTTGAATCCTTGAATCATATCATACACGTTTCTACTCCTTCGGGTGAGTTATTGACGGGAACATTAGTATATAAGTCTTGCCCTATAAATGTCAGTAGTCATAAACTATTCGCTGATTTGATAGTTTTAGATGTAAGAGATTTTGAAGTCATTTTGGGGATGGATTGGTTAGCATCATATCATGCTAGGGTGGATTGTTTTGAGAAGAGAGTTATTTTCCAAATTCTTAACCAACTAGAATTTAGTTTTGAAGGAACTAGCATCTTATCTCCCATGCGTATTATCTCTGCAATGCAAGCTTGTAATTTTCTTAAGAAGGGATGTCAAGGATTCCTTGCCAGTGTTATTGATTTGCAAACAAAAGAGCCTAGTTTAGAAGATATTCCTATAGCTAGGCTTTTTCCAGGTGTTTTTCCAGATGATTTTCCCAGTCTACCTCCTAGTAGAGAAGTAGAATTTACCATTGACCTTGTTCCTGGAACCACACCAATCTCAAAACCACCTTATCGCATGGCACCTTTAGAGTTAAGGGAATTAAAAGTTCAATTACAAGATCTGTTAGACAAGGGTTTTATTAGACCTAGTATATCCCCTTGGGGTGCTCCAGTGTTATTTGTTAAAAATAAGGATGGAACGATGAGGTTATGTATAGGTTATCGTGAACTAAATAAGGTGACCATTAAGAATAAATACCCCTTACCTCGTATAGATGATTTGTTTGACCAACTTCAAGGTGCGCAAGTATTTTCAAAGATTGACCTTAGGTCAGGCTATCACCAATTGAAGATTAAGGAAGAGGATATTTTGAAATCAGCTTTTCGTACTAGATATGGTCACTATGAATTTCTTGTGATGCCATTTGGATTAACTAATGCACCAACCTCTTTTATGGATATGATGAATAGAGTGTTTAGGAAATACCTGGATCAGTGTGTGGTTGTTTTCATTGATGACATCCTTATTTATTGCAAAGGTATTGAAGAACACGAGAAGCATTTAGAGATAGTATTACAAATCCTTAGGAAAGAGAAATTATATGCAAAATTAAAGAAGTGTGAATTTTGGTTGCCTAGTGTTTCTTTTCTAGGACATGTCATATCCAAGGAGGGAGTGTCGGTTATTCCTCAAAAGATCGAGGCTATACTAGATTGGGCAAGACCAACTAATGTAACGGAGATTCGTAGTTTCCTAGGATTAGCAGGTTAATATCGAAGATTTGTTGAAGGATTTTCTAGTATTGCCAAACCTCTGTCTAGGTTAACACAAAAGACGATGAAATATGAATGTTCTGAGGAAGTTGAGAATAGTTTTTGAGAACTTAAGAATCGATTAGTAACTACCCCAATTTTGACTATTCCTTCCAGTACAGGAGGATTTGTGATTTATAGTGATGCTTCTAAAAATGGTTTGGGATGTGTGCTAATGCAAAATGGAAAAGTTGTAGCTTATTCCTCGAGACAATTAAGACCCCATGAGCAAAATTATCCAACTCATGACTTAGAATTAGCAGCGGTAATTTTTGCTCTTAAGATTTGGAGACATTATTTGTATGGTGAGAATTGTGAGATTTATACCGATCATAAGAGTTTGAAATATATCTTTACTCATAAGGAATTAAACACGAGACAAAGGAGGTGGTTACAATTGATGAAGGATTATGATGTAAATATTCACTATCACCCGGAGAAAGCTAATGTAGTTGCCGACGCTTTGATTAGAAAGTCTACACCAAATATAGCATGCCTTATTACCAGCCAGGAAGCTCTATTGAAAGATTTGAGAAGTATGGAAATAGATGTACGTATTTATAGCGAAGGAGGAATAATCGCAAACTTACAAATACAACCCACGTTGATGGAAAAAAATAGAGTTGCACAAGTAAATGACCCACAACTGAAGAAGATTAAATAAGAGGTTATTGAATGGAAGAGAATTGAATTTGCGATACGAGATGATATATTAAGGTTTGGAAATAGAGTCTGTATACCTGGTGATGCCCAACTAAGGAGGCAGATTTTGGAGGAAGGTCATTACTCGAGATTCACAGTTCATCCCGGAAATACCAAGATGTACAGAGATCTCCGAAAAGTGTTTTGATGGAATAACATGAAAAAGGAGATAGCAGAGTTTGTATCTCAGTGTTTGATCTGTCAATAAGTAAAAGCTAAACATAAAAAACCATCAGTATTATTACTACCTTTACCAATCCCTGAGTGGAAATGGGAACATATTACCATGGATTTTGTGACAGGCCTACCAAGGAGTTCTAATGGTAATGATTCCATTTGGGTAATTATTGATAGGTTAACTAAATCTGCTCATTTTCTTGCCATTAAGATTACCCATTCCTTATTAAGCTAGTTAAATTGTATATACGGGAAATTATTAAGCTTCATGGAACCCCAATTTCAATTGTTTCTGGTCGTGACCCTAGATTTGTGTCTCGCTTTTGGAAAAGCCTAAAAGTAGCCATGGGAACAAAATTGAATTTCAGTACTGCTTTCCATCCTCAAACAGACAGACAATCTGAGAGAACTATCCAAACCTTAGAGGATATGCTTAGGGCATGTGTACTTGATTTGAAGGGGAATTGGGAAGATCATTTATCGTGAGTGGAATTTGCATATAATAATAGCTATCAAGCAAGTATTCAAATGGCTCCGTATGAGGCACTCTATGGTAGAAGGTGTCGTTCTCCTTCATGTTGGGTAGAAGTTGGAGAAAGAAAATTATTGGGACCAGAATTGATTCAGGTCACGACAGAGAAAGTGAAATTGATACAAGATCGACTTCAAATTACTCAAAGACGTCAAAAGAGTTATGCTGACAATCGACACCGACCGTTAGAATTCCAAAGAGGAGACTATGTTTTCTTACGAGTATCACCGACAAAGGGAGTAATCCGATTTGGGAAGAAAGGAAAGTTGAGTCCAAGAAACATAGGACCTTTTGAAATCCTTGAAAGGATATGTGTTATTGCGTATCGAATAGCCTTACTCCCAGAACTCTCTAGTGTGCATAATGTGTTTCATGTTTTAATGATGAAGAAATACATCCCTGATCCAGCACATATCTTATGTCACGAGCCTCTTCAAGTTGGAGAACATTTGACATACATTGAGCATCCAGTGGAAATCTTGGACCATAAAGATCAAATATTATGAACCAAGGTTATTCCACTAGTCAAAGTATTATGGCAGAATCATTCTGTAGAAGAAGCAATGTAACAACCCTCACTTTTAGGAGCCTATTTTATATTTATCTACCACATGGTGTATCTATATATACATATGATTGGTTTGTGGAGCAAATATTAATTTCATTAGATAAGTTAATATATACTCAAATGTTGCCTATTTACCATATGTGTGGGTAAATATTACCATGTGGTGTTATATTTTGTCATAAGAATTTAAAATGACATTATGGTTTAAAATGAGACCGGAACCTGAAATGTGTTATAAAATTTCCAAATGATAGTTTGGAGGGTGTAGTTAGTTTCGGGAGGTGCGAGATAGTCAAAATGTGTGCCATATTGTGTTTTGAGGTTTTGGGCACTTTTGACTGATTTTGGTATATCGCGTATTAGAAATCATTTTATTGCGGTATTGAGATTTAAAGATTAGAGACACTTGCTTAAGGCCACGATTTAGTCCTCTTAAGTCTTTCATTTTTCCCCTATGTGTAATTCTATCCTTAGAGTTAGAGCGAGAGAAGAAGAGAACTTGTGGAGAAAGAGAGGGATTGAAGATTAGTGGTTTAATCATGCATTCTTCTTCATCAAAATCTGAGATTGAAGCCCCAATGCAAGTTTTCTACTTTCTATTATATGATTTAAGGTGGATAATTAGTGTTGATAGTTATGTAATGGTTATGGTTTAATAAAGTTAGGTTTCTTTGTTAGATTTATGGGTTTTGGTACCTTTGCAAGAGATTTGATTATGGATTGATGTAGAAAAATGTTATTGGAAGCATTAATGATCATTTAATATCATTAAATGAGATTGGTTTGCTTTGGTTGAAATTTGGATTTTGTTTTAGCTTGGAAATAGAGAGATTTGGTATAGGTTAGCATAGACCGCTCGATCGCGGTTCTCAGACCGGTCGACCGGGCCTTTGGGAGAGGGCACACTGGTTTCTTTCAAAGGCATAAATTTTGTGGCGCGGTCGACCGCAGTCCCCTTATCGGTCGACCGGCCCTGCAGAAGGGAGCTTTCTGCTTTTTTTCATAGGTAAAAACTTGAGACACGGTCGACCGCGGTCTTGGGAGCGATCGACCGGTCCCCTATTTTTCTTCCTCAAACTTTACTTTCGCTTTTAAATCTTTTCTTTTCATAGGGACTTAGGAACCTTCTTGAATGAAGTAAACTTTGGCTTTTAGAGTCCTAGTTGAGTCTGGTTGTCACCCTAGAGTTGAAATGGATTTCACATGGGGTTAAGTTCATGCGGGGTGTTTAAAGTGATGCTCAAACATTACTTCTCTTTTTACATATTATAGGAGGATAGGGGTTGTAGGCCCATGTTTGGAGATTTTAGGGGATTAAATTGAGGTATATAAGACCTTAAGACTTGGGAATGATTATGATCCATTAGAGAATTATTCGAGGCATACCTTGTGATGAATATTAATGAAATATTTTATAATTATGGGTTCAGATAAAACGAAATACGCAAATGTTAAATGGAAATGAAAAGTATGATTTTGATAGTAAATGCTAATTTACTTAAACACACCTCTCTAAATACTATCATAAGGGAAGTTTGTGCATGAGGTTATGTCCCCTGACTAGTGAATGCAGTGAGACTATAGTCCTCGGCCATATGCGCTATATGTTTTATATGCAGTGAGACTATAGTACTCGGCCATTTAGCGCCAGGAAATCGACCGATCGCGAGAGCTCCTTATCGTATGGCTCCTATTGAAATGAGGGAGTTAAGGGATAAAATTCAGCAGTTGTTGGAGCAGGGATTTATTAGGCGTTGTACATCGCCATGGGGTGCTCCTCTTTTGTTTGTAAAGAAAAGAGACGGTTCTCTTCGGTTGTGCGTTGACTATAGAGAATTGAATAACGTCACCATACGGAATAGATACCCTTTTCCTCGTATTGATGACTTGTTTGATCAACCTAGGGGAGCGACATACTTCTCTAAGATAGACTTGAGAATGGGGTATCATTAGTTGAGGATACGAGAGCAAGATGTATCCAAGACTGCTTTTCTGATGAGGTACGGGTCTTATGAATTCCTGGTTATACCCTTTGGTCTAACAAATTCCCCTACCATATTTATGGATCTCATGAATAGGGTATTTCGATACTTCCTGGACCCGTTTGTTATTGTATTTATCGATGACATCCTTGTATATTCTCAAACAGAAGCTGACCATGCAAATCATTTGAGGTTGGTCTTGCAAAGATTGAGGGATCACCAATTGTATGCTAAGTTTGAAAAATGGGGTTTTTGGTTCCGGGAAGTGTAATTTATGGGTCATATTGTGACTTCGCTAGGTATATTGGTGGATCCGAGCAAGGTAGTTGCGGTGAGGGAGTGGGGTCAGCCAACGATACCTACCGAAATTCGCAGTTTTCTGGGTTTGGCGGGTTATTACCACCAATTTATTAAGGGTTTTTCAAAGATCGCTACCCCATTGATAAATTTGACCCGAAAATGGGTGAGATTTTTTTGGGATGATTCTTGCCAAGCGACATTCGATGAGATCAAAAATAGATTAACTTTGGCTCCAGTCCTCGCTCTACCAAAGCAAAAGTTGGAATATCTAGTCTTCATCGATGCATCTCTACAAGGTTTGGGAGGTGTACTTCAGCAAGAGCGACGGGCTATCACTTTTGCTTCTTGAAAGCTCAAGCCTCACGAAAGAAACTATCCGGTGCATGACTTAGAACTGGCCCTATTTGTCTTTGCCTTGAATATTTGGAGGCATTATCTCCTAGGGTAGAAGTTTAGTCTTTTTACGGACCATAAATCACTACAATATTTATTTTGTTAGAGAGATTTAAATATGCATCAGCGCCGATGGTTGGCGTTCGTGAAAGATTATCAATTTGATATCCATTATCATCCGGTTAAAGCAAAAGTGGTGGCAAATGCCTTAAGTAGAAAGCCCGAGGGAGAATTAGCTGATGTATGGAAAGCTAAGTGGCAAGAGCTCAGTCATGAGGATGTGGTTGCTAGGGCGTTCATGTCCGTGATGATCGTTACTCCTACAATTGTGGCAAGGGTCGTGGAGGCCCAAGGAAGGGATAAGGGTTGTCAAGGCCACATATGTCGATTATTGTCCGAGGGAGAAGAGTCCTACTCGATAAGTTCGGACGGTGGACTACGCTTCCATGGAAGACTCATTGTTCCAGAGGAAGGGGATTTCTAATGGGCGGTGATGGCAGAATCTCACGGTTCTAAATTTTTGGTGCATCCGGGTAACGATAAAATTTATCAAGACATGCGCCGTCAGTATTGGTGGCCAAGCATGAAGCAAGATATTTTTGAGTTTGTATCTCAATGGAATACTTGTCAGTTGGTCAAGATTGATCACCAGCGACCAACATGTTTATTGCAACCGTTGGAGATTCCGGTATGGAAATGGGAGGGCATATCAATGAACTTTATCACCGGATTACCAATGCCACAAAAGGGTCACGATTCAATATGGGCTATCGTTGATCGCTTGACGAAGTCGACGCACTTTCTTCCGATCCTCACTGATTACAATACCGCTCGTTACGCTCGATTGTTCATTGAAGAGGTAGTTAGATTGCATGGGGTACCTTTAAATATTATTTCTGACAAAGATAAGATTTTCATTTCCCACTTTTGGAAAAGTTTCCAATAGTTCATGGGAACCAAATTGAGATTAAGCACTTCCTATCATCCTCAAATAGATGGCCAAACCGAACGAGTTAACCAGATGTTGGAGGATACGCTTCGTATGTTTATGCTTGATTTTAAAGGTAGTTGGGAAAAATATCTCCCATTGGTCGAGGTTGCTTATAATAATTCGTACTAATTCACTATTGGGATGGCTGCCTATGAAGCCTTGTATGGTAGGCCCTGTAGATCTCCCACTTGTTGGCTGGAAATGGGAGATAATAAGTTCCTCGGACCTGAAATGATCCAGGACACCTCTTCAAAAATTGAGCTCATTCGAAATCGGATTCAGATAGCCCAAGATAGACAGAAGAGCTATGCCGATACAGGTAGAAGGCATGTGGAGTTGGAGGTCGGAGACCAAGTGTTGGTGCGAGTGTCACCTATGAAGGGTATTAAGCATTTCAGAAAGAAAGGGAAGCTTGCGCTGCGTTTCGTTGGACCGTTTCTCGTGATTGCTATGGTGGATCCATTGGCGTATCAACTTGCTCTACCGGAACCTTTGCAACAAGTTCATGACGTCTTCCATGTCTCCTCTTTGAAGAAGTACAAGAGATGTGAAGGTGCCCTTTGGCACGTTCCATTTGGGGATATTGAGTTGCAGCCCGATGTTTCATATGAAGAACAACCCGTTGCAATTATAGAGCATGGGGAGAGTAGGTTGAGATCTCGAGTGGTGCCCTTGGTTAGAGTACAATGGAGTCATCACAGCGTCGAGGAATCGATATGGGAGCGTGAGGATGATATGCGAGAAAAGTATCCGCATCTTTTTATCCAAGGTACGTGTGAATTTTGGGGGCAAAATTCCCTCATAAGGGGGGAGTATGTAACAACCCTCACTTTTGGGAGTCTATTTTATATTTATCTACCACATGGTGTATCTATATATACATATGATTGGTTTGTGGAGTAAATATTAATTTCATTAGATAAGTTAATATTTACTCAAATGTTGCATATTTACCATATGTGTGGGTAAATATTACCATGTGGTGTTATATTTTGTCATAAGAATTTAAAATGACATTATGGTTTAAAATGAGACCGAAACTTGAAATGTGTTATAAAATTTCAAAATGATAATTTGGAGGGTGTAGTTAGTTCTGGGAGGTGCGAGATAGTCAAAATGTGTGCCATATTGTGTTTTGAGGTTTTGGGCACTTTTGACGTGTTTAGGTATATTGCGTATTAGAAATCATTTTATTGCGGTGTTGACATTTAAAGATTAGAGACTCTTGCTCAAGGCCACGATTTATTCTTCTTAAGTCTTTCATTTTTCCCCTAAGTGTAATTCTAACCCTAGAGTGAGAGTGAGAGAATAAGAGAACTTGTGGAGAAAGAGAGGGATTGAAGATTAGTGGTTTAATCTTGCACTCTTCTTCATCAAAATCTGAGATTGAAGCCCCAAGGCATGTTTTCTACTTGATATTATATGATTTAAGGTGGATAATTAGTGTTGATAGTTATGTAATGGTTATGGTTTAATAAAGTTAGGTTTCTTTGTTAGATTTATAGGTTTTGGTACCTTTGGAAGAGATTTGATTATGGATCTATGTAGAACAATGTTTTTGGAAGCATTTATGATCATTTGGTATCATTAAATGAGGTTGGTTTGCTTTGGTTGAAATTTGGTTTTTGTCTTTGCTTGGAAATAGAGAGATTTGGTCTAGGTCTGCAAAGACCGATCGACTGCGGTTCTCAAACCGGTCGATAGGGCCTTCGGGAGAGGGCACACTGGTTTCTTTCAAAGGCATAAATTTTGTGGCGCGGTCGACCGTGGTTCCCTTACCGGTCGACCGGCCCTGCCGACGGGAGCTTTTTGCTTTTCTTCATAGGCAAAAACTTGAGACGCGGTCGACCGCGGTCTTGGGACCGGTCGACCGGTCCCCTGTTTTTCTTCCTCAAACTTTACTTTCACTTTTAAATATTTTCTTTTCATAGGGACTTAGGAACCTTCTTGAATGAAGTAAACTTTGTCTTTTAGAGTCCTAGTTGAGTCTGGTTGTCACCCTAGAGTTGAAATGGATTTCACTTGGGGTTAAGTTCAGTGGGGGTGTTTAAAGTGATGCTCAGGCATTACTTCTCTTTTTACATATTATAGGAGGATAGGGGTTGTAGGCCCATGTTTGGAGATTTTAGGGGCTTAAATTGAGGTATATAAGACCTTAAAACATGGGAATGATTGTGATCCCTTGGAGAATTATTCAAGGCATACCCTGTGATGAATATTACTGAAATATTTTATAATTATGGGTTCAGATAAAACGAAACACGCAAATGTTAAATGGAAATGAAAAGTATGATTTTGATAGTAAATGCTAATTTACTTAAACACACCTCTCTAAATGCTATCATAAGGGAAGTTCGCGCATGTGGTGATGTCCCATGACTAGTGAATGCAGTGAGACCATAGTCCTCTTCCATATGCGGGTTGTTATAAGTTTTATTCTGCGCTAGTGAGGTAATTCTGGGTGTGGTTATGACTCACTCGCAGGCATATGGCCACTTCCCGACGTGCGTTAGGTGCCCAGGCTGCCTTGTTTGATAGCCCCTGGAAGATGATAGCCATTTAGGGGCGCTCCCAGTGGGGAAACTCGGAGGGGCGGTCTTAGAAGCGTTATATGTATAAGAATATAACCTTTCTAAACTCAAGTGGGACTTGAGATACGTTTATTGCCACCAAAAATATGTTGGTAATTATATTCCTGCTAAGGAATGAGAATTGGAAAGAAATGAGAATAATGCTGATATTATATTCCTCTTAAGGAATGAAAATTGGATAAAGTGGTAAATAATGATGGAAGCTTTTAAATTCATGTTGCCTAATTATATTCTCTTGTTTAATTTAATACAAGACATGTCATTTTAAACTGTCTCATTTATGCATCATGATTAGGATGCTAGACTTTTCATCATCATCATTTATGATTAACTGTTCATATCTATCATGCTTGTTATTCATCTGGGAATCATATATAAACCGGGCCCTGACCAGTTCATTCTTCTATGTTGTGCATGTTATTGTATCCGCCCAGGTGCTCCTCCGTAAGGACGCCCGTGTTGATATTCCCACTCTTATGTTTTCGAGGAGCTATAAGATTTGCAGATATTACAGGATGTTTTGTTAGACACCCTCATTTTTTGTATTCTAGTTATGATCGGGTCAGTCATTCGGGCGTGTGGCCCAACTTTGTACTTTTTTTCATGGATGTAATATGTAATATTTTTTGGCAACCCGTTTTCTGAACTAATGGGTGGTTTTCACGTATACTTGTGTTATATTTGTGATGCTGAGAATGATTTCCATCCATGATTTCCATAATTATTGAAGTATCGGGCTGGCCACCCCTTATTTCGGAATGCGGGTTGTCACAGATGGTATCAGAGCATTAGGTTCTAGAGTACTGGGATCTATGTGGACTTGTCACGTTCTACCGTAGCGTTCTTTGATATATAGCCCAATGTTAGGACTGCTTTGTTGCTTATATTTGCAATTTTCTGCAGTGTAGATTATTTTGAATAGTATTCTAACTCTATTGTTCCCTCATCTCAGATGCCGCCTAAGAGAGGTCGCCCTGCGAGATGCAATAGAGTTGTAGAAGAGGATGTTGGTCCTCCACCGCCGCCGCCCCAAGGAACTTTTAATGCTGTCGATGTAGCCAACATTGTGGCTCATGATGTCAATGATGCCATGACCGCAGTATCTCAACAAATGCCCCAAGCTCAACAGCTGGCGCAGGACACCCAAGTTCCCATGGGACCTTCTCCGTGGGAAAGAGTTAGGGAGTCCTTTTTAAAGGGGCATCCCCCGGAGTTTGATGGAGGTTCTGATGTTGTTCGAGCAAATTAGTGGAAGAAATATATGCAACGCCATTTTCGAATCGTGGATTGCAGTGCGGAAAAGAAACAAGTCCTTGCTACTTTCAAACTCGTTGGGGCTGCGTTACATAGGTGGGAGTGGATGACTACGCCAAAACAGAGGGACACTATGTCGATAGCTGATTTTTGGGTCTTGTTTGACCTAAAGTATTTTCCTCCCGCAGTTCAAAGGGAGATGAGAAGGAAACTTCAGGATCTGGTTCAGGGAGAGAGATCCGTTACAGAGTATGAAGAAGAGTTTACCCGGTTGGCAAGTTTTGTACCGGATGAGGTGACTCCAGAAGAAAGGAAAGTTTCAAAGTTTATGGGAGGTCTAAACTGGAGAATCCGACAACATTTGCTGGGTAATCCAGCTTTATAACTTTTAGTGAGGTGATGAATGCTGCATTGCTCCATTCCCAAGAGCATTGGTTGTATATGCAGGGTAGCAAGAAAGCTACGGGGATGGGACAAGTAGGGAAGCCAGGAGTAAGTGGGAATGGAGGAGGAGCTTTTCCTTTGTCCTAATCTTCGGGTAGTAAGCAACGTGAAAGGGATCCCCAGTAAGGGGACTTGTCGAAAAGACAATGCTTCGGTGGGTTTAATTATGGTGGTAATAATAGGCAAGGTGAGGGTGCCTCGCAACAGCAAGCGGGTCGGGGTGGTCATGGAGGTAGAGGCCATTCGGGCCAGGGCCTTGGTAAATTTAGAAATAACAGGGGTCGAGGCCATGAGAATATGGTGGGGAAGTCCTTTTAATGTGGGGAAGCGGGTCATTATAAAATGGATTGTCCTCAGATGATTGGGGGACAACCTCCTAGAGCTCCTCAGCAGCCTTATGTCCAGTTTCCGCCACAGGCACCAAATCCGGCTATCCCTCCTCAACATGGTCAACTACAGTATGGGAAAGTTTATCACATTCAAGATGCTATGCTTCCTCCTGTTCAGCCAGTGCCACCTGCGATTGGGGGTAAGTTCCTTATACAGGGACAAATGGGTTGCATTTTGTTTGATACGGGTGCGACACATTCATTTATTTCTAGAAGTTTTTCTCAGTCTACAGAGTTGATAAAATCTGCAGAGAGCACTTTCACTAGTGTTGAGTCCACTATGGTTGATGGTTCACTTATTTTACTTTTATGTAAACATAATGGAATTTCTCTTGGTAATTTGTGCTTTGAGGCCGATTTACTCATCCTAGACATGGTCGGGTATGATGTGATTTTGGGTATGGATTATCTTGTTAAGTATCATGCTATAGTTAATTATTACGGGAAGAGTATAGTCTTCGCTGTTCCGGGACAAGATAAGTTCTTGGTGGTTATGCCTCGTTTGGAAGGAGATACTAGTACTTATTTGTATTGCATTGCGAAAGAGACTTCTTGTGATGTAGTTGTTCCCTTGGATTCTATTCCGGTTGTTCGATATTTTGAGGATATTTTCCACGAAATACCAGGTTTACCTCCGAGTAGGGAGATTGAGTTTGTGATTGATTTAGCGCCAGGAACTCGACCGATCGCGAGAGCTCCTTATCGTATGGCTCCTATTGAAATGAGGGAGTTAAGGGATCCAATTCAGTAGTTGTTGGGCAGGCATTTATTAGGCGTAGTACATCGCCATGGGGTGCTCCTCTGTTGTTTGTAAAGAAAAGAGACGGTTCTCTCCGGTTGTGCGTTGACTATAGAGAATAGAATAAGGTCACCATCCGGAATAGATACCCTTTGCCTCGTATTGATGACTTGTTTGATCAACTTAGGGGAGTGACATACTTCTCTAAGATAGACTTGAGAACGGGGTATCATCAGTTGAGGATACGGGAGCAAGATGTATCCAAGACTGCTTTTCTGATGAGGTACGGGTCTTATGAATTCCTGGTTATGCCCTTTGGACTAACCACTGCGCCTGCCATATTTATGGATCTCATGAATAGAGTATTTTGTGAATTCCTTGACCCGTTTGTTATTGTATTTATCGCTGACATCCTTGTATATTCTTAAACTGAAGCTGACCATGCAAATCATTTGAGGTTGGTCCTGCAAAGATTGAGGGATCACCAATTGTATGCTAAGTTTGAGAAATGTGGTTTTTGGTTGCGAGAAGTGCAATTTATGGGTCATACTGTGACTTCGCTGGGTATATCGGTGGATCCGAGCAAGGCAGTTGCGGTGAGGGCGTGGGGTCAGCCCACGATACCTACCGAAATTCGCAGTTTTCTGGGTTTGGCGGGTTATTACCGCCAATTTATTAAGGGTTTTTCTAAGATCACTAGCCCGTTCATAAATTTGACCCGGAAATGGGTGAGATTATTTTGGGATGATTCTTTCCAAGCAACATTCGATGAGCTCAAAGATAGATTAACTTCGGCTCCAGTCCTCGCTCTACCAAAGCCGGGGTTGGAATATCTAGTCTTCACTGATGCATCTCTACAAGGTTTGGGAGGTATACTTCGGCAAGAGCGATGGTCTATCACTTATGCTTCTCAAAAGCTCAAGCCTCATGAAAGAAACTATACGGTGCATGACTTAGAACTGGCCGCATTTGTCTTTGCCTTGAAGTTTTGGAGGCATTATCTCCTAGGGGAGACTTTTAGTCTTTTCCTGGACCATAAATCGCTGCAATATTTATTTTCTTAGAGAGATTTAAATATGCGTCAGCACCGATGGTTGGAGTTCGTGAAAGATTATCAATTTGATATCCATTATCATCCGGTTAAAGCAAATGTGGTGGCAAATGCCTTGAGTAGAAAGCCCAATGGAGAATTAGCTGATGTATGGAAAGCAAAGTGGACAGAGCTCAGTCATGAGGATGCGGTTTCTAGGGCATTCATGTCCGTGATGACCATTACTCCTACAATTGTGGCAAGGGTCGTGGAGGCCCAAGGAAGGGATAAGGGTTGTCAAGGCCACATTCGTCGATTATTGTCCGAGGGAGCAGAGTCCTACTCGATAAGTTCGGAGGGTGGACTACGCTTCCATGGAAGACTCATTGTTCCGGAGGAAGGGGATTTGAAATGGGCGGTGATGGCAGAACCTCATGGTTCTAAATTTTTGGTGCATCCGGGTAACGATAAAATTTATCAAGACATGCGCCGTCAGTATTGGTGGCCAAGCATGAAGCGAGATATTTTTGAGTTTGTATCTCAATGCACTACTTGTCAGTTGGTCAAGATTTATCACCAGCGACCGACATGTTTGTTGCAACCGTTGGAGATTCCAGTATTGAAATGGGAGGGCATATCAATGAACTTTATCACCGGATTACCAATGTCACAAATGGGTCACGATTCTATATGGGCTATCATTGATCTCTTGACGAAGTCGATGCACTTTCTTCCGATCCGCACTGATTACAATACTGCTCGTTACGCCCGATTGTTCATTGAAGAGGTTGTTAGATTGCATGGGGTACCTTTAAATATTGTTTCCGACAAAGACAAGATTTTCATTTCCCACTTTTGGAAAAGTTTCCAGGATTCCATGGGAACCAAATTGAGATTAAGCACTTCCTATCATCCACAAATAGATGGCCAAACCGAACGAGTTAACCAGATGTTGGAGGATATGCTCCGTATGTGTATGCTTGATTTTAAAGGTAGTTGGGAACAATATCTCCCATTGGTCGAGGTTGTTTATAATAATTCGTACTAATTCACTATTGGGATGGCTCCCTATGAAGCCTTGTATGGTAGGCCCTGTAGATCTCCCACTTGTTTATTGGAAATGGGAGATAATAAGTTCCTCGGACCCGAAATGATCCAGGACACTTCTTCCAAAATTGAGCTCATTCGGAATCTCATTCGGATAGCCCAAGATAGACAGAAGAGCTAAGCCGATACGAGTAGAAGGCATGGGGAGTTGGAGGTCAGAGACCAACTGTTGGTGCGAGTGTCACCTATGAAGGGTATCAAGCCTTTCGGAAAGAAAGGGAAGCTTGCGCCGCATTTCATTGGACCTTTTCTCGAGATTGCTAAGGTTGATCCAGTGGCGTATCAACTTGCTCTACCAAAACCTTTGCAACAAGTTCACGATGTCTTCCATGTCTCCTCTTTGAAGAAGTACAAGAGATGTGAAGGTGCCCTTTGCACATTCGATTTGAGGATATTGAGTTGCAGCCCGATGTTTCATATAAAGAACAACCCATTGCAATTCTAGAGCATGGGGAGCGTAGGTTGAGATCTCAAGTGGTGCCCTTGGTTAGAGTACAATGGAGTCATCACAGCGTCCAGGAATCGACATGGGAGCGTGAGGATGATATGCGAGAAAAGTGTCTGCATCTTTTTATCCAAGGTACGTGTGAATTTTGGGGGGAAAATTCCCTCATAAGGGGGGGAGTATGTAACAACCCTCACTTTTGGGAGCCTATTTTATATTTATCTACCACATGATGTATCTATATATACATATGATTGGTTTGTGGAGTAAATATTAATTTCATTAGATAAGTTAATATTTACTCAAATGTTGCATATTTACCATATGTGTGGGTAAATATTACCATGTGGTGTTATATTTTTCCATAAGAATTTAAAATGACATTATGGTTTAAAATGAGACCGAAACTTGAAATGTGTTATAAAACCAAATGATAATTTGGAGGGTGTAGTTAGTTCCGGGAGGTGCGAGATAGTGAAAATGTGTGCCATATTCTGTTTTGAGGTTTTGGGCACTTTTGACTAGTTTTGGTATATTGCATATTAGAAATCATTTTATTACAATATTGACATTTAAAGATTAGAGACTCTTGCTTAAGGCCACGATTTAGTCTTCTTAAGTCTTTCATTTTTCCCCTAAGTGTAATTCTAGCCCTAGAGTGAGAGTGAGAGAAGAAGAGAACTTGTGGAGAAAGAGAGGGATTGAAGATTAGTGGTTTAATCTTGCATTCTTCATCAAAATCTGAGATTGAAGTCCCAAAGCATGTTTTCTACTTGCTATTATATGAATTAAGGTGGATAATTAGTGTTGATAGTTATGTAATGGTTATGGTTTAATAAAGTTAGGTTTCTTTGTTAGATTTATGGGTTTTGATACCTTTGGAAGAGATTTGATTATGGATTGATGTAGAACAATGTTGTTGAAAGCATTTATGATCATTTGGTATCATTAAATGAGGTTGGTTTTGTTTGGTTGAAATTTGGTTTTTGGCTTAGCTTGGAAATAGAGAGATTTGGTCTAGGTCTGCAAAGATCGATGGACCGCGGTTCTCAAACCGGTCGATCGGGCCTTCAGGAGAGGGCACACTTCTTTTTTTCAAAGGAATAAATTTTGTGGCACGGTCGATCGTGCTCCCCTTACCAGTCGACCGGCCCTGCCGAAGGGAGCTTTTTTCTTTTCTTCATAAGCAAAAACTTGAGACGCGGTAGACCGCGGTCTTAGCACCGGTCGACCGGTCCCCTATTTTTCTTCCTCAAACTTTACTTTCGCTTTTAAATATTTTCTTTTCATAGGGACTTAGGAACCTTATTGAATGAAGTAAACTTTGGCTTTTAGAGTCCTAGTTGAGTCTGGTTGTCACCCTAGATTTGAAATGGATTTCACTTGGGGTTAAGTTCAGTGGGGGTGTTTAAAGTGATGCCCAGGCATTACTTCTCTTTTTACTTATTATAGGAGGATAGGGGTTATAGGCCCATGTTTGGAGATTTTAGGGGCTTCAATTGAGGTATATAATACCTTAAAACTTGGGAATGATTGTGATCCCTTGGAGAATTATTCGAGGCATACCCTGTGATGAATATTATTAAAATATTTTATAATTATGGGTTTAGATAAAACGATACACGCAAATGTTAAATGGAAATGAAAAGTATAATTTTGATAGTAAATGCTAATTTACTTAAACACACCTCTCTAAATGCTATCATAAGTTAAGTTCGCACATGAGGTGATGTCCCCTGACTAGTGAATGCAGTGATACCATAGTCCTCTGCCATATGCGGGTTGTTATATGTTTTATTTTGCGCTAGTGAGGTAATTCCGGGTGTGACTATGACTCACTCGTAGGCATATGGCCACTTCCCGACGTGCGTTAGGTGCCGAGGCTGCCTTGTTAGATAGGCCCCTGGAAGATGATAGCCATTTAGGGGAGCGCCCAGTGGGGAAACTCGGAGGGGCGGTCTTAGAAGCGTTATATGTATAAGAATATAACTTTCTAAACTCAAGTGGTACTTGAGATATGTTTATTGCCACAAAAAATATGATGGTAATTATATTCCTGCTAAGGAATGAGAATTGGAAAGAAATGAGAATAATGCTGATATTATATTCCTGTTAAGGAATGGAAATTGGATAAAGTGGTAAATAATGATGGAAGCTTTTAAATTCATGTTGTCTAATTATATTCTCTTGTTTAATTTAATACAAGACATGTCATTTTAAACTATCTCATTTATGCATCACGATTAGGATTCTAGACTTTTCATCATCATCATTTATGATTAACTGTTCATATCTATCATGCTTGTTATTCATCTGGGAATCATATATAAACCGGGCCCTGACCCGTTCATTCTTCTATGTTGTGCAAGTTATTGTATCCGCCCAGGTGCTCCTCCGCAAGGACGCCCGTGTTGATATTCCCACTCTTATGTTTTCGAGGAGCTGTAAGATTTGCAGATATTACAGGATGTTTTGTTAGACGCCCTCATTTTTTGTATTCTAGTTATGATCGGGTCTGTCATTTGGGCGTGTGGCCCAACTTTGTACTTGTTTAATGGATGTAATATGTAATATATTAAACTGTTGTGATTCATTTTGTGTAGCTGTGGGCAGACAGCATATTCGGTCCTCTTCTTGTTTATTCGTTATGGAAGTATTATACATGTTATCTTGGAATTCCACTATCTTTAAAAATGGGTTGTTTAAATTATTTTCTTAACTTAACCATTTAATAGAATTAAATATTTTTTGGCAACCCGTTTTCTGAACTAATGGGTGGTTTTCCCGTATACTTGTGTTATATTTGTGATGCTGATAATGATTTCCATCCATGATTTCCATAATTGTTGAAGTATCTGGTTGGCCACCCCTTATTTCGGAATACGGGTTGTCACAGATGGTATCAGAGCATTAGGTTCTAGTGTACTAGGATCTATGTGGACTTGTCACGTTCTACCGTAGCGTTCTTTGATATATAGCCTAATGTTAGGACTGCTTTGTTGCTTATATTTGCGATTTTTTGCAATGTAGATTATTTTGAATAGTCTTCTAACTCTATTGTTCCCTCATCTCAGATGCCACCTAAGAGAGGTCGCCCTGCGAGACGCAATAGAGTTGTAGAAGAGGATGTTGGTCCTCCGCCGCCGCCGCCCCAAGGAACTTCTAATGCTATCGATGTAGCCAACATTGTGGCTCAAGCGGTCAATGGTGCCATGACGGCAGTATCTCAACAAATTCACCAAGCTCAACAGCGGGCGCAGGTTGTCCAAGTTCCAATGGGACCTTCTCTGTGGGAAAAAGTTTGGGAGTCCTTTTTAAAGGGGCATCCCCCGGAGTTTGATGGAGGTTCTGATGTTGTTCGAGCAAATCAGTGGAAGAAAGATATGCAATGCCATTTACGAATCGTGGATTGTAGTGAGGAAAAGAAACAAGTCCTTGCTACTTTCAAACTCGTTGGGGCTGCGTTACATTGGTCAGAGTCGATGACTACGCCAAAACAGAGGGACACTATGTCGATAGCTGATTTCTGGGTCTTGTTTGACCTAAAGTATTTTCCTCCCGCAGTTCAAAGGGAGATGAGAAGGAAACTTCAGGATCTGGTTCAAGGTGAGAGATCCGTTACAGAGTATGAAGAGGAGTTTACCCGGTTGGTAAGTTTTGTACCGGATGAGGTGACTCCAGAGGAAAGGAAAGTCTCAAAGTTTACGGGAGGTCTAAACTGGAGAATCCGACAACATTTGCTGCGTAATCCAGCTTTATAACTTTTAGTGAGGTGATGAATGCTGCATTGCTCCATTGCCAAGAGCATTGGTTGTATATGCAGGGTAGCAAGAAAGCTACAGGGATGGGGCAAGTAGGGAAGCCAGGAGTAAGTGGGAATGGAGGAGGAGCTTTTCCTTTGTCCCAATCTTCGGGTAGTAAGCAACGTGAAAGGGATCCCCAGTAAGGGGACTTGTCGAAAAGACAATGCTTCGGTGGGTTTAATTATGGTGGTAATAATAGGCAAGGTGAGGGTGCCTCGCAACAGCAAGCGGGTCGGGGTGGTCATGGAGGTAGAGGCCATTCGGGCCAGGGTCTCGGGAAATTTAGAAATAACAGGGGTCGAGGCCATGAGAATATGGTTGGGAAGTGCTTTCAATGTGGGGAAGTGGGTCATTATAAAATGGATTGTCCTCAGATGATTGGGGGATAACCTCCTAGAGCTCCTCAGCAGCCTTATGTCCAGTTTCCGCCACAGGCACCAAATCCGGTTATCCCTCCTCAACATGGTCAACTACAGTATGGGAAATTTTATCACATTCAAGATGCTATGCTTCCTCCTGTTCAGCCAGCGCCACCTGCGATTGGGGGTAAGTTCCTTATACAGGGACAAATGGGTTGCGTTTTGTTTGATACGGGTGCGACACATTCATTTATTTCTAGAAGTTTTGCTCAGTCTACAGAGTTGATAAAATCTGCAGAGAGCACTTTCACTAGTGTTGAGTCCACTATGGTTGATGGTTCACTTATTTTACTTTTATGTAAACATAATGGAATTTCTCTTGCTAATTTGTGCTTTGAGGCCGATTTACTCATCCTAGACACGGTCGGGTATGATGTGATTTTCGGTATGGATTGTCTTGTTAAGTATCATGCTATAGTTAATTGTTACGGGAAGAGTATAGTCTTCGCTGTTCCGGGACATGATAAGTTCTTGGTGGTTATGCCTCGTTTGGAAGGAGATACTAGTACTTATTTGTATTGCATTGCGAAAGAGACTTCTTGTGATGTAGTTGTTCCCTTGGATTCTATTCCGGTTGTTCGATATTTTGAGGATGTATTCCATGAAATATCAGGTTTACCTTCGAGTAGGGAGATTGAGTTTGTGATTGATTTAGCACCAGGAACTCGACCGATCGCGAGAGCTCCTTATCGTATGGCTCCTGTTGAAATGAGGGAGTTAAGGGATCAAATTCAGCAGTTGTTGGGCATGGATTTATTAGGCCTAGTACATCGCCATGGGGTGCTCCTCTCTTGTTTGTAAAGAAAAGAGACGGTTCTCTCCGGTTGTGCGTTGACTATAGAGAATTGAATAAGGTCACCATCCGGAATAGATACCCTTTACCTCGTATTGATGACTTGTTTGATCAACTTAGGGGAGTGACATACTTCTCTAAGATAGACTTGAGAATGGGGTATTATCAGTTGAGGATACGAGAGCAAGATGTATCCAAAACTGCTTTTCTGATGAGGTCCGGGTCTTATGAATTCCTGGTTATTCCCTTTGGACTAAGTAATGCCCCTTCCATATTTATGGATCTCATGAATAGGGTATTTCGGGACTTCCTGGACCCGTTTGTTATTGTATTTATCGTTGACATCCTTGTATATTCTCAAACTGAAGCTGACCATGCAAATCATTTGAGGTTGGTCCTGCAAAGATTGAGGGATCACCAATTGTATGCTAAGTTTGAGAAATGTGGTTTTTGGTTGCGAGAAGTGCAATTTATGGGTCATACTGTAACTTCGTTGGGTATATCGGTGGATCCGATCAAGGTAGTTGCGGTGAGGGAGTGGGGTCTGGCCACGATACCTACCAAAATTCATAGTTTTCTGGGTTTGGCGGGTTATTACCGCCAATTTATTAAGGTTTTTTCAAAGATCGCTAGCCCGTTGATAAATTTGACCCGGAAATGGGTGAGATTTGTTTGGGATGATTCTTGCCAAGTGACCTTCGATGAGCTCAAATATAGATTAACTTCGGCTCCAGTCCTCGCTCTACCAAACTCGGGGTTGGAATATCTAGTCTTCACCGATGCATCTCTACAAGGTTTGGGAGGTGTACTTCGGCAAGAGCGACGGGCTATCACTTATGCTTCTCGAAAGCTCAAGCCTCACGAAAGAAACTATCCGGTGCAAGACTTAGAACTGGCCGCATTTGTCTTTGCCTTGATGATTTGGAGGCATTATCTCCCAGTGGAGAAGTTCAGTCTATTCATGGACCATACATCGTTGCAATATTTATTTTCTTAGATAGATTTAAATATGCGTCAGCGCCGATGGTTGGAGTTCGTGAAATATTATCAATTTGATATCCATTATCATCCGGTTAAAGAATGTGTGGTGGCGGATGCCTTGAGTAGAAAGCCCGAGGGAGAATTGGCTGATGTATGGAAAGCTAAGTGGCAAGAGCTCAGTCATGAGGATGCGGTTGCTAGGGCGTTCATGTCCGTGATGACCGTTACTCCTATAATTGTGGCAAGGGTCATGGAGGCCCAAGGAAGGCATAAGGGTTGTCAAGGCCACATACGTCGATTATTGTTCGAAGGAGCAGAGTCCTACTCGATAAGTTCGGAGGGTGGACTACTCTTCCGTGGAAGACTCATTGTTCCGGAGGAAGGGGATTTGAAATGGGCGGTGATGGTAGAATCTCACGGTTCTAAATTTTTGGTGCATCCGGGTAACAATAAAATTTATCAAGACATGCGCCATCAGTATTGGTGGTCAAGCATGAAGCGAGATATTGTTGAGTTTGTATCTCAATACACTACTTGTCAGTTGGTCAAGATTGAACCCCAGCGACCGACAGGTTTGTTGCAACCGTTGGAGATTTCGGTATGGAAATGGGAGAGCATATCAATGAACTTTATCACCGGATTACCAATGTCACAAAAGGGTCATGATTCTATATGGGCTATCGTTGATCGCTTGACGAAGTCGACGCACTTTAAATTCAATGTTGTCTAATTATATTCTCTTGATTAATTTAATACAAGACATGTCATTTTAAACCGTCTCATTTATGCATCATGATTAGGATGTTAGACTTTTCATCTTCATAATTTATGATTAACTGTTCATACCTATCATGCTTGTTATTCCTCTGGGAATCATATATAAACCGGGCCCTGACCCGTTCATTCTTCTATGTTGTGCATGTTATTGTATCCGCCCAGGTGTTCCTCCGTAAGGACGCCCGTGTTGATATTCCCACTCTTATGTTTTCAAGGAGCTGTAAGATTTGCGGATATTACAGGATGTTTTGTTAGACGCACTCATTTTTTGTATTCTAGTTATGATCGGGTCTGTCATTCGGGCGTGTGGCCCAACTTTGTACTTGTTTACTGGATGTAATATGTAATATATTAAACTGTTGTGATTCATTTTGTCTAGCTGTGGGCCGACAGCATATTCGGTCCTCTTCTTCTATATTCGTTATGGAAGTATTATACATATTATCTTGGAATTCCATTATCTTTTAGAATGGGTTGTTTAAATTATTTTCTTAACTTAACCATTTAATCGAATTAAATATTTTTTGGCAACCTGTTTTCTGAACTAATGGGTGGTTTTCCCGTATACTTGTGTTAAATTTGTGATGCCGAGAATAATTTCCATCCATGATTTCCGTAATTGTTGAAGTATCGGGCTGGCCACCCCTTATTTCGGACTGCGGGTTATCACATGCAACATGGGAGCGGGAAGATGAAATAAAAGAGCGATATCCACACCTTTTTGGAAATTAATGTAATTAAAGTTTGGGGACCAAACTTTTTATGAGGAGGGTAGGATGTAATGACCCCATTTTCTTATGCCAATATATAATTGTCTTCTTTCAATTTCGTCACAATTACTATCTAATAATGATATATTATTACATATATGATATTTTGAGTTCTTAATATGATAGATCCCATTTTTAAATTTGAAGAATCAACGATAAAATGGGTCAGATTGAGATTTTATGGCACATCCTAAGCTAAGTGATAAGTTTTGGGGTAGAAAATGTAATTTTATGAAACTTTAGGGACTTGGTTTTAATAAAGAAAGTTTCAGGGACTAGAATGAAAAATAAAAAGGGGCCTTTTCATAAATAAAATATTTTCAGGGACCTATAAGAAATATTGAAAATATATGGTGTGAAATTACCAAAATGCCCTTCAGGTGCGAAATGACCCTTATACCCTTAATACCTTTCCACCTCGTGCTCGACACGTCGTGCTTGGTTTTGACACCTCCATCGTACACGTGTCTTCGTTAGAGGAGAAGCCAAAACATGTGTCGTCGTTAGAGGAGAAGCTAAAACACGTGTCGCTGTCCAGTGAAATAAGACTGCAAGATGCCTCCATTACGCGACACGTCAACGCTAACTCCCATTGTAAAAGCTTGGTCAGCATGGACATGTGTCAATGTCGTGATATCTTTGGAAAACTATAAATAGGGCCTTTGGGGATCATTTTAAACTCACACCAATTCCTTGAGAATTATTGAAAGAAATAGTGAGAGAAAGTGTGAGAAAGTTTAAGAAGAAGTTCTTAGGGATATTCATCTTAAGGTAATCTTAATGTTATAATGCATCTTTATAGTTTTAATTTATTGTTTTATAGCTTTACTTAGTAGTTATGCTGGTAAAATACAATAAAGAATTCACTAATGAAAACTTAAAATTTAGAACAAATCCAAGTTGATTTTATAAACTTGTTTGAAATTATACGCTTTTAAAAATTATTCTTTTTAAAGAAATTGCTCGTTATTATGGAATCCCATTTAAGTAAATCCAAAGTCAGGCCTGGTGAAGTTCTGTCTAGATGAGATGTTATTTAAGTGGTGCCCCTGTGACCCTCCATCTCTACTAGGAATGAATTCCATTATCTTTTAGAATGGGATTTTTAAATTACTGGTGCGTTGTAATTTTAATTGAATTAATTATGACAATATATTTATTTAAATATTAATCGGGAAGTGAATGGTTAATGTTTAGGGAAATTTATTTACTAAGTGAATAGTAATAATTTAATTACGTCGTTTCGGGTATTAATGACGGGGTACGCATTTATCACAGCCGGGAGTCGGTATAGACTAAATGGGGTGTGAGATAAGGATTTTTATAAATTAATTCGAATGTCAATTATGACTGCGCGGTTGAGTCCGGATGGGTCGAGATAGTTAGAAAAGAGTACCCGGGGGTAGCAATTGGGTCTCGGGATATTTTTGGGCATAACCGGGCCCACACGGGGTGAGTTGGGCCACTTTAATTAAGCCCATTAGGTGAAAAACGGGATTTGTGTTTTAAACCTAAACCTAAGAAAAGGAAAATGAGAAGCCAACATTATTGTAACCTAGGGTTTGAGAGGGAGATTGGGGGAAAACAATTAAAAGGCAAATTGGAGGTTATTGGAGCCAAATTGAGGGACGACAACAACAGATCAGACACTACAAACACTTTAAGGCAAGTGGCTAACTGTTTTGATTCGTATAAGCATGATAATCAATTCATATCATAGTGATGTGTGTATGAAAATCCTTTTTTGGGTGTAAATGGGTACAAATTGGGGTTTTGTTTTTGAAACACTTGAATGAGATTCAAATTAAGATTTAGATGGGTGATTAATATCTGAATATGTATATATGATTTGAACGAAAATTTCAGAACATAAAAGAGTGGAAATTGAATCTGGAATTTGGGATTTAAAACAGATAACTAAGTTTTATGGTGTAAGACCCATTTCGAAAATTATGAGATAATTAGAGAAGTTGATTGTCTTAATGGTCTCTATGATTGGATAGGATGTGGATTAACCATGTGTAGATGATGGGATAATGTAATTAGAGGTTTAAATTCTGGTTTAGAAACCTTGAGGTTCGTTAATGGTGGAAAACAAGGGGGAGGCAGACCTGTAACGAAGGGGTCGATCGATCGATCGGGGGAATCGATCGATCGATGGTGGCAAATTCTGCCCAGTTCGGCCTGGGTGAGATATAAGGGGAAATTAATTTAGAAGTTAAATTTCCATACATTTATTGTGATAAATAATTGTGAAACAAATATTCCTAGCAATTATGGGGGAAAGAAATTGGGACTAGGATGAATTTAGGTGAGGCATTTAATGGATAAAATTGAGAGACTTTATTCCAAAATAGTGAGGTACGGATCAAGTGAGTGAGTCCGGGTATGTTGGTAATTATAGGTAAATATAATTGGGAAATTATGGAAATAAATGTGCGACACATTGTGGGCGAAAAATGTGGGAAAGAAATTATGAGATGTAAAAATGGACCAAGTGAGTGAGTCCGGGTATGTTGGTAATGTGACACCAAAGTATTAAATTAATTATTGAGAGAGAGTAATTAATTTGGAGTCGGAACATAGACTCGGGAAATATCAAGTTATGGGCCAAGTAAGTTAGTCCGGGGACAATGGTTGAGTGACACCAAGTTATTAAATTAATAAGAGTGATAATTAATTTAAAAATAGTCGGATTGTAGACTCGGGTAGGATTAAATTAATAAAGGTGTTAATTAATTTAATTAAAGTCGGTTTGTAGACTCGGGTATGATTAAATTAATGGGTGGGATAAGTAGTTTAATCAGGATCGGATTGTAGACTAGTGAAGGGTGCTTATTAATTAAATTAGAGTCGGACCACAGACTCGGAATTTGGGTTGATTAATTAATTTGTTAATTAATTTAATTAGAGTCGGGCGATAGACTCGGGGAGGTATTAAATTAAAATGTGTGTCAATTAATTTAAGGAGAGTCGGACCATAGACTCAGGGAGAGTATTATATTAATTAAGGTGTGAATTAATTATATTAGAGTCGGACCATAGACTCGAGAAGAGGATAAGTTATTAAGTGAGAAAATTAACTACATTGAGTCGGGCCACAGACTCGGGAAATTACAGGTAGTGTACGGGATTTTGAGTACACGGTAACGCCGGCGTTTATATTATATATATATATATACGGTATCGTGATAGTATATATATATATATACGTGTATTTATTGTGCGTGATGCTAAATATCAGTGATTAGATATTTATTTAAATTTATATACTCTAATGCTATCAAGGGAGGTTGCGCGATGTGGGTGAATCCCCTAGCTTGAGGAGTAGGGCTAGTATATCCCCAGGTCATAGCGTCCGGTATATATGGGTGAGAGATTTATCTCACTTTCAGGGAAGGAATATGACCTCCTCCACTTCGTTATATTTTAGTCCAAGTTGGTGAGCGATTCTAACTTGGGGAAACTAGGTTTTGCGAGCACACCTAGTGAGATAGCATTTGAGAGGGAATCATCCGGTGAGGGTAAACTCGGAAGGATGGATATACGTAAGATATATGTGTGGTTGTTAGTAAAGGTACGTATAATATGGTAGTAAATATTATATGTAGATGATAATACAGTGTGTGATGTATTTACTTTATATAACTCAGGTTATAGTTATATGCAGTTAATTAATGGAAAATTAATTAAGTTAATTATTTGTGGAAATAATACAGTGGGTGATGTATTTACTTTATATAACTCGTGATACGGTTATATGTTACTATTTACGGGGAATTAATTAAGTTGGTTGTGAAATAACTTATAATTCAAAGAATCATTATACTCGGGTTAGAGTAGTATGGCAAGGGAAGGTTATTCCAGGACTAGTTGGACGGGGTAGTACAACTAGGTGGGGTTAAGGTAACCGGTAGGTGTGCACAATAGTGGAGGGGTGAGAATGTCCACAAGGGAGTGTGACACTAACTTAAATATGAAGCGCATTCATGCATTTTAAATTTACTGCAGTTAATTCACTTGCTAAATATTTTCAAAATGTTTTGGGTTCTAACCCTTGCTATAAAACTATTTTCAAAACCTTTTAGGTGTCCAGCCACAGGGACGCCAGGATTGATATTCTATTCCAGGGACACGGAGCTGCAGCATATGTGGATGCTAGCAGGAGTTTGAATTAGACGCATCATTCATTCATTCCTAGAGTAGGAAATCTTGTATCAGTTTCAGTTTTAATTTGGGCTTGTAGCCCAGACTTCTCGGTACAGTTTTCAGGTTTAATTTAGTCAGGTGTTGAAAAATTGTATTTGGATTATTTATTTGGTGGCCGGTGATTTATTCGGCAAGTTGTGTAATTACTATTCTATTTATTTTCATTCAGTTGTGTGAATGGTTTATATTTTAATTCCGCATGTATTGTTTTGTTTATTTAAAAAGTTAAAATTGGCACCAGCTTTTGGAATACTAGGTGGTTAGTAAGTTTTAAAAAGTTTTCGATAGTGATGCTAAGGATGATCCAACTGGGATTCCTGTTTTAATTTGGTATAGGACTGATCACCCGGTATTTTATTAGGCGGGGTGTCACAGATGGTATCAGAGCATCAGGTTTTAGTGTCCTTAGGATCTGTGCGTCTTTTCACGTTTCTGCTTGACAATCTTTGATATAGAGCCCTATTATAGGATTGTTGTATTCTCATACGTATGCGCATATACGTTCTTCCGCGAAATTGATATTTGAGAGTGAACTCATACAAAATTCGATTCTCATTCCAGATGATGCCCAAGAGAGAGAGAGCATCTAGGGCAGAAGGGGGAGATGAGACGAAGGAGGCTCGTTAGGAGCAAGAGATACCGTAGCAACGGCCAGGGATGAATTTGGCGGCATAGGTCACTGAAATAGTAGCACAGGCAGTTGAAGCAATGTGGCCACAACGGCAGGGTACTTTCCACGGGATCAGCCACAAGTGTTAGTGGCGTCGGATGTTTAGACTCACACAGGGTCGTCGGGGTGGAAACAATAAAGAGAGGTTATTTTAGCGGGAACCCACCAGAGTTGCGAGGGGGTTCAGGTGTAGTACTAGCGTGTCAAGGAAGAGAGGTATCCAGCGTCACCTACACATGGGAGATTGCGATGGGGTGCGGAAGTAAAGGCTAACCACTTTTAGTTAGTGGGAGTGGTGCTACAGTGGTGGGAGTCAATCACCACAGTTGAGGAAAGGGACACACTAGCTACTGTCGAGTTTTGGGGGCGGTTCGACTGCAAGTATTTTTCCTTCAGCGGTTGAGACCGAAAGGAGGAGAAAATTTTGTGAGGTGACTCAAAGGGAGGCCGTTTAGTGGCCGATTACGAGGAAGATTTCACTCGTTGGCAAAAATTTTTACCGGATGATGGTAAGCTAGGAAAATAGAAAGAAAGCAAAGTTTATGGATGGGTTAGTCTGGAGAATCAGACAACATTTAATTGAAAATTCCGCATTAGTAGATTATACTGATGTCATTAACGCAACACTCCGGCACTGTCGGTAATATCGCTTCCACGCGAAAGAAAGCGGGAGGGGAGTGGGGATTAGCCAATCGGATGAGGCAGAAAGGAACAATACCAGTGGGGTATCCCAGCAGTAGACTGGGGAAGATCAAGGGCAGGATTTTCGGCAGGGGAATTATGCCACACGATCTAGAACTGGAGGCTACCGGCGGGATGGCCAGGAATTTCAACAAGGTTGGCATGGAAGGGATCAGTGGCAGGGTGAACATATTAGAAAATGTTTCGTTTGGGAAAAAGCGAGACACGTGAAGAGATATTGCCTTAAGCAAGGCGGGAGTCAACTACAGGACGAGGTCCTGGATTTACAACCACTAAAGCAAATCACGAGTGCATTCGGCAGGGAGAAGCTGCTCCGGAAATTGAGAACCAGCCGTTGCAGCTGGAGTATAGAAGTAATTATTTTACCCTAGGGGCATGGGGTATATTGTTGAGTGACAAAGAGGATGTCACAATATAAGACTTATTTTTACTAGAATTCGCAAGTGAGTCGAACTTAGTGGGTGCGTTGGCGGTTGCAGCCATAGCATGTGGGTAAACTTTTCCGTAGGATAGCAGAGTTCCTTAGTGTCCTTCATGAGAGAGTGGAGGCGTACACTGAGTGATTGGTTGAATTAGGCAAGGAATTTCTACTTTCGAGAATTATGGGAGTAGGGTTGATAATACTTTTAAACATCGGCTGGATAGCGATGGAATTTAACTATTGTGAATAGTGGAGTTAAATTTTGGTGTTCGCGACACCAAGGTATGATTAGTACTAGGTATCACCTGAGAGGGCGTATAGCCTATATATACGTGGGTATATATGTTGTATTCCGTGGTGCAATAGCACATAGTGAGGTTTGGTGTTCTCACATTTTATCCCGGTAAATGGGAATGTGTACTGAAGTGAATCAGGGTGGTTAAATTTATTTTCGAGCAAAGAGCGATAGCTCGGGGTTTATTTTGCGCAAGAACTAGTGATAGTAAGGGCGCGGTATTATGTTGTCTTTGGTAGCATAAGGGTAAGCGTATATTCTTTTGTGTTGAGAGATAAGTATTAATGGAGAGATAGTTGGACGTAACATGGGTTGAGTACCCGGGAAGTAATTATATATATATGTGATATAACTACGGGTTCAAAGATTATACTACGGGTTATGAATAGCATAGTCGGGTAACTTTCGTGCGGTAGAGCGCGGGGATAAGGTGTATGGGCACCCGGGTTAATTAAGGCAAAAATTTTGTGCGGTTAGGCGCGGGTATAGGGTGTGTGGGCGCCCTGGTAAAGTTAAATGCATACTTGTGTAACGTATGGTTAGAATCAGATGGGATAGATAGCGGGCTTGGAGGCACTTGACTAGTGACTAATATGTAAATACTGGAACACTAGGTTTATCTTAATTTCGAGGACGAAATTCCTTTGTAAGGGGGGAAGTATGTAACACCCCGTATTTTTGTGCATTTAATATTTAATTAATTTGGGATTTTTAAATTACTGGTGTGTTGTAATTTTAATTGAATTAATTATGACAATATATTTATTTAAATATTAATCGGGAAGTGAATGGTTAATGTTTAGGGAAATTTATTTACTAAGTGAATAGTAATAATTTAATTACGTCGTTTTGGGTATTAATGACGGGGTACGCATTTATCACAGCCGGGAGTCGGTATAGACTAAATGGGGTGTGAGATAAGAAATTTTATAAATTAATTTGGATGTCAATTCTGACTGCGTGGTTGAGTCCGGATGGGTCGAGATAGTGAGAAAAGAGTACCCGGGGGTAGCAATTGGGTCTCGGGATATTTTTGGGCATAGCCGGGCCCACACGGGGTGAGTTGGGCCACTTTAATTAAGCCCATTAGGTGAAAAACAGGATTTGTGTTTTAAACCTAAACCTAACAAAAGGAAAATGAGCAGCCAACATTATGGTAACCTAGGGTTTGAGAGGGAGATTGGGGGAAAACAATTAAAAGGAAAATTGGAGATTATTGGAGCCAAATTGAGGGACAACAACAACGGAACAGACACTACAAACACTTTAAGGCAAGTGGTTAACTGTTTTGATTCGTATAAGCATGATAATCAATTCATATCATAGTGATGTGTGTATGAAAATCCTTTTTTGGGTGTAAATGGGTAAAAATTGGGGTTTTGTTTTTGAAACACTTGAATGAGATTCAACGTAAGATTTAGATGGGTGATTGATATCTGAATATGTATATATGATTTGAACGAAAATTTCAGAACATAAAAGAGTGGAAATTGAATCTGGAATTTGGGATTTAAAATAGATAACTAAGTTTTATGGTGTAAGACCCATTTCGAAAATTATGAGATAATTAGAGAAGTTGATTGTCTTAATGGTCTCTATGATTGGATAGGATGTGGATTAACCATGTGTAGATGATGGGATGATGTAATTAGAGGTTTAAATTCTGGTTTAGAAACCCTGAGGGTCGTTAATGGTGGAAAACAAGGGGGAGGCAGACCTGTAACGAAGGGGTCGATCGATCGATCGGGGGAATCGATCGATCGATGGTGGCAAATTCTGCCCAGTTCGGCCTGGGTGAGATATAAGGGGAAATTAATTTAGAAGTTAAATTTCCATACATTTATTGTGATAAATAATTGTGAAACAAATATTCCTAGCAATTATGGGGGAAAGAAATTGGGACTAGGATGAATTTAGGTGAGGCATTTAATGGATAAAATTAAGAGACTTTATTCCAAAATAGTGAGGTACGGATCAAGTGAGTGAGTCCGGGTATGTTGGTAATTATAGGTAAATATAATTGGGAAATTATGGAAATAAATGTGCGACACATTGTGGGCAAAAAATGTGGGAAAGAAATTATGAGATGTAAAAATGGACCAAGTGAGTGAGTCCGGGTATGTTGGTAATGTGACACCAAAGTATTAAATTAATTATTGAGAGAGAGTAATTAATTTGGAGTCGGAACATAGACTCGGGAAATATCAAGTTACGGGCCAAGTAAGTGAGTCCGGGGACAATGGTTGAGTGACACCAAGTTATTAAATTAATAAGAGTGATAATTAATTTAAAAAGAGTCGGATTGTAGACTCGGGTAGGATTAAATTAATAAAGGTGTTAATTAATTTAATTAAAGTCGGTTTGTAGACTCGGGTATGATTAAATTAATGGGTGGGATAATTAGTTTAATCAGGATCGGATTGTAGACTAGTGAAGGGTGCTTATTAATTAATGTCGTAATTAATTATATTAGAGTCGGACCACAGACTCGGAATTTGGGTTGATTAATTAATTTGTTAATTAATTTAATTAGAGTCGGGCGATAGACTCGGGGAGGTATTAAATTAAAATGTGTGTCAATTAATTTAAGGAGCGTCGGACCATAGACTCAGGGAGAGTATTATATTAATTAAGGTGTGAATTAATTATATTAGAGTCGGACCATAGACTCGGGAAGAGCATAAGTTATTAAGTGAGAAAATTAACTACATTGAGTCGGGCCACAGACTCGAGAAATTACAGGTAGTGTACGGGATTTTGAGTACACGGTAACGCCGACGTTTATATTATATATATGTACGGTATCGTGATAGTATATATATATATATATATATATATATATATATATATATATATATATATATACGTGTTTTTATTGTTCGTGATACTAAATATCAGTGATTAGATATTTATTTAAATTTATATACTCTAATGCTATCAAGGGAGGTTGCGCGATGTGGGTGAATCCCCTAGCTTGAGGAGTAGGGCGAGTATATCCCCAGGTCATAGCGTCCGGTATATATAGGTGAGAGATTTATCTCACTTTCAGGGAAGGAATATGACCGCCTCCACTTCGTTATATTTTAGTCCAAGTTGGTGAGTGATTCTAAATTGGGGAAACTAGGTTTTGCGAGCACACCTAGTGAGATAGCATTTGAGAGGGAATCATCCGGTGAGGGTAAACTCGGAAGGATGGATATACGTATGATATATGTGTTGTTGTTAGTAAAGGTACGTATAATATGGTAGTAAATATTATATGTAGATGATAATACAGTGTGTGATGTATTTACTTTATATAACTCAGGTTATAGTTATATGCAGTTAATTAATGGGAAATTAATTAAGTTAATTATTTGTGGAAATAATACAGTGGGTGATGTATTTACTTTATATAACTCGTGATACGGTTATATGTTACTATTTACGGGGAATTAATTAAGTTGGTTGTGAAATAACTTATAATTCAAAGAATCATTATACTCGGGTTAGAGTAGTATGGCAAGGGAAGGTTATTCCAGGACTAGTTGGACGGGGTAGTACAACTAGGTGGGGTTAAGGTAACCGGTAGGTGTGCACAATAGTGGAGGGGCGAGAATGTCCACAAGGGAGTGCGACACTAACTTAAATATGAAGCGCATTCATGCATTTTAAATTTAATGCAGTTAATTCACTTGCTAAATATTTTCAAAATGTTTTGGGTTCTAACCCTTGCTATAAAACTATTTTCAAAACCTTTTAGGTGTCCAGCCACAGGGACGCCAGGATTGATATTCTATTCCAGGGACACGGAGCTGTGGCATATGTGGATGCTAGCAGGAGTTTGGATTAGACGCATCATTCATTCATTCCTAGAGTAGGAAATCTTGTATCAGTTTCAGTTTTATTTGGGGCTTGTAGCCCAGACTTCTCGGTACAGTTTTCAGGTGTAATTTATTCAGGTGTTGAAAAAATGTATTTGGATTATTTATTTGGTGGCCGGTGATTTATTCGACAAGTTGTGTAATTACTATTCTGTTTATTTTCATTCAGTTGTGTGAATGGTTTATATTTTAATTCCGCATGTACTGTTTTGTTTATTTAAAAAGTTAAAATTGGCACCAGCTTTTGGAATACTAGGTGGTTAGTATGTTTTAAAAAGTTTTCGACAGTGATGCTAAGGATGATCCAACTGGGATTCCTGTTTTAATTTGGTATAGGACTGATCACCCGGTATTTTATTAGGCAGGGTGTCACAGTTCTGTCTAGATGAGATGGTATTTAAGTGGTGCCCCTGTGACCCTCCATCTCTACTGGGAACCGACTGATGAGGAAAGACTATGAATTGAATTCTTCAATTACGATCAATGAGTTTTAAAAGTTAACAAATAGGGATTCAGTAATCCTTTAAAAGAAAATGTTAGTATAGTATAAACTGGACCTTAGAATGTGTACATAAATCTTTATCAGATTAACGTATGATCGAAAACCAATACCAGTAAATTTGACCTCCATTTTGGGTGAGTACTCTGACATTCCATGCGCATTTTAATTATATGATAGTATGCAAACTACATATATTTTGTGAAATTCTTTTATTCTCAAAATCCATGTGATACCGATGATTGATTCATTTGTGATATGCTTATATTTGTCCATATAAACATACCGATTAAAATGATTATTGAAAATGATATTGAATATTGAAAATGTGATTCGGCCTAAGGGACCTCTTTACTGACTGACCTTCCCAGTTGGGTTATCGCTGGTGTGCCCTAAATAAGGCGTTGTGACGAACTAGTTTGATTGACCCTCAACTACCGGGGTATAATATGGTAGAAGAATACGGTATTAGAATGTACTTGGCCATCAAAATGATATGATTGAAAGAAAAAGATATCGCATTTGATTTGATGCATTTGTCTTATTCTGAGCTATCCAATTGTGATATATATAATTTCATTTCAAAATTATATCTATTTACTGTAAGTTCCTCTCCATATATGTATATGCCTTCTCTTTTGACTTGAATATGTATCTATTTTCTGAAAACCTTGGAATGTTTGGAGATTGAACCTCATTCGGCTTTTAGCTGATGTTGTATAAATAATCATTTTTCAGGAAATGTTTAGGCTCACGGATGGAACGAAAATGGACTATATTGAAGATTTAGCTTTTAGAGCTATTTTTGTAAAATGTTTATTTACAGCATGTCTGGCTCTCTTGTAATAAGGTTTAAATTTTCTCTTAAGTTGTAACTCGTTGTTACTTTTAATATATATGAAGTTTCCTTTAGAAAGCTCTGATCACGCAATTCCTTTACTTGCAGTATTTTACGATTCATAACCATGTGATAATATATCCATTGCATTTATTTAAGGAAACAATTAAATCGGAATATTTGTTGCCTTGGTGGCATGTCAAGACACTCATTCCCTAATACTATTTTGGGTCGGGGTCGTGACAGTTTTCAACTCGGGCTCTGACCCGTTTTTCTATGTATCTTTCTATTGTTCCATTATTTTTAGGTGCCCAGTCACAAGGACACCATCCTTAGGAGACTCTATGCAGTTGTCATGTTGTAGCTGCTGTGGAAGCTGTAGGATAATTGCTAGTAGACGACTCAGCCTATTCTCCCTATTTCAGTTATCTATTCTGTTGGAAATGTCGTTCTTTCTTCTATTTACATTGAGAAACTTAGATATTTTAAATTCTCTCTTAGATTTGATTTCCTTTTATTGGATTTATTGTATGGGATTGTAGCTAGATGTGTTTTACTCGAGTCATTTATTTAACTTCAGTTAGACTTTATTTATATAACTGCGCTGCATGGTAATTGTTGGTATTCTTTTTTATATTAGTTAGTGACAAGATACAAATTTGGACATCGCCCTTTTTTAAATATTAGGTGGTCAGTTTTTATTAAATGAAAATTTGAGTTTTTGACAGTGATGCATTATCTTAACCAACTTGATATTATGAAATCAATTAATTAAGGACTGATCACCCGGTACTTAATTAGGCGAGGTGTCACAGCTTGTATATTTCCGATCATATTCTTCACTTGAGAAATTGGTATCACATCTTGGTAATTATATGTTGTTATAAAGGTTAGTATATGTAAATTATGTTTGTAATTAAGTTTGATTACTATGTTAAGCTTTGTATTAATAGATATACTGTTTGTGTGCATATCTATTTTCTAATCAGAGTAAAGTAAGTAGTGTCATAATATTACTTTGTAAATCCTTTAACTTTTCATAAAACCCATATACCTAATATTGTTTCAAAGTCCATATTTTCATTTAACATTAAAGCTATTGTAGTTAGTATTAAGCGTCGGGAAAACTGGTTTTAGGCACCTAAAACAAAATATAATAGGAGGTCTTAGGTACCAATGAAATCTGAAATGGATGATCAAAATGACATTGTTTCATTATAATGTTTACCACCATGGTTACAAAAGGATGAATCCATGTATAATCATAGTTTACATATTGATAAAAAATTAGAAAATGATATTAATAAAATAAGTACTACTTTACATAGTTTAACTGATATAGTTTTTGGCTAGGTAAAACGATCTGAAAAACATCATATCATTAATCAGAATTATGTATAAAGAAAATTAAATAATATTGAATTCAACTTAAACAAAGTTGATCAAAAACATAGTCAACTTGGAACAGTCTCAAACCTAGACTTGAAAGTGGAAACTAAAAATAAAATAGAAGATTTATAAAACAAAATAGATGCTTAAAATCTTGAACAAATTGGAATGAATTACCCAGGAGGTATTAAAATCCCTTGGTTGTATTATGGTATGGATGAAATTAAATCCCTTCAAATAGATGAATTTAATTATACTGAATATATAAATGTTCATGAAATATTAGACTATTGGAGACATCTATATAAAGATCCAACATTAAATATTTCAGAACGAAATAAACTCATTGAGAAAATACAAAAAACATATTTAAAAAATGAAAAATATTACAACACTACCCGTATGAACTAAACCAATATTCATCTAATGAAGAAGAAAATACACCACATGTAGTAAACACTAGTGATGGGAAAAGAAAGGCTGAAGAACCACTTCAGGAATTTCAAAATTGGGAAGTTTTTGAAGAATATATGCAAACCTCTGCAAATGAAATTGAAAAAGAAGATTTTGTTAAAACCGACAATACTTCTACACCATCTACTAGTGGTATTAAAAATGAGGGTGAACTAAATCCCTTTTTCTTAAGAAGAGATAATTTGAACAAATAAAATATATCTCAATATGGTATTTATCTTGATTTAAAGCATGTACCCTATAAAGACCAAGAACAAACTAGAGATGAATGGGCATAATCCATGTCCATACTCATTATTAACTATAAGAGTACATGATGTAAAGAAAATTTTTTAGACTACCTTTTTGCAACACTCTAATGTGATGTTTTACAATGGTTGCAACAATGGGAAAACTCAGAGAAAGGAACCCGAAAAAAATCCGAGCTCCGGCAAAATTTCAAAACCTTTGATGAAATACTAAACGGTTTTGTTGATATAATTAAAGAAAATATGATTGGATATAGTGGAGAACCCAGAATCCAAAAAGAGGCATGTTACATATTATCTAAACTAGAATTATGTAATATTTGTCAATTTGAAGAATTTGTTGAAATATATAAAAAATATTATTTCAAACTCAAACATCCAGAAAACCTTCACTAGATGGATCAATTTTTCCATGAACTAACAAAACCATGTGATGAAATGTCTTTAAAAACATATCGTGCTTGGTTAAAAACAATCAATAAGGAAGATAATCTTGGATTTCATATAAATTGGGTATTAAGACAAATATTTGATAATTGTATTGAGATAAAAGAAAAAAGCAAGTCAAAAATCAAATCACAAGTTCCAAACCAATATATAAATGTTCTGATAAGATTTTAAAAGAAAATTGGAAAATAGGATGTAATCCACCTTCTAGACTTTTCAAAAATTCTCGAAATCGAAAATTCAAGTGGAAACCTTGGAAAAAGAAATAAAGTTTTTCAAAGAATAAACAATATATTAAAAAAAAAGACATTTTCTAAAAAACAACTTCCAAAAAAGAAGTGTAAATGTTATATATGTAATGAAGAAGGTCACTATCCACCCGGATGACCTAAAAAAGGGAAAAGTGCAAATAAAAAGATAAAATTTCTTGAAGAACAAGAATTGGAAATATATTATGGAGAAGAATTATCTGATTCTGATATTTCAAATAACAACAAAATTTTATACGAAATAGAATCTGATTCAGAATCATCTGATGAAGAACTCGTATTTATGTATAATAATGCAGAGGTACAAGGAAGTAATGAAGATGGGTTACAAACAGTAACTCTTCGTGAAATAGTTGGTGAATAAATAAGTTTTACCAACAAATAATTACAAGAAATTGATAATCAAAGACAACTTATAAAAAGAAATATGTCTATAAATTATCGAAATTCAAATTATTCTCAGTAAGAATATTTTAACAATTTAATGGAAACACCACTGCTCGGTCAACGGACGACGAGACAAACCTTTTTGATCTAAAAAAGATCATAAGATGGAAGAAAAAACATCCAAATATAAAATATATTTATATAGGATTTATCCAAATATGTATTACTGCCTTATTTAGACAATGTATGGATACACCTGTAGCGATACTGGTCTTAGACAAAAGATTCAGTAATCCTATGAACCCTATACCTGGAGGAGTTCAATCCAATTTAGTAAACTGAGTTATTTGGTTTGACATAAAACCAAATTTCTTTATATCTATTGATGGTGAAAATATTAAAGATTCTGTTATTATAAAAATCCAAACAAAAGGAATATGTATGAAAGATACCTCTAGAAATATGTCACACAAACTAATACATAGAATGTGGATAGAAATATTATAGAAATATTTGAACCTAGACCATTTGATTAGGTAATACAACCAAGATTAATCAATTGGAGAGACTTGAAAGTACCAAAACAATGGATACTACCCCAAATAACAAAAGCACCACCCAAAAAACAACGAAATACATTGAATTACAAGTATCAGGAAATAATGTTTATTTTAAAAATAAGCATTCAGACTGGCAAAAGAATTTTCCTGATAATTATTGGGAAAAATTAAAAGGAAAAAACCTTTTAAAAGGAGAAAATAGTAATAGTAAACCACCTATTGCTATGAAAAATATACATGTACAAATACTACATAGTACGAATTATCTAAAATAAGATAATATAAAATCTAGTCAAATTTATCACTTCCAAGTAGGAAGAGTAGAAATCGTCTTTTCACCAAGACATGAAAAGAAAATATAAACTTATGTATTAGGATACTTTAATTTTGCTGACTATAAACCATATAGCCTTTGCAGATTAATTGATACATGAGTAACAATTTGTTCTTGTAGACCTAATGCTTTACCACCAGAAAAGTGGATAAAGATGAAAAGCCCTATTGCTGTAACGGGAATCAATGGATCAGAAAATTTCATTGATTTCAAGGCTTAAAAAGTAGCTATTTGGTTTAATGAAAATAAATTCATCATTCCAAAAATCCTATGCTTTACTGAAATGCATGGAGATTTTATTTTAGGTAATAATTTTATTTCAGAATATTTACCTATAAATATTAATGAGGGAACAATCAGTTTAACTCTCAATAATGAACAAATAAAAATACCTTTACTGCAGCAACATAAATAGAAGTGTGAAAAAAACTTTCACCCTACTAAAAAAGGAGATACGACTCCAATTATTGAAGCCCTTGAAGAATCACATTGGCTTTATACTATTTTAAAAGATAATTTTAGTGAAAACCCATTAAAATTATGGAATAAAAGTCTAAGATATTGTAGTCTCAAATTAAGAGACCCCAATGTTATTATAAGAGTCAAACCAATGATCTACAGTAAAAAGATTTATATGAATTTGATAAACAAATCAAAGAATTATTAGCAACAAATATTATTGAAGAAACAATAATCCCACATTCTAACCTTTCTTTCATGGTAAGAAAACACACTGAAATAATAAGAGAAAAATCTAGAATGGTTATTAATTATAAAAGATTAAATGAACAATTAGAATTTGATGGTTACTTCATTCCAATAAAGGATGTTTTAATCAACCAAACTAAAGGAAAAAAATTCTTTAGTAAATTCGACTGTAAATCTGGCTTGTGGCAGTTAAAACTAATTGATGAATCCACACCATTGATAGCCTCTAGTAACCCTAAAGGACACTATCAATGGAATGTAATGCCTTGTGGGCTAAACACATCTCGTCAAAGTATTTCAACGATGGATGGACAAAATATTTAATGAACTTAAAGATTTTTGTGTTATCTATATAGATGATATTCTTGTTTTTTCAAACACTTTGGAAGAACACAGACATCGTCTAAAAATGATTTGTCAAAAATTCCAAAAACATGGAATTATTCTATCATCAAAGAAAATTGATACTGAAAAAATAAAAATTAATTTCCTCGGTAGAATCCTAAATCAAGATGGATTACAGTTACAAGATCATATAATTTCTAAAATAAGAGATTTTAATGAAGAAATTTTGGGTAAAAAATAATTGGAAAGTTTCTTGGGAATCCTTAATTATGGAAGAAATTTCATAAAAGGATTATCTCAAAAATAATTACCACTCCTCGAGAAACTAAAAAAGAATGAAGTTTTTACATGGAGTAAAAATGATAGTCTTGTTGTTAAAATAATTAAATAAGATATAATTAACAATTGTCCAAAAGTTTATTTTCTTAAAATATGAGATAAATTAATCCTTGAAACTGATGATTCAGATAATTGCTGGGGATATGTTTTGAAAGAAATTACTTCAATCTATTGGAATGAAAACACTTCCAATACTTTTGGTATCCGTGGTAAGAATACCCTATACCAAAATAAATTCAAAAACCTGAATTGATATGTTAATATAATTCTGAAAAATTAAAACCAAATGAATTAAATTATATTATTTTTGCAAAGCAATTATTAGTATTAAAAATTTCTATTAAAAAATTCCATATATTTCTAGCACCTGAAGACTTTATTGTCAGAACAAACAATAAAGAAGTAAAAGACTTCCTTGTAAATAAAAGAAATATTTTAGAAGTAAGATGACTCAAATGGTATAACCAAATTGTTGTTTATCCTTTTGAGGTTAAACATTTAATAGATACTAATAATTTCCTTGCAGATTATCTTAGCAGAAATTGTATAGAGAACTCCACTAAAGAAGTGGAATTTTTGAAAAAAACCCACTAAACAAGTGGAATATTTTTCTTTCAGGATGGGAGATAAAAATCCATGAAAATTATAGGGATATTGGGTGATTGTTGTTAAAAAGGCAAAAAATCCAAGCATCATCACCATCCTCAAGTGGTCAATCTAAACCAAGATTTGTGTACGTTGTATTTAGTGGACGACAACCAGGCATATACCACTATTGGTAAAAATGTCATAACCAAATAAATGGTTTTCCAGGTGCATGTCACCAAAAATATAACACTATCCAAGAAGCCATAACAGCATGGGAGAATTGGATGAAGCAGTTGGCACCCCCAATTTAGTTTACTAATTTTTGAAACTTCAGACAAAAGAAAGCACTCTTAATATTCAAGTATCTGATTTTCACAACCCAGAAATCCCCTATGAGTTGTATGAGCCTTTGAATGAAGCTTCGAAATCTCATCTTATAGGAAAAAGAAAAGATTTCAAAAAAAAGATGAGTATTCTTACTGATAAAATTGTTGAACAAACAGTGGTTCTAGACAAATTTAAACACTTTAGCGTTAAGGTTTTAAACCCATTAAACAATGAAAATGAAGATTTTTCTTTAGAAAAAATAAATACTTTTTTAACATTTGTAGATTTTTTAGAAAATTATTTTTCAGACAAAATCCTTAATACTATGAGAAGAATTTGCCTATTCGAAGAAGAGAAGCAACTTCTTCCAAGACCATTGATCTAAATGGAAATTTTTCCAAAAATAGGGCATTAGGATAAAAAGTCTTTTAATCCAATTTGAAAACAATAGATAATTTTAGTGATGAAATGCCAAAAATACATTTTCTCACTGAACTTGGTTACAGTTCTCACTGGGATATTGAACCAATTGAATGGGGATTAGTAAACACATTAATTTTCCCAAAAAAAATTCTAGAAAATTTTGAAACTTTACCCATGATGATCAAAACCATGATCGCTCATGTATTATCCAGAAGTAAGTACAAATACACCCGTTATTTGTCCATTCATATTACTAGTACCATTGGATTGAGGGTACGAGAAATTTTCTATCAACCCTACCAGATCGTGCACCTCAGATCCACTAAGGACTATGAATAAGATGAAGTTGACCGAAATTGGTACGATGATCAACAATTAGAGCATTTGGACACAACAAGACATTGGTCACAAAACTTCATTGGTATTTCAAATTTGGCATTTTATTATTATCGGGAATGTGATATTAGATTCATGGTGACTGCAGAAGAAGACAGTTTATCATAGACCTCCTAATAAATTATGCCACAATGCTCGAACAACGAGTAGTTGTTAATGAATTTCTAAACAATTTGAAAACCAAAAATAATGTAGATGTTCCTTATGAACAACTGAGCCATGCAGAGGAGTATGAGTTATCCCAACTTCATCCTCCAAACCAGAGCCCAATGGATAGCATGTCCATTGACTCTGTTACTGAAGCTAACATTGCCAATGCTTTAGATGGATAACAAATGGATGGATATGGATATCCCATATGGACGACTGCAATTTCATCCAGCACACGCCGTGGGACCTACCAAATAATCAATAAAAAGTTGATGCTAGGCATGATGACTGGATAATTAAAACAAGACGTCCGTATCATCAACTATTCATCTTTTGAATTATTATTTTACTGTACACCTTTTGAAAAAACAAAAGATGCCGCCCACGTTAATTTTATTTGGATTGCTTTTTACTTTTGAATTATAAATTGTAATGAATGAGTATTGGGGTCCGGTGGCTATAAAAGCAATCCTCGAGACTCAGTTTAGAGATAGCTAATAAAATTCTCTCTCTCTCTCTCTCTCTCTCTCTCTCTCTCTTATAAAATCTCTCTACTTGTATAATTCATGTTGGTGATGGAAATTATAGAAACCATGGACTAATTGGGTTAACATCCTCAACCACGTTTTTATAGAAACTAAAAAAAGTTTATTCCTATCGGAATGGAATCAAATCATTTAATGAATTTATCGTAAAAATTAAATATGGTCTTCGATTTTTACTTTAAATTTTAAATATTGTCTTTTTGGAAAATTAAAACTGTGAGACTTGATAATTTAATTTGGTCAAGAAATTGGAATATTATCATCTATTTAATTCATAGAATTGAATAATTTTTTGAAGTAATACTCTGAAGTTAAAAATATTAAATGGGATAGGGGCTTGAAACTAAACCTTTTGGTCTTCATCAGGATTATGAATAGTTATGTAATTAATTCCTCATGTTAACTTTATTTTCCTCCTCAATGGAGAGAATTAAACATGAAATCAAGAGATTTTAAAAATCTTAAGTGATAGTTATTTGAAAGTAAATGTGAACTTGCTCAATCCCATAATGAGAATGTTCCATATGAATTGATTTAATTTAAAAGAATGTACCGATAGTATACATTTAATCATAATGGATAATATATTCCCTCACAGACTCACTATCATTAAGTGTGGGACTAAATTTTTTTGGTTATTTATTTATCTTAGGCAATGGTTTCCTGGATGGTCAAGAAAACATAATTAAAAGATGTTAAGTATGCTTAATTTAAAGTTAATGGTTTAATCTCACCAAAAGATATTTTATTTCACAAGTAAATTATGATTTTCAATGGGGTTGATTCTAGTTAGTGATAGACGGATGTGAATTTAGATTTGACCAAAAGTTTAGTTTCTGGATTTTAATTGAATAATTCTTCAATGATAATTCTCAAATTAAAAAATAGGCTTAACTTTTAACCCACTCACATCAATTTTTAAGGAAAATGGTTTAATTAAATAGAATTTAGTAGACTATAGAAGAAACCTAGATATTATCCTCGTTTAGAGGAATACATGTCTAATTTAACTTCACGATGCACTATCAAGCTTGGTGGGGCGGCATTCAAGTAAAATATTTGATTTTACCAGAAGTGACAGAAAGTTTATCAGTTTACTCATTAATATGTATTGGCTTTCATTACCAATATATTATAAAACCAACATTAAAATATGTCAAGGGCTTATGTGTAATAACCCTCCTTTTTGAAGAGGATTAAATTCCATAATTAAGTATAATTTGGAATTTGGAGAATTTCTCGAAATAGTGATTTTTGAGATTTTCGAGAATTTAAATATTTTCGAAGGGTGTTATAAATTATTTTGGGACTATATAGGTCGAAGTAATTTAATTATATGTCGCCGTGGAGTATAGCGACAAAAGAGGTAAGATTTTGAGTAGAATACCGCACTTAATTATTTTGGGTTAGAATAGTGACTTGCGGTCAAGTACCTCGGATGGAAATTTCGACTGTGCCATGAGTCTCGGAATGTCCGAGATAGTCGGAAAAGAGTGTCTGATTGTCGAAATTGAGTTCCAGGTAATTTTGGAGTTAAATAGGCTCGTAATTGGGTAAACGAGTCGTTTTTGGGTTTTAAAGGGGTTAAACCCTTTTCTCCTTATAAAAGGAGGGAGAGGGGGAGAAAAGAGAAGAGAAAAGAGAAAGAAGAGAGGGAAGAGAGAGAGGAGGAAGAAAAGAGGAAAAAGGGGGAGATTCCGGCCAGCCTCCGCGGGATTCGGCTCGAGGACGTCGGATTTTATCCACGAGGCAAGTGTTTACTTGCTTTATTTGTTTTTAAGCATAAATATCTCATATCATTGTTGGTATAACAAACCTTAATGATTTTGGGTTGGATATTCGTGGATAAAACGGGTGTTTGGGAGTTAAAACGAATAAACCCCTAAAAATGGTAAATTGGAGAAACGTAGGTTTTACTTGAAATTAATTGGTGATTCCGGGTTCTAGGATGTCTAGAACCCATATTATAGGTGTATTTGTAGTTGGTTGAAGTTGTAGGCCGTTTGGTGTAGAGATGGAAGCTTGGGGGAAGCTTCCATGGCCGAAACAGCTTCTCGGAGAAGAAGCTGCCCGATTTGATCGATCTATCGATCATAGGGGATCGATCGATCGAAGCCATCGATCGATCGACGGCCATGGGTCGATCGATCGACCCCTGCTGAAAGTTGACAATTTCTCTAGGATTATTTGGATGGGATATATTCCATTTCATCTTTCTTTGAGGTTAATTAGGTGATAACCTAGAGGACCTTTTAGGATTTTATGGTCCATAAATTAAGGCAATTTAGGAGGGTAAAGTAAGGGGTTTTAGTATATAACCCTTAATCTATATTTTCGAGGAAAATAGAATATTTGCAGAAATTGATGGATTAGGGTTCCTAAATTATATTGGGGACTTCTAAATGATTAATTGGACTAGGTATAGTCTTTGGGGTTCAAGGAAATGAAATCCTTAACTCGTTGAATTTAAGGTTGTTCGGGTGAGATAAATCCCGAGGATATTTCTCGTAGGCATAGAGGCCTATATAATTATGCTTATAGAAAGCATAATTATATCGATTATCGTTAAGTGTATCCTAGGAGATAATTACGATAAACTGGGAATATAGGTATGTGTTGATTTCACTTAGAGTGAAGGGTATCATTGGAGATATCCAATAAATCCTTAGATGGGATTGATGTATATAGTGATTATCAAATTAAGAAATATTTGGGTTTAGTTTCATGCGTATATGAATGCATGATTCTGATTCCTGGAGGGAATCTTTGGGATTATCATTCATCGCTAGATGCTATAGGCCACTATGGCCATTTATATATATTCTAGGAAGAATATACAGGATATGTATATACTGTGTGATTTAGGTATATATATATGTTATGATGGAAATGATTTTGAAAATATAAAAATGAATATTTTCAAAATGGAAAGAGAAATGTTTTTCATAATTAATAAAATATGGATTACACACCTCTTTAAATCTCTATCATAAAGGAAGTTGCGTGCGTATGGTGAAGCCCCCTGACAAATTAACGCAGGGTGGATATAGTCCTTTAGGCCATGTGAGCGTTTGTTGTTATATATTTTTCTGCGCTGGTTAGGAGATTCCGGGTGTGGTCTTGACTATCCTTCAGGCACATGGCCGCTTCCCGACGTCTTGCGATGTAGGATCCCAGGTTGTCTTATGATAGGCCCTGGAAGATGATAGCCATTTAGGGGCGCGAACATTGGAGAAATCCGGACGGGCGGTCTTAGAACACGTTATATTAAAGCAATTCATGATAATGGATTGGCTTTAATTACATTTCCTGGATATAGGAAGGGAAATGGGATAAAGGTTTGGCTTCGGTAACACTTCCCGGATGGAAGAAGGGATGTGGAAGCATATGATATGATCAAAGAATTTTTATGATAATGAAAATGGCTTTGAATACATTTCATGAGTATAAAAAGGGAAATGGGATGATTTAAAAAGGTAAAGCATTTTTATGATAATAAAATTGGCTTTAAAAAGAGATATGATTTGTTAAAGTAATTCATGATAATGAATTGGCTTTTTACATTTCCTGGATATGAGAAGGGAAATGGAAGGTTTTGAGATAAAAATGATAAGTATTGATAAATACTTTGTATATGGATTCTCATTCCGGGAGATAGATCCGGATGGTTATGGTAAAATATGTATATGTATATAGAAATGGATAAATCGAGTGCCGAGGGTCTAATGGATCCCGACGATCGACCTTGCCGCATAGTAGTGTATCGGGGGGTTCCTTGTTTGGATTTCGCTTTGCGAGACACCCCACGAACGAATATGGCATTGTGTTGAGACTGGGGAGAAGTTTAATCCTTAGTGCTCTAATATTATAAATGTTTATGGTATATATATATTTATATATATATCTTTCTGTACTGAGGGACTGGCGGATCTCGACGATCGACCTATCCGCATAGTAGTGTATCGGGGGGGTTCCTTGTTTGGATTTCGCTTTGCGAGACACCCCACGCACGAACATGGCATAGCGTTGAGACTGGGGTGAAGTTTAGCCCTTAGTACATTGATTGGACTATCTAGGATTGATAGTGGGTTAGTGATAGACTAGTTTAGCAGGATAGCATGCCTAGGATGTCTAGAGGGATGCGCTAGGAGTGCACTGTTAGTGGAGGGGTGAGGGGTATCTCATGGGAGTGCGATACCAATTTAAATATGAGATAAAACCTTTTTCAAAATAATAAGGCATTTATGCACTTGCAAAATATTTTCAAAACTCGGGCTCTAACCCGTTTATCTACTCTCCTTTCTTTCTATATTATATATGTATAGGTGTCCAGACACAGGGACGCCAGGATGGAACTTCTTTCGAGACAGACGTCAGCTGCAGCAGCTGTGGATGCGTCCAGGTTTTTGATAGTCGCTTCCATCGTTGTACTCTAGATAGGAGGTATTGTATAAACATTCGGGCCAATGGTCCAATTGCATTTAGTTATTCTTTCAGTACAGCATTCGATATGGTTGTATATTTTGACCGAGTGTTCGATTATTTTATTTCATTTCAGTTTCATTTCGGCAAAACTGTGTGGATGTTTTACTTATTGTTGTTAAAAAGAGTAGTAAAGTTAAAATTTTGACACCGGCCTAATAGGTTATTATTAATTAAATGGATTTTCGACAGTGATGCTAAGAATGATCCATATGAGACTCCTGTTTTAATTTAATATTGGAGTGATCGCCCGGTATCTTATTAGGCGGGGTGTTACATTATGACGTGGTTCTAAACATTAGGAACATGTTTAAGGATCAACTTCGTGCCACAAGACTGCATGTTATGGTAAGCATGGTAAACACATGGATAGTTGATGGTACTCAAATTAGGGACCAAGTTTTAATTATGATTTACATATTAGAGGAAATAGAGGACCTTAGATAAAAAATTGATGGGGAAATTAATTTGTAAAAAAATTTGATTAATCCTTGGTTCAAGTACTTAAGTAACTCCATGCTGTGAACAATGTCATCAAGAAAAAGGGTGTTGTGGAGGTTTTTAAATGAGACTCTTCCTCCATGTACCATGTTGACTAGCCAATATAATTGACTTGATCGGACATAACAACTTTGTTTAGAGAATCGTTCCCTGGTATAGCAAATTAACTGTTACACATTAGGTTGTTTCTTAGTAGTTATAGCCCACTAGCATAAGGATTTAAATCATATATGTCAGATGTTTGTAATAGAAACCACTGGATTCACATAAACTTTTAGTACCGTTAATTTGAATACGAACTGTAGGTATTTAACATTACTTCTCGTAGAGCATCCACAAGGGTGGATGATACTAGAAATAAACATTTTTATGACGGGAAAAGGGGTCATAAAAGGTTATTTATAACGGTTTTCAAAGATTTAAAAACTGTCATAACGTGGTTTGTCATAATAAATTGGTGTTGACAAAACTGTCATAACAAACCATCCTATTACGACAGTTTTTCGTACAATCCATCATTAACAATAATGTTGTGTGTCTTAATAAAATTGGTGTTGACAAAACCTTCATAAAAAACCATCATATTACGACAGTTTTCCGAACAAACTGTCATAAAAGGCACCTAATACGACGATTACTTTCTTAATTATAATGACAACGTACATAAAACAGTCATAAAACATACTCGTTTTTATATGTGAACTGTAAACCGTCTTAAAAGTTTTTTTTCCTCTCTTTTTTTGCATTGTACTATTCAACTATCCTAAACATGTAATGCATAAAACTACGATGTGCAAATTCAAAGCACAAATTTCCATAATCAAAGTAGCAAATTCCAAGTACCAATATGACATAATAATAAGTACAAAAATTGTCATTAATATTTGAAATTAAAAATATATATATATATACACCAAGAGTTTCTCAATTGACTTCTATACAACTCACAAACAAAGAGATATCTAAAATAACCTATACTATAGACATAAAGACTAACAAATTAAACTGCAACATTTTCTCCATTCGTGTATCATGGAAACCTAATTTAGCAAAAACTACGTCGGATACGCAATAGGAAACAACGGGATCGATATTTGAACAAAAGAAGGAAATAAATAGCAGTTAACAACTAAAACAGATTAACCATATAAAGAATATAGCTCAAACAATAATGATATTCTAATATAATATCAAGCATAAAAAAATACACATTTTCATAATTTTAAAGTTAATTTTTACTTCATTCTTTATTAAGTGATGGGAGAGATAAATGGGAAAAGTATCATGAAAATTTGAACAGAATTTCCTCTATTTTTTAATAATCCAAAATAATGATATTTTTAACCAACAACCATATAAAGACCAACATGGGCATTCATCATCACTAATAATATAAATCCCACCTCACGCATTTAGCATCATCATCATTAACAACAATAACAATATAAATCCCACCCTAGGCATCATTCATTATCAATAATAATAAAATAAATATGACCCTGGGCATTCACAATCAACAACAATATAAAGGCCCAAACGGACATCACAATTAAACACTTGCATAATCTCAAAGTTATTTCTTACTTTAATCTTTATTAACGCATGGAAGAGATAAATGGGGAAGGTTTTGTGCAAATTTCGGCAAAGTTTCCTCTGTTTTCTTAATAATCCAAAATTAAACATCGCATGTTTAACCAACAACATCAATATAAAGCCCACCTCGGGCATTCAACATCATCGACAACAACAACAATAACTGTATAAATCCCATCGCGAGCATGCACTATCAATAATGACAATATAAATATCACCATGCACATTCACTATCAATACTAACAATATAAAGGCCACCTTGGGAATTCACAATCAACAGAAATATAGAGGCCACCACGAGGATCACAACAAATTTGCAGAATTTCAAAGTTAATTTTTACTTCATTCTTTTTTAACGCATGTAAGAGATAAATGGGGAAGGTTTAGTGAAAATTTCGCCAGAATTTCCCTTTTTTTAATAATACAAAATTAAACATGACATGTTTAACCAACAACAATAATATAAAGCTCATCCCGAGCATTCACCATCAATAAAATAAATCCCACCTCGGGCATTCATCGTCAACAATATAAAGCCCGCCCCGAGAATTCAACGTCATCATCGACAACAATGGTAATATAAATCTCACTCCATCCATTCACTTACAACAACATTATTCCTGACATCATATTTCTATAGTGTTTTGATAATATTAATTACGATTTTTTTATATTTTTATATATAGTATTTTGATTCTCTATATTAAACATCAATAACATCGACACAAAGTAATTAATTAGATTGAAGAAAAAAGGGTACTTGAAAAGATATGCCAAAATTGTCCACAACTGTAGCTCACTAAAAATAATCCTGAATGAAATCGATGAGCTCATGCTGAACTTCTTTTATCTCATGATTTTCATATGTTGATTTTTAAGCCAACTCCTTCATCTAGCAAATCTAATAACACAAGTTATATTCAATTTTCCTTATAAATGTAATTAGTAGGTAAAAAAATATTATAAAATAAATATTTATTACCATTAGTTTAGTAGATTGAGACTGATTCTCCATTATATCTCTCATGAACTTCAATATGTAAAACCCACATTCAACATTCCCCCGTTGTAGAGGCCCTATACAATGATATGCTGAAGATAATAGTTATATTAAGATTTAAGATATAAGTCAGTAATGTATATTCATTAACATTATCGTACCTTAACATTCTCCCAGTTTGAACCTGAAATTCTTCATCCTTTCGATACCACCAACGATTAAATTCAATTCAAGAGAAAAATTAAAATAAAAAACATGTGTACGAAGACATGACTATATATATATATATATATATATATATATAAGTCATTACTCACGTGCTTGTAAAGAGATTCAAGTCTCGATCTGGCTCCCTATGTAAATAATCCACATAGAATATATTCCTTGAAGAGAAATCGATAACGACTAAAGACCAATTAAACCTACATTGTAATGAGTTGTTAACATTAATGATACAACCATGTTTTGATATAATTATAACAACTTAATACAATAAATACACTTACCCTATGTTAATTGGAATGAAATATGGTTGGTTCTCTTTAGCATCTTTCATTGCATTCCTAATAAAAATATGCATTTTTTTCTTCAAATAAGCTTGTTGAGCAGCCCCGGGATTAACAAATACAATAAAATCCCAATTATTTTGAAACTTCTCATACAAGAATCTAAAAAATAAAATAAAAATATATTAGAAAGGAGTATCTAAATAAAATTAAATTGAGAACAATTTATTCTCGCACCTCATGTATCCGATTAGAGAGCTGGCATCACGCTCCTCCATTTTATAAAAAACACATCAACTCATGTTGAGGAATGTAGGTTGATTGAAATTCGTCTCCAAACATCCCGACCGAAATTTTTACGGTATCACTTGTCATGATTTAATCTATCATGCTTGCAAATACCATAAGTGCCCATCTCTCAACACCATTTTCTCTATCTTCTTCCTGGTTTGCATTGGTTATAAAATATTTAATTTAAAAATATATTTTTTTAGAGTGAGAGAGTTACCAGTAAAGAGTGAAGAGAGAGGGAATTTTAAAATATTATCAATGTTCTCTTTAATATAAAAGAAAACTGCTCACAACTTTACCTGTGTGTCTACTATAACAAATTCTTTTGGCCACGCAACATGTGAATTATGTGCATTCATAACTGTTACTAACTCACACTACAAGGTACGGGAAGGGGTGGCGTCCGGAGTGTAAACAATATCCACAGACACTCACATGTAACTTTCTCCCAAATGTTTATGGTGAACTTTGTCGTCTGGCCCAACCCTCTAAAAAACACAACCCTTAGCGATAATATTGGTACGTGAATTTAATGCCAATTTACATGGTTTGCCCATGCCATTATGAAGTGTGGGATTCAGAGATGTCATGTGAGAGGATATCTTTCCATCATCTTTCAACTATTTACACGTAAAAAATAAAAATAAAAATAAAAACTCCAATCAATAACGTGTTCTTGTTGCAAAAGTCAACAACAATAATATATAATATTTATTTCTTACATTGTTATTTTTCTTCTTATTTGTCTTCTTGGAAGGTGAATCACATGATGCACTTACATTTGATGAAATAATTTTATGCAATACATTGCCACTTTTTGGGGTGTTCAGCCCAACTTTCGTCATTGCCCTCTCGTACTCAGACACCTTTGCCAACAATTCTTACATCCTCTAATCTTTTTCTCTGCCTATTTCTCTTTCTGCATACAAGTTAGACTCAAACTCACTAATATGCTTCTGTGATCCTCACTTAGTGAGGTTAAAAAAGGTTGTGGGGGTGACAAATCTCCCAGCTTTAACCTGACCGTTTAGCACATCTTGCACAAATTAATCAAGTGAAGATATAGAACCCTAACAATGGTTGAATTAGATGTATTTGATGTTGATATTTAAGTAAACAAACTCATAAATAGAAACTCACAATTTTATCCTCTACTTCCCTAGTAGCCTCATCACCAAATCTCCCATTTTTATCTCGGCGATCTTGTTTCCATAGATAAACCCTATCGTCGTCATCAAACTTATCACCTGCCTCTTTCTGTTAACATTTTAGATAAAAAAATTGGGTGAACTTATAATATATAGTTGAATTCACAAATATCAATGTTTGTTAACTAAGAAAAACAAGTACATACAAGGTCTTCGATAAGTCCCGAATAGCCTTCCTTACTCATCCAATGTTTATATATATTCTTCTCCCGTCTTTCAAATTGTGTTGTGCTTAGCACCTTATAAATACATAAGCCTGCGAAACTTAAACCAATAACTTAGAAAAATATATGATTTTAATAATTTTCTATATACCTCAAACCCCTTTGAGATTCTCACTTTTACGAATTCCTCCCAATCCTATTGTTCAATATATTTTTTATACATCTTAGGCCTATGCTTGAGTTAATCAAGTTCATCTCTGAATGGTCTGATGTAAGACCTAGTGAATTCTCCCTCAAATATTTTCCATTGAGCTGACTTATTAGATAACACTTTTTTCTTTGTCTTCAGATCAATATCAAATTTAGACTGTGAATTAAAAATGAAAATAAATTAAGGAATACAAGATAAAAGTATCTTATTATATATAGGGATGTCAATAGAAGAAACAGATTCAACAATACTGGCTAAGGGATTATTTTTTTTGTTCTTTTCATTATGAATTGTAGACTTTAAGGTAATGTTGATTTACATGAATTGGAGTGAATTGTAGCCTTGATTTACATGAATTGGAGTGAATTGTAGCCTTGGTTCCACATTGACAATCCGGATTGAAAGTCGACCTTTTTAAGGAAATTTTACAATTGACATAATCACTGGCCAATTTAAAACTTGATTGAATTTTGGTTTATTAATTTCCATAGAGACCTTTTGCTTATGGTGGACAAAAAAATTAAGATGGGATTCGTAATTTGGGATGGAGTTAGTGTTTAAAGGATTAAGTGGCTAAAAACTTTATGACATCTAGTATGTAATGCTTGCTTTGAGAATATGAAATTTTATTTTCAAGGATTAGATGCACTAAATGGAGAAGATGTGTCAGGTCTCATGGCAGTGCATAGCAATACTTCTAGTAATCTTTGGTACCAAAGGCTTGGGCACCCCAGTTTGAAGTCTCTGCATATTTTAAATTATACAAATTGGTTATCTGTTAACTATTAAGACCCATTAGACTTGTTTAAAATATAATGAGAAAATATCCAATGTAATTTTTAGTAATTTACATAATAAGAGTAAAAGTTTAATGTTATGAATTGTTCTCATTTATAATTTTTTATTCCGGTTAAACAAATCTGTAATGGTTTTTATAGTTTTAAAATTTAGGAGGCCACGGGTGATTCATAGATGACCTGACATGACCCATTAAGCTTAATGGATCATGTCAGGGTACCCGCTTATTAAACATATCGTGTATGGTTTTAATTTTTTTCATCTATTTATTAAATGAGTCATGTATGGGTGAAGCTGTTATTCACCTAACACGAACCTGAATCGACATGACTCATTGTCACCCCTAACAAGCAGCTTGACCAAGGGAACCCTCTGGAAATCCCATTTGTATTAAACTTAAACCAACCAGTAAAGGGAGCATTCCACGTAATTAGGAGGACTTTAGGAGCTTGACCAGGCTTGACCTCAACACCAAACTTCTTAAAATATATAAGTTTTCCATATAGTTTCTCATAGATCCATTACAATAGTAGATGAGTCTTTAATCCACTCTTTAACTGGTTGACAAAGGAATATAAAATTGGGAGCTCTATTATCAAACTTGCAAGAGTTTCTTTGAGTTCAAATGCCCCAAGCAACATAACAAATTGCAATGATCCATGTGGGCACCTCGTCCATTTTTGTAGTCCCAAACAAGTCATCGAACTGAGCCCTATTGAAAATAGGGAGAGCCTGACCCAAACTCCAAAGCTTCAAAAATAGTTAGTTAGCAAAGTCTCATCCTGTTCCTAAAATCTCTCATGAGATATTCTAGGGATATTGGGCTAACGTGGAAGTGACCAACACCCTCGCTCTCCAAATTCTACCTATATATATTGCATCCATAGCCCGGGGCAAAGGGTATGTAACAGAAAATACTCCTCTAGAGAAAAGAGAAATACAAATTGAGAGTAGCACCGTGGACGTATGCAATTTGTCTAACCACGTACATCTTGTATTGTGTGTGATTCTGATCATCCTTATTCTTGTTCTTTATTTTTCAGGTGATAGCATTTACTTATAATTTTTGTTGAGATTTCTTGTCATCACAATTGGTGCCATCTATGGGAAGCGGCTATTCTTCCTTTAAGAAAGTCTTCACTAATAAGAACCCAGAATGTCTGATCACAGTAGTAATGCCCCTCAAGCGGGAGATATTAACGATAAACCTATCCCTCATAGGGTTAGATCTGAAGTTCGACGCTCAAACCCAAGGCTTCGCCCAGAACGGTAAGCCTCGGAAGAAAGCCAGGGCCAGCTAGGTATGCATAAGTTTCCAGGTTGATCGACGCCTATGAGGCTAGGCTCCATGAGCATTAGGAGGCTACTCATTAGAAGGAAGACAAAAATGATAGCCTAAAGAGGCCACTGGAGAGGATGGAGAGAGAACTCCATCGTAACACGAGGCAATGCCATTTTTGGACTCTTAGCCCTCAGGCGAGCTAATCTCGTACCAAGGAGGGAACCCAAGGCGTGGGTCTTAAAAATTGTGGAATACAGGTGAGATGATGACTGGTATGAGAAATAACAACCAGATCGCCATTACACGAGCCCAGAAGGAAGGAGATATGATATTTAAAACTTATTCCGGAGAGATATGGACCAACACTTAGCACATCGGGGTGCCAAATCGATAAGAGAGTTAGTCAGGTGAGCTCTCAAGACCCAGATGAAGTCCCCTTTTTCAAGGTTAATAGAAGAAGAGGAAGCCCCCAAGAAGTTCTTGATGCCCATGTTCAATATCAATGATGGAAGGACTGATCTCATCGACGATGTCAGACAATACGGGTAGGCCATGACCCTTTGGAACCACAAAGATGCACTAATGTGCTTATTTTTCCAATCACGATTGCACAACGTGGCCTAAAAGTGGTTCGAAAAACTCCCCCATAGATCCATTAGTAACTTCGAGTCCCTATCATAGCTCTTCACAACTCGCTTCATTACCAGCAGCTCCCATATGAAGAGGATGAATTCTTTGTTGACAATGAAGAAAAAAACCTAGGAGAACCTTAAAGACTACTTCAAGAGGTATCGGGAGGTGTTCAATGAGGTTGAGGACTTCTTGGAGCAGGTCGCCATTACATCCTTTAAGATTGGATTACCTAGATCTTGCCTCTTGCACAAGTCCCTCACTAAGAAGGAGGCCACAACCATCGACGACTTGATGGCTCCTATTGAAAAATATGCCAAAGTCAAAGACATGACCCATCTCAGTGCATGAGAAAATTGTCACGCTAAGGTTGCAGATAAGAGGAGCGACAGTAATGAGGGTCAAAATAAAGGGAGTAAGAATGGGGGCAAGAATGGGCCCAAGAGTGGGAATAAGAGTGATGCCTCGAAGGCATTTCAAGTAGTAAATACAGTTTTTAGAGAACCGATCTACAAGTTTCTGGAAAAGATCAAGGATGAACTGTTCATCAAGTGGCCCAAGGAGATGGGTGGAGACCCTTCCAAGTAGAATAATGCACTGAGATCTTCTTTCCATAAAGAGGGCAAACACAAAACTGGGCACCGCAAAAGCCCTCAAGTTCCACCCTGAAGAGTTATCTTAAGATGGACATTTGAGTGAATTTGTGGAGAAGAGAAGGTAGTTGCCAATGGAGATCAAAGGCCCGATATTGTGCTCAAGGAAGACATTGGCCATGAGTTCGCAGTAATTCATGGGGAATCCGACCTTAAACAGATTCAAGGAAATACAGATGGAGATAAAAAAAAAGCTTATAGTATTAATGCAAGCCTTTTAGATCGATCCAGCCAAAACATAAACTGGGAAGTGTCGATGAGTAGAAGATGTCAACTACAGTAAACATATTATGTTCACAGATGAATACCTGGTGGGAGTGAGAACACCACATTAAGATGCACTGATCATTACACTACAAATATCAAACTATGATGTCGACAGGTTACTCGTCGACCAAGGTAGCTGATCCAAAGTAATAAATCTTTTCCTATTCAGGAAATTAAAATTAAGTGTCTCTGACCTAAAGGAATCCACGGTTCCTTTAATTATCTTCACTGGAAAGATAACCATCCCCTTGGAAAATATCGTCCTGCTAGTAAGGGCAGGAAGCAACTAAAAATGATGGAATTTCTTATGGTCGATATTGATTCACCCTACCAAGCAATCCTCGGTAGAGGATGGCTGCACGCGATGAAGGTCGTCCCATCTACCTACCATCAAAAGCTCAAATGTGTGACTGAATGAGGAGTGGTGGAGATCCATGGAGATCAAGTGATGGCAATAAAGTGCTTTATAGAGGCCATATGTCCCAAACCAGAGAAGAAGGTTGAAGAAGTTAGAAGCGAGAACGAATAATAGGAGAGGCTAATGCCCTCCAAATAACAACTAAAATATGGCAGACTAGGAGTGTAGGAGACCAGGTTCCTCCCCTATGAAAGATTTGTTGAGGACCTGGAGGAAGTCACATCTATTAACAGCTCAAATGAAAGAAAGTTCTTGATTGGAACCTCACTCACTGATCGCAAAAAAAGGAGTTGGTCACCCTACTTCGGAGTAATTTAGATGTATTGGCATGGGAGAGTTACGAGCTTCCCGAGATTGATCCTAACATCACTTGTCATTGATTTCACATCGATCCAGCTTTCAAACAAATAACACAGAAAGCTCAACGAACTGCTCCGGAGAAATATAAGGAAGTGGAGATGGAAATTGAAAAACTAATGGATGAAGGATCCATATGGGAAGTCCAGTTCCCCAAGTGGATATCCAACCAAGTGGTGGTCCCCAAGAGTAACGAAAAGTGGAGAGTCTATATCGACTTCACCGATCTCTACAAAGAATTCCCTAAAGACAAATTCCACCTCCTAAATATCGATCAATTGGTGGATGCCACGACAGCACATGAGAGGCTGATCTTCCTGGACGTATACTCTGAATATCACTAGATCCATCTATATGAATCGGATAGAGACAAAACAATGTTTATAACCATAGTTGGATTATATTACTATAAGGTTATGCCCTTTGGACTCAAAAATGCAGGAGCAACTTAGTAGCGGTTGGTCACCAAGATGTTCAAAGAGCAAATGGGAAACACTATGGAGGTGTACACCGTGATATGCTCGTCAAGAGAAAGCACAAATACGACCACCTCTCTGACCTATCAAGGACCATTGAAGTCCTCAAGAAGTATCGAATCAAACTCAACGTGGGTAAGTGTTCCTTCATTGTCCAGTTAGTAAAATTCCTTGGGTACTTGGTCAGCAAGAGAGGTACTGAAGCCAACCCAGACCAGATTGATGCTATCAACAGGGTGCAGCCCCCCGAATGATAAGAGACGTACATAAACTAACGAGAATTCTTGCCGTCCTGAATCCGTTATCTCAAAGTCTTTTGAAACGTGCCAACCGTTCTTCCATTTATTGAAGAAAAGCAAGGATGTATTGTGGAATGAGGATTGCTAGAGGGAATTGGAAAGAATCAAATCTTACCTCAGTAGATCGTCTTTGATCGTAATCCCTGAAGAGAATGATTCTTTACACCTCTACCATGAAGTATTTAATCATGCTATGAGTTCTGCACATGTATGCGAGAAAAAAGGGATCCAGTGCCCAGTCTATTACGCGAGCAAAACTATTTTGGAAGCCGAACAACGATACCTACCACTAGAAAAGCTTGTCTTTGCAATAGTGGTAGCCTCGAGAAAATTAAAACACTATTTTGAAGCCCACTCCATATTCCTACTTACATCCCACCCTCTTAAAGAAGTCCTGAGGAAAGCAAACCTTTTCAGGTAGACTGTCAAAGTGGTCGGTCGATCTCAGGCGATTTGACATTTAGTTCAAGCCAAGGACTGCCATCAAAGGGCAGGTTCTTTCCAATTTCATCACTGAGTTTATAGGAGAATAACCTTGCAACCATCCCTATACTAGTCAACAAAGTGAAGTTCCACCAGCGTCAGGTGTCTGAAGATTATACGTTGATGGAGCCTCTATTTCCAGAGGGGCAAGAGTAGGCATCGTGCTGGTTACCCCCAAAGATGCAATACTCGAGCAAGGAATCAAGCTTGGATTTGAATCCTCCAACAACAAAGCAGAGTATGAGGCACTGATCGTGGGCCTACAAAAGGCGGGAATGCTCGAAGAAAAGTGACTCCAAGTTTTTGACAACTCCCAGTTGATGTCCAACCAGATAAGTGGCGATTTCAACTCAAGATATGAGAGGATAGCAGCCTATCTCGCCATTATAAAATGATTAATGACCATCTTTGAGCACATAAACGTCCAACAGTTTCCTAGGGGAAAGAACAGCCATGCTGATGCCCTAGCAGTCTTAAGCTTGGCGATTAACTCCGACTTGAAGAGGAGAATTCAGATTAATTTCCTTGCCCAGCTAAGTATCAAGAAGATCAACAAATTATTGAACATAGAGTACGCTCTCCAGATCGAGACATCCCCCAGTTGGATGGACCCTGTAATAGATTATTTGAAAAATAGTGTACTACCAACAGATAAGAAGACCACTCGCCAGATTAGAGTCAAAGGTGATCCCATTGACTTATCTCCTTAGGGAAAGCTATACAAAAGGTCTTTCACTAGCCCTTACCTCCAGTCCATTAATCCAAAGGACGTCGAGTGAGTCGTGCATGAACTCCATGAGGGAATATCTGGGAGTCATATTGGGGGCAGGTCGCTAGCCTTTAGAGCAATGAAAGAAGGGTATTGGTTGTTATACATGCAAAAAAATGTTGGAATCTACGCTCATATTTGCTAAAGTTCCAAATTCATACACATATGGTTCACCAGCCAGCTAGCGACCTAAAGTCACTTACTAGCCCGTGGCCTTTCAGCCAATGGGGTATGGACATCGTGGGCCCTTTACCAACTGCAGTAGGTAATCGAAAGTATATGTTAGTCGCAAAAGATTACTTCACTAAGTGGATAGAGGCATAGCCAGTAGAAAACATTAGAGACACATACATGATATGATTCATATGGATAAACATCATCGCTCTCTTTAGGATCCCCGAGAGTATCATCACTAACAACGGAACCCAGTTCATGAGTGACCTCTTCCAGGGTTTCTGCAGCAACCATGGGATTAGGCATTACTTTAGCTCTGTGGTATACCCTCAGAGCAACGGACAGACTGAGGCTTCCAATAAAATAGTGATCGATGGATTAAAAAAAATTTAGAGAGAGCCAAGGGAGCATGGGTAAACGAACTACCCCATATCCTATGGGCTTACCGCTCAACCCCGAGGCGAGCAACTGGAAAGACACCATTAGAACATACCTATGTGATGGAGGAAATTATCCTTTTGGAAGTTGGCCTCCCTACCATGAGGTCTACTCTGATCGACCAAGGCCATAATGATGCAGCAACACTCACTAAACTTGACTTAGATGACGAGCAAAGGGAATTGGCTCTAGTGAAACTAGAAGCCTACCAGCAATAGCTAGCAAAGGACTATAACAAAAAAGTCAATCCAAGAACATTCTAGGTTAGAGACTACGTCCTGAGGAAAGTTCTTGGCAACGTTGTGAAACCATCGGATGACAAGCTAGGACCAAACTGGGTGGTACCATTCAAGGTGATAAAAGATGACCTATAGGGAGCCTACCACTTAGAAACGTTGGAGGGCAGGGAGATACCAAGAGCTTGGAATGCAGCCAACTTGAAGAAATTCTACTTCTAGACTTCTTTTTTATTTTTGCAAACTTAATGTTGAATTTTCCATACTTCTCCGATTAATAAGATTTGTTTGGCATTGGCATTTATGAAGTGTTGGTTTTCTCAACTATGTTATAGTATATTCACCCTTTCCAAGATACAGTCTCCCATCTTAACATGCAAAGCTAAGATCACAAGAAACTTATTAGTTAAAATAGCAGTATCGATATGTAATGACCCTCCTTAGGCATTTGTCAATTAACACGAATGACCTCCTAGCTTGCCCCTGCTAATACATGAAGCCCTAGATGGGACCCTTAGACAATATGGCCAATCCAGGTTGGTCGCCCACATTGTCTGGCCCAAAAATCTTGCTCAGATAGAATATTCGATACCAGATGCATCCTCTCAATTGCCTCACTTAGGCCTAAGGCAGTGTGACAACACGGCCTAAAAGGTAAAGTAAGGCGGAATGTTACACTTAAGGCATACTAGACTGCGGGATACTCACTCGACAACCAACTCTGCCTAAGTCATATCTAGTTGGTTGGAAGAGCCCAAGATAACTAAACAAGAGATCAATAAAGTCAAAAATAACATAACACATGGTTAGTCAGAAAATCGCCCAAAACATAAATATTTTATTACATCATTACATGTACAAAGAGTTACATATGCTAAGTTATTCAGACCCTAATGAGGACCAGGTCGTTGAGCGAGGTAGTTAGCTACTCGCGCCCTTCAGCCATCATCTGGGTGAGGAGCGAATTACTGCTCGACTTCGTCTAAACTCAGCTCGAGGAGCTATCTTGGGATCACATTTATAGGAATCTAACGATCATCCCTTCTAAATGGGTTCAACATCAAAGTTGAGGAAAAGATTTCATGCATATACCAGATAACAGAGTTCCTGGGAACTTGTAACTCCATGAGGGCACTCAACCACCCTCTTATGAAAGCTAAATCCTTAACCTCCTTCAACTTTGTTGGAACATCAGTCCAACCCGGGTCGTAGACATCTTCCCATGCCTACCGAGGACCCTTTTTGAATAACTGTCTCAACCTGTTCACATCTCGCTAAAGCTCGACCATAATCACGTACACTCGAATGATGTCCCCTTTCATCTCGATAATCTCCCTCTGAGAGTTGCTGAGGTTTCTAACTCACTGTATTACCGATGATGAAATACTATGGGTAAGCAATGGGACTGTTCTCGGTGCATTATCCCTCAAACGCTGAGAACTGCTGGGAAGGTTTCTAGCTCACTGTGTTATTGATGATGAAGAACCTTGGATAAGTAACAGAACTCTGCTTGGTGCACTCTCCCTCAAGCGGGCGAGCTCGCGCTTTAATGTATCATTTTCTTGTTGGAGCATATCGTCAACCAACTTTATTTAAGATGCTTCTTGGAGCTTCGATTTAAGAGCATTGACCTCTTCTTGAATGGAGGTGCCAATATCACTCATCTCCTCAAGTCTATCTTTTAACTTAGCAACCACCTAGGATTGGTTCTTGTAGTCTCGGTTCCTTGTTCGGAGATACTTGAAAAATCTTATGAAAGCATGACGGACTTCGTCACTCACATTAGTACCAAGGATTTTGCCTAGACGAGAAGTAGTCTGGATATATTACTGAAGATCGATAACCTACAAATCATATAATCATAAAGAATAAATAGATCAGTATATGAAAAGGAACATAACTTCATTTCATTAAAACCAAAATGGTTCACGTACAACTACATTAGTGAGAAGAAGAGAACAATAAAAATATAAAAGATACAAGGCCCCCTAAAAATAATAGTTGGAAACCTCAGTCTGCTCTGAGGATGCTAGCTTCTTCCCCTTATCTACAATAGCCTCATTTGCACCTCCCTCAGATGGAACAACCACCATTCCCTGATCGATGGGAGCGTCAGTAGAAGTAATTGGAACAGCTGGAATATATTGATTGGAAGAAGGAGGAGGCACGCCCTCTACAATAGGTTTTGAACCAGAGTCGTGCTCATCAAAGAGAGGGGAATCAACATCCACCTTGGCAGCAAGCAAAGCCCTGTCCCAACCTTTCTTGAGGTTGGACGCCTGATGTAGTCGATTTGAGCCTCAGCATCCTCATATGTCGCGAGCCACCCAACATTATAAGATCTCTCCTTGATGGTGGCGGCCTCAGATTCCAACTTTTTTATCTTCTCTATAAGCTCTTTATTCTCCTCAACCACTGCCAGCTTGCTCGTGCATACTATGTCATAGGACTGCCTCAGTTCCTCCAGCTCTTTCGATGCTGCCTCCTTTTCTTTGTTAGCCTCAGCCAAGGAAAGATCATAAGATTTTTTAGCAGCACTAGGAGCTTTTAGGCTCACCTCTAGCTGAAAATTTCTCCTCGCTAGCTCTTCATGACTGTGATAGAGGACGATGAAATCAGACATAAACTGCAGAAAAGTAAGAAAACATCAATGAAGAAGGTATGGAAAAGAAAATTACAGAGTTAAGAAATAAAAATACACTTACCAATACTTACCAAGTCCATCCCCATGCTCGATAACCTATGGCAGTCTGCTGGCAAGACTTCTCTCTTGAGCACTATCGGAGCCAGTTGTGGAGTAAGATCATTGGAAGCCCCCTTAGCCAAGGCAGACACGGTCACCAAGGACTGTCCCTTTTTTTTCCTCGCTTCTTCTCTCCTTCTTTATTCTTCTCTCTCATTCTTATCCATTTTATCCCTCTTCCTCTTTCTTCCTATCTTTCTATTTCTTTTTCTCCCCCTCTCTCCCTCATCAATGCCTCCTACTTCTTTATCCTCTCCCTTTTGTACGCCATAATTTAGGATCCAGTGGTAGTGTCCCCACTCCCAGACTTCTGTTTTTTCAGCCTGCGAGCTAGAGCAATATTATACTCCTCATCATCATAGATTAAATTCTTCCTATGGGAAGCTATAGTCGCCTCATAGGAACTCTTTGAACTCTCCCTCTAACTGGAGGATCGATCACCACTCGAACTTTCCTCACTGGAATCACACTGAGCTCCACCTCTGTCACCTCCTACACTGCCTTCACTAGAGTTACTATCCTCCTCATCCAATTGAATTGGCTTAGAAATGACCTCTTCTAGGATATCTAGGTGAGACTGATTTCAAGAGGTCGTGCAATGAAGATGGTTCTTGTGTATTTGTACTCTAAAAGTAACGCAACCGATCTCAGATGCTCACCGTCAGCAGAGATACCCTTATCTTCTAAGCTTTTATTAGCTCAGCATCTCGAATTTTGTGGGGAGCAGGTTCTAAGTTCTTCGCCTTCGCTAAAATACGAAAAAATGACATAAGAGAAAGAACTCACAAATAGGAAATCAATAATTAATACAAGTAAAATATCTACCTATGTACTCCCCGAAGAAGGGAATCATAGGTCCCCTATATCTAGTCCCTTCGATCTGGGAGGGAACTTCCAATTCCTAGCAATGAAGCCTTCGTGCCAATAATACTTATGGGAATCAGGTAGATTGACTACCAACACCCTATCATGACTCCTAGCTTTTAGGTAAAGGATACTCGAGCTCGTTCGAGAAAAGGTATAACAATAACAGATCTCAGTGAGACCTAAATTGGTGCCATAGAGATGATTGATCCTATAAACGCCGTTAACAATTTTCCAAACATTTGGAGAACATTGGGGAGGGACTATGTAGAAATAACTAACGAACTGTAAAAACAGGAAATTTGGGGGGAAAGTTATACCCCTTGAGACAATAAGGGAACGTGAATCCAATGCCCATCCTTAATGTCTCTAACATTGTGAGGAACAGAGGAACATTCAATGTCCACCCAGTTGGGGATGTTATAGAACTCTCTAAACTCATCCACATATCTATCACCTATTTTGGCCATTGAAAAACCCTAGCAGTGATAGAAAAGAAATTTCAACAGTAAAGAAATGAAAAGGAGTTTAGAAGACTTACGAAGTAAGAATTAGCCTGAGACGACGCGAGGCCAAAAGCAAGGAAGATGGAAATATAAGGAAAAGCTCGAAGATGAAGGGTAAGACCTGGAAGCGAGAAGACGCACTAAGGAGCGAAAGATGTCTCGATAATCTGAAAATTGTCAAGTAACGTCAGAAATGGCTCCTTAAAAAGTGCCATTAGAGATATTAAATAATATTATTGAGCCAAAATGGGGACCCAAAAATTTTAGGGGCAACTGTGGGTACTTTGTCCATTTTTGTAGGCCCAAAAACGTAGCTGGAATGGGCCCTATTAAAAGTAAGGAAAGACCGTCCCAAACTCCAAAGCCTAAAAAATAGTTAATTAGCAACGACCCATCCTATTTCTAAAATCTCTCTTGAGATATTCTAGGGATAGTGGGCTAACCTGGAAGTGCCCAAAACCCCCAGTCTCTGAAGTTTACCTATATATATTGTATCCCTGGCCCGAGCCAAAGGGTATGTAACACAAAATACTCCTCTAGAGAACAGAGAAATAAAAATTGAGAGCACCACCGTGGACATAGGCAATTTGCCGAACCACGTACATCTTGTGTTGTGTGTGATTGAGATCATCCTTGTTCTTGTTCTTTATTTTTCTGGTGATAACACTTACTTATAATTTGTGTTGAGATTTCTTGTCACCAAAATCTATAAATCTCTAATTTGACCAATAAATCTATAACTGATAACTTGCTTCAGAAAATAGTTAAATGATTCAATATATTTAATAGAAAAGGGAAAGTAGTTTAGGAACCAGTGCCATGCTCTTTTCGAAAAATAACATGGGAAGAACATTTTCTCAATGGACTAAGCATCAGAGGGAGAATAACACATAGAATAGTGAGAGACGAAGAACATCACATGCATATGTAAGTAATCCTCTGTAGGTACTCTATTAATTAAAATTCTCTAAACCAGTAAGAGTGTCATTAGTAGAATTCTTCCATACTAAAGTATCACGTTTAGAGTAAGGAGAAATCTGAGCTATACAGGCAGATGCAAAAGGATATTGCTGCCAAATTCTATTAGGAATGCACAACTAACCCTACACAAAATAACCTAAGACCTTGGTAGAAAGTTTAATTAAAATGTGTAGGGGAAAATTAATTTTACCAATTATAGCATCCCCCAACACCCCAACGAGTTTTCATGCTAGAAATCCACCATAGTTCCATCTCCAATCCACCACTAGGAACCATTCTTAAAATAGAATAGGTAAAATTGATGCCTACCCACATAGATGATTTAACATTGGGAAAGAATGCCAATGCTATTGAAAACTTTAAAACTCCTCATGCCTAGAGTACTTTCAGAATTAGTAAGACACGTAGAAGTGATTGAAGAAGAGTTCATTCTCATTTAGAAGAAGAGACTGACCAAATGAAATTTCGGATGAATCTTTGTAGCTTCTTCAGAAGACAAGAGCACCACATATAAATGGAAAATTGATGAAGAAATTTTCCTTCAATGATTGAAGAAACTAATTGAGGCCTACCTGTATTGGACAACAGTCTCCTATTCTAGCCATCAAACTTAGCTTTTATTGAGTCCATAATAGTCACCAATCATCTTTTTTATGTTTAACAAAAAATAGAGGGACTCCAATATAAACAAAAGAAGCTAATTTTTTGATATACCAGTGATAGAAAGAATATGTTTCTTCATATTAAGAACTCATTTCCTAAATCTAATGTTACTTTTGTGGCTATTAATAATCTTCCCTAGATCAAGCCCCATAATCATAACATTCTTTAAATTTCTAAGAAGGGATTTTTAGAAAATCAACAGGTCATCTACCTAGAATAGATGAGATGTAGTAACACAAACTCTAGGGTGTCAAAAGCTTTTTCTTAGTCAATTTTAACATCAATATTACCTTCAAAACCCCTTATATCCAAAAAAATTCACACAATCTGAAGCAAAAGCAATGGAACTGAAATGAGCCTACCATTCACAAACCCACGTTGGCTAATTAAATGACTTTATCAACAATAGGAGATATTATAGAGCCAAATATTTTAGCAATTGTCATAAAAACAAAATTACTAATAACAATATACATGTATTGGTGTATAAAATTACCACCCATGATCTCAGGAATGAGAACTACAAGAAGGCCAAAATTCAGGTTAGCTTAAACAACACTAGTAAGATAAACTTTTTCTCTGTATCACACATATCATACCCTATAAAACTTTAGAAATGAGTGTAAAAGGCAGCATGGAAGGCATCTGGACCAGTTGCACTAGAGTGGCCTAAAGAAAACACTACATATTTTATATCTTCATTAGAGGGAAAGGTTTCAAGTGTATTGTTGTCATCACCAGTAACAATATTAGGAACATATTCCTGAATATTGTATGGATTCATCTCATTAGATCTAGAAAAATACATAGACTTATAAAAATAGAGAATGTACTCCTAAATGAGGGTAAAAATTATGATAGTGTACCCATTAATTTCCAAGATTGCAATTATAGTTTTAGCCACCTTAGAGGTATGAAAAAATGAACTATTTATATCTAAATTTTTAATCCATCTTTTCATAGACTTTTGTTTTCACAACTTTTCCTTATTTGATAGGGTCACATTCAACCTACTCGAGCAATCAATTTTGGGCTCTATTATCATCATACCCCAAGGCTGAAATAACATGGTTAATGTCTTCTATATCTTTACCTCCCTGTTGATGTCACCAAAGCGAACTAATTCCATAATAAATGGGGTGTCTTAACACTCCTAAGCTTGATCATATATTGAGAACATGTGGCAGATCTCATGGTAGTGCATAACAATACTTCTAGTAATATTTGGCACCAAAGGCTTGGGCATCCAAGTTTGAAGTCTCTTCATATTTTAAATAATTCAACTTGTTTTGAAAATTAGTGATTGGAAAAAAGCGCTTATAATTTTTGCTAGTTGTCGACAGGGGAGAAGTTATAGACTTCCATTCCATTTGAATGATCATGTTAGTAATGTTTCTTTTCAAAAAGTGCATAGTGATTTATAGTGGACTTTCTCCTATTCATTTCTCTCAACAAATGAGGTACTATGTATTATTTGTGGATGATTGCACTAGGTATACATGGGTTTATCCCATCAAACAAGAGTTTAAATTCTTTCATGTGTTTGTTAAGTCTAAAAAAATGATACAAAATCAATTCTCCATCAGCATTAAAGTATTTCAGTGTGATGGTGGGGGTGAATATAATGATGCTAAATTCCTCAAATATCTTGACTCACTTGGCGTCACCATTTGAGTATAAAGAAGGAAGGAGAATATTGAGATTATTCTTAAATGAGTTATTGAGTGTAAAATTGGTTGTGCTTGAGCAGGCATTATAGGGAGTATCTGCACAAGAAAATTTTTGGTGGTTAACAAGGAGATCCCAAAAGAAAATTAAAAGAACAATTTTTGAGATAGTTGGCACAAGAAACATTTGTTTGGCTTTTTTGAGCCACTTGCACTAGGTTTTATATATATATATATATATATAATAAAGGAGAAGGGGTTTTTTGCCACATCATATAACTTTGTATATGAAAACTAAATAAACAAGTTTTGTATCTATCTATATAACCAACTTATGGGTGAGTCTTAATTTTACCTGATGAAAATGGCAGAAGTCTCTAGAGTACAGAACGAGCGGCTCGAGAAAGCTTATCTGTCAGTCTTTGAAATGAGTCTTCACAATCCGAAATGACCACCCTCTCTCATCCCTCTTTCTTTCTTTATACACTTTAATCTCCTCCTCAAAAACAAAACCCAAGTCCATCCTCAACAAAATTAGAGCAAATGTCACAATATGATTTCATCTTCTTCCCACACACAAGAGTTTTTTTATCTGTTACGAGCTATCTGTTACGAGCATTTTTTTATTAATTAATGTTGGTTTTTCATTTGTGTGCAAAGGGAATGCAGGGGCCTAGGTTTTGTATTATTTTTCCTCTTAATCTTTCACCCACACACTAGAGGTTTTTTCTTCTATATCTGATTTACAGAACTTTTATATCCTTCGGTATTTTTTTATAGGAAAAGATGACATGTAGTAAATCTTTTAACAGAGTCAACAACATTCAAATCTGATTTCCGAAACTTAGCAGGTCCGGTGTGTTCTTAGAAGATCCACCACACCAGTCCTTGTTAAAGGTATAAATCTCATTCTCGGGTATAAATTGTAGCACCCCGCCTAATTAAATTCTGGGTGGTCAGTCCTTTATTACATTAAAAATTAAGGTGAAAGGTGTGGTTCATTCTTAGCATCATTGTCGAAAATAATATTTTCCGTTTTTATCACCCAAAATAATTAAGCTAAGTGTAAAAAAAATGAAATGATTTTATTTATCAAATTCCATTGTAAAAACCTTTTAAGCCTAAACTAATTTATGAATAATACAAACGATAAAGATACCAATCATCCAATAAAGCATGTCAACTAGATTACTCAAATCCAAATAAATAACCACCACCACTGATAATGTGATAGATAAAATAATCCCAAGTGAGAACATAATACTTAAATGATAGAAGTGTATGCAATCCCTATCAAGTCTAAACAAGAGTGTGGAAATGGGCGACACATGCCCTAACTAAAAGAACTAAATAGAAATCTGAGGAGACAAAGGATTAAGCATCTACTGCAATGATCTGCAACTCTTACACAAGCTGCAGCACGTCTAATCAAATGAATCTACATTTGACGCCCCTGTGGCTGAGCACCTGTAATATATATATACAAGAGAACGAAAAATGATAGGAAACGGGTCCGAGCCCGAGTGTAAAATAGTTTTTAAATGGTTTAGCAAGTATTTAAAAATGCTTACTGGCTAATATGACAACCATGTTAGTATATGACAATGTCTTGAGAATTCTCACCTCTCAACTAGTGTGCACGCCTACCGTACTATCAAAATAACACATAATTCTAACTCTATACTCCTCCCATAAGATCTTATTCACAAGATAATTAGTCTATGATTAAATTAAGATAACATCTACTTAAAAGTTATTGAAGTCAATCATGTATTTCTCAATACAGTGAGGTTTCAAACACTTACTATGATTAGGAGAATTTATTCAATTACTTATCTTCTTATATGCATAGTAGAAAAATCTTAGGTATAGTTATATATATTAATCACTCATACAATATATATACTAATTGACATCCCACATAAAATCTATGGTGCTGGCATACTCTGCTATCAAGTCCCCGTATACCTCATACAAGGGAAATACTAGTTCGAAATCACTCTTGAATTGAATTAACACAATACACACAAAATGGAGACGAGGCATAGTTCCAAGTCATTAAGAGGTCATCACACACCCTCACGTCTCTTAAGACCGTCTCACTATCATTCTCAGATAGCCTGTACCAAGGAATCCTATCTTCTAGGGTCCAAGTCAATATCTCCCATAAAGGTCCCATCGAGATAAGACTGTCCCGACGTGGCAACCTCCGTGATAGCGAGTAGCGCGGTTATGATTATACCTAAAGATATATTTAATATACTTACAATCACTCAGTTATATATATAAATATTCACATCTTTCAATTATGTTCCCTTGGGACCTATAATAATAGTTTTAACCGTACATAATACAAATTACCAAATTCTTACGCATAATGAACTCATCTCTTTACATTGTCAATTATAACCATTTCATAATTACTTTTCGTCCTTAAAAGTGTTTTCTCTTACTAAAGGTAATTTTCGTAGGTACACCCTTACTAACATACTGGTCTAAGTCCTTTATGAATATATCAATTCCTTATTTAACGTACACATGATTTCAAATAAACGATACACCCTCGTTATCCCACGGTTACATCTCGTATAAAATTATGTTCAATAAAACCTACTTAGACCCTACTGGTCTTCTTCATGACCCATTATGATATCTAACTGATATCCAAATGGTCCTACATATTTAACCAAATGAATTAAAAAAGGGAAAATATTCAATTTCCTGGACGGGTCGATTGATCGATAAAATGGGGTAGGTCGATCAATCAGTCGATCGATCGACATTATTGAGTCGATCAATCAAGATTCTTGTGTCGATCGATCGATCAAGCAGTTCTTGCCCAGATTCTGCTATTTCAACCTACGGGCTTCATCACCTTTCAACCTCTAAATCATGCTTAATTCATCCCAAACTCCCAAACATATAAACCATGAGTTATGCCAACCTATCTACATGATTTCCCACGTATAACATGTACGGATTCATTAAAGGCATGGATTAAAGGGACAAATTCCGTAAAATTATCAAGAACCCAAGTTTTATCATGAATTCCAACATTCTCAATCTTTTTACATATTTCTTTCTAATAAGTCATTACAAATTCATGGGTAATCCTCTACATATGCCAAGGGTTCCAGACTACATGCATTCCTCCTAAAACATGTGAGTTAAATTTCCTAAATCATATAATTCTTCAATAAAAACATGTATTGACCACTCCTAACTAACATGAGTGAAATATTAACTAAGAATCAGTAAGATAGATACTTTCCTTGGAGATGGAAGTCTGATATCGAAGTGTTGATGGGTATGGTTGTGATCCTTGTTTCTCGATCTACGTGATGGTGGTGGAATTGGGAAAAAGGGTTATGAATTGGTGGTTCTCCTCCTTGGAAGGTCTCCCTCTTCTCTCTAACTTAGCCCCTCTGTAACTTTCTGATTCCCTAACCCTCGAGGACTCTAAATTCATAAGATATAAACCTACTATTTTCGTCCATAATTAAACCTAAAAATGGCTAATTACTAAAACGCCTTCTCGAGTTGTCGGTTAGGCCTAAAAATGTCCTGAGACCCAAACTGAACCCCGGGTATACTTTTCTGACTATCTCGACCCTTCCGGACACGTTGGCACTCTCGAAATGACCATACGGTAGACTTATAATTTATTCACTTTTTTATTATAATAATATATTCCCGACACAACACATGCGCATCTCGACTTAATTTTCATAATTGTCATATTATTCACTCGTGACAATTTTAATAAATTCAATTATATATATTACTTTGCTCATTAAGTAATATTCGACAAATTCCCAATAATTACTAATTCTCTTCATGGTAGTAAATGTTTAAATTAAACTCCGAATTAGTATTAAATTAATTTATCTCAATTAAATTTAATAAATCCCCAATTTTAGAAGTCACGAAAATATGGGGTATTACATACTTCCCCCCTAATAACGGAATTTTGTCCCGAAATTCGAAATACAAGGCATACCTGGTAAAAATAAATCTGGATAATTTTCGTACATATGTGCCTCGCGCTCCCAAGTAGACTCTTTCATGTTGTGATGCTCCCACTGGACCCTTACAAGTAGGACTACCTTCGACGTCAATCTCCTCTCGCTATGGTCTAGGATAGGCACTGGTCTCTCATCATAAGAACTTTCAGGCTATAGATCAATTTCTTCTATCGCGATGTGAGTGTGGGCTTTATCATCTCAAAGATATCGTCTCAATGACTAGATGTGGAATACATTATGAATATAGGGCAAGTGCTCTGGAAACCCCAATCTGTATGCTACCGGCCCTATCCTCTCGATATTAGGAAATGTTCCTACACACTTCGGAGAAAACTTCCCCTTCTTCCCGAATCTCATTACTCCTTTAATAGGAAACACACGCTGTAATACTTGGTCCCCTATGATAAACTCCCGGAAGAACTGCTTTGTATCGGCGTAGATTTTTTGCCTATCCTGGACTACCCAAATGCGACTCCTTATTAACTTTACCTTATATGACATCTCCTGAATTACCTCTGGTCCGAGCAATTTGTCATCCCCCACCTCTAGCCAACAAGCGGGAGAACGACAAGGTCTGCCATACAATGCCTCAAATGGGACCATGGCGATCGTGAACTGATAGGAGTTATTATAAGCGAACTCCACCAGTGAAGATGAACAACCCCAAAATCAAGGACACTCATGTGTATCATATCCTCTATCATCTGATTGGTACGCTCTATCAATCCATCTATCTACGGGTGATAAGTTGAACTCAATCATAACTCTTTATCCATAGCCTCCTAAAATCCCTCCCAAAAGTGCGACACGAAGATCTTGTCTCTATCAGACACAATATCAAGGGTCACCCCATGTGGTTAACTATCTCGGCAATAAATAACTGATCTCCCATTGTGTAGTCTATCCGCAGTGGCAGAAAATGAGCTACCTTGGTCAACTGATCCACTATAACCCATATGGATTCGTGACGCTGCTGTGATTTAGGTAGCCCAGTAATTAAATCCATGGAAATGATCTACCATTTCCACATAAGTATCTCTAACAGATGAAGTAAACCTCGTGATCTCTGGTGGTCCACCTTTACCATCTGACTGGTGGTGTACTTGTACATGAACTCCGTAATGTCCTTCTTCATCCCACTCCACCAGTACTACCTCCTATTGTCGTGGTACATTTTATCCCCTTCGGGATGTACCATAAATATTTCATAACATAAATCATCTCCTTTTGGGACTACCAATCTCCCATTAAACCTAAAACCCCCATCGAAACCCACTGAATAGGACTCAGCACCCTCAGCAAAGACCCATATAATTTGATCCTGACAAAACGTATCCGCTGCTTGGGACTGTATCACCCTCGTTACAATCTCGAGTGTAACTATCATAACAGATATAAAGGAATGAGCTATCGCGTCCTGGTGTACCAACTCTTTCCACTTAGATTTCCATAATTTTGCTACCTCACCTACCGGCCTACGGCTTAACGCATCAACAACTACGTTTGCCTTCCCCAGATGGTATTGTATCTTAAACTGGTAGTCCTTCACAAATTCTAAGCACTTGCGCTGATGAATGTTCAACTCCCGCTGAGTGAACAAGTATTGCAGTGACTTGTGGTCTACGAACAAGCAAAATGTCTCCCCTAACAAGTAATGCCTCCAAATCCGTATTGCAAACACGACCGCTGCTAGCTCCAGGTCGTGGGTGGGGCAATTCCTTTCATGAGGCTTAAGCTTGCGGGAGGCATATGCTATATCCTTCTCCTCCTGCTAAAGTACTCAATCGAGTCCCTGTAGAGAGATGTCAATATACACCAGGTACTCCACTCTCAAAATAGGTAGAGAAAAAACTGGCGCCGAATTGACAAGCGTCGTCCCATACATATGGTACTCCCTATTTTTTAAAAGCCTCCAATGAACCATTTGTATTACTCGACTAACTCCAAGAAACTAAGCACCTATGTCGGTGTCGTGGGCTAACCCCACTCCCTCACCGCCAATACTTTACTCGGGTCGACTGATATCCCCAATTTTGACACAACGTGCCCCAGAAATTGTACCTCCTATAACTAGAATCCGCACTTCTCATACTTAGCATACAACTGATGCTCTAGTAGAGTATGAAGGACCGGTATCAAGTGATCAACATTCTCCTCCTCAGTCTATGAATAAATCAGGATGTCATCTATGAAGACGATGAAAAACTTATCCAAAAACTCCCTAAACACTCGGTTCATCAAGTCCATGAATATGGCTGGAGCATTTGTCAGCCCAAATGACATAACTGTGAACTCATAGGACCCATATCTGGTCAAGAAATCAGTATTTGACACATCCTGCTCCCTAATCTGTAGCTGATGGTATCCCATTCTCAAATCTATCTTCGAAAATAAGGTAACTCCCCTTAGCTGGTTGAAGAGGTCATCGATTCGGGGCAATGGATACTTATTTCGTATTATGACCTTGTTCAACTCTCGGTAATCCACACAAAACCTCAGTGAACCATCTCTATTTTTTAAGAACAACATCAGAGCTCCCCATGGTGAGGTGTTCCTACAAATGAAGCCCTGACCTAACAGCTTCTCTATCTGATCTCTGAACTCCCTCATCTCGACTGGAGCCATACGGTATGGTGCACCTGCTATCGATCGGGTGCCCGACATCAAGTCTATGAAAAAATATATCTCTCGACTGGAAGGTAGGCTCGGTATCTCCTGGAACACATCCAAAAACTCACGAACAACTCCAATCGAATCCAGGGGAATCACAATATTCTGAGAGGTGTCCTCCTCTATGTAACACAAATGGGTGGAATATACTACCTCTAGGCGAGGCATCTCCACCAAAAACATATCCTGACCAGGAATGGTAAAGATAATACTCCTACCGAAACATTCTACCATGGCTCTGTACACAGCGATCCAATCCATGCTAATAATAGTGTCATGCTCATGCATATCTAAAATAGCATATCCGCAGGTAAAATCAAGATACCAATCTCTATACCTACTCCCCGGCATATAAAGAAAATTAAGGACCCCTTTACCAGTCGTGAATCTACACATGTCACACTACTCTCTACCGTGTCTAATAACCCTGTGGCCAGTGTGAAGCTAGTAGATATAAATCAGTGTGACACCACAATATCAAATAAAACATGTCCCATAATGCCATGAATAGGAAACATACCCTCTATTGCGGGCGACACCTATGATGCTTCTGGCCGATGGACATTATAGACACGTCCATACTATAATTTCCCCTGTTGGACTGGGGCTGATGGGATGGATGGTAGGGATGGCATTGGAGCTGGTGCTGCGAGGGCGGCTGGAAAGAGTGGCCTTTGCGGCTCGTTATGGGCACTCTGCTTCTGTGGGGCCCTATCCCCCTCTAGGAAATCCTGGCGCCTATGGCCATTTTTGTCGCATCCAAAGCACCTGCCCCTGAAGTTCCTTCCCTTATGTCCCTATTGTCCACTGCCCTACCGGCCATTACCACCCCGCCACTAACCCTATTGAAAATGTTGTTGGCCCTGCTACGTATCGCGTTGTTGATGCTGTAGGCCCTACTGACCATGCTGACTGGACTAGTCCTGTCTAAAACCCCTAATATCCCTTCCTGGAATCACCGAATTAGAATCACTTGGCAGTGTCCCCATGATGGGAACTCTGCTCACTGTGACGGGTCTATCCATGGGCTACCGGTGCCCCAGTAGAAATACCACCTCTTGTTCGACCATGCTAGCAGGACACCCCTATTCGTTTGCTTCCGTGCTGATAGAAGTGGTGATCCTGGTAATGCAACATATCGACGTTGAGTACTTCAATGAAAGTACCCAACGAAAAATTACCTATGAGGTGCTAACGAATCCTATAGGCTAATCTGTCCAAAATAGTAAAATCTTCTTCTCCTAAGTGGGTGCCTCATCCGGCACTATAGTGAGAAGTCTCGTGAACTCCTCCTCGTACTCTGCATTGGTCATACTCTCCTTCTTAGGATCCAGTAATCTTTGCCTCACCTCAGTCTGCATGGAGGATGGGAAATATTTGCGGTCAAGTCGCACCGAAAATAACTAAATCGACATGTTGTCCCTCTCTTCCAAGGTGGTGGTGGAATCCCACCACTTCAAAGTGCCCCCCACTAGCTTGAAGGAAGCCAGTAACTACCTTTGCACGCCAGTGCACTCATGCATACGCAAATGCCTATGGATTTCCTTCTTCGATTGGCTGGCGATGACAATATTAAAACTACTCGAGAACTCCGGGGGATGGGGCTTCCGGAAGGCATCCTCGACCTTCTACAATATCGAAACTACCAGCGCTACTGCATGAACCTAGGGTGGATCCTGTTGCACCACCGCTAATGCGACATTCATCGCCTGAGCAACTATGGCGGCTACTTCAATTGTGTTCATCATTCCCTGAGACGGAGCTGGTGGTTGCTCGAGCTGGGCATTCCTGTCTCGGGGTGCTTGTCTCGGAGGCATCTGAAATGAAAAGGAAGTTTATTAGTCACAAATTATGATTAAATATCAAATAACTGCAGACATAAGCGTAAATACAAGAGTACAACAGTCCTAAAAATAGGGCTCTATATCAAAGACGCTAAGCTAAAAGTGAAATAAGCCATACAGGTCCTAAAAGACACTAGAACCTGATGCTCTGATACCACGTGTAACACCCCGCCTAAGTAAATACCGGTTGATTAGTCCTTTATTAAATTAAAAATTAAGGTGAACGATGTGGTTCATTCTTATCATCACTGTCGCAAACAATATTTTTCGTTTTAATCACCTTTAATAATTAAGCTAAGTGTCAAAACAAATTAAGTGATTTTATTTATTAATTTTTTTTTAAAAAACCTTTTAAGAATAAACTAATTTATGAATAATACAAATTATAAAGATACCAATCATCCAATAAAATAGGCCAACTAGATTACTCAAATCCAAACAAATAACCACAACCACTAACAATGTGATAGATAAAATAATCCTAAGTGAAAACAGAATACTGAAATGATATTATCTTGTGAAGAAATATGGTGAAGAAATATGGGATTTACACTCTTATTGATGATTAAGTAAAAAATTAGAGTTCCTGAGAATAAAATGGAATCTGAGTAAATTGATTCATGTTAATGAGGTGTAAATCATTTTGGATATGTTAGAACTTATTCATATATGATGGTATATGATCGGGATATCATGATATTAAATTGGGAATCATTTGGTGAAGAAAAAATGGAGTTTATATGATGTTCATGGATAAATATAGAATATGAGTTTTCTGGAAATAATACGTTTTAAATCCAACCTTCTTGATGATTTTTAGTGGTTTGATTATTAGAATTCATTTATATGTATTGGTTTGTCATATGGAATGAATATTGGAGAGTTTGGGATTATTTGATAAAGGTTTTCATGATTAAAAAGTATGAAACCCGTAGGAAAAATAATGCAGAAAACTGGGCAATAACTGGTCCATCGATGGATCGATCAACCAGAATCATTAATCGATCAAATCCCCCTGGAAATTTGAAATATTTTTTCTTTTTAATTGTTTATTAAATCCCAAACATTGAGTAATCTTTGATGATGATTAAATGAACTTAATGGGACATAGGGAAGGGCAGTAGGATATACTTAAGACCCGGAAAATATTATTTTGGGATTTTGAATGAGGGGAAATAAACGAGTGTTAATTAAAGTAGTTATTATCGAGACTTATGTTACTTGGGATTTAAATAGGATGAATGATAATTTATGGTTGGGACGAGTAGTAAGAGTTTTATTAATTACCGGTATGACCTTAGGAATAGGTGAGGTTAACCCTAAGAGATAAAATGAAGGGTTAACAATGAATTAAGGTCTATGGTGAATTAAACCTAATTAAAGATTAGTTTAAGTCATACAATTTTAGTAGTTATGATGATAGGGACAAGTAGGGTGTAGACATTTACCTACTGAATTAGGTTAAGGAATACTTATTTAATCTTCGAGTAATAAGTGAGGCTCGAGAATATAAAATAAAGAAGTAAAGTTAAAAATCTTTAATACGTAGGATTTGATAGATAAAAATACTATGTATGGAAATTATCATATTGTTGTGTGAATGACTTATGGATGTTATATTTATATAGGAGTGATGAATACCTATATTATTATTTGTATGTATGACATACCTACGCTGCTTGCTATCGGGGTGGAGGTTTCGCATTGTGGATGGTCTTATCCTGTGCACCCATTTGGGAGGATTTTAGATTTTTACTCTGAGAGTAGGCCCTTGGACACATGCAATCGGTGTATATGATAGTTTCGACGGTTGAATGGGAGCGTAGGTATATGCAATACCCATTTGACTGGGGCGTATGATCGCCTCCAATATATTTGTGTTATGATACGATTCGTGAGAGACGCCAAATAAATAGTCCTCTATACAGTGACATTATGTATCAGGACATGATAGCAGACTATGCATGCACCGCAGCTGTGACAAGGGAGGTGCCATATTAGTATATATATAATTAGTATGATATTATATATATAAACTGTGATGTAATCTACTGTGTGGAATTATAGATATAGAGATGTAATTTTTTATATGAAATTGTAGATTAAAAATATAAGCTGTGATTTAATCTACTGTGTGATGTTGTAGATAGAAGTAAATGCTGAAATCTGAAATGAATTAAGTAAATGAACGCTTAATTCCAAGGTTGTAACAAGAATAGTTCATATGACAGATAAATGAATATGAATAATTAATATACGTATTATATGGGAAATACGAGAATATGATATGGGTTAGAACCATAGTGATATTAAGGCTAGTTATGAGGAAACCTTAACTAGGAAGATAATCAGATACGATAGGTGCGCACTCTAGATGAGAGGTGACAATTCTCAAGAGATAGCCCGAGAAAATAACATGTACATAATAAATGCTTAATTGTAATTGTTAACCACTTGTTATTTTTCTAAAATCTTTTACAATAGGACTCTGACCTGTTTCCTTGCATATTCTCTTCGCTACAATATCTTGTACATCAGGTATCCAGTGACAGGGATGCCAGCTTAGATTATGGATGTTTCGATGGATTATAGCTACTAGCAATATGCGGATTTTGGTTTCGATGCTTCCTTTCTGTTGATTCACTCATTTGTAACGTCTAATTCATTTAGAGCTCGTCGCCCAGGATTCTAGAGGTCGTCATTATTTATGTAAGAATTGTGGATATCAGTATTATTTAGTGTAAATATTATAAATTAACTGTAGAGTTATTCCAGTCACATTTATTCTTGTTATAGTTAATACAGTTGTGATATGTAGTTGCATATTATTATTCAGTGTCATGGTATGGTTTTAATTAATTTAAAAATTGAAAAAGTTTTTGACACTTAGCTTAATTAAAACTTAGTTGAATAATAAAGACATTGTTTTTGATAGTGATGTTGAGAATGAACCAACTAGTGTTTCTGATTTAATTAAATGAAGGACTGATCACCCGATATTTAATTAGGTAGGTTGTCACAGGTGGTATCAGAGCATCATGTTCTAGTGTGTTTAGGGTCTGTGTGGCTTACTACGTTTCAACATAACGTTCTTTGATGTAGATACCTATTATTAGGATGTTGAATTCTTCTATGTATTTTGACGTACGTTCTCCTTCCATAAAGTATGTGTGATGTAATGCTTATACGAGTTTGATAGGGAATCGTGCGAAACATATTGGGACGACAAACAAGAGCCGTTAGAAGGATAGCAGGAGGAGGACTCAGCCAAAGATATAAAGTGTTTTGGAAATGGTGTTGGAGAAAGAAGCAATCATAATATTTGTTTGGGCTGAGAACATTAAGGAAGTCTCTTGGGAGCTGTAGTTTCCTAAGCACCATCATAGTTGATGGTTGTACCGTTCTTTACTCACCCAAACTGCATGTGAAAGGTGAGGGAGTCTGAAGGACTATTGTGAAGGAAGAAATTCATATACAAATGCAAAGGGTGAAGTTTAGTAACACCCATGATTTGAAAATTTTCTAGTAAAATTTTTCTAGGAAGAATAAACTTAAACTGATGAGATTTGTACATCACATATAAAGAACATGTGTGAAGCTGGAATAAGAATTTTAGGTATGGTTCCATAGTAAAATCGTTCATTTGATGTTTTAATCAGGATATGAATGGAATTTCGAAACTAATATCTTATGGACAAGAACGACAGAAGTAACTTGTTTAACGAACTCCTTACCCTAGGAAGAATGGGGTACATAGAATATAAATAGAGTTCATTATGTGAAAGGACTTGTGAGTGAAATACTCAAGTGTGTGTGGAAATCTGACGAAGACGATAAGGATTAACGCCACCAAGAAATTTAATGATGCTTCCAAATGCAGGGGAGCTAGAAGGGTTAAGAAACCTAGATAAAGGGCAAAATTGAATTCAATATTATTAATGAAACATCACCGAAAGAACCAACTGGTGTTTCTGATTTAATTAAATGAAGGACTGATCACCCGATATTTAATTAGGTAGGTTGTCACAGGTGGTATCAGAGCATCATGTTCTAGTGTGTTTAGGATCTGTGCGGCTTACTACGTTTCAACATAACGTTCTTTGATGTAGATCCCTATTATTAGGATGTTGAATTCTTCTATGTATTTTGACGTACGTTCTCCTTCCATAAAGTATGTGTGATGTAATGCTTATACGAGTTTGATCGGGAATCGCGCCAAACATATTGGGATGACCAACAAGAGCCGTTAGAAGGATAGCAGGAGGAGGACTCAGCCAAAGATATAAAGTGTTTTGGAAATGGTGTTGGAGAAAGAAACAATCATAATATTTGTTTGGGCTGAGAACATTAAGGAAGTCTCTTGGGAGCTGTAGTTTCCCAAGCACCATCATAGTTGATGGTTGTACTGTTCTTTACTCACCCAAACTGTATGTGAAAGAAGAAATTCATATACAAATGCAAAGGGTGAAGTTTAGTAACACCCATGATTTGAAAATTTTCTAGTAAAATTTTTCTAGGAAGAATAAACTTAAACTGATGAGATTTGTACATCACATATAAAGAACATGTGTGAATCTGGAATAAGAATTTTAGGTATGGTTCCATAGTAAAATAGTTCATTTTATGTTTTAATCATGATATGAATGGAATTTCGAAACTAATATCTTATGGACAAGAACGACAGAAGTAACTTGTTTAACGAACTCCTTACCCTAGGAAGAATGGGGTACATAGAATATAAATAGAATTCATTATATGAAAGGACTCGTGAGTGAAATACTCAAGTGTGTGTGGAAATCTGACGAAGACGATAAGGATTAACGCCACCAAGAAATTTAATGATGCTTCCAAATGCAGGGGAGCTAGAAGGGTTAAGAAACCTAGACAAAGGGCAAAATTGAATTCAATATTGTTAATGAAACATCACCGAAAGAACCAACTGGTGTTTCTGATTTAATTAAATGAAGGACTGATCACCCGATATTTAATTAGGTAGGTTGTCACAGGTGGTATCAGAGCATCATGTTCTAGTGTGTTTAGGATCTGTGCGGCTTACTACGTTTCAACATAACGTTCTTTTATGTAGATCCCTATTATTAGGATGTTGAATTCTTCTATGTATTTTGACGTACGTTCTCCTTCCATAAAGTATGTGTGATGTAATGCTTATATGAGTTTGATCGGGAATCGCGCGAAACATATTGGGACGACCAACAAGAGCCGTTAGAAGGATAGCAGGAGGAGGACTCACCCAAAGATATAAAGTGTTTTGGAAATGGTGTTGGAGAAAGAAACAATCATAATATTTGTTTGGGCAGAGAACATTAAGGAAGTCTCTTGGGAGCTGTAGTTTCCCAAGCACCATCATAGTTGATGGTTGTACCGTTCTTTACTCACCCAAACTGCTTGTGAAAGGTGAGGGAGTTTGAAGAACTATTGTGAAGGAAGAAACTCATATACAAATGCAAAGGGTGAAGTTTAGTAACACCCATGATTTGAAAATTTTCTAGTAAAATTTTTCTAGGAAGAATAAACTTAAACTGATGAGATTTGGACATCACATATAAAGAACATGTGTGAAGTTGGAATAAGAATTTTAGGTATGGTTCCATAGTAAAATCGTTCATTTGATGTTTTAATCAGGATATGAATGGAATTTCGAAACTAATATCTTATGGACAAGAACGACAGAAGCAACTTGTTTAACGAACTCGTTACCCTAGGAAGAATGGGGCACATAGAATATAAATAGAGTTCATTATGTGAAAGGACTCGTAAGTGAAATACTCAAGTGTGTGTGGAAATCTGACGAAGACGATAAGGATTAACGCCACCAAGAAATTTAATGATGCTTCCAAATGCAGGGGAGCTAGAAGGGATAAGAAACCTAGATAAAGGGCAAAATTGAATTCAATATTGTTAATGAAACATCACCGAAAGGTGTACCCGGTAGGGGACCCATTTAAAGTGATATGATTAAACCCCTACTTAGTGTCTATGAAATTAGCCAAGATTAGTGTAGTCGATAATGTATTCCATAGGTACCGTAGAGCCAAAAAAATAATGGGAATAGCAATTGGGAGTTAAGATTTATAGGTCCAAGACAAGGATGTTCAAATGGTTGGAATGAGGAAATAGTAAGGGAAATTACCCTATGTGCATATAGAGAGATTACTAAGTGTTAAATGTGTGCACATTGAGTAGTGAGACTGATAAATTTTGAGAATAGTAACCATACCAATTAGGCATAACAACTAGTGGTGTGAGACTTCTAGGGGAGTAATTGGGTCAAGAGAATTAGGCCCTGGAAATTTACGACCCAAGAGTGGTAGGTTTAATTAGGAACAGTGGAGCCCTCGATAATAGTAGCATACCGTATTTTCAAGATCGACGAGGTCCAAAAAGAAAAGGTGAGGTGGGTAACACCATAATTGAGGCCTAGATACGATGGGACAATGTTTCAATAATTAGTGTGAAACCACATGAGTGAATAATTTGTCCACAACGGGTGGGTACAACTATAGGATAAAATCCTAGATGTATAGCGGGTGAAAGTGATCATGAGTTATTTTAACTTGAGAAGTGCATGTAAGGACCATACATGATCAGGAGAGACTCATGAAGTTTTATTTCATCTTTAGGAATAAAGGATTAATTCTAGTGACATGGTGTGTCACAACATACATATATAAATTGAAATACCTAAATTCACCTGCGAGTAGAGGTTAGTGGAAACGATAATTTTAACAGTCTGGTTACAAAAGTATTTCTCATTCATAGTGGGACTTTTTGGGGTCACCCGTGAGTGAACCGAGTGGGTCCTAAGAGTATATTTTGTTATTATAATTTTCTATTTCTTTAAGTTAGCATAATTGAACTCATTATGGTAATATGTAGTGATAAATTACCAAATTTTTAAACGATAGTAGATTGAGTGAAAACACTATCATACTGGATACTCCAGGGAGAGTAAAATTAATTATTTGTAGTGCCAACTGAAATAGGGTTGGTCCTATATTTCATGTTATCGTAGACCTTCGTAAAAATATTGTCTAGTTATATATGTGAGTAGAAATTCATTTTACTAATGTGACTTGGTATATTTTATGTTTTCGTCGAAGTGCGAGAAATAGCTCATTATATATAGCACCGAGAATTTGGATAGTGAGAGCTTCATGGTTTATGTTATTTTTAGGGATATATAAGCATGGACTAGTATACTTTAATGTCAAAATACAAAAATTATGGGAAGGTACATATTATTGACTGGGGGTCGTTACGGATCTCGACGACCGACTATGTTAAGTAGGTCCTTGTTCGGATTTTACTTTGAGAGACATCCCACGCATGGAACAAGCGAACATCGGGAGTGGGAGAGAATTTTGGTCGATAGTACATAAGTTCTTACCTTAGTCATTTTTAAAGATTCAAACATAAATTTAGTGTTGATAATTCTATTATAACTTAAGAATCGCCTAGTCCTAGTAACATTATGAATAAAACAACGATGCCATTGATAGAGTGATTAAGTTATGACTAGTGGGGTGATTGAGAGTAACCCTACCATATCAGTATGCCAAGTGAGCGAAACTTGATTTAAGAAGAGTATATGTTATTTGTGCAACAATGCGAGAAGTATAGGGTGTATGAGTGCCCTAGGAAATTGAATTTGATATTGTTCCCCATTTTGGAGATATGGGATAAGGAAGATAAATATAGAAGTTTAGATATCGTGATTTGAATGTACGATCATTTATGACGATTAGAGATATAGTCGGTAGAATAACAAATGCATGAGGTTATAACTGACTATGGTAATAATATTTAAATGAAGGGATGTTTGGCTAGATTCCTCTCGTAGCGGGCCACCTGTCTGTTGGAATTAGGGTGGACCATTCGAAACCAGTAGAGGTTTCTCCAACAGTTGGGGATTTCTATGTAGTATTGGGCGTGTATTCGTAAGAATTTTATTGCAAAGATGGTTGCGATCCTATATGGGTGATAGTGGATTAGTTGACTGCAGTAGACCACGTTATACAAGTTAGGGTTGATCATACTACGATACAATATGCTTTTATCTTCATAACCGAAATAGTGAGGTTACATAGGGTACCATTTAATATTATGTCCAATTAGGACGAGATTTGTCTCCCGATTTGGAAGAATTTTCACGAGGCATGGGTACCAAGTTGTGTTTGGGTATGATCTATCATCCACAAAATAATGGACAGACTAAGTGGACAAATCTAATGTTGGAAGATAAATTTTGTTTGTAACCTTGAATCTTAAAGGAAAAAGAGAGATGTACATTCCACTAGTGAAGGTGGTGTACTATAACTCTTATAAGTTTACTCTTGGGCATGGTGCAAGTTGAAGTATGGTACGGTAAGTCTTAGGGTTTCTCCTACTTATGGGATAAAAGTGAGGAACCAAAAACTATTGCGAATAGTAGAGATGATTTGAAACTTATAGTATATTGTGTGGAAAGTATATACTACAAAATTAACCTACTTGTGTATGATAATCTTAAGACGAGATGGTATTTATCTAAAGAATGATTAAATCTATTTAAGTTCATATATTATAAGGTTAGATAGTGAATACCTAGAATAAAGTATAAGCAGTGAAACTTAAACTGTAAGGCCTGGTCAAGAGCCTACGTGACAGAAACCTGGCATTAAAATGATTATAAGTGAGGTATTCATAATTGGGTGTATTCGATAGCGTACTGTATGGGCAGTACACAGTAGTCTACTTGAGAGCGTAAGTATGTGATGCGCAATACTTACCCTAAATTGTTATGGCCTGCTATACTTTTGTCTTTTCGAATTTCGGGACGAAATTCAGTTATAACGGGGAAGTATGTAATACCGCATATTTTTAATGACTTTTAAAATGGGATTAATTAGAATTAATTGTGATATAATTGGAAATTAACCCGGATTTAAATTTTACTCGATAATAAAGTAATATGTGATTTATGTTGAATATTACTTAGTGATTAAAGTAATAACTATGATTATGAATTTACAATTGATGATGACTTTATATATTGTCACGAATTATGTACACGATAATTTTGGTAATTAAATCGGGACGTGTGAGTATGTCGTGTCGGGACTAGATTTAAATGAAATAAAAGTGAATTATTATGTCATCTGAATGGTCATTTTGACTGTGCTTAAGTGTCCGAAAGAGTTAAAACTTTTGAAAACTTCTACTTGGGTGTTTGATTTGGGTCTCGGGGCACTTTGGAACTGAAAGGACGCCCCGAAGGGGTATTTCGATCATTTTACAAGGGAGGTGAATAGTAACTACAGAAATATGAGTTTATTTTATAAGTAAAGGTATTAGAGAGTTTAGGTTCATTCACCAAAAATAAGAGGAAAAGGTTTTGGGGAGATTGAGAAACTTTCTATGGGAGAAGAAGAGACTTTTCTAGGAAATCAAAGGACAACCACCTTGAACCACCAGGAGCCACCACCACCACTTCTAGAAGTTGGCCAAAAAAATAGAGGACCACCAGTAGAGTATCATCCCCAATGCATCAGACCTACAATCTAAAGGCAAGTGATTAATTATTGCAATCTTAGCTTTTATATTGTCCATGTTAGGATAGTTAGGAAAATTCTGAAAAGTTTCATGATCAAAGATAAATTTGTGATAATTTTAAATGGATCTTTGAAATGGATATTATCTAGGAATGATATCTTTTTAGTATAAAATAAACTCCATGAATTTTATATTATCTTGTGAAGAAATATGGGATTTACATTCTTATTGATGATTAAGTCAAGAGTTAGAGTTCTTGAGAATAAAATGGAGTTTGAGTAAATTGATTCATGTTAATGAGGTGTAAATCATTTTGAATACATTGGAACTTATTCATATACGATGGTATATGATCTGGATATCATGAGATTAAATTGGGAATCATTTGGTGAAGAAAAAATTGAGTTTATATGATGTTCGTAAATAAATGTAAAATATGATTTTTTTGGAAATAGTATGTCTTAAATCCAACCTTCTTGATTATTTTAGGTGGTTTGATGATTAGAATCATTTATATATCTTGGTTTATCATATGGAATGAATATTGGAGAGTTTGGGATTATTTGATGAAGTTTTTGATGATTAAAAAGTTTGAAACCCGTAGGAAAAACAAAGCAGAAAACTGGGCAATATTTGGTGCATCGATCGATCGACTGATGGATCGATGACCAGAATCATCTATCGATCGACTCCCCCTGGAAATGTGAAATACTTTTCTTTTTAATTTTTGATTAAATCCCAAACATTGAGGAATCTTTGATGATGATTAAATGAACTTAATGGGACTTGGGGAAGGGCAGTATGATATAATTAAGACCCAGAAAATATTATTTTGGGATTTTGAATGAGGGGAAATTAACGAGTGTTAATTAAACGAGTTATTATGGAGACTTATGTTACTTGGGATTTAAATTGGATAAATGATAATTTAATGTTGGGACCAATAGTAAGAGAGTTATTAATTACCGATATGACCTTAGGAATAGGTGGGTTTAACCGTAGGGATAGAATGTAGGGTTAAAAATGAATTAAGGGTTATCTAGAATTAAACCTAGTTAAAGATGAGTTTAAGTCATAGAATTTTGGAAGTTATGATGACAGGGACAACTAGGGTGTAGACATTTACGTACTAAAATAGGTTAAGGAATACTTTTTAATCTTAGAGTAATGAGTGAGGCTCGGGAATATAAAATAAAGAAGTAAAGTCATAATCTTTAATACGTAGGATTTGATAGATAAAAATACTATGTAGGGGAATTATCATATAGTTGTGTGAATTCCTTATGGATGTTATATTTATATAGGTGTGATGAATACCTATATTATTATTTGTATGTATGACATACGTACACTGCTGGCAATCGGGGTGGAGGTTTCGCGTTGTGGACGATCTTATCATATGCGCCCATTTGGGAGGATTTTAGATTCGTACCCTGAGCATAGGACCTTGGACACGCACTATCGGTGTAAATGATAGTTTCGGTGGTTGAATGGGAGCGTAGGTATGTGCATAACCCATTTGGCCGGGGAGTATGCTCGCCTACAATATATTTGTGTTATGATATGATTCATGAGAGACGTCGGATCAATAGTCCTTTATACAGTGACATTATGTCTCAGGTTATGATAGCAGAGTATGCATGCACTGCAGCTATGACTGGGGAGGTGCCGTATTAGTATATATATAATTAGTATGATATTATATATATAAAATGTGATGTAATCTACTGTATGACATTGTAGATATAGATATGTAATCTTCTGTGTGAAATTGTAGATTAAAAATATAAATTGTGTGATGTTGTAGTTAGAAGTAAATAATGAAATCTGAATTGAATTAAGTAAGTGAACACTTAATTTCAAGGTTGTAACAAGACTAGTTCATATTAAAGAGAAATGAATATGAATAATTAATATACGTATTATATGGGAAATACGGGAATATGATATGGGTTAGAATCATAGTGATATTAAAGCTAGTTATGAGGGAACCTTAACTAGGAAGATAATCAGATACGATAGGTGTGAACTCTAGATGAGAGGTGAGAATTCTAAAGAGAGAGCCCGAGAAACTAACATGTACATAATAAATGCTTAATTGTAATTGTTAAGCACTTGCTATTTTTTTAAAATCTTTTAGAATCGTGCTCTGACCTATTTCCTTGCATATTCTCTTCGCTACTATATCTTATACATCAGGTATTCAGCGGCAGGGATGCTAGCTTAGATTATGGATGTTTCGATGGATTATAGCTACTAGCACAGATGCGGATGTTGGTTTAGAAGCTTCCTTTATGTTGATTCACTCGTCTGTAGCGTCTACTTAATTTAGGGCTTGTCGCCTAGGATTCTAGAGGTTGTAATTATTTATGTAAGCATTGTGGACATAAGTTTTATTTAGTGTAAATGTTATATTTTAACTGAAGAGTTATTCCACTCACATTTATTCTTGTTATAGTTAATGCAGTTGTGATGTGTAGTTGCATATTATTATTCCGGGTCGTGGAATGGTTTTAATTAATTTAAAAATGTAAAAACTTTTTTAAACTTATCTTAATTAACTATTAGGTGAATAATAAAGAAATTATTTTCGACAGTGATGCTGAGAATGAACCAACAGGATTTTCTAATTTAATTAAATGAAGGACTGATCACCCAATATTTAATTAGGCGGGTTGTCACAAGAAAACTATCCTTTAGGCACACATAGTTCAGATGAGTGAAGTTTATCATGAAGTCTACACAGACTATCCATTTCCTGTTTATTTCCATAATGAATACTAGGTTTCACACCCACTTGGAGAATTAAACCTCCTTTATGGACTATTCTTCGAGAAGATTCCTTACTTCCTCCTGAACTATTTTGGCCTTCTTGGGTACGGTTTATCACGACTTTTGAGTCATTGGTGGATGTAATATATCCATATGGATCTTGTGACATATTACTTCTGGATTTATTCTTGGCATGCCATACAATTTCCAAGTGAAAACATCTTGGTTGCTTTTGAGGAAAATGATCAGTTTATTTTTCTCTTCTCTAGTATGTGAATTGACTATCAAGAACTTCTTGTCGGAATGATTGTAATAAAATGCTAACTCTTTAGAGTATGGGAAATCAGCAAGGATGTGAAATTTTTGGAGATAAAAAATGATAGAAAAAATGATAGAAACAAAATCTCCATTTGGGGTTATTTTTGGAGATGTGTAGAGCATATTGAGATTAGAGGTGTTATTGGCACAAAAGATCTATTTTTGGAGATTAGAGGTGTTCTTGGGGCTATTTTTGGAGATTAGAGGTGTTCTTGTGATTTGTAGATCTCCAAAAATTGAGATTTGGGGTTATTTTGTTGGATGTTCTTGGAGGAGCTTTTATAGATCTTTTGTGTTGGTCTTGATGATGTGATCGTTGGTTTCTCATCATGGTTTGAGGTATGGGGTTTTACACAATATTCTCCTTAAATCTGGCGAGTATCATTCTCTTTGAATTCTTGTTAATTGAACTCATATTTGAATTGATAAATTTATTGAAATCTGGAAAATAATTCTTGAAATTATTTTGATTCATGTGGTATCATTATATTGTTGATGAGCATGTTGTCATGAGATTTTAATATGGCATGATGTTGGGCACCCGCCAAAATTCCTGTTTCCCGGGCTATGTCTTGATAAAGCATATGCGGATGTAGTGAGGCCTGGTGACCCAGCTAAAGTGTTGTTCAGAAGTTATATTGATAAACGCTTTGAGATTTGCATTTTGATTTGAATATTCCTACTCGTGTTGTTACGTTTTATTCGTTGCTAATCCATATTTGTTGAGCATAATTCTTGTCGTATTGTGTACTTCCCCATATTTTCTTTTAGTTGGCAGGTTAGCGTGGATTTGGGCGCTATGGATTATTAGAGATTGATTTTAGCGAGGATTTTTTGGGAAAGATTTGTATTATTTTGATGTATAGAGCATTGGAGATTTGTATTTTATTTTCGAGTTAGTTGTTGTATGTAATTCGAGAGCCTTGGTATTTATTTGAAGAAATTGATATTTGTTGTTTCTCTTTTGTTGTTGAGGGATTTAGATGTTCTATACCTTGTCACTTGTGGATTTGGATTTGGACTATTTTAATTAATTTTTGGAAAATGGAGGAAAATAAAGTTTTTGATAAAATTATTTTTATTGCTCAAATATGTTGTTTATTATTTTTAAAGGCGATAATTTCAAACGGTTTCGAAAATGGAGTTAAAACGGATTTTAAAATAATTTTTAAATGTTTTTAACTCTTGGAGTTGTTTTGACTTCCAACTCTTCATTTCTTTGCCTTATTTAAAGAAGTCTTTTGGATTCCAACTTTTCATTTATTTGCATTATAAAAGGGAGTCGTGGGCAACCCTTTTAACCTACTTTTGGCACAAATTTTGGCCCTCTTCTTTTTATATACACATTGGCCCTTGAGATTTGTGAGTTCCAACCTTAGATTGGAGGTGGTCTTGGGGATATTTTGTTGGAGGTTCTTGGAGGAGATTTTTTAGATCGTTTGGGTGGATCTTGAGGATGTGATCATTGGTTTCTCATCATGGTTTGAGGTATGGGGTTTGACACAATATGCTCCTTAAATCTCGCGACTGTCATTTTCTATGAATTCTTGTTAATTGAACTCATATTTGAATTGATAAATTCATTGAAATCTGGAAAATAATTGTTGAAATTATTTTGATTCATGTTGTATCATTATATTGTTCATGAGCACGTTGTCATGAGATTTTAATATGGCACGGATGTTGGGCACCCGCTAAAATTCCTGTTTCTCGGGCTATGGCTTGATAAAGCATATACGGATGTGGTGAGGCCTGGTGACCCGGTTAAAGTGTTGTTGAGAAATCGTAATGATGAAATGCTCTTGAAATTTGCATTTTGATTTGAATATTCGTACTCGTGTTGTTACATTTTATTCATCGCTAACATATATTTGTTGAGCATCTTTCTTATCGTATTGTGTACTTTCCCATATTTTCTTTTAGTGGCAGGTTAGCGCGGATTTTGGGGCGCTATGGAGATTGATTTTAGTGAGGATTGTTTGGGAAAGATTTGTGTTATTTTGATGTATAGAGCTTTGGAGATTTGCATTTTATTTTCGAGTTAGTTGTTGTATGTAATTCGAGAGATTTGGTATTTAATTTGAAGAGATTCAGATTTGTAGTTTCTCTTTTTTTGTTATGGGACTTAGATGCTCTATACCTTGTCACTTGTGGATTTGGATTTATTTTATCGCATTAGCGCTTCGTTCGCTCTCCCCGGGTGGGCGGGGTGTTACAAATGGTATCAGAGCTTGGGTTTTGGGTTCATTGCGTGCTAGCAATTTTTAGAGATAGAAAATTTCAGGTGATATTCGTGATAGGCATCTAGATTAGATGTGAGGAATTTATTTTTGGAGACGAGTTTATTTTGGAGATTGTTGGCCTGATTTTTAGAGTTAGGCATTCGGCAAATTTCGAGGGGTAAATTCCATTGTTAGTGGGGAAGTGTAATAACCAGCATAATTTTGGGCTATTTTAATTACTTTTTGGAAAATGGAGGAAAATAAAGTTTTTGATAAAATTATTTTTATTGCTCAAATATGTTGGTTATTATTTTTAAAGGCCAGAATTTCAAACGGTTTCGAAAACGGAGTTAAAACGGATTTTAAAATTATTTTTAAATGTTTTTAACTCTTGGAATTCTAAGTCGGCGAATATTAAGTAGTTTTCAAGAGTTGTTTTGACTTCCAACTCTTCATTTCTTTGCCTTATTTAAAGGAGTCTTTTGGATCCCAACTCTTCATTTCTTTGCATTATAAAAGGAAGTCGTGGGCAAGCCTTTTAACCTACTTCTGGCACAAATTTTGGCAGCAAAAATATTTTATATTCCTCTTCTTTTTATATGTATTTTAGCCCTTGAGATTTGTGAGTTCCAACCTTAGATTAGAGGTGTTCTTGGGGCTATTTTGTTGGAGGTTCTTAGAGAAGATTTTGTAGATCTTTTGTGTTGATCTTGAGGATGTGATCGTTGGTTTCTCATCATGGTTTGAAGTATGGGGTTTTACACAATATGCTCCTTAAATCTCACGAGTGTCATTCTCTTTGAATTCTTATTTAATTGAACTCATATTTGAATTGATAAATTCATTGAAATCTAGAAAATAATTGTTGAAATTATTTTGATTCATGTGGTATCATTATATTGTTGATGAGCACGTTGTCATGAGATTTTAATATGGCACGGATGTTGGGCACCCGCTAAAATTCCTGTTTCCCGGGCTATGGTTTGATAAAGCATATACGGATGTGGTGAGGCCTGGTGACCCGGTTAAAGTGTTGTTGAGAAATTTATTGATAAAATACTATTGAGATTCGCATTTTTATTTGAATATTCGTACTCGTGTTGTTATGTTTTATTCATCGCTAACATATATTTGTTGAGCATCTTTCTTGTCGTATTGTGTACTTCCCCATATTTTCTTTTAGTGGCAGGTTAGTGCGGATTTTGGGGCGATATGGAGATTGATTTTAGCGAGGATTATTTGGTAAAGATTTGTATTATTTATTTTGTTGTATAGAGCTTTGGAGATTTGTATTTTTATTCGAGTTAGATAGTGATAATTTTAATTCGAGAGTTTTGTTGTAATTGAAGATATTTAGATTAGTGGATTTATATTATTGTGGATTTATTTAGATGCTCTATACCTTGTTATTTGTGGATTTGGATTTATTTTATCGCTTTAGCGCTCCGTTCGCTCTCCCCGGGCGGGCGGGGTGTTACAGAAGGTTCCCATCTTAACCATTTACTCAAGGTCGGACTTGAGTTCCTTGTAATTTTCGATCTTGTTACCCTGATATTTATGATATGCACACTCCAATGCTTGGTTTATATTCTTGGAGTCGCTAAACATCTTCTCAGGACATTTGAAGTACTAGCAACCTCTAATCTAGTAAAATATCTTGTAAATTGGTTAGAAAAAATCCCGTGTTAATGGTTTTGAAGACTTTTTTAAGATCCTTCTTCTCGTCTCCCTTCTTCTTTCCATTTATCTTCCCATCCCCCCTTTCTTGTTCATCCCCTCCTTATACCCGTTATTGGTATATTTTTATCAATCTCCTTACTGACTAATTTAGAGCACTATATCATCACCTTTGGTGTACCTCTATTCTCACCATAAGGTCATCGATGGTAATGGCCTCTATCTTGGTGGAGGACTAGTAAACTATGGAGTTGATTGGCAAACCAATCTTAAACAATGACAATTTAAACTTCTCGGTGAAATCCTCAACCTTATTATACACCTCTCAATACATTCTAGAATACTCACGGTGTGTTTCCTGAGGCTTCTTCTTCATCGTTAGAAGTGAGTCCATCCATTTAAGATGAGTGTTGCTAATAATGAATCTGGTCATGAAGGCCTTGTTGATATTTGTGAAGGAAGCAACCCATAGTCCAATAACTTCTCGAACCGTTTAAGGGAGTGTCTTTGAGAGTGTAGGGGACTATACTATACATCAATCCCTCATTAGTCTTCTATGGCGTCATTATCTTATGAAATTACATAACGTGATTGACAGGGTATGTTTTCCCATCATAGATTTTCAATCGTGGGGGAGTAAACGTCTTATGGGGCTTAAATTCCTCAATATCTCGTATGAGGGGCAACATCATCTGGAAGACAATGGCTCTCCTCACGAGTTCCTTGGTCGTGCGATCTCCTTGATGGGGCTAGGTGTCTATCAATTTATATTCTAATGAAATACCAATTTTCTTTTTTCTTGTCAAAGCATGGTCTCTTCCTATGATTTCTCATGTGAGGAGGTTATTCCTTCTGTCATAAAGTTACTTACATCAGTTGAACGCTCTACTTGCATAAAGTCTAGGGGGTTTGCAACCCGTCCCTATGCTTATGCTTATCCTTATTGGCTTCCCTCTCTAGTTTCTCTAAGTGAAGTTGGAGCACAACATTCATCTCTTGTTAGTGCCTTTTGGAATCCCTTTCCTCTCAGAGGTGCCTCTTATAGTTTTCAGTAAGCCTTAAGATCTGGTTAGATAGTTCAAAATTAATACTCTTCACTGTTTTCTCCTCATGATGACAGTAGCATGCATAGTAGGATTGGTAATAATAACTAATCTCGAATATAACCCTCTGAAATAGTGGAAATGATTCACAACACTCATAGTTATCGTGATCGTCAGGGTCAAGGGGATAGCCCTTTAAATCCCCATAATCGTGTTGTTTATGACCCAACTGGTTGTTAATATTTTTGATGATCTTAGTTTGGGAAGTGAGACATTTCAAGAAATTTTCTAGTGGCAAAGAACTCATATAATTCACACAAACGACAAAAATCGTAGGTGGTAATTTGATACAAATGAAAGTATCCGATGCACGTAAGATAGATAATAATAAATATCAAAGAGAACAATTAAATATATGGTTTGCTCTTTATTACTTTAAAGAGTAATGAGAGTAATGGAACTTAATTTCCTACAGGTGAAAGTATCCACTGCAACGTGCCTATGTCCAAGGAATTTAGGGTTTTCTCTTTATTACTTTAGATAACTGGTCAAAAGAGTTGCAGTACTGATCGATGATACAATGTCACATGACCCTCTCAACGGAGCGATTTTACATTTTTAGGGGAGCTTAGTAGAGTCCTACACTCTATTAATAGCTATCCTTCAGATTTCAAACTTATCGTTTATCAAATTTAGCCGTTCCAAGTGGTGAACATTTGAGAGTGTTTTGTGACTTGTAATCTTCATGAACTTTGGGTGTAAGTTATCCAGATGCATGTTCCTCTCACGTGCTTGCATAATTATGTACCCTACACTTTACTTTTATAGACACTTTCTATGAGTCTCTCGAGTTTCACCATATATATGAACTTGTCAAGACTAACATTCAAGAATGAAATATTAATGTCCATTTTCAAAATCTCAAAATCAAAATGATCCGTAATGAATTAAAGAATTCGAATAGACATAAGCATGAATTGCACCGAAAATGTTTTCTCATAGTCAATCCTTTATTTCTGAGTGAGCCTTTTTGCAACAAGCCTTGCTTTCAAGGTTTCAACCTTCCTATATAGCCCTATTTTTTTCTTGTGTTCCTACTTGCACCTGATGAGTTTTATCGCATCTGATAAGCCTATAAGACCCAAACCCGATTCAAATACATGTAATCCGTATCAGTATTGATTGGCTTAAGGCAATGCTTGGAGTACTTATCCTGGAGAGCCTCATTGTAGTTCTTGGTATTTGATTCATTCTTCCCCGTGATCTCACCGAAGTGTTCACTTAAATATAGAAACCAATCAAGATTTCTCCTTAACCTCCCATTATGATGTGGCTCCACCTGTGATAGTGTATTAGTGAAACCTGTATCCTAATCCTCTATAGTACTCCCACTACCTCTAGGTAGTGAATGTTAATATCAGGTTGTATTTCTTCTTGTACGGGTGGTTCAACAGCAACTACTTGGTCTTCACCTCTTAGGTCTTGTAAAAGTATCTTATTCTTTGAATTGTAGCCCATCATATAATCGTCCTCTAAGTACTAGGCATTAGTACTAATAATAACCCCCTCGTCCTTAGAATAATAAAATAGACCATTTTTTGTTCATTTTTTGTAACGTACTAAGGGATATATTTCTGTTTTTATTATAACTTTCCTTGATATTTCCTCATTACGTGTGTCTGGCAACCCTAAATCTGAATATGCCCAAGATTAGGCTTGCACATAGCCTACAATTCTATGGAAGTTGTTGACACTGATTTTGAAGGAACTAAGTTTAGTAAATATGTATTCATTTCCAATGCATAACACATAAAACTATCTTGCGGATCCGAATATCTCATCATAGATATAACCATGTCCAAAAACATCGTGTTCCTTCGCTCCGCTAGACCATTTTTTTGTTTAGTGTTTAGTGAAGACAACTGAGATGTAATCCCTACATACGATAAATGATTCCTAAACTCTCCCAGGAAGCATTTACCCCCACAATTAGATTGTATGATCTGAATTAGGTTATCATGCCTATGTTCCACCTCATTCTTATACACTTGGAAATCATCAGAGGCTTTAGACTTGTGGTTTATATGGTAAAAATATCCATACACTGTTGATAAATGTAATGAAATACTCATAAACACCTCTTTCCTAAAAATTCCCATAACACACTTTCATTTCACGCAAGTTTTTCAAAACACACACGCGCGCGCGCCCACACACACACACACACACACACACAGATATATATATATATATATATATATATAATCAAATTGTGAAAAAGCTTTATAATATTTGATATAATCAAATTTTAATACATGCAGATATTAAAGATCAATTAAATCTGGTTTATTCGAAAGTCAAAATAACAATTCTAATTTATATTACATTTTGCTAAATATATCTAATATGATGCAATATTAAAAATTAGTCACATAATAATTTTTTGATCCAATCACACATAGAAGGAGATGAGGCAAAAAAGATTAACATGCGTAATTTTTAATGGTAAAACTCCAAACATGGTGAATAAACACCCACGACTCACTCTACGGAGCAAAATAAAAATCCCACTAAGAATAATAATCAAGATACGAATTACAACATCTGAGATATCTAAAAATATCATATCTGGGATCTATCCATAGGCTTTCTCTGACTGTGTAGACTATGTATTGTAAGACGCTTATGATTTTTCACATCTTCCTATCCTCCAACGATACTAGTGTTCTTAATGTGATGAAAACTAATATGCAAATGCAAACACACAAACATTATTTCTCTTAAAACCTAGTAAAACAAATTTTTCACATAACTATGTTTTTCTTGAAAAAACTTATAAAATAGATTTTTAAATATTAGTTCACAATATCGGTTTATATAGATTTCAACATATATAAATACTAAACACAAGTCCGAAAAAACCAATTTCATCATTTTCTTTACACAAAAATGTATTCGAGAAAAATTAGAAAAGAAAAAATAAGACATGCATTTGTCTAAACAAAATATTTTCCTAAGCATATTAGATAAATTAAATCTATAAGCACAAAATGACACAATACAATAATCATGAAAGTATTAGAAAGATATCATCATTTAAATCTTAAAAATAATCTTTCAAGTTAAATGTATAACATTAATAATGGAGACACACCAAATATATTTTCTCACTAAAAAGTGCTCTCTCTCTCTCTCTCTCTGAAAAAATATACCTTGAGATTTAATGTGATTAGTTTTAAAAAAAAAGTCAATTTTTTTTACATTATGTCATTATATCACCCCAAAAAAAACTATTCAGATTAAGAATTAACTTAAGGTTAGTTTTGAAAGGTTCAGATTACTCAAACATTTAAGAGAAAACATATCTACATAAGATATTCAATACACATTTTAGATTTGCAGGGAAACTTGATTTTAAGAATATATAACATTCACCATAAAATAAGAACATTAGATCATAAAAAATATGCGATAGAATTTCGGATCTAACAACTAAGAGAGTCTAATTTTTGAAAAAATATCTGAACATTAAAGCACATAATACCCTCTACTACAACACAAGAAATAAAACTCTTCTCATAAGAAGAGGTGTTGTGTAAGATCAATCATAGTTTCAACCTTAAACACGAAAATTAAATATCAAAAGTAAATAATAAATCAAATAAATAGTTTGAATTTGAAAAAAAAAAATTCTCTCTCTCTCTCTGACACACACCCACACACCCACACCCACACCCACAGATTATTTCTATATCCCTACATTTTTTCTCCTTAATAATAAGACTCTATATTTTTTACTCTAAAACTATCCCTAACCAAACCTAAATAATGTTATAAAGATGTTGATATATTAGGCTTTCTTTAACAATAGTTTCTTTCTTACCAATTTTCTATGCTAGAAAAGAAGAAATGGTCAAAACTTGTCCAACAGTAGTTTCTAAACCGTTGTGAATTCTAGATGGGTATCGAGTAATTTGAAAATTTTCTATGACCATTTTCACATGTAAACATGCAGTGACAGTGAGACTATCTGACATGGAAGCAATCTGTTGCTAACAATCCATCCATGTCCATCTTTTGTAGTTAAAAATTAATAGATACAACTAGGTAGAAAGAAACTATTGAAGATATATATAGTCCCTTAATTAGGATAATATGCTAAGTAAATTAGGGAGGGCTTTTAATTTATAAATCAAAACATTAGGAATGATGACCTAAGGGATAGAATACTCTACAAACTCTAATGAGAATGAATGGTCTAGATAAAAAGTACTGGAACTAAACTATCCAAAGGCTGAGGATTCTAGTTAAAGATGAAGCTATTGGTAATTCAAGGTAAGGCTAATATGAAACCTATAAAATTTGATATATTGTCTAATAAAAACCAAGTTCATTTTAATATACCAAAAATCACTTAAAGGAGGAATCCAAAAAACCATGTTGTTTTGGTTTGTTACAAGCCTAATTCTAACGGACAAATAAGAAAGCTTAAATGTTGTTAAAACTAACAAACATGAACTAATTGATCAACAAAAGGATTTAAAGTATTAAATCTAAAGCTAGTTATGTAAAAACTAATGGGTATAATCAACAATCAATCAAATTCCTTATAATTATGTAAAAAAATATAAGGCATCAAATATATTGATGCACTTACGACTGATAAAATAGGTTTACTCCAACAATAGGTAACTTGGTTATTGTAAAAATGGTCAAACGGAAACAAAATTTTCTAAAGATTTAATCCTACAGTTGGAATCCACAAAATGAAGGCTCCTATATTTGTTTTTGGGTCCAGTAGGTAAGAAATTAATTAAGCATTAAAGGGTCCATACAGAAATATGAAAGCAAATACAAGCAACACAATACATAACTCCACGTTATGACACCTAACAACAAGGGTACATAAATAGGCCAACAGGTACACTTAATTCGATTCAGAATCCTAGATTTGGTTATTATTCTTCTCTTCATCGATTAGCTTTATGAGTTGATTCAGAGGGTCCACCAGAGTTCAATACTCTTCTACATGAGACATTGCAAACTTAGCTAACCAGTTAGCACATCGGTTAGCATGTCTCGGTATGAAGGTCACCTCAGAGTTTAACCCCATCTTCATGTCTTTAAAGTCCAGGATGATAGCTTAGTGAGGGTGGTTAATCCACCCTCCCTCATTAATCATATCCATCATTGTCTTAAAGTCCGATTCTTTACTGAAGTTCTTCCATCCCCTATCTCTAGCCGTAAGCAGACCATAGAAAAGGCCTTCAAATTTTGATCGTAGCGGTTCAGCACATATGATTTTCCCGAAGAAGCCCGTAATCCACTCTCTTCTCTAGTCCCGCACAAGTCCTCTAAAAAATCCCACTTTGATGGAAGGATCCCACACTCTATCCATATTAATCTTCAGTCTACCTGTGCAAGGAAACTTCCATTTAGTCATTATATTAGAAATTGGTCCTCTATGTTTGACAGGTTTACTGTATACAAGAATAATCTCCTGTAGATAGTTTACACTAAACTTGGCAATCATATTGGGCAGGGAGGTTTTCGTCGCAAATATATGAAGATTTCTATCCTTACAGATGTGCCAAATCGTGAAGATGAATAATATCTCATTGTCATTCCCAAACCTTTTTTAATGACTCGTTCTTCAACGATTTCATTACACTCACTAATCGAGTTCACCCAACTTTGCATAAGACTCCAGCTTTCCTTAGTAATAGTGCACTCATGAAACACATGCTCCATGTCCTCTCTACTACCACACAGGCCATAACCTGCCTCACCAGTCATATCTCTAGCAAGACGATGATGGTTAGTGAGAAGTTTTCCATGAAGGATTATCCATAGGAATGTTTTTAACTTTTGGGGTATTTACTTCTTCCATATGAGATTCCATTCGGTATACCCAGGAACATTGAGATCTCTTCCTACTAAAAGACCATAGCAGGAGTTGATAGAAAATTTACCTTTAGGATTAGGGGTCCACATAGGTCTATTCGTTCGTGTGTTAAGCCTAGGTAAATTCGTGTTAAGAACAACATTAGTCTCCGAAGGAGCGATCCAGTGATGGATTGCATTATGGCTCCATTGGACGTGTCGATCAAGAAAAACCTTAACTTTCGTCTCCACCTTAAACTCGATCTCTTGATTTGGTTTGATGTACTATATCCACAGAACCAATCCTCAAAGAGGTTGATGTTTTTTCCATTTCCAATGTTCCATTTGATATTCTTGTGTAAAAGAACCTTATTTTTTAAAATTCCCCGCCATATATGAGAAGCCTTGTTCTTCCTAGGCCAGGTTCTCGGGTTAAGGTTCTTAACATTTTTTTCCTCAAGACATTAACCCAAAGAGATTTATCCTCATCGATGAGTCACCACCCAAGCATAAACATGATGGCTATATTACTTAGAGTGGATTTCCTAATTCCCATCCCTCCTTGCCTCTTATGGAGGAAAATAATGTCCCAGTTCACAAGATGAACCTTTTTGTTAGTGTCATGGTCTGCCCAAAGGAAATTCCAATTTATCTTATCAATTTCCTTACAGACACTATCCAAAAAAGGAATTTTATGTATGTTATCGCTCGGGATAGCGGAGGTGGTAGCTTGGATGAGCACCGCTCTTTCGGCCATGAACAGAAGATTAGTCTTCCACCCTGAAAGATTTTTTTTTATTTTGTCAAGGATCTCCGTGAATGTAGGTTTGCCCACACGCCCATTAATTAGCGATGTGCCCAAGTACATTCCAATATGACTAGTGAGACTCATTGTGCATATGTGGACAAGGTCAATGGCTTCTCTCTTTGGAATATTGGGGAAGACAAATATTTTTGACTTGGAAAAGTTTATATTCTTCCCCGATTGGAGATAAAGCTCTTTAATAATCTCCATAACCGTGTAACAAGCTGAGCTGGAGGCATCCGTAAAAAGGATCATGTCATCCGCAAAGAATTAATGGAAAATATAAGGGCCCCCATGGGAGGCTTTCAATCCTTTCCATTCTTTATTGCCAACCCTCCTCATAATGGAATATGAGAGGTAATCCATGCATAGGAAAAAAAGATACGGAGAAAAGGGGTCTCCCTGATGAATCCACGTAGTGGGTTTGAAATATGGGAGGGAGATCCATTCCATAAGATGGCAGTGCTCGTGGAAGTGATGCAATTAACGATGAGCTCGATCAGTTTAATGTTAAAGCCGAAAGTAGTGAGGACCTTCTCAAGGTCAATTTTGAAAATGATCCCACCCCCTTTACCATTTTTGTTTTCGAGGGTGTGAAGGATTTCTTGGTTGATGATATTATTATCTGTGGTGTGCCTACCTGGTAGAAAACTAGATTTGTACGGGTTAATGATTTTCCCGAGGATATGTTTTATTCTGTTCACAATGACCTTGGCTAGAATTTTATACGTGACATTGCAGAGGGTGATGGGTTGAAATTGGTTGATGGTTTTAGCAATATCCACTTTACGAATGAGGGTAATATGACTACGGTTCATGTATCCCGGTATGGTTCCCTTGTCGATACTTTTCTTTATCATTTCATCAAGATTTCGGGTAACTGTGTCCCAATAGTATTGGTAGAACATAGCCTGGAACCCATTCGACCCCGGGGCTTTCATCGGTTTCATGCTAAATAGGGCTCTCTTGATTTCACTGACACTCACCTCAAAGCTAAGTCTGTGGTTATCTTCCATACTCACTTTGGGAAGGAGTGAAGTGTCAAACAAGTCCTCAATGTCAGTAGAGTTGGGGTCCAAAAATAGGTTATTAAAGTAGTGGTTAATGTGCTTACCTATAATTTTTGGATCGTCCGTCCACTCACCATCCACACTAAGCCTGTCAATTTTATTTCTTATTCTCCTAATAATGGTGGAGGTATGGAAAAATTTGGTGTTCTTTTCACCTTCCACAAGTCAATGGACTCTCGATTTTTGTTTCCAGAAGACTTCCTCCTCACGAAGTATAATATTATATTCGCTCCTAAGATCATTCTAAAGATGGTCCCCACCGGTGGTGGCTTGAGGTAGAGGTTCTCACAATGATCCCCACCGGTGGCACTGATATACCCCATGTTATTTAAGATAAGACCCTTTAACCTCTAAAATACCCCATGTTATTCAAAATTAAAAGAAGATTAAAGTCATGTCTAAGATGAAACATGAAACATAAATAAATATTGTAAAGGTGTAACAAAGTTTAAAAAGAATGTTGATTGCGTTAAAAAAGAAGATTTTTTTAAAAGATGAAATGTTTTAACCTGAGTAATTATTGGCGTTGGAACAATCCTTATAAAACTAACAAATTTAATTCAATACACATGTAAAACTAAGAAATTAAGTCCCCATGTTTCAAAGTTAAGGCCGATACCGCGACGATATGACCTAGTTGACTAGGTATCGGTACCCACAGATCTGGTTTCGAGTTACGAGTTGAGTTTTCAATTATTTGTGTGAATCGACCCTATATCGATAATTTCTCACTAGTATCGGCTCATATCGACGATATTGCGACAATATCGTCTCATATCGGGGATATCAGAGTAGTATCTGCCTATGTCGTTGATTTATCGACCGAGATGGTATAAGTAACTAAGCATCGATCTTTCTATCTCAAATTCTAACTCAATCAATTGAGCCTCGATTTTGCATCCATGTCACGATTGGAGCAATCACTTTCATTTCAGTATGGGATATATGATGTTTCATGATCGCTAATATGTGTTTTTGTTTAAGTCTCTCATTTCTTTTCTTGTAGTGTTACAAAATGGGTTAATTTGTATTAAAATGCTCATTATTCATATATCCTTAAAGTATATGACTATTTACATTATATATATATATATATATATATATATATATATGTGTGTGTGTTCTTAATTAATAATAGGTACTATTATAACATTTACGAACAATATATTACTAAATATATATTGATTTAGACAATGTTATGCAAAATAAATGATGATTTAGTATAAACAATTTTCAAATGTTATGCATACTAAATGGTAAATTTATACTTCTCTTATTGAGCTATACTGTTTTTCTTATTTTTCTAAACTTTTATGTATTTTTTTCAAAATTTTTTAGTTCTCTAAATAGTGTGTAGTTGCATATCGCCTGAGACCGAAATCGATACCGAGTCAAAAATTGAGTGTCCGAGTAAAAAAATAGTGAACTAAGTAGCATATTATAATTTTGAATAATAAAAAAATTAGTAAAAATGAACAGGGGGTGCATTTGTTTTTTCTTTCTAGAATTGAAGTCCCAAACCTGAACTCTAAAATCTAAATCTAAAAATGTAATTCTGTATCAAATAGAATTGCTTATACAAAATTGCATGTTTCTATCATATCGTAATACATAGATGTTATATAAAGCTCGTATGTTCCACTTATTTCTATTGAATCAAATGCATATACACAGTTTCTGTTTTCACCTCTTGAGATTTTTATTTAGTTTTTATTCATGCTTCTTAATGCTAACTGAGAGGAAAGTCATTTTCTTTAATACAAAAGATGTCCACCTTCTTATTTGGCATCAATATGTGGGACACAATTGAGTTTACAACCTGTAAAAAATAAGGGGTAAAACTTTAAATTATAGACACAATACTTAGAATCACCTTCTAGCCCTTCTATGTAGCTCGCATCTCGCGCCTATTCTCATATTACTGTTATTGCTACCTAGTTTACATTAAGGCTACTAATGGCACTCTAATTTTATCCATAACAATATTCTACCTTCCATCATGGATACTAAGGGCACTCTCATTTCTAACAAGGGTTTTAGCTCTTAGTAAGTAATTTAGAAAGTGGTTTCACAATTAATGTAAAGTCGCAAAATGCTTTTTTATAGTCCTGTTGTTTAGGACAATCTATTAAGTATTGGGTTTGACTATGAACTATATTCTTATTAGTGTTATTTTATATGAGGTGATCTTGCCTTGTTTTTTCTTCTTATTTCCTAATAAGAGAAATTATTCACTCTATCATCACGATTTTCGTTATCTTTTGACTAAACATACACCTGGAATTTTTAGTTAATATTTGTTGTATTCATGGTAACTTGCATTTTATTGATCTGCCAAACTGGCTTAGTTTCTATTATTTTTAATGGGTTTCTTTTTAATAGTTAATTAATGTATCACAATATAACTATATGTTATCTCTCTTGGATATGAGTAGGTGAACTTTGAGATCACACTATATTTTCGATGGATAGATTTTGGATTTCCAAAAGTAGATTATCAAATGAATATGAAGAACAGATTAAGGATTTTTTTAGAGTTGCTGAAGCACATGAAAAAGGGAGTAATTCCATCCCATATCTACGCTCTAAATGTGGGAATGGATGTAAGTTGAGTCTAAAAGTGCTTACAAATCATTTATATGCGAATGGTTTTGATAAAACTTATTGTACATGGATATGGCACAGAGATGTTGCTAAAAGCATTGGCCCATCTAATGACGGAACATGTGATCCAAACCTTTAATATTATGTGATGGAGACTCCAGAGGATACTAAAAACACAGTGGAGATGGTTCAAGTTACACATGTGGATTGTATGGGAGATCTTGAAAGCTTTACAAAGTTTCTTGACGATGTTCAGAATCCTTTATATAGGGGTTATAAAAAGTTTACTAAATTATCAGCATTGGTAAATCTTTTCAACTTGAAAGAAAGGAGTGGGTGGATCGATACAAGTTTTTTTGAAGTTATTGGATTTATTAGGAAAAATACTTCTTGAAGATAATGAATTGTCTATAACATGCGTGTCCAAATGATTGCATACTTTACAGGAAAGAGTACGCCGATGCTACTATATGTCCTACATGCGAAACTTCAAGGTATAAGTTAAGGAAGAATACACCTGAGGAAAAGGTGGGTGTTCCAGCAAAAGTGTTGCGGTATTTTCCTCCTACTCCACGGTTTAAACGATGCTACCAATTTGTTCAAAGATCAAAATATTTGACATGGAATGTAGATGAAAGAGAAATTGATGGTAAATTACGTCATTCGGTAGATTCTCCAGCATGGAAGTTGGTAGATGAGAAATGGCCAGAGTTTGGGAAGGAAGAAAAAAACCTCCAGTTAGCACTTTTAGCTGATGGGATTAACCGCATAGTTCTCTTCGCAGTAGGTATCTTTATTGGCTAGTTATGTTGAGGATCTACAATTTTCATCCTTCGTTGAGAACAAAGAGAGTTTTTTTTATGCTGACAATGTTGATATCAGGTCCACGACAACCATACAATGATATTGATGTTTACCTGGCACCATTAATTGAAGATTTATAAACTTTATGGCATGAAGATGTTCAGGATTATGATGCTTACCGACAAGAATCTTTTATGTTAAAGTCTATACTTTTCTGGACTATTAATGATTTTCTTACATATGGGAATTTGTTCTATTGTGCTGTAAAGGGATATTATTCATGTCCAATTTGTGTGAAAGAAACCGATTCTCTTTGATTAAAAAATTCTAATATATATATATATATATATATATATATATATATATATGTATATATATGTGTGTGTGTGTGTGTGTGTGTGTGTGTGTGTGTCACATAGAAGATTTCTTCCACATGACCATCCATTTTGAAGGCAAAAAAAGGCTTTTAATGGTCAGCAGGAGTTTCGAGTACAACCTAAACCATTGAGTGGTGAACAGGTATTAAAGAAATTTGTAGGGATTAGGGTATCTTGGATAAAGATGGTGGGTTTGAAAAAGAAGGTGAGTTTGAAAAATACGCCGTGTGACGATTGCATGCCTACGGAGATAGAAGTGTTATGAAAAAGCACTGGAATGGTTCTCTCACAGCAAGTATGTGGGTGAGGCAAGGTAAAGGAAATTGATTTAAGTCTTGTAGCCAGGCCCTGAATGGAAGGCAAATTTTGAAGTAATACGTTCTGGGCACGATGTTCGTAATACTTTTGTAGAGAGAAGGCACCCCGATTAGTTAGACTTTCCATTTCGCCGGGTTTGAAAAACATAGTGGTAGAAGAATGTTAGTAGGTTAGAAATGTAGGATTTTAGAATGTCCCAATGGTGTGACTTAGGACGTTATATCTCGATGACCGACGATGCGAGGAAGTAGTGTAACGGAAGCGTTCATTGTCTGGATTTTTCTTTGCGAGACGTCCCATGCATAAAACCGAGGAAATGTCAAAAATTGAGAGAGGTCTTGGTCACTATCGACATAGTTTTTATAGTAATCATTTTACGTGTGTAGGAAACACATCAATCTTAGGAATATTGGGAAGTAAGGCCAGAAGGACTAGTGGCGCCGATATAAGGAGATAGTTGTGAGTTAGCCCCGAGAAGATTGGTGGGTTACCCTTGAGGAGGATTGGATTTTCAAGTATAGGAAGAATTGGATCATGAGAAGATTGTTGAGAATACCCAGGTGTTAACACCAAGCCAAGAGAGTAAGGCCCATTGTCAGAGAAAGTGTTACGTTTGGGACGTTTTCAATAGTGTGCTGATGGGCACAGATGTGACACCCCGACTATTTAAATACCGGGTATCTACTCCTTTATTAAATTAAATCAAAACGCCAAGTTGGCTCAGTTAATAGCATCACTGTCGAAAACATTTTATTATTACTAACCACCTAGTATTTAAAAAGTAAGTGCCAAATTTTAATTTAAAGTCTGATTATCATGCAATAAGTGTAATGAAGAAATAATAACACCATTCACCATAAAGAAGTAATAGAGTAACCGTAACATGATATAAATAAAACTGGAGGAAAAACTCCTCATAATACAATCTCACAACTGAAGTAAGTAATGAATTAATGAATACTGAAATGAATACATGCCAAAGTCTGAAAACTGAAATGGGAATGTATCTAATAGAATCTGGGCAACATGCCCTACAACTGAGGAAAAATGAACAAGGAATCCAAATGATATAAGCGTCTAAGAGCAAGTCCCTGTAGCTTCCACAAGCAGCTACAGCTCGTCATCTGAGTAAGAATCCTATGCATGGTGTCCTTGTGGCTGGGCACCTAAAATGGTTTTACAAAAAAATAGATTTGAAAGCAAACGGGTCAGAGCCCGAATGTGTATATTTTAAAAACCTGCAAGTGCTTTAAAAACATTTAAAACAGTATAAGCAAAGTACATGTTAGGACGTGCTCTCACATGATATACTCGCCTCTCATCTTACTGTGCACTCCTAACGTTCCTATACCCATTCGTATGTTATCGCATAACTATCTAAAGAGTTTCTAACACTGCTACTCGGTTCTCGTTATAAGTTCCGTCATTAACAATTAAATAGAGAGTTCTACTTTAATTCCCAAGTTCCCAATTATTAACCAAACCATTCCTTTGATAAAAGATCTCTTTTTATCTTTCAAAACATTACCATAATTATACTCACAATTTATTATAGTAAATTCCTTCTCGATTAACCGTATATTTTTCACATCATAAATATACAATATAAGCACCCAAAGGCTAAGCTGCGGTGCACACATACTCTGCTATCCATCCCGGTACATCACGTACATAAGGATTACAAATTCCGAATCTCTCAGGAATTGTTGGAATCAACACCACACACATAAATGGAGGCGAACATAATTCAATCATATCCATGGTCACGTACATACCTACGCTCCATAGTCAGCTGGCTTATTAACTCACAAATAAGTCATTCTCTTGAACTATGTCCTCTAGGCACCAATCTAAATCCGGGCAACACAAGGATAAGAAGGTCCTAAGCGAACGTAACCTCCCGTGATAGCAAGTATGGTAGGTATGTCATACATATACAAAGTTATATACTAAGCATTCACACATCTTAGATATATCAATATTAACAAGGGTATTCTCTACATCATTATACCATTATTCCCAATTCATATATTTCAAGTGTCCCGACAATATATAAATTAAATAGTCGACACGTCTCACGTCGTAATATCTTAAACTTAAAACCTGTCTCGAATAGACTATTAAGTTCCCATAATTCCCTCATATAACATCGCTATACCTAAGGTCCTTACTTCTGCCCCAAACCTTATTTCATCAAATTATTCAAATTTGTACTATTAACCCAAATATTACCTCACATAACGAATTTCATTAATTTAGAATAATTCCTCAAATTAAATTCCAATTACTGTCAAATCTCAAAATCATGCCTACTAGTCTTCCTTAAAATTTAGGGTAATCACAATGTCTCCAATAATATTATCTAAGGGTTATCATCATTAAAATTCAATTAAGGAAAACTTTATTCATTCTGGGAAGGTCGATCGATCGACCTTGACCTTCGATCGACCGATTGTGGTCGATCGATCGACTGATGAATGTCGATCGATCGATTACACAGGTCTGTTACGGGCTGCTTCGTTTTGCAGTTACAGTTTCGTCCCAAATCACCATTTTTAAGCATGAAACTTCAAGATAAGGTTACTATAACGTTATACTAACATCCTACATCAGTAATAACATTCTAAATTCCATAATTCATCATTTAAAGGCTTACTTTGGATTAAAACTACATCAAACTAATTCCCAGATTTCTTCCATTCAAGAACATCATTAAGTTTCTTCTAATTCTACCTTTTGATCATCAAGGTTCTGTTTTCAACATATAAATTCGTCCAGAATATACTACATGCAATTCCTACATAATTCATGTCCTTTAACTTTCAATTCATGGGTCTAATTTATCTCCAAAAGTAAATTTCGAAAATTCCTACACATGGATACATATCTTGAATTAAAAGGGTTTAAATCACTTGCCTTAATTATCTCAGAATTTGGTGTAGAATCTTTGTAACTAAGTTGTTCCTCCTCTTTCTTTTCTGCAGAATTCTTCCCTTCTCTCTCTCTCTCTCAAGCTCTTCTCAAGGTTCCCTTCTCTCTCTCTCTCAAGCTTTTCCCAAGGTTGAAGATGATGGAATATGGAGGTGAGTAATGGTTTGTGGAAGTTGAAATGCTATATCAACTTCTCCCGTAGCCCATAATGACATATAGTGGGGTTAGTGGTTTAAGTGGGTTGAGAAATAGTCAGATTTTTAATTCCCATTTTCGTCACTTTTTGATTCCCCAAAAATGCAATTTACCAAAATGCCCTTTATGATGCCGGTATGGCCCACAAATATCCCGGGACCCAAACTAAACTACCGGCTAGTGTTTTCTGACTATCTCGACCCTTCCGGACGCGTTGGCGCACTCAAAATGACCATACGGTTAATGGAACTAAAATTCACTTTTTAATTATGTAACACAATACCATGACGTGGCGGTCACACGCGTCAAGCAAAATTTCCAAATTGCCGTATTTATGTCTCACGACAATATCAATATTACCAATATTAATATAATGCCAAGTATGCACATTATATTAAAATACTAACTCACATCTCGTTAATATTATTATCCGGATTAATTTCCAATTAATAAACATTTAATTCCATTAATCCCCAAAAATAAATAACGCAGAAAATACGGGGTATTACATACTTCCCCCCTAATAACTGAATTTCGTCCCGAAATTGGGAACTAGCAAGTACCTGGTAAGAATAACTCTGGATAACGTTCGCGCATCTCATCCTCGCGCTCCCATGTGGACTCCTCGACATTATGATGTCGCCACTGAACACGCACTAACGGAACTATCTTTGACCGCAGTTTCCGCTCACTTCGGTCCAAAATAGCTATCGGCCCCTCCTCGTAGGAGCTATCCGGCTGGAGATCAATGTCCTCTACAGCAATGAGAGAATGTGCCAAATCATCTCTAAGGTATTTCCTAAGCGATGAAATATGAAACACATCGTGAATCCGATGTAAATGCTCCGGTAACCCAAGTCTATACGCAACTGGTCTGATCCGCTCAATAATAGGAAATGGTCCCACATATCTCGGTGCCAACTTCCCTTTCTTCCCGAAACGCATAATCCCCTTCATAGGAGATACCCTGAGCAAAACCTGGTCCCCCACTTGGAACTCTCTGAAGAATCTCTTCGCATCAGCATAACTCTTCTGTCTGTCCTGAGCCACTCGGATGCGACTGCGAATCAATTCTATCCTTGCCGAAGTATCCTGAATCACTTCCGGCCCAAGTAGTTTGTTGTCCCCCACCTCCAACCAACATGCTGGGGAACGACAAGGTCTACCGTACAATGCCTCAAATGGAGCCATGCCAATGGTGAACTGATAGGAGTTGTTGTAAGCAAACTCCACCAGTGGAAGATACTGCTCCCATCCACCCTCAAAGTCAATGGTGCACATACGTAGCATGTCCTCCAACATCTGATTTGTGCGATCGGTCTGGCCGTCGGTCTGTGGGTGGTACGCCGTACTCAACCGCAACTCCGTGCCCATGGCCTGCTGAAAACTCTCCCAAAACCGTGAAACAAATACCTTGTCTCGGTCAGACACGATGTTTAAGGGCACCCCGTGAAGTCTCACTATCTCTGAAATAAAGAGCTGGGCATACTGTCCCGCAGTGTAATCTGTCCTGACGGGTAGAAAATGAGCGACCTTCGACAACCTGTCCACAATCACCCAAATGGAGTCGTGCCCTCTCTGCGACGTAGGCAACCCCGTGATAAAGTCCATAGAGATGCTCTCCCACATCCACATCGGGACTTCTAATGGCTGTAGCAGTCCTGCTGGTCTCTGATGATCCACTTTTACGAGCTGACAAGTGGCGCATTTTGAGACAAACTCGGCAATATCCCTCTTCATCCCGCTCCACCAATACTGACGTCTCATGTCTTGGTACATTTTGTCCCCTACGGGATGTACCGCGAACCGTGAGCCGTGCGACTCTGCCATCACCTCATGCCGCAATTCCTCCCCCTCCGGAATTACTAATCTCCCATTGAAGCGTAATCCCCCGTCAGAGCTAACGGTATAGGATTCGGCTCCCTCTGCTAATAATCGAACTATCTGCTCCTGACAGAACGAATCATTTGCCTGTGCCTTCACCACTTTCGTGACAATCTGCAGTGTAACAGTCATCACAGACATGAATGATCGGGCCACTGTATCCTGGTGTCCCAATTCTTTCCACTTGGCCTTCCATACATCTGCCACCTCATCTACCGGTCTACGGCTCAACGCGTCTGCCACCACGTTAGCCTTACCCGGGTGGTATTGGATATCGAACTGATAATCTTTCACGAATTCAAGCCACCTCCGTTGCCGCATATTCAGCTCCTTCTGCGTGAATAGGTACTGTAGGGACTTGTGATCCGTGAATAATCGAAACTTCTCCCCCAACAGGTAATGTCTCCAAATACGAAGGGAAAATACCACTGCCGCTAACTCCAAGTCATGGGTAGGGTAATTCTTCTCGTGAGGCTTAAGCTTACGGGAAGCATAAGCTATGGCCTGACTCTCCTGATGCAGTACACCTCCAAGTCCTTGCAAGGACGCATCGGTGTAAACAAGATACTCAACCCCCGGTCTCGGCAATGCTAACACAGGTGCTGAGGTTAGCTTGTCTTTCAACTCATCAAATGCCAACTGACAGGCATCACTCCAAATGAACGACACACCTTTTCGGGTAAGATGTGTCATGGGACCCGCTATCGTGGAGAAACCCCGAATAAACCTCCTGTAGTATCCTGCTAGGCCCAAGAAACTACGGATCTCTGTTGGTGTCGTGGGCTGTCCCCACTCCCTCACTGCGGATACCTTCCCCCGATCAACCGATATTCCCCGGTCGGAAATAATATGACCCAGAAACTGAACCTCCTTCAGCTAAAACCCGCACTTCTCATATTTTGCATACAACTCATTCTGGCGCAGTGTCTGCAAAACTAGTCTCAAGTGCTCGGCATGCTCCTCCTCTGTCTGGGAGTAAACCAAAATATCATCGATGAAGACAATGACAAACTGGTCTAGGTAATCCCTGAACACCCTATTCATCAAGTCCATAAATGCTGCTGGAGCGTTGGTCAAACAAAATGGCATAACCCGAAACTCGTAGGAACCATATCTCGATAAGAACGCAGTCTTCGAGACGTCGTCCTCCCTGATACACAACTGATGGTAACCAGATCGTAAATCAATCTTTGAGAAGTAAGAAGTTCCTCTCAACTGGTCAAATAGGTCATCGATTCGAGGCAATGGATTCTTGTTCCGTATCGTGACCTTGTTTAACTCCCGGTAGTCCACACACAATCTCAGTGAACCATCTCTCTTCTTCACGAACAACATAGGGGCACCCCAAGGTGAAGTACTCCTCCGAATAAACCCCTGACCCAACAACTGCTCAATCTGATCCCGTAACTCCCTCATCTCAGCTGGAGCCATACGGTACGGTGCACGTGCTATAGGTCTCGTATCTGGTAACAAGTCTATAACAAAATCTATCTCTCGACTGGGGGGTAGGCCTGGTATCTCCTGAAACACATCAGAATACTCCCTGACAACGGGGATCGACTCTAAAGGAATCATAACCTCCTTAGAGGTATCCTCCTCAATGTAATATAAATGCGCGGTTGAGCCTCCCTCTGGGCGAGGCATCGCCACAACAAACATCTCTTGCCCCGGAATGGCAAAAACAATGCTCCCACCAAAGCAATCAATCATGGCTCTATGATCAGCGAGCCAGTCCATACCGATGATAACATCGTGAACATGCATATCTAGTACCAACATGTCCGCAGGTAATACCAAACCACCAATCTCTACCCCCACTCCCCGACATATAAAGAATATAAGTGACCCATTCCCCAAAGGTGAGTCGACACACGTAACTGTGCTCTCCGCTGTGGCTAACAATCCTAACCCCTTTGCGAAGTGTGTAGCTATAAAACAATGTGTACCACCCGTATCAAATAATACCCGACCCATAGTGCCATGGATAGGAAACGTACCCTCAATCGCGGGCGGTGCCTGTGGAACTGCAGCCTGGTGGACGTTGTAGACACGTCCATACTGTAGCTTCCCCTGCTGCACAGGAACTACTGGAATAATCTGAGCTGGAACTGGAAGGGCTGGTGGAAAGAGTGGCCTCTGTGGCTCCTGTCGAGCACCCTGCTGCTGCTGCTGTGGGGCCCGGCCCTTATCAGGACACTCCTGACGTTTGTGGCCAATCTTACCATAAATGAAACATTTCCCTGGGAAGTTCCCTCCCCTCTGCCCTTGCTGTCCCCGGCCCTGGTGGCCGTTACCATTCCCCCCCTGGCCCTGCTGGCCCTACTGAAACTGCTGATGTTGGCCATTTTGACCCTGCTGGCCCTGATGACCGTTATGACCCTGCTGGCCATTTCGGAATCCTCCCTGACAGTTCCTGAAACCTCCTGAACGGAACCTCTTTTGATCTCCCTGCTGAGAACCCTGCTCTAACTGTCTCTGCCCCTGAAAAGATTGTGCCCCACCGGCACCATGTCCTCCAGTCCTGCCCTGATGGCTAGACTCTCCCGACCTCTTGCCCTCGGCCATGTGAAAACGGTGGTCCTGGCAATGTAACAATGCAGCGTTAACCACATAAGAATACGTGGCCAACGAAAGGTTCCCTAATAGATGCTGACGGATCCTCCATGTCAACCCGTCGGTAAATTTCTCAATCTTCTTCTTCTCTGACGGTATCTCATCAGGAACGATATTTAATAGATTAGTGAACTCGGCCTCATACTCGGCCACTGTCTTGCCCTCCTGCCTCAGACTCATCAATCTCCTCCTCATTTCCGTATGAACCGCTGACGGAAAGTACTTGCGGTCAAACCGCACCCAGAACTCATGTATGGTGAGAGTATCCCTCTCCTCTACGGTGGTAATAGACTCCCACCACTGCAATGCAGATCCAACTAGCTTAAAAGTAGCTAGCACCTGTTTCTGAACATCCGTGCACTCATACATCCGTAAGTGCCGCTTCATATCCTTCCTCCATTGGCTCGAGACTACTACATCTGAGCTGCCTGCAAACTCTGGCGGATGCGCTTTTTGAAAAGCGTCACGTACACGTTCCCAAGAAGAGGGGAATGAAGTTGCCTGAACTGGCGCGGAAACCGGCGCCAGAGGCGGTGCCTGCTGAACAACGGCAATGGCGGCATTTACCGCTTGGGCTACAATAGCTGCAACCTCAGCGGCGTTCATCATGCCCTGAACCGGTGCGGGCTGTGGTTCTGGCGCCGCATTCCTGGGAACTCGTGGTGCACGTCGTGGAGGCATTCTGAAATAAGAATAAAGTCTATAAGTTCGCAGTTATAAACTTTAAAATAGCTGAAGAACGTAGCATAAACAAAAGAATACAACAGTCCTAAAGTATAGGGCTCTATATCAAAGAAAGCTCAGCGGAAACATAATAAGCCGTTCAGATCCTAAAGGACACTAGAACCTGATGCTCCCATACCACCTGTGACACCCCGACTATTTAAATACCGGGTAGCTACTCCTTTATTAAATTAAATCAAAACGCCAAGTTGGCTCAGTTAATAGCATCACTGTCGAAAACATTTTATTATTACTAACCACCTAGTATTTAAAAAGTAAGTGCCAAATTTTAATTTAAAGTCTGATTATCATGCAATAAGTGTAACGAAGAAATAATAACACCATTCACCATAAAGAAGTAATAGAGTAACCGTAACATGATATAAATAAAACTGGAGGAAAAACTCCTCATAATACAATCTCACAACTGAAGTAAGTAATGAATTAATGAATACTGAAATGAATACATGCCAAAGTCTGAAAACTGAAATGGGAATGTATCTAATAGAATCTGGGCAACATGCCCTACAACTGAGGAAAAATGAACAAGGAATCCAAATGATATAAGCGTCTAAGAGCAAGTCCCTGTAGCTTCCACAAGCAGCTACAGCTCGTCATCTGAGTAAGAATCCTATGCATGGTGTCCTTGTGGCTGGGCACCTAAAATGGTTTTACAAAAAAATAGATTTGAAAGCAAACGGGTCAGAGCCCGAATGTGTATATTTTAAAAACCTGCAAGTGCTTTAAAAACATTTAAAACAGTATAAGCAAAGTACATGTTAGGACGTGCTCTCACATGATATACTCGCCTCTCATCTTACTGTGCACTCCTAACGTTCCTGTACCCATTCGTATGTTATCGCATAACTATCTAAAGAGTTTCTAACACTGCTACTCGGTTCTCGTTATAAGTTCCGTCATTAACAATTAAATAGAGAGTTCTACTTTAATTCCCAAGTTCCCAATTATTAACCAAACCATTCCTTTGATAAAAGATCTCTTTTTATCTTTCAAAACATTACCATAATTATACTCACAATTTATTATAGTAAATTCCTTCTCGATTAACCGTATATTTTTCACATCATAAATATACAATATAAGCACCCAAAGGCTAAGCTGCGGTGCACACATACTCTGCTATCCATCCCGGTACATCACGTACATAAGGATTACAAATTCCGAATCTCTCAGGAATTGTTGGAATCAACACCACACACATAAATGGAGGCGAACATAATTCAATCATATCCATGGTCACGTACATACCTACGCTCCATAGTCAGCTGGCTTATTAACTCACAAATAAGTCATTCTCTTGAACTATGTCCTCTAGGCACCAATCTAAATCCGGGCAACACAAGGATAAGAAGGTCCTAAGCGAACGTAACCTCCCGTGATAGCAAGTATGGTAGGTATGTCATACATATACAAAGTTATATACTAAGCATTCACACATCTTAGATATATCAATATTAACAAGGGTATTCTCTACATCATTATACCATTATTCCCAATTCATATATTTCAAGTGTCCCGACAATATATAAATTAAATAGTCGACACGTCTCACGTCGTAATATCTTAAACTTAAAACCTGTCTCGAATAGACTATTAAGTTCCCATAATTCCCTCATATAACATCGCTATACCTAAGGTCCTTACTTCTGCCCCAAACCTTATTTCATCAAATTATTCAAATTTGTACTATTAACCCAAATATTACCTCACATAACGAATTTCATTAATTTAGAATAATTCCTCAAATTAAATTCCAATTACTGTCAAATCTCAAAATCATGCCTACTAGTCTTCCTTAAAATTTAGGGTAATCACAATGTCTCCAATAATATTATCTAAGGGTTATCATCATTAAAATTCAATTAAGGAAAACTTTATTCATTCTGGGAAGGTCGATCGATCGACCTTGACCTTCGATCGACCGATTGTGGTCGATCGATCGACTGATGAATGTCGATCGATCGATTACACAGGTCTGTTACGGGCTGCTTCGTTTTGCAGTTACAGTTTCGTCCCAAATCACCATTTTTAAGCATGAAACTTCAAGATAAGGTTACTATAACGTTATACTAACATCCTACATCAGTAATAACATTCTAAATTCCATAATTCATCATTTAAAGGCTTACTTTGGATTAAAACTACATCAAACTAATTCCCAGATTTCTTCCATTCAAGAACATCATTAAGTTTCTTCTAATTCTACCTTTTGATCATCAAGGTTCTGTTTTCAACATATAAATTCGTCCAGAATATACTACATGCAATTCCTACATAATTCATGTCCTTTAACTTTCAATTCATGGGTCTAATTTATCTCCAAAAGTAAATTTCGAAAATTCCTACACATGGATACATATCTTGAATTAAAAGGGTTTAAATCACTTGCCTTAATTATCTCAGAATTTGGTGTAGAATCTTTGTAACTAAGTTGTTCCTCCTCTTTCTTTTCTGCAGAATTCTTCCCTTCTCTCTCTCTCTCTCAAGCTCTTCTCAAGGTTCCCTTCTCTCTCTCTCTCAAGCTTTTCCCAAGGTTGAAGATGATGGAATATGGAGGTGAGTAATGGTTTGTGGAAGTTGAAATGCTATATCAACTTCTCCCGTAGCCCATAATGACATATAGTGGGGTTAGTGGTTTAAGTGGGTTGAGAAATAGTCAGATTTTTAATTCCCATTTTCGTCACTTTTTGATTCCCCAAAAATGCAATTTACCAAAATGCCCTTTATGATGCCGGTATGGCCCACAAATATCCCGGGACCCAAACTAAACTACCGGCTAGTGTTTTCTGACTATCTCGACCCTTCCGGACGCGTTGGCGCACTCAAAATGACCATACGGTTAATGGAACTAAAATTCACTTTTTAATTATGTAACACAATACCATGACGTGGCGGTCACACGCGTCAAGCAAAATTTCCAAATTGCCGTATTTATGTCTCACGACAATATCAATATTACCAATATTCATATAATGCCAAGTATGCACATTATATTAAAATACTAACTCACATCTCGTTAATATTATTATCCGGATTAATTTCCAATTAATAAACATTTAATTCCATTAATCCCCAAAAATAAATAACGCAGAAAATACGGGGTATTACATACTTCCCCGCAGCGTGTTTACGCACCTTGGTAAGTTGGTCCTATATACCGCCAAAAATGAAAACGTCATCGTATATAAAGTTGAAGGATATTCTTTGGAGAATATTTGTGTTAGATGGAATGTCATAGGAGGTACACAATAACCCAATAATGGGTGAAATTAGTATAGTTTCCTTTTAAGGGAGATTTGAAGTCGCGAGGTGAGCGAACGGACGCTTAGAGTGTCGAATTTTGTGGGGAATCGAGACGCTAGAGCTGCAATTATAGGCTCATTCTTTTGATATGCGGTTATAGAAGAACTAGGTGCGATGTGAAGTTGGAGTCAACCTTGCGACGAGGTAGCATTGTAGCATAGAGATTTAGTTAAGCTACTGCGTTATTGTCTAAACCTTGAGATAGGGGGTAGCAATCCGTGAATGAGGTTATGGTAGGGTACCATTGGGATTAGTACCTTTCGACTTGTTTGTACAGGATGAAGTGTGAGTAGCCATCCTAGGTTGGTAGTACTGGTCGTATCCGAATTTCGGGGATGAAATTTCGTTGTGTGTGGGGGGGGGGGGAATATAATACCCCGCGCTTTTATGGATATTTAAATTACTTAAGTTGGTGTAATTTGGTAATTAGAAGAGATTACTACGAATAGGAATTTTGGAATTTATGAGTATGATTTGATAAATTGAGGACTTAAAGTGAATAGTAAATATTAAATTACAAGTGTTGGATTAATATTTAAATGGGTTAGATTTCTTACAGAACTAAGTATATGAGTCAGATTATTTTAATTATATGTCGCAGTTGGGTAAAGCGACAAAGCATAATATTTTAATTGGAAAACCCGTATTAAGATGTGTTGGGTTCAATTAGTGAATTGCAGTTAAGTGACTCAAATGGAGATTTTGAGTGCGTAGTTGGTTTCGGAATGACTGAGATAGTCAAAATAGAGTATTCAGGAGTATTGTTTAGGTTCCGGGGATTTTTGGACTAATAGGGACTCGCAATTGAGTAAATGAGTCATTTTTGGGTTGAATGGGGATAAACCCCTTTTCTTCTCTTATAAATTTCGAGAGAGTTAGAGAAAGGAAATAAAGGAAGAGAGAAAAGAGAAAAGAAAAGGAGATTCCGACCAAACTCCGCGAGACTCGACTCGAGGTCGTCGAATTTTATCCACAAGGCAAGTGTTTACTTGCTTTATGTCTTTTAAGCATAAATCTCATATCATAATTGGTAATAAAAAGTATAAAGATTTTGGGTTGGGTTTCGTGAATCAAAATGGGTTTTTCGGAAGTTGAACGAGTAAACCCCGAATAATATGCAACTTAAGAAATCTAGAAATTTATTGAAATTTATTGTTGGTTTTTGGTCCTAGGATGGTTAGAACCCGTTTTATGTGTATATGTGGTGTTGATTGTGGTTGGAGGATGTTAGGAGAGAATATAAAAATCCTGGGGTTTGTTAATGGCTGAAACAGAGTTGTCGGAGAAGAAGCCCTCTTCGATCGATCGATCGACGTCCAAGGGTCGATCGATCGACCCTATAAAAATTTTGCCAGTTTCAGCTTGTTAAGATTAAATGGGATAAATTCCCAAATTAACGATTTCTAGATTATTTATTTGAGGAAATTAATAACCAACTAAGGTAAATGTATTCCTAGTAATTTAAGGGAGTTAAATTTGGGATTAGGAGGGTGCAAAAATGTGTGGTTTTGAGGACAATAATTTGTGGAGTTAAATATTTGGGGTTCCTAAATGTAGTGTGAGGAACCTTAAATTATTATTGGAGTAAGGTGTATACCTTGGATTAGTTTAGAGTAAAATCCCGGACTTATTAAAGTAGGGGCGTTCGGGACGAGTAACACTCGGGGTAGTATTTCGGCGAACGATTACATATATATTATGTGTGTCGAATATATATATATATATATATATATTTATATACCACCTTTGTGTTTGAGTAAATCCTAGGATGTGAATAGGATGGAAAATTAAGGATAGAGGCCAGAGATTCTTGAGTGGCAATTCGGTGTCAGTTGACGGCTATTATTAGGTAATGCGATACCTATGGAACTAAAATAAGTTGAGAGTATACTTATTTAATTATTATGAATTGGTATATTTGGAGAGAATATATTTAAACCCTTAAAAGTGATTAAGGTGCTAATTATATTTTAAGAATACTTATAAGTTTAGTATTATGAACGTGCAAATACTTATATACTATTACGAATGGTAACATTCGGGATTATTGGCTATCAATATGAGAGTTTGGAAATTATAGCCATATGTATTGAGAAGTGATATAGATTATATATACGACGTGGTTACAGTATTTAAATATGATATGGAAATACATATATATCTGTGTGTGATTGGTATATTTGTATCTTAGAGTCTGGTTCCACGGGCTTTCTCGGGCATAGGGTTGGGTAGCCAGATTATAGATTTTCTCTAGTGCGATCCAGGGAGGTTGCGCGATGTGGGTGAATCCCCTAGATTGAGGAGCAGGGAGAGTATATCCCCAGTTCATATCGTCACGCATATGGGTGCGATATTGTTATCCCACTTTTAGGGGGGAATATGACCGCCTCCACCGTTGTGTATTTTTACAATGGCCATGAGTAACTCTGGCTTGGTACCGTGGTAGACTTAGCAAACCCGAATTTGGATAGGCACTATGAGACAACATCCTTGAGTTATAGCTCGGTGGGATGGTTATTATACTTGTGTGTATTATGTATTACTTGTATATGAAGACGAGATATCATATAGCTTTAACGGGTGTAAAGAGTAAAATGAATAAGGATTGATTCTCATTTCGATAGATTTATATCCGGATTTACATGAAAATGAATTATAGGTTCAAGTAAGAACTACACACACACACACACACACACACACACACATATATATATATATATATATATATATATATATATTATGTGCTGAGGGCCTAATGAATCCCGACAATCAACATTGCCAGGTAGTAGCGTATTGGGGGGTCCTTCTTTCGATTTCGCTTCGCGAGACACTCCACGCACGAAACGTAGCACAGTGTTGGGAATGGGAAGAAGTTTAGTCCTTAGTACTTGGGTTTACAAGGACTTTTAGTAGATGGGTGGACGAATTAGTTAGGCTAGGTAGCTTAACTAGGTTCCTCAAAAGGTATGCAATAGTCATGCACTATTAGAAGAGGGGTGAGGGGTATCTCATGAGAGTGTGATACCAATTTAAATATGAGAGATTTCATATTTTAAAAATATAGCATTTATGCACTTGCAAAATATTTTCTTACTCGAGCTCTGTCCCATTTATCTATTTTCCTCTATTGCTATATATATATATATATATATATAAGTGTCCAGACAGAGGGACGTTTGGATGATGATTCCTTTGAGTTAGACGTTTTCTGCAACAGCTTTGGATGCATGCAGGTTTACTATAGACGCTTCTATCCCTTTAATCTAGATAGGAGGTACTGTAGAAATATTCGGGCCGATAGCCCAACTGTATTCATTTATTCTTTTACCACCTTTTAGTGCGGCATTCGATTTAGTTGTATTATGTTACCAAGTGTTCGGTTATTTTATTTCATTTCAGTTTTGTATATATAAACTGTGTGATTTTTTTACTTTGTTGGTTTGATTAAAAATATTAGTTAAATTAAATTTTAACGCCAGCCTAATAGGTTATTAGTAAATAAATTGGTTTTCGACAGTGATGCTGAGAATGAACCATATGAGACTCTTGTGTTAATTTGATATATGATTGACCACCCAGTATTTTATTAGGTGGGGTGTCACACATATTTACTGAGAGTAGCATTGCACGAACAAAAATAACTGCCGAGAAGATGGATTTTAAGATTTTGGAACAAATGATGGACATTTAACAAATGCGGACTTGAGAAGATGGTTATAGTTGTCGTTCTCCTTAAATAGTTGGGATAAATGTTTCTTGCAATACAAAACTCACTTAATATCTCCATAATTTGAGAGGGATAAAGAGAATCCCCCATGGTAGCACTTAGAACATGTCGCTTGATAAGATAGGCTTTCCACGGTCACCTTTTCTAGAGGATAATTTATTTTATTACAAGTAGAAATTTTTTCTTATGTCCAAGAAAACATAATGTTATCTTTGTTACGTGCCCTTGTCAATGCTCGAGTTAACTTCTCAACTGACTTTGTAGGAGACTAGAAAATCTTCTTATAATTTCTAGATTCCTTGAAGAGATGCTCAAAGTGAGGCTTACAATATTAAACACCTTCCATTAAGGAGTCATTTCTAAAATTAAGTCTTACTTGGCGATACTTCACTTAAACATGTTTTGTGATAATCAATTCTATCTGCAGATAATAACTCCACCAGATAAATAATGTTCTCACATGCCTTGCATTTAAGTGGCATACCAATAAAGGACATAACTATGTCTTAACTTAGATATGGTATATAATCAAAGTTCTATTAATTTATCCCTCCAATGGGTTGAATAGAAGGAGCATATTTGATGGAGACGTCCAAAAGGTCTCCAATTTTTATATTTTTCGAAACCCGTCCTAACCGAAATTAGGAAAAAATTGTTAATAGTCCGAACTTCAAAACTATGGGGTAAATTTTTATTAGTATCATTAGGTAATTGGTACAACAAACTATGGGGAAACATATACACATATGTGTTCTAATAGTTGAGCAAAATAACATATGATTAACCTCATGAATATGAATTATATTCATTTCATTCTTCCATGTTCTTTAACTTCTTTGTTTTCAATATGCCACTAACATTAGCATTTCGACGTTAAAAAAAATAGTAGCAATGCTAAAAAAGAATATATTAACAAAACAATGATCATTTCCAGAAAACTATCATAAACATATTAGTTTCATATGTTTGTGACTAATAGAATAAAAAACAATCCATAGGTTTGATCTATTAACATTATAATAGCAACAAATGAATAACACTTCCACACATATGAGTATCAGTTGGTGGAAGGATAAACATATGAAATCTACAAAATTTGTACAACATCTACCAAGTTATTCTAGCATGACCATCCCATGTCAATGAATCAATCTCACTAAATATTTAGGTTAGTCCAATGTTTTTTTACCCACGACAACACACATAATGGAGCAAACAATCACATGCTCATAGTGGATTAGGAAATATAGGTAATAGGAGTTAAAGGCTGTGTGGACATCACATAGGCCAAAAGACAAACAAGTAGTATGGTAAAATCTTTTAACAACTAATGAATAATATTTTCAAACATATGAGTATCAGTTGGTCGAAGAATAAACATATGAAATCTCCAAACATTGTACAACATCTGCCAAACTATTTATATTATTCCCATATCATGTTGAAGAACCAATCTCAGTAAATATTTATATTATTCCACTATTTTTTTACCCACAACAACACACATATAATGGAGTAACCACACACAAAAATAAAAATAAAAAATAAAAAATTGGAAATACAGTTAATGGAAGTTAATTGGTCTCTGAACATCACACACCATAATATGAACATGTAATATGCAAATATTAGAAAAATGAGTCTAATATATATACATATATGTAGTAAGCATGGAATAGGAAGGGCCCAACATAACTCTATACACTAAAGATGAAGGGGGAATTATAGATTTCTTAAATGGGTGATTGCGAAGTGAAGGTTTCATCTTAATTAAAATCTTCCAAGATAGTCAGAAGTTTCAGAAGATTGACTCTAACAACAATATTAACTCGAACAACATCAATACATAAGTGAAAAAACATATGTAACAAATCACTATGACATCAAAATTTTAATGTATTAATGCCAAACAAAACAATGTATAAATCGACATTGATCAAAATAAAATCGTAAATATACATACATCATCCATTGTAAGTTGAATGTTCACCCAAAATTAGTAGAGGTAGTATTCAGGCACAAAGTCATACAAATCATTGATTGAACGATACAAATAACATTTAATTTGTAATTTAAGCAAATGAATTATTCAAAATAAGTTATTTTTATTGAATGACCCACAACAATACGTTTATATCTTTTCTTACAATTTATAAAACACTTTTTCATGTAATTTAAGTAAGACAAAGAAAGGAAAATATCTCAGGTAAAACCTCATTATCTTTCGTATGTTATGAAATTCTCTTTGATAAGTAAATCAAAAGTTTTCATGAATCTGATACTCTCAATAACATTATGAAGTTGTCACTTTTGTTACGTATCACCAAAAAAATATTTAAAACCATAATACGAATCTATTAAAAAATATTAATCATTATTTACGATACAAAGAATGTAATTGGAAAATTGCAAAATGGTCCAATAGGCATAAAAAGCACCAAGTAAGAATAGAAAATTTTGCATAAACATTTGTAGAACACTTACCATAAAATTGTGAAATTGGAAGAGTGTTTATTCTTCAAGATTACGCTAGGCAATAGAGAAATGTTTGCAAGTATCACAACAAATGAAAGAGTTATATGATATTATTTTAGTAATACTTAACTGCTAATTAAAAAACATGTACAACATAAAAAAATGTAACAAGCAACATTAGCATAAGCACCGGATAAGTGAATCATCATAAGCATCAGATAATATAATAGTGTATCTAAACGTGAATCAACATGAGAATTGGATAAGACTCAAACTAAATAAACAAAATCACCCGTGAATATTAAGACCCAAACTACAGCTTGTAGTGTGACAATTTTCACGTCCTAAAAACTAAACAAAATTTCAAATTAATGACAAAATACATAATGTTTCAGAACGCTAAGTGTTAAATTATAGAGACAACTATTGTAACTTTACATTAATGTATTCTTGCATATATTGAATTACATGCCCCATACCACAATGCAAATATGTCAGGGAAATTAGAAATGGTGAAGCAAACAACATAATAAGACCACTTTCCAACACCCATCGTGACTTAAGTACCACTTGAAACTTTTAAATACTTTGATTTGTTGATGCAAGTTAAAGCAGAGTTTGAATACCATTATAAAACTTACACTGAAGCCAGAGGAATGGCCTTTGAAAATTAAAAACATGTTGTAAAATTCGTATGTACCACTATAAAATGATTGAGTTTTATTGTTTGTTGTGTAAGAGGAAGAAAATGCAAATGAATACATACTTTGATCCTAATATAATTTCAAAACTCAAAATCCAAAATCCATCATTCTCACCTCCACTAATGAAAGGAATATTTTCAAAAATAAAATTCAGAAATAAGTGAAAGGAGAATCCTTTACAGACTAAAATTTAGCATTTGATGCCAAGATTGGACTATTTTTACCAATTAAAAATTATCAGACTACGTCCATATGGTACCTAACTCATTTCGAGGACAATTATCAAAATAATACAAAATCAACGAACTTGACACTTCATAACATAAATAAAAGGAAACCTCAAATTTGAACTATATTTCAGATAAGTGTTATAAACAAAACATACGTAATATTGTTGATGTTATATGCACACGTCACATTTATCACAAAATATACTAATTTATAAGAATGTTGAAGACCACCATGTTAAACCATAAAAATTATAGTCATGGGGGCAATAACCACATAAAAACATCAATTTGGTAAGTCTATTACCAAATACATGAACAAGATATGAAATAGAAGGAGGGGGAGAGTATACCTTAGATGTATTGAACAACAGATTGAAGATAAACCAAATTAGTACTTAGGAAGCCAAAAAAATGTACAAATAAGCCTTATAAGTAGGATCTTGGACAAATAACACAAATTTTGAATTAAAAAACACCAAATACTTAGCCGGTGAAAACATCAAATGAGAGGGGGGTTACGTGAGAGATTTAAAACCAAACAAATACACAAATCAAACCTAGTTTTAACACAAACAAAAATTGAATATAAATATGCAACCAATTGTACATATCTAACACCAAAATATAACATTAGTCATAAATCCAAAATAGGGGTATACCATATTAGTGAGAGATGGGGGTAGTAGTTAGAGAATTGGATTCATAGTGAGAGATGGAGGCGGTAGCATTGGGCTCAAGGGAGTCATCGTTAGAGGTAGCATAGCGGTGGAATGAGAGATAAATAGAGGTTTTGTGAGGCATCAACGTGGGAGTCGACAGAGTGGGAGGTAACAGTGTGGGAGTCAGAGGGAGAGTTTGTGTTGTGGTAGCTAGTGCATGTGTTATGTAGTGGTGGGGAGGTTTTTTGTTGTGGGAGCTTATAACGTGGAACAGACATCTTATATCCAAGTTCTCATATTTAGAGACATGATAAACTAGGAGTTGGATTAAATAAGGTTGGAGAATTGATAAACCTAAGAACCTAATGAATATTTAAGAGTTTGGGGAATGGGATTGTTTAAGATATTCATAAGAGTACACAATATCCTACTTGTGACAGTTGTTTGCTATATTTTTTAGAGATAGTAAACCTAAATTTAATTCACAATCCAATGTTAGAGAATTCAAATGATTTGGGTACGCTTGAGAGTATGTGATTTCCTATATTTATATATATTGAGTGTATGTGTATATAAATTATTTTCTTATGTTAACATACTCATTTCTCATAGTGAATCTATTGGTTGGAGTTTTGGATTCAAGTGATTATAACCGTGTACCGCATGCTTGACTATTGATCCAAGTTTTTATGAAGATTAATATCACACGTTCAGTTGGTTGATATTTCATGAGTGAGAGACGTGATAACTTGATCCGTTGGGAGACTTTTATAACCAGTGATGTCGGATTGCATGATGACATATATTTTTATCTTACATTAAACCAGTCTCTATTTCATGATGAGAGAGGTTGATGACCTCATTTATTTATCATGTTTTGGTATGAGACTACACGATGGTGTGATTGCATAGTGATCCCCCATTCTCTTAATTGTGTGTATATTTGTTTTGAAATCTATGACGTAAGGAACTCCAACGAGTTTATAGATAGTTGCATGATAATGTTGTGACACCCCAACTAATTAAATACCGGGTAGCTACTCCTTTATTAAATTAATACAAATGCCAAGTTGGACCAGTTAATAGCATCACTGTCGAAAACATTTTAATGATTACTAACCACCTAGTATTTAAAAGGTGAGTTGCCAAATTTTAAGTTAACTCTGATTAACATGCAATAAAAGGATAATGAAAGAATAACAACCATTCACCATAACGAAGCAATAGAATAACCAACAAAAATAATAATAGGTCCGGAGGAAAACTCCTCACAACAATCCCACAACTGAAATAATAAAATAAGTCTGAATCCTGAATTAATTACATGCCAGAAGTCTGAATAACTGAAATAAATGAAATGTCTCTAAAAGGAATGGGCGACATGCCCTACAACTGATGAAATCTGAATATAGAGTCAAGATAGATGAAGCGTCTATTAGCAAGGCCCTGTAACTTCCACAAATAGCTACAACTCGTCACCTGAATGAGAATCCTAAGCATGGTGTCCTTGTGGCTGGGCACCTAAAATGGTTTTTACAAAAATAGGTTTGAAAGCAAATGGGTCAGAGCCCGAAAGTGGAAATAATTTTAAAAACAGCAAGTGTTTTAATAATATTAAAACAATGAATGCAAAATACATGTTAGGACGTGCACTCACATGAAGTACTCACCTCTCGACCAATTGTGCACCCCTAACGTACCGTACCCATCTAAGTGACATACATAACTATCCAAACCGTAATAAGTTCTACCCCTTACTACTCAATTCCCATTATACATTCTAGTGTTATGAATTTAATAGCGGGCTATACTTAACTCAGATTCTCAATTATTAGCAATACAATTCACTATCGATTAACCCGTTATGTTTTCTCAAAACATTACCATAATTATATTCACAATACCAACATGAAAGTTTCCATTATTTAAGTGTATATTATTCACGCCATAGATATACAATACAACCACCCGAGACTAAGCTGCGGTGCACACATACTCTGCTATCCATCCCGGTACATCACGTACATAAGGATCATGCATTTCGAATCTCTCAGGAATCGTTCTCAGATAATAGCAAATCACAAACAATGGAGGCGAACACAGTCACATCACATGGGTCACGCACATACCTACGCTCCCACGATCAGCAAACTTGTTAACATCCCAATAAGTCCTTCTCTGACCTATGTTCTCGAGGCACCAATCTAAATCCGGGCAACACAAGGATAAGAAGGTCCTAAGCGAACGTAAACCTCCCGTGATAGCAAGTATGGTAGGTATGTCATACACATGAAATCATATATACTAAGCATGCACACATCTTAGCTATTACCATATTTATTTGTGATACACTTCTTATTCTCGTACCGACTTATAATGTTACATGATATACATAACCCTGGTTAATATCATTATTCAAACCGTCAATCATTCTCACACCGTAATAGACACTCACGTCCTAATCCATAATTCCCATTTGGTTCAAATCAAACACCTATGTTTTACTCCTCATTATGTCCCAAATATCCCAAATATATTAACTAATCATCAAGGAAATGTTTATCTCTACGTTTGAACAAGGTTATGGGACACGCGAAATCAAAACAGGCCAAAAAGCCTAAACTGTCAGCTCGTTAGAAGTCTCGTTTGAACGAGGCTGTTCGAACGAGAGTTCGTTCGAATGAACTGGGATTCTAACGAGATCTCGTTCGAACGAAAGGCATCGAACGAACATCCCTCTCATTAGAAAGCAAATTGTCAACTCGTTAGAAGCTCATTCGAGCGAGCTCGTTCGAATGACCTGGGCAGGTCTTCTAACGAGACGCTAGTTTCGCGCCCAGAACTTCCTTTTCTCGTTTTTCCTACTTTCTTCATCTCTAATCTCATATACAATTCGTCCCAACATTATTTTAAGGTTTCTAATCCATACCAACCAATCATAGGTCATAATTAAACAATTATATATGGCCAATTCTTCCTAAACATCATTGAATCATCAAATCCCTTCATTTATCCCCAAATCATATGAACATGAACCCTAAAATTTTAAAGTCACCAATGGGCATAATTAAATCCATTTTTGTTATGAACAAGGTGTATTTCCATTAGAATAATCCTCCTAACACAATTCTACATGCAATCCTTTCATCAAAATATAAAGTTCTAATTCCAATTAATGGGTTTTTATCAAACTCCCAAGAACAATACAAATTTTGTCAATTTCCTACGCATGGAAGAAACATTCTTTGTAATAAACGAAATTAAACCACTTGCCTTTGATATATCTCTTAATTTGATGACGAATTGATGAGTTTCTCTCTCTCTCTCTCTGCAGAATTCTCCTCTCTCTACAAGCTCTTCTTCTCCAAGCTGACAATGGTGGCTAGGGTTTGCCTTAGGGAACTCTTGGAACTAATTCTAGTAACCTCCGTAGCCCATAAGGTCATAAGGTGTAGTTAGTGGGTTTAGTGGGTAATTACCAAGTCAGATTTAATTCCTAATTTTCGTTGGTTTTAATTCCCAAAAATTCAAAATTACCAAACTACCCTTATACGTTGCCGGCATGGCCTAAAAATGCCCCGGGACCCAAACTAAACCCCCGACTAGTGTTTTCTGACTATCTCGACCCTTACGGACGCGTTGGCGCACTCAAAACGACCATACGGTTAATAGAAATAAAATTCACTTTTTAATTAAATAATAATATTCCTGACGCGACTGTCACACGCGTCTCAACAAAATTTCCCAAATTTCCGTATATCAATCTCACGACAAATTTAATAATTCAACATTCATATAAATCCATATATACTCATTAAAATCAAATACCAACTTGCATCTCGCTAGTATTTTTATCCGGATTAATTCCCAATTAATACACATTTAATTCAATTAATCCCATAAATAAATATCATAAAAATTTTGAGGTATTACAAATGTTCCCAAAAGGTGGATGCCTTCACGTAGTTCTTATGAGACTTATATACATGTATATGACATTAGGTTGATGATGGATACTTTGAGTTAAACCCTTTGTCACATTTTTGTGTGCTTTATGCGATTGTGTATATCTTATCTTTTTGATATCATGAGTTGGACTTGGTGTGGGATTGTATTGTGTACATATGCTTTAGGTTTGTGATGAACATGTTTAAGTAACGATGTTAATACACAGTAAAATTTTATGTTATGAGATCTTGGAAATATAAATAAATAAAACATTTTCTATTGGGTCGTATTATATATTTGTGCAATTAGTTACATCCCTATTGTATTTTTTTATCATTTGCATATTTATTAGTCTAGATACAAAGACTTCTAGTATAGTTTATGCCTTGGGTTGGAATATGTTCGTAGTATTTGCACTAGATAAGAGGTGAGGTAATCATTGCATGTGAGTGTCGACGGGTTTCATGTTTATTATAAATGTGTTGCAAGATTTACATTATTGTTGTTGGAGATATTTCTTGCAACGTTCGGGCTCTGACCCGAACCTATAAATAATTTCCCTCTCATAGGTATTATTATTGTTATATACCGATTTAGAAACACTAAATGGTTAGACTTGTAATTTAGGGTTCAACTTGCTATCCTTAAAGTAAGATTTGCCAGTTCTTTGTAATAGACATTTGCATTCATAAGTTAATTCATAGGTGGTTATTATTGTACTTATTTTTCAGTTGAGACATTTGTATAAGAGAATTTATATAGTGGATTATATTACTGGTGTTTAAGTTATTTCACTTAAGTTAGTTATATTGCCATCCTTTGTTGAGTTTTTATTGTGGATGGTTTATATTTATTGTAGTTTTGTTTATCATTGGTGGTGAGGATAATATAAATTGTTTTTTGCCCTCCCTTTAGTTTGTTTCTAGCCTAATCAAATGGGCGTAGAAAATCGGGGGTGTTATAATTAAAAGGCATAAATCCAAATATATGCACTTCCTGTCATACAACATAATACAAAGTCAATGAGCAATTGAGGGTGGGTGTTACGATGTCATAATCCCCACTGAAGCATAGACACAGTGTGGTGACCTAATGTCCAAGTTCATAATGGTTCATTAGTTTATTTTTTGTGATGTTAATTTTTTACTTGATGTCGGATGGTCTTATTTGATGTTATTTTGCATGTCCTAATTGGGATGTAAAATTAAAACATGTTTTATTTTATAATGCCATAGATGGCTTGTGTGATATGGGGACCATAATATATTTGAGCCCAATTCTGGATCGAGCGACCAAGACCAACGTCATTGGGAGCACGCCCAACCCAACATAATTGTAAAAAGGATTAATACCAACATTTATCACATGGATAATAACGAGGCAATAACGATTGTCTCATATCGGTTACCCAAATCTTGGGTGAGATATTCAAGGAATTATCACATGAGCTTATCTCAAGCCATGGGAGTTCCTCTGTTTATTCAACCACTACAGTTTTAAACAACTATAAATATATCCCATACCATAGGGCCAAGGGGGGTGTATTTTTTAGAACGTTGAGTGAAACTAATATGAACACAGTGGCCTGTTCATGGATGTAGGCAATTTATGGAATCACATATATTTGTGTGTTGTGTGATTGACATATTTATATTCATCTTTTGGTTTCTATCTGGAATATCTTAATTGTTATTAATTTTCACTCATAATTGGCGCCATCACTGAGAAATGATTCTCTTTCCTCGAAAGTAATATCTTAAAAGAATAACTACAATGTCTCACCAATCAAACAGTGCACCCAAACCTAGAGGTGTGCGAGTTGATTTGGCTCCACTGAGAGACCTAGGTTTGAGGGTTGTCAAGATAGGAACCCGAGGTTTCGACTCGAATAATAGACTTTAGAGGAAAGAAGAAACCAACATAGATTGACCCATATCTCATGCCTAGTTGATGCCTATGAAGAAATTCTTTGATAGGAAGAGGAGGTATCCCACCTCTAGATTGAAGAGAATTCTTGCCTCCAATGATGAATAGAAAAAATGGAGAGAGAATTCCATTGGGACCATAAACGCCGTGGTTGGACTCCTAGACCTCAGGTGAGAAAGACTCATAGCCAATAAAGGAGAACTAGGGGCAACCAAGAATAATTATAGCATAGAAGTCATCAAGGCAAGCGGTACATGGATAATGAGCACGACAAGTATGACATAAGGAGTTTAGTTTGAAGGGAAATACACTAGAACCCCGCTCACCGAGGGGGAAAGTATAAAAAAGATCTAGCAAGGAGATATTTTATCACCCAGATTAAATCCCCTTTTTAAAAACCTATTGAGGAGGAGGAACCCCCGAAGAATTTTCTAACCCCCTTGTTCAAGATCTATGATGGCAAGACTAATCCCATAGATCATGTTATATAGTATAGGCAAGTAATGACTTTATGGAGTCATAACAATGCTTTAATGTGCCATTTTTTCCCTTCTAGTTCGGGTGACATTTCCCAGAAATGGTTTGAGAAGCTTCCTTACAGATCCATCAATAGCGTCAAGGCCCTCATAGAATTCTTTACTTCACACTTCATCTCCAGAAGTTCTCATTCGAAGAGATAAAAAACAATCCATAGGAGTCATTGTGTGCATAGGCTAAACTTTATTGGAAAGTGTTTAGTGAAGTGGAGGATTGCTCGAAGCATATCCTTGTGGCATCCTTCAAGATAGATATACCCTCCACATCCATGTAGTACCAATCCTTTACTAAGAAAGAAACTGAGACAATTGACAATCTTATGTCACATATAGAGAAATATGCTAAGGTGGAAGACATGGTCCACACTAGTCCGGTTGAGATTGGTAATGCCAAGGCAAACAAAAGAGGCAAAAAGGAGAACAATCTCAAGAAGGGGAACAAGAAGAGAATGGTTTCAAGAATTGGGGTACGAAAGAATAATCTAAATAATAATATTTAATGTCTGGTCCCCCACACTTAAGACCCTCTCTTCATTTTCCATCTCACTAAGAAGGTTAATTAGTCTTGTAATGAACCTACACTCCATTAGACGCTGTCGAAATCCTAATATTTAATGTCTGGTCCCCCTAGAAACCTAAAATAGAAGGGGCTTGGAATATTTTGAATTGTTTCTAAAACCAAAGTAATAAATCTAGATACTCTAAACCCCACAGAGTTTTCTCCCTCTCAGCCTTTTAATCGCCCCACACTCACACTTAATCAACCTCTCTTCAGTTCCCGCTAACTAAGAAGGTCAACCATTGTGAAACGGACTACACCCTAATAGATGACACTAAAGCCCCAATTTTTTTTTAATCTTTGGTACCCCTAGCAACCTAAAATAAAACCATTGGAATATTCTGCATCTTTTCTAAAACCAAAGTCGAAAATCAAAATGCATTGCACCTCATTGGAGCTTTCTCTCTCGATATTTTAGTCGCCCCATACTGACACTTAATCCGCCCCCTCTTCAATTCTAGGTAACTAAAAATCTTAAGCAGTCATAAGTCGTCCTACACCCTAATAAACATGACCAAAACCCCAAGATTCCATGCCTGGTTCCCCTAGAGACCTAAAATAGAAGGGGTTGAAATATTTATAATCTTTTTCAAAACCAAAGTAAAAAAATGAAATTCCATGTACCCCACTACAGATTAATCCCTCTCGCTATTTTGATCTCCTCATAGTCACATTTAAGCCGCCACTTGTTCGTTTATGCAAACTATGTAGGTTAACTAGCTATGAGGCGACCCTACATCCTAATGGACGTCGTTGAAACCCTATGTTTCTACATTTGGTCCCCTGGTGACCTAAAATAGAAGGTATTGGAGCATTTTGAATATTTTTTAAAAATAAAGTCAAAAATTAAAATACCCTGCACCCCACCGGAGCTTTATCCTTCTTAGTATTTTAATTTCCCTACACTTATATACCTAAGCCACCTCTATTCAATTCTCGCTAGCTAAGTAAGTTAATCAATTATGAAGTGATCCTATACCCCAATTGACGTCCCTGAAATCCCAAGTTTCTTTCTCTAGTCCCTCTAGTTATATAAAATCGAAAGGGTGAGAATATTTCACATCTTTACTAAAATTAAAGTAAAAAATAAAAATACCATGCATCCCCCTGGTACTTTCTCCCTCCCGGTGCTTTCAAAACACAATAAGTATACTCTTAATATCCCTACCCATGGTTCCCACTAATCGGGAAGGATGAGCCAAAAGGTAACACAAAAACCCATGTATATTTATTACTAAGTGAGGATGCACATGAAGCACATGGACAAGTCGTCATAATAGTATCCTCGGTATGATTTATTACCTTAAGAAGGTAGGCCATCCCTCTTCCTATTTTTATCTATATGTTGTCCTTGTCTCATTACTCCCATTTTTTAGTACATGGGCTTTCCACCACCCACTTTATATTATCGTCATTTTTACTGTTACTTGGACCCATATTATTTTCTTATTTTTATCATTATACCCACCATATGACTAGCTAGGTTCCCCTTATTCCCTACCACTCCATATTTTATGGTTATGATTATCTTTTTATCAAACCTTTCTTCACCACATTACATACACCCAATACCTAGCATCATTTTTATTATTTTCCCATTTCTTTATCTTTTCTCAAGGCACAAAAAATGACCGGGTAACTATTTTGAGCATATAAAAGCATGATCGTACAAATATAATGAAAGTATAAAAACATAAAAAAAATAAAAACATGGCAGTTAGAGAACTTAAGGACAAAGCATACTTTAGAGGATACAATAGAATCCGATGGCTCTTTTACTTCCGTAAAAGGACCTTGGTGTCCTCCTCATCCACTGGCAAACGAGGGTCGTAAGACACCCGTGCCCCTTGGAAACCTCCATGTCTCCTACCCAATAGTTATCATGGGGGACACACCCTAATTCCACATGAGCCCGAAAATGAATACATGTGGATAAGACTCTACCTTTGCTAGCTCATCTTACACCCTCGGTACTGCATCATCCACCACAATCTCATAGTTTGTTTGGCTGAATGACTAAATGTTTCCAAACCTTCTACCATTTGGTTAAAACCCTATATCAACTTAACCCATTGTAACAACCCTCTCTTTTGGGAGCCTATTTTATATGTATCTACCACATGGTGTATTTATATATATATGTGATTGGTTGTGGAGTAAATATTAATTTCATAAGATAAGTTAATATTTACCAAAATGTTACTTATTTACCTTATGTGTGGGTGAATATTACCATGTGGTGTTATATTGAGTCATGAGAATTAAAATGATATTATGGTTTAAAATGAGACCGGAACTTAAAATGTGTTATAAAATTTCCAAATAATAATTTGGAGGGTGTAGTTAGTTCCGGGAGGTGCGAGATAGTCAAATTGTGTGTCATATTGTATTTTGATGTTTTGGGCACTTTTGACTGGTTTTGGCATATCACGTATTAAAAATCATTTTATTGTGGTACTGACATTTAAAGATTAGAGACTTTTTGCTTAAGGCCACGGTTTAGTCTCCTTAAGTCTTTCATTTTTCCCCTACGTGAAATTCTAGCCCTAGAGTTAGAGTGAGAGAGGAAGAGAACTTGTGGAGAAAGAGAGGGATTGAAGATTAGTGGTTTGATCTTGCATTCTTCTTCAACAAAATCTGAGATTGAAGCCCCAAGGCAAGTTTTCTACTTGCTAATATATGATTTAAGGTGGATAATTAGTGTTGATAGTTATGTAATGGTTATGGCTTAATAAAGTTAGGTTTCTTTGGTAGATTTATGGGTTTTGACATCTTTGGAAGAGATTTGAATATTAATTAGTATGGATTAATGTTGTTGGAATCATTTATGATCATTTGGTATCAATAAATGTGGTTGGTTTGGTTGGAAGTTGGTTTTTGGTTTAGCTTGGAAATAGAGAGTTTTGATCTAGGTCTGCAATGACCGGTCGACCGCGGTTCTCAGATCGGTCGAACGGGCCTTCGGGAGAGGGCACACTGCTTTCTTTCAAAGGCATAAATGTTGAGGCGCGGTCGACCGCATCCCTCTTACAGTCGACCGGCCCTACCAAAGTGAGCTTTTTGCTTTTCTTCTTAGGCAAAAACTTGAGACGCGGTCGACCGCGGTCTTGGGACCGGTCGACCGCGGTCTTGGGACCGGTCGACCGGTCCCCTGTTTTCTTCCCAAAATTTTACTTTTTCTTTTTAATATTTTCTTTTCATAGGGACTTAGGAACCTTCTTGAATGAAGTAAACTTTGGCTTTTAGAGTCCTAGTTGAGTCTGGTTGTCACCCTAGAGTGGAATGGATTTCACTTGGGGTTAAGTCCATGGGGGGGTGTTCTAAAGTGATGTTTAGGCATCACTCTTCTGATTACTTCTTAATAGGAGGATAGGGGTTGTAGGCCCATGTTTGGAGACTTTAGGGGATTAAATTGAGGTGTATAAGACCTTAAGGTTTGGGAATGATTATGATCCCTTAGAGAATTATTCGAGGCATACCCTATGATGGATATTATTGAAAGATTTCATGATTTTGGTTTCCGATAAAATGAAACACGCATATGTTAATGGAAGTGAAAAATGGGATTTTTATAGTAAATGCTAATTTACTTAAACACACCTCTCTAAATTCTATCATAAGGGAAGTTCGCGCATGAGGTGATGTCCCCTGACTAGTTAATGCAGGGAGACTATAGTCCTCGGCCATATGCGGGTTTATTATATGTTCTTCTGCGCTAGTGAGGTAATTCTGGGTGTGGTTATGACTCACTCGCAGGCATGTGGCCACTTCCCAACGTGCGTTAGGTGCCCGAGATGCCTTGTTTGATAGGCCCCGGGAAGATGATAGTCATTTTGGGGCGCGCCCAGTGGGGAAAATCGGAGGAGCGGTCTTAGAATCGTTATATGTATAAGAATATAACTTTTCTAAATTCAAGTGGGACTTGAGATATGTTTGCTATCACCGAATGTATGATGGTAATGATATTCCTGCTAAGGAATAATAATTGAAAAGAAATGAGAATAATGATTATATATTATTCCTATTAAGGAATGGAAATTGGATTAAGTGGCTATGAAAGATGGAAGCTTTTAACTTAATTATGCATAATTTCTTACATAATGTAATTGTAGGCATGTCATTTTAACTGTCTCATTTACGATTCATGTTTAGGGTGTTAGATATTTCATCTTCATCATTCATGATTAACTGTTCATAGCTATCATGCTTCTTATTCATCTGGGAACTATATAAAAATCGGGCCCTGAACCGTTCATCTCTTTCCTGTTATGCATGTTATTGTATCCGCCCAGGTTCTCCTCGGCAAGGACGCCCGTGTTGATATTTCCACCCTTATGTTTTCGAGGAGCTGTAAGATTTGTGGATATTACAGGATGTTTTGTTAGACGGTCTCATTTTTGTATTCTAGATATGATCGGGTCTGTCATTCGGGCGTGTGGCCCAACTTTGTACTTGTTTAATGGATGTAATATGTATCATATTAAACTGTTGTGATTCATTTTGTGTAGCTGTGGGCCGACAGCTTATTCGGTCCTCTTCTTGTACATTTATTATGGAGGTTGATATATATGTATGTTATCTTGGAAATTCCACTATCTTTTAGAATGGGTTGCTTAAATTATTTTCTTAACTTAATCTTTTAATCAAATTATATGTTTTGGCAACCCGTTTTCTGAATTATTGGGTGGTTTTACGGTATACTCGGGTTATTTGTGATGCTGAGAATGATTCCCATTCATGATTTCCGTATTTATTGGAGTATCGGGTTGGCCACCCCTTATTTAGGAATGCGGGTTGTCACACCCATGTTTTGATGTTAAGTATAACCCTAGGGCTAGACCAACTAGACCTTTTGCTATTCAGTCAAAATCCCTACCCCTTTTTTCCAACAATCCCACTTTTAACCTTAAGGTTTCCTACCGATCACATTTTAGCATCCCATACTTCCCCCCAAATGGGTAAACCAAACTTAGACCTTGTAATTTCGATCAAGAGTGTCTGTTCGTGCACACTCTTAGTCGACTGACTTTCTACATACCCCATTTTACAAATTGGGTGTGGCTAATTCTATCCACTCAATAAATTACCCCAAACCTGGATCAACTTCAAATTTAATGAGAGAACTATCAAAACAAAAACAAAAGGGACCAAACCCCCATGAGTAAAACTAGTAAAAACATATTACAAAGAGCAAAAATAATAAAAAAGACACCCAAATGCGATGACTGGGACCTTCTGCCCTTCTGCTAAAGGCCCCAAGATGCTTAAACCATTTGATTATCCCATACAATTTAATCATTAAAAATTATAGTGCATCTGCTTATCATCCATCCACGTTTCCCCATGACTCGGATCAACGACCCTTATCCTTTTGTCATTTCATGAAAGAACTTGATCAAACCCATATAAAAGGAGGTTCCCACCAACCATGAAATGGGAACCAAAACCTTACCTCGATCTAGGTCTTTCACTTTCTTCTCCCTAAGCGCCAAAGATACTCGATCTCATTCTAATAACTATCGAAGAAGTTCATAATCCAAAGAAGTCTCTTTCCCCTCAAGAAAAGTCTTACTTCCAAAAAGTCGTTTTGGTTCCAAAAGAAGTTCGTACTTCTAAAAAGTCGACTACAAAAGAAAAATAAGCTCAAACCTCTGTGTGCACTCTGCAAACATGGACACTTATAGAGGAATCTCTGCCTGACCAAATGGATCTATGCCCACCTTGGGCACCTCAAGTGAAGACACTCTCTTGGGAAAATTTTGGTTCACACTACAAGGGTTAGGAAACATTGCTCGAATTTAGGGTCAAGCACCCCTATATATTAAAGAACCTCTGCCCATATTTCAAGACAAATACCTCATATAAATAAATATATATATATATATATATATATATATATATATATATAGTTGTATGTATGTGTGTATATATTATGATAAACTATCCATATATGTTTGCCTCGTTTCACCTGGCCCCCATTTAGGGAACCGAGTAAGCACCACTTTTAATCGTTTATATTTTAAAGCTTGGTTTTAAACCACCACCTCTCTTAATTTACTTGACATGCTCTTATGTTAAAATAATGCTAACAATGGGCCATAACGATCATTACAAAACATGAAGGAATACTTTTCAAAATCATTATGAGGAAAATGTTTGTGAGCCGAGTCAGTGTGAAACTTTACACAAGACAATGTTTAAAATTCAACTATTCCCATTGCTAATCAAAATGAATAAAGCATGTCCCTACGGAGGCACCTCGAATATGTGTTTTCATATCAAATACTTGTCAAATGTCAGCCTCCGATTAGACGTACTTTTAACATATAAATATATCAACCCAATACGACATAAATTATATATTGACTAAGCTCCATAAATATCGTAATGTTGTATATTTTTCACCGGTATCCCATCGCTTACACCCTTAAATATGCTCCGTTTGTTAGAACTATGTTGACATTGATCCCAAGTCTCCTTAGGGATGCATTTTCCCCCAGTCCAAACTCTCTCAGCTTCTACCTCCACCTCCCTAGCCTTGGATGTTTTGAACATGACATCCTTAGCACTACACTTTAGATCGACTATCTTTCTGAACCTCCACTAAATCTAACATCGGCCCCACTGATAGTTTATTTCCCTTCGTAGCCATGTCATATACTCATACACACATCACATTCGAATACATGACCACCCGAATAATGTAGGGTTTGATCTTGTGGACACATGAGTATGTATGCACAATATCTAGTCCTTCTCATGAGCCCGAGCCTTAACAACATGTCTCTTGATATATTTTCCCCCATAGAGATGAAATCATCTCTTATCTCCCATACCTCACCCCTTTACAACCCAAAAGAGGTATCCAACTATCTCGAAGGCATACTATTTAATAATACACCAACATAAATTATCAAATGCATATATACAACCTAAATATGCAGGCTTTGATCCCAAGTTTCCTTCGGTATATAGGTGTAACATTGAGTCCTTCTTTTGAGCACGTGCCTCAAAAATATATCTCTCGATAATCTATCATAAATATTTGAACCCATATCTCATGTTACCTTTATATATCTCCTCAAACCTCGAAAGAGATATCAAACTATATCAAAGCTAATATCCCTCACACAATTATATGCATACCGATACCCACCGATTATAGAATCAGGGAGTCATGCATAAGAATCCTTGTGTGCATGTATCAGTTGGCGTGACGTTACTAAACCTCTCACTGATACTTTTTTAATAATTAAGCACCTTTCTACATTTAAGTGATTATCAATCAAAGGTCTCTAAACCAATTATGATATAACTAAAAAGTAATCAATTGAGGTTAAGAGCGATAATAAGCATGCAGTTAAGGAAGCATATAGAACAATGGGGTGTCTATACCTTCCACACTCGTAACTCAGTTCTCGAACCCACATACCCAGAATCTCTGCATTAACCGCGAACTTATACTTAGCTCAGGATTAGCTAGAAAAGTCTAACCCGATTTTTTTTTTTTTTTTTGTATAAAATAAACTAGCACCTTTGAAGGAACAAATAAAAATCCTTATTGTAAGAAACAAGTTTAGGCGTAGGCATAAAATCAAGGGTGTACCACTCAAACTAGACATGGCATCAAACATCTTCCAGGGGCAAGTGAACTTCGACCCACATCCACTGACTACCCGACCTCGGAGGGACGCATTAGACCAAGAGACAAAAACTCCCGGGCATCGATAGTTAAACACACAAAGTTCCCCCTGGCGCACACCACATCTTGATGCCAAAAACGCCACAGATGATAAAGCATCCCTTAGCAAAACAACCAACTGGACAGGGCATCTCTTCTAACATACCATGAACCGATTGGTGTATTAAAATGGTTTTATTATGGTTTGTTAAGTCATCGTAATAGGGAAAGGATGGAAGAGGTATTTCCATGAGACTAAAATTGTGGTTGTTTTAGGGATATGGAGCATTAAGAGGATAATTTACAAGAAAGATGATCGAGAGACCACACTGTACCAAGGGAAGAGCAAAGGTAATTTGATATATGGGGGACTTGGGATGTGTAGTGATACGCGGTAATATCCTAGGATGAGATATTTATTCTTGGGATAATAGTGAGTATATATATATATATATATATATATATATGCACACACCAGTATGTGTAGTTCACTTGTAGAATTTAAACGAGCTTACTAAGTTTCTTGCTCACCCTTATAGTTTATATACACATGGAAGGTTTTGATTCGAGTAGAAGTTTATTATTGCTAATTTGGTGTGATCAGATTTGGGATATAGGGATGAATAGACAATTATGTAATTTATTTTAAAGCATTTTACATTTTACTATAAGAACAATTTTAAATGGACTTTTGATATTCATTGAGAATAAATAGTTTATTTTAATCATTTATGCTGCCAAAATTGTTTATTTTTTAGTTGGGATTAGTTAAATGGGTTTGATAAGGGTTTTAAATTGGATGTATTTTTACTTTTGAATGGCGCTCAGAGGAATCATTTTCTTGGGGTTTTATATATTTTTCCCATAATCAACATAAACTACACATAATGTACACAAAGCTTTGTCGATAGGATGATAACCAATCTAGGCTATGAACCGTTCATTCATAATAGAACCAAAATTTTGATATTTTTTAATCGATTTGAACCAATTCACAAAAAATCCTATTAAGTATAAATTGTCGACATATACAATATATTTATAAAGAAATATAAGGTATTCCCCAAAAATGATGCATATTTGAAACAAATAAAGCAATTATTTTATGAATAAATAATAAATATCATAACATATTGATATACATAAGTATGGCCTTATCCTCAATAGAATTCAATTGGCAGAGGCCAACCCTAGTTGCCCATCAAAGGAAACAAACATGGGCTGACTCAGAAGAAGCCCAACCTCAAGTGGCCTCGTCCTCGACCACTACTCCGGATATATAGCACAATATTGATCCCAATTAACTCTTACATATCTTCTTGGCCTCGTCCATGAGCAGAGGAGGTCGAGGCCTATATGCAGACCTAAACCCTACTCAACACTCTGGGGATCAATATGTTAGAGGACTGACCTGATGACTCAGCTCGATCTGGTCCATGATGGCCGACTATTAACACCTCGCAGAACACACGTGGATTGTGGGTTACCATTTCACGTGGACAAACTATCATAACAAGATCTTCATAAGCAGGTAAGAGAATATTTCATCATCATGACATATATGTGTCAGGGACTGGTAGCTGGTTCTAATTGGTTATTTCATCCACTGCATGCTTATTACATGATTGAGGGGGAACATTGTGCACCCCTAAGGCTATAAATACCTTTAACCTTCTTCCTTTAAGGGGATCGATAATAAAAAAAACCTAGCCTAAACTTTATAAAACTCATCTTAGAGAGAGAAAGTGCTTGAGAGTTGTACTTTGATCCATTATATCGGTTTTACCTTTATTCCTCACCTCATTCTATATCTTCCTTACTTCACTCTCATCTCCATTACTGTATATTGCTAGATTGAGATCCATAAAAGTTTAAGTGGTGATATATCTGGTATCATCATTTCGGCGCCATTTATGGGAAGCGAGGTTTTATCTTTTTCCTCTCATTTCTAGCTTAGCTCCTACTAGAATCTCTAGTGGTGATCCAACTCCACTATTACTGGACCTGCATCACCATTGAAAGAGTTCTGGTTGGGACCCTTATGCTTATCTTAACTCATCTAGTTCATCTAAACTCTCATTGAAGACATGTCTTCAAATCAACCTCCAGGAATTGTCTGCAGCTCTAGTAAAGCGCCACCTCAGTCAGAAATGGCTGACGTGGAAGTGACAATGTACTCATTGGTGGCCAACTAAAAAAGGATGCAAGAATAATTTATGGCATTGAGCCAAACCACAATGGAAAGGACTCCAAGCATAGTGGCAGAGGTCCTCTCTCCAGCCGCCATGGAGGTTATGGATCCAGTGCTAGGGGGACCACCTTCGTCCCCATAAAAAGGTGGTGCGATCCCACCAGAGACGGAGAGATATAGTTAACCCCAGCGACTTCATCTGGGAAAATAAGTGCAACAGGGTCAATATGATTAGGATTAGGATGAGGAAGTTTATTGGGACTCATATGAGGTTTTTGGTAACATGATTCGTCCATCACCAATGTATAGGGGAAACAACACAAGGCTAATACCAGGAGGCTAACCCAAAACTTCAGCCTTTGATATGCTCAGTAGAGGGTTAATATTTGATCGTCTTGGACCTATCAGAGATTTACCTGATCGTCTCTCCTAATCTCGGAATAACGCTACCTTTAGAGGAAATAGTGGATGTGGTGAGGGTCGTCCAAGACTTGGCCGAGAAGGATAAAAATTGAAGTGAATATTCATTGGGGGATTACTAGACGAGAGCAGGTGCTTGTCCCAGCCGACAATGAAGGCAGAAGAGACAATACAGTGGCAATAAAGAAGCCTTGGAACAGTTCAATTAAGAGGCTAGAGGATAAAATTGATGATCTATTGGAAAGTCAAAATCTAATCCACACGGGCTACTTTGAAGGATCTCCCTTCATAGCTAAGATAGTGTACTTCCCCACTCCAGTATAGTTCAAACCTACTAATATTACTCCAAAGTATGATGGGAGTATACATCCAATACACCACATTGAGATGTACCAATTAACGACCGATATTTATTCCATCTCGGATGAGATGAGATGTTGGGCCATCGTCGGCACCCTGATAGGGGCGACCCATATGTGGTATACATCTATGCCCAAGAACTCAATCGAGAACTTCCAATAGTTGGCCAAAAGATTCATTCATAACTTTTGTTTCCTCATAAAACCCACAAAGAAAGTGATTCATCTCTTATATTTGTAAGAACGAAAATATGAGACGCTAAGAGACTACATTGCTCTGTTCAACAAAGAAAAACTTAAAGTGGAGGACTATGAGGAAAATATTTCTATAATAGCCCTTATGAGTGCACTATAGAAAGGGAAGTTGCTCTGAAATATGGTTGAGGATCCTCCTAAGTCCATGGGAGAACTCTAGTTATGTTCAATAGAGTCATGAATGCTAGGGAGGCCATGAGGCTAAAGGAGAAGATGAGAAAGATGAAAGTCTCAGAAGGAAAAAGGGGAAAATGGAAAGAAAAGGTCAACGATGATAAGTTTTCCATTTATAATCCATTGATAGTGAGTCTCGACCTAATACTGAATGAAGTTAAGGATTACAGAGCACTGTGGTGGCCCGAAAATCTCAAGTCACCTCCTCACAAGAGGGATAAGAGAAAATGGTGCGATTTTCATCAAGATCATGGGCACACAACTGGCATACATTTCCGTCTAAAAGGCAAAATAAAAGAGATTTTGAATAGGTAGTACTATATCATAAGCCATTGAGAGAAGTCCATCCTCTTGGGGTATTCGAGATGGACATTTATATGGGGACCTAGTCGAGATGCCTCACAAGGAAAGTAAGCTTCTTCATCATGGACAAGAATGTATTTTCAGCATTCAACATCATTCTTGGAAGGGTAGCTCTTAAGGAGATTGAGGTAGTACCATCCACAGTACACTAAATGATAAAATTATCAACTCCTTATGGAGTAAGGGAAGTTTAAGGGGACCAAGTAGAAGCTCGAGAATGTTACTTCAACCTATTTGAGTAGAAAGAATACCACAAGAAGCTTATTACTTTCTATAACATAGATACTCTCAACCCAAGCTAAGATAAGAAGTTGAAGAAGGGAGAAGACACGAAAGATGGATAATCCATCATCCTTAACGAGAATAAGCCCAAAAAAACCGTCTAAGTTGGAATATCCTTGAAGAAGGAAGTGAAAGAAGAGTTTGTGAAGCTGTTTAAATAAAGACAAAGTATCTTTACATGGATCCATGAGGACACGCCGGTAATAGAGTAAAAGATCATAGCCATAAACAAAACATTAATGAGAAGATAAAGCCCATAAAGCAGAGAGGAAGTACCTATACAAGAGAGAAGTGTGAGGTCATTTAAGAAGAGGTGAAAAAATTGTAGACAATCGAGTTCACCAGGGAGTTTCAATACCCAAACTTCTTGTCTAACATCGTGATCGTCCTAAAAGCCAATGGAAAATGGATAACGTGTGTTGATTTTAATGATCTAAACAATGGTTTCCCTAAAGACGGCTTCCCTTTGCCTCTTATAGATCAGATGGTAGATGTCATGGCTTGGATTTAACTAATAAGCTTTATATACGCCTACTAAGGGTACAACCATATCTTCATGGACAAAGTTAACGTCGAGAAGACTTCCTTTATCACAGATAAAGGAAACTACTACTATAAGGTAATGCCATTCATCCATAAAAATGTAGGGGCAACCTACCAGAGGTTGTCAATAAGATGTTTGACGACCAGATTGGGAAAACCATGGAGGTTTATATAGACGATATGCTGACTAAGAGCCTCAGGAATGAAGATCCCATGGGTAATTTTGCAAGAACATTTGACACCATAGACCGATACAAGATGAAATTAAATCCGATAAAGTGTGTGTTTGGCGTTGGCACTTGTAAGTTCCTCAGCTTCATCATCAACCAAAGGGTTATTGTGGCCAATCCGACAAAGATCAAATCACTAATTGATATAATGACACCTAGAACCATAAAAGACATTCAGAGGCTAATAGGAAAAGTCGTTGCTCTCAACAGCTTCTTCTCTAGAGCCACAGATAAGTGTCTACCATTTTTTAAGATATTGAGAAAACTATTCTCCTCGGAAGAAGAATGTGAATGGTATTTTCAAGATATTAAAGATTATTTGTCACCCCCTATGCTGTTGTCTCGGCTAATTTAAGGGGAGAGGCAATTTTCATAGTTAGCAGTACTTGAGTCAGCCATTAGCGCTGCAGTTATATGAGAGGACGAAGGTTTGCAGAAGCCATTTTACTTCAATAGAAATGAGCTACAAGGGTTGAGTCAAAATACCTTGGAATGTAAAAGTTATCCTATGCACTCATTCATGCGTCGAGGAAAATAAAGTCGTAATTCCAGGCTCATACCATGGTGGTACTCAAACACATTCCATTGCGGTAAGTCATCCATAAACTCGAGAAATCGAGTTGGATAACAATTAGTCAATAGATTTAGGAAAATTTGACATCATGTATCAATCAAGGACAACAATCAAGGGCCTAGCATTGGCTAATTTTTTGGCTGAATTCAGCTAGTCTAAAGTCGATATGGGAATGGAAGAGGATACGATAGTGCCACAAAGAGTTATGGTAAGTCAACCGTCGGCCAATGTGGATAAAGTCGTTGTTACATAAAAAGATTTGTTATTAAAAAAGATGTATTGACTGAGGGGCCTTTCTTAAAAGAAGGCCAAGTATGGAATCTTTTCGTGATGGTTAATCTTGTGATAATGGAAGTGGGGTTAGATTGATACTCTCAGACACTAATGGAAAAAATATCAAATATGCCCTGAGATTTAGTTTTAGAGAATCTAGCAATGATTCAGAGTACAAGGACATGCTAGAAGACCTCTCCCTCGCCAAAGCTATGAATGTCTACCAGATAATTGTACATAGTGACTCCCAGTTGGTTGTGAACCATGTGTTAGGGACCTACGAGGCCAACGAAGAAAATATGGCCAAGTACTTGATGATAGTAAGAAAGGTAATGGTCAATCTTATGGAAGCCAAAGTGAAAAGGATCCCTCAACTGGAGAATAGTCGAGCCAATGCTCTAGCAAGACTAGCCTCTTTTATAAGAACGAATATCAGAAGGACTGTCCTAGTTGAAATCCTATACAAGCCCAGTTTTGATGAAGATGATAATAGGTAAGTTTTTCCTAAATTTAAATCTCGGATTGTCATGAATGGATCCTCTTATCAAATATATTAGGGATGGGGAGCTCACAAATATGAAGGCCAAGAGGAAAAATTTACGATATAGAGGGGAAAAATTCTCCATCATAGGGGACATCATGTACAAAAAAGGCTTCCTACTTCCTTTGATCCAAGGTTTTCACCCCACTGAATTGGAATACATCTTACGAGATGTGCACGAGAGGTCGTGTTCAAGTTATATAAGGGGAAGGTCCCTGGTAAAAAGGATTGGGATGCAGGGCTACTAGTGGTCGTCTCTTAGAAAGGATGCGACCGACCATGTGAAGAAATATAATAAGTGCCAGAAATATGATTGCATTCCACATCAGCCTCATCAACCTCTATCGTCCATCACAGCCCCTTGACCATTTGGAGTCAGGGGATCGACTTAGTGGGACCTCTACCTAAATTTGCATGAAATTATAAGTATTCAATCGTGTCTATCGATTACTTCTTAAAGTGGGTAGCTGTTGAGGCCATAATTTCCATTACTTGCGTGAAGACCTTCAAGTTGATTTGGAGAAACATCATTTATAGGTATGGTCTACCTCACACCTTTATTTTTGACAATGAGAAGAAAGTCAAACCTATTCCTGAGAGGGATATTGTGAAAGGGTTAGTATCAAGTAGTTCTACTCAGCGTCGGGCCTTCCTCAAGCCAACAGCCATACCAAGATCGCCAATAAGATGATATTATACGCAATCAAGAGGAAATTGGAAGATGCCAAAGGCCTTTTGATGAACGAGTTACATGGGGTCCTATGGACTTATAAGACGATGCAGAGTACACCTATAAGTTAAGACACCATTCTTGGTAGCTTATGGGTCAAAAGTAGTCATCCCCACTTATCTTGGTCTTCCCACTCATAGAGTCTAAACCTACGACCCTGATGCTAACAATGAAGAGAAAAGTCTTTACCTAAACCTAATAGAATAAAGAAGAGAGGACGCTGATGTCAAACAGTTTACCTAAAAGAAAACGGCCGCTATATTCTATAATAAGAGGGACAAAGCAAGACCGATTGTTGTGGGAGTTTTGGTGTTGAAAAAGGTTTAGCATAAGCCAAACAATCTATATCCAAATTGGCATGGGTTGTAGAGAGTTACTGAGGCGGTCGTCCCTTGAACCTATAGACTAGAGAACCCAGAGGGATAGCCTTTCTCCAGCTGGTCGTCCTTGGAATGCAGATCATTTGAAGAGATATTATTAGTGGATTTGAGTGTCATTTATATGCCATCCTCTTCGTGTGCAGAAATGTCTTGTATTTGAGCTATTTTGAAGTAATGAATGATAAAGTGCAAGTGTTTCCTCATATCTTTGTTTTTAATTATCGATTGTGTGGTTTCAGTTACTCTAAACTAAAAAACTTCATTCTTATGGTTAATTATTTTTTAGTCTCTCTCAGTGATACAAAAGACCATGGGAGACTCCTCTCGTCCATGATCTATCAATAACACCAAGGGGGGGGGGGGGGGGCAATAATGTGATGACATCACTTAGGTGGTTAAAAACATAAAGTTTGATAAAATCATTTAATTATGGTTAATTAAAACAACACAATGTGGTGAATTAAAGGTCATAACTCCCTCGGAGGTATAAGGATATGTGAAGAGACTTAGTCTTGTCCTCACAACCTAAGGAACTACGATAGAGAACTTACATTAAAACATCATTTATTTGGTGGAAACTTGACAAAATAATTTAATATGGTTAATTAAAATATCATAATGTGGTGAATTAAAGGTCATAACTCCCTCGTAGTTATGAGGATATGTGAAGAGGCTTAGTCTCGTCCTCACAACCACAGAAACTATGAAGAGAACTTAACTACATTTTAGTTAGCGATAATGCTTTGTAATCATTCATATGGTCAAAAGATCATCAACCACATTTTTGTATGAATGGCATAATTATAGAAACAATATGACATAAGACTTGGAAAAATAATGATTTCCATTGTGGTGGAATAACATTAGGGAAAATACAACGATGAAAATGTTAAAGTTATATAAGAGAGCTATAAATATGTTCAAAAAACTAAATTACAAAATAAAGAGTGCATAAGTCATAGACGACCAACCAAACACTCGACTCGTTAATGCCGATCACATCTCTAAGGGTAGCAGGGGTCGTATGCGCCTTGAACTCAGCACTCGTCCTAGCAACTTTGTCTGCAACCTGAATAAAGATCTTGGTTATAGCTATCGCCTCAACATCTGAAAGGTTTGTCTAAACCAAAGGGTCAAACAGTTCAAAGGCCTCTAAGTCTGGTCGAATTGAGGAGACAACCTCAGGAAATTTTAATGTAGTCCGTCAGTAGGCCATTTTTCACCTCTTTTAAGGTACCGGTAGCCGAAATCGCCAAACTATTTAGATCTTTGAAGGCCTACACAACCTCGGCCTTTGAATTTTTAATGCCCTCTACTATCTCAGCTGCATGGTTTGTTGTCAGAGTTTGAAGTGTCGAGTCTTTCTATTTTCTCAAAGCAGCAAGAGCATCATTGTGCTCTTTCTTCAGATTAGCAATGGACTTTTTGTGGTTGAACCTCAAGGACTTAACCTTGTCCTTCAAATATCTCTCGATCTGAAGGACCATCTCTGCCTCTTGCACATGAGGGAATTTTTCACTCATCCAATAAGTTATACGAGTAAAGGCACACATGGATTGGAAAAGAACATAGTACAAAAGTCAGTACGAAATAATGAAAGACTTCAAATTAATAGAGTTATTTTTCACAAAGTAAAGTTAGATAGAATGATTACCTAGGCCATGTGGTGAAGTGCAAAGTTGAAGACTTGGGGCATGTCCATCAACTCTAAAAATCAATTATCATAATCAGGGTGAAGGCGATTACGACCGCTTTAGACCTCACACCACTGGTAATATGAGAGTTAGAGATCGTACGGAGCTGGGTGAGATGAGTTACCAATTTTGCATTATTGGAGCCCTAGGTGGCAGGAGTCGACCTTGTGTCATAGGGTTAAACCCTCTGCCTCATATCCCTCTAAGGGGGAAGGTCCTCCCCCATCAGTTAGTTCCATTTGCTTATACTTGGCCTCGGTAGGGCCTGGCCACTAATGGCTATTTTCTTAGAGGAAGCATTGGTGTGATGCATGTGGCCTTTCCTGCTCAGGGTAACTTGAAGACTTGGAGAAGTCATATTCCATATATGTTCTTAAGTGTTTGGAGGGCAATCTACAAAAAAAGAGAAGATGATGATTAGTAAAAATAATCAAAGATGAGGAAATAGTTAAAAAAAAAATAGAAAACATGTAAAACTTACACAACTCATCCAGGGGTTAACCAGCAGACCTGATATTTTTAAGAAAGAAGGGGTCATCACTTGTTCAAACTCAGATACACCACCATCCTCCTCTGGCATCTCATCCATTCAACCCTCATCCTACAATCTACGTTAAGGGTGGGGTTCATCTTAGAAGACATAGATGTATTTGCCCAAACATGAGTAACCTTCGGTTTAGAGTTGTAATGAGAACCGTCGGACTCAAACTACGAGGCCCCAATGATAAAGAATACCTCATCTTCTAGTTACAATTCGAGGCCTAGTTAATTTAGAGTATTTTCTTATTGGCTATCCTCGTCCCCATATGATAATAGCCAGGCTGGACGTTGGTGCAAGATACGTAGTAACAATCTTTGAAGATGCCAATTGGAGGATCATATTCGTACTTTGACTTCCATAAATAAATGAAATTGAGCACGATTCTCCATAAATTTAGTGCTATCTGGGTAGGTGCAAGCCACATTGTAGCAAGGATGGCTCATACAGAAGGATAGATGGGAAAATGGATGCCGACCTTAACATCTGGTCATAGATGGATACTTTACCCTCTCAACCATTAAAATCTCTCTTATCCTCATCTGAAACTCTCATGTGAATGTGCGACTTTATTCCATACATATGCCTCCAGATAAGGGGGTCAGTTTCTCTAACGGTGGAAAGAAACGTTTGTACATAATAAACATCAAGTGGTTCCCCAGCCTCAAAGTTAGAATAGTTATTAGTGGGAACCTCAGCAGTTAGCGCTCTACTTGGAAACCTCTTGTTAAACTATCCCTTAGTCATGGTCGATAAGGGAACAACCATTAGGGGTGTTGAAACAATTAACCTTGGCTCCTTAAAGGCCTCAAAAGTAGACAAATGGTGGTTGTGTGAATACTCATCAGTATCAAAATTAGCCATACGAGTAGTAAGTATGCAAAGAGCCTCCTAAAATGAATCACATGTCTCAAAAACTTAGGAAGACGAAGGGTTGTAACCCTTAGAAGACAAGGATGACTGGGATGCTTGAGACAGGTGACTAAACATCTCGTCACCACTAACCTCAACTACTAGAGGAGGAATGACATCTATGGGGATTAAGAAGATATGACATGTAAGGTTGGCTTTGTCTTTCCTCTTCGCCTTATCCTCTACCTCAAATTTCCTTATCTACCTAAGGACCATAGAACTAAGTTGGGGTATTGGTCTAAAAGATCATACAATAGTCTAAACATTCAAGGTTTTGACTAACAGTGGTCTATTGGAATAAAAGATAAAGTGTTCTTCATTTTTCTCTAAAATCAGTGAAGAACAATGGTATGCAGTCCACCAGAGATGGTGGCCCAATCAAGAACAGTGGTATGCAATCCACCAGAGAAAGTGGTCGAAGAGCTACCGAAGATGGTGAAAACTACCAAAAAATGAGTTTAAAGCCTAAAAGCTTCCAATCATCAACTCTTAAGACCTCAACCACTCTAGAATACCACAAAAGCCCACTAGAATGGCATAGAACTACCACAAAACAAAAAAAAAAAACAAATATCATTAAAAAAAGAAATAAAGCAGAAATGAAGGTACAAGAGGTGGATAAAGGAAAAATAAAAGTGAAAATGGTTACCTGAAGGTTAAAGACCAAATTTGAATGAGGAATGGACCCTAGAAGCTCGTTCGATTGCTTGGAAATAGAGAAAGAGGGGAGAGTTTGAAAGGTTGTAGATGTTTGCTTAACAGCGAACTAGAGTGAAGAAGAAAGAGAAAAAAATTTATTTTTGGTATTTAAACTAAGTAATGATTGGGTACAATTATGCAAGAGCTAAATCATTATGGAACAACTTATTAGGGTAGTCTAGTAGTCACCCTACCTTGATAAGCATGCCAGCCCACACATAAATTAACATTTGTCCAGTTTAGAGCGCTTCACCCAGGGATATTGAAATAACATCTGTACAATCAGTGAAACTGGTTCATGTCGATAGAAGCCTTAAACAATAAGGAGATTCTCAAAAGGGTACATAAGTATGGCCTTGTCCTCAACGGATCTCAACCTGGACAATGTCGACCCTGGAACCTTATATTTAAGATCGATTTAGGAGATTAAATCTTAGCTGTTGTTTTAACCCTCGAGTTCCAAAACCTTCTTACTCCAATATAAAAATAACTCTCATCTAAACCATTTGAGACTTTTCCAGTCTCAATAGAGAGAAGAATATTTTGTTAGAGAAAATTTTCAAATCATTTTCAACAAATCTATTTCAAAGAAGTGTGTTAGGCTTTTGAAATACAAGAAGTACCTCCCTTCTATTTACAAAACCACTTCTTAAAATCCCTTTTTCATACCTCGATCAGTTAGGGTTTTCATGAGTTTTAGTTTTAGTAATTTTTACCTAGAAAAATGATAGTTACCCTCCTTTGAAAATGCATCTCTCTGAAAATAACCTCACATGGTTGAATATCTCGTTTTCCTTTTAGAATTTTGATATTTCAACCTAGTGAAACATTTTCATGCATATTTAGGTCATTTCGTATAGTTTCTATTGTATTTAGTAAATAAAAAATTTCTATCTGTGGATTTAGTTCTAAATTCTTTCAAATTTTAAGATCCATTCGTCACATTTTAAAAAATTAAAACAGAGACTTAAAATATTTTGCATGTTTTAGATCTGGTCTGATTTCGTAATTTTACAGATTGTAAAATTTATTTATATAAATAATATTTTAAATTTGAGTTTTCAATATCTAAGACATATAGATATAAAACTATCTTAAGTTTTTAAGTCTGATTTTCTTTTCTTTTAAAACAAAGGAGCATATAGGCTCTCTGCAATTTATAGGACTGATATGTAACGTTAAAGTGTGCGTGGGTTCATATTTTGCATATATTTTAGACACACTTTACACCACTATCATAGACTATTACATAGTTAAAGCATGATGTTGAGAGAGAGATTTGTATGACTGAGTCGACATAAAGTTAAAAAAGAGAAGGAGCAGGATGACTATCGGGAGAAGTCAAAGCAAAAGTAAACCGTTGGAGGTGTTCCTTAATATAGGTATACTTTTTTATTTTTTATTTTATTTCTTGTTTTAGTTGTATGCTTGTAACCTAGTTAATTTTAGTAGATTTTTGGTTTTTGGCGTAGAGATCACCATGGATGTTTTCCCTAATTTGGGATTTTACCACGTAAAAAATATTGTGCATACTTTTATAGTTTTTGTTTCTTATTTCTTACAAATTTAGTTAGGATTAATAAAGATTAATAAGGTTTATTTGATAAAAATTGGTTAACCAAGAATCTTAAATTGGTTTATGTTTTACTTCTTTACACATATCGTATTTATAATCAAAAGGAGTTTCCTCAAAGTTTACCTAATCATTAACTTTTTTTAATAACTTGGTAAGATATTTTCAAGTGGTATCAGAGCGGGTTTTTCAAAATAATTTTTTATCCTGAAACTCCTGAAATTGATTTTGAATTTTTTCCAGAATGGATGAAAAATTTGAGAAGCTGAGTAATCTTCCCTATCCCCCCCTCCCTGATGGAAACAATTTTCCTTACTGGAAGGTAAGGATGATTGCCTTCATCCGAGGGACTCTGGGTGATGATGTATGGGAAATGATTGAGAATGGTTATTATGGCCATCCCGGGGCTTCCCCTCAGATTCCCACCTATGAACGTGTGGGGTTACGACCTTTCTAGGGGCATTGATCGTCGTCAATGTGGGGGATAATACGTAGAGATAGAGTTGCCAAACTATTTTTCACAAAACAGGCAAAAGAAATATCACTGCCTCGAGAGAACGACATTATTAACAATATTAATGCTTGCAAAACCAAGTAGTTTAAAGGTCCAACGACTAAGTTACGAAACAGTAATGTGTTAGGCACATATACCGCCCTTCCGGCCTCTCATGGTCATGTCTTAATCTTCTCCTCTTAGACTCTGTGAAGTTTGTGCTCATGTGCATAATACAGGTGAATAATGGAATCATTCAAGTCTCGTTATGGAAAAGGACGAAGTGAATTCATCCTTAAGAGTGCTCCCGAAAATAGTAATTCTATATAATATGAATGTTTTAATGAATCACAAGTCGCTATGGAATAGTGAATGTGTATATCAGATGAAAGAAGAGAAGGTAAGAATAGGAGATTCTTAAATAATACATATATATGATAGGATGAAAACATATAAACATGCATAAAAGAGGACTCAAATCTCAGGATTAGCCCAAAATGCCTACGTAGACGAAAGGGCACCAAAGTCCACGTAGGGCAAATATAGGTTAGGGTGGGGTTTAATCCATAAATCCAAACGGTGTATTTCTCTTATGTATGCGTGTAGAGAAATGTGTTTTAAAAGTTAGAGTGTGAGATCAGAATCCCTATATTAAAATTTATAGATAAACCAACTTTTCTTCTATTTCTTTTTAAGAAAATAGAGTATGTGCAAGTAAAACTAATAAATGTTTGAGATTAATGTATACGAGTAAGGAAATAAAATGCTAAAGAAGAAACAAAGCAAATAATACAAAAATGGAAGAATTAGAGAAAAGGATGGAGAATATGACCTCCTTATGAGTCCTTGATATTGATCTGGGATGTATATATGTTGATATTGCAATTGAATGATAGTGGTATGAATAAGTGTGGGGAATTTACTAAGTGAGGTAAGAAAGTGATGAAAGGCAATGTGGAAAAAAGGGTTTTTTTAAGGAAAAGGAATAGCTCTAAATTCGAGAGAATATTTTCTGACATGATGATAGGGGTGTTGAGGGGTATTGGGGTGTTATAAGTGTTTCTTTCAAGTTGAGATCATGGCCTCTCTTTATAGGTCCAATGGAGTGCCGATAGGAAGGTGTATGGACCTTCCGATCGGCATAGATTCTCAAGCACACTACCGATAAGTAGGATCCTTGGGGTGCCATTTGGAAGTCTGGGATAGGTTTTTCAGAAATGGGCATAAAATGGAAATCATACGTCAAAATTGCATATGGGGTGGACCATTAAAAAAGGTATTTATATCCCTTCAAGAATTGATTGAGCCACTCCCGAGTTTGAGAGTTGACCAAGGTCAAATTGGGCCCAAAATGATCAGTTGTCACTAGGCAGGAAGGTTTTGAATGAAAATGGATCATTCGTTTGAACCATAAGGACTATTCATCCATTGGAGAGATTGTTGGAAAAGGTATTCATTGCCCTTCGATGTTTCATTTAGATTCGTTATGTTCGAAGAGTTAACCAAGGTTAAATAGAGCCCAAAAGCTCCCGGTAAACCTTCGGAGTAAAATGGGTCGTTCGTTTGTACTATAAGAATTATTCACGTAAGGGATGGATATTGGAAAGGGGACTCAAAGCCCTTAGAATATTCATTGAGCGTTGCTCAATCTAGAGAGTTTACAAGAGTGAAACAGTGCCTAGGGGCGCTCGATGGCCTCAAGATCAATTTTTGAGGTGAAACGAACCGATCTTCCGAACCATAAGGTTGATTCGTGCAAAGGGTGGACCGTTGGAAAGGGGATTCAAGTACCTTTGAAGATTAATTGAGATTTTTTTCAGGAGAGAAGGTCAGCCAGTGTACAAATGGGGCCCAATATCACCAGGTGGCCTCCAGATTAGTTTTCAGGGTAAAATGAACTATTCGTCCGAATAGTAACACGAATTTATGCACGAAATGGATTGATGAAAATGGGATTCATATCCCTTCAAAGAATCATTAATCTTTCTCTCAGGCAAGAAAGTTAATCGAAGTCAAATGGGGGCCCGAGAGTTCCTAGTGGCCTCTAGATTAGTACTCGGAGTATGAGGTTCTTAGAGGGGTCCTAGGATGGGGTGTCTATAGAGAGACCCTCGATGGGTGAGCATGGAACAAGTAAGTACATAAAATGATAAACACCATATCGATGCTGGGAAAGATGATTTTAGGTCAATTCTACAAACCTAGAGGATGAGGGTTACCTATTCAGAGGCTCGAGATTAGTTCTAAGAAACTAGGATGACTGATTCAGCGAGTTGAGGTCAATTTTTAGGACATAAAGTTATTCTAGGGATGACCAATTCTGAGGACCTAAAGTTGTGACGACCAATTCTGCAGATCGATAATTCTTCAAACCCAATGTTATGATGACCGATTATGTGTATCAAGGTCAATTATGAGGACCTAATGTTGGGGGAGACCAATAATATGGGTTGGGATCAATTCTGAGGACCTAAAGTTGTTACGATCAATTCTACAGGCTGAGGTCAATTCTAAGGATCTTGAGTTGTGATGACAAATTTTACACGCTGAAGTCAATTTTGAGGACAAAAAATTGGGACGACCAACTCTACTGACTGAGGTTAATTCTAAGGACCTAAATTTATGACAACCAATTTTGTGGGCCAAGGTAAATTATGGGGCCATAAAGTTTTGTGGGAAAGTAATTTCACTGGGGATAATGTATTTGATTTAGGTGAAAGAGAACTTTTGATTCTGCTGGGGATAGTGTTGTCTTGAAATTGCACAAGGGAATGTTTAGTTTTGAGGTTTCGGCTTGGGATTTGTAGTAGACATGGACGCAGTCGCATCATTGGTTACACTGTGGAGTATGCGGTGATAAGAGTGTAAGATTAACCCAACTAGGGATTTTTGGGAGTTTATAAGGGGATTAGTGCTCCAAATATTATTTTCTTGAGGGAGAATAATATTCTATATTTTCCTAGGATTTTTGGGATTTTTCAGGTCAATTTATGTATTTTTTGGGCATTTTTTATATGAAATTTAAAGGGGACTGCCGATAGGTAGGCCTGGGAAGGTTCCAATCAACAGAGGTACATACTCCTGGTCTTATTCGAAAGAGGAAAATGAAGTTATTGATCGGTATGGGTAGGGGCTTCTCGATTAGCAAACCCTTTCACCTTTTATATAAATAAGGCAAATTCCCCTCAGTTTTCACACCTTCAAGTGCTTCAATCTTATACTTTCTCTCTCTAAGAGTTGTCTCTAAGTATTTTCTTTTTCAAGACCCCAAATGCCTGGCACTTCGGGTGAGGTTCACAATAACGAGGGGCTGACAATTGATGATTGGGCTGGCCTAGAGTGGATGCCTATAATACCCCTTGCACTAGGTAATGAGAATGCCTTTCACTCATTTGAGAGGGCGACTGATGAGAGAATTTTTCTACACGAGTCTACGCACCATTAATCGACAAGGGGGAATAAACCTAGTGGCTCAATAAGTATGGTGGATTTTTATTTTCCATTTCATTTTTCTCTTTTCTCTTCTTGAGCTAATGAAGGTTTTTTTTTTGGTTCTTATAGACTGACTAAGCTCTTTCAAGCATTCGGCCTCAGGGGACGACTGGTTTGAAGGTTGTTCTATAGAAGCTCTGTGGGGATGCACACTAAATGATATCATATGTCAGGTTCGACTCGTTGGTAAAGGATTTGCATGAGACATCGCGATCCACTATAGTGTTATGTGCTCTTGGGGAGAGATTGTAGGGCACTGCCCATTAATTAAATTTGGGGTTTCGAGATGTGACCATGAATCCCATTGATGTTTAGCAGCTATTCGACTGGATTATGGGGGTTCCAGGTTTTAGTTAACCACGTATTGAAGGTTACACTCGACGCGGTGCATGCAGCTTTGGGAGACGTGGGTAGAATCGTGTTGGGGAATTTTATCGAGATTTTTATGATGTTGGAGGTGTTTCCAAAGTGGAGTGGATGTGACAGATGGGTGGCAGGTGAGGCAGACAACGCTTTTATTTATTTTTCTTTTGCTTGGTGGTTTCTTGTTGGCGACGAGCGGCGACATCATCCATATTTAGTTCCTGTCGTATTTGAAGATGATTTATGATATCCCGATGTATGACGAGGGGAGCCTTACATTGGCATATTTTTATTCTTCCTTGGATGTATTCAACTGGTTCTGTCGATAGGCCTTTACAGGGGACACATATCTTCTGTAAGTAAGTTTGGATTTATTTTCCTGGTTTCATTTCCTTTTAGTCGTCTTTTATTCTTTTTTCAGATTTATATATTTTTGTAGACGTGGTTCTATGAGTTTATTTGGCATAATGCGGGGTTGTTGGCCCTGAAGGATGATGATTTGGGGGACTTCTGCCAAATATTTTGGTGGAGAAATTACAATAGATGCTTAAACTAGTCCTTGTCTCTGAAGGACATGAAGAGGGTCTTGAATGGCCTGATGAATGATCAGGTTAACTATCATCCTTTCTAAGTTGTTCTTGCATTTTTTTATTTCTTTATTGGGTATTGATTCTTTACTGGGATACATGTGACCTTCTACCCTTGAAGGGGTGACTCTATGGGACATGGGGGTTACTAGCATTCATATGCAAATGTGGCAGTTTATAGCGCACAAGTTCGGTTATATATAATAGATGGGAAGGAGGGTGGTGAGGAAGATAGTGGAAGAGTAGGTGGTGGTTCCACCATCTTAGCCACCTATATCTATGAGGCAGGTGAGGGAGATGTCTTATGAGTCCAATGAAGCAACGATGATAGGGGAACCTTACACGTTCCACACGAATACGGTGGTGAGTGACGATTATCTGGATTTTATGATGAGTTGGTTGATGGCCTCTTATATCTATGATGTGGAGAACATGCCTCCACCTACCACTTTTTCAGGGAGGGGTGCCAATGTACTGGTGGGATCGACCCACAACACGGGTGGTTATACATCATTGGTAGGGACGGTGGTAGAGGAGGCTCTATTCATCAAGGTTACCCCTTCTTATATTTTTTGACAAAATAACGGGAAGTCATTAGGCCTGCCACCCCATTCTTATGCGTCGGTGGCTGGATTGACGGAGTTTACAGATAAGGCTTTGGCCCGAGGTATATTTTTTCTCTTCTCTTTTCCCTTTTATGATTCATACTTCCTTTCTTTTTAGTTACTGGCTCATCTTTTGTTATTTTTTATTTGCAGTATGTGTGGGTGTCGACCAACTGGTTGTGTGATATTGAGGACTGGATGGCTTCCAAGTCAGATTATATAAAGATTTTAACTCCCTCTTGCTTGGTGCCATCGGCCACCTCAGACGAAGGTTCATATTCCCGGAGTGGAGAGTACACTACTCATCATCAGGGAAATAGTATGCGCCATGGAGGCTGAGGGATTTGGGATGGTTTGAGGGTTCGGGAGAAGTCCCATTGTATTTTCCTTTTTTTTTTCTTTTGTGTGTGCAAAAATGTAATCCAGCGAAGCAAGAATATATATGAAAAATATGGATTTTCTTTTTGCTATTTTTCTTAGTTTAGTGACTTATCCAATATGCACTTTTGATTTTATGTTGAGATTGTTTTATTTTTTAAAGATAAGGATGAGAATGAAAATGATTTTAAGGAAAATGTTTATTAAAAGATTAAGAATAAAAAGGAATGACCCAGGGGTAACTTTTCAAATTAAGGATTTTATAAATTGATTTTAGGCAAAAGAGGAAAATGATATTTTTCTAAAATGCCGTGGTTGTAGATCGGCATACCCCCTGACCTACCTATCAGGATATGAGTCAAGTCAAATCACTCCTAGACTTTAATTTCACATTTTTGTACTCCCATAGTACTTAGTAGGGCTGAGAGTTAAATGGAATTTCGAATGGTTTGGTTTTTAAAGGATTCTTGGGTATAAAAGGAGAGTTTAGGGGGTGTGTTTTTCATAACATCCATATTTCCTCTCCTACGTCTTCTTTCTCTTTTCTCCAAATGGCTCTTCCAACGTATGTAGAAGTCTCTTCTTATATCAAAGGCTTAGAGGCCATGTGGCTCTACAATGTGGACTATGATACTTCTAACTTACGTTGGATTTCCTTGTAGCATAATCGGGTCATATACTCTAACTTACTGCAGCGGAGGTACAATTTTGGTACCCTAAGTACCATGTCTTATAGTTTGTCCTAGACGATGCATGTTTTACTTGTGAGGAAATTTCACCAATGTTGGGGGTCAGCCCTAGTGTTACGGAAACTATGTCTTATCTTTCCCATTCTTCTCGAGTATCTTTGGCTGAGTCATTCCATATTTCCCCTTCGGTGGCTCGACTATTGGTTAATGGAGGTACTACTTCTTTTCTGCCAGTTATGTATTCAGTGTGAGAAAAGGACTTTGAGGATGTTGGCTTTCTTGGAGCTATTCTTTGGGCCTGACTATGAGGTTGCTATTGGTGACAGGTGACTTGACAACTGATCCCCAATTGGAAACATTAGTGGCATGGATGTCTTACCATTGTAGTCTTGTGGCGGTGGTGCTAGCAGAGACCTTGAATGACCTTGATGCTTGGAAAGAGGGTTGTTTCTATTTTCTGAGGGGATGCCTAATGATGTTATTCTTGTGTCTTGTAGAGAGGTTTCATCTGGATGTTCCCGCCAAGTATCCCTTTGTAGGTGCGCCTAATTTCTTTGTCCAACCCTTCTTCAGCTTCAGCCCATATACAAGGAACTGGATTAACTAGTTCGTGGAACATAGGGCCCCATGTCTTTATTGGGTATTCCCAAGATGGAGAGACTTTTAGCCTGATTTGAAGCTAGGAGAGTACTAATATGTGTGGCTAGTTGGCCTCCGCCAAACTTCCTTTTATTTCCCTTAACGAGTTATGTTCCAATATGGGTGGGAACAAATAGTTCCCGTCGTATAATGAACTTCTTTCTAATGAAGCACCTGATCGAATCAATGCGGATGGTATTGGGTTCCTTATGGAAGCACCACCGGCCGTCTACCTAGTCCTCACAATCAGTAGGAGGGGATTGGTATATATATGGGTACTAGCTAAAGTGGTTGTGGAAGTGGTTAGTGGGGAAGATTATTGAGGAAAAGATGGGGAAAAGGGGGCTTGTGTCTTTCGACACCATGGAGGAGGGTATTGTGGTTTCGGTCCAACTTGTTACGGTATATCGATGCATGGAGATCATATTGAGTGTTAACTAGGAGTGGGAGACTTGGTGACCTCCATGGGTATGGAATGATTATGAAGTGGGGTCATTTGGCAGTTGAGGATAGTGTCTTTGAAGCTAGGATAGTATCTATAAAGTTGGGATAATTTATGTTTTGGGAGATTTTGGGGTTTTTCTGTGGGGTTAGGGATAATTTCTATGAAGCGGGAATGGATTAAGTAGGTTGGTTGAAAAATGTTGGGTGATATCGTTATTTTAAGGGGGTGGTCTGTTTGACTCCTTTGTATGATATTTTATGTAACAACTGTATTCCTTAACTTTGAAATAAAAATCAGTCTGACATATTTTTTTTGTGTCTCTTGATGAGTTTTGCATTTGAGTTATCTATCCCAATCGATAAGGCATACATAATCCTTTTGTTCATGTAAATAATAAGATGGACCGCCATTCTCGGGGATTAGAAAAGAATAAAATTTTGTGAAAAGAAAGGAACGATCTCATGTTTATCGTATGGGCTTCCTACGTAACTCTAAGGGCTTTATAAAAATTGTGAGATTCATTTTAAAAAGAGTTATTTTAAGATAATCGGGTCCCAAGTAGTTCTGGGTAGTGGAAATTAAGATTTTTTTAGAATAGAAGGGAGATGTGAAGAGTCATAGCGCGTCGAAATTTTGGACTAAGGTTAGAATATCTTGAGACGGTTCAGATTGATTTGATGCGCCATCTCCTCTCCATCGAGGTCTGTGAGCATAAAATCATAACCTGATAGAATCTTCTTCACAATGTAGGGTCCACTCCAATTCATTTTGAATTTCCCTCTTGTGGATACTAGTTCTATGATCTTCTTGAGGTAAATGTCTCCTCCCTGGACATCGTGGCCCTTAACTCTTCGATTAAATGATTGTGTTATTCGACGATGATACCCCTATATATGGTATAAATCCTTAAGTATCTTTTCATGCAAGAGTGATATTTCGTCAAAGCATATCTGATGCTAGTATTCTTTACTAACTCTGCTTTCGAGAATAATGCATGGGGAAGTATTTCTAGATCAACAGGTATGACTACTTCCATGTCGTATATGAGAGAATAAAGGGTAATCCCAATAGGTGTTCTAATTGAATTGCGATAGCCCTAGAGAGTGTATGGGGTACGGTTGGACCAATCTCTATAACACTCGATCATCTTATTGATGATGGTTTTAAGGCTCTTGTTGGCAGATTTGGTAGCACCATTAATTTGAGGTCGGTAGGTAGAAGATTTTTATCTCTAAATCCCACACTTATCGACCAATTATGTGACTTCAACTTCTAAGTAAAGTTCATTATTTGATACAAACTCATGGGGAGCTCCATATCGATAAATCATATTCTTTCTAATGAACACCAATTCTTGGCATTCATCACTCCGTATAACTCGGCCTTGACCCATTTGGTGAAGTAGAAAATTGCGAATATGATAAAATTATGACTACTTAAAGATTTGGGAGTGACCTTGCCTATGATGTCAATGCCCTAAGTGGATAAGGTTTAGGGAGAGGTCATGTTGTATAATTCTTGAGGAGGTAGGTGTTGGAGATTGGAAAACTACTAGAATTTGACACATCTTCAAAAATAGGTAGTGCAATGTTGAACCTTTGTGGTTCAATGATACCTCTGATTAATGATTTTCTTTTCAAGCATGTGACCGTTCATGTGGGGTTTGCATTCCCCACTATGGATTTTCTACATCATTCCTTCAATATCGTATCATGTTACGCAATGAAAATGGGTTCCAACAAAGTTTCTATTGAAAAAGTTCTTTATCACAGATGATATATTGGGCTTCCAGTCTACGAAGGGTCACACGCTCTTTCTTATTTGCTTCTCTGGGATACCTACCATGTTTAAAGAGGTGCCAAATTTCATAGTACCATAATTTGTCCATGTCGAAATCTTGCTCGGTTACGAGCTCAATGTGATAGCAGTGGGTGGGAATATCATATTTCTAAACCAATAAAGGTCCATTATTATTCCCTCAGGCATATCAACCAATAGCCCAAGGTTGAAAGGGCATCGACTATATTGTTCTTTGTATAAGGCAGGTACTGAAAGGTGACTTATTTAAACTTGGAGGCCATCTCTTCTAAGTTGGGATGAAAGGGTAGGAGCTTATTATTGTCGACATTACATTTTTTGAGGATTTGTTTGACAATGAGGGTGAATGTTATTGAGGCCTACGATGCATGCCCCGTATTTAATCATGTTGTTGGTGCAAAGGAAGTTTAATTTAATGGCAATAGGGGTGTGAGAGTCAGCAGGGGCGATCAGGAGTATCCCAATCTCGCATCCTTTCTTATTGAAAGCTCCATCAAAGAATATTTAACATCGAAGGTCCTCCTAAGAGCTTTAGAGAATATCTTCATCTTGGAATTCATAGACCTAAACATCGATTCCTTCCATGGGATAATTGATAAGGTAGTTGGATATGTCCCTTCCCTTCATGGATTTCTGCATAACATACACAATATCGAACTCAGCTAATAACAAAAGCTAATGGGCCATTAAACTTGATAGAGTGGGTTTCTATAGCAGGTACTTGATGGGCTCCATTTGAGATACTAGTCTGATGGGAAAGGCAAGCCTATAGTGTCATAACGTATGCGTGACCCAGAACAAGGCAACACATGTTTTCTCCAAATAAGTGTAATTGACTTTGTACCCAGGTAGTTTTTGACTAGCGTATTTGATATCTCTTTCCTTATGGGACTTTTCAATGTCTTGGGCCAACAAATCCCCTATTATAGTATCTGTGATGATCAAGTATAATAGAAGAAGGAGACTTGGTTGCGAAGGCATGAGACCCGGAGGTTAGGTGATGTATCGCTTGATTTGGTCAAAGGTTTCTTGGCAGGCCTTATTCTATACTTCAGTTGAATCCTTCCTAAAAATTTTAAAAATGGGTTCACAGATAAAAGTCAGTTAGCGAATCAACCGACTAATGTACTGTAGTTTACCCGGGAATCCTCAGACTTCCTTCTTCATATGTGGTGGTGGAATCTCAAGTATGGCTTTAATATTGGGAGGGACAACTTTGATTCCCTTATCACTAACAATGAATACCAAGAGTTTTCCTATCATGATGTCGAAAACACACTTGTGTAGATTTGTTCGCATCTGACATTGTCACAGTTATTCAAAGAACTTTTGAAGGGAAGGAATATGACCTTCCTGAGTCTTAGACTTAATGATCATGTCATCCACATAAACTTTGACCTCCTTGTAAATAAGGTCATGCATGATGTTTATGGAAACCCTTTGGTTGGTAGCCCCTTCGTTCTTGAATCTGAATGGCGTGATAGTATATAATAAAGTTCTGCATAGGTGATGAAATAACTTCCACCTGATGGTTAGGGTGCATCTTAATCTAGTTATATTCAGTGAATCAATTGACGACCAATTTAAAGGTGTGGCTAATTGTGTTGTCCACGACATGTTTATGTTTGGAAATGAATAATCATCTTTGGGGGATGCTTTATTCAAATCTTGGTAGACGATGAACACGTTGACTTTTCTTCCTGACTTCGCCACGAGGACAATGTTGTCAATCCATGTTGGGTATTCGACTACGTGAATGAAACCCACGTTCAATTATTTGACCACTTCATCTTTGACTTTGAGCGACCAGTCGATATGGAGTTTTCTTAGCTTATGTTTAATCAGTTGTAATTTTCGTAATGTAAGGATCTTATACTGAGCTATTTTCGATTCAATGTCGGGAATGTCGTCATAGGACCATATGAAAACATCCACAAATTTCTTTAGTAAGCCTTCATATTTTGCATGCTCATGCTCATTAAGGGTGGAGTCTATCCTAATCTCTCGTTGATGGCTACTAGTACTGAGATTAATAACAATGATTCATCATTATTAGTTTGACGTGGTTAAGTTATTTGTCATTTTCCTTATTAAGATCAGTTAAGAATTATTCATTTACAAAGTCATCATCGTCAAAGGTTTGATTAGAATCAAGACAATTAATATAAGGCATAACAAGTGATGATGCTGTGAACAACACCAACAGATCAAGGTGTTGTTGAGCTCAAACTAGTAAAACAATGGAAGTAAGTAAGCAATATAGATATAGAAGGAGGTGAGGAGAAGATGATAAACACACCAATATAAGTGGTTCAACCTATCTAGGCTACGTCCACTGTGCAGGTGAGTGGTCTTCACTATAAAATAAGGCTCACTATAAAATACACTCACTTTCTCACTCTACTGTGTAGTTTAACAAAGCTTTCTCAAGGGTTTATAGTAATCGATCCCTTTACAAGGAAGGGGAAGACAAGTATATATAGTGTTTGGGGGGTGTAGTGTACCACCTAAGCGTACAATGAGCATGTGTGTGATGATCTAGCCAATCTAATGTGGACACCTGGATGTGCCACATATAGATAATGATGACCAAATATTCCCTCAAATGAGGGAATGATTTAGTTATAAAGGCTTTGTCCACATGTTCCAAGTCATCCTTGCACTTGCATATGCTCTGACTAATGTCATCATCAACTAGAACATCGGCCTATCTGGGGAGGAGGTTGATGATTTCGATAGGTGCATTGGTCCTCCAACCATTAGTATAACCTCGATAAAATTAACTAGACGAGGTTAGATAACTAGGCGTAACTGTGGTATCGACGGAAGTAGAGTATGAGAGTGGTCATAGTTGAGCCCATTAGGTTGTTGCTGACCTCGGCTGCTGCCCAGCTGAGGTTGATCCATGTTGAGCCGACCATACAAAGGACGACCTTATTGCTGACTAATGTGAGTGACCCTCCTAGGGACTCGGTCATGAAATAGGATGATGTTGTTACTCAGAGTACGAGGTTATACTTTGGTCATATCAATCACCCCTAGCCCTTAGCCTTCTATGTGAATGGATGGCTGAGGGGTATATATGCTCGGATGCTTAGGAGGATGTTTCTACATATTGGGATATATGAGTATCCATTAGGACACATGTCACACTTAGAATTGGTTTGCGTCTATCCCAATGAAATGAATGATATGACATCGCTTTTTAGGGTTTCGAGGGGAAATGATGAGCGCGAAGACCAAGGCACATCATTATTACAATGGTATTTAAACTATTTTCTCTTTCCTTTCCCCTTTCTTCATCCCATTGGTTTCCCGCTTTTAAGTACTCTCTACAAAAACCTTCAAAACTCCATAGCATTCTTTCCATTTTACTTGCTAACAAGCTTTTCTACCTTTAGACATCTCTTTCCATCAACTATCCTCACCTAGGTATTGCTCTTCTACCTTTATTTTCCCATTTCTGGCTTTCAGTTCCTTATTTTGCTTTCTCAGTGGCATTTTTATTTTTCGATGAGCATTGCCACCACTGTCTGGTGGTTTTAGGGTCAAGGTTGTAGTTTCTAGGTGACCGTCAGGCCATATTTGGTTGTTTTAGATCAAAATTCCCACTTTGGGGTTTTTTCGGTGGTGCTCCAATCATCATCTCCGGTAGGCTGCTTCTTCAATGTTCTTGGTGTTCTTGATAGGAAACCCTTTAAACTCCAAGCTTTGATCTTTTTTCTTAGGTATTAGAAGTTGTTTACCTGTTTATCTTGTTAGATTTTCATTATAAGTGTAATGTCATCTATCGGATGCTACGACTATTATACAAACTTGCGAAAGAGTTTCTAACTCTACTAGAGAAGTGTTTCGAAAAAATTAGACCGGTAGAGTTAGTTTAACCCGAGGCTTCTCCCCTAGACCAATATTTCCTCCACCTTTAGCCATCATATACCCCGAGGCTTCCGAGGCCTCTGACCCTATGTCGGAGTCATCCGCTTTAGACCCCATATCCACATCTGAAGCTGCTGAGAGTGTAGTCTATTTTAGTGAGGCTATGGATTACTCCCCTAAACAAAGTGGAGTTTCTAAAGAAGAAGGAGTTTCAGACCGTGTGTCCTCTTACAAAGATGCTAGGCCTTAAAAAAGATCTCTCTTTGTAGAAATTTTAGAGCCTAACGTTTCCTTTCTTCCTCCCATTGATTCCATTCCTCTATCATCTACCATTGGCACTAAGTTTGTAGAGAGGTTTCCCAGTGGTGACCCCATCGATGCCCAGGATGTGGTTGTTGAGGATGATGATGATGATGATGATGAAGAGACTGAACTCGATACCCCTGTAGATACTAGGTATGAGATCTTTGTCATCGAGTATGACCTTCTGGTCTTTAAACACCTATATTTTATTGAGTCCTTAATCACCCTAAGGAAACCTCTGAAGGATGAGAGGGCCTTTGATGGGCGAGAGGGTGAAATCTGCGTCTATGAGAAGATGTTCAAATTAGGTTTTTGCCCACCCATTAAACAAATTATCTGAGCCATTCTTTCGTATATAAACCTTGCCCCTTCCAAACTATCCCCTAATGCATGGAGGGTCATGGTTGGGGCTATTGTCCTATGGAAGACTGTTCACCATACCGACCTTCTATTTAGGGTTTTTGTTAGAAGTTATACTCCCTTATCTACCACGAATCATTTAGGCTACTACCATTTTGTAGCCAAAAAATCGAAGAAAAAGATGCTCCTAGTTACCCAAACTTCCAACCATAATTGGAAAGCTCGGTATTTCTTCATTTAGAGAGCCTGGGAATTCAACCCTAACAAGGCTTGTGGAACGTCTGATCCACGAACCCCTCTGAGATGGAGTAAACTCTCTTTTTTGGCAAAAGCTGACACTCGTTTAAGCCACGATAATTATAAGGACATTAAGGACCTTCGCAACAAAGGCGAGAATGGTCGCCTCGTTAAATATGAACATCTGATGACCCCCTACTACCTTTCTCAGACAGGTTTGGGGTGGTGGTCCTTTGGAAGATCTTCGTAAGTTCCAATAATTTGTTATAAGTTGTTTCTCGCATATTTTATTTATCTAATTTTATAACTCCGAGACTTCTTTTCTTGTAGAGAGACCAGAAGGTATCTTTGATGACTTTCGGGAAATGTCGACCCCTAACCTTTCAAAACTTATTGAGAGACGAGGTGGCAAGAATGACCCCCTCCCCCCCCAGCTCAAATAAGAAAGAACGTCATCAATTCAAAGGCTGATGTTGCCAAGAAAATAAAGCCTCCTATTGATCCTGCTCATACCAGATTAAACAAAGATCCAGCTACCGACTATCCCATCCCGATTTCCACTGATATTGTTTGGCTGCTCATTAGTCATAACTAAAGATAGGTGACAGCGTGAGCAGCCATAGCATTTAAGCTACTGATGCTATTGGCATCATTATGACTAAGGAAGACAAGCATTTTCTCCCGTCCTTGGATGACCCTTTGGTGTTCGAGTTTTCCCTTCACAAGGCAGTTCAATATCAAGATATTTTGGCCAAGTGTTGTTTCTGCTCTTTAAAAGTCATCATTATTCATATGTCTAACTTTTCTCTACAGGGAGTGGTGTCTCTTCACCGCCTAACTGACTGTACCTTAAAAAGGTGTCCCCTGATCCAAAAGGGCAAGGATGTTGAGAAAATAGAGGCCGATCTCAAGGACGAGTTGAAGAAGATGAAAGGAGATATAAAGTAGAGAAACAACCAGATCACTCAATTGAAGGATAAGCACAATAAGGCTTTGAAGCCAAAAGATGAGAGTCTTCAAATAAAGGTTGAAGCTGCTGTCAAGGCTGCACCGACTGACTCTTCACAGAAGATCATTTATGAGAATAAAGTATCTGATGAATTTATTGACTTTAGGTTTGACTACTTGTAGAGAGGTACCAGGGCAGCTGGTCGATGGGCTACTCTTAAGAAAGGTGAATCTAAGAGTTTAACCGCTGAGGACTTTGTTGATCTCGACTTTACGAACCCTCGTATTGCTCAATCTCTGAAACAATTTGAAAAGGATGACACTGCGTTAGATGAAATGAGTCCCCTGTATGTCACTGAAATTGAAGACGTTGACCATCATAAGGATGAGGTTAATATCATCAACACTGGTCTCGTCAACATAATTCCTCTTGCTGACGGGTCGACTCCAGTCGAGGGACAAACTCAGATCGGAGTGCTTCTTCTGGTTGTTACTTATTTTTGTGAAGCTGACTGTAATTTCTTCCTTTTATGAACCGTGGTTGTAAATTTTTTGACTTTTTTGGATATTTTGTTACCTTATCATCATTAATGAAATGAAATTCCACCATTCCTTGCCTCTATTGCTTATCTTGATGTTGTGTTGCTCTATCACTTATGATGTTCCACTTGTTCATCACAAAAATAGAAACATAACAATAGAAGTAAATAGTGACATAAACAAACCATATTAATGAGATCACCAATTGGGTCTGAAGTCACAAAATTAATGGTGTTTAGCCTCATAAATCACAAAATTAATGATGTTAAGGGTCTGAGGTCACAAAGTGATGATGTTTACCCTCATAATTCACCAAATTAATGGTGTTAAGGGTCTGAGGTCAACAAATTAATGATGTTTATCCTCATTATTCACCAGTTTAATGATGTTAAGGGTCTTAGGTCACCAAATTAATGATGTTTATCCTTATTATTCACCAAATTAATGATGTTAAGGGTCTGAGGTCACCAAACTGATGATGTTTTATCCTGATAATACACAAAATTAATGTTGTTAAGATTCCGAGGTCACCAAATTAATGATGTGTATCCTCAATATTCACCAAATTAATGGCATTAAGAGCCTGAGGTCACCAAATTAATGATATTTATCCTCATTATTCACCAAATTAATGGTGTTAAGATACATACATTAGTACAAAGATGTTAATAGAACATGAATGTTTCTCATTGATATTTACTTCTCCATAATTCGACACATGAATTATAAGAAAGCAGGACAACTACCACATCATAAGTAATACTTCTTCAAATAGTCAGCATACCAAGGGTTTGAAAAGGATTCTCCTTCTATATTTTCCAATCAATAGGTTCCTGGGACGACTTCATCAGTAACTCTATAGGGGCCATGCCAATTTGGATAGAGCTTGTTGGGGGTTTTGCTATGTCTTTTTGGCAACTAGGGCTCCCACAACTATCGTCCTTTCTTTCACCCTTTGATTAAAAAATCTGGTAGCTCTTTGCTGGTATTCTTTCTTGCTGATAAGCACCCAAAAGTGTACATTTTATACCCCAAATAGACAATTTTAGTTGCTAATTCTCGACAAATTGAAGGTTTTGAATTGGTGGTTCTTCTCCTTGGAAGGCCTCCCTCTTCTCTCTAACTTAGCCCCTCTCTGACTTTCTAATTCCCTAACTCTTGAGGTCTCTAAAATTTTCAGATATAAACCTACTATTTTCGTCCATAATTAAAAGTAAAAATGGCTAATTACAAAAACGCCCTCTCGGGTTATTAGTTAGGCCTAAAAAGGTCCTGAGATCCAAACTAAACCCCCGGGTACACTTGTCTGACTATCTCGACCCTTACAGACATGTTGGCGCACTCGAAATGACCTTACATGCGACTTATAATTTATTCACTTTTTTATATTAATAATATAGTGTAATACCTCGTGATTTTAATGACTTTTAAAATCGGTTATATTTTAAATTAATGGATTAATTGGATTTTACTATAAATTAATTCATTTGGGTTTTATCCGAATTGTGGATGTTAAAATGGATAATTCTGAATATTACTTAAAGATATTTAGGTAATTTGTGAATGTGATGTCATTGTTATGACGGTGTGATATAATTTCGATAATTTGGATTTTTAGTCAGACGCGGTATGGGACGTGTCGGGACTAATTTGTTAAATTAAAAAGGAAATTTATTTTCTATCGACCTTATAGTCATTTCGATTGCGTCGTTGCGTCCGGAAGGTTCAAAATAGTCAGAAAAGTCTATTTGGATGTTAATTTTGAGTCTCGGGTCATTTGGAAATGAATAGACAACCCAAAAGGGTATTTTTGTCATTTTTACAAGAGGGATGAATAGTGATTTCGGGTTTTGTCCTATTATAAGTATTGGTAGATTAAGTGTACGTGGATTATACATCTCCTCTTCACAAATTAGAGAAGTCATCTTCCTAGAGAGAGAGAAAGGTTGCTTGGGAAGGGAAAAGCCTACTTGGGAAGGAGAAGAACTAAGAACTAAGTGTCACCACCACCAACCACCCCCGGAGGTTCACCGGAGAAAGGAGAACCACCTAAGATATAGTACACCAAAGGATCAGACCTTCAGTAAAGGCAAGTGTTTGATAATGGTAGTTTAAGTTTGTATATTGTCCATGTTAGAATAGTTATGAAAAGAGAAGATTATTCATGTTTGGAAGAAATAATGGAGTTATTAAATGGATTTATGGAAACTGAAATGATATAGGAATTAAATTCATGTTGTAGGTTGATAATAATACACGAAATAGTTATGAATCTGTTGAAGAAATTATGAAAACCATTGATGTGTTCTTGAAGATGATATGTTGATAATTTTCTGGAAATAAGGATATAAACATGCTTTCTAATCCAATCTCTTGATGAATCTAGGATGTTTAGATCATTAGAAATCATTTGTATATGTTGATACGTCATGTAGTAAGGATTATAAGTCACTTTGGATGTTAATATGAAGGTTACAATGAATAAAAATGGTGGAACCCGTAGTTGCTGAAATGCCGAAAAACCAGGTTGTGACCTGAGTGATCGATCGATCAACCCCCTGTCTTCGATTAATCGACCTCCCCAGAATTTCTATAGTTATTTCTTTTTAAGGTTGGTTCCTATCCCAAAACTTTGGTAGATCATTGGTGATTGTTAATTGGATGATATGGGACTTATATAAGATTAGTAAGCTCTAGATAAGATTTGAATTAATTTGATTGAGATTTAATGGATTAGAATAATGATAATTCAATTAAAGGAATTTCGGTTGCAAGATTCATTTATTGGATTTTAATTGGTATGCATGAGGATTAAATATAGGACCAATAGGGGTGATTGAATACAATACCTGGGTATCCTTGAGTTTACAAGAGGGTTTAATCCTAAGCGGAAGAAGAGGTGTTTATAAGAGATTTGAAACTATCGGTTTTAACTCTAATCATGAGGAGAGTTTAATTTGTAGTAATTCGAGAGATATAATGATAAGGACCAGTAGGATATGAGTGACTTCTTACTGAATATATGTTGAGGAAAAACCTATGTGAACCTTGAGAGTTGAGTGAGGCTCGGGAATACTTAAAATTAAGAAGTAAAGTAATGATATTGTAATACGTGGGATTTAAGGAAATATAATGCTAGGTGTGGGAATAATCTAAGGGTAATATGTGTACCTTGTTCATAGTATATTATAGGTATGATAATACCTATTTGATTGATTAATGATTATGTGTGTGACATACCTAGCTTACTTGCTATCGACAGGAGGTTTCCGCCTGAGGGCAGTCATATCCTGATGAATCCATGGGACCTTTGATTTGTCGCTCGAGAACATAGGTCTATGAAAGACTTATCGGGGAGTTGATAAGTCCGCTAACTATGGGTACGTAGGTATGTGCGTGACCCATGGATACGAGAACTATGTTCGCCTCCAATGTTTGTGATGCTGTTTATGGTTCGAGAAATCCTTACCGAACATTTTGTCCCCTATTCGGTGACCAGCGATATTGGGACATGATAGCAGAGTAATGCATTGCATCGCAGTTGTGACTCGGGGTGTCGTATTATATATATATATATATATATATATATATATATATATATATATATATATATAATGGATTAAATGAATAAATGGATATATTGTGATTAAATCATCTACTGTGTGATAATTGTAGATAATGGCATTTTGATAAAAAAGAATTGAAGTAAGTTAATGAATGTTTATTCTTAAAGAATTGAAAATCTTGATTCATGTTAATGAGAAACAATTCATAATTGAGAAATATATATAAGAAGAATTACAACGTATGGTATGAACATACGGGGTTATGATATGGGAATGGAATCATATGATTGAAATTAGTAATGAGGAACCATTAACTAGGAGGTTAATAGGAAACGTTAAGTGTGAACTCTAGTTGAGATGTGAGAATGGCAAGTGAGAGTTGGATACTAACATGTACATAATAAATGCTTTATTGCACTTGTTAAATACTTGTTGTTTTAAAAATCATTTTCACAATCGGGCTCTGACCCGTTTTCTTGCATATTTTCTTTTCTATTGAATCTCCTATATCAGGTGTGCAGCAGCAGGGACGCCAACCTTAGCGGATTATGCTTAAATATGGAGCTATGGAGTTTTTCTTAGACCCTTATCATATTTTGATTCACAGTATTCTTAGTTAGGGCATGTCGCCCAAACGATTTCGGTTGTCATTTTCTATCGGAGTCAAATACTATTGTATTCGTGTCTTTTTAATACAGTTGTTATTGATGGGATTACTGTTATGGATTAATATTATTTGGGAATGTTTATTCCAATTGCATTTACATTCTTTTGTGTTATCTGTTTAGTTAAGTATTGTAGAATAAAATGTGCTATGTTATTCTTAAATTGTAAATGGATTTTGTTGAATTAAAATTTGGAAAGTTTTAACACCAGTTTAATTGAGTATTGGGTGAGTTGTAATTGTTTTCGACAGTGATGCTAAGAATGAGCCAACTGTATATTCTGTTTTAAATTGGTATGGGGCTGGCCACCCGGTATTTAATTAGGCGGGGTGTTACAGGTGGTATCAGAGCATCAGGTTCTAGTGTCCTTTAGGATCGGTGCGGCTTATTGCGTTTTCAGCTTAGCGTTCTTTGATGTAGATCCCTATGAGTAGGATTATTTATTTTCTATTTACGCCTACGATATTTTGCTATTTTAAGATATCAATACTGATAATGTTCTCTCATTTCAGATGCCTGCTCGACGTGCACCTCAGCTCGCCCCAGCTCAGGGTATAATGATTGTGACCGAAGCTGGTGCAATTGTCGCTCAGGCACTCACTGCAACTCTAGCTGCTGTTCCGCAGGCTCCAGCACTGGCACCGGTTGTTCCACCCGCGCAAGGGAAAGTGTTTCCTACTGCATGGGAACGAGCGAGGGATGCCTTTCAGAAAGCGCACCCACCTGAGTTTCAGGGAGGATCAGATGTTGTGACTGTTAGCCAATGGAAGAAAGATATCCAACCACACTTGAGAATAATTGAAAGCACTGAGGTTCAACGTCAAATACTAGCCACATTCAATCTAGTAGGGGCATCTTTGCAATGGTGGGAAGCTACGACCACTATGGAGGAGAGGAACACAATGACTATCCAAGACATTTGGATACAATTTTATGGGAAGTATTTTCCTTCTGCCATCCAGACAGAGATGAGGAGGAAACTACTTGATTTGAAGCAGGGAGAGAAGACGGTGGTGGAATATGAGGAAGAATTTATGAGATTAACTAATTTGGTACTAGCTGAAGTACTTACCGAGGAGAGAAGAATTCTAATATTCACTTATGGGTTTAACTATAAAATTTTCTAGCATTTATTGGGGAATCTTACACTACGTATGTATGCTGATGTTCTTAATGATGCAATGCTCAACTGCCGGGATAATCGCTTTCATAATCAGGGTGTAAAGTGAGCGTTTGGGTCAAGCCTGCAAGGCAAGACTACTGGGGGCAGTTCTAGTTGGACTCAGCTAGGGCAGAGTCATCAGCGTCAGGGTGAGCAGGGTTCCCAGACAGGGGACTATGCTAAGCATTTATGATATGGAGATTCTCGATTTGAGGATAGAGGAATTGGGCAAGGACAACAGGGCCATCAGGGCCAGAGATACGCTCATCAGGGCCAAGGGAAGAGAGGTAATGGCCAGTAAATTCGGGGTCAACAGGGGCAAAGTGGGGGAAATTTTATGGGAAAATGTTTCGTGTGTGGCAAGTATGGCCATAAACGTCAAGAGACAAATTCCCTCAGCAACAACATGCTCGACAGGATCTACAGGTACCAGTGTTTCCACCATCTGCTCTTCCAGCTCCAGCTTCGGTGCTAGCACTACCTCCCATTCCAGCAGCACCCGCACAACAGGGTCAGTACAGGCGTGTATATAACGTCCATCAGGCAGCGAATCAATAACAACCACCCGCGAATAAGGGTATGTTTTCTATCTAAGGAATTATGAGGCATATATTGATTTTTGTAGCAATTGATATTGTGTGGGCAAAAGGGTTGCTAAACTTAGCCTATAGCACTATTATTTACGTAGACTCGCCGAGGGGCGTGGGACACCTATATTTTACATGTTATCATATGGGTTTGATTTTTATCATGGGATTACTTACCTTGGGCATGTCCGAGCATGATTTGATTATCGACGTGCATTGACTTGTGGTATATGAGAGCGTATGTACTACTACTATCCAGCATCTTGTCTTCTATAGAAGAGTAGATGAGTAGACTCTATTTGAAATTGATAAAGCCAAATTTTTTGTTTAAATCGAAAAAAACAAAAAATTTCATCGATAAACCAAAATTTTTATATACTATTGACTAAGGACCTAAGGAGTTTCGATGACCGACTACTTTAGGTAGTAGTGTGTATCGGGGGGGAGGGGTTCCTTGTTTGGATTTCTCTTGCGAGATACCCCACGCATGAAACTAATAATCGTTGGGAGTCGAAATTAGTTAGATCTTTAGGATATGAGTTTATAACCTTTGCGATAAATATTATTATGAAAGTTGTACGATAGGGTGTATGGGCGCCCTGGATGGTTGGATTGTAGTAGTTATCATAATTGTGAAAAGGTAAGTAGTTGAGACTTCAGGATTTATTTGTTCAATATGTGAGGATCACTTTTCCCAAAGTTTATGACGAGGACGGCATAGGGAAGATTGGGTAAAGTTTAAATTCGATTCAGTTGAAACTATATGGTGAGGCTTGGCGTATAACATCGATAGGGATTTTCGTTAATGTACTGTATGGGCGGTACGTCTTAGATTTCTTGCGATGTGAGGTTTATACTCGGAGTTGACCTTACCGGTATGATTTATATTCCTAATTTTTGGGAAAAAATTTTGTTATAAGGGGGAAAGTATATAATATCCCATGATTTTAATGACTTTTAAAATCGGTTATATTTTAAATTAATGGATTAATTGGATTTTACTATAAATTAATTCATTTGGGTTTTATCCGAATTGTGGATGTTAAAATGGATAATTCTGAATATTACTTAAAGATATTTAGGTAATATATGAATGTGATGTCATTATTATGACGGTGTGATATAATTTCAGTAATTTGGATTTTTAGTCAGACGCGGTATGGGACGTGTCGGGACTAATTTGTTAAATTAAAAAGGAAATTTATTTTCTATCAACCTTATAGTCATTTCGACTGTGTCGTTGCGTCCGGAAGGTTCGAAATAGTTAGAAAAGTCTATTGGGATATTAATTTTGAGCCTCGGGTAATTTGGAAATGAATAGACAACCCAAAAGGGTATTTTGGTCATTTTTATAAGGGGGTGAATAGTGATTTCGGGTTTTGTCCTATTATAAGTATTGGTAGATTAAGTGTACGTGGGTTATACAACTCCTCTTCACAAATTAGAGAAGTCATCTTCCTAGAGAGAGAGAAAGGTTGCTTGGGAAAGGTAAAGCCTACATGGGAAGGAGAAGAACTAAGAACTAAGTGTCACCACCACCAACCACCCCCGGAGGTTCACCGAAGAAATGAAAACCACCTGAGATATACTACACCAAAGGATCAGACCTTCAGTAAAGGCAAGTGTTTGATAATGGCAATTAAAGTTTGTATATTGTCCATGTTAGAATAGTTATGAAAAGAGAAGATTATTCATGTTTAGAAGAAATAATGGAGTTATTAAATGGATTTATGGAAACTGAAATGATATAGGAAATAAACAAATGTTGTAGGTTGATAATAATCCACGAAATATTCATGAATCTGTTGAAGAAATTGTGAAAACCATTGATGTGTTCTTGAAGATGATATGTTGATAATTTTCTGGAAATAAGGATATAAACATGCTTTCTAATCCAATCTCTTGATGATTCGAAGATGTTTAGATCACTAGAAATCATTTTTATATGTTGATACATCATGTAGTAAGGATTATAAGTCATTTTGGATGTTAATATGAAGGTTAGAATGAATAAAAATGGTGGAACCCGTAGTTGCTGAAATGCAGAAAAACCAGGCTGTGACCTGAGTGATCGATCGATCGTCCCCCTACCTTCGATCGATCGACCTCCCAAAAATTTCTATAGTTGTTTCTTTTTAAGGTTGGTTCCTATCCCAAAACTTTGATAGATCTTTGGTGATTGTTAATTGGATAATATGGAACTTATATAAGATTAGTAAGCCCTAGATAAGATTTGAATTAATTTGATTGAGATTTAATGGATTAGAATAATGATAATTAAATTAAAGGAATTTCTTTTGCAAGATTCATTTATTGGATTTTAATTGCTATGCCTGAGGATTAAATATAGGCCCAGTTGGGGTGATTGAATATAATACCTGGGTATCCTTGAGTTTACAAGAGGGTTTAATCCTAAGCGAAAGAAGAGGTGCTTATAAGAGATTTGAAACTATCGGTTTTAACTCTAATTAAGAGGAGAATATAATTTGTAGTAATTCGAGAGATATGATGATATAGACCAGTAGGATATGAGTGACTTCTTACTGAATATATGTTGAGGAAAAACCTATGTGAACCTTGAGAATTGAGTGAGGCTCGGGAATACTTAAAATTAAGAAGTAAAGTAAAGATATTGTAATACGTGGGATTTAAAGAAAAAAAAAGCTACGTGTGGGAATAATCTAAGGGTAATATGTGTACCTTGTTGATAGTATATTATAGGTATGATAATACATATTTGATTGATTAATGATTATGTGTATGACATACCTAGCTTACTTGCTATCGACTGGAGGTTTGTGCGTGAGGGCAGTAATATCCTTATAAATCCATGGGATCTTTGATTTGTTGCTCGAGAACATAGGTCTATGAAAGACTTATCGGGGAGTTGATAAGTCTGCTGACTATGGATACGTAGGTATGTGAGTGACCCATGGTTACGATAACTATGTTCGCCTCAAATGTTTGCGATGTTGCCGAACCTTTTGTCCCCTATTCGGCGACCAGCGATATTGGGACATGATAGCAGAGTAATGCATTGCACCGCAGCTGTGACTCGGGGTGTCATATTATATATATATATATATATATATATATATATATAATGGATTAAATGAATAAATGGATATGTTTTGATTAAATCATCTACTGTGTGATAATTGTAGATATTGGCATTTTGAAAAAAAGAATTGAAGTAAGTTAATGAATGTTTATTCTTAAAGAATTGAAAATCTTGATTCATGTTAATGAGAAACAATTCATAATTGAGAAATATATATATAAGAATAATTACAACGTATGGTATGATACATACGGAGTTATGATATTGGAATGGAATCATATGATGGAAATTAGTAATGAGGAACCATTAACTAGGAGGTTAATAGGAAACGTTAAGTGTGCACTCTAGTTGAGAGGTGAGAATGGAAAGTGAGAGTTGGATACTAACATGTACATAATAAATGCTTTATTGCACTTGTTAAATACTTGCTGTTTTAAAAATCATTTTCACAATCGGGCTCTGACCCGTTTCCTTGCATATTTTCTTTTCTATTGTATCTCCTATATCAGGTGTCCAGCAGCAGGGAGGCCAACCTTAGTGGATTATGCTGAACTATGGAGCTATGGAGTTTTTCTTAGATGCTTATCATCTTTTGATTCACAGTATTCTTAGTTAGGGCATGTCGCCTAAAGGATTTCATTCGTCATTTTCTATCGGAGTCAAATACTATTGTATTCGTGTCTTTTTAATACAGTTGTTATTGATGGGATTATTGTTATGGATTAATATTATTTGGGAATGTTTATTCCAATTGCATTTACATTCTTTTGTGTTATCTGTTTAGTTAAGTATTGTAGAATAAAATGTGTTGTGTTATTCTTAAATTGTAAATGGATTTTGTTGAATTAAAATTTGGAAAGTTTTAACACCAGTTTAATTGAGTAGTGGGTGAGTTGTAAATGTTTTTGACAGTGATGCTAAGAATGAGCCAACTGTATATTCTGTTTTAAATTGGTATGGGGTTGGCCACCCGGTATTTAATTAGGCGGGGTGTTACATATAGTCCCGACAGGACACATGCACGTCTTCCCAACTTAATTTTCATAATTGTCATATTATTCACTCGTGACAATTTTAATAAATTCAACTTTATATATTACTTTACTCATTAAACAATATTCGGTAAATTCTCATTAATTAATAACTCTCGTCATGCTAGTAAATATTTGAATTAATCTCTGAATTAATATTAAATTAATTTATCTCAATTAAATTTAATAAACCCACAATTTTAAAAGTCATGAAAATATGGGGTATTACATAAATCCCTATGATAATTTCGTCCATATTTTGCCAAATTATAATTTCGTCCATATTTTGCCAAATTATATTTTGCCAAATTATAATTTCCTCCCTTCTCCTCACATCATCATAAATTTTAAGATCTGATTTGTTGTTGGTGTTTTTTAGTTTTTGAATATATTTATACCATGTTGTATATTGTTTTGACACACTCAATGCAAAGGAGTTTCACATTTTTTTCACTAATGCATTATTTCTACCATGTTGTATATTGATATCTGATGTGTAAGCCCTTCTTCAGGTTATAGTGGGTCTCAAAGCCCTTCTTCAGATTATAATGGGTTTGTGAATATCATTGTACCCACTCTAAAACGAATCTTATGATTTATTCTAGTAACCCTATTCTCTCTAACATATTAAAATATTTATAGTTTTGTTTCCAATGTTTTTTTAATTTTTGGTGAATAGTGTTTATTGGTTTGACACGTGAAATTAGGCGGTCTCAGAGATGACGTGCATTGAAGGTTAAAATAAGGTAATGCTAAGTTAGTTTCTTCCCTTTACCCTTTACTTAATTAGAATTTCTTTGTCATACTACTTCATTTTTTTATTTGTTAACGTTTTATTAGTGTCTTGCATGAATCGAGTTGAATATGAAAGGGGTATGTTTTTATTTGTTCTAATGCATGACGTTAAATTTGTGTTTGTATTTTTGTATAATTCACATTTCTCTCTTTTTTTTTAATCTAAAGAGTTAAGCCCAAGAATTTTACATTTGTCACTTTGACATGTGCCTTTAGTTAGGCTATTTTTTTGTCTCTCATTTGTGTCATTCACCATTTCTTTGATTTTTTTTGGTAAATCCGAGTTTGGAAATTTATTCTACATTTGTAAATAGTTATTTTTATACATTTTAACTTCTTTAAAGTACTAAGAAGTCCATTATTGTCATGTTCATAAATTTTTCATGTATAAACAAGATGTGACATTGGATTCCTTTTCATTTTTATTTATTATAGTTTCGTGAATTCACTATTGTTGTAATTGGAAACCTCTCGGGTTATTTTGTTTTTTAATCTTCACGGTGGATGTTGTATTGGAATTAGTTTTTTGCATATATTTAAAATGTTCCTTCATGATTTAAAAAACATTTATTGCATTCTCAAGAACTATTCACTGCTATTGTTTTATGGCTCATAACTGCAAGTCCAGATATTGGTGGGGCTCAGGAATAAGGTTCTAAAAAACGCGGGGCGTGATTGAGGCGTGGAGGCCAAGCCTTAAGCCTTATAAGCCTAGGCGGGCCTAGGCGTAAAAAGACGTGAAAAGGCGTTTAGGCCTTCTTAATATATTTTAATATTTTTTAACCATAACAAGGCTATTAAAATACAAAAATTGCACATATCATAAAAATATGTCTGAATATATGCAAATTAAAATACTATCCGATTATTTTGGATAAGATAATAGTCCGGTTTGTAAACAAATTCTTTAAAAGGCGACATCGTTTCACTAAGGCATTGTTATTTTTTGAAAAATGTGTGCCGTAAGGGTTTTTCAAAGAATAAGGCGTGAAAAGCGTAAGGCGAGGCGTTTCTCCAAAGCCTTAAGCCTATGCGTGCCTAGGCGGAGCCTAGGCGGGTTTTTTAGAACAGTGGGAATACATATCTATTGCAAAACCCTTTTACACCAGTAGCATTTATCTTTAGAAGTTGGAGAAACTTAATAAAAAGGATTGCAAATTCCTATGTGACGAATAAACTGGGATGCAACAAATTAGATAAACAGTGAATCTTAATAAATGACATGAACTAATGCATGATGGCCATGAACCATTTATTCTGACGAGTGCTATTTTTGTTGATTTGTGTTTTCATTTAAATTGTAATAATTATGTGGTGATGTCCAGAAAGTTGAAGTGAAAAAAATGTTAACTAACATTTTCAATTGGAAGTGTTTTTTTCATTTACTTCATTTTCCTTTGTTTTTTTTTTAATTTTTCTCAACAATGTTGCCTTTATTTTATCATCCACAATATAAAACTCAAGTTATTAGTGTCTTTTTTATATAATTATTTTTTAACTATCATTATTAATAAATTTTGTTTTTTCATCCAAAATTTGAAACACCCAACTTAACAATTTGTTTAATCCATGGGCACAGATTTGCTCAAAGTTATCACTCTAATAACAACTCATACATTTTGTACTTAGTTTTTCTATATGTAGACAAGTGTCTCATAAAAAATTGTAATATTTTTTTTAACTTTGATTTTAAAGACCACTCAATATAAAAACAATTATAATAAAAAAATAATAATTAGTTATAAAAAAATATTTTATAAAAGGAGTGATAAAGATCAATTTTTTTTTTGTTAAAAAAATGGTTGTAAAACCAAATTGAAAAATTATTTTATAAAAAAAAAATAAAACTCTTTAAAAAAATACATAAAATGTTTTAAATCTTTTTTAAAAAAAAACTAGATAAAAATGTTTCATATTTTTTTTATTTGTTAAAAACCCGTATCCATTTAGTTTTTAAAAAAAATTATAAAAAAAATTGTATTGTAAAATGGTCATAAAAGAAAAGTGTATTTAGGCTCAATTCCATTGTTTATAAAGTTATAAGGCCTTTTAGGTAGTAGGTGAAACATACTAATTGGTTTGTAAAATCGTCTAATATTTTGGTTGTATTATAATTAAGTGACAAAAGTGAAGTTAAGTTTAAATGACCTTAAATTAAAAAGTCTTATAAAGTTAATACAACCACAAATTGAATATATACAAAATTAGTCACGATAAAAACAATTAAGAACCTGAACTATTAAATCTTAATGATACATCGCTAATAGAAATGCATCGGGATGAAATTATGAGCATACCATCGGCACGGGTCGATGGCACAAATTTATCACGGGAATAAATTTATTGTTGTGCCATTAGCACATGTACAAAATATCACGGGAATAAATTTATCCCCATGCCATCGGCACAGGTACATCCTAGTGTGTGTGTGTGTGTGTATATATATATATATATATATATATATAGTGCTCTAATGTGGTATGGTCGGCACTCTTATATAAGACATATGGGAGAAATCAAACACTTACTTGCAAAGTTGTCCATAAATTTTCTTCCAAATTAATTGGCACGGCCTTCCAAGATCCATAACATATTGGAATCATCGTCTTAACTATGACTCATATATAACTCGCAAAATCAAGTCTTGTTTTACCAGAGGGTTGCCCAGATATGTTGTAATCGAGTTGAATTCTTTTACCATCTTTAATTTTGGTTATCCATTAACAAACAACAATACCTCTACCTTTTCTTGTGTTATTAGAATTGTCTTCTAAAGGCTCCAAGTTACCTGTGTGGTGTTCCTTCATTTCGTTCATGTTCCTCTAATAACAGAGAACCTAAAACCAGAATTTGCATAGTGTAGAATACATTTACAATATTGCAACCAAATATCTCAGCATAATTATTGAACGGAGAGATAGCAATTAGTAATAAGCATATTAGCATAATCATTGAACAATGAGAGATATTTGTTTGTTCTTTGTGTTGAGATTCTAAGTAAAGGTCTAAACAATTTTATGCAATCAGAAAAATTGGCATTTACTCTCACCCTAAAAATTGTTCTCTAATCAATCATCTAGCCATTACTGATGACATTATAATATTAACTCAAAGTAATAAGAAAATCCTTAAATCCCTTTTGAACTTTCTAATTGACTATGAGGCTTCATCAGGTTAACTTATCAATAAATATAAAAAGTAACACCAAAGGCACTGCTCAAAGATATAACATAATGTATGATGTAACTGGGCTTGGTAAAGGTAATTCTCAATAAAATATCTTGGATGTGTCTGATTTCTAAAGGAAGAAAGAAATATATTTATTTTGAAAGTCTTATAAATGCTATAAGATCTAAAATTGAAGGTTAGAAATCAAAATTTCTATCCCAAGCTGGTAGAAGTTTGATTATTAAATTAGTGCTCAGCTCAATACCTCTGTACATTTTAGCAGCTCTCAAACCTCTTAAAAAAATTCTTAACAGAATTGAAAATATGTTCACTAATTTTTTCTGGAGATATCATAAGGAATTTGGTGGCAAGTTTATTGGTGCAAATGGAAGAAGTTACGTTTCAATGTTGAGAAGCAAGTAGAATAATGGAAAAAAGCTAAAGGTTCTATAACTTATAACTCTTTTAAAACTCATTTACATGATATAGATCAATACATTACTGATATTGAAGGTAAAAAAATTTGGACTCCTTCTGAAAATGGTAATTTAAACTTCAAATCAACTATAGACATTATAAAAAATCAAAATGCATACCATCTGCTATTCTTAGTACAAAAAGAATACAATATCTTTAACAGTCACAATGAATACTATTTTCTAAGCAAACATTAGGTATAGAAAACAGAGATTTGTGAGGATGGTGCCATAAAATAAGAATGAAAAATCTCCTAACAAAATTTGACTCCAAACCATTGAGAGAACTCATAGTTATTTGACTGCAAACACGATTTGATAACAGAACGATGAAGAGATGAGGGACACTGATTAATACCCATAATTCCATTAAAATAATTCCACACAATTGAAGCCGATGGACCTGTTCTGAATAAATGGAATAAATATTCTGTAGATTTTAGACAACATTTACACCTTGATGCCAGTCTTATTCCCACTGATTGAACTCCTTCTTTAATTGGAACACATCGATTTAGAACTTTCCAAACAAAAACTGAGATGTTAGGAGGAATTTTAGGGTGACAAATGGAATTAAAAGCTAAGGAAGATAATTTTGAATTTCTAATCAGATTATATGCTGAATGAAAAGATAAGCTGCCATCAATAGTAGGGTTCCATATCTACTCATTAGAAACCCAAGAAGAATTTTCATTAACCATATCCCAAGATGATTTAACCCTTTTGAAACACCTAGATCCATAAACACCTTCTAGGTTTGAATAATTATCCTTCATGAACAGGGTCCATAGACTTCTGCAAGTCTTAAAATTCCAAGCTAACATAATACTAGTAGTTGTCATAACTGATTCCAAGTTGCTTATACCAAAACCTCCTTCTTGTTTAGGGAAACATATAGATTCCCAATTTATCCAATGATTTTTTCCCCATAATCATTGTTAACCCCCTAGAAAAAGGAACTAAGCAATTGATTAATAGATTTCAACACTAGTTTAGGAGGATTTAACACCAACAAATTGTATGAAGGCATAGACGAAAGAACTGACTAAATTAGAGTGTAACTTTGCCTCCCATGGTTAAGAATATATATTTCCAGCAAGGAATCTTAGAAGATATATATTGAACAAGATGATCGAAGTATGAAGCTTTACATCTACCTTGAAATAGAGGGAAACCCAATTAATAGATACTGATCTATAGATTCACTTGTATAACTTAAAAAATCCAAATCTTTTCTATATAAACTAAAACCAGTCATGAACTAAGTCTTACCAGTTTATAGATGAAGACTTCAAATTGTATTTCCTTCTATGTTTTATTAAACCTTAGTCTAAGCCTACCTACACTATATTGTTTATTTACAAACACTTACAAATATAGACAAACCTTAAGATGTAAACAACATTTAGATGCAAAAATTATTTGGGAGATATGGAGACATAGGAACAATGCCATTCAAGAAGACATTAAAATGTTTGCTATAAGCATCATCCAGTATGTTTATCAAAGATCCAAATCCATAGCTATAGCTCATCCCCTTAAACGTAGCATATCTCACAATGATCTATCTCAGATATTCTCTATAAGAAGTCATGGAATAGTTAAGAAGAAAAGAAGATTCATAATATGGTAGAAACCTACTAAAGTTAAATGGAAGTTAAATACTAGTGTTATATTTAAGATAAATTTAGATTATTCAGTTACTTTTATAGTAAATGATATTATGAAACTGTGAAGAAAATGCTAGAAACCATGTTTAGGGAATTTGAAGAAATATAATAGAAAACTGGACAAGTCTACTTGGATTCATAGCAGACATGTTATTTCTATCAAAATCAAATCCCATCAGATCTGAGAAGAACTCTCAAACTAATTGAATCGTATGGCACTCTAAGAAAAATATTTGATAGTTGTGACAGTAATGAATGTTGTTGTAATGTTGAATCATATGGCATACATTTTATCACTGAAACAAAACATGTTTCTATCTTATATAGACTACGAAACTATGAGCATAATAAATCGAGAAACATAACTTATAGAGCCTAGAAATTTTCATATTTCAGGTCCTACACGTATTTTTAGTCAAAAGTCATAACTTGAATTGCATTCCTTGAAAATAAAGTCAATAAACTAATCAAACACATCTCTAAAATAACTACATTTTGATCTAATTGTCTACCCAAGTCCTCTCGCAATCTGTTCACGCATACGTGGATGATGAGTTGTCAATTTCCTTAATATTTGGTAATGATCTACTCGATCCATGATCTCCAATGCAACTAGATATGCAGTCTTCATCATTATCATCAATATTATATACTCTTTGAGGATTTTCTAAAGAAATTGACCATTTAGGATCAAGTTGGTCGGGTACATAAAAAACTTGTTTGGCATGAGAATCTATTATAAATTGCTCATTCTGAGGGCCATCCCTAGCAAGTTCAACAAATATGAAACCAAGTTCATCAATATTGAAGCCATTGTTGCTATCACACCTATCTCACTAAAAACCAGAATATTAAATGTTATATAATCAAACATCCAAATTTCAGTGATGACACCGTAGTAGCATAGATTTAAAACCACTGGATTCTTATCTTTAGCACTAGAAACATGCATCTTTGTGGCAACAATGTTCACTCCACTATTTTGGTTGAATCGATCAACATCACGTTCCCTTATATTATAATGACATCGATTAATAACATAACTGGGAAATTTTATTACGTCTCGACGTGGTCCCCGAGATACCTATTTTAAGGTATCTAAAACGTTGTTGCCCATTTGTTGAATTTTGTCAAATTGAGTTTTGATAACGTTAGTTAAAATAATTAGAGTTATTTACAGTTTTACTTTTGATAAATTGATCATATCATTTAACTTAACCAAACAATAAAAGTCTGGTTGTGCTCATCTTGTAACCATTTTTTTTTTGCACTTTTGAGGATATTTTTGCCTCAAGCTCTCCATGTTATCCCTAGTTATTAAAATAAAATATTCATTCAACCATCAAGATCTTATGCTTAGATAAGAAAGTAATTCTTATTAAAATGAAATATATAATACTTACTTGATACAAGGTCGGACATCATTTGTGTTTTCCAACACATATTGATGTGCCTATTCCCATAATGACTCATTCACTTCAATGACATTACCACCAACTATTGGTTTTCCATCTAATATTGCATCATCATCATCACTAGTCCTCATATTTCTACCAATTGGAACTCCAACTACATCGAATCAGTGTAAGAACTCAATACAAAATTCAACTACCTTTTCTATAATATAACGTTCTGTAATACAACCTTCTGGAAGTTTTTTAATGTGCCCTTGATCCTTTATCACTTTCATGATCATACATCAGTGTTAAAAAATATAATTAGTATTAACTAATTGACATCTTATTAATTAATTTGATAATTTTACGCACGGACTTACCTTTAAAAAAGGGTACATCCATCATGAAAAAACTAGACCACAAAGTTCAACCTCTCTAACAAGATGTACCATTAAATGCACCATGATGTCAAAAAATGTGGTAGGGAAGTATTTTTCCAGCAAACACAGAGTTATCACAATATCGTTATGAATTTCTTTTAATTTTGGGATGTCCACTACTTTTTCACAAATAGCATTAAAGAAGAAGTAAATTTTAATAATTGCATATCTCACATGATTTGGTAACATGGATCGTATTGCAACAGGAAGTATTTGTTGCATTAGTATGTGAAAGTCATGGGACTTAATACTAAACAGTTTTAATTCTTCGATGGTAACAAGATTTGTGAAATTCGAGGAGTACCCATCAGGAACCTTAAGTCATCGCAAAGTTTCAAAAACCATTTTTTTCTCTTCCCTCGATAATGTATAACAAGATGGTGGAAAATAAGTGTGTTTACCATTATATTGTGTTTTCAATTCATCCCGGATTCCCATGTCTACAAGATCAAGACGACTCTTAACTCCATCTTTTGTTTTCCAGGAATTCTAAGTAGGGTCCCTTTGATGGTGTCGCAAACATTCTTCTAGATGTGCATGACGTCTAAGTTTTGTCAAATAAGAAAATACTGCCATCTCTCCACTCCTGACGTCATTAAGGTTCATGCGTGGAGTGTCTCACAAGTGAAATCCAAACAAGGAACCCCTCATATACACTATTACTTAACTTTGTTAGTTGTGGAGGTTCGCCAGCTTAAAACATGACACTGGGATAATCCCATCCCATCTACCAACAAAATGTGGTCAGAACTCCTACTTCTTTCCAGGAGCTACACCACAAAGAGCTTGTAATAATACTAAGTTCTTTGTGCAAACAACAACGAGCTTAAACTCACGGCTTAAAAATAAATCACGCATACTTTAAATCATATATAAGGTCTCCACGAACTCAAAGCATGATAATGGAACATCTACTCACCGAAGTTCCATCTAAACGTGTAATAAAGGCGAGCTCAATTTGTATCCAGATGAGATATCGCAACAACCTATTCCACCCTGGAACCATAGATATGATAGTCTTGCAATCATTAGCTTTCTATCACTCCGATAATCCACAAATACATTACACTTACAATAGTATTGTGCTCATATAACACACACAAAACGAGCAGTACAAACCAGAGAAAAATCCTAAAATATCAACACCCGTTTCCATAACTGATGAAGAAAATAGAACCCCGCTACCACGAAAAACATATATACATACACTATATAATGTTATCGTTACTACCAATAAACTCAAATCACACACACGAAATACCGTGACTTAATCTTGTCACACAAAATATACCTCCTTCGTCCGAGGTGAAACTTAAAACAACATTCTTGCTAATCTCCTTGACTGCTCTATATGGTTCCTAGACGTAGTACACGTGTCTTATCCGAACCAATAACTACTTTAATCGATGCCCCACCTCGGCACCCTATTCTTGTCTTTCAATTCCTACCGGGAAAGATCAAAGCATGTGGTTGTACACTCCACATTGCAACATTCCCCATCTCTGGTGGACCTGACCATGTTAAGGTTATCAGTATGTTGTACTCGATAGTCTTAATTTTGACATTTACCTTCGTAGTTCCCTCGGCTTCTTTGTCAAAAGGAAACTCCAATACCGGCCTCAATAGCCCTATTTCAATGATTTCCCTGGGTGGATATCCACTAATGGGGTTCCACGAACACAACTTCTCTATAAGTGTTATCAACACTTACTAGTGAGCCTATCATTCCATTGAAAGACTCTCTCTTCATTGTACCTACCTTACTTCGGTACAAGGTTCACTTCTCCATATCAATCTTTATTCACTACCGACCTATAACCGGTCCTCATGTGAATAATTCAGGAACTTCATTATCTTCATTCCTGATAAACTAGAGGAACTAACTGTTATATCCATCTATGAGAAAAACATCATGCTCCCATAAACATGGTGATTACTATTTCCACGATTTCAACATTGCTCGAACGAGTAAACAAATTTCCTCAAATTTTCACATCTGGCTATTTCCATACACTGCTCTAAGCTAAATCTTCTGAGCCTTTTACTTCCATTTAATCAAATTACACTGACTCCGTATAACATAACTTCAACGTATGGTCCCTATCGAAGACCTTTTGAACCTTTTTCCCCAACTTAATGATTCAAGTTTAGCACCACTCTCTACCATAGTGGTACTTGGATAATTATAACTACTATACTTTAGTAGTCATTGTAGCAATCCTTGATAATGACAGAAAGGGGTTGACCTCATATGCGGTCTTCGTACCAAAATTTAACTTATAGCTCCAACTAAACCATGCCTCCTGCTACCCTTATAACGGCCTTCCTTGGTCGCCCTTCATCAATTAGCACAAGAATCTCGAACGAAAATGCAAACGATTTACTATAATCTTATATAATGGCAGGAGAACGAAATATCACAAGAGGAATTAACAATCCTAATAATAAGGCTCTATATAAAATCAAAAGCAACGCTGAAAGCGTAGTACGTCCGCACAAATTCCTAAGGACACTAGAACCTGATGCTCTGATACAATCTGTGACACCCCGCCTAATAAAATACCGAGTGATCAATCCTATATCAAATTAACACAGGAGTCTAATATGGTTCATTCTCAGCATCACCGTCGAAAACAAATTTAATTACTAATAACCTATTAGGCTGGCGTCAAAATTTTATTTAACTAATCTTTTTAATCAAACCAATAAAGTAAAATAATCACACAGTTTATATATACAAAACTGAAATGAAATAAATAACCGTACACTCGGTAACTTAATGCAACCAAATTGAATGACGCACTAAAAGGAGGTGAAAGAATAAATGAATATAGTTGGGCTATCAACCCGAATATTTCTACAGTACCTCATATCTAGATTACAAGGATAGAAGCATCTACAGTAAATCTGCATACATCCACAGCTGCTGCAGCAAATGTTTGACTCGAATGAATCATCATCCTAGCATCCATGTGTGTGGAAACCTATATATATATATATATATATATATATATATATATATATATATATATAAAAAGAGGAAAATAGAGAAATGGGTCAGAGCCCGAGTTTGAAAAATATTTTGCAAGTGCATAAAGGCCATATTTTTAAAATATGAAATCTCTCATATTTAAATTGAAATCGCACTCTCATGAGATACCCCTCACCCTTCTTTTAATAGTGCACACCTATCGCGTACCTTTTAAGCAACTTAGTTAAGCTACCTTGCCTAACTAATCTGTCCACCCATCTACTAAAAGTCCTCGTAAACCATAGTACTAAGGAGTAAACTTCTCCCCATTCCTAACATTGCGCTACGTTTCGTGCGTGGCATGTCTTGCGAAGCAAAATCCAAACAAGGAACCCCCCCCCCGATACACTACTACCTGGAAATGTTGATCGTAGGGATTCATTAGGCCCTCAGCACATAACGCGTATATATATATATAGTTCTTACTAGAACCTCTAATTCATTTTCATTTTCATATAAATCCGGATATAAATATACCATAATGAGAATCAATCCTTATTCATTTTACTCTTTACACCAGTTAAAGTTGTATGATATCTCGTCTTTATATACAAGCAATATACTGTACACACAAGTATAATAACCATCCCACCGAGCTATAACTCGAGGATGCAGTCTCATAGAGCCTACCTAAATTTGGGTTTACTCACTCTACCACAGTACCAAGCCAGACTAACTCATGGTCCTGGTAAAAATACACAATGGTGGAGGGGGCATATTCCCTCCTGAAAGTGGGATAACAATATCGCACCCATATGCTGGACGATATGACTTGGGGATATACTCTCCCTACTCCTGAAGATAGGGGATTCACCCACATCGCGCAACCTCCCTTGATCGCACTAGAGAAAATATATAATCTCGATGTCCAACCCTATGCCCGGGAAATCCCGTGGAACCAGCCTCTAGGATACAAATATACCAATAACACACAGATATATATGTGTTTCCGTATCATATTATATATATACTGTAACCACATCATATATATAATCTATATCACTTCTCAATACATGTGGCTATAATTGCCAAACTCTCATAGCGATATCCAATAATCCTCAATGTTCCCATTTGTAATAGTATATAAGTATTCGCACGTTTATAATACTAAACTTATAAGTATTCTCTTACTTAAAATATAACAAGCACCTTAATCTCTTTTAAGGGTTTATATATACTCTATAAATATATCAAGTCATAATAATTAAATAAGTATACTCTCAAATTTTTTTAGTTCCATAGGTATCGCATTACCTAATAATAGCCGTCAACCGACACCGGATTACCACTCAAGAATCTCTAGGCTCTATCCTTAATTTTCCATCCTATTCACATCCTAGGATTACATATATATTATGCGTATCGAATATATATATATATATATATATATATATATTTGATACGCATAATATATATGTAATCGTTCGTCGAAATACTACCCGAGTCTTACTCGTCCCGAGCACCCCTAGTTAAATAAGTCCTGGATTTTACGCTCAACTAACCCAATGTATACACCTTAATCCAATAATAATTTAAAGGTCCTCACACTGCATTTAGGAATGCCAAATATTTAACTCCACAAATTATGGTCCTCAAAACGACACATTTAGTGCCACACATTTTTGCACCCTCCTAGTCCTAAATTTAACTCCCTTAAATGACTCGTAATACATTTCCCTTAGTTGGTTATTTATTTTCTCAAATAAATAAGATAGAAATCCTTAATTAGGGAATTTATCCCATTTAAACTTAACAACCCAAAACTATCAAAATTTCTGTAGGTTCGATTGATCGACCATTGGTCTTCGATCGATCGATCGAACATGGATTCTTCTCCGACAAATCTGTTTCGGCTATTAACAGACCCCGAGCTTTTTATCTTCTCTCCTAACATCCTCCAACCACAATCAACAACACATATACACATAAAAAAGGGTTCTAAACATCCTTCAACCAAAAACCAATAATCAATTTCAATAAATTTCTAGGTTTCTTAAATCGAATATTATCCGGGGTTTACTCGTTCAACTTTTGAAAAAACCATTTTGATTCACGAAACCCAACCCAAAATCCTTATAGTTTTTTATTACCAATTATGATATGATATTTATTCTTAAAAAAATAAAGAAAGTCAGCACTTGCCTCGTGGATAAAATTCGGCGACCTCAAGTCGAATCCCACAGAGTTTGGCCTGAATCTCCTTTTATTTCCTCTTTTCTCTCTTCCTTTCTTTACTTTCTTCTTTTATCACTTCTCTTTCATTTCTCTCACTCTCTCGAGCTTTATAAGAGAAGAACCGGGGTTTGTCCCTATTAAATCCAAAAATGACTCGTTTACTCAATTACGAGTCCCTATTAGTCCAAAAATCCCCGAAACATAAACAGTACTCTTGAATACTCTATTCTGACTATCTCGGCCATTTCAAAACTAATCGCGCACTCGAAATCTCCATCTGAGTCACTTAACTGCAATTCACTAATTAAACCCAACAAATCTTAATATGAGTTTTCCAATTCAAATAATATCTGTTGTCGCTTTACCCAACTGCGACATATAATTAAAATAATATGACTCATATATTTAGTCCCGTAAGAAAATCTAACCCATGTAAATATTAATCCAACACTTGCAATTTAATATTTACTGTTCACTTTAAATCCTCAATTTCTCAAATCATACTCATAAATTCCAGTATTTCTATTCACAGTAATCTCCTCTAATTACCAAATTACACCCACTTAAGTAATTTAAATATCCATAAAAGTGCGGGGTATTACAATATGAATGCTATATTATTTTTACCATGATTTTGGACTATATTTTAGGTTTATTAGTCATATTTGTTTTTAATTAGTAACATTATATGAGGTGTGATATGTCATTAGTCACATTTCTTGGTTACACTCTATTTCCAGCTCCAATACAACCATAAATTTATGCAACTAAGTTGGGAGAATATGTTACGTTTAGTTTTTCCTTTGTGTCCAGCCCCTTATTTTTATCGTGTATTTAATGTAACCTCTAATTTTGTTCATGTTGGTTTCTGATAGATCTAACTTTCAACCATTAAATGTGCCCAACATAAATGACGATGTGAACATGGGTTCTTCCATCGTAGCTATGTCCTATATGCTAAACGAATTTTGGTATATTCCTTGAATTATCTAAACTAATTCTAGTTGCAAATTACAACTTTCAGTTGATCGTGTTATCGTATTTCCCATTCTTTATTTTAATAGTTTATCACATTTTTCGATTCTATTTGTGTATATTCATGTCTAACGTAATTTTCTATTTATTACATATCTTGGGTATATTCATGTCTAACATACATCCTACATTTGTTGTTTTGGATGGAAGACTTCCATTCCTTTATTGGCGTGTAACAACCCGAATTTTTAAATTAATTTTAAAAATTAGAGAAAAATGAAATTTTGGATTTTATAAATTTTATAATTTAAAGTGTTGGTTTTGATATTTGAAAAAAAAAATTCAAACGGAATTGGAATCGAAATTAAAATGGAGTTTTAATTGAATTTTTATTACTTAGAAGAGTCCTCAAAATATAAAACTCTCCGAGAGTCCTCAAAACATTAAACTTTCTAGTAAAAATAATATTTTTAGAAATTCGATAGTCCGATCAAGCTGAATTTTTGTCAGCAGTCCCATCTCGTTGTTCGCTACAAAATACTAAAATTTCAAACGATTCTAATGGTTCGATCGTCCGTAATGATTTTTTAAGTATTTGTATTTGATTAGGATTCTAATTCTTTTTGGTATATAAACATAAAAAGACGAGTTTAGATCATTTAAAACACATTTTAGCCTTCTCAAAAATCAGAATCCTCACATCTTTTTCATCTTCTTCAACCTCAAAACCCTTGCCCCATTCTACATAACTTTCAACTCAAGTTTTGTCAAGATTAACCGGATTTTCTCAAGACGCGTCAAGAACGAATCTTTGTCAAATTTTTTAGAGGAATACACATTCAAGATCAGACTTCTAAACCAACTTTTATTCAGGCATGAATACTCTATTCTTTTCCTTTAGTATTATGCGTTTTAAGTGTCCCCTAAACACTAAATTACATGTTTTCTTAAAATAATTAGTAATTTAATTAGAAAAAGTGAATACTAATTATGGGCATGTTTTTATAAAATCTTTTCATCTGAATAATATTCATAACCCTTTGGGTACATAGGATTCATGAGTAATTTTGGGTTTTATTGGTGTAGGTTGCATGTAGAAAAAAAAACTAGCTTTAAAATAATTTACTTTTGGGTGCGTATAACTCATGTAATACATGTAGAGATAATAAAATTTGATTTTTGATGTATATATGATGAAAACTTGGTATTATTTAATTTAAAATAACTAAATGACATTATTTGGGTATTGTTGATGTTGTGATAATTAAATTAAAGATTAAATTTAATTGGACTATCACGCGTAGTTTTATACGTTGATTAATTATTCTTGTTGGTATGACTTGTTCCTATTATTAAATATCATTGTGACGATGAGGTGTTGGGTATTATTGCTCTTCCTATATTTTAGGATGCCTTCTAGGTATGGGACTAGTGGGTAGGCCTTTTGATGATTTACGCCTTCTGGGTATGGGACTAGTGAGGGAAAATTATCACATTTTTATCATCTTGAGGGTGGTCTGATTTTTATTACTTTATTGTCGTTACGCTAATCTAGGTACGAGACTAGGTTGTGATTTATGTTAAAATCATCCTATACATAGGTTAGGACGTATTGATAACTTGGGGACCCTTAGTTATGGGACTAAGGGGTATTTTGAGGATCTCACATCGATTAAAAGGGTGGGGTGATTATAAGTTGAGAAATTGAGAATTAATGCCTAAGATAAAAACAGGCATTAAAATTTATGGCGACATAATGTGTCGGGGCCGACAGTTTAAGCGGGCCAGAGGGCGATTTATGTCATGTCGTGTGTGGAACCTTGTCATGTGTCGGGGCCGACAGTTAAACGGTTCAGAGGGTGATTGACAATGGTAACCTTGTCATGTGTCGGGGCCGACAGTTTAAACGGGTCAGATGGCGATTGACAAGGGGAAGTGTGACACTTTAATAAAAAGTGAGAACTATAATAAAAGTTGGTTAATTCAATGAAATTATCATCATGGGACTTGGGAATTTAAAATCATATTGGTGTGCCTTTATAAATGGGGATTTTTTTAACGGTAGTTGGTTAGTTATATCTACCGTGTTAAATTATCCCGTTTAATTTAAAATACTATATTGTGATATTTATTGTGTATAATGCTACTGTCTAGATTCAAGGACCCTATTTGAGGAGAGTAGTGTCTATTCTTGCTCGGGGCTTTGGCTCTAACCCATGCGTTGACTAATCTTTTTCAAGATTAGAATTGGAGAAGCTACATAAGTTTACCGAAGTTATCATTGGAGGTGAAGCTGGAGTTATTTACTTTATGGCATAGTTTAGTTAGACTTTCTTTTCCAGTCGTATAATGAGACTTCATTAGAGTTTTATTGGGCCATTCGATTCCAAAGTTGTTTAGAGAATTTCTTTTTGGATTATTTCAGATTTTATTTGATCATTATTGGAGAATGGATTTTTGGAGTTAGCACGTGATGGATCTTTTATCGCTTCGCTGTTTATGAGCATTTGAGTTTGATTCAATTATTTATCTTATGGACTGATTTATTTATGTCTCATGCTAAGAATAGTATTTTATTCACTCACGCCCGGCTTAGTTTTGGTAGCGACCGATGCCAGAATTAGGCGGGGTGTGACATGGCGGTGATGTTGGGGCAATCATTCTAACATGTCTCTTTCGAGTCTCCCCCATCATAGGTACTTACTTTATGTCTTAGTCATTTTAGAAAATCATTTTTTTGTTTTGTTTTCAAATTTCTGTCTTTTCATATATGTATTTTTTGCTCATTTTCTATGGAAATATGTTTTTTGTTGGTGTAAACAATTTTTTTATTGGTGCTACTATTATGTACCTGGTTAATCTTACTATTTAGTTTATTGTCTTTGACAAGTCCCTTCATCATTCGATACAAAATATATAAGTGCATTTTCTCATATTTCCTAGATGGTAGTTCTTTAATAAAGTAAAGGACTTCGTAGTTTTTATGGTTAGTGTATGCTTCATGTTTTCTTTATTTATGTCTCATATCTGTCTCTTGCTAAGAAAGGTATTTTATTTACTCACGCCCGGCTTAGTTTTGGTGGAGGCCGATGCCAGAATTTGGCGGGGTGTGACAGATGGTATCAGAGCATGGTCTTAGGTCTCGTAGGTTATGAGTCCGTTTAGCTTCCGCGTTGCCGATCTTTCATTACCTTTGTTGATTCGCACTTCTTAAGGTAGAGGGTCTAGCAAACGTGTTAGATGTGTTTCTTGGAGATGTGAAGTTTTCAGTTAAGGACGTTGTAGGCATTGAGTTTAGAATTAGTAAGCTGGATGTGAGGATCTTTAAAATTGATTTTGGAGACGATTATTATTTTAGAGATTTTAGTGCAGATGCTAGGTATCGTATATTTCAAGTTTTGATGTTGAGATTTAATATTAGGATGTTATCATTTTGATGACTTTTGGATATAGGATCGAGTGAGAATTTATGGGAGCGTGTGGTACGCTATTATTCTCACAGTTATGTGTATGTATATAGGAATATATATTATTTTATTGCTCGTGGGGTAGGTGCGCGTCGAATTGGGTGTATCGGCGCCCAATTATGGAATTCTAGGGGTAGGCATACGTAAGCCATATTTTCTTTTGAGAGATTTACATGATGTGCATGCTTCGTTTAATTTCGAAGATGAAATTCTTTGCTAGTGGGGAAGTATGTAACAACCCGAATTTTTAAATTAATTTTAAAAATCAGAGAAAAAGGAAATTTTGTATTTTATAAATTTTATAATTTAAAATGTTGGTTTTTATATTTGAAAAATAAATTTTCAAACGGAATTGGACTCGGAATTAAAATTGAGTTTTAATTGAATTTTTATTACTTAGAATAGTCCTCAAAATATAAAACTCTCTAAGAGTCCTCAAAACATAAAACTTTCAAGTAAAAATAATATATTTAGAAATTCGACAGTCCGATCAAGCTGAATTTTTGTTAGCAGTCCTATCTCGTCGTTTGCTACACAATACTAAAATTTTAAGAGATTCTAACGGTCCGATCGTCCGTAATGATTTTTCCAAGTATTTGTATTTGATTAGGACTCCAATTATTTTTGGTATATAAACATAAAGTGACGAGTTTAGATCTTTTAAAACACATTTTAGCCTTCTCAAAAATCAGAATCCTCTCATGTTCTTCATCTTCTTCAACCTCAAAACCCTATCCCCATTCTACATAACTTTCAACTCAAGTTTTGTCAAGATTAACCGGATTTTCTGAAGAAGCATGAACAACGAATCTTTGTCAAATTTTTGAGAGGTTTACACATTCAAAATCATATTTTTAATCCAACTTTTATTCAGGCATGAATACTCTATTCTTTTCCTTTAGTATTATGCGTTTTAAGTGTCGCCTAAACATTTAATTACATGTTTTCTTAAAAATAATTAGTAACTTAATTAGAAAAAGTGAATACTAATTATGGGGATGTTTTTATAAAATCTTTTAATCTGAATAATATTCATAACCCTTTGGGTACGTAGGATTCATGAGTGATTTTGGGTTTTATTGGTGTAGGTTGCATGTAGAAAAAAAAACTAGCTTTAAAATAATTTACTTTTGGGTGCGTATAACTCATGTAATACATGTAGAGATAATAAAAAAAAATTTGATGTATATATGATGAAAACTTGGTATTATTTAATTTAAAATAATTAAATGAGATTATTTCGGTATTGTTGAGGTTGTGATAATTAAATTAAAGATTTAATTGAATTGGACTATCACGCGTAGTTTTATATGTTGATTAATTATTCTTGTTGGTATGACTTGTTCGTATTATTAAATATCATTGTGACGACGGTTGTGGAGTATTATTGCTCTTCCTATATTTTAGGATGCCTTCTTGGTATGGGACTAGTGGGTAGGCCTTTTGATGATTTACGCCTTCTAGGTATGGGACTAGTGAGGGTAGATTATCGCATTTTTGTCATCTTGGGGGTGGTCTGATTGTTATTACTTTATCGTCGTTACGCTAATCTAGGTACGAGACTAGGTTGTGATTTATGTTAGAAAATCTTCCTATACATAGGATAGGACGTATTGATAACTTGGGGACCCTTAGTTATGGGACTAAGGGTATTTTGAGGATCTCACATCGATTAAAAGGCTGGGGTGATTATAAGTTGAGAAATTGAGAATTAATGCCTAAGATAAAAACGGGTATTAAAATTATGGCGACATAATGTGTTGGGGCCAACAGTTTAAACGGGCCAGAGGGCGATTTATGCCGTGTCGTGTGTGGAACCTTGTCATGTGTCGGGGCCAACAGTTAAATGGGTCAGAGGGCGATTGACAAGGGTAACCTTGTCATGTGTCGGGGCCGACAATTTAAACGGGTCAGAGGGCGATTAACAAGGGGTAGTGTGACAGTTTAATAAAAAGTGAGAACTATAATAAAAGCTGGTTAATTTAATGAAATTAACATCGTGGGACTTGGGAATTTAAAATCATATTGGTGTCCTTTTATAAATGGGGATTTTTTTTAAGGGTAATTGGTTATTTATATCTACCACGTTTAATTATCCCCTTTAATTTAAAATACTATATTGTGATATTTATTGCGTATAATGCTACTGTCTGGATTCAAGGATCCTATTTTAGGAGAGTAGTGTCTATTCTTGCTCGGGGCTTTGGCTCTAACCCATGCGTTGACTAATCTTTTTCAAGATTAGAATTGGAGAAGCTTCATAAGTTTATCAGAGTTATCATTGGAGGTGCAGCTGGAGTTATTTACTTAATGGCCTAGATTAGTTAGACTTTCTTTTCCAGTCGTATAACGAGACTTCATTAGAGTTTTATTGGGCCATTCGGTTCCAAAGTTGTTTAGAGAATTTCTTTTGGGATTATTTCATATTTTATTTGATCATTATTGGAGAATGGATTTTTGGAGTTAGCATGTGATGGATCTTTTATCGCTTAGTTGTTTATGAGCATTTGAGTTTGATTCCATTATTTATCTTATGGACTGATTTATTTATGTCTCATATCTGTCTCATGCTAAGAAAGGTATTTTATTTACTCATGCCCGGCATAGTTTTGGTGGCGGCCGATGCCAGAATTAGGCGGGGTGTGACAGATGGTATCAGCGCATGGTCTTAGGTCTCGTAGGTTATGAGTCCATTTAGCTTCCGCGTTGTCGATCTTTGATTCCCTTTGTTGATTCGTACTTCTTAAGGTATAGGGTCTAGCAAACGTGTTAGATGTGTTTCTTGGAGATGTGAAGTTTTCAGTTAAGGACATTGTAGGCATTGAGTTTAGAATTAGTAAGCTGGATGTGAGGATCCTTAAAATTAATTTTGGAGACGATTATTATCTTAGAGATTTTAGTGCAGATGCTAGGTATCATATATATCAAGTTTATATGTTGAGATTTAATTTGAGGATTTTAGCATTTTGATGACTTTTGGATAGAGGATCGAGTGAGTATTTATGGGAGCGTGTGGTATGCTATTATTCTCATAGTTATGTGTATGTATATAGGAATATATATTATTTTATTGCTCGTGGGGTAGGTGCGCATAGAATTGGGTGTATCGGCGCCCAATTATGGAATTCTACGGGTAGGCATATGTGAGCCATATTTTCTTTTGAGAGATTTACATGATGTGTATGATTCGTTTAATTTCGATGATGAAATTCTTTGCTAGTGGGGAAGTATGTAACAACCCGAATTTTTAAATTAATTTTAAAAATCAGAGAAAAATGAAATTTTGGATTTTATAAATTTTATAATTTAAAGTGTTGGTTTTTATATTTGAAAAAAAATTCAAACAGAATTGGAATCGGAATTAAATGGAGTTTTAATTGAATTTTTATTACTTAGAAGAGTCCTCAAAATATAAAACTCTCTAAGAGTCCTAAAAACATAAAACTTTCTAGTAAAAATAATATTTTTAGAAATTCGACAGTCCGATCAAGCTGAATTTTTGTCAGCAGTCCTATCTCGTCGTTCGCTACACAATACTAAAATTTCAAGCGATACTAACGGTCCGATCATCCGTAATGATTTTTTCAAGTATTTGTATTTAATTAGGACTCTAATTCTTTTTGGTATATAAACAGAAAGTGACGAGTTTAGATCTTTTAAAACACATTTTAGCCTTCTCAAAAATCAGAATCCTCTCATCTTCTTCAACCTCAAAACCCTAGCCCCATTCTACATAACTTTCAACTCATGTTTTGTCAAGATTAACCGGATTTTCTATGGATGCTTGAACAACGAATCTTTGTCAAATTTGTGAGAGGAATACACATTCAAGATCAGATTTTTAATCCAACTTTTATTCAGGGATGAATACTCTATTCTTTTCCTTTAGTATTATGCGTTTTAAGTGTCCCCTAAACACTTAATTACATGTTTTCTTAAAAATAATTAGTATCTTAATTAGAAAAAGTGAATAGTAATTATGGGGATGTTTTTATAAAATCTTTTAATCGGAATAATATTCATAACCCTTTGGGTACGTAGGATTCATGAGTGGTTTTGGGTTTTATTGGTGTAGGTTGCATGTAGAAAAAAAAACTAGATTTAAAATAATTTACTTTTGGGTACGTATAACTCATGTAATACATGTAGAGATAATAAAGTTTGATTTTTGATGTATATATGATGAAAACTTGGTATTATTTAATTTAAAATAATTAAGTGATATTATTTGGTTATTGTTGACGTTGTGATAATTAAATTAAAGATTTAATTGAATATGACTATCACGCGTAGTTTTATACGTTGATTAATTCTTCTTTTTGGTATGACTTGTTCGTATTATTAAATATCATTGTGACGACGGGTTGTTGAGTATTATTGCTCTTCCTATATTTTAGAATGCCTTATTGGTATGGGACTAGTGGGTAGGCCTTTTGATGATTTACGCCTTCTAGGTATTGGACTAGTGAGGGTAGATTATCGCATTTTTGTCATCTTGGGGGTGGTCTGACTTTTATTACTTTATCGTCGTTACGCTAATCTAGGTACGAGACTAGGTTGTGATTTATGTTAGAAAATCTTCCTATACATAGGTTATGACGTATTGATAACTTGGGGACCCTTAGTTATGGGACAAAGGGGTATTTTGAGGATCTAACATCGATTAAAAGGGTGGGGTGATTATAAGTTGAGAAATTGAGAATTAATGCCTAAGATAAAAATGAGTTTTAAAACTTGTGGAGACATAATGTGTCGGGGCCGACAGTTTAAACGGGCCAGGGGGTGATTTATGCCGTGTCGTGTGTGGAGCATTGTCATGTGTCGGGGCCGACAGTTAAATGGGTCAGAGGGCGATTGACAAGGGTAACCTTGTCATGTGTGGAGGCTGACAGTTTAAACTGGTCAGTGGGCAATCGACAAGGGGAAGTATGACACTTAAATAAAAAGTGAGAACTATAATAAAAGTTGGTTAATTTAATGAAATTAGCATCGTGGGACTTGGGAATTTAAAATCATATTGGTGTGCCTTTACAAATGGGGATTTTTTTTAAGGGTAGTTGGTTATTTATATCTACCGCGTTTAATTAACGCGTTTAATTTAAAATACTGTATCGTGATATTTATTGCGTATAATGCTACTGTCTGGATTCAAGGATCCTATTTGAGGAGAGTTGTGTCTATTCTTGCTCGGGGCTTTGGCTCTAACCCTTGAGTTGACTAATCTTTTTCAATATTAGAATTGGAGAAGATGCATAAGTTTATCGGAGTTATCATTGGAAGTGCAGCTGGAGTTATTTACTTTATGGCATAGTTTAGTTAGACTTTCTTTTCCAGTCTTAGAACGAGACTTCATTAGAGTTTTATTGGGCCATTCGGTTCCAAAGTTGTTTAGAGAATTTCTTTTGGGATTATTTCAAATTTTATTTGATCATTATTGGAGAATGGATTTTTGGAGTTAGCATGTGATGGATCTTTTATCGCTTAGTTGTTTATGAGCATTTGAGTTTGATTCAATTATTTATGTTATGGACTGATTTATGTATGTCTCATATCTGTCTCATGCTAGGAATGGTATTTTATTTACTCAAACCCGGCTTAGCTTTGGTAGCGGCCGATGCCAGAATTAGGCGAGGTGTGACAGATGGTATCAGAGCATGGTCTTAGGTCTCATAGGTTATGAGTCCGTTTAGCTTCCGCGTTGCCGATCTTTGATTCCCTTTGTTGATTCGTACTTCTTAAGGTAGAGGGTCTAGCAAATGCGGTAGATGTGTTTCTTGGAGATGTGAAGTTTTCAGTTAAGGACGTTGTAAGCATTGAGTTTAGAATTAGTAAGCTGGATGTGAGGATCCATAAAATTGATTTTGGAGACGATTATTATTTTAGAGATTTTAGTGCAAATGCTAGGTATCGTATATATCAAGTTTTGATGTTGAGATTTGTGACACCCCGACTAATTAAACACCGGGTAGCTACTCCTTTATAAAATTAATTCAAAATGCCAAGTTGGCTCAGTCAATAGCATCACTGTCGAAAACGTTTTATTATTACTAACCACCTAGTATTTAAAAAGTAAGTGCCAAATTTTATTAATTCTGATTAACATGCAACAAGAGTAATGAATAACTAAATAACACCATTCACCATACTGAAGTAAAACGAATAACCATCACAAAATATAAATAAACTCTGGAGGAAAAACTCCTCAATACAAATCCCACAACTGATAAGTAAACTGAAATAAATAACTAAAACTGAATACTGAGCAATACATGCTAGAGTCTGAAAACTGAAATGTAAAAATGTCTAATAGAATTGGGCAACATGCCCTACAACTGATAGATGTTGAGACTGGAATCCAAATGAGAGAAGCGTCTACATGCAAATCCCTGTAGCTTCCACAAACAGCTACAGCTCGTCACCTGAATGAGAATCCTATGCTTGGTGTCCTTGTGGCTGGGCACCTAAAATGGTTTTACAAGAAAATATATTTGAAAGCAAATGGGTCAGAGCCCGAAAGTGGAAATCATTTTAAAAACCTGCAAGTGCTTTAAAAACATTTAAAACATTAAATGCAAAGTACATGTTAGGACGTGCACTCACATTAAATTCTCACCTCTCGACTAACTGTGCACTCCTAACGTAAGTACCCATCTATAACGACCCATACTACTAGCTAACTGACAACATAACTAGCTGAACTGCCAAAGGTTCTACCCATATTACTCGGTTCCATTTAGCATAACAACGCTCGTAATTAAATAGAGGTTTAACGTAAACTCAATTACTAAATATGCCATTGATATAACTATCAGTTAACTCATTATATATCTCGAAACAATACCGTAATATTTCTACAACATTAACATGAAAGTTCCCATTAAATTAAATGTATATTATTCACATCATAAATATACACTATAAGCACCCCGAGAACTAAGCTGCGGTGCACACATACTCTGCTATCCATCCCGGTACATCACGTACATAAGGATCACATATTCCGAATCTCTCAGGAATAGTTCTCAGATAACAACATCACAAATAATGGAGGCGAACACAGTCACAATCACATGGATCACGCACATACCTACGCTCCCATGATCAGCGGACTTATTAATATCACAATAAGTCTTTCAATGACCTATGTTCATCAAGGTACCAGTCTATATCCCCCCCGTAGGCACACAAGGATTAGAGGGTCCTAAGCGAACGCAAACCTCCCCCGTGATAGCAAGTATGGTAGGTATGTTATACACATAAACTATATACTAAGCATTCACCCAACTTAGATATTACCATATTAATAAGGTATTTTCTACATCATCATACCATTATCCCAAACTTATATATTTCAAGTAATCCGATAATCTATAATTTAAATAGTCGACACGTCTCACGTCGTAATTCCTTAAACTTAAAACCTATCTCGAATAGACTACTAAGTTCCCATAATTCTCACATATGATATCTTTATGCCTAAGGTCTTTACTTCTGCCCCAAACCTTATTTCATCAACTTATTCAAATTTGTACTATTAACCCAAATATTAACTCACATAACGAATTTCATTTATTTAGAATAATTCCTCAAATTACATACTGATTAAAGTCCCACTTCATAATCATGCCTACTGGTCTTCCTTAAAGCTAAGGGTATTCATAAGTTCTCCAAACATATTCTCCGAGGGTTTCCACCATTAAAATCATATTAAGGAAAATTTCACTCATTATGGGAAGGTCGATCGATCGACCTATGAATATCGATCGATCGATCTAGTCGATCGATCGACTGATGAATGTCGATCGATCGATCGAACAGGTATGGCTACGGACTGCTTCGTTCTGCAGATTTAAAAACGTCCCAAAACTTATTTCTAATGTATGATTCTCAATTATAACGTTATAGTAATGTCATATAACAATCCTACAATATTACTAACGTCCATAAATCAATATTTCAACAACTATAGGCTACATATGGATCAATCTTCATCAAGAACCTAGTTTCCAGATTTTATCTCAAGAACATTCATAAACTTCATCTTCAATCCGTTTTTGGTATAACAAAAGTCGATAATTCTCTTAATATAATCTCCCAATAACATTCTACATGCAACCTATATCCCAGAATTTAAACTAATGACTCCAATCTTATGGGTTTTTCATTATCTTCCAAGAACATACAAAGTTTATGAATAATCTAACATGGAAGAAGCATTCTCTGAAATTTAAATGGAATAAATCACTTGCCTTGATTGTTTCTGAATCTGGTGTTGGATTTGTAATCTCTTTCTGCAGATTTTCTGCAGAATTCCTCCTCTCTCTCTCCTTCTCCAAGCTTTCTTCTTCCAAAGATGGCTATGGTGGCTAGGGTTTTCTTTGGGAGAGTTGGAAAACTAAATGATAACCTACGTAGCTTATGGGGTTAATAAAGGGTTGGTTGGGTCAATCCCTTATCAGATTACAACTCTCAATTTTCGTCACTTTTAATTACCCAAAAATACCAAATTACTAAAATACCCTTTAAGTTACCGGTATGGCCTAAAAATACCCCGGGACCCAAACTATACCCCCGGCTAGTGTTTTCTGACTATCTCGACCCTTCCGGACGCGTTGTCGCACTCAAAATGACCATACGGATTATAGATTTTAAATTCACTTTTATTAACAAAATATTATACCGTGACGCGGCGGTCCCACGCGTCTCAACAAAATTTCTAAAATGCCGTATATAAATCCCACGACAAATTTTATAATACCAAATAGATATATAATCATATATGCACATAATCAAATACCAACTCGCATCACATTAGTATTTATAACCCGGATTAATTTCCAATTAATACGCTAATTAATTAATTAATCCCAAAAATAAATATAGCCAAAAGTACGGGGTATTACAAGATTTAATTTGAGGATGTTAGCATTTTGATGACTTTTGGATATAGGATCGAGTGAGGATTTATGGGAGCATGTGGTACGCTATTATTATCATAGTTATGTGTATGTATATAGGAATATATATTATTTAAGTGCTCATGGGGTAGGTGGGCGTAGAAATGGGTGTATCGGCGCCCAGTTATGGCATTCTATGGGTAGGCATATGTGAGCCATATTTTCTTTTGAGATATTTACACGATGTGAATGTTCGTTTAATTTCGAGGATGAAATTCTTTGCTAGTGGGGAAGTATGTAACAATCCGAATTTTTAAAGTAATTTTAAAAATCAGAGAAAAATGAAATTTTGGATTTTTTAAATTTTATAATTTAAAGTGTTGGTTTTTATATTTGAAAAATAAATTTTCAAACGGAATTGGAATCGGAATTAAAATGGAGTTTAAATTGAATTTTTATTACTTAGAAGAGTCCTCAAAATATAAAACTCTCTAAGAGTCCTCAAAACATTAAATTTTCTAGTAAAAATAATATTTTTAGAAATTCGACAGTCCGATCAAGCTGAATTTTTGTCAGCAGTCATGTCTCGTCGTTCGCTACACAATACTAAAATTTCAAGCGATTCTAACGGTCCGATCGTCCGTAATGATTTTTTCAAGTATTTGTATTTGATTAGGACTCTAATTCTTTTTGGTATATAAACGTAAAGTGACGAGTTTAGATCTTTTAAAACACATTTTACCCTTCTCAAAAATAAGAATCCTCTCATCTTCTTCATCTTCTTCAACCTCAAAACCCTAGCCCCATTCTACATAACTTTCAACTCAAGTTTTGTCAAGATTAAACGGATTTTCTAAAGACGCGTGAACAACGAATCTTTGTTAAATTTTTTAGAGGAATACACATTCAAGATCAGATTTTTAATCCAAATTTTATTCAGGCATGAATACTCTATTCTTTTCCTTTCGTATTATGCGTTTTAAGTGACGCCTAAACACTTAATTACATGTTTTCTTAAAAATAATTAGTAACTTAATTAGAAAAAGTGAATACTAAGTATGGGGATGTTTTTATAAAATCTTTTAATCTGAATAATATTCATAACCCTTTGGGTACGTAGGATTCATGAGTGATTTTGGGTTTTATTGGTGGAGGTTGCATGGAGAAAAAAAAACTAGCTTTAAAATAATTTACTTTTGGGTATGTATAACTCATGTAATACATGTAGAGATAATAAAGTTTGATTTTTGATGTATATATGATGAAAATTTGGTTTTATTTAATTTAAAATAATTAAATGATATTATTTGGGTATTGTTGACGTTGTGATAATTAAATTAAAGATTTAATTGAATTGGACTATCACGCGTAATTTTATACGTTGATTAATTATTCTTGTTGGTATGACTTGTTCGTATTATTAAATATCATTGTGACAACGGGTTGTTGAGTATTATTGCTCTTCCTATATTATAGGATGCCTTCTTGGTATGGGACTAGTGGGTAGGCCTTTTGATGATTTACGCCTTCTAGGTATGGGACTAGTGAGGGTAGATTATCGCATTTTTATCATCTTGGGGGTGGTCTGATTTTTATTACTTTATCGTCGTTACGCTAATCTAGGTACGCGACTAGGTTGTGATTTATGTTAGAAAATCTTCCTAAGTAGAGAAATTGAGAATTAATGCCTAAGATAAAAACGAGTATTAAAATTTGTGGAGATATAATGTGTCGGGGCCGACAGTTTAAACGGGCCAGAGGGCAATTTATGTCGTGTGGTGTGGGGAACCTTGTCATGTGTCGGGGCCGACAGTTAAACGGGTCAGAGGGCGGGTCGACAGTTTAAACGGGTCAGAGGGCGATTGATAAGGGGAAGTGTGACACTTTAATAAAAAGTGAGAACTATAATAAAAGCTGGTTAATTTAATGAAATTAACACCGTGGGACTTGGGGATTTAAAATCATATTGGTGTGCCTTTATAATTGGGGATTTTTTTTGCGGGTAGTTGGTGATTTATATCTATCGCGTTTAATTATCCCGTTTAATTTAAAATACTATATTGTGATATTTATTGCGTATAATGCTATTGTCTGGATTCAAGGATCCTATTTGAGGAGAGTAGTGTGTATTCTTGCTCGGGACTTTGTCTCTGTCCCATGCGTTGACTAATCCTTTTCAGGATTAGAATTGGAGAAGCTGCATAAGTTTATCAGAGTTATCATTGGAGGTGCAGCTAGAGTTATTTACTTTATGGCATAGTTTAGTTAGACTTTCTTTTCCAGTCGTAATATGATACTTCATTGGAGTTTTATTGGGCCATTTGGTTCCAAAGTTGTTTAGAGAATTTCTTTTGGGATTATTTCCGATTTTATTTGATCATTATTGGAGAATGGATTTTTGGAGTTAGCATGTGATGGATCTTTTATCGCTTAGTTGTTTATGAGCATTTGAGTTTGATTCAATTATTTATCTTATGGACTGATTTATTTATGTCTCATATATGTCTCATGCTAAGAATGGTATTTTATTCACTCATGCCCGGCTTAGTTTTGGTGGCGGCCGATGCCAGAATTAGGCGGGGTGTGACATGGCGGTGATGTTGGGACAATCATTCTAACATGTCTCTTTCGAGCCTCCCCCGTCCTATGTACTTACTTTATGTCTTAGTCATTTTAGAAAATCATTTTTTTGTTTTGTTTTCAAATTTCTGACTTTTCATATATGTATTTTTTGCTCATTTTCTATGGAAATATGTTTTTTGTTGGTGTAAACAATTTTTTTATTGGTGCTACTATTATGTACCTGGTTAATCTTACTATTTAGTTTATTGTCTTTGACAAGTCCCTTCATCATTCGATACAAAATATATAAGTGCATTTTCTCATATTTCCTAGATGGTAGTTCTTTAATAAAGTAAAGGACTTCGTAGTTTTTATGGTTAGTGTATGCTTCATGTTTTCTTTACTTATGTCTCATATCTGTCTCTTGCTAAGAAAGGTATTTTATTTACTCACGCCCGGCTTAGTTTTGTCAGCAGTCCCATCTCGTTGTTCGCTACAAAATACTAAAATTTCAAGCGATTCTAATGGTTCGATCGTCCGTAATGATTTTTTAAGTATTTGTATTTGATTAGGATTCTAATTCTTTTTGGTATATAAACATAAAAAGACGAGTTTAGATCATTTAAAACACATTTTAGCCTTCTCAAAAATCAGAATCCTCACATCTTTTTCATCTTCTTCAACCTCAAAACCCTATCCCCATTCTACATAACTTTCAACTCAAGTTTTGTCAAGATTAACCGGATTTTCTCAAGACGCGTCAAGAACGAATCTTTGTCAAATTTTTTAGAGGAATACACATTCAAGATCAGACTTCTAAACCAACTTTTATTCAGGCATGAATACTCTATTCTTTTCCTTTAGTATTATGCGTTTTAAGTGTCCCCTAAACACTAAATTACATGTTTTCTTAAAATAATTAGTAATTTAATTAGAAAAAGTGAATACTAATTATGGGCATGTTTTTATAAAATCTTTTCATCTGAATAATATTCATAACCCTTTGGGTACATAGGATTCATGAGTGATTTTGGGTTTTATTGGTGTAGGTTGCATGTAGAAAAAAAAACTAGCTTTAAAATAATTTACTTTTGGGTGCGTATAACTCATGTAATACATGTAGAGATAATAAAATTTGATTTTTGATGTATATATGATGAAAACTTGGTATTATTTAATTTAAAATAACTAAATGACATTATTTGGGTATTGTTGATGTTGTGATAATTAAATTAAAGATTAAATTTAATTGGACTATCACGCGTAGTTTTATACGTTGATTAATTATTCTTGTTGGTATGACTTGTTCCTATTATTAAATATCATTGTGACAATGAGGTGTTGGGTATTATTGCTCTTCCTATATTTTAGGATGCCTTCTAGGTATGGGACTAGTGGGTAGGCCTTTTGATGATTTACGCCTTCTGGGTATGGGACTAGTGAGGGAAAATTATCACATTTTTATCATCTTGAGGATGGTCTGATTTTTATTACTTTATTGTCGTTACGCTAATCTAGGTACGAGACTAGGTTGTGATTTATGTTAAAATCATCCTATACATAGGTTAGGACGTATTGATAACTTGGGGACCCTTAGTTATGGGACTAAGGGGTATTTTGAGGATCTCACATCGATTAAAAGGGTGGAGTGATTATAAGTTGAGAAATTGAGAATTAATGCCTAAGATAAAAATAGGCATTAAAATTTATGGCGACATAATGTGTCGGGGCCGACAGTTTAAGCGGGCCAGAGGGCGATTTATGTCATGTCGTGTGTGGAACCTTGTCATGTGTCGGGGCCGACAGTTAAACGGTTCAGAGGGTGATTGACAATGGTAACCTTGTCATGTGTCGGGGCCGACAGTTTAAACGGGTCAGATGGCGATTGACAAGGGGAAGTGTGACACTTTAATAAAAAGTGAGAACTATAATAAAAGTTGGTTAATTCAATGAAATTATCATCATGGGACTTGGGAATTTAAAATCATATTGGTGTGCCTTTATAAATGGGGATTTTTTTAAGGGTAGTTGGTTAGTTATATCTACCGTGTTAAATTATCCCGTTTAATTTAAAATACTATATTGTGATATTTATTGTGTATAATGCTACTGTCTAGATTCAAGGACCCTATTTGAGGAGAGTAGTGTCTATTCTTGCTCGGGGCTTTGGCTCTAACCCATGCGTTGACTAATCTTTTTCAAGATTAGAATTGGAGAAGCTACATAAGTTTACCGAAGTTATCATTGGAGGTGAAGCTGGAGTTATTTACTTTATGGCATAGTTTAGTTAGACTTTCTTTTCCAGTCGTATAATGAGACTTCATTAGATTTTATTTGATCATTATTGGAGAATGGATTTTTGGAGTTAGCACGTGATGGATCTTTTATCGCTTCGTTGTTTATGAGCATTTGAGTTTGATTCAATTATTTATCTTATGGACTGATTTATTTATGTCTCATATATGTCTCATGCTAAGAATAGTATTTTATTCACTCACGCCCGGCTTAGTTTTGGTGGCGACCGATGCCAGAATTAGGCGGGGTGTGACATGGCGGTGATGTTGGGGCAATCATTCTAACATGTCTCTTTCGAGTCTCCCCCATCATAGGTACTTACTTTATGTCTTAGTCATTTTAGAAAATCATTTTTTTTGTTTTGTTTTCAAATTTCTGTCTTTTCATATATGTATTTTTTGCTCATTTTCTATGGAAATATGTTTTTTGTTGGTGTAAACAATTTTTTTATTGGTGCTACTATTATGTACCTGGTTAATCTTACTATTTAGTTTATTGTCTTTGACAAGTCCCTTCATCATTTGATACAAAATATATAAGTGCATTTTCTCATATTTCCTAGATGGTTGGTCTTTAATAAAGTAAAGGACTTCGTAGTTTTTATGGTTAGTGAATGCTTCATGTTTTCCTTATGTAAATTTTGTGTTTTGGATGGTAGGCTTATAACATCAATTTTTCCGTGGCTCAAATGTAAATTTTCTTAGATCTGTAGGTGTGATTTTGGTGCATGAAATTTTAGGATAGCAAGATGGAGAAAGATAATTAAATCTAAAGATTTTGTCAAGTTTCTTTTCAGTTTTTCTTTACTAAACTATGAATTACTCTTTTGGTCATTATGTCACATCTTTAGGATGAGACTCCTAGATGATGTTAGGATATGGTGGTTTGGGCTAGAAAAATGTCAATGATTTTTTTCCATGTTTTTATAGTCCGTGTTTTTTGTGCCAGCATAACAATGATGTCTTTTTATTTCAAGTCCATATAAATTGTATAATACATAGAATAAATATACCACACAAAGTATATTAGAATTACTGTTTACTGGAGGTTATCCCCTTATTTATCTTCTTAAGGAGTTACTATAAATGATTCTCATAAATAAACATAACAATTCCTTTTCATTTAACCGTATATTATTCACATCATAAATATACAATATAAGCACCCCGAGGCTAAGCTGCGGTGCACACATACTCTGCTATCCATCCCGGTACATCACGTACATAAGGATTACAAATTCCGAATCTCTCAGGAATTGTTAGAATAAGCACAACACACGAAAATGGAGGCGAACATAATTCAACATATCCATGGGTCACGTAGATACCTACGCTCCATAGTCAGCTGACTTATTAACTCACAAATAAGTCATTCTAGTATTATGTTCTTAAGGTACCAATCTAAATCCGGGCACACAAAGATTAGATGGCCCTAAGCGAACGTAAACCTCCCGTGATAGCAAGTATGGTAGGTATATCATACACATAAGTAATATACTAAGCATTTACACGTCTTAGATATCTTACTATTAATAAAGGTATATTAAACATCCCTATACCATTATTCCAATTTTATGCATTTTTTAAGTCTTCCGATAATATATAAGGTAGACTGTCGACACATCTCACGTCATCGCTTCTTGTACTTAAAACCCATCTTGAAGGGATTACTAAGTCTCCTATTATTCCCACATATAACATCATTATTCTTAGGGTCCTTACTTCTGCCCCAAACCTCATTTCACCAAATTATTCAATTTTACTCTTTTAACCCTAATATTATCTCACTCATCGAATTTCATTAGATTTTAGAATAATTCCTCAATTTGAATTCTAATTAAGGTCCAAATTTTATAACCATACCTACTGGTCTTCCTTAAGCCTAAAGATATTCATAAATTCTCCAATAATAATTTCTAAGGGTTAACATCATTAAAATTTAACTAGGAAAATTTTACTCATTCTTGGAAGGTCGATCGATCGACCTTGAACCTCGATCGATCTATGGTGGTCGATCGATCGACTGATGAATGTCGATCGGTCGATAGCACCAGATAGGCTACGGACTGCTTCGTTTTGCAGTCCTCAAATCGTCCCAAAACTCAATTATAAAGAATGAAACTCTAATATAACGTTATAATATCATCATACAACCATCCTACAACATTGTTAACGTTCTAAAACCAATAATTCATCAACCAAGGGCTTTGTTTGGATCAAAACTTCATCAAGAACCCTAGTTTTCTATTTCTTTCAAGAACATTAATAAATCTCTTCTTAAATCCGTTTTTAGATCATCAAGGGTCATATTTTGAATTCATAATTCGTCCAGAATATGTCTACATGCAATTCCTAACATAGTTCATTGATTTAATCTTCAAATTCATGGGTCTATATCAATCTTCCAAGATAAATTCGATAATTTCCCTAAACATGGAAAAGCATAACATTGAATAAATTGTAATTAAATCACTTGCCTTATGTTCCAGATTTGTTGTTGGATGAAGATGGTTGAATTCCTCTCTCTCTCTCTCTACAGAATTCTCTTCTCTCTCTCTCTCTCTACAAGCTCTTCTCACAAGATGACAATGGAGGTGGGGGTTGGTTTTTGGCAAGTTATAAATAGTTTCTTTACTTCTCCCGTAGCCCACTACTTAGATTGGGGTTGGAAATGGGTTAGTGGGTTTAATGATAAGTTGTAATTAAAGTCTGATTTTCGTGGGTTTTAATTTCCAAATTTCCGAAATTACCAAACTACCCTTTTGGGTTGCCGGTTTGGCCTAAAAATGCCCCGGGACCCAAACTAAACCCCGGGCTAGTGTTTTCTGACTATTTCGACCCTTCCGGACTCGTTGGCGCACTCAAAATGACTATTTGGTCAAAAGAAAAATAATTTATTTTTAAATCTCATAAATTCATTCTCGACGCGACTGACACGCGCGCTCCAAAATTTCCGTATTTCAGCCTCGCGACAATTTGAATATTTTCAATATTCATATATTGCCATATATACACATTATAATCAAATACCAACTCACATCTCGTTAGTATTTTATCCGGATTAATTCTCAATTAATTCACATTTAATTGACTATTTCGACCCTTCCGGACTCGTTGGCGGACTCAAAATGACTATTTGGTCAAAAGAAAAATAATTTATTTTTAAATCTCATAAATTCATTCTCGACGAGACTGACACGCGCGTTCCAAAATTGCCGCATTTCAGCCTCGCGACAATTTCAATATTCATATATTGCCATATATACACATTATAATCAAATACCAACTCACATCTCGTTAGTATTTTATCCGGATTAATTCTCAATTAATTCACATTTAATTTAATTAATCCCATAAATAAATGTCGATAAAATGCGGGGTATTACATACTTCCCCCCTAATAACAGAATTTCGTCCCGAAATTCGGAACTAGAAAGTACCTGGTAAAAATAACTCTGGATAACGTTCGCGCATCTCATCCTCGCGCTCCCATGTGGACTCCTCGACATTATGATGCCGCCACTGAACACGTACTAACGGAACTATCTTTGACCGCAGTTTTCGCTCACTTCGGTCCAAAATAGCAATCGGCCCCTCCTCGTAGGAGCTATCGGGCTGGAGGTCGATGTCCTCCAAAGCAATGTGAGAATGAGCCAAATCATCTCTAAGATATTTTCTTAGCGAGGAAATATGAAACACATCATGAATCCTGTGTAAATGCTCCGGTAACCCAAGTCTATACGCAACAGACCCAATCCGCTCGATGATAGGAAATGGTCCCACGTATCTCGGTGCCAACTTCCCCTTCTTCCCAAATCGCATAATCCCCTTCATAGGAGATACTCTGAGTAAAACCTGGTCCCCCACTTGGAACTCCCTGAAGAACCTCTTCGCATCAGCGTAGCTCTTCTTCCAATCTTGAGCTACCCGAATGCGACTCCATATCAATTTTATCCTTGCCGAAGTATCCTGAATCACTTCCGGCCCAAGTAGTTTGTTGTACCCCACCTCCAACCAACATGCTGGGGAACAACAAGGTCTACCATACAACGCCTCAAATGGAGCCATGCCAATGGTGAACTGGTAGGAGTTGTTGTAAGCAAACCCCACCAGTGGAAGATATAGCTCCCATCCACCCCCAAAATCAATGATGCACATACGTAACATGTCCTCCAACATCTGATTTGTACGCTCGGTTTGCCCATCGGTCTGCGGATGATAAGCCGTACTCAACCGCAATTTCGTGCCCATGGCCTCCTGAAACTCTCCCAAAACTGTGAAACAAATATCTTATCTCGGTCAGACACGATATTTAGGGGCACACCGTGAAGTCTCACTATTTCTGCAATAAAAAGCTGGGCATACTGTCCCGTAGTGTAGTCCGTCCTTACGGGTAGAAAATGAGCAACTTTGGTCAACCTGTCCACAATTACCCAAATGGAGTCGTGACCCCTCTGTGATGTAGGTAACCCCGTGATAAAGTCCATGGAGATGCTCTCCCACATCCACATCGGGACCTCTAATGGATGTATAAGTCCTGTCGGTCTCTGATGATCCACTTTTACCAGCTGACAAGTGGCTCATTTAGAAACAAACACGCCAATATCTCTCTTCATCCCGCTCCACCAATACTAACGTCTCATATCTTGGTACATCTTGTCCCCAACGGGATGTACCGCGAACCGTGAGCCGTGCGACTCTGCCATCACCTCGTGTCGCAGTTCCTCCCCTTCCGGAACTACCAGTCTGCCATTGAAGCGTAATCCCTCGTCTGAGCTAACGGTATAGGGCTCGGCTCCCTCTGCTAGTAATCGAACTATATGCTCCTGACAGAACGAGTCATTTGCCTGTGCTTCACCACTCTCGTGACAATCTGCGGTGTAACAGTCATCACAGACATGAACGATCGGGCCACTGCATCCTGGTGTCCCAACTCTTTCCACTTTGCCTTCGACACCCCTGCCACCTCATCTACTGGCCTATGGCTCAACGCGTCTGCTACCACGTTAGCCTTCCCCGGGTGATATTGAATATCAAACTGATTGTCTTTCACAAACTCAAGCCACCTCTATTGCCGCATATTCAGCTCCTTCTGCGTGAACAGGTACTGTAAGGACTTGTGGTCCATGAACAATCGAAACTTCTCCCCCAAAAGATAATGTCTCCAAATTCGAAGGGTAAATACCACTGCCGCTAACTACAAATCATGAGTGGGATAATTCTTCTCGTGAGGCTTAAGCTTACGGGAAGCATAAGCTATGGCCTGACTCTCCTGCTGCAATACACCTCCAAGTCCTTGTAAGGACGCATCGGTGTAAACTAGATACTCAACTTCTGGTCCTGGCAATGCTAACACAGGTGATGAGGTCAACTTGTCCTTCAACTCATTGAATGCCAACTGACAGGCATCACTCCAAATGAACGGCGCACCTTTACGAGTCAGATGTGTTAAAGGACCCGCTATCTTTGAGAAACCCCGAATAAACCTCCTGTAGTATCCTGCTAAGCCCAAGAAACTACGGATCTCAGTCGGTGTTGTGGGTTGTCCCCACTCCCTCACCGCGGATACCTTCCCCGGATCAACAGATATTCCCTGGTCAGAAATAATATGCCCTAAAAACTGAACCTCCTTCAGCCAAAACCCGCACTTCTCATACTTTGCATACAGCTCGTTCTGAAGTAGCGTCTGTAAAACCTGCCTCAAATGCTCGGCGTGCTCCTCCTTTATCTGGGAGTAAACCAGAATGTCATCAATGAAGACAATGATGAACTGGTCCAGGAACTCTCTGAACACCCTATTCATCAAGTCCATGAACACGGCTGGAGCGTTGGTCAAGCCAAAAGGCATAACCCCAAACTCGTAGGAACCATATATCGTTAAGAAAGCAGTCTTCGAGACGTCCTCTTCCCTAATACACAACTGATGGTATCCCAATCGCAAATCAATCTTTGAGTAGAAAGAATCTCCTCTCAACTGGTCGAATAAGTCATCGATTCGGGGCAACGGATACTTATTCCGTATCGTGACCTTATTCAACTCCCAGTAATCTACACACAATCTCAACGATCCATCCCTCTTCTTTACAAATAACACAGGGGCACCTCACGGCGAAGTACTCCTCCGAATAAACCCCTGACCCAACAACTGCTCAATCTGATCCCGTAACTCTCTCATCTCAGCTGGAGCCATACGGTAAGGTGCGCGGGCAATAGGCCGAGTGCCCGGCGTCAAATCAATCACAAAATCTATCTCCCTATGCGAAGGTAGTCCAGGTATATCTTGAAATACATCGGTGAACTCACTAACAACGGGTATCGAATCAAGTGGTATAACCACTTCCTTAGAGGTCTCCTCCTCTATGTAGTACAAATGAGTGGACGATCCTCCCTCAGGGCGAGGCATCGCCACTAAAAACATCTCCTTCCCGGGAATGGCAAAGATAATACTCCTACTAAAACAGTCAATCATGGCTCGGTACGCAACTAGCCAATCCATACCAATAATGGCATCATACTCGATCATCTCTAACACTAACATATCAGCGGGTAAAGTAAACCTCCCGATCTCTATACCCACACCTCTACACATAAGCGAAATCATGGAACCCCTACTCAAAGGTGAGTCTACACAAGTAGCGATGCTCTCTGCGGTGTCTAACAACCCAATGGTGCATGCAAATCTCATAGCAATAAAACAGTGTGTAGCCCCCGTGTCAAATAAAATACGCCCCATAGTTCCCTGAATAGAGAACATACCCTTAATGGACGGTGGATTCTGTGGGCCTGCGACCTACTGGAGCTGATACACTCTCCCATACTGAAGCTGTCCCTGCTGAAATGGGACTGCTAGAATGGGTGGTAATGCTTCCATCTGCGGTGGTGCTGGGAGGGCGGCGGGAAACATAGGCCTCTGCGGCTCGTGTCAAGCACCCTGCGGCTGCTGCTGTGGGGCCCTGCCCCTATCAGGACACTCCTGACGTTTGTGCCCAATCTTACCACAAATGAAACACTTCCCCTGGAAGTTTCCCCCTCGCTGTCCCTGCTGACCACGGCTCTGGTGATCGTTACCATTTCGTCCCTGGCCTTGCTGGACCTGGTGAAACTGCTCTTGTTGACCATTTTTACCCTGCTGGCCCTGATGGCAGTTCGGACCCTGATGGCCCTGCCTAAAACCTCCCTGTCCATACCTGAAACCCCCTGATCGCAATCTCTTAGATTCCCCCTGCTGGGAACCCTGATCACCCTGCCTATACTGACCCTGAGCAGATTGTGCCCCGCTAGCACCATTTCCCCCTGTCCTGCCTTGATGGCTGGACTCTCCTGATCGCTTCCCCTCTGTCAAGTGAAAGCGGTGGTCCTGGAAATGTAGCAGTTCAGCGTTAACCACATCAGAATAAGTGGCCAACGATAGATTCCCCAACAAGTGCTGACGGATCCTCCAAGTCAACCCATGAGTAAACTTCTGAATCTTTTTCTCTTCTGTCGGTATCTCATCCGGGACAATATTCAGCAAATTTGTGAATTCATCCTCATACTCGGCCACAGTCTTACCCTCCTGTCTAAGGTTCATCAACTTCCTCCTCATTTCCGTATGAACAGCTGACGAAAAATATTTACGGTCAAACCGCACCCAGAACTCCTGTATCGTGAAAGTATCTATCTCCTCTGCGGTGGTAATAGACTCCCACCACTGCAATGCAGCTACCACTAGCTTGAAAGTAGCTATTATCTTCCTCTGAACATCAGTGCACTCATACATCCTCAAGTGCCTATGAATATCTTTCCTCCACTGACTAGATACCACAACATCGGAGCTACCTGCGAACTCGGGAGGGTGTGCTTTCTGAAAAGCATCTCGAACACGTTCCCAAGAAGACGGGAATGCATGTGCCTGAACTGGCGCGGCTACTGGCGCCTGGGGTTGTGTCTGCTGTACAACGGCTAGGGCGGCATTTACCACTTGGGCTACAATAGCGACAACCTCGACGGCATTCATGGTGCCCTGTACTGGTGTTGGCCGTGGCTCGGGCTGTGCATCCCTAGAAACCCGTCTTGCACGTCGTGGAGGCATCTGAAATAAGAGTAAAGTCTATAAGTTCGCAGTTATAAATTTAAAATAGCTGAAGAGCGAAGCATACATAAAGTATACAACAGTCCTAAAATATAGGGCTCTACATCAAAGAAAGCTCAGCGGAAACATAATAAGTCGTACAGATCCTAAAGGACACTACAACCTGATGCTCTGATACCACCTGTGACACCCCGACTAATTAAATACTGGGTAGCTACTCCTTTATTAAATTAATACAAAATGCCAAGTTGGTTCAGTTAATAGCATCACTGTCGAAAACATTTTAATGATTTCTAACCACCTATTATTTAAAAAGTAAGTTGTCAAATTTTAAATTAAATCTGATTAACATGCAATAAAATAATTATGAAAGAATAACATAACCATTCACAATAAAGTCCCAATAGTGTAATCAACAAGTAATAAAAAGTCTAGAGGAAATACTCCTTACAACAATCCCAATATGGAAATAAATAAAACAAGTCTGCATCCTGAATTAATTACAAACCAAAGTCTGAATAACTGAAATATAAAATGTCTCTAAAGAAATGCGCGACATGCCCTACAATGATGGAAACTGAATATGGAGTCAAGACTAGAAAAGAGGCGTCTACTGTCAAAGCCCTGTAACTTCCACAATAGCTATAGCTCGTTACCTGAATGGAAATACTATGCATGGTGTCCTTGTGGCTGGGCACCTAAAAGGTTTTTACAAAAAAATAGATTTGAAAGCAAACGGGTCAGAGCCCGAAAGTGGAGAGTATTTTAAAAATAGCAAGTGCTTTAATAACATTTAAAACAATGAATGCAAGATATATGTTAGGACGTGCTCTCACATGAAATACTCACCTCTCGTCTAACTGTGCACTCCTAACGTTCCTGTACCCATTCATGTGTTATTTATATCTAACTAAACCATCATAAGTTCTAACCCAACTACTCGATTCACAATATGAATTCCCAATGTTATCACTTGAATAGATAGCTTTACTTAAACTCGGATTCTCAATTATTAGCATTACCGTTTACTGGAGGTTATCCCTTTATTTATCTTCTCAAGGAGTTACTATAAATGATTCTCATAAATAAACATAACAATTCATTTTCATTTAACCGTATATTATTCACATCATAAATATACAATATAAGCACCCCGAGGCTAAGTTGCGGTGCACACATACTCTGTTATCCATCCCGGTACATCACGTATATAAGGATTACAAATTCCGAATCTCTCAGGAATTGTTAGAATAAGCACAACACACGAAAATGGAAAATTTCTAAGGGTTAACATCATTAAAATTTAAGTAGGAAAATTTTACTCATTCTGGGAAGGTCGATCGATTGACCTTGAACCTCGATCGATCGATGGTGGTCGATCGATCGACTGATGAATGACGATCGATCGATCACACGAGATAGGCTACGGACTGCTTCGTTTTGCAGTCCTCAAATCGTCCCAAAACTCCATTATAAAGAATGAAACTCTAATATAACGTTATAATATCATCATACAACCATCCTACAACATTGTTAACGTTCTAAAATCAATAATTCATCAACCAAGGGCTTTGTTTGGATCAAAACTTCATCAAGAACCCTAGTTTTCTATTTCTATCAAGAACATTAATAAATCTCTTCTTAAATCCGTTTTTAGATCATCAAGGGGCATATTTTGAATTCATAATTTGTCTAGAATATGTCTACATGCAATTCCTAACATAGTTCATAGATTTAATCTTCAAATTCATGGGTCTATATCAATCTTCCAAGATAAATTCGATAATGTCCCTAAACATGGGAAAGCATAACATTGAATCAATTGTAGGTAAATCACTTGCCTTATGTTCCAGATTTGTTGTTGGATGAAGATGGTTGAATTCCTCTCTCTCTCTACAGAATTCTCCTCTCTCTCTCTATACAAGCTCTTCTCACAAGATGACAATGGAGGTGGGGGTTGGTTTTTGGCAAGTTAGAAATAGTTTCTTTACTTCTTCCGTAGCCCACTACTTAGATTGGGGTTGGAAATGGGTTAGTGGGTTTAATGATAAGTTGTAATTAAAGTCTGATTTTCGTGGGTTTTAATTTCCAAATTTCTGAAATTACCAAACTACCCTTTTGGGTTGCCGGTTTGGCCTAAAAATGCCCCGGGACCCAAACTAAACCCCCGGCTTGTGTTTTCTGACTATTTCGACCCTTCCGGACTCGTTGGCGCACTCAAAATGACTATTTGGTCAAAAGAAAAATAATTTATTTTTAAATCTCATAAATTCATTCTCGACGCGACTGACACGTGCGTTCCAAAATTGTCGTATTTCAGCCTCGCGACAATTTCAATATTTTCAATATTCATATATTGCCATATATACACATTATAATCAAATACCAACTCACATCTCGTTAGTATTTTATCCGGATTAATTCTCAATTAATTCATATTTAATTTAATTAATCCCATAAATAAATATCGATAAAAATGCGGGGTATTACACAATATAGATTACTTTGTAGTTATTTTAAGATTCAAAGTTTAGGGATTAATTTATGGTTGAATACTAGAATGTGGTGAAGTTTTGCTTGTTATTTTTCTCAACTTATATCTATAATAGGTTTTTACTGATATGTACAAAGATATTAACCATAGTTGTTGGTTATCTATGTGTGATAATTTTACTTTTAGACTAGTTAATTGATATTAGAATTATGGTTATATTTTTTGTTTATTTCTTAAACAGGGTGAATAGTCCTACAGACAACAAAAACCCTACCCATTTTTTTTTAATTGTTTACACTTACTTGAATAATATACAAAACTATTACAAAATTATTTTAGTGACTTCAGGCATGGGAATACCCTAGTGTGTGTGTGTGTATATATATATATATATATTATCTATCATGACATACATATATGTCTTCTCATTTAATTACTGAGTTAGTTGAACGACATATAATTTCTCAAGACCTGAATCAACCTTCAACACTTTAGTTTTTCTTTTTAAACCAAATACATACACACGACCCTAGTATCCCGCTCACTCATGCGTCTACCCAATTCAACAAAATCCCAATAGATGAGAGGGCAGTAATTATACCAAGGTTCATATCGCTAACCTATGTAACTATATTTGCTACTAATCAATCTTATTCCATCAATATGTTAAGCTAACCACCATAAACGAAAGCCAAAACTCATACTAGGTGCATTACACCAACCAAATAAACACCATCGCATACTTGGCTAAAAAAGCAATGGTCCATTGATATACTGCCAGGGTCGATCGATCGATGGTCCCTGATCTCGAACACTTCTTCTTTGTTACAGATTTGGTCCCTTAAAAACTACATTAAATCTTCTATAGGCTTCCCTAACTTAATCAAAATCCAACCAAACTACTGGATTATGATCCTAAACATATTCTAACAATTATTCAAGGCCAAGATCATAAAAACTAAGGTTTAATCCATCAAGTTAATAGTTTTAAGCCTAGTTCAACAATAACATGCAAGAAGTCTAATTACACTATGATTTTAGATTCAATCTTCAAATTAACATGGGGATTTTACATAATAACGAATGTAAACCCTAAAGCGTGACTTCTATTCCATATTTACACATCTACAAGATCCATTTTCATATTTTCTCCGTAATAGTACAACTCCGTAATTCATATGCAATTAATCTGACTTCTAATTAACTAATATACACCAGCCTGATTAAGATTAATTAATCCTAAGCATGCGTTCTAATATCGAATTAATATAAGAAGACGTGGATTCTAAATAAGTTACAAATTTAAAGTGTATTTTAGGAGTTCTTTCCTTAAAACGATGAATGTTAAATTCTCAATGCTTTGATTCATTGTTCCTCCTCCTCAAAGTCCTCCCATGTTCTCCCAATCCTCCAGAACTTCAAGGGTTTGATCTAATGATAATAAATGAGTAAATAATGAGGCTTAATTCTATTAAGTCTGATTTCCTCACATCAATATAAGATCTATTTTCAGTTTCCTAAATGCGCTTAAGATACTACTTGGAATAGCCCAAAACTTTTCATAAGGGTAAACCAAACCCCCGGACCCAACTTAAGACAATAAAAACACGTAACCATGTTTTCGTATCACTCTAGAATCTCCAACTAGTTATACCTCGTATCTCATGGTAAAACCTTCCAACGTAAAATAACACGACCAATTAATTATTTTTCGTGTAACTGCATACAGTCCAACATAAATAATTACACCCATTAATTAAAAGTAGCATGTGTCACAAATAATTTACTTAATATGACAATTTAATTATCATCTAAATATTCAATTGTTATTACCAATTATCTCCACTAATAATTAATTCCTATATATTAATCTATTCGAATAATTAATAAATAGTAAATAAATGCCAGAAAATATGGGGTGTTACATGAATAATTCATATGTAAGACATTCCACGTGTATAAATGTAAGCATTAAAATGTAATTATCATAAAATTGTACAGGATTCATGTAACTGAAATAGATAAGAAAACGTTCTCCTCGAATATTAATTCACAACAAAAGTAAATGTCCCGAGAGATTTAAACAATATAACACAAGTAATACCTTAGTAAAACAGTTTAGAAAGGAATTTGGAAGGCCTTTCCGAGATAAATACCTCAGCTCGGTGATCTTGTAGCATTCAACCATAATTTAGATCGATTATATTATAACTTACTCTTTGCACATTAATATCACAAATAAATTAGTCAATAAAATGGGGTAAATTTCAAGTAACCAACTAAACATTTAATTATGAATCGAACATGTTAAGTTACACTAGTTTTATTAATTTAAATTGATCAGTATCTATGTGAATAAATGTAGGGATTCGGCTAACCTTTTTAAGTGGTGGGCATATCTAATTAGACAAAGAAATAAACCATAATTGATGGATTGTGTAAATACAAAATACAAATTTTTATGACCATAACTTAAATCAATCAAATACATACATAAATATCAAAATGAACACAACACATAGCATTTAGGTATTTTGTGGATGTTAGTTAAAGCCATGGGCTGTGAAAATCAAGCATTGAGATTTCTCAAAAGAATCAGAAAGTTGCATATCATCACCATACAAAAGTGGAGATACCATGATCATATTTGTTCACAGTACTCTCCACTAACTCAACGTAGAAAGTAATTTAAAAATGTATAAATGACATAAAAGGTTGGAAAAGACCTTCTCGATTGTGTACTCGCGGATTTCGTCACATAAAAGGGTTATTTGAGAAACAAATTCTAGAAGTTGTTCAGTAGTCAACAAAAGCAAAAAATGGTTCCTAAAACTCATTCTAAGGTGGTTTGCCATTAATATTATGTGTGCACTCATTGTTATAAAATTGTACAACTCATAGAGTTTTGTTTCATGCTGAGAATTAGCATATTGGTACATCTTCACATAACCATGATTTACTTATTAAATTACAAAATTATTTTAGTGTTCTTGTGAAAAAAGTCAACGAATGGACTATGAAGTGTAGTAAATATTCCGAAACGAAAAATATTTTTGAGAGAAATATGGATTTTAGGATTCATGGAGATGGTGTTCGTAGAAATTTGTCTTATGTTCTTTCTTACAAGAATGATAATGAAATTTCTGTGCGGAGCATAGACTTTTTTTATAAAGGAAAGTTTTTTAAATGAAAGAAATGTGACAACCCGCTCCAAATAATAACGGGTGGCCAGCCCTATACTACATAAATCAGGTATCTCAGATGGTACAGTCTCAACATCAACAACTAAACACTATAATATAAGGCTAACTACCCGAAATCATAAAGTGCGAATTGCCAAAAATTTAAAACTTTTATTTTACAACAACAACAAAACCAATAATGCACACAACCAACAATATACATCTAACTGTGATGTGAAATGTGCATGCTCCAATAATAAAAGAGTACAATACATTGTACAACGAAAATCTCAACAATGAAATACCCGAATATGCTGTCGGGCAACAGACAATATAATAATCTGATAAATAAAATATGAAAGTGTTAATCTACAACACTTGAATACTAACTCAATACAACTGAATCCTAATCTAGATGTACAATAGATAGGAATCGACTAAAACAAAGTGTCGCAACAGTCCGCTACTGCCACAACTCCTCGAATACTGAAAGGATGAACATCAAGGCGTCCTTGCGGAGGAACGCCTGAAGTAATACAATATATGCATAGAGGAGGAAAATATAAACGACCCGAGTTCGAAAAACAGTTTATAGCAAGTGTATTAAAATGCATAATAATTATAAATGCATTATTACATGATTTAGTTGGAATCGAACACTCCATAAAAACACAACTCACCTCTCATCTAAAGCGCGCACTAAGCATATGCACGTGTCTCCAAAAGGATGTTCCATTCTAATTAGGTAAGAGGATTCTAACTTAAACCCAAATAAAGTATTTAAGTGAAACCATCTAACCTATCTCCCAATTCTACATTTATTTCTATACTTTAAGTTATATACATTATCTTTAATGTAATGGTTATAGTTATCTTTATAATGTTCATTTGTTAAACATATAAAGTTACATGATCCAATCATGTCCACATCATCACAATACATCCACAATCTCATTTACTAGAATTTATATTCTAGTGATGCCCATATAAGGCATGAAACCATATATATAAATTATTATAGATGAGTTATTGGCATCAAGAGTTAAGGACTAAACTCTTCCCGATTCTCAACACGGTACTGCGTTTCATGCGTGGGACGTCTCACCGAGGTAAAATCCAAACACGGACCCCCCCCCCCCCCCGTTACACTACTCCTGACTGTATCGATCCTCGGGGCTCATTATGCCCTCAATGAAAGATGCATGTAACCCAAATGATTATTAACCAATTTTAATTAATTTATATTCCCAATTCTCAACAGTACATGGCGTTTCATGCATGGGACGTCTCGCCGAAGCGAAATCCAATCAAGGAACCCCCCCCCCCCCCGTTACACTACTCCTGGCACTGTCGATTGTCGGGATAGGTGATATATATGTATATATAATGATGAGCATTAAAGACTAAACTTATCCCCAAGTTCCAACATTAAACTGCAGTTCGTGCGTGGGACGTCTCGCCGAAGCGAAATCCAAACAAAGAACCCCCCCGATACACTAATCCTGGCAATGTAGGTCGTTGAGGTCCATTATGCCCTTGACACCCAAGTACAAACACAAGCAATAATAACCATCCAACCGAGCTATAACTCTAAGGACGCAGACTCACATGCTATCATCTTCCAGCAACCCATATACGTAGCAAACTGGGGCCACCTGGTGGGGTTCAACGACACCCACCTCGTGATCTACTCACGCTCACAACGTCCGGGAAGCGGTCATAGTTCCTAACCGGAAATTGAGAGCGTCACATACCCCCGACCTCTCACCCCCAAAATAAATAGATATATATATATCATAAATGTCATTTGCTGACCACAAAGGACGACTATGGCCTGGGGAATATCCACATCCTGCTTTTCTAGTCAGAATGCTCACCCTTTACGCACGAAACTTCCCAATGATAGCAAGGAGGGGGTATGCTTAACATGTATATACACCATCATATAAGGTATACATACATCCCACATAATAAAGATATACCATTACATAAGGTATACCTGAAACATCATATTCATTTTCATTATACGCTCTTAGGCGCAAATTTGATTAACATCATTGTTTAGTATATCCCTCTCTTGATACACTAACCGTCAATACTCACACATTTACCCCACTTAGTATATACTATACTAATTCTCGCTTGAAGCTCTCATATCGCTTCTATTTTGAATTGTCTTTCAATTCTATTTAAGTTAAGGATATTCTATATCCTATTGCACCTCCATTAGCATTTCTCATTGTGTGAGATATCTCCCAAATCAATCATCAATAAGGATATTTCTATATCCATTTGCACATCAAATAGTATTATAATTCTCCATCCATTATAAGGTTCAATATAGTTTATGAACCATTAAAGTTATCATCACCAAACAAACCTCAAATAAAGTGGGCTTCCCCACTTAGAAAAATACCAAAGTCTCTAATTGGTATTCCTCAAATTTAGTCAATATGACTCCAAAATTTCTTTTAGGGGAAACTCGCTAAAAGTCTCCAAAACCTACTACAAATATCTCCTATAGAGATCCCCAATCGATAACCTCGAACAAAACGGGATGAATTTCTCTTAGAAAAACAATCCCTCCAAAATCCCTGTTTCCGAATCGATTCGGCCCAGCGAATCGATTCGGCCAGGAAGGCGAACCGATTCGAGTCATCAGATCTGGGACTCTGTCTCAGGACGAATCGATTCGGCTGGAGTCCGAATCGATTCGGTCACTCAGACTTGGGCACCTGCATATTTCCGAATCAATTCGACTAGGGGGCCGAATCGATTCGGCCCCGCTGAACCTCGAAAATGGCTACTTTTTAAGTAAGCCAAAATACCCAAAAATCATTTTAATGCTTTTCTCACCATTTTTCTTCAACCCAATCACAAATACATCAACAATATTCATCCTAGAATACATATAAACTAATTTCTAACCTTAAATCCATTTATATACTACAAATATAAGGTTTTTCCCAAAAGTTAAGTTTTTAACATTTTAAACCTAAAACCCAAAAATCAATCCACAAATCATGCAATAAATGGTACACAACAATTATTTAGCAAGTTTAATCACTTGCCTCGGGTTCGTAGGGTCTGAATCCGCCTTGAGATCGCGTATTGGCCCGGAAATCCTCTTTTTCTTTCCATTCTCCTTCCTTTTCTTCTTCTTTCTTCTTCTCTCTTTCTTTTTCACTTTCTCTCTTTTGGAGAATCATCTCCCGTAGGCTTTTTAAGCCTAAAATACAAGATACACATCTTTAAATGATAATACACACTTTAAATGACCCGGTGACTTTAACTCGAGCCAAACGGTCCTAATTTATTTCGGAACCCAAATAGACCCCAACTATAGTCATTTCGACTTTCTCGACCCTTCCGGAAACAATGGTACCCTCGGAATTTCCATTCCACACACTTTCTAACGACTCTAAATTTTGACCTCAATTGCCAATTTAATTATTTCTCCAATAAAATATTATTTATTTCTCCCAAATAAATAAATTGTCGACTCCCAATACCTCGAGTTGTTACAAACTTCCCCACTTACAAAAATTTCGTCTCGAAATTTAGCTAAGCCTAATTCTCCAAAGCTCAACTACTTCTATTCTACCCATCATCTCTAATCCTGTCTCCAAACTTCTAACTTCCCACGACGAATTAATTTATTTTATTTTATTTTAAGTTGATTATGAATTAAATAAAACCAATTTCCACAACAAGGGCGCCCATACACCCTTTATAATTGAGCTTTGTGCTCACAACAATCATAATGAGGCTTTATTTGCCTCGAAAGTTCCACATTTCCAACAATAAGTAATACTAAAAATTTAATAGAGAAAAAATTTGAATGGTCCAAAGAAATGACTCCTCTCAATTCCTGACAATCGCCACTTTCGTGCGGGGGACGTCTCGTAAAAGCGAAATCCAAACAAGGAACCCTCCCAATACACTATTGTGTGGCGACGTCGGGGATTGAGAGTTTGTTAAATCCGGACTAGAATTTGAAAATATTTTAGCAAAAATTTTTGTTTGAAGGGGCCCGAAGGCAGATAAAAGTTTTATTTTGAAAATAGTTTATTTTGAAAACAGTTTATATATTATAATATAATATAAAATGCCTTATGTCCAACACAAGGTCTTTATAGATCATCATCTATATAACATGTAACTCAGAAATATTATCATATTCATGAGCTAAAATTTTACCTGCGTCCCATCAAACCACAATCAACTTTCAAACATAACAACATCTTACATCATTTCAACATATTGCCATACATAAGGCAAATCCATATCTGGAATACAACAATCATAATAGTCTATCTTGACTATATAAAGAGAAGTAGCTTTTATCAAAACTACTTATCACCATAACCATTCTTACATTAACTACAAGGCTTAAAGCTCTTTATGAGCACCTTGCAAAATCCTCAATCCTTTACAAAATCATAGAATAAGAGCCTATTTTCCTCAAAATCCCCCTTAGGGTCATTACATACCACACATAAACAAAAAGGGCTAAAGCACTACCCAATTTATACATATCTCTCATACGATATTCCAAAACATTACATATTAATTATCCTATTTATAAAGGAAAGTTAACTTACATTACCCATCTCTAGTCCGATTTCCCATCCTCATCAATGGGCTCCCAAAAATAGTCCCCCGGTCTAAAGCGACCTTGCATCTGCTGTAGGGGTTGCACTTCCAAAATTTCATCAAACTGTGGTCCTTTACCTCTATGAGGACAATCTCTCTTTTTATGACCTATTTCTTTACAAAAGAAACACTTGCCCATAAACCCTTTATGCCCACTCGCATTATTAGCACTCTCTTTGCCAAACTTACCTGATGAACTCGAATCTCCAAAGTTCTTACTCTCTTGAGAACGAAAATGATGTTCATGACACTTTAATAGTTCCGCATTCACGACCTCAATGAAAGTCATTAACTTAGGACTATCTAACAAATGTAGTTGGATTTTCCAATCTAAACTTCGATATACATTTCTCTTCCGTATTTACCTCATTAGGTACTAATCTCGCCCATAGAGAAAAATCTTCTTCATATTCTGCCACCGTCCTATTTTCTTGAAAAATCCCCATATCCTGAGTAGGGGAAGGCAAATACCTTCGATCAAAAATTCCCAAAATTCTTTTATAAGTAAAGTATCTCTCTGTTCAGATGTGGTGACCGACTCCCACCAATGGAGAGCGGCACCCGATAAACTAAAAGTGGCTAAAAATTGTTTATGCACCTCACTACACCCCACCATACGAAGGTGCCTCTGCATGGTATTTTTCCATTGACTTGCAGCCATTGCATCAACTCCCCCTGCAAACTCAGGAGGATGCCCCTTACTAAAATCTTCCCTCACTCTCTCCAATAAAGACAATCCTAAATGGGGCGGGGCTGCTCGAGCGGCAGATTGCTGAGCTATCATAGAAACGGTAGCAGTGATCGCTTGTGCCACTATATTGGCAACATCATCCGTAGTCATGTTCCTTTGAGGCAATTGGGGTTTCCCTTTATTTGCCCTGACTGAACGACCTCCCTTCGGTGGCATCTGAAACAAGAACAATTGCACCAGAACGCCTTTTAAATATTTTCGATTCACAGAAAAATATGGACGTATGAATGTAACCTTCCTAGCAATAAGGCTCTATATCAAGAACGCTTACGGAAGATCGTAGTAACGCACACAGATCCTAAAGACACTAGAACCTGATGCTCTGATACCACTTGTGACAACCCGCTCCAAATAATAACGGGTGGCCAGCCCTATACTACATAAATCAGGTATCTCAGATGGTTTAGTCTCAACATCAACAACTAAACACTATAATATAAGGCTAACTACCCGAAATCATAAAGTGCGAATTGCCAAAAATTTAAAACTTTTATTTTACAACAACAACAAAACCAATAATGCACACAACCAACAATATACATCTAACTATGATGTGAAATGTGCATGCTCCAATAATCAAATAGTACAATACATTGTACAACAAAAATCTCAACAATGAAATACCTGAATATGCTGTCGGGCAATAGACAATATAATAATTTGATAAATAAAATAAGAAAGTGTTAATCTACAACACTTGAATACTAACTCAATACAACTGAATCCTAATCTAGATGTACAATAGATAGGAATCGACTAAAACAAAGTGTCGCAACAGTCCGCTACTTCCACAGCTCCTCGAATACTGAAAGGATGAACATTAAGGCGTTCTTGTGGAGGAACACCTGAAGTAATACAATATGGGCATAGAGGAGGAAAATATAAATGGGTCAGAGCTCGAGATCGAAAAACAGTTTATAACAAGTGTATTAAAATGCATAATAATTATAAATGCATTATTACATGATTTAGTTGGAATCGAACACTCCATAAAAACTCAACTCACCTCTCATCTAAAGCGCGCACTAAGCGTATGCACGTGTCTCCAAAAGGATGTCCGATTCTAATTAGGTAAGAGGATTCTAACTTAAACCCAAATAAAGTATTTAAGTGAAACCATCTAACCTATCTCCCAATTCTACATTTATTTCTATACTTTAAGTTATATACATTATCTTTAATGTAATGGTTATAGTTATCTTTATAATGTTCATTTGTTGAACATATAAAGTTACATGATCCAATCATGTCCACATCATCACAATACATCCACAATCTCATTTACTAGAATTTATATTCTAGTGATGCCCATATAAGGCATGAAACCATATATATAAATTATTATAGATGAGTTATTGGCATCAAGAGTTAAGGACAAAACTCCTCCCGATTCTCAACACGGTACTGCGTATCATGCGTGGGACGTCTCGCCGAGGCGAAATCCAAACACGGAACCCTCCTGTTACACTACTCCTGACCGTATCGATCCTCGGGGCTCATTATGCCCTCAATGGAAGATGCATGTAACCCAAATGATTATTAACCAATTTTAATTAATTAATATTCCCAATTCTCAACAGTACATGGCGTTTCATGCATGGGACGTCTCGCCGAAGCGAAATCCAAACAATGAACCTCCCTGTTACACTACTCCTGGCACTGTCGATTGTCGGGATAGGTGATATATATGTATATATAATGATGAGCATTAAGGACTAAATTTATCGCCAAGTTCCAACATTACACTGCGGTTCGTGTGTGGGACGTCTTGCCGAAGCGAAATCCAAACAAGGAACCCCCTCGATACACTAATCCTAGCAATGTAGGTCGTTGAGGTCCATTATGCCCTTGACACCCAAGTACAAACACAAGCAATAATAACCATCCAACTGAGCTATAACTCGAAGGATGCTGAATCGCATGCTATCATCTTCCAGCAACCCATATACGTAGAAAACTGGGGCCACTAGGTGGGGTTCAACGACACCCACCTCGTGATCTACTCACACACACAACGTCCGGGAAGCGGTCATAGTTCCTAGTCGGCAAGTGAGAGCGTCACATACCCCCGACCTCTCACCCCCAAAATAAATAGATATATATATATCATAAATGTCATTTGCTAACCACAAAGGACGACTATGACCTGGGGAATATCCACATCCTGCTTTTCTAGTCAGAATGCTCACCCTCTACGTACGAAACTTCCCAATGATAGCAAGGAGGGGGTATGCTTAACATGTATATACACCATCATATAAGGTATACATACATCCCACATAATAAATATATACCATTATATAAGGTATACCTGAAACATCATATTCATTTTTATTATACGCTCTTAGGCGTAAATTTGATTAACATCACTGTTTAGTATATCCCTCTCTTGATACACTAACCGTCAATACTCACACATTTACCCCACTTAGTATATACTATACTAATTCTCGCTTGAAGCTCTCATATCGCTTCTATTTTGAATTGTCTTTCAATTCTATTTAAGTTAAGGATATTCTATATCCTATTGCACCTCCATTAGCATTTCTCATTGTGTGAGATATCTCCCAAATCAATCATCAATAAGGATATTTCTATATCCATTTGCACATCAAATAGTATTATAATTCTCCATCCATTATAAGGTTCAATATAGTTTATGAACCATTAAAGTTATCATCACCAAACAAACCTCAAATAAAAGTGGGCTTCCCCACTTAGAAAAATACCAAAGTCACTAATTGGTATGCCTCAAATTTAGTCAATTTGACTCCAAAATTTCTTTTAGGGGAAACTCGCTAAAAGTCTCCAAAACCTACTACAAATATCTCCTATAGAGATCCCCAATCGATAACCTCGAACAAAACGGGATGAATTTCTCTTAGAAAAACAATCCCTCCAAAATCCCTGTTTCCGAATCGATTCGGCCCAGCGAACCGATTCGGCCAGGAAGGCGAATCGATTCGGGTTATCAGACCTGGGACTCTGTCTCAGGCCGAATCGATTCAGCTGGAGTCCGAATCGATTCGGTCACTCAGACCTGGGCACCTGCATATTTTCGAATCGATTCGACTAAGGGGCCGAATCGATTCGGCCCTGCTGAACCTCAAAAATGGCTACTTTTTAAGTAAGCCAAAATACCTAAAAATCATTTTAATGATTTTCTCTCCATTTTTCTTCAACCCAATCACAAATACATCAACAATATTCATCCTAGAATACATATAAACTAATTTCTAACCTTAAATCCATTTATATACTACAAATCTAAGGTTTTTCCCAAAAGTTAGGTTTTTAACATTTTAAACCTAAAACCCAAAAATAAATCCACAAATCATGCAATAAATGGTACACAACAATTATTTAGCAAGTTTAATCACTTGCCTCGGGTTCGTAGGGTCTAAATCCGCCTTGAGATCGCGCATTGGCCCGAAAATCCTCTTTTTCTTTCCTTTCTCCTTCCTTTTCTTCTTCTTTCTCCTTCTCTCTTTCTTTTTCTCTTTCTCTCTTCTGGAGAATCATCTCCCGTAGGCTTTTTAAGCCTAAAACCCAAGATACACATCTTTAAATGACAATACACACTTTAAATGACCCGGTGACTTTAATTCGAGCCAAACGGTCCTAATTTATTTCGGAACTCAAATGGACCCCAAGTACAGTCATTTCGACTTTCTCAACCCTTCCGGAAACAATGGTACCCTCAGAATTTCCATTCGACACACTTTCTAACGACTCTAAATTTTTACCTCAATTGCCAATTTAATTATTTCTCCAATAAAATATTATTTATTTCTCCCAAATAAATAAATTGTCGACTCCCAAAACCTCGGGTTGTTACAAAAAATAAGAATCTTAAGCCTCATGTAGTAACAAGGGTTATGACTAAACCCAATAATCCTATTTTGAAGGATGTTTGGAAGAAGAAAAGTGACTTGATGTTGGTATGTGTGTTTTCACTTCCAAGTGTGAGTCTTCTTCATGTGATCCCCCTATCTAATTGATATCAGAGAGGTTCCTCCTCCTACTTCATTTTCTAGGTTCTTTTTATAGATATGATCTTGTTTCTTGTTCTAGGCTACGTTTTAGGGAGTGATTACATTGTGTGAATGTGTTTGGTGTGGTTTATGCTGATACTCATTTAGGAGTGTCTTTGTACCTAGTTTGGATGAGTGTTTTTATTTTTATTTTGAATTTGTGTGAGAGGTTGCATTCATTTTTTGTATGCAGGCATTTTTCATCTCTTGCTTTGTTTGTGTGTTTTTTTTAAGAAAGTTCAAACTGATTTTGAGTTTATTTGTCTTTGTATGAGAATGTGTTGTTATGCATGTGCGATTTAATCCTCTCATGCATTTCCATTTATATCCTTTGATACACTCATAAAAAAGTTTGAAAATATTTTTATTTGTTTAATTTTTATTTATGCTTAATCATGATAATTTGGAGGGTGTTTGGACTTAGTTTATAATGAGTTATTTTGTATCATTATTATCATATCCCCTCACCATTATATAGAATAATTTTTAATTATTTATAGATTCAACGTTTATGGATTACCTTATTGTTGAATACTAGAATGCGGTTAAGTTTCTTTTTTGTTATTTTTATCAGCTTATATTTGTAATAGTATTTTGTTGATGTGTATAAAGAGATTAATGTTAGTTATTGTGATAATTTTACTATTAGACTACTCGATGGCTATTAGTATTGTGGTTGTAATATTTTTTTGTATTTCTTAAGCAACATGGATAATCCTATAAACAAAAGAAACTATGCCTAATTTTTCTAAATTGTTTAAACTTATTTTAATTATCTATAAAACTTTTAGAAAATTATCTTAGTGACTCAGGCACGATTTACCTTAGTATATATATACTCACTACCATAACATACATATATGTCATCACTGAGTTAGTTGCACGACCAATAATTTCTCAAGACCTGAACCAACGTCCAACATTTTAGTTCATTGCTTTATAAACCCAATACATACACACGACCATTGGATCCCGCTCACTTGTTTGTCTACCCAATTCAACCCAATACCAATAGTGGGGGCACTAAATGGTACTAAGGTTTATATTTGGAACCTACCTAACTATCCTCCCTACTAATCAAGTTTATTCCATCAATAATCTAAGTTAAACCATTATAAACGAAAACCAACACTCATACTAGGATCATAACCCCAACCAAAAAAAACATATCCCATACTTGACTAAAACAAAATGGGTCGATCGATCGACACTCAGGGTCGTCGATTGATGGTCCCAGATTTTTGAATCTTCTTTTTCGTTACATATTTTGTCCCTCAAAATGTATATTAAATATTATCCAAGCTTCCCTAACTGATTCAAAACACAACCAAACTTCAACCTAATTGCTGGGTTATGATCCCAAATATATTCCCACAATTATTTGAGGGAAAAATGATAAAAAAATCGGTTTAATCCTTCAATTTAATAGTCTTCAACCCAGGACAATAATAACATGCAAGAAGTCCAAGTACTCCACGATTTTAGATTCAACATTAAAATTAACATGGGGATTTTACTTAATAAAATAATAAACCCTAAAACATGAGTTATATTCCATATTTACACATCTACAAGATTCATTTTCATATTATCTCCATAATAATATAAGTCCTCAATTCATATGAAATTAATCCAACTCCTAATTAACAAATATACACCAGTCTCATTAAGACTAATTAAATCAGGTCCTAAGCATTCATTCTAATCTCAAACTAACATAAGAAGATAGGTATTATGAATAAGTTACAAATTTAAATTGTATTGTAAGATTTTTTTCCTTAAAATAATGAACGTCGAATTCTCCACGCTTTGATTCATTTTCCTTTCGCCTCAAAGTTCCTCCCAAGTTCTCCCAATACTCTAAGACTTCTAGGGTTTGCTCTTACGATAATAAATGAGTAAATAATGAGTATTAATTCAAATAAATAACTCTAATTTCCTCATATATGTATAAGACCTATTTTCAGACCCCCAAATGGGCCCAAAATACTAATCGGAATAGCACAAATCTTAGCCTAAGGGTATACCTACCCCCGGGCCCATCTTAAGATGATAAAACACGTAATCGGGTCTTTGTATTACTCTAGAGTCAACTCCAACCAATTATACATCATATTGCACGGTAAAACCTCACAACATAAAATAACACAGCTAATTAATTATTTTACGCGAACCGAGTATAGTTCAATATAATCAATCACACCAATTAATTAAAAGTAGCATGTGTCAAAAATAATTTATTAATATGCTAATTTAATTATCGTCTAAATATTCAAATTTTATTACCAATTTTCTCAAGTAATAATTAATTCCCAATTATTAATTTATTCTCATATTAATAAACAGTAAATAAATGGCAGAAAACATGGGGCGTTACATGAGTAATTCATATATCATATTTTCCATGTGTATAACTATATACATTCAAATGTAATTGTAATAAAATCATATGGGAATTATACAACTGAAATAGACAAGTAAATATCCCCCTTGAATATTAATTCACAACAAAAGTAAATGTCTCAGGAGATTTAAAGATTATAACACAAATACTACCTTAGTAAAATAGTTTAGAAATGAATTTTGAAGGTCTTTTCAAGATAAACACCTTATAGTGACATTCAACCCTAATTTAGATCAATTTTGCTATAAGCCAACTCTTTGCACATTAATATCATAAGTATATTAGTAAATAAATATGGGGTAACAAGTGACCAAATGAACATGTAATTAGTACTCAAACATGTTAAATTACGCTATTTTTATTAATTTAAATTGATCAATATTTATGTGAATAAATGGAGGGAGTCACCTCCCCTTCATAAGTGGTAGGCTTATCTAATTGTACAAATAAGCAAACCATTATTGATGGATCATATAAATATAAAATAGAAATTATTATGACCATAACCTAAATTAATCAAATACAAAAAACAATATCAGAATGAACACAACACATAACATTTAGGTATTTATGTGAATGTTAGTTAAAGCCACAAGTTGTACAATTCAAGAATTGAAATTTCTCGAAAGAATAAGAAAAGCTTACATCATCACCATACAAAAGTGGATATACCATGATCATATAACTTCACAGTACTCTCGACTAACTCAACATAGAAAACAATATAAAAAAAATGTATAAACGATAAATTATGCAAATAATCATTACCAGAAATAAATATTAATGGAAGTATGTTAGGAAACTAATCATTTGCATAAATAAACCCATACCAACTGTACGGACAAGGGGATATAAATCAATAACTAGAGGTTTATAAATAATATAATAGTTTTGAATGGTAAACAAGTACACAGGTAAATCATGTATAGTGCATATATATTACCTGGTCTAAACTAGGCATAATGAAAGTTTATAAAAAAACATCACACTTCAGAATGAAACTGTGTGATTATTTCGAAGGGTGAATGTTTGGTTAGAAAAGAAGGAGACGGAAAAATGATGAGAGGTGTTAAAACTAGCTATAATTATTATATTCTCATAAATGAAATAAAGGACGTGTGTCAATCTATTAATTTAAGACATCAAATGTTAGAACACCTAAATTTTCATGATTTTAAAATACTGTTAAAAAGGTTCTGGTTGATATTGAAAAATGTTCGGAGAAACATTACGAAATCCTTTTTGAAATGAATCCAATATAAAAATAGTTTAATAAAGTTCATTCTCATTTTTCTCAATCTAACACAACTTTTGAAAAAAGTATTTCAACACATGAACCAAGAACAATGGTTCAATACTATTTGAATGTGAATAAGAAAAATTAAAATTTGAAGGAAAATGTGTTTATTCCTCCATGTGTTTTGATCATAACAGAAAACAACCGAAATATTTTCAAGAGTCATTATTTTCAAAAAGGTTAAGAAAGTTTGAAAAGACCTTCCCTATTATGTACTTGCACATTTTGCCATAAAAAGTGCCATTTGGGAAACAACTTCTATAAGTTGTTTAACATTCAATAAAAGATGAAAATGGTTCATAAACCTTATCCTAAAGTGGTTTACCATGATTTTTTTTTGTGTGCACTCATTATTATAAAATTGGAGTTCGTAGAGAATTTTGTTTCATGCTTAAGAATTAGCTTATTGGTTCATCTTCACATAACCATTATTTACTTGATGACTTAAAAATGATTTTAATGTGCTTATGAAAATAGTCAATGAATGGACTATGGAGTGTAGTAGATATTTTAAAAAGAAATACATTTTTTAGAACAATATGGATTATAGGCCACATGGATATTGTCTTCCAAGAACTTTATCTTGTGTTCTCTCTCATAAGCATCGTAATAAAAAAAATGAGGTGAGTAGATTTTTGTATGAATGAAAGTTTTTAAAAAGGAAGAAACAGGAGTTTTAAGCCTCATGAAGTGACAAGGGTTCTCACTAAACCCAATAAACCTATTTCGAGGGATGTTTGGAAGAAGAAAAGTGAACTGATGTTGGTATGTGTGTTTCCACTTCCAAGAGAGAGAATTCTTAAGTTGAACCCCCGTATGGCATTGATATTGGAAAGGTTCATCTTTCTACTTGAATTGCTACGTTCGTTTTATAGATAGGATTTTCTTATCTCTTATTGCATATCTTTGAAGCACCTTATACTATTGACTCACTTGAGTCTATATTGTATAAGTGCTCATCTAGTTTGGAAATAGAAACAAAATTGAGTCCCATCCTAGAAACCAAAGAGCCTCAAACCTTCTCTACATTTTATTCCTCTTGATCTAAGGTATATTTACCAACACTCATACACATTATTATTTCATTCATACATTGCATATTGCATATAATTGGTTATGTGTGTATTGAGTGTATTTATTTCCCTTAATTTGAATTTTAATAATTTTTTCAGATTTTTTAATAATTTTTTAAATCAATTTGTTTAAATTAAAATTCGTATTAAAAGTCTTTGGGGTCAATATGCAATTTTGAATTCGTAATTTTATCTCTGGAAGTTCACTAGGGTAGAAACCTAAAGCGCTAGAGACTTCAAGGTGTTTGTGTAATTATTTTCAAAACATGCGTTTCAGCCTTAATCTTGGCCTTACACATGCCAGCCAGATATCGGTCCGTTTTGTGTTTCTTCTTGAGAGACATAAGCCCTGCTCATTTCCTGCCCTTGGATTGTTTTAATCAACGATCTACATGCATTCTATCTAAATCCATGTGAACCTCTCTTACGCCAATCAAAAACGTTTTAATCCACCGCTTCTCTTATATCGTTGGATCAAAGTCAACTGCTGAAGACTAGATCGTAGCCCTTTATTTTAAACCTCGTTCTCGAACCTTCTCAGCCCCCTATATAATGAGCCTTACTCTCAGCCATTTAGAAGATTTTTCCACTTCGTCATTTCTAGAGAAAGAAGAGAGTAGAGAAAGAAAAAAAAGAGAAACTAGAGAGAGAGAGAGTTAGAAACACTAACCCTAAATCGTTCAAAACACCTTTCAAACCCTAACCTCTTTCAAAACTAGTTATAAACCAAACACAACCTTGAGTGTTTGAGAGTTTTTTAGAGTTGGTTTATTAAGTTGTTTCGTGATGTAACCTCTTTATTTTAAGATCTTATTTTCAACTTAAACATTAAGTTTCGATATGTGTTTCTTATTCATAAAAATCATAAATTTGAACAGTTTATGTTATATTTCTTATAGATCTGCATTTATAGTTTCTCATCTTGAGAAATCTATTGTTGATTCTTTTCTGTAAATGTATTCATACTCAAAATTAACAATAACATTTTTCATTTCTAGTTCTTTTGAAACAAGACCTTTGACCTAATTGGAATCGCGCTTGGTGGTTTTTAATCTCAAAAATATTTTCAAAACCCTGAGATTGATTAAGATCTTGATACGTCTTCTGAGCAAGATAGCTGTGGATTCTGGGTTAATCTTAAAGGTCAAATAAGGTTTAAAGTTTCCTAAGAAGAGAGAAACTGAAAATCACAGCATATAGATCTTATTTGTTATTTGCTAGGAATGTTTGTAAAAATAAGTGTGAGTGTGTGTATGCATGTGTTAGATCACCATCATAAACACTTAGACACTGAAACACTGAAAGTGTTGGTAATAAGATCTTGTTACAAGAGTCGACGTAAAGACTGGAACAAAGTGAAGTTAGTAAACTGGGAGAAAAACATCAATAATCCGAACTACAAAAAAGTTATAAGGACACCAGTGGGTACATTCCTAAACTTTTATAGGTCTGATTTGTGTGAATGTGTGTTATATAGTTTGTAACTAATATATTTGTTTTAGTGGATTTTTATTTTTACTCCGTAGAGGGAGTCGTGGATGTTTCCTCAGTTGGTTGAGGTTTTACCACGTTAAAAATATATTGTACTTAATCTTTCTACATCTCCTCTTCCCTTTCTGTTTAGTGTGCTGATTTAAAACTATTTTAGTTTTGTTTTTCAAAACTTGTTAACAAATCTTTAACAGATCTCGTGCATAATTTTTAAACACATCTTGTGATTAAACTTATTTGATTTCTAGAAAAGCGTTTCGTCAACAAATAGTTCGGAGTTACTTAAATAGTTTAATCTTGTATTAAACATCTTTAGTAAAAATTTTACAATTGGTATCAGAGCTTTGGAAATCTTTTTAAAAAATATCTTGTGTGTTTGAAATTACTTTCTTAAAATCAAAACAATGGACGAGAAAAATGAAAGATTTGGTAACTTGACCAGACCCCCACTCTTTGATGGAAAGAACTTTGCTTACTGGAAGGTAAGAATGGTTGCTTTCATATAAGGAACCTTGGGAGATGATGTTTGGGATATTGTTTAAAATGTATACACTTATCCTACTAAGCCAGTCACTGAAATAAGTAATGAGAGGGTTAGGAAAGCATTAAGTGAGTTCACACAAGAAGAGAACCAAACTTCTCGAAATAATAACAAAGGAAAGAATGCCATCTTTATGTTCATAAATGAACATGAGTTCAAAAGGATCTCATCTTGTGCCACTTCTAAGGAAGCTTGGGATACACTAATCACTGCACATGAAGGTGGCACTATAGTTAAGGCTGCTAAAACTCAAATGCTTGTTCAGTAATTATGTCAGATTCTGAAATCTTTGATGACTTCTAAATGAAATTAACTGACATTGTGACAAAACTGTATGCTAATGGGATAAATTATGAAAGGCATGAAATTGTATCTAAAATTCTAAGGTCATTACCACAGAAATTTGATAATAAAAGATATGCTATTGAGGAAATGTGTGATCAAAATATCACTCTTTAATTATCAGTAGTAAACTTCGAACTGTGGAAATTGAATTAGAATTTAAGAAACAAATGACCCAGTCCCATAGGAAACATACTAGTTCCAACTTGAGTTTTTCCTCTAAGTTGATGAAATCTAAGTTTACTATTCCCACTGATGATTCTGATGAGGAATGTGATATAGATAGTTTGGATAATCAAATTGCCTTGATGTCAAAACAATTTAAGAAAATTATCAAATTTAGAAATAAATTGGCAAACAGACAAGGCAAGCCAAATTATCCAAGTCAGTCTAACTACAAACCACATGAGAAAGGTCACAACAAACATCACAAGGACATGAGACCCAACAAAGACTTCAAGAACATTGAGTGTTTTAGAAGTGGAAAACTAGGAAACATAGCACAAGACTGTATAGTGAAACTGAACACTGCCAGTAAACATACTAGGTCCAACATTTGCAAAATGTGGGATAATTCAAGTGATTATGAGAATGAGGAGCCTGAATCTTCTGACGTTTTTTATCCTTGCATGTCTTTCTTTGCTAAGATAATATACAGTGATGATATGCCTATGTAAGAGAATGATGATAGTAACTATACTCCTGCTGTTGTGAATCATGCTGCTACTGGTTTAGATGCTTTACTTTCTGAGAATATTGTTAGTTCTACCACGAGGTGTGTGAGTCAAAGGGAATGCGATAATGACGATGTCCTTGGGTGCATGAGTTTAAGAAATGAATCCTTAGGGGTCACTTCACACACTGCACTTAGTGACTCAAACACTGAAGACCTCCCTGACATTCACAATCTTTATGCAAAAACTCTCAAGAAAAGCACTAGAATAGAAAAGACGGTGAAAGATCTCACTAAGAAATTAGAAGACCTAAGTTTCATGGTTAAACTTAATGCTGAAGAGTATACTACCCAATGTCTAACTCATGAAAATAAAGTTAAAACTTTTGATCAAAAATTGAAGAATTTTAACGAAGAAAATGAAACCCTCGAGAAAAAATATAAAGGGACATTATTAGAATTGGAACAATCTAAAGAAAAGACAACAACAGTTTTCAAAAAATTTGCTAAATTTGAAAATAACTCAAACTATTTTGATGGATTTGTTGCTGATTTCACAACCAATTCTAATGATCGAACTGGAATAGGATTTTACCCCAATTTGAAGACTCAAACTAAATTTTTTGAACCAATTAAGTTTATGTCAGGAGGTAAAAGACCTGTAGAAACTTGTCCCGACTTTCATTCTCTAAAAAATGAGTTTGACAAAAACCAATCTAAGTTTGATATTGGGGAATCAAGTTACTATAAGTGTGAAAGTCCACCTAAGACTAAATATGTTTGCCCCCTAGTAGGAAGAGTGATTCGGTCTTTCAAACTGTACTCCCTAGGTATAAGGTTCAACCTTAAAATCTCATCAAGCCTATGTTTAGAGACTTTCCTAAGGAGATACCATCTTAGAGCAATCTATAATTATCTTACTGTGATCTATATGGTCATTCCTTTGAAGGATTCTACTCTAGACATATAGTTAACCATGTCTTTAATTCTCCTGTGTATCAAAACTTTAACTATTCTGTAATACCCCGTACTTTTGGCTATATTTATTTTTGGGATTAATTAATTAAATGCGTATTAATTGGAAATTAATCCGGGTTATAAATACTGATGTGATGCGAATTGGTATTTGATTATGTGCATATATGATTATATATGTACTTGGTATTATAAAATTTGTCATGGGATTTATATACGACATTTTAGAAATTTTGTTGAGACGCGTGGGACCGTCGCGTCACGGTATAATATTTTGATATTAAAAGTAAATTTAAAATCTATAATCCGTATGGTCGTTTTGAGTGCGCCAACGCGTCCGGAAGGGTCGAGATAGTCAGAAAACACTAGCCGGGGGTATAGTTTGGGTCCCGGGGTATTTTTAGGCCATCCCGGCACTATAAAGGGTATTTTAGTAATTTGATATTTTTGGGTAATTAAAAGTGACGAAAATTGAGAGTTGTAATCTGATAAGGGATTGACCCAACCAACCTTTATTAACCCAACAAGCTACGGAGGTTTATTAAATTAGGTTTTTATAAGTTCCCTCAAAGCAAACCCTAGCCACCATAGCCTTTTGGAGAAGAAAGCTTGGAGAAGGAGAGAGAGAGAGGAATTCTGCAGAAATTCTACACCGAATCCACACCAAATTCAGAAATCAAACCAAGGCAAGTGACTTTATTTCATTTAAATTCGAAGAATTTCTTTTCCATGTTAGATATTGAAGAATCTTAATTGTTCTTGAAAGATTAAAAGAAAACCCATGAAATTTGGAGTTATTATTGTATGTTGGGATAGGTTTGCATGTAGAAACATTGTTGGGAGATGTAATTTCGGAGATTTCATATTTAGGTGATGCATAAACGAATTAAAAATCTGGGAATTTATGATGAGAAAAAGTTAGGGTTTATGTTCTTGAAGAAAATTGGGAATTAATGTAGAAATTGTGATTTAATGATGTTTAGATGATATCAAACCCTTTAATGATGTTAGTATAGCCCCTTAACATGTTTGAGGATGATTAGAGAACTCAATATATTGTGGGAACGAATTTTAGAAGAGGTTTGAGGAGTAAAAATGGTGAAAAACGATTTTTGGGAAGTTCTGGGCCGAAACTGGCATCTCGTTAGAAGCAGCCCCCAGGTCGTTCGAACGAGCTCGTTCGAACGAGCTTCTAACGAGTTGACCAGTCGTTATTAACGAGTGGGGGTTTTCGTTCGATATCTCGTTCGAACGAGATATCGTTAGAAGGGTCAGTTCGTTCGAACGAACTGGGATCTCGTTCGAACAGTCTCGTTCGAACGATACTTCTAACGACCTGACAGTCCAAACTCGTTCGAAGCCTCGTTCGAACGAGACTTCTAACGAGCTAACAGTTTGTTCCTTTTTGGACTGTTTTGACTTTTGGAGTTCCGGGAACTGGTTCAAGGGTAGAGTTAGCATCCCTTTGATTATATAACGATTGATTTGGGACTTTTGGGTTATCAAGATGAGTAAATCATACACTAGAGTTATATCCAATGAACCGTTTGGGTTGAGACGTGAGTGTCTACTACGATGTGAGGATAAATTATGGCACGTATAATTATGAACCGGAATAAAATAAGTTGTGATAATTATAATTAGTACGAGAGTGCAATATGTACTACGAACATAATACGATATTACTAAGATGTGTGTTTACTTAGTATTGATATATGGATTGTATGTATGACATACCTACCATACTTGCTATCACGGGAGGTTTCGTTCGCTTAGGACCCTCTAATCCTTGTGTGCCTACGGGGGGGATATAGACTGGTACCTTGATGAACATAGGTCATAGAAAGACTTATTGTGATATTAATAAGTCCGCTGACCATGGGAGCGTAGGTATGTGCGTGACCCATGTGATGGTGACTATGTTCGCCTCCACTATTTGTGATTTGTGTTATCTGAACTATTCCTGAGAGATTCGGAATATGTGATCCTTATGTACGTGATGTACCGGGATGGATAGCAGAGTATGTGTGCACCATAGCTTAGATTGCGGGGTGCTTGTATCGTATATTTATGATGTGAATAATATACATTAAATTTATGGAAATCCTTATGTTAATGTTGTAAAATATTACGGTATTGTTTTGAGAATATAACGAGTTAACTGATAATTATATCAATGGCATATTTAGTAACTGAGTTTACGTTAAACCTCTATTTAATTACGAACGTTGTTATGTTAATTGGAACCGAGTATTATGGGTAGAACTTTTGGTAGTCTAGCTAGTTACGTTGTCACTCAGCTAGTGGAAAGGGTAGTTATAGATGGGTACTTACGTTAGGAGTGCACAGTTAGTCGAGATGTGAGAATTTAATGTGAGTGCACGTCCTAACATGTACTTTGCATTTAATGTTTTAAATGTTTTTAAAGCACTTGCAGGTTTTTAAAATGATTTCCACTTTCGGGCTCTGACCCATTTGCTTTCAAATATATTTTCTTGTAAAACCATTTTAGGTTCCCAGCCACAGGGACACCAAGCATAGGATACTCATTCAGGTGACGAGCTGTAGCTGCTTGTGGAAGCTACAGGGATTTGCATGTAGGCGCTTCTATCTTTTGGATTCCAGAGTCACCATCTATCCGTTGTAGGGCATGTTGCCCATTTCTATTTAGAGACATCATTTTTACATTTCAGTTTTCAGACTCTAGCATGTATTGCTCAGTATTCAGTTTTAGTTATTTATTTCAGTTTACTTATCAGTTGTGGGATTTGTATTGAGGAGTTTTTCCTCCAGAGTTTATTTACATTCTGTGATGGTTATTCGTTTTACTTCAGTATGGTGAATGGTGTTATTTAGTTCTTCATTACTTTTGTTGCATGTTAATCAGATTTAATAAAATTGGGTACTTACTTTTTAAATACTAGGTGGTTAGTAATCTTTAAAATGTTTTCGACAGTGATGCTATTAACTGAGCCAACTTGGCATTTTGAATTAATTTTATAAAGGAGTAGCTACCCGGTGTTTAATTAGTCGGGGTGTCACAGGTGGTATCAGAGCATCAGGTTCTAGTGTCCTTTAGGATCTGTACGGCTATTATGTTTCCGCTACGTTTTCTTTGATATAGAGCCCTATATTTTAGGACTGTTGTACTCTTTTGTGTATGCTTCGTTCTTCAGCTATATTAAGTTTATAAACTGCGAACTTATAAACTTTGTTCTTATTTCAGATGCCTCCACGACGTGCACGACGAGTTCCCAGGAATGCTACGCCCGAACCACAGCCCGCTCCAGTTCAGGGCATGTTGAACGCCGCTGAGGTTGCTGCTATAGTAGCCCAAGCGGTAAACGCAGCGATTGCCGTGATCCAGCAGGCACCGCCTCAGGCGCCGGTTGCCGCGCCAGTACAGGTTAATGCATTCCCGTCTGCATGGGAACGTGTACGTGACGCTTTTCAGAAAGCACATCCACCAGAGTTTGCTGGAAGCTCAGATGTGGTTATCTCGAGCCAATGGAGGAAGGACATACAGAGGCATTTGAGGATGCATGAGTGCACTGACGTTCAGAAACAGGTGCTAGCTACTTTCAAGCTAGTTGGATCTGCGCTGCAGTGGTGGGAGTCCATTACCACCGCGGAGGAGAGGGATACCCTCACGATACAGGAGTTCTGGGTGCGGTTCGACCGCAAGTACTTTCCGTCCGCAGTTCATACAGAGATGAGGAGGAAGCTGATGAGCTTGAAGCAGGAGGGCAAGACCGTGGCCGAGTATGAGGCCGAGTTCACTAATCTGTTGAACATCATTCCAGACGAGATTCCAACAGAGAAGAAGAAGATAGAGAAGTTCACTAATGGGTTGAATTGGAGGATCCGTCAGCATCTGCTAGGGAACCTATCGTTGGCCACGTATTCTGATGTGGTTAACGCTGCATTACTACACTGCCAGGACCACCGTTTTCATATGGCCGAGGGCAAGTGGTCAGGGGAGTCTAGCCATCAGGGCAGGACTGGAGGACATGGTGCCAGCGGGGCACAGACCGGTCAGGGGCAGAGACAGACTGAGCAGGGTACCCAGCAGGGGGACAATAAGAGGTTCCGGTCAGGGAACTACAGGTAGGGACAGGGAGGTTTCCGTCAGGGCCATCAGGGTCTAAACGGTCAGCAGGGCCAACAGGGGCAGAATGGACAGCAGTTCCATCAGGGCCAGCAGGGCCAAGGGAGGAATGGTAACGGCCACCAGGGCCGGGGACAGCAGGGGCAGAGGGGAGGGAACTTCCCAGGGAAGTGCTTTACTTGTGGCAAGACTGGCCATAAGAAGCAGGATTGTCCTGATAAGGGCAGGGCCCCACAGCAGCAGCAGCAGGATGCTCGCCAGGAGCCACAGAGGCCTATGTTTCCCGCCGCTCTTCCTGCACCGCCACAGATGGCAGCATTGCCACCCATTCCAGCAGTCCCAGCTCAACAGGGGCAGCTACAGTATGGACGTGTCTACAACGTTCACCAGGCTGCAGTTCCACAGGCACCGCCCGCGATCGAGGGTACGTTTCCTATCCATGGCACTATGGGTCGGGTGTTATTTGATACGGGTGCTACACATTGTTTTATAGCTACACACTTCGCGAAAGCTTTAGGATTGTTAGCTACGGCAGAGAGCACAGTGACGTGTGTCGACTCACCATTGGGGAGTGGGTCACTTATTTTCTTTATATTCCGGGGAGTGGGGGTAGCGGTTGGTGGTTTGGTATTGCCTGCGGACATGTTAGTGTTAGACATGCATGTTCACGATGTGATCATCGGTATGGATTGGCTCGTATCATATAGGGCCATGATTGATTGCTTCAGCGGGAGCATTGTTTTTTGCCATTCCGGGGCAGGAGATGTTTATAGTGGCGATGCCTCGCCCAGAGGGAGGATCGACCGCTCATCTGTATTACATAGAGGAGGATACCTCTAAGGAGGTTGTGATTCCTTTGGATTCGATCCCGGTTGTCAGGGAGTATTCAGATGTGTTTCAGGAGATACCAGGCTTACCACCCAGTCGAGAGATAGATTTCGTTATTGATTTGCTACCGGGTACGAGACCTATAGCACGTGCACCGTACCGTATGGCTCCAGCTGAGATGCGAGAGTTACGAGATCAGATAGAGCAACTGTTAGGGCAGGGCTTTATTCGTAGGAGTACCTCACCTTGGGGCACTCCAGTTTTGTTTGTGAAGAAGAGGGACGGTTCACTGAGGTTGTGTGTGGACTACCGAGAGTTGAATAAGGTCACGATACGGAATAAGTATCCGTTGCCTCGAATCGATGACCTGTTTGACCAGTTGAGGGGAGCTTCCTTCTTCTCGAAGATTGACTTGAGGTCGGGATACCATCAGTTGCGTATCTGGGAGGAGGATGTCTCGAAGACTGCGTTCTTGTCGAGATATGGTTCTTATGAATTTCGGGTTATGCCTTTCGGCTTGACCAACGCTCCAGTAGTGTTTATGGACTTGATGAACAGGGTGTTCAGAGATTTCCTAGATCAGTTTGTCATTGTCTTCATTGATGACATTCTGGTTTACTCTCAGACAGAGGAGGAGCACGCCGAGCATTTGAGGCTGGTTTTGCAGACACTTCGTCAGAACGAGCTGTATGCAAAATATGAGAAGTGCGGGTTTTGGTTGAAGGAAGTCCAGTTCTTGGGTCATATTATTTCCGATCAGGGAATATCTGTTGATCCGGGGAAGGTGTCAGCGGTGAGGGAGTGGGGACAGCCCACGACACCAACGGAGATTCGTAGTTTCTTGGGTTTAGCAGGATACTACAGGAGGTTTATTCGGGGTTTCTCGGAGATAGCAGGTCCGTTGACACATCTTACTCGTAAGGGTATACCATATATCTGGAGTGATGCCTGTCAGTTGGCATTCGATGAGTTGAAAGACAAATTGACCTCAGCACCTGTGTTAGCATTGCCGAGACCAGGAGTTGAGTATTTGGTTTACACCGATGCGTCTTTGCAAGGGCTTGGAGGTGTTTTGCAGCAGGAGAGACAGGCCATAGCTTATGCTTCCCGTAAGCTTAAGCCTCATGAGAAGAATTACCCCACGCATGATTTGGAGTTGGCAGCGGTAGTATTTGCCTTACGGATTTGGAGGCACTATCTTTTGGGGGAGAAGTTTCAGCTATTCACGGACCACAAGTCACTACAGTATCTGTTCACGCAGAAGGAATTGAATATGCGGCAGCGTAGGTGGCTTGAATTTGTGAAAGACTACCAGTTCGACATCCAGTACCACCCGGGTAAGGCTAACGTGGTAGCAGACGCGTTGAGCCGCAGGCCAGCAGAAGAGGTGGCAGAGGTGTGGAAAGCTAAGTGGAAGGAATTGGGACACCAGGATGCAGTGGCCCGATCTTTCATGTCTGTGATGACCGTTACACCGCAGATTGTCACAAAGGTAGTACGAGCACAGGCTAATGACACGTTCTGTCAGGAGAAGATAGTTCGATTGCTTGCTGAGGGAGCTGAATCCTATACCGTTAGCTCAGACGGGGGATTACGCTTCAATGGGAGATTGGTAGTCCCAGAAGGGGAAGAATTGCGGCACGATGTGATGACAGAGTCGCACGGCTCACGGTTCGCGGTACACCCCGGAGGGGACAAAATGTACCAAGACATGAGACGGCAGTATTGGTGGAGCGGTATGAAGAGAGATATCGCTGAGTTTGTCTCGAAATGCGCCACCTGTCAGCTTGTAAAAGTGGATCATCAGAGACCAACAGGATTGCTACAGCCATTGGAGGTTCCGGTGTGGATGTGGGAGAGCATATCCATGGACTTTATCACGGGGTTGCCTACGTCGCAGAGGGGTCACGACTCCGTTTGGGTAATTGTGGACAGATTGTCCAAGGTCGCTCACTTTTTACCCGTTAGGACTGATTACACTACGGGTCAGTATGCCCAGCTCTTCATTTCAGAGATTGTGAGACTTCACGGTGTGCCACTGAATATCGTGTCTGACAGAGACAAGATATTTGTTTCGAGGTTTTGGGAGAGTTTCCAGGAGGCCATGGGCACGGAATTGCGGTTGAGTACGGCTTATCATCCGCAGACTGATGGGCAGACAGAGCGCACCAATCAGATGTTGGAAGACATGCTACACATGTGTATTATTGACTTCGGGGGTGGATGGGAGCAGTACCTTCCACTGGTGGAGTTTGCTTACAACAACTCCTATCAGTTCACGATTGGCATGGCTCCGTTTGAGGCATTGTACGGTAGACCTTGTCGTTCCCCAGCATGTTGGTTAGAAGTGGGGGACAACAAACTACTTGGGCCGGAAGTGATTCAGGATACTTCGGCAAGGATTGAGTTGATTCGGAGTCGCATTCGGGTAGCTCAAGACAGGCAGAAGAGTTACGCTGACGCGAAGAGGTTTTTCAGGGAGTTCCAAGTGGGGGACCAAGTTTTGCTCAGGGTATCTCCGATGAAGGGGATTATGCATTTCGGGAAGAAGGGGAAGTTGGCACCGAGGTATGTGGGGCCGTTTCCTATTATTGAGCGGATCGGACCGGTTGCGTATAGACTCGGGTTACCAGAACATTTGCATCGGATTCACGACGTGTTCCATATTTCCTCGCTGAGGAAATACCTTAGGGATGATTTGGCTCATTCTCACATTGCGGTGGAGGACATCGATCTCCAGCCAGATAGCTCTTATGAGGAAGGGACAATTGCTATTTTGGACCGAAGCGAGAGGAAACTACGGTCAAAGATAGTCCCGTTAGTGCGTGTTCAGTGGCGACATCACAATGTCGAGGAGTCCACATGGGAGCGCGAGGATGAGATGCGCGAACGTTATCCAGAGCTGTTTTTAGCAGGTACTTTCTAGTTTCGAATTTCGGGACGAAATTCAGTTATTAGGGGGGGAGTATGTAATACCCCGTACTTTTGGCTATATTTATTTTTGGGATTAATTAATTAAATGCGTATTAATTGGAAATTAATCCGGGTTATAAATACTGATGTGATGCGAATTGGTATTTGATTATGTGCATATATAATTATATATGTACTTGGTATTATAAAATTTGTCGTGGGATTTATATACGGCATTTTAGAAATTTTGTTGAGACGCGTGGGACCGCCGCGTCACGGTATAATATTTTGATATTAAAAGTGAATTTAAAATCTATAATCCGTATGGTCGTTTTGAGTGCGCCAACGCGTCCGGAAGGGTCGAGATAGTCAGAAAACACTAGCCGGGGGTATAGTTTGGGTCCCGGGGTATTTTTAGGCCATCCCGGCACTATAAAGGGTATTTTAGTAATTTGATATTTTTGGGTAATTAAAAGTGACGAAAATTGAGAGTTGTAATCTGATAAGGGATTGACCCAACCAACCTTTATTAACCCAACAAGCTACGGAGGTTTATTAAATTAGGTTTTCATAAGTTCCCTCAAAGCAAACCCTAGCCACCATAGCCTTTTGGAGAAGAAAGCTTGGAGAAGGAGAGAGAGAGAGGAATTCTGCAGAAATTCTACACCGAATCCACACCAAATTCAGAAATCAAACCAAGGCAAGTGACTTTATTTCATTTAAATTCGAAGAATGTCTTTTCCATGTTAGATATTGAAGAATCTTAATTGTTCTTGAAAGATTAAAAGAAAACCCATGAAATTTGGAGTTATTATTGTATGTTGGGATAGGTTTGCATGTAGAAACATTGTTGGGAGATGTAATTTCGGAGATTTCATATTTAGGTGATGCATAAACGAATTAAAAATCTGGGAATTTATGATGAGAAAAAGTTAGGGTTTATGTTCTTGAAGAAAATTGGGAATTAATGTAGAAATTGTGATTTAATGATGTTTAGATGATATCAAACCCTTTAATGATGTTAGTATAGCCCCTTAACATGTTTGAGGATGATTAGAGAACTCAATATATTGTGGGAACGAATTTTAGAAGAGGTTTGAGGAGTAAAAATGGTGAAAAACGATTTTTGGGAAGTTCTGGGCCGAAACTGGCATCTCGTTAGAAGCAGCCCCCAGGTCGTTCGAACGAGCTCGTTCGAACGAGCTTCTAACGAGTTGACCAGTCGTTATTAACGAGTGGGGGTTTTCGTTCGATATCTCGTTCGAACGAGATATCGTTAGAAGGGTCAGTTCGTTCGAACGAACTGGGATCTCGTTCGAACAGTCTCGTTCGAACGATACTTCTAACGACCTGACAGTCCAAACTCGTTCGAAGCCTCGTTCGAACGAGACTTCTAACGAGCTAACAGTTTGTTCCTTTTTGGACTGTTTTGACTTTTGGAGTTCCGGGAACTGGTTCAAGGGTAGAGTTAGCATCCCTTTGATTATATAACGATTGATTTGGGACTTTTGGGTTATCAAGATGAGTAAATCATACACTAGAGTTATATCCAATGAACCGTTTGGGTTGAGACGTGAGTGTCTACTACGATGTGAGGATAAATTATGGCACGTATAATTATGAACCGGAATAAAATAAGTTGTGATAATTATAATTAGTACGAGAGTGCAATATGTACTACGAACATAATACGATATTACTAAGATGTGTGTTTACTTAGTATTGATATATGGATTGTATGTATGACATACCTACCATACTTGCTATCACGGGAGGTTTCGTTCGCTTAGGACCCTCTAATCCTTGTGTGCCTACGGGGGGGATATAGACTGGTACCTTGATGAACATAGGTCATAGAAAGACTTATTGTGATATTAATAAGTCCGCTGACCATGGGAGCGTAGGTATGTGCGTGACCCATGTGATGGTGACTATGTTCGCCTCCACTATTTGTGATTTGTGTTATCTGAACTATTCCTGAGAGATTCGGAATATGTGATCCTTATGTACGTGATGTACCGGGATGGATAGCAGAGTATGTGTGCACCATAGCTTAGATTGCGGGGTGCTTGTATCGTATATTTATGATGTGAATAATATACATTAAATTTATGGAAATCCTCATGTTAATGTTGTAAAATATTACGGTATTGTTTTGAGAATATAACGAGTTAACTGATAATTATATCAATGGCATATTTAGTAACTGAGTTTAGGTTAAACCTCTATTTAATTACGAACGTTGTTATGTTAATTGGAACCGAGTATTATGGGTAGAACTTTTGGTAGTCTAGCTAGTTACGTTGTCACTCAGCTAGTGGAAAGGGTAGTTATAGATGGGTACTTACGTTAGGAGTGCACAGTTAGTCGAGAGGTGAGAATTTAATGTGAGTGCACGTCCTAACATGTACTTTGCATTTAATGTTTTAAATGTTTTTAAAGCACTTGCAGGTTTTTAAAATGATTTCCACTTTCGGGCTCTGACCCATTTGCTTTCAAATATATTTTCTTGTAAAACCATTTTAGGTGCCCAGCCACAGGGACACCAAACATAGGATACTCATTCAGGTGACGAGCTGTAGCTGCTTGTGGAAGCTACAGGGATTCGCATGTAGGCGCTTCTATCTTTTGGATTCCAGAGTCACCATCTATCCGTTGTAGGGCATGTTGCCCATTTCTATTTAGAGACATCATTTTTACATTTCAGTTTTCAGACTCTAGCATGTATTGCTCAGTATTCAGTTTTAGTTATTTATATCAGTTTACTTATCAGTTGTGGGATTTGTATTGAGGAGTTTTTCCTCCAGAGTTTATTTACATTCTGTGATGGTTAATCGTTTTACTTCAGTATGGTGAATGGTGTTATTTAGTTCTTCATTACTTTTGTTGCATGTTAATCAGATTTAATAAAATTGGGCACTTACTTTTTAAATACTAGGTGGTTAGTAATCTTTAAAATGTTTTCGACAGTGATGCTATTAACTGAGCCAACTTGGCATTTTGAATTAATTTTATAAAGGAGTAGCTACCCGGTGTTTAATTAGTCGGGGTGTCACATATTCTAGGAGAAGACGTAACAATTATGTTCTTCCTAGACAACAAGAAAAAAACACTAACTATAGAAGGAGAAAGACCAAACCTAAAATATCATTTCTAAGAAGGATTCCTAAACACTTTTCTAAACCAAATGCTCTCATTTTCCATAAAATTCAGCCTCATGCGCAAAACGTTTTTCAACAAAAATCTAATGCTCGCAAATTTGATCAATTAAGAAAAAATAAGCGCAAAATGAAAAAAAGAGCTATTTGGGTTAGAAAAGATGAGATATTACCCCAAATGAAGTGTAATATTGTTATTACTGCTTTAAAAGCTGAACACACTCCATTTGGTTGGTATTTAGACTCTGGATGTTCAAAACACATGACTGGGGATGATACCAAACTTTAAAACAAACCAGCTTTGCTGGAGGAAAAGTTATTTTTGGTGATGGTGTATCATCTCAAATCATTGGCAAAGGAACACTCCAAGAAGAAGGATTACATTTACTTGAAAATGTTCTTCTAGTAAAAGGTATTAAGGCAAAACTACTCAGTATCTCGCAATTTTGTGACTCAAATCATACTGTCACCTTTTCAAAGAATAATTGTAAAATTTTAAATGAAAAAGGTGAGTCTATAATTACAGGACTCGTGACTTTGAATAATTGTTATACTGTTCAAAACAGTGTTGAGATCTGTAACATTGCCAGAATGGATGACAATGAGATATGGCATAATCATATGGGTCACATAAATTACGAAAATCTTAGTAGAGTGTCATCTCAAGAAATAGTTAGAGGGATACCTAAGATCAAACCTATTTCTAACATTGTCTGTGGTTCTTGTAAAGAAGGAAAAATTATTAAGGCTCCTCATAAGAAATGCAAAGATATTCTAACCTCTAAACCCTTGGAGCTCATCCATATGGACCTTATGGGTCCTTCTCGAACTGTTAGTCTATATGGACACAGTTAAATTCTAATTATGGTTGATGACTTTAACAGATTTACTTGGGTAGCTTTCTTAAATCAAAATTCAGGCACATTCGAAACCTTTTTGAAGATTTTACTTTGAATTGAAAATGAGAAAGACTCTTAGGTAAATAGGATTCGTAGTGATAGAGGTGGAGAGTTCTTAGATACAGGTGTTATAGAGTATTGTGACTATAATGGATACAAACATAAATTTAGTGCTCCTAAGACTCCTCAACAGAACGGTATAGCTGAGAGAAAGAATTGTACCCTTCAAGAGATGGCACATGTTATGATTCATGCTAAGACATTACCTAAGTATTTTGGGTAGAAGCCATTTGTACTGTGTGTCACATTATTAATAGGGTCTATCTTAGAAAGAATTCTAAACAAATTCCTTACGAACTTTGGTATGGGAAGAAGCCCAATCTTAAGTACCTTATAACCTTTGGTAGTACGTGTTATGTCAGTAAAGACAGAGAACACTTATCGAAATTTGACACTCGAGGAGATAAATCCATCTTTCTAGGAAACTCTCCTAACAATTGAGCTTACCATGTTTATAACCTTCGCACTAAGACCACAATGGAATCCATAAACGTAATTGTAAGTGACACTACTGTAGAGAGTAAGATTGGAGAACTAACTATTATGGTAGAGTCTGAAAATATTTTAGAAAATGACTCACCAGAAATAGATAATTCTTTACCAATTGAGACACCTGAAGTACCTAATTGGGTTGCTAAAGACCATCCCATAGACAACATTATTGGTAATCCCAATGAACCTGTGCGTACAAGATCTCAATTAAGAAACTATGCTCATTATGCATGTTTTGTTTCCCTTGTGGAACCAAAGAATGTTAATGATGCATTGAATGATCCTCATTGGATTTTTGCAATGCATGATGAACTTCTTCAATTTGTCATTCATGATGTTTGGTATCTTGTACCTAGGCCTGAGCACAAAAAGGTTATTGGCACACGTTAGATATTTAAAAATAAATATGATAAAAGTGGGATAGTCATTAGAAACAAATCCAGATTAGTTGCGCAAGGATACTATTAAATAGAGGGAATAGATTTTAATGAGACTTTTGCTCATGTTACTCAATTAGAATCTGTTCGTATTCTCTTTGCTATAGCTTGATACTTACATTTCACGCTTTACCAAATGGATGTCAAATCTGCCTTCCTTAATGGAATATTGACTGAGGAGACCTATGTAGAACAACCAAAAGGGTTAATTGACCCTAAATATCCAAATCAGGTTTTTCGTCTTAAAAAGGCTTTGTATGGCCTAAAAGAAGCGCCAAGAGCCTTGTATGAGCGCCTTTCCAACTTTCTCTTAGACAAAGGTTTTAAGAGAGGTGGAAATGATCAAACCCTTTTTGTCAAATACTTTGACAAACATATCATTATAGCTCAACTTTACGTAGACGATATTATCTTTGGATCAACTTCCCCTTCAGAAGTTAAATCATTTTCTAAAATTATGCATAAAGAATTTCAAATGTCTCTCATGGGGGAGTTGCAATTTTTCTTACGTCTTCAAGTCAAATAAAATTCAGAAGGATTATATGTCTCACAATCAAAACACGCATTAGAGATTATTAAAAAATTTGGCCTTGAAAGTGAAAAAGATGTTAAAACTCCCATGATTACTACTGTCAAACTGTCTAAGGATGAAATAGGGAAATCCGTAGATCCCACCCTTTATCGTAGTATGATTGGAACCTTACTGTATCTTACTACCTCGCGTCCTGATATTATGTACATTGTTTGCGTTTGTGCTCGTTACCGAAACAATCCTAAAGACAGCCATTTAACTTGTGTACAAAGAATTATAAAATACATTAAAGGCAGTCTAAATTTAGGACTTTGGTACACCAATGATACTCCAAGCACTATAATATGATACACCGATGCTGATTGGGCAGGGTGTACTGACGATAGCAAGAGCACGTCAGGCGCATGTTATTATATTGGTAAAAATTCGGTAGGTTAGAGTAGTAAGAAACAAAACTGCACTTCATTATCCACTGTTGAATCTGAATACATAGCCGCTGGTAGCTGTTATGCTCAATTACTTTGGCTTAAGGAAATGCTAAGTGATTATGGTATTAAAGAGGAATAATTACATCTCTATTATGATAATCAAGGCGCGATCAACATCTCTAAAAATCCTATTTAACACTCACGAATAAAATACATAAAAATAAGACATCACTTTATCCGCGAATTAGTTGAAACTAAGGAATTAGAAATCAATTATCTTCCTACTGATTTGCAACTTGCAGATATGGTTACCAAACCTTTGGATTATAATAGGTTTATTGCCTTGCGTAAATCAATTGGGATGGTTTGTGTTGAATAAACTCTTGGATTTACCTAATTTTTCCCTTTGTCCATTTCAGACAAAATGGGGGAGAAATTTGGGTCTTATAAGAATTCATTTATTTTGTACATATTCAAAAGAGCTTGATCTTAGTGATTATTTGCAGGATTCTGTACAGTTATTCTCTGCTATGTTCAAAGTTGTAATAGGGTATTGAATTGTATTTAGTTGAGTTATGTAATTTTCTATTCTAGGAAATGGGTAGATAAAATTTTTGTATAGGAATAGTTTTTTCATTTTCTTTTTGTTTCCCTACGAGTCCAAGTTGACTCAAACGAGATTTTGTCTCATATCTCCAAAGGGGGAGATTGAATCACCTTCTACTTTTGACTCACTTGAGTTTATATTGTATAAATGCTCATCTAGTTTGGAAATAGAAACAAAATTGAGTCCCATCCTAGAAACCAAAGAGCCTCAAACCTTCTCTACATTTTATTCATCTTGATCTAAGGTATATTTACCAACACTCACACACATTAGTATTGCATTCATACATTGCATATTTCATACAATTGGTTATGTGTGTATTGAGTGTATTTATTTCCCTTAATTTGAATTTTAATAATTTTTTCAAAATTTTTAATGATTTTTTAAATCAATTTGTTTAAATTACAATTGGTTTTAAAAGTCTTTGGGGTCAATCTGCAACTTTGAATTGGTAATTTTATCTTTGGAAGTTCACTAGGGTAGAAACCGAAAGCTCTAGAGACTTCAAGGTGTTTGTGTAATTATTTTCAAAACACGGGTTTCAGCCTTAATCTTAGCCTTACACCTGTCAGCCAGATATCGGTCCGTTTTGTGTTTCTTCTGAGAGACATAAGCCTTACTCATTTCCTGCCCTTGGATTATTTTAATAAATGATCTGCATGCATTCTGGCTTAATCCATGTGAACCTCTATTAAGCCAATCAAAAGCATTTTAATCCACCGCTTCTCTTATATCGTTGGATCAAAGTCAACTGCTGAAGACTAGATCGTAGCCCTTAATTTTGAACCTCGTTCTCGAACCTTCTCAGCCCCCTATATAAGGAGCATTACTCTCAGCCATTTGGAAGCTTTTGACACTTCGTCATCTCTAGAGAGAGAAGAGAGTAGAGAGAGAAGAGAAAAAAAAGAGAACCCAAAGAGAGAGAGTTAGAAACCCTAACCCTTAATCGTCCAAAACACCTTTCAAACCCTAACCTCTTTCAAAACTAGTTATATACCAAACACAACCTTGAGTGTATGAGAGTTTTTGAGAGTTGGTTTGTTAAGTTGTTTCATGCTATAACCTCTTTGTTTTAAGATCTTGTTTAACTTAAACATTAAGTTTCGATCTGTGCTTCTTATTCTGAGAATTCATAGATATGAACAGTTTATGTCACATTTCACATAGATCTGCATTTATAATTTCTTATCTTGTGAAATCTATTGTTCATTCTTTTCTATAAATGTTTTCATACTCAAAATTTATAGTAACATTCTTTGTTTTTAGTTCTTTTGAAACAAGACCTTTGACCTAGTTGGAATCGCACTTGGTGGTTTTCAATCTCAAAAATATTTTCAAAACCCTGACATTGATTAAGATCTTGATACGTCTTCTGAGAAAGATAACCGTCGATTCTAGGTTAGTCTTAAAGGTTAAATAAGGTTCAAAGTTTACTAAGAAGAGAGAAACTGAAAATCACAACATATAGATCTGATTTGTAATTTGCTACGACTGTTTGTAAAAGTAAGTGTGAGTGTGTGCATGCATGTGTTAGATCACCATCACAAACACTTACACACTATAACACTGAAAGTGTTGGTAATAATATCTTGATACAAGAGTCGACGTAAAGACTGGAACAAAGTGAAGTTAGTAAACTGGGAGAAGAACATCAACAATCAGAACTACAGAAAAGTTATAAGGACACCAGTGGGTACATTCCTAAACTTGTATAGGTCTGATTTGTGTGCATATGTGTTATATAGTTTGTAACTGTTATATTTGTTTTAGTGGATTTTTCTTTTTACTCCGTAGAGGGAGTCGTGGATTTGGTTGAGGTTTTACCACGTTAAAAATATCTTGTACTTAATCTTTCTACATCTCCTCATCCCTTTCTGTTTAGTGTGCTGATTTAAAACTATTTTAGTTTTGTTTTTCAAAACTTGTTAACAAATCTTGAACAGATCTCGTGCATAATTTTTAAACACATCTTGTGATTAAACGGATTTGATTTCTAGAAAAGAGTTTCTTCAAAAAACAGTTCGGAGTTACTTAAATAGTTTAATCTTGTATTAAACGTCTTAATAACAGTTTTTCAATCTTGTCTTAGGCTATGTTTTGAGGAATGATTACATTGTATGAAGGTGTCATTATGGCTTATGCTTATACTCAGTCATGGGTGTCTTTGTACCTAGTTTGGGTTAGTGTTTTTATTTTTATTTTATATTTTTTGTGAGAGGTTTCAATCACTTTATGTATACATGCATTTTTCATCTCTTGCTTTGTTTGTTTTTATTTTAAGAAAATTCAAAAATATTTTGAGTTTATTATTTTTTTGTGAGAATGTGTTGCTATGCATGTGTGATTTAATCCTCTCATACCTTTGCATTTTTATTCTTTGATACATTCATAAAAAATCGAAAAGTATTTTTTGTTGTTTAATTTTTATTTATTCTTAATCATGCTAATTTAGAGGGTGTTTGGACTTGGTTGATATTGAGTTATTTTGTCTCTTTAAAATGTGAGTTGCATCTTGATATATATATATATATATATATATATATATATATATATATATATATATATATATATATATATATATATATATATATATATATATATATATATATATTCACATTTGATTTTAATTTGTTTCTATACATATTTTGAAATTTTCAAAAAATAATTTGGTGTTTTATTTCTATTTTTGGTCAAATCCCATATTTAAAATGCTGAATGATATATAAGTTGGCCTAAAATGAAGTTTTTCAGCTTATATGATTTCTTATTAATATAATTGTTGGATGCATTTTGTCAAAATAAAATTTTCAAAAATATCTTGACATACAATGACTTTAGTTTGACTTTGATGACTTGAAATCTTGTACTTCACTACACCGTATGAATTTATAAATGGTGTTGGTGATTCTCATTTCTAACAAAATTTTCACGTTTCAAGTTGAAAACTAATCTTGCAGGAGTTTTGTAATAACTATATATTCTACTTTTGAGAAGTTGAGATTTATATATGAAAGACTTGAATATGAACCATTTTATGTGTTGATAAAGCCTACTGTTAGAGTGATAATACCTAGTTCGAATTTGAGTATCATTAGGTAGATGTCATATAGGTCTGTGAAAAGCCAATCAACGGCAAAAGCCAATATATTGAAAAGAGCTACAAGCCAAGTTCTTGACTAGAAATCAAAATAATATAGGGCTTTAGCATATTTCAAAAGAAATTGCTATTTTAGTTTGGCCTTCAAATTTTAAACAACCCTTATGCCATGGGAGTCTGTAAACAGAGTTGATCTTAAAGTTAAATCCATGATTGTATTGCATTTTTACATAAAAGTTTGTTAAATGTGTCAAAAAATGAAATTATTTGATGATTGTTGTGATTTCCACTTCTATGCACATACAAGCCAGTATGATTCTTATCTTATTTTGGTTTTGTTTAAAATGTGAATTGAATATCTTTAAATTGATCAACATATCTAGACCATTTTGATTTTACAAATCTCAAGTTATTATACATTGAGTTGTTGAAGTTGAATTTGTTCGATTTTTTTTTAAATCTGGTAATGTGCTTCATACGGACGACATGATATTTCCCCTTGGGAACGAATGGAAGGATTTTGAAGTTTGGAGGCATACTGTCTGATTTCATGTGCACGCCTGCAATGACACCATGCATACGAATCCAATCGAACAACTTAGAATTTCTTTGTCTGCACGGTCTCCTGTTTCTTGCTACTTTGATTTAATTTTTGGTGCTTACATCTTGATATGACATTAATTGTTAGACATCTTTCTCCTTGATTTCATTAATTATACTTTGGATATCTCTTGCTTATCATTAAATGTTTCATGTTTTGCTTTGTCTAATTACCTGACAAAAATGGGGAGATAATGTTTTGGTCAAGGAGGAGATTATTTATTTGTGGAGATACACTGTGTGTTTTCACATATTCATGGTTGATAGTAAGGGGAGAAGGTTTGATTTTTATATTTGTTTATGACTTTGATGCTCTTTGATTTAAGTGGGAGTTTGATATGTTTGATATGTTTTCTTGATTCATAATTGTTTGATTGATATGTGCACTGATTTGATCTTTAGGGGGAGTTTTTTGTATGCCTTTTGGGCATAAGTTTTATTTATGGGAAGCTTTATTATTTTTATGATAATTCTATCATTGACCTTTAACATATGATTTTCCATCATTCACATTTATTGGTATTATTATTTTTAGAAGGATTCCAGAGTAGGGGGAGTTTCTTCATTTGTATGATTCTACGTAGTTATTTCGTGTTGTTGAGTTTTTTTACATGAATCCTCTATTAATTGAAAACCATGAGCTCACATTGAATATTTTGGGTTAGTCTATTGGATATGTGTATTTCAACAGGCCTCTCTAATTATATGTCTAATGTGGAGTGAGTCTTGCTTGTTGTAATCAAGAGTTATTTTACATTTTTTAAGTTTTTTCACGGAATAGCTAAAGGGGAAATTGAAAATATAATCCTTTGTATTATATATTAGTTGGCTACCTTTCATGTCAAAATATTTGAGTTATTCACTAATTTAAGCGCAAAAGCTTAATGTAAATTAAATGTTTGTCTAATTGAGTATTTTCCTATTACGTAAGGACAAACGTTATTTGAAGACTTGGTGACTTTTCCACATTGAAGTCTTTCGTTGCCAATTTAAGAAGAATGTCCTTTTCATGATTGTTTAAATATTTGGCTACGTACACACTCATGGTTTTTAGAAAAGAGAGTTTATTTCTTTTAATTGTCTTTGAAAGAATCTTTGGAGTATGTTTAAATGTTTTTTTTGAAAAATGGCCAAGGTATAGTGTAATACCCCGCACTTTTATGGATACTTAAATTACATAAATAGGTGTAATTTGGAAAATTGAGGAATTTCTCTGAATAATAATTTTTGGAGTTTATGAGGGTTAGATGATTCTCGATGTGTGTTACAATTACTCTTAGGATTAAGTAAATGAGTTGGACTATTTTAATTACATGTCGTAGTTAGATAAAGCGACAAAGAATAATATTTTAATTAGAAACCCCGTATTAAGATGTGTTGGGTTTCATTATTCAATTGCAGTCCAGTGACTCATATGGAGATTTTGAGTGCGCGGTTTGTTTCGAAATGGCCGAGATAGTCATAAAAGAGTATCCATGGGTATTATTTAGGTTCGGGGACTTTTGGACCAGTAGGGACTCGCAATTGAGTAAACGGGTCATTTTTGGGTTTATTAGGGATACACCCCTTTTCTTGCCCTATAAGACACGATAGAGTGAGAGAAAAGAGAGAGAAAAAAAGAATGGGAGAAAGGAAGAGAGAAAAGAGGAGATAAAAAGGGATGTCCGACCAAACTTCGCGGGATTCGACTCAAGGTCGTCGAATTTTATCCACGAGGCCAGTGTTTAGTTGCTTTGTTCTTTTAAGCATAAATCTCATATTACAGTTGGTAATAACAAACTATAAATATTTTTGGGTTGGATTTTCGTGAGTCAAACGGGGTTTTCGGAAGTCGAACGAGTAAACCCCAGATAATATTCGATTTAAGAAACTTAAAAATTGATTGAAACTGATTGTTGGTTTTTGGTTCTAGGATGATAAGAACCCTCTTTATATGAGAATATATTGTTGGTTGAGGTTAGATAATGATGGGAGAGAAGATAAAAACCTTAGTTGTGTGTTAATGGCTGAAATAGACCGTCGGAGAAAATGACTGACTTGTTCGATCAATCGATCGATCGACCCTTCAGAAAGATGACAATTTCTGCCTATTTTGTTTAAATGGGAGAAATTACTTAATAAATTATTTTTAGCTTATTTATGTGAGGAAATAAATATCCAAACTAGTTGAAATTATACCTAGCCATTTAAGGGAATTTATTGGGGTTAGGATGGTGCAATAATTTTGTGGCACTAAATGTATATTTTCGAGGAAAAATAAATTGTGGAGTTAGGCATTTCGGATTCCTAAAAATAGTGTGGGGACTTCCAAATTTTTATTTGAGTGACATGTATAACTTGGGTTAGTTGAAAGTAAAACCCATGGCTTACTAATTTAGGAATGCTTGGGACGAGTAACACTTGGGGTGATATTTCGACGGGTAATTGTATATATATATTGAGAAGTAATATAGATTATATATACAATGTTGTTACAGTATATATAATACGCTAGAAATAAATATATATGTGTGATTGGTATATTTGTGCTTTAGAGGTTGGTTACACAGGCTTCCCCGGGCATATGGTTGGACAGCCAGATTATATATTTTCTCTAGTGAGATCCAGGGAGGTTGCGCGATGTGGGTGAATCCCATGGCTTGAGGAGCAGGGAGAGTATATCCCCAGGTCATATCATCTCGTACACGAATACGATGTTTGTATCCCGTTTTTAGGAGGGAATATGATCGCCTCCACCGTTGTGTATTTTTACCATGACCATGAGTGACTCTCGCTTAGTACTGTGGTTGAGTGAGTAAACCCGGATTTGGATAGGCACTATGAGACTTCATCCTCGAGTTATACCTCGGTAGGATGGTTATTATACTTGTGTGTATAGTATATTTCTTGTATATGAAGATGAGAAATCATATAATTTAGACTTGTGTAAAGAGTAAGATGAATAAGGTATTATTCTTACTTTGGGAGATTCTTATCCGGATTTAAATTGTGATTCGTATATTAAAGTGAGAATATATATATATAATTCACATTGAGGACTATGTTAAGTTAAGCTTGTATAATCTCTTACGATAAAACTTAGATCATATCACAATTGGGTAGTGACCGTTATAAGGATTTGGAAGATAGTTGCAAGGGATTAGTTAGGCCGGGTAGCTTAACTAGGATGTCTAAAATGTATGCAATAGGTGTGCACTATTAGAAGAGGGGTGAGGTGTATCTCATAAGAGTGCGATACCAATTTAAATATGAGAAATTTCATATTTTTAAATATGGCATTTATGCACTTGCAAAATATTTTCAAACTCGGACTATGACTCGTTTCTCTATTTTCTCCTCCCTTCCTATGTGTGTGTGTATATATATATATATATATAGGTGTCCAGACACGAGGATGCCTGGATGATGATTCCTTCGAGTCAGACGTTTGCTGCAGCAGTTGTGGATGCATGCGAGTTTACTCTAGACGCTTCTATCCTTGTAATCTAAATAGGAGGTACTGTAGAAACATTCGGGTCGATAGCCCAATTATATTCATTTATTATTTTACCGCCTTTTAGTGTGGCATTCGATTTGGTTGTATTATGTTAAACCAAGTGTTCGGTTATTTTAATTCATTTCACTTTTGTATATATAAACTGTGTGAATGTTTTATTTGAACGATTTGGTTAAAAAGATTAGTTAAATAAAATTTTGACACCAGCCTAATAGGTTATTAGTAATTAAATTAGTTTTCAACAGTGATGCTGAGAATGAACCATATGAGACTCTTGTTTTCATTTTGTATAGGATTGATCACCAGGTATTTTATTAGGTGGGGTGTCATAGATGGTATCAGAGAATTAGGTTCTAGTGTCCTTTGGAATATGTGCGGACATACTACGCTTTCAGTGTTTTTTTTTATTTGATATAGAGCCTTATGATTAGGATTGTTGATTCCTCTTGTGAGATTTCATTCTCCTGCCATTATATAAGATTATAGTAAATCTTTTGCGTGATCGTTCGAGATTCGTATGCTGATCGATGAAGGGTGACCATGAAGGGCCGTTGCGAGAGTTGCAGGAGGCGGGGCTTAGTTAGAGTTGTTAGTTGAAGTTGGGGATGAGGACCGCAGTTGAGTTCACTCCCTTTGTGACACTTTCATGTATTTCTGCAACCACTACTAGAATGTGGTAGTTATATTTATCCAAGTATCGCTATAGTAGAGAGTGGTGCTAAACTTGAATTTCGCAGTGAAGTTAAATTGGGAAGAAATTTGGAAAGGTCTTTGATAAGGACCATACGTCGAAGTTAAGTCATGCGAAGGTAGTGTAGATTTAATTCAATGGAAGTATAGATCTTAGAAGATTTGGCTTAGAGTGGGGCATAGGAATACCCAGATGTGAAAATTTGAGGAAATTTTTTTCACTCCTTGGAGCAATGTTGAAATGGTGGGAGAGGTGGTCCCTATGTTTGGGGGAGCGTGATGTTTTGCTCATAAAGGGATCTTACGGATGGTTTTAACTGCGAGTTCCCATGATTTATCAGGAATGAATAGAATGCAGTTCCTAAATTATTCACATAAGGGTCGGTCAGAGGCCGACAGTGAATAAAGAGTTACATGGATAAGTCAACTTTGTACCAAATTAAGGTAGGTATAATGAAGAGAGAGAGCTTCGGAGGAATGATAGGCTCACTAGTAAGGTATGCTAACACTTATGGAGAATTTGTGTTCCTAAAACCCCATTGGTGGACATCCACCCAGGGAATTCATTGAAACAGGGAAGTTGAGCCTGATAGTATGTTTCCTTTTAGTCAGAGGAGCTAAGGGAACTATGAGTATGATTGTCAGGATCGAGGCTATTAGACTCCGAAATACTGATAATTGAAAATGGTTAGGGTAACCTGTGAGGGGGAATCTGGTGAAGTGGAGTGTAGAACCACACGGTTAGTCCTTTCTCGATAGGAGTTAAAGGACAAGAGTAGAGTGCTTAGATAGAGCCTTGAGTAAAGTAGTTTTTGGTTTGGTTAAGACAAGTTTACTATATCTGGAAACTAATTGGAGCCGTTGGGGAGATTGGCAAAGTTATTGTTACGAGTTTCACCTCAGATGAAGGAGGTATCTTTTGTGTGGTTGAATAGTGTCACAATATTTTTGTAGCCCTACATTCGTGTGCGTAATTAGAGCTTTATGGCGGTATCAGTAACACTATATAGTGTATGTCTATGTGTTTTTCCACGGTAGCGGGGTTCTATTTTCCTTCATTCGCTGTAAAAGCGGGTGTTGATATTTTGAATTTATATCTGGTTTGTACTTCTCATTTGTGTGTGTTATACGAGTATATTACTACGATGAGTAAAATATGTATTTGTGGATGATCGGAGCGGTAGCAGGCTAATGATTACAAGACTATCGTATCTGCGGTTCCAAGGTGGAACTAGTTGTTTTGCGATATCTCACCTGGATACGGGTTGAGCTCGCCTTTATTTTATGTTTATATGGAACTCCGATGAGTAGATGTTTCAATAGCATGACTTTAGTGCATGGGGACCTTATAGATATGGTCTAAGGTGTGCATTATTTATTATTTTACATGTTTTAAACTAACATACCTCCACGACCGACAAAGTTAAGTTGGAGTATATCATAGGGGTTCCTTGTTTGGATTTCTCTTGCGAGACACTCCACGCATGAACCTTAAATGACGTTGGGAGTGGAGAGATGCTACTGTATGCTAGGATGTTGGTTTTGGTGAAATTATCCGAGATCCATGTTATGACTAGGGGTTAATAAAAAGTAGATGTGTTGTGGAAAAGCACTAGAAATGTTTCCCTCACCGCAAGTATGTGGGTGAGGCGAGGTAAAGGAATTTTATTTGAGGCTTATAGCCACGCCTTGAATAGAAGGCAAATTCAGAGGAAATACGCTTTGGGTATGATTTTCGTAACACTTTTGTAGAGAGTAGGCGCCCCGATTAGTTAGACTTTCCATTTTGTCAAGATGGAAGGACATAGTGGTAAAAGTACGTAGGTAGGTTAGCAAGGTAGGATTTAGAACGTTCCGATAGTGTGACTTAGGTCATTATATCTCGACGACCGATGATACGAGGAACTAGTGTAACTGGAGGGTTCCTTATCTAGATTTCGCTTTGCAAGACGTCCCACGCATGAAACCAAGAGAATGTCAAAAGTTGAGAGAGGTCTTGGGCACTAGGGACATAGTTAGAATAGTAATCATTTTACGTGTATAGGAAACACATCGATCTTAGGACTACCATGGAATAAGTCCAGTAGAATTAGTGGCGTTGATATAGGAAGATTGTTATAAGTTAATTACAAGAAAATTTGTGGGTTATCCTTGAGAAGGGTTGGATTTCGATGTATAGGAAGAATTGAATTTTAAATTCTTTGGGTTAGGAAAACCTATGTGTTAGCAGCAGGCCAAGAAAGTAAGGCCCATCTTTAGAGAAAATGTTATGTGTGGGAGGTTTACAATGGTTGTGCAGAGAGGCACGGATTAAAAGGTGTATGGGCACCTTGGGAAGTTGATTCTATATACTGCCTGAAATAGAAGGGACGTAGTATATAAAGCTGAAGATTATGATGTGAGGCAGTTATAAATGGATTTGGAGTTTGTTGGATGCAATGTTGTAGGAGGTACACAATAATTCAATCACGGGTGCAATAGGTATAGTTTCCTTTTGAGGGAAATTCTAAGTCGTGAGGTGAGCCAATGGACTCTTATAGTGTCGACTTTTCGAGGGGATCGAGACGTTAGAGCTGCGATTATAGGCTCATTTTCTTTATATAATTATAGAAGCACTAGGTGCGATTTATCGTTATTAGAGTTAAGCTTACACCTGAGGTAGTGTTATAGCATATAGAGATTTAGTTCAGCATGTTGTTAAGTTAGTGTGTTAGAGTATAAGCCTTAAGATAGGTGGGTACAGTGAACGAGTGTATGGTACAGTGCCAGTGGGTTATTACCATATGACTTTTGTACACTGGGGTGTAGTGTGTTTAGTGATCCTAGGTTTGTATTACCGATCATATCCGAATTTCGGGGACGAAATTCCGTTGTAAGGGGGGAGAATGTAATACCCCGCACTTTTATGCATATTTAAATTACATAAATAGGTGTAATTTGGAAAATTAAGGAATTTCTCTAAATAATAATTTTTGGAGTTTATGAGGGTTAGTTGATTCCCGATGTGTGTTACAATTACTTTTGGGATTAAATAAATGAGGTTGACTATTTTAATTACATGTCGCAGTTGGATAAAGCGACAAAGAATAATATTTTAATTGGAAAACTCGTATTAAGATGTGTTGGGTTTAATTAGTGAATTACAGTCAAGTGAATCGGATGGATATTTCAAGTGCGCAGTTGGTTTGAAAATGACCGAGATAGTCAAAAAAGAGTAAACGGGGGTATTATTTAGGTTCCGAGGACTTTTGGACTAGTAGGGACTCACAATTGAGTAAACGAGTCATTTTTGGGTTTAATATGGATAAACCATTTTTTTGCCCTATAAGACCCGAGAGAGTGAGAGAAAAGAGAGAAAAAGAAGAAGGTAAGAAAGGAAGAGAGAAAATGGAATGTCCAGCCAAACTCCGTGGGATTCGACTCGATGTCGTCAGATTTTATCCGTGAGGCAAATGTTTACTTTCTTTATTCTTTTAAGCATAAATCTCATATTATAGTTAGTAATAACAAACTATAAAGATTTTGGGTTGGGTTTTTGTGATTCAAACTGATTTTTCGGAAGTTGAGCAAGTAAACCCCGGATAATATTCGATTTAAGAAACTTAGAAACTTATTGAAATTAATTGTTAGTTTTTGGTTCTAGGATGATTAAAACCCTCTTTATATGAGAATATATTATTGGTTTAGGTTGGATAATGATGGGAGAGAAGATAAAAACCTTAGATGTGTGTTAATGGCTGAAACAAACCGTCGGAGAAGACATCTGACCAGTTCGATTGATCGATCGAAGGTAAGAGTCGATCGATCGACCATTCAAAAATTTTGACAATTTCGGCATGTTTTGTTTAAATGGGAAAAATTCCTTGATAAATTATTTTTAGCTTATTTATTTGAGGAAATAAATATCTAACTAGGGAAAATTTTACCTAGCCATTTAAAGGAATTTATTGGGGTTAGGAGGGTGCAATAATTGTGTGGCACTAAATGTATATTTTCGAGGAAAAATAAATTGTGGAGTTAGCCATTTGGTATTCCTAAACATAGTGTGGGGACTTCCAACTTGTTATTTGAGTGACGTGTATACCTTGGGTTAGTTGAAAGTAAAACCCAGGGCTTACTAATTTAAGAGTGCTTGGGACGAGTAACACTAGGGGTGATATTTCGGTGGGCGACTATACATATATATATTCGTGCGCATGGAAAATGTATTTATATGCTGATTGGACTTAAGTAAATCCTACGAGGCGACTATGATGGAGTTTGGGACATATGCTAGAGATGATTGAGTGATTATCTAATACGTCTATTGAAGACTATTGTTAGAGGTGATGCGATACCTATGGAGCTAAACTAAGTTGATTGTATACTTATTTGATTATTAAGGATTAGTATATTCATGATCATAAATAAATCCTTATGAGTGATTAAGGTACGAGTTATGTATTAAGTAAGAGAATACTTATATACTATTACAAATGGGAGCATTTGGGTTTGTCTATCACTATAAGAGTTGGCAACTATAGACATATCTAGTGACAATTAAACTCAACACAAAATAACAAGCAAAGACAATCACCAGAATAAATTAAGAACTTCAAAGAATTTCAATCACACACAACACAAGATATACGTGGTTCGTCAAGAAGGCCCACGTCTATAGTGGTGCTCTCGGTATTTTATTTCTCTTTACTCTGAGGGAGTGTTTACAAATTGCATGCCCTTTGCCCTAGGCTAAGGGTTTAATATTTACATGTTGTTTCTTGGAGAGTGGTGGTGTTGGACTCCTCCACGTTAGACCCTAACTCCTAGAATATCTCGTGAGAGATTTTAGGGGTTGAATGGGTCATAACTGAATTAGTTATGCGTGTGGCGTACATACTTTGGGCCGGACTAAAGCGGGCTACTTATCTGGATCGGAATGTTTAAACGAGGTACCAACAATTGCCCCTAAAATTTTTGGGACACAATTTGGGATCAATAATTTTAAATAATATCCATAGTGGAATTTCTGTGAATCGCATGACATCGTGGGAGTGAAGTGCCTTTTTCGAGTCGATTTAGGCGAAAATTGCTTCATTTCCTGTACGTTATGATTACAAAGGTTTAAAACAGCTTGGAGAGGTCATTCTCTGATGTTGCTTTAAATTTCTCTATGTTCTCTAGATTTCTCCAACCTCTCACTGTTGCTTACTCACTTCCAGGTCTAGTCTTCCATCTTCAAGCTTCTTCATTATCTTCTCATCTTCCCTGCTTGCGACTTTGCATTGTCTTAACCTGACTCTTACTTCATAAGTTCTTCTCACTCCTTTTTTCTTTTTCTACTAGAATTTCTTCATATTCGATACTAGGGTTTCTTTTTTCTGATGATGAAAATAGGCAATAGGTCGATAACTAAGTTTAGGAAATTCTACAATATTCAAAACTGGGTAGACATCGAATGTGCCCATGTTCCTCGTAATGTCAGAGACATTGAGGACGGTCACTGGATACATGTTCTTTTGTTGTGACAGGGGGGTCTTAATTTTTCCCCAAATCGCTTATTTTTGCACTTTTTTATTTACTTCGATATAGTTCATGCATAATGCTCGCCAAATGTTTGGAAAATTATCAAGGTGTGCATAGAATTAATCAGCTCTATGGCACCAGTCTAGGGCTTGTTGAAATCTGCTATTGTTATTCCTTTTCTTGAACAAGATTTGGTCTTCTTTACCTCAAATCTAAGAGTCCTCATAGGGTATTGGTAGTAAATCTACCTGATTCCCATAAGGACTACTGGTATGAGGGATTTATTTCCATAAATTGGTAGTTCCCTCCCCATACTGAAGGGTCGAGGTCTGGGAGATTCGTGATTCCCTTTTATGGGGATGAATATATAGGTAGGCATAGTTCTTGTTATGCTCATTAATCCTCTGTTAGTGTATGGTATTTCTCATATCTTTATCTCTTTCTTTTTTTAGTGAAGACAAAGAACTCATAACCCGCTCTTTACGAGATTCAAGCTGCTGAGCTGGTTAAGGCTTGGAAAATCAGGGAACTCTTAGCTGACGGTGAGCATCCTCGATCAGTGGAATTTCTTCTAGAATACAAGAATATTAGGTCCACTTTCATCTCATGACCTATTGATAGCATTCATCAGCTAGATATCACAGAAGAGGTCGCTACTAACCCAATCCAATTGGACAAGGAGGAAAGTAGCTCTAGTGAAGAGAGTGAGGGGGATAACAGGGGTGGTGCTGAAGGTGATTACGATGAGTAGGGCTCAAGTAGTGAAGAATCTTCCAGCTCGGAGGAGGGTTCAGAGGCTCAGGAGTCTTCATGGGAATCAAGTAGCTCCAGAGAGGAAGATATGGCTTCTCCAAGGAAGAATTTGATTCGAGATGATGATGAAGACAACATGCTTCTTTCTCGTCAGTTAAAGAAGTATAAATTTGTGAGTGGGGATGTCAGCACTAGCTCCCAGACTGATGCTCACGAGCAGGAGAGGAAGAAAAAAAAGGAGGAACTGGTGAGAGAGAGAAAGAAAGAATAGGGGAAGAAGAAGGTGGAAGAGATAAATAGGATTGATAGGGAGAAAAAGGAGAGGGAAGAAGAGTGGAAGAGAGAAGAGGCAAGGAGAAAGGAGGGGCAATATTTGGTGCCTGTGTCAGCTCTGACTGAGGGGGCTTCTGTTGCCCTTACCCCTCAGTTAGCTTCGGCAGAACTTGAGGGGGCAATGCTGCCAACTGATCGCTAGAGGTTGACAAATGTAGGGACCGACTAGTTAGCCCTGATGGCGAGTCAAGGGCTAGCCTTGGTAAGTCTATTTTCATTTCTCTTATCTTGTAATGCTTCTTTTAATACTTTCTCTACTGATGTTTTCCTTTTCTCTGCAGTTTGTGTCTAATTTCACTATCGTCTACCATAGCCGCGATGAGCTGGCGAGGAAGAACGCTGAACTGAAAAGGAAAAATGTCGAGATGGAGGCCAGCTTGAAGACTTCCAGTTCTACTCAAAAGTCTTAGGACCTCGCCTTGGCCCGAGATAATAAAATGAAGGAGGCGATGACCAAGGAGCTTGAAGAGCTAAGGCAATCCTATGACTTAGGGTGGAGTTAATATCCACCTTAAGGTGCTTGCTGGGAAGGTCAAGAAGGTGGAATCTAAGGTGGCCACCCTCAAAGAGAGTTCGTACAACACTGGATGGGTCGCAGCGTATGAGGATGTTGAGGCCCAAATTGGTTATATTGGTCGTCTCAACTTTAAGAAGAGTTGGGATAAGACCTTACTCACTGCTGAGGTGGATATTAACTCCACCCTCTTTGAAGAGCATGACCCTGGTCCCAATCCTGTCGTAGATGAGTTGTTTCTCCCTGTTGCCAATGAAGGTGCCCCTGCTATTCCGACCATCATTGTTGATGCTCTCCTTGACCAGGGGATAGCGACTGCTCCATCTGAAGGAGGTGTGCCTGGGGCTGCTTCCAATAAGGGGAAGCAAACAGCATCCTCAGAGCATATTAAGGTTACCATATAGTCTTCTTTAAGGAGCTCTTGATATTTTTGTATTTTAGTTACTCTTTATATTCGTTGATGTACTCTCAACCTTCTTTAAATGAAATGAAATTCAGTTCCCTTCTACGTACTGATTTATTTGCTTTTTCAATGCTTATATGGTTTGTAGCTCATCGATGTTGAGGATTATATTCCTGCTACCTCTCAGTTAGGAAAAATTCTTGGACCAAATGTGAGCAATCAAGTTTGTAGAGCCTTCGTAAGGATCTACAAGTCTCTTTGGTGAATGAATAGGGAGTATAAGGACCAGTTAGACAAGCTCCAAGAGATGGAGGAAATCGATGCTTCTGTTCAAGAAGAGGTGGATGCTCTGAAGGATAAACTCTTGGATGCCTCCAAGGTTAATCAGGTTGGAGAGGTACTTCACTAAGAGAACGATGCCCTATGGAGAGAGGTCTCGTGACTCAGGGAGAATGTTCCTAGCACTGCTACTCAAGTTCTATGTGGTTCCTCTTCATTAGTTGGACCGCGAGATGCTACTGATGACACAGGTTCAGCTAGGGAGATAATCGAGCTTCGAGGTGATGTTCGTCGGGCATACGTGACAGTTGTCGGTCTTCAAAGGGATGTTACCTTGTTAAGGCGTCTGTTCAATAAAGGTTCTCGGTGAGTGTGGGATGATGGTTATGATTAGGGTTGGACCAATTCTTTGACAAAGTTAGGGGAAGTTGAAGATTTATCCTTTATTAGAGGATGGTTTAGTGCTCTTAGGGAGTTGAAGGTCCTTAGGAACTCTGTCCTCTGGTATCATCATGAGATCTCACCCTCAATTTTAATGCATAACCCATTCAGGAGGGATGATCAGTGGGTCCCTATAGATGCTATCTCCAAGAAGCTATTAGAACCAGATTCAAATGAAGTCGAGGAGGAATTATCTCCTCACCCAGATGATGGCCGAAGATCGCAAGTAGCGGACTATCTTGCTTGGAGAGATAATCCTCATTAGGATTTATTTTATTTAGCACATGTAACTCTGTATATGCAATGATGTAATAAGATAATTATATTTTGGGTGATTCGCCGACTAAACATGTGTATTTTTTACTTCATCGATTTCTTGTTTGACTATCTTGGGCTCTTCTTGACCGACTAGATTTGATATAGGCAGAGTTGTTTTATTGTGTGAGTATCCCCCCAGTCCAGTATGCTTATAAGATACCATTCTTCCTCGCTTTACCATTTAAGTTGTGTCGTCACCCTCCCTTAGGCCTAAGTGTGGCAATAGCGGGGGCACACCTGGTGTGGGATGTTCTATTCGAGCAGGGTTTTTTAGCCAAACATAGTTTAGTGACCAACCTGAGTTGTCCGAGATGCCTAAGCGTCCCCTGTAGGGCATCATAAATTAGCAGGGGCAATGCTAAGAGGTTGTTCATGTTTTATGAAGAAAACCTAAGGAGGGTAATACCCTGCTTTTATATATTAAGAGGAGAGCCTGTAACTTGAAAAAGGTGCATAAATTATAAAGTATTTGAGAAAAAATCAACATTTTGTAGAATGCCACTGCCAAACAATCTTTTATTAATAAAAAATGAATTACAAATTTCAACATTGTAATACAAGATCAACACAGGAAACTAGAAGTAGAATTTCTTTAAATTGGCTGTGTTCCAAGCTTGAGGTATCTCCTTGCCCTCCAGCATTTCTAAGTGATACGCTCCTTGTAGGTTGTCCCTTGTCACCTTGAATGGTCCCTCCCAGTTTCGTCCTAGCTTTCCATCTAATGGTTTTACTGCGCTGCCAACAACTTTCCTTAGGACGTAGTCCCCAACTTGGAATGCTCTCGAATTGACCTTTTTATTATAGTGCTTTGCTAGTTGTTGCTAATAGCCTGCTAATTTGACTAGAGCCAGCTATCTTCTTTCCTGAGTTAGGTCAAGTTTAGTTAGCAATGTTGCATCGTTCTGGCCTTGGTCAACCAGGTTGGACCTCATGGTGGGGAGGCTAGCTTCCAAAGGAATGATTGCCACCATACCATATTTTAGTGCGGATGGTGTTTCCCCATTTGCTCATCGTGGGGGAGTGCGATAAGCCCATAGGATGTGTGGCAGCTTGCTCACCCATTCCCCTTTGGCTCACTCCAATCGCTTCTTCAATCCATCAATTTCAGTTTTGTTGTAAGCTTCAGCTTATCCGTTGCTCTAAGGGTATGCCACCAAGCTAAAATGGTGCCTGATCCCGTGGTCGTTACAAAAACCCTGGAAGAGGCCACTTTCGAACTGGGTTCCGTTGTCAGTGATGATGGTCCTGGGGATTCCGAAGTGGGTGACGATGTTCTTCCATATGAATCTTATCATATCCGCATCTCTGATGTTTGCCAGCAGCTCTACCTCTATCCATTTGGTGAAGTAGTCTATTGAGACCAACAAATACTCATGATTACCAGCAGTGGTAGGGAGAGGGCCTACGATGTCCGTTGCCCATTGGGCGAAAGGCCATGGGATAGTAAGTGACTTTAAGTCGCTGGTCGGTTGGTGAAATGGGACTACGATGTCCATTCCTCATAAATATTCTAAAATTTATTGAAAAAACTGCTCAAACACTTTATTAACGTATTTTCATTTATTATCATGAAAATATTAATGCTAACAAAATGGTAGCAATTTTGTTCCATAAAACTCAACACTTTATATTCTGAAAATTTCACGATTTGAAACTTATTTATCCTCTTCAACATCCTTTAATATAGTTATAATAACATAAAATTGATCCGTGCTTATCACAAAAAGGGAGGGGGTACTGATTCTTTATCCTCCTGTCACATCTGGAAGTAAATAGGAATTAGCACAAGTATTCTTAGTAGATTTTAACCAATTTTGTAATAAATATATTGATATAGAGGTTTGAGGAGTGTATGGATTCAACTGTTTAATGGATAACATTTTGAATTAAGCATAAGTTAAATTCTTATAAATAAAGAAGAAAATCAAGGAGTTTTAAATGAATAATCCCATAATTATCAATTTACTGGCACGTTAGAAATTATTAAGCATATTAGGATAACCAAATAATAATCCAAAATCTTTGGATTTTGAAGTAACCACGCTATGCACATTTAACAGGAACAACATTCAAATTTGTGTATCATAACTAGGCTCTGAAAATATCTTGAGACCTATAGGCAAAGGTTAAAAGTTTTGTGGGATAACATGACAGTCTACTCCCTAAGTTATAAGTATGCTTATAACAAAGACTTTTAGCACATAAATACTTGGGTGAACTGATTCAATTATTTAGTCTTTTGAACTCAGTTATTAGAGGGAAGGGTTCAATTTGATCCAAATGATCCATATTCAGATACCAATGATATATAATAAGCATATATAGCATGGACGTATTCTAATATGCACACACTAAGAGAAATTTATGGCTATCACAATGTGATATCAATAGCAATTATATCAAATCCTCTTAAATTACTATCAGAAGAGAAAAACCTAACTGTTGGTTATTGAGAATGGTGTTAAACTAATTTGGAGTGGGATCAGGAGGGTCAGGTGCTTGATTATCTATCAATCATCATATTTGTAAGCGTATATTATCAGGATAAGATTCGATACGAAAGAAAAAATGAAAAACTGTAATTCTTAATGCTTAGGGGTTATTTTGTAATTATTTTTTAAATTTTAAAATAAAGGTTTATATCATATTTTAAAAAAAGTCTAGAAGACTTTTTCGCTTAAATTTTATCCAAACATATGTTGAAAGAAATGGGGTAAAAATTCAAAAGATGAAAAAATTATGAGAGGTCAATTTGTATTTTTTTTAAAATACTTTTAAACCAAATCCTTAGTTTTCTGTAATTGAAGATAGGTTTGACCAAAAATTTCCTTACCGTTTATCATTTTAACTAGAAAAATTTAATAAAAATTTTGTAAACAAATCATAAATTTTTGATTGGCTATGCTCCCTCATGTACTAGGTCAATGATTCTGGTCATAAAGTTCATCTTTAACCTCTCAAAAGTTTATTAGGTTTTGGCAGAAACTTTACCATCAAATTTCTCCTAATATCCTATACCATTTGAGATGATTCCTGAACCAATCCAACCTCATTTTTCAGAAGGAATTCAAATATATATGTTTCATGGATTGAGGTGCATAAATGATCGAGTTAGAAGAACTATGTTTTTCCATAAAATTTGGCCAAAACATTCGTGTAGTTTCAAAATCTGGCAACGATTAATAAGCTTAGGTTTAGTTTTCTGTTATCCTAAGTAGGAGTTTGACTTTGTCTTAAGCGATTGAGGTATACTAGTTTGGGAGAATTTTGAATTTGAAATTACTAAACTTCGAAAATACCTTTGAGATATTGGGGGTCAAAACTCAATTATTTTTTAAAAGGGAAATTTCACTTGATCTCTTGGACTTATGTGGAACTCATTCCTCACTTTGAAACAGGTTCAAAGTCAAAGAAAGGAGTTTCACAATTAAATCTCAATTTTTAATAGAGTTTTTGAATGTTTATGCCTATACAAGCCAAAATATACCGAGAAGCTTGGTTTCTTAGATTGGTTTGAGGTTTGTAATGGTGCAGAAATATTTTTGATAATCAAAATAGAAAATGATACATAAAATAATAGGTTATAAGATTTGATAGAAAAAAAAGACATGTTTGTTACTATTGAATAAGTGGGTTTCAAGGCTAGAATTTGTGGGGATTTTATAGGGTAGTCCAAGTAGAGTTAATTACTGGAAAAAATAGGTGGATGCTTCCTTGGTTTAAGAAGTTAAACATGGCGGCCTAAGGGTTTCACAAGTGTGAGGGTGATTCCCATGTGGTTTTTGTCCTTTTATGCTGATATGGATGCATTGTTGGCAGGGGAAAATTCTAATTATTTTGGTTTTGATTTAGATCCCTGAGGAAGGTATTTAATATACATTTTGTATTTTTATTTGATGTATTTCCATATTTAAGGGGTATTTGTATAATTTCATGAAATTTCAAGGGTTAGATTTGTAAAATTTAATTAGTTGAGGTATAGAGGTTCGATTTGATATAAGGTTTGGGTCTTGGGGTGAAATGTAGGTCAAGTTATGGTTCTTCAAATGTTTATAAGGTAATTTTTATCATTTCATAACCTAAAGGGGTCCTTATATAATTAAGTAAAGTTGTAGGATTTTATGAAAAATGTCAACTTTACTAGTGTGTTTTTGAATTCCACTAAGGTATAAGGGGGATGTAGGGCAATATAAGGGTTAACTTATTGTAGTTTTATCATTGTAGGGCTTTGATGCTAAGTGGGTATTACATTATACCTACCTAATAAAAATTCATCCCCAAATTTACCTGCAAAAAGCTCGGGATATTGTTTCTTCATAGCTTCCTTTGGTTCCCAGGGAGCTTCTTCTTGATTCTAGTCATCCCAGAGTACTTTTACTAAAGGAACTTCTTTTCATATAAGAAAATTAACCTGATGGTCACTCTATTCAAATTCATAGGTTGGTTGAATAGATATTTTGTGCCATGTAATTACATGTGATGGATCTGGAATATATTGACGCAATAGGGTCACAAGGAATAGTTTATGAATACTTGAAAATTCTGGAGGTAGTTGTAATTCATAGGCGATATGCCAACAAGTTTAGTAATGCAAAAGGGTTCAATGTATCTTGGTGCTAACTTTCCTCTCTTTTCGAATTGCAAAATTTCTTTTCAAGGTAAATCTTTCAGGAATACATTATAGAAAATTTGGAATTCTAAGGGTTTCCTAAGGTGGTTAGCATAACTATTCGGTCGATCTTGTACCATTTTTAGTCAATCTCTAATATATTGTATCTTTTTACTAGTTTTTTGAATTATCTGTAGGCCAAAGTTCTTTCTATTTCCTGATTTGGTCAAACACAATAGGGATCAGCATGGTTTTCTATACAATGCTTTAAATGGTACAGTTTTGATACTTGATTGGTAAGTATTGTTATACAGAAACTCAATCAGTGATAAGTTCTCACTCCAGTTATCGGGCATATCTAAAGCATAGGCTCTTAGTGTATCTTCCAATGTTTGGATAGTGCGTTCAAATTTTCCATCAGTTTGAGGATGAAATATGGTAATGAAATGTATTTAGTACCCATTGCGGCTTGGAGTGCTTGCCAAAATCTGACAACGAAATGATAATCTCAATCAGATATCATGGATAAAGGACTTCAATGTAATCGAACAATTTTTCGGATGTAGAGTTTGCTAATATATTGGAAAGAATCAATCGTCCTTACTCAAGGAAAATGGATAGACTTGGTTAGTCGATCTAAAATTACCCATATAATATTTCTATCCTTGGGATGTACAAGGTAATCCACTGACAAAATCTATAGCGATATGATCCCATTTTCACTCACGGATTGGAAGAGGTAATAGGAGTTCGCTAGGACACTGTGTTTTGTCTTCACTTGTTGACATGTGAGATATTTCTTAACAAAGTTTTCAATGTCATTCCTCATATTAGTCCACCAAAACTCTTTTTTAAGTTCATAATGCATTTTTGAACTTCTAGGATGTATCATAAATTTGGAACTATGAGCTTCTTATAACACTTCTTCTCTTAAAGAAGAATTATTAGGTACATGCAACATATTTCTAAATCGTAGACATACCTCCTCTCCATATGACAATTCTTTAGTCTTGTTTTCGGTTTGTTACTTTGTAACGAAGGAGTCTTAAAGTTTTTTCTCTATAATCTTCTTCCTTATCTTAGGTAGGCAATGACATTCGTGAATTTAAAAAAAGGTGGGTTGGCTGAAGATTATATTACTCTATGGTAGTAGTAATATCATAAGAAATCATGTTGTTAAGCCTTTAAATAGTGTTACGACTTAAGGCATCGATGATAACATTTCCTTTTCCCAAACGATAATCTAACTTGAATCTATAACCTTCCAAAAATTCCATCCATTGTATATGTCATAAATTCAAGTCTCTTTGGGTAAACATGTATTTCAAACTCTTATAGTTTGAAAACACGTGAAATTCTTTACCATAATGATAACAATGCCATATTTTTAAGGCAAAAACTATTTCTACTAACTCAATATCATGTACAGTATAATTACATTCATAACTCTTAAGTTAGCGAGATCCGTACTCAACTATATATCCTTTATGCATCAATACACAGCCTAAACCTTCTAAGAGGCATCGATGTATACACCATAGCTTACGTTGCTAGAAGTAATGATTAGGACAGGAGTAGCGGTCATCTTACCCTTTAATGTTTTGAATGCCTGCTCATATTCAGAACTCCATATGAATGGTATTTGCTTTCTGGCCAACCTCATCAACTGGAGAGCAATCTTTGAAAATCCTTCCATGACACGACAATAATAACTAACTAATCAAAGAAAACTTTTAATCTCAGTAACACTAGTCAAATTTCTCCATCCTAAAATGCTTGTGATCTATATTGGGTTGACTTGGATTCTCACATGCCAAAAAATTGTACTTCTTTCATCAAGACGTCAAATTTTCTCTTTTATCATATAACTAATTGTTTCTTATGGTATCCAAAATTGTTTCTAGATGTTGGGTATGTTCTTAGGGATTCTAGGAGTAAATGAGAATGCCATTGATGAGTATGATTACCAATTGATCTAGGAAAGGTCAAAAAATATCCTATGCATTAGGTTTATAAAGGCTATGGGGCCATTGGTTAGTCGAAAAGACATCACAGTAAATTCAAATTAGCCATAAAGAGTTTGAAATTTGGTATTTGGAATATTCTCTTCTCCAACTAATAACCGATGGTAACCAGATTGTAAGCCTATTTGGGAAAAGATCCTTGCACCCTTAAGTTGATCGAATAAATCTCTAATTCTAGGTAAGGGATTCTTATTCTTAATACTTATGGAGTGTAATTTAGAAAAGTCCACAGCACAATCTAAAACTTCCATCTCTTTTCTTTAAAAATAACACGGGTGCTCCCCAAGGAGCGTAACTAAGGTGAATAAAACACCTTTAAAATAAATCATCTAGTTGGGTACGAAGTTCATAATGTTCTAAAGAGACCATTCGATAGGGAGGTATTGAAATAGGGTAAGTATTTTGAAAGAGATTGATTATAAACTCAATTTCTCGAGAGGGTGTTTTACCGGGTAATTCTTCTGGAAAGTCATCATTAAAATGTTGTAAGATCATAGAAATCAAAGGGGAATTGGAACTTTAGATTTGGGATGTCGAAGGTTCGGAATAACCGGTTCCTTGGAACATAAAGGATTGGTTATCTTGGTTTCAAAAGTAAACTCTTTTCGTATAACAATCGATATATCCTTGGTGTTTGGATAACACATCCATTCCAATAATGATATTGATATCTACGATTATTAAATTTATAGGGAGTGTACTTATACCTAGATGAATTTCACATTTGTCATAACGTTTGTTTGGTTTTCTAGTATCACTTGAAGGTACTTCTATCTCTAAAGGAGTATCTAGTGAATTTGGTATAATCTGTAGAATTTTAACTAATTTAAGACTAATGAATGAGTGGGTTGATTTAGTGTCAAATAAGATATGGGAAGGATAGTTGTAAAAGAGTATCGCATCTTCCACCATGTCGTGCAAATTTTGAGTATGCAATATGGCACAATTCTTGCCACGGTTAGGGATTGGATTACTAGCATTGTAAGACATTTCCTTAGTGTAGGAATGAGTTGTTTCTCTAGGTCTCGTGGAAGTAACGAGTCTATTTCTGGTTATTGGTGGGTACAACATAGGATACTGGGGACGTATGTGTCCTACTTGTTGACACTCATGGCATCGAATCACGGGATTGGTAGTGCTCTAGTGAATTTAGGAGTCCACTAGGGTGGGGTAAAGGTTCTAGCAACATATTTGTTCCTATTTAAGGGATTGTATGGGCTTACATATCCACCTAATGCGGGATTATGTTCAACGATTGAGAAAACTTCAATAAGTTGGGAAAAATATCATATTTGCAAAGGTATGATGGAGGTCTTGATCCTTGAGTGTAGTTTATTGAGGGTGAAAAGTAGTGCATGTCAAGATTCTGATCGTTGTTTTCTGTTTACCTCCTCAATACAAAAACCTAAACTATTGACTACACTCTTTTAAGGGAGTATAACGTCCAAGTTGAAGCACCTTATACTCTTGACTCACTTGAGTCTACATTATATAAGTGCTCATCTAGTTTGAAAATAGTGACAAAATTGTGTCCATTCCCTAGAATCCAAAAAGTCTCAGACTCTACTCTACTCTTCATTCCTCTTGTTTGATTAATTAAAGGTATATTCACATAACGCTCACACACATTAGGATTTCATACATTGTTCAGATATTGCATTAAATTATTTGTGTGTGTGTGTTGTGTGTGTTAATTTCCCTTAAAACAATTTTTTGGGAATTTTTAATGATTTTTTCAAAATTAAAATTGGATTAAAAAGCTTTTGGGGTCAATCTGTAAATACTGGTTTTATGGTTTTATGCCTATAAGTTGATTTGGGTAGGATTCGAAAGCGCTAGAGACTATAGGGTGGGTGTGTAATTATTTTCAAACACGCGTGTGAGGTTCGATATCAGCCCTACACCTGTCACCCTTATACCGATTAGATTTGTGTTTCTTTAAAGACACAAAACCATTGTCCATTGTCATCCATTGGATCTTTGTTATCAACGCTCTGCATGCGTTTGAAGCCAATACCTGTGAAACCCTTCTCAAGAAATCAGAAGCCATTTAACCCACCACTTTTATTTCACCATTGTATCAAAGTCAATCTGGGAAGACCAAATCCCATCCCTTGATTGTGAATAGCCTTCTCGATCTTTCCAAGCCTGCTATAAAAACAAAATTACCCTCAACCTTTGAGAGACTTTTTCCACTCCGTCTAAGTACAGAGAAGAGAGATAAACTAGAGAGAGAGTTAAAAACCCTAAATCGTTCATATACAGTTTCAAACCTTAACTCATTTTCTTAAAAAAAAAAACCTTTTGCATCAAACACCAACCCTGAGTGTTTGAGAGTTGTTTTGAGTTGGTTTGTAAGCACTGTTCGTGGTTTAACCTCTTAGTTTTAAGATCTTGTGTCCAACTTAAACATTAGGTTAGATCTGTATTTCTGTTTTATAGAAAGTATAGATCTGGCGGTTTTATATTATATTACACATAGACCTGCATTCTTAGTTTCTCATCATGAGAAATCTTTTGTTGATTATTTTTTGTAAAAAAATTTATCCTCAAAATCATTTTTTGTTTCTAGTTCTTATGAAACAAGGCTTTTGATCTAGTTGGAATCGCAATCGGTGGTTTTCAATTTCAAAAATATTTTCAAAACCCCTGAAATTGATTAAGACCTTGAACCGTCTTCCAAGGAAGGTAACCTTGGATTTAGGGATTGATTAAAAGGTCAAATAATATTTTTGTTTCTAAGAAGAGAGAAACTGAAAATCACAGCATATAGATCTTAATTGTAATTTGATAAGGTTGTTTGCATAATATAAGCGTGTGTGTGTGCATACATGTGTTAGAGCACCATCACAAACATTTACACACTACAACACTGAAAGTGTTGGTTATAAGATCTTTAAACAAGAGTCGACGTAAAGACTAGAACAAAGTGGAAGTTAGAAAACTGGGAGAGCCAAATCAACAATCAGAACTGCTGAGAAATTAGAAGGAAACCAGTGGGTACATTCCTAAACTTGTATAGGTCTGATTTGTATGAATGTGTGTTATATAGTTTGTAACTGATATATTTTGTTTTAGTGTTTTTTCGATTTGTTACTTACAAGTCACCGTGGATGTTTCCCCAGTTGGGTGAGGTTTTACCACATTAAAAATCTCTTGTCATTAATCTTTCTACATCTCCTCATCTCATTCTTAATAATGTACTGATTTAAACTGTCTTAGTTTTGTTTTCAAAACTTGTTAATAAATCTTAATCTAATCTCGTACATATTTTATTAAACACATCTTGTGATTAAACTTATTTGATTTAAAGAAAAGTGTTTCCTCAAAAAATAGTTCGAAGTTAATTCAATAGTTTAATATTGTATTAAACGGCCTAAGTAACAGTTTTCAATTGGTATCAAACTTTGGAAATCTTTTTAAAAGATATGTTTTTTAAATTATTTTCTTGAAATCAAACAATGGACGAGAAAAATGAAAGATTTCGTAACTTGACCAGACCTCCTCTCTTTGATGGGAACAACTTTGCTTACTGGAAAGTAAGAATGGTTGCTTTCATACAAGGAACCGTGGGAGATGATGTATGGGATATTGTTGAATATGGATATACTTATCCTAATAAACCATCCACTAAAGGAAGTAATGAGAGGATTAAGAATGTATTAAGTGAATTGACACAAGAAGACAAGCAAGCTTCTCGAAATAATAATGAAGGAAAGAATGTCATATTTATGTCCATAAATGAACATGAGTTCAAAAGGATCTCATCTTATGCCACTTCTAAGGAAGCTTGGGATACACTGATTACTTCACATGAAGGTGACACTAGAATTAAGGCTTCTAAAACTCAAATGCTTGTCCAGTAGTATAACTTTATAATTATGTCAAACTCTGAATCTTTTGATGACTTTTACATGAAATTAACTGACATTGTGACCAAATTTCATGCTAATGGGATCACTTATGACAGACATATAATTGTCTCTAAAATTCTGAGGTCATTACCACAGAAATTTGATAACAAAAGATATGCTATTGAGAAATGAGTGACCAAAATCTCACTCCTGAATTACTCAGTAGTAAACTACGAACTGTGTACATGGAATTAGTATTTAAGAAGCAATTGACCCAGTCCCATAGTAAACAGACTAGTTCCAATTTGAGTTTTCCTCTAAGCTAATGAAACCTGAGTTTACTATTCCCACTGATGACTCTGATGAGGAATGTGATATAGATAGTTTGGTTAATCAAATTTCCTTGATGTCAAAACAGTTTAAGAAAATTGCCAAATTTAGAAATAAAATGGCAAATAAACAAGGCAAGCAAAATTATCCACCTTAATATAATTACAAACCTCATGAGAAAGGTTTAGACAAACAGCATAAGGACATTCATACGAGACCTAACAAATACCTCAAAAACATTGAATGTTTTAGATGTGGAAAATTAGGACATATAGCACAATACTGTAAAGTTAAACTTAACATTATCAATAAACATACTAGGGCCAACATTTGCAAAACATGGGATGATTCAACTGATTCTGAAAATGAGGAACCCGAATCATCTGATGCTTTTTATCCTTGCATGTCTTTCTTTTCTAAGATAATATATAATGATGATAATATCTCTATTTTTGTTATTATGAATCATGTTGCTACTGGTTTAGATGCTTTAATTTCTGAGAATAATGCTAGTTCTATCGCGGGGTGTGTGAGTCAAAGGGAAGGTGATAATGATGATGTCAATGTGTGTGTGAGTATAAGAAATGAATCCTTAGGGGTCACTTCACACACTACACTTAGTGATTCGGACACTGAATACCTCCCTGATATTCACACACTTTATTCGAAAACTCTCAAGAAAAGCACTAGACTAGAAAAGATAGTGAAAGATCTCACTAAGAAACTAGAACACCTAAGCCTGATGGTTAAACTTAATGCTCAAGAGTATACTACCCAATGTCTAACTCATGAAAATGAAGTCAAAAAATTTTATCAAAAATTGAAGAATTTGATTCAAGAAAATAAAACTCGAGTGAAAAAATATAGAGGGACATTATTAGAATTGGAACAATCTAAAGAGAAGACGGCAACAGATTTTAAAAAATTTGCAAAATTTGAAAATAATTCAAACTGTTTTGATGGTTTTGTTGTTGATTCAAAAACCATTCTGATGGTCGAACTGGAATAGGGTTTTGCCCCAATTTAAAGACACGAACTAAAAACTTTGAACCTATCAAGTTTGTGTCAGGAGGCAAAACTTGCCAATATTTTCACTCCCTAAAACAAGAGTTTGATGGAAAATAATCAAAGTTTGACATTGGGGAATCAAGTACCTATAAGTGTGAAATTTTACCTCAGGCTAAATACGTTTGCCCCCCGATTAGGAAGAGTGATTATGCCTTTCAAACTGTACTTCCTAGGAATAAGGTTCAACCCCAAAACTCCATGAAGCCTATGTTTATAGACTTTCCTAAAGATATTACCTCTTCAAGCAATTTATATTGCTCATACTGTGACTTATATGGTCATTCATTTGAAGGATGCTATTCTAGACGCCTAGTTAAACCTGTCTGTAACACTCTTGTATATCAAAACTTTAACTATTCTAGGAGAAGTCGTAACAATTATGTTATGCCTAGACAACTGACAAAAACTCTAACTATAGAAAGAGAAAGACCAAACCTAAAAGATCATTTCCAAGTAGGATTCCTAGGCACTTTCCAAACCAAATGCTCCTACTTTCCATAAAATTTAAAGTCATGCGCAAAACATGTTTCAACAAAAATCCAATGCTCGAAAATTTTATCAAATGAGAGCAGATAAGCTCAAAATGAAAATAAGAGCTATTTAGGTTAGAAAAGATGAGCTATTACCCGAGATGAAATGTAACATTGTGATTACTACTTTAAAAGATGAACACACTCCCTCTGGTTGGTATTTAGACTCTAGATGTTCAAAGCACATGATTGGGGATGATACCAAACTTTTAAACAAAACTAGCTTTGCTGGAGGGAAAGTTATTTTTGGTGATGGTGTATCATCTCAAATCATTAGTAAAGGAACACTACAAGAAGAATAATTACCTTTACTTGAAAATGTTCTTCTAGTAAAAGGTGTTAAGGCTAATCTACTTAGTATCTCGTAATTTTATGACTCAAATCATACTATCACCTTTTCAAAGAATAATTGCAAAATTTTAAATGAAAAAGGTGAGTGCATAATTACAGGACTCAGGACTCCTGACAATTGTTATACTGTCCAGAACAGTACTGAGGTCTGTAACATTGCCATAATGGATGATAATGAGATATGACATAATCGAATGGGTCACATAAATTATGAAAATCTTAGTAGATTGTCTACATAAGAAAGAGTTAGAGGTATTCCTAAGATCAAACCTATTGCTAATATTATATGTGGATCATGTCAGGAAGGAAAAATTGTTAAGGCACCTCATAAGAAAGTTAAAGATATTCTTACCTCTAAACCCTTGGAGCTCATCCATATGGACCTAATGGGTCCCTCTCGAACTGTTAGTCTCTGTGGACACAGTTATATTCTTGTTATGGTTAATGAATTCACTAGATTTACTTGGGTAGCCTTCTTAAAAAAATCTAATACTTTTCAAACATTTTTGAAAATTTTAATTCGAATTGAAAATGAGAAGGACACTCAAGTAAACAGAATTCGTAGTGATAGATGTGGAGAATTCATAGACATCGGTATTATAGAATATTGTGACTATAATGGTTACAAACATTAATTTAGTAACCCTAAGACTCCTCAACAAAGTGGTATTGCTGAGAGAAAGAATCGTACTCTTCAAGTGATGGCACGTCTTATGATTCATGCCAAGACTTTACCTAAATATTTCTGGGTAGAATCTATTCATATTGCGTCTCATATTATCATTAGGGTCTATCTTAGAAATAATTCTAAACAAACTCCTTACGAACTATGGTATGGGAAAAGCCCAATCTTAAATACCTTAGAACTTTTGGTAGTACGTGTTATGTCTTCAAAGACAGAGAACAATTATCCAATTTTGAGACTCGTGGAGATAAAGCCATATTTCTAGGATATTATCCTAATAGTAGAGCATACCGTGTCTATAATCTTTGCGCAAATACCTCAATGGATTCCATAAACGTAAATGTAAGTGACACCAGTGTAGAGAGTAAGGCCAGAGAACCAACTATTGTGGAAGAGTCAGAAAATGTTTTAGAAAATGACTCTCCAAAAAAATATAATTATTTACCAATTGAGACACCTGAAGTACCTAATTGGGTTTCTAAAGACCATCCCATAGATAACGTTGTTGGTAACCCTAGTGAGCCTGTACGTACAAGATCTCAATGAAGAAACTTTTCTCATTATGCATGTTTTGTTTCCCTTGTGGAACCAAAGAATGTAAATGATGCATTGAATGATCCTGATTGGATTTCTACAATGCAGGAAGAACTTCTTCAATTTGTTATTCATGATGTTTGGTATATTATACCTAGGCCTAATCACAAAAAGGTTATTGGCACACGTTGAATATTTAAAAATAAATGTGATGAAAGTGGGATAGTCATTAGAAACAAAGCCAGATTAGTTGCTCAAGGATACTCTCAAATTTAAGGAATAGATTTTAACCAGACTTTTGCTCCTGTTACTCGCTTAGAATATGCCCATCTTCTCTTTGCGATAGATTGTTACTTACATTTTACTCTTTACCAAATGGATGTCAAATTTGCCTTCCTTAATGGAATATTTATTGAGGATACCTATGTAAAACAACTAAAAGGGTTCATTGACCCTCAATACCCAAATCATATTTTTCGTCTTAAAAAGGCTTTATATGGCCTAAAACAAGCGCGACGAGCCTGGTATGAGCGCCTTTCCAATTTTCTCTTAGACAAAGGTTTTAAGAGAGGTGGAAATGATCAAACCATTTTTTTCAAACGTTTTGACAAACATATTATTATAGCTCAAGTTTATATTGACGATATCATCTTTGGATCAACATTTCCCTTAGAAGTAAAATCCTTTTCTGAAATTATACATAAAGAATTTCAAATGTCTCTTATGGGGGAGTTGCAATTGTTCTTAGATCTTCAAGTCAAACATAATTCAGAAGGATTATTTGTTTCGCAATCTAAGTATGCTTTAGAGATTGTTAAAAAATTCGGCCTGGAGAGTGCAAAAGATGCTAAAACTCCCATGAGTACTACGGTAAAATTATCTAAGGATGAGATTGGTAAATCCATAGATCCAACCCTATATCGTAGTATGATAAGAACCTTACTATACCTTACTGCCTCGCATCCTAATATTATGTACGTTGTTTGCGTATGTGCTCGTTATAAAAAAAATCATAAAGATAGCCATTTAGTTTGTGTTAAAAGAATCATAAAATACATAAAAGGCACTCTAAATTTAGGACTTTGGTACACTAATGATACACCTAGCACTATAATAAGTTACACTGATGCCGATTGGGCTGGGTGTAATGATGATAGTAAGAGCACATGAGGAGCATGTTACTATATAGGTAATAATTTGGTAGGTTGGAGTAGTAAGAAACAAAACTGCACTTCTTTATCAACAGCTGAATCCGAATACATAGCCGCTGGAAGTTGTTGTGCCTAATTAATTTGGTTTACGAAAATGCTAAGTGATTATGGTATTCAATAAGATCAATTGCATCTCTATTGTGATAATCCAAGCGCGATCAATATCTCTAAAAATCATGTTCAACACTCGCGAACTAAACATAAAAAAACTAGACATCACTTTATACGCGAATTAATTAAGACTAAGGAATTAGAAATCAATTATCTTTCTATTGATTTGCAACTCGCAGATATGTTTACCAAACCTTTGGATTATAATTGGTTTATTTCTTTGCATAAATCGATAGGAATGGTTTGTGTTGAATAAACTCCTATGACTTAAGTAATATTCTCTTTGTCCATTTGAGACAAAAGGGGGGAGAAATTTGAGTCTTATGAGTTCATTTTTTTATACATATTTCTAAAATGCTTAGTCTAAGTATTCTTTGTAGGAATTTGTACCATTGATGATTTTAGGGTATTGGTTTGTAAATAGTTGAGTTATGTAATTTTCTTTTCTAGTAAATGTGTAGATAGAATTTTGTTTCGAATAGGTTTTTCCTTATTTCATTGTTTCCCTACAAGTGCTAGGTGACTCAAAGGAGATTTTGTCTCATATTTCCAAAGGGGTAGATTGAAGAACCTTATACTCTTTACTCAATTGAGTCTACATTGTATAAGTGCTCATCTAGTTTGGAAATAATGACAAAATTGTGTCCATTACCTAGAATCCAAAAAGCCTCAGGCTCTACTATACTCTTCATTCCTTTTGTTTGATTGATTAAAGGTATATTCACACAACACTCACACACATTAGGATTGTATACATTGTTCAGATATTGCATTAAATTATTTGTGTGTGTGTTGTGTGTGTTAATTTCCCTTAAAACAATTTTTTTATAATTTTTTGGTAATTTTTATTGATTTTTTCAAAATTAAAATTGGATTAAAAAGCTTTTGGGGTCAATGTGTAAATACTGGTTTTATGGTTTTATGCCTATAAGTTGATTTGAGTAGGATCCTAAAGCGCTAGAGACTATAGGGTGTGTGTGTAATTATTTTTAAATACGCGTGTGAGGTTCGAGATCATCCCGACACCTGTCACCCTTATACCGGTTAGATTTGTGTTTCTTTAAAGACAAAAAACCGTTGTCCATTGTCCTCCATTGGATCTTTGTTATCAATACTCTGCATGCATTTAAAGACAATCCATATGAAACCCTTCTCAACCAATCAGAAGCACTTAACCCACAGCTTTTATTTCACCATTAGATCAAAGTCAATCTGGGAAGACGAAATCCCAGGACTTGATTTTGAATAGCCTTCTCGATCATTCTAAGACTGCTATAAAAAGAGACTTACCCTCAGCCTTTGAGAGACTTTTGCCACTTGGTTTAAGTAAAGAGAAGAGAGAGAAGAGGGAAAAACCAGAGAGAGAAGAGAGAGAAACCATAGAGAGAGAGTTAGAAACCCTAAATCGTCCATATACAGTTTTAAACACGAACTCATTTTCTCTAAAAAAAAACTTTTACACCAAACACCAACCCTGAGTGTTTGAGAGTTTTTTTGAGTGGGTTTGTAAGCACTGTTTGTGGTTTAAGCTCTTGGTTTTAAGATATTGTGTCCAACTTAAACATTAGGTTAGATTTGTATTTCTGTTTTATAGAAAGTATTGATCTGGCAATTTTATGTAATATTACACTTAGATATGCATTCTTAGTTTCTCGTCTTGAGAAATATTTTATTGATTATTTTCTGTAAATGTTTTTATCTTCAAAATCAACAAAATCGTTTTCAGTTTCTAGTTCTTTTGAAACAAGACTTTTGACCTATTTGGAATCGCAATCGGTGGTTTTTAATTTCAAAAATATTTTCAAAATCCCTGAAATTGATTAAGACCTTGAACCGTCTTCCAAGCAAGGTAACCATGGATTCGGGGATTGATTAAAAGGTGAAATGAAGTTTTTGTTTCTAAGAAGAGAGAAACTGAAAATCACAACATATAGATCTTAACTGTAATTTGATAAGACTGTTTGTATAATATAAGCGTGTGTGTGTGTGCCTGCATGTATTATATCACCATCACAAAGATTTACACACTACAACACTAAAAGTGTTGGTTATAAGATCTTGAAACAAGAGTAGACATAAAGACTGGAACAAAGTGGAAGTTAGCAAACTGGGAGGGCCACATCAATATTCAGAACTACTGAGAAGTTAGAAGGAAACCAGTGGGTACACTCCTAAACTTGTATAGGTCTGATTTGTATGCATGTGTGTTATATAGTTTGTAACTGATATATTTTGTTTTAGTTCTTTTTTGGTTTGTGACTTAGAAGTCACCGTGGATGTTTCCTCAGTTGGGTGAGGTTTTACCACGTTAAAAATCTCTTGCCATTAATCTTTCTACATCTCCTCATCTCATTCTTAATAGTGTGCTGATTTAAAGTGTCTTAGTTTTATTTTTAAAACTTATTAAAAAAATCTTAAATTGATCTCGTACATATTTTATTAAACTCATCTTGTGATTAAACTGAATTGATTTAAAGAAAAGAGTTTCCTTTTAATCTTGTATTAAACGGCCTCAATAACAGTTTTTCACAAGTCCGTGTATCAAAAAATCCACAGAGACGAGTTGCTAGAATTTATTAATTTAATACTTCTAAAATAAAAGTGTAAAAGATATTTTGCTAACTAAAAAGAAAGAAAAGATAAACTAGGCATGAATGTATTTAAACTAGATTAACAAAATGAATAAAAACTATAGGTTGCGTCGGATATCCTTCACCTCGAGTTAGTTCGTATAAATGGTTACATGGTTCTACACATTTATTAAGACATATAATTAAATAAAGAGTTTCCATACCCTTAAATTCTCATAAAAGAGTAGTATGATTTGGGTGCCAACAAATACCATGGAAATTACACACGTAAGGTGGTAAATACGGCGCATACGTGATATACCCCATTAAATCTCATAGGCGTAATAAATAGGCCCACCCAATCGAATTAAGCAGATAAAATCCATCACCAAAGCAAAGCAAATCATTAACCCTCGGTGAGTTCAATAGACACAACCTAATTTACACTAGCTAGAAGGCATGATAAAAATCATGAATTAATTTCAAGAAACTAAACCTAACTAACAAAGCAAGTAAACTAATTATAAAGCAAGTGAAGAAAGCATGTAAATCTACACTAGAAAGCAAGAAATATAATTAACAAAGAAAGAAAACAAGAAATACAAACTATATTAATGGAGGAGATGATGAATAGTGCTTACAATACCTAAATGGGAGCAAACCCTAGGAAGAGAAGCTCCGCCCAAGAATCCCATATCTCTAACCTAAAATGAAACCTCTTAAGTCAAACAATGATACATCAACTTAAAAGAAGGTTTACAAATAAATACACCACCAAAAACCAACTTAAAATTACAAATTTGTGAACTTTCTATGCAAGCCGAATCGATTTGCCCCTCGGCAAATCGATTCGCCCCTATAGGTCAGCAATTCTGTAGCCTTGTCCGACTTTATGGAAAATCTCGTAACTTCTTCATTATAACTCAGAATTAGGCACGGTTAGAGGCTACGTGAAGATAACTCAGAGAGATACAATATCCAAGAAGACATTAGGCCAAAAAAATATAAAATGACTAAAATGCCTTTGAATGTGCCATTGAGTGTGAATTTGAAGTAAAAACTATCCTAAAAATACCATAACTCCTTGATTATACATCAGAATCATGCATCGTCGGACACCACACGAAGAGCAATAAAAGGTCTTAAACTTCCGTGAAGGGTTGGGGATTAAAACCCAAATTTTGAGATTACTAAAATGCCCCCGAAGTTGCAATAATTAACAGAACTTTTTCGGAAAGCGACCAAACTTCACACCAAGCACCTAAATACCTACGAAAGCCCAATTATACCTCATATATCATGTTAACATATAAAACGGAGATTTTATGCTTAATTAGCATATATATAGGAATTAAGGTACCCGAGGGGGCTAAAATGCATAAGGTTGAGGGTAATTAAATGCAATATTTGAAACGAATCAGTAATCCTCACTCAAAATTCTCGCAATTCTTTGCTTCGGTGCTTATATACACTGATTCATGATGGGATAACTTGGTAAACTTAGATTCATACTAGGATACGGACATTTTGTTTAATTATAACCTCATAAAATCCATGGTTAACTGATCTCTTTTGATATTAGAGAAGTAATTTTGAAGAAAATTTATTCAAACTATTCTTAGGTTAGAGCGGCTTCATTACGACCTCGGGATACGGCTTGTCACTGGAAATCATCTTTGACTTTAAACATGTAGGATGCTAAAACTACTTAGAGGTTGGCAGTTATTCCTACCCCGTTGAATATCTTCGTAATTTAGTGTATCCACTTCTCAACTTCATTTGCATCGGGATTTCAAAGAAAGGAAGGGCATTGTTATCCTAGAAATTACTTAAGAGCATTTATTTGACGCATTTTCTCTGTTTCTTCTTCCCGAGTCATGTGTTGAGTCAATGCCTATTGCTGCCTAAAGATAGATGTTAATTCTTGGAGGCATTTCATAATTCCTCAGGTGTGAGTTTGCATAGTTCAGGATTCGTTTGAAGGAGTGTGATTGTTAACCATCCTAAAGCATAATGAGTTGTAATATTTGAATCGATATGATGTATAAGATTAAGGTTATAGAGAGAGATAATACAGAAAGTAACTTCTAATGAGGTCATATTATAAAAAATTGTTACAACAAGAAATTTATATTACCTTAGCACTCTATCGCATTATCACACTAAGCACACTTAATATTATATAACACACTAGTAGTTAGAACTCCACTTATGTTTTTAGCATTACCACAATATCTACAGGCTACTTATTTAGTTATATTATTAATAGGGGAGGGGACATCATTATTTTTTTCATTCGGGGACCTAATCGTCGGGTTCAGGAAGATCGGAGTCAGTTGTGCTGCTTGAAGAGTTGGAAGGAACTTCGATGAAAATATCTCCATTTGATGTGGATTCATTTTGTGGTGGTGATATGGAGTGAATGTCGTTCAAGGCAAGATTAATGGCTTCCTGGAATATGATGGGATCATCAACATATTCTCCCATTTTTCTCATACTTTTATCTTCATCAGATATACAGTTTATTAGCACGAGGTGCTTTGTAGAAGAACTTAAGTTTCTCAAGTCATCATCCATTTCACGAACTACAATGCTAATCTTGAGGAATGTTTGTTCTTTGACTATATTTTCCCCACCGATTGGTCGGAACTATGTCAAAATTAAATAGCTAGGAATCCCAATGTTCACACTATAAAATAGATTCAATATAGGACAAGAGTAAAGAAGTTACGAAATATATAAAATAACTAATATCCTATATTCCCGTATAGGTGTCTAACCCGGCGCATTTTATAATTGTGCTCTGATACCAACTTGTCACACCCTACTTTTAGTATGAATGTACAAGATAGTAACCAATAAATGAAAGTAAAGTTAAGGCGAAAATAACAAAAAATTATTCATTATATTGATAACAATCACTAAGCACATGGGTGAATTATAAGTACTACATTTTATTCCAAAAATAGAAAATGAAGAAAGTCATCAAGCAATGCCTTTCTCCACTTTTGTCTCCTTTAACATCCTTCCATGTAATTATAATAGCATAAAAGTGATTCGCACTTGTCACAAAAAGGGAAGGGTACTACTTCTTTATCCTAGAACATGTGGAAGTATATAGGAATTATGAAAAGTGTCCTCAATAGATTTTAATCAATTATGTAACAAATATATTTATATAGAGGCTCAACGAGTGTATAAATACAACTACTTAATGGATAACGTCTTGAATTGAGCATAAGCAAAATTCTTATAGATAAAGAAGAAAATCAAGGATTTTTAAATGGATAATCCCATAATTATCAGTTTACTCATATAAATATGTGCAAATAATAATAAAAAAATCTTTGGATTCTGAAGTAACCAGGATATGCACGTTTTATAGGAACAACATTCATATATGTATAGCATAACTAGTCTCTTAAAACATCTTGAGACCTATATGCAAAGTAGAAAAGTTCTTTGGGATAACATGGCAGTCTACTCCTTAAGTTATAAGTATGCTTGTAATAAAGACTTTTAGCACATAAATTCTTGGGTTAAGTGATTCAATCATTTAGTCTTATGAACTAAGTTATTAGAGAGAAGGGTTCAATTTGATCCAAATAATCCATATTCTGATTGATATGTAACAAACATATATAGCATGGCAGTATTCAAATGTGCACAAACTTAGAGTAATTTATGGCTATCATACTGTGATATCAATACCAGTTATATGAAATACACTGAAATTACTATCAAAAGGGAAAAACCTACTTTCGATTGTTAAGAACAGTGTTAAAACTGATTTAAAGTGGGATCGGGAGGGTCAAGTGCTTGATTATCTATCAATTAATACATTTGTAAGTGTATATTATTAGGACAAGATTCAATACGAAAGAAAAAAATGAAAAACTGTAATTCTTAAAGTTTAATTTTTTTTCAAATATGATTTTACGACTTTTATTTAAAATTTTAAAAATAATTTGTAATTTTATCAAAGAATATTTGGAAAAAAGTTGAGGTAAAAATTCAAAAGATGAAAAAATTATGAGGGGTTAATTTATAATTTTTTGAAAATATTATCCTTGGTTTTCTCTAATTTGAGTTAGGTTTGACCGAAAAATGTTTTAACTTATATCATATTGACCACAAAATTTTAATTAAAATTTTGAAAAAAATCAGAAATGTTTTTTGGGCCATGCATCCTCACGTGCTAGATTAATGATTATGGCCAAAAAGTTCAACTTAAACCTCTTAACAACTGACTAGGTTTTGGCTAAAACTTCGACCTCAAATTTCCTTTAATATCTTACACCATTTGAGATGATTCTCGAACCAATCCAACCTATTTTTTCACAAGGAATCCAAACATATAGGTTTCATGGATTGAGTTCAGATATGATCAAGTTAGACTAACTATGTTTTTTTGGAAAATTTGACCAAAATACTCATGTAGTTTCAGAATATGGCAATGGTTTTTAAGCTCGTGGCATAATTTATGATATCCTAAGGAAGAGTTTGACTTTGGTTTAAAATATTGAGGTATATTGGTTTGGAAGAATTTTGAATTTAAAATTTCTAAACTTTAAAAATATCTTTGATAAATTATGGGTCAAGACTCAAATATTTTTTAAAACAGGCATTGGGCTTGAGCTCTTGGGCTCCTAAGGAACTCATTCCTCACTTTGAAATAGGTTCAACATCAAAGAATGGAGTTTCACCATTAAATCTCAAGCTTTAATGGAGCCTTTGAAGAATTATGCCCAAATAGGCCATAATACACGTAAGAGCTTGGTTTCTTTGATTGGTTTGAGGTTTGAGATGGTGTAAAAATTATTTTTGATAATCAAAATAAAAAAATAATGCTTAAAATGACAGGTTAACATATTTGAGAGAAAAAAGACAAGTTTATTATTATTGAACTAGTGGGTTTCAAGGCTAGAATTAATGGGGATTTTATAAGGTAGTCCAGGGAAAGTTAATTGGTGGAAAAAAGAGGTGTATGCTTCCTTGGTTTAAGAAAATAACCATGGTGGAACAAGGGTTTCAATTGTGTGAGGGTGGTTTCAATGTGATTTTTAGACGTTTGTACTCATTTGGATGCATTGTTGTTAGAGGAAAAGTGTAATTATTTTAGTTTTAAGTTTGGTCATTTAGAAAGGTGTTTAATATTTATTTTAATTTTATTAATTTCAATATTTAAGGGGCATTTGTGTAATTTCATGAAAGTTGAATGGTTGGGTTTCTAATATTAAATTAGTTGAGGTCTAAAGGTTCAATTTGATATAAGATTTGGGTCTTGGGGTGAAATGTAGGTCATGTTATGCTTTTTCCAAAAGTTTGTAAGTGTAATTTGATCATTTTATAACCTTAGGGGGTACTTATGTAATTAAGAAAAGTTGTAGATTTTTTTAGAAGTTTTAACTTTTTAGGGCTTTTTTAAAATCTGACTAAGGTATAAGGGTTATATAGGGCAATATAAGGGTTAACTTGTCATAGTTTGACCGTTCTATGGTTTTGATGCTAAGCGGTTATTACAGTTCATAACTTCCAACTGTTAATAACTTAGCTATTCATAACTAACATGATGATAATAGTTATTTTGATGAAAATATCAAAAGAATTCAACCTATAATAATTTAAAAACAGAATTCAAGTCTTACTTGAATGAACGATAAATATGTAAAAGAAATAAGGTAGAATGAATGGTTGCAACTCTCCCGGAATCCTCGTAATGTGATCCTGTAACATTGTAGGAAATAATGACAGATGAGACTGAAATTTTTTTCTTTAAAATTGCTTTGTTTTCAATCCAGTGTATTACACAATATAAAACAAAATAAATCTTGAAATAACATAATTGCGAAACCAAATCTCTCTATATAAATCTAAAAAATTTCGTATTACACTCACTCGAAACTACAGTATTCTCTCAAACTATAATTTGTATCGAACTAATTAGCCACAAATTGAATGCCAAATAATGAAAATCTATGATGCCTTTCATAGATAAAAGAAATGACTAGTAGGTACTATTGGAATTTAACTTAAATGATGGGGACATTTAATTAAATAATACAAGGTGTGTATGGGCAATGTTTTATTTAATTAAATATATGGGCTACTGATCAACAGAGTGTGGGGCAAGAAATATAAAATTTTATCCATTAAAAAAGAGAAACAAAAAAGAAATGAAGAAGTATGGAGGAACAAGGAGAAAGTAATAAAAAAATTAAAGTTCTGGGGTTAAAATTATAATATTTGGAACGTAAATCTCGATTAAAAAGGTAGGCAATCACGCGCATGAGGCACGTGAAGGGTTTCAGATATGAGGGCCATGGTGCTGCCATGTGGTGCACTACGAATATTTAGCAAAACATGCCTCTTCCCAGGCTCGAACCCTCAACCCTAAATGCATCAAAAACTGTTTTGACGCTTGAGCCACGCTTATGACTAATTAAATAATATGCCCCAAAACTACAACAACCTTAGTTATTTTCTAGATTTAATAAATTACAAATAAGACCCGAAACTTTATACGTTTTTCATACGACCTCCAAAAGATGCACCACAAGAACTCGTGTGACCCTCATTTGGAGGCCGAAAATAGTATAATATTGTTCGGGTCACGGGATTTGACTTCGGGTATGACCTGGTACTTTGATTTCGACTTTCTTTCAATTTTGAATTTTACATAATCATAATTTCTTAATTTGAACTCAGATTGACATGTCGTTTGAACCCAAACGTTCACTGATTTGAGGTCTACAATTTTCATGATTTGTCATAGTGTGAAATTAGTCATCTGAATTTACCATTTTACCCCTGTAAGTGCATATGTGACTATACTTTGCCCAAATTGAATCCAGACTTCGTCCATAACATCCTAAACCCTATAAATACTCAAATAAACCTTGCAAAAGTGATTAACGATTATGGCTATACAATAAATGGGTATAAAACGTGAATTCAACGAGCATGGGATTACATTATTATATAGTAAAAAGGGGAATAAATTGCCATATTTGACACGAATAACACACCCTAACTAACGTGCTTCTAGTCCTTAGAGACATAGTAAAAAATTTGTTAATTTCAATGTTTGCCATTTTATTTAAAAATTATAAAAAAATGATAGAGATCTACTTTTGCGGGATGTATGGTTACATTTATCTTATGCAACAGTCCATTAAAACCCTAAGTTACCCTAGTGGACGAGTTTTATCTCATGAGAGTTTATAGTGATGATACTCACAAACATAAGATTTTTCAAGATAGTTACCCATTTCTTAATAAATAGTTATACATAATCTTGAATTTTAACAAGTTGGCAGTACTATAACCATTGTGCTAAAGTGATTCATGAGATGTATATGTATTTCCTAAGTGCGTGGTGTGAGTCATAAAATTTACAAGCGATATTATTTTAAGCATTTCATGACCCAATATTTATAATGAAGTGCACTAGTTCAATTCTCACCGAAAATTACTCAAGACATATAGCCATAAAGAGTAAATGTAATTTGAAAACTAAGCCTTGCACATGTCAGTGATGAAAGACACTTATATATAAAAAAAAGTAAAAATGTAGTCTCAATATAGGATATTATTTTCTAAAGAACATGAAAATAAAATATTTTTTGTATCGAGAAAATTACGTTTAACCCTCGGTTCATTTAAGGACTTTTCAGGATGGAAAATGTGAACATGAATGAAATTGTTTAACACCTCAAAATGATTTTGTATATTTTTCAAAAGGTGAACTTTTGAAGAGTAAATTCTTTTTCTTTTCTTTTCTTTTCTTTTCTTTTCTCTTCTTCCCCTCTTCTATTTTTGTTCAATCCCTATTTCACTTTGCATTTCTTTTTTAATCAATTTTCATGGTGTTGGTCAAACGAATGAAATGATGAAACAAACTGCCTTTGATCAAAAGTTAGGTTAAAACATAATTTTTGAATTTTTGTTTCGAAAAAGATCATATCAACTTTGTTTAGTTGACAGTCAAAATAAGAATATTAAAATTACTAATGACTTAAAATATTTTTTAGATGAATACTGAATAAATGTATACATCATTGAGAATATGGAAGAGAACATAAATCTCACATTATGGGTATACCTTTGTATCTTTAAATTTATCGAGTCATTTTTCTTTTAAATATTATGCCAGTATAATTCGTGATGTGAAATTGTCAATACATGAATTATATGAAATAATAAAGCATAATAATGACGGTAAATAAAGTAAACATCTATTTAGCGAGGTTAATCCTAAGATAAGTTTAATGATTTTTTATTAAAAGGATGAAGTAACTTAGAGAGTAAAATCTATGAGGAAAAAAATAAAAAGTTAGGCAAAATGCGTATAAAGAAAGAAAATATTTTTGAATTGTTTCAAAAAAATTCAAGTTTTCTTTTTTATTTAAAATGATTAGAGTTGGTTTCACTGGAAAACTTCTTCCAATAATCACTTTATTTTATTTTATTTTAATTTTTTTATAAAAAATGAACATGATATGTGCAAATACATTATGACTCCCCCCCCCCCCCCCCCCCCAAAAAAAAAAAAAAAAAAAAAAAAAAAAAAAACTAAAACGTTATATTGTCCTTAATGTTATTGAAGAGAAATATTCAATTCAAGTTATAGAGAGATGTTATTCAATATGGAACTATCCAAGTATATCATGTTTGATTATACAGCAAAACACATTAGTAACAAGAAAAAACAAATAAAATCAAGTGATTTTTTTAAATTTTATTTAATTAAATGATTAGATTTGGTTTCATCGAGAAACTTCCACCAATAATCACTTAATAAATAAGTACAAACTTATTTGTAATGAAATGAGATTTAAAAAAAAAATCTCTCCCTTTTTAGAATTTTTTAAGAAAATTGCCAATAATAACGAGTTCGGCCAATGCTCAGATTCTTTTGGACACATGACAATTTATGAAATGCCTGAGGTGGGGCCCGTGTATTGTTTGACTAAAATAATTTCTTCCAATGGTGGGTTGAAACCTTCAAGAAACACTTTTAGTCTTTAACGGTTGACTTTTGACATGGCTCAGATTTGTGGATTCTCGATATTTACTTCTCCGTAATCATAGACATGATGGACTATGCACGGTTCTTGCCGTTGGAATTATAATTTCTCAGGGAAGAGGTGAAGGCGAGAGTCGTATAATAAAACTTTGTTTCGTGCTTCAAAATGATTAGGCACTATCATCTTATCGTGAAAGGCTTTAGTTTTGGCCTTGAAAATACGAGAGTTCTCATATTGTTCGTTCCTTAACTCTTCCAGTTCATTGAGTTGAAACTTTCAAAAATCTTCTCCCTCCAGTATGTCAAAGTTGATCTTTTTTATGGCCCAATATGTCCGAAGTTCAAACTCGACTAACAAATGAAATGCTTTTTAATAAACAACAAGGTAGGGGGACATACCTAAATGGATCTTATAACATGTCTGATATGCCCAAAGAGCGTTGATGAACTGATAAGACCAATCTTTGGTCAATAGATCAACAACCTTCTCTAGTATCCCTTTTATCTACCTATTTTCCAACTCAGCTTGTCCGTTAGTTTGCAGATAGTATGTGCTGGAGACTATTTGGGTTATGCGGTATTAAGACATTAAGGAGATGAAATTCTCATTACAAAAGTGAACACATTGATCACTAATGATAGCTTTAGGTGTGCCAAAACGAGCAAGGATATGATCTTTTATTAAATTTAACACCACTTTCGCGGTGTTCATTCATTTTGGTATTATCTTTACCCACTTGGACATATAGTTGACATCGACTAAAATGTACTGGAACAGGATGGATTTAGGGAATGGACCCATGAAGTTTATCCTCCAACAATCGAGGACTTCGATTATAAGGATGGGAACCATAGGAATCGTGTTCCATTTAGTGACCTTTCTAAGTTAATGGCAATGATAGAAAGCTGTGTGAAATACTTTTGCATCTTTCAATAATGTGGCCTAATAAAATTCACAGTGTAAAAATTTGAATGCAGTCTTTTGGAAAGAAAAATGTCCCCCATATGCTTCATTATGGAAGAATGAAAGGGCACTATGAATCTCATCGTTCATGACACATTTTCGAATAATCTGGTCCGAGAAATATGTCCTTGGGCAATAACTACGGTGGGTATGCCCCCACGACAAAGAAATTGATTATATTGGCATACTATGGAAAGATGGAAATAGCCACGGGTTGCTCGTCAGGAAAACACTCTTGAATGGGGATTGGGTCGATGTGATTGTGATTGTGATTAAACGTTAATTAGGATAATTTGTCAATGACAACATTCCCAACTCCTTTTTTATCTTTTAATGAGAGGTTAAATTCCTGGAGGAGTAGCATCCAACGAATAAGTATTCTCCTAGAATCTTTCTTAGGGATAAGGTATTTAAGACCTGCATGATCAGTGAAATAGACAATGGGTGATCCCACAGTGTAAGCCCAGAATTTTTCTAGCATAAAAACTATGGATATCAACTCTTTTTCCATCGTAGAGTAGTTCATCTGTGCACTATAAAGTGTGGATCTAGCGTAAGCAATCACATGGTGATTCTTACCCCTTCTTTGACCAAGAACATCCCCTATGGCGTAGTCACTAGCATCAAGAGACCAATCTGGTAATTGGATGATAGGGGTGTGGTCAAGAGAGATTTTAACTTCTCAAATTTTTATTGGCATGCGTCTATCCATAGAACATCTTTAGCCAGGAGACCACATATAGGGCGTGCGATCATATTAAAGTTATGAATGAATATTCGGTAAAAATTGGCATACCAATGAAATGACCTCACATTCTTGAGTATTTTTTTTGGGGGGGGGGGGGAGATTAGAAATAACGTCACTCTTGGCCTTTTTAACCTTAATGCCCTCATTGGATACATTGTGGCTCAGGACGATCCCTTGTGTCACCATGAAGAGACATTTCCCCCAGTTGAGAACTAGATTCTTCTCAATATATCTTTCAAGAACTCGTTTGATATTTTCTTGAGAATCATCATAAGAGTTACCAAACACGCTAAAATTGTCCATGAATACTTAAAAAGTATCTTCCACCATATCACTAAGAATACTGAACATGCACCATTGAAAGGCTGATGGTGCATTATAGAGTCCAAATGACATTCTTCAAAAGGCAAAAGTGTTGTATGGGAAAGTGAAGATGGTTTTTTCTTGATCCCCATGGGATATTTTGATTTGATTTTCTCCTGAGTACCCATCAAGAAAACAAATAAAACTTATGATCAACTGCCCTTTCTAAGATTTGATCGAAGGGTAGAGGAAAATAATCTTTCCTTGTAACCACATTGAGCTTAGGTTAGTTAATTCATATGCGGTATCCGGTAGGAACATAAAATGCAAATAGATCACCATAAACGTTATCAATAACTATGATGCTAGAGTTTTTTGGAACCACTTAGGTTGTGCTCACTCATTTTCTATCAAAGATAGGGTAGATGATCCACATATCCAAAACCTTAATTACCACTGACAATACTACCTTACTTGTATTCGGATCTAACCGTTTATGCATTTGGCAGGTCGGTTTGGAATAATTTTCCAAGTAAATGCAATGGGTGAAATAAAGGGACTAATCCCTCTCAAGTTAGAAATAAAACACCCTATGGCATTCTTATATATTCTCAACATGCTTAAAAGAGACAATTCCTGGCGAGTGTCAAAATTGGAAACAATTATAACTGGAATCATGTTCATACCTCTCAGAAATGCATACTTCAGATCTTTCGATAATTATTTAAGTTAAGAGCTCGAACTGATATACTAGAGGGGAAGGGGAAGGTCTCCCTTAGGGGTAATTTTTTTAAATTGTAAATCCACATTGACTCATTGATAGTCCCCTCACTATCCTCAATAGTAAGGCTCTCTTTTGTGCTGATGAAACTTCTATCAACAAAATTTTCCTTGTTCAGTTTGAGGCCACAACAATTCTCCCTAATCACATCACTTATAAACTAGGGAAATTAAGTGAGTAGTTCATCATCTTCAGACTCATTACCTCGTAGATCACCATTCAAAGAGTTAGAAATATATGCCTCTAAAGGGTCTTCAAAATAAGAGAGATCAAATTATTCATGGACATTATGTTTGTAGAATCAATGTTTTAGTTTCTTCCTTATCAGAGCAACTCGATTTCTTTTGGATTGAGAAAACATTCACCTCAACATTCATGTTGCCAAATGACAATTTCATCACCCCATTCATGCATTTGATATTGGCATTAACAGTGGCCAAGAATGGTCATCTAAATATTATCGGGATTTGGGAACTCCCTTTTTGTACGGGTTGCGTGTCTAAAATAATAAAGTGTACCGGGTAGTAGAATGAATTTACATAGACAGTAAGATCTTCAATAATTCCACGAGGTACCTTAGTTGATTCATCTCTAGTTATAGAGTGACTTTCATCTTTTTAGTCTCGGACAATTTCAACTCTAAGTATATGGAATATGGAAGAAGGTTACTACCAGCACCTAAATCAAGGAGTGCACAGCCAATCTTTTGGTTCCCAATTGTGCATGAAATTATGGGGCATCCAAGATCTTTAAAGTTTGGAGAAATATTTTTGGTGAGGATAGAGCTTGCTTGTGTCGCCATATATGCCCTCTTTTGCATGTTTTGCTTTTGCTTAATTTTGCATAAGTATTTGAGGAATTTAGTATACTCGAACACATGTTTAATCGCCTCAAGGAATGTAACATCCATGTTCACTTGTTTAAAGAGTTCCAAGAACCCTTCATTTATGGATTTATCCTCTTTTTGATTGAGTCTTTGAGCAAAAGGTGCATATTTTTTATTTATTGGATTTGAAGCACGAATAGGATCTTCTCCCTTAGTGGAGATATCATTGTCTAACTCTCGTATTTTGTGAGGCCCTGCCTCCATTGGGTCAATAGATTTTCCTAAGAAGTGTTTTAGAAAAACTTGTTATAGAGGTGGCCTTGCGACATAATTATCAACTGCGTTGCTACTACGTAGTGTAGTGTTACCCTTTTCAAGCTCAGTATGGGTGTCATTTGGGTTTGACCCCTCAATGCTTATTTAGCCCTTTAAATTCTGCTGGGTTTGAGTAGGGAGTCGAGCTTTGTTCCCTGCTTACTGTCTTTGAATAAATAGCATTTAAGTTACTTATATCGCTTGCATGGCTTGGGTCATTTGTGACATTTGTGATGATTATACATGGACAGATGTTCTAGTTGTTTCAGTTTGTGGTTCACAACTAGAGGTTTTTTAGCGGCCATCTTATGGGGTGTTAGGTAGGGTACGTGAGAGAAATGTTTTAGCGATGGTTATTGGTATTGCAGTGGTGGTTGATACTAGGGTTAAGGTGGATATTGGAACTGTGGAGGTGGTGGATTATTAGGTTGGTTGCTCATCCCTGTAAATCTAACATTCTTATCACTCCTCCATGAAAATAGAGGATTTTTGGTTTTTCATTCAAATTATAAGGAGGATTATCACCATAAAGGTTGTTGGAGTGAGTATTTTAAAATTCTCGCATGGCATTTTCTTGCTCAACAATGACCCCCTTGAGACCGGGGAGTGTAGGGAACTCCTTGGAAGGATGTCAAACCAAGTCACCAATATTACAAGCCTCTTCTACGACAAGGGTTAATCATCCCTGGCTTACTTGCATTGCCTCAACCCTGCAACACAGAAGTGCATAATTCATGTCTATGTCCTTTTCTTCTACCTTCGTGAGGTAAATATTTTGTTGTTTCCCCTAGGAACCAATGTTGTATTTTTTAATGTGATCATATGGGTTGGAAACATCCCAACCTCGAGAGATTTTAATTACAAGTGAAAATGAGCTTCGACTTGATCAGCACTCATGGTAAGAAAACTAACCTGACACATTTTCTGAACCAATTGCTTTGTCATTGGGTTGAAAGAACCATGAAAAATTGATATGTGTCTCATTTAATCATAACCATGGTGAGGACAATGGCGTATAGATTTTAAAATGTTTCCAATAGTCGTCGGATGTTTTGCCTTCCTTTTGCATGAAAATTTTGAATTTGTTTCATTAAAGAATTAATCCTATGAATAGGAAATACTTCTTTAAGAAATAAATCTTGAAGTTCATGCCATGTGTCCACGAAATTGGGAGGCAATGTAGTCAACCATTATTTAGACATATCCTTCATGGAAAAGGTGAATAGTTTCAGTCTTATAAGCTTGGCGTAGTAGTTTTGATCGGATAAAGTGTTACACACTTCCTCAAAATCACTTATTTGACTATAAGGATTTTCGTTCTTCATTCCGTAAAATAGGCAAAAATGGAAAGTCCCGGCGTTATAAGGGTAGGTAATATATCATGGGGTCATTATCGTCTTCGGGTAGAGATAATCTCCTAAGGTTTAAGATGTATTTTCACCTTGATTACCTTGAAAGTTAGCCATTGGGTTGTAATGGGGTGGTAAATAGGGTGGTGTATATGAAGATTGGATGGAAGTAGTGAGGATGACGGTTCGAATAGTGATGTTTATGATAGGGATGAAGTGTGGGTGAATTGGAGGTTGCATGATGATGATGGTTACCAAAATTGGATAGTACTAGTGAATCAACATCTAATTCATTAAATTATTCTCCGGAGTTCAAGTTTAGTTCGTTGTTCATTGGACTATTAACATAGTTTTTTATTCCTTTAACAATCAAGACAGAAGGCTAACAACTAAAGAAGAAAATTACTCAAACACTAAAGTAATTTTAATTATGCTATTTTTTTGTCAATCCTCGACAACAACGCCATTTTGATAAGCAACTTTCTTTGTTTTATGAAATATGCGACAATGACTTTCTAATCAAAGTTATGGTGAGAAGTAATATCTTGTCATTTGCGAAAGTGCTCTTAATTTCCTCAACTTAAAGAATAACAAGTGGAGTGATAAGTTGGTTATTGTATCCACGGGATCGAACATGAGAGGGATTAATTAATAATAATTCAGTTCGTACATAAATTGATAAAAGAAATTAAGAAAAGATGATTTTGTTGTGGGGTTTTTGTTAATTCTACGGAAGTGATCAAAAGTTTTTAGGAAGGGAGTTTTGTGTTTTTAAGAAAACAAAGGTTGTGGGTTAATCCCCCACTTAGAATCATAATCCTTATAAGTGTAATGAGTTTTACGATTTTAAGTGTGAAAACAAAAGTTTCGTGAAGTGAACTATCAGTTATGTGAAACAATTTTCTAGATAAAGGATGAAAACTATACTAAACTTCATGAAAATGAGCCCGAAAGTATGTTAGAATATATAAACAAATTTTCAATGATAACTAACATGTGACATTAATTATGAAGTCTCCGAGTATTTATTTTCAAATCACTTTCTATGGTTTTATTCTTAAAAGATAACTTACTTCATAACAACATAGACATTTTAGGTGTATTCATAACTCGCAACCTTCAATACCTTAGCTAATAATAACTAACATGATGATAATTGTTTTCAAGATAAAAATATCAAAAGAATCAATGCTTGTGATAATTTAAAAACAAAGTTTAAGGCTTATTTGAACGACGGATAATTATATAAAAGAAATAAGGTAGAATGAACGATTGAAACCCTCTCGAATCCTCGTAATATGATCCCATAACTTTGAAGTAAATAATGACAAACGGGATTGAAATCCTTATTTTAAAATTACTTAGTCTCCAACCCACTGTATTACACAAAAATGAAACCGAATAAATGTTGAAATAACACAATTACGGAACAAAATTTCTCTATATAAATCTCAAAAATTCGTATTATTATGACTCAAAACTAAAATACTCAAACTATAATTTGTTTCCTAATAATTTGTCATAAATTGAATGCCAACCAATGAAAACCTATGGCACATTTTATAGGTAAAAGAAAGGGCCTGGGGGCACCATTAGAATTTTACACAAATGACAGGTACATTTAATTAAATAATAAAAGGTGTGTATGAAGATATTTTTTTTATTAAATGTATGGGATACTGATTAATAGAGTGTGGGTAAAAAGGTATAAAAGTTGGTCCTTTTTAAAAGAGAAACAAGAAAGAAAGAAATAAGTACGTGAGAAAATGGAGAAAATAATAAAGAAATTAAAGTTTTAGGGGTAAAACTATAATATTTGGAAAGTAAATCTCGGGAGAAAAAGTGAGGCAAGTAGGCACGTGAAGGCTTTCTGATTCGAGGGCCATGGTGTTGCCCTATGGCGTGGCAGTATGACACCACATGGCGCACTACGAATGTTTTATAATATCCGCCTCACCGCGGGCTCAAACCCTCGACCCACAACGCATAAAAAACTATATTAACCAGTGAGCCACGCTTGTGACCTTAGTAAATAATATGTGCCAAAAACTATAACAACCTTAGTTATTTTCTAGTTTCATAAGTTACAAATAAGACCCAAAACTCTATAAGTTCTTCATACGACCTCCAAATGATGCACTATAAGAACCGACGTGACCCTCATTTTGAGGACAATAATATTTCAATAGTGCTCAGGTCATAAGGATTGACTTCGAATATAACTCAGGCCTTTGACTTTGGATTTTTTTATTTCAAACTTTTCATAGTCATAATTTCTTCGTTCCAACTCAGATTGACACATGTTTGAACCCAGACGTTCCTTGATTCGAGGCATGTAACTTTATTGATTTGTCCAAGCCAAAAATTAGTCATCTGAATTTACCATTTTATTTAAAGGTAATATGTGATTGTTGTTTGCCCAAATAACATCCAAACTTCGTCCTTAACATCGTAAACCCTGTAAATACTCAAATAAACATTACACAAGTTATTATTGATGTAAATTTAAGGTTTACAGTAAATGAGTATAAAATGCGAGGTTAACGAGCATGGGATTGCATTATTCTATAGTAAAAAGGGGAATAAAATGCACTATTTGAGACGGATTAACAACCTCATGGGAAGAAATTGAGGAAAATTAAGTCGTCAAATAGTTGTACAAAACACAAGTGAACATTTCCATATGGGGAATTCTCATGTCTTCCCAATAACACGTGGATTTCATCCTCAAGTAATTTGTTTAGAAAATAATGCTAATATCTACCAACCCAAAAGACCTCATGGAAACTATCAACATCCTAAACTTCACAAAAAGCATCTCCTTTATTAGCATGAAGCTACTTAAAATGGGACCAAACCACGACATGACTTCGCAAATCACCGTGATCCAAGGATAGACGATATTGAGAAAACGAATTCTATGGATTTATTCGTATCATAGGCCAAAAAAACAAAAATTAAAATGGTAACAAATTTTATCTTGATTTAATTTAATGTGCATGTAATGTTGATGTCCAAATTTAATAAGCTAAACCAAACAAGTATGGAAAAAAGTAAGGAAAAATTACTTTCAAGCTAAACCTATTTTATAGCACTAGATCAGAATTGTCAGACACTATACAACTTATGTACTACTCATCTCACTAATAATAACACGTAGATATTCAAGTCTTCTATAGATATGACACAACCCAGCACCGTTCAGAAAAAGCGATCTTCCCTCGGGTATCCACCAATAAACCTTTTTTCAGCGATAGAGAAAATCTCTACAAGAGTTCTTTAATATGGATTGTGTTCTTCTTGATTAGGTAAAATGATTTTTAAATTTCCAAGGGGTTTGGATGAAAACGGTAGAGGTTGATCACAAAAGGAACTCTAAAATGGCTTGGAAAATGGTTAAAATTTGTTCATCCAAATTCTAATCCCGCATCTCTATTTATAAGGAATTTGTTGTAAAAGGATGGGCATTAGATATTTGGATTAAATTTGATTAACAAATAAAAACTCACGCGCTCATTCGAATAACAAGGTACCTCATTCGAATGATGTACCCTATTTTGTTCGATCAGGTTTCCAAGGAGACTTCAAAAAACATTCCAGTGCTTGACAAAATGCATTGTTTCTAAATCTCGTTAGAACATGAGAAACTCATTCTAATGATGTACGCAATCTCGTTTGAACAATATCCAATGAAACTTCAAATGACATTCCAGAACTTACCAAAAGGCATTATCCCATATTTCGTTTGAATAATGGAATCGCGTTTTAATGACATTGTATGGACTCGTTCGAATGACCTGACAATCTCGCTTTAATGAGTTAGAGAGATTTTTTTAATAAATAAATTTAAATAATCACTGTAAACATTTTAAAAAATTTTAATGCGAACTCTAATTATAAAAATCCCTTGGAAAAATAAAGACTTTACCAAATTATCTCATAACTTTTCTAAATGTTGTTGTGATGGATGATCTTCAATCTTGCAAGTGTCATCAAATTCTTGTTTTTGAATGCATGGAAGTAGTCATGTAGTGGAGTGGTGTGTAACTGGATAAGCCAAATAAAAACTAAATTTGAGCAATTATAAAACTTGCTCTTACAAATCTCCCCCATTGGCTATTCCGATATAAAACACAAACCGAAGCCAAATTGACCCCTAAGACTAATAAAACTAATGGCCTCCCAAATCAAGAAACGAAAATGCATAAATGTATAAGTCTTCAACTGAAAAGTCTTCATCTTGTGCGGTATAAGAACTCATCATCAAGGAGGAATGACCTACACACATGAGATAAAAGAAATATCGTGACGCGTACGAGTTTAAAAAAAATATCTCCCCCTCAATGTGTGCTTCCCCTTTTTGTCCATAATAGACAAAGGAGTAGAATCTAAACATGAATAAAAAAATTCACATGAAATCATCATAAAGATAATCAACAAGCATAAGTAATGATAATTCAACAAGCATACTGTATTCTCCCTATATCAAACAACTATTTTTGAATTTTTTCAAATTTTTCAAGTATAAGGTAAACTTAGTACATATCATCACAAAAAGACATAATCACCAGGGAATAACACTAAAATATTCGAATTGTGAAAATGGAATGTAATTGGGTGAACATTTTCCATTGCCAAATCAACATAAGCATTCATAACATACGAGCACGAAGTCACGAAACACTTTTAAAGAAAAAACTCATTTTCAACCTTAGGTTTAAAATAAACTCATTTTCGACTTATGCAATATGCCATGAATTTTAATGGTTCTCAAAATAATAGCGTCAACCTATTTAGTATTTTTCAAGAGAGTCCGTTGTGCAAACTCATTAATCTTCTACTTTATTACCCTCAAAATCCCTCATATATAAAAATTCACTCTCAAATATTTTAAAGATATCATTATGATCATATGTTGCGAAGTATCAATGAATATAAAATAAATGGCCTTGACATTGCTATTTTTGTGTGTCGTTAATCTTTTTTGGCTCTTTTTGCAATTGGTGGTTTTTTACGCAAAAATATTTTTTCTCTTTTGTAGCCCCTTTCCATTTCTTAACAGATATCAATATTTTTGGGGAAAATAAATCAGGGCAATGGTTCTTACAAGCACAACTTATCTCTTTTATATTTGGTTCGTTATTATGCATGATTGAGATGAGAACATCGTATTCGACAGATGATAAGCATGTACAATACTCAAAAGTTTATGCATATGTGCAATAAAGGCGACAAAGAGTATAATAGTTAGAAAGCAATAAACAATGATCAATGAAATGTTATCCACACATTATTAAGCACACGGACGAAATAAAGCCATCTCTCAAAGCACTATGAAAAAGTCATGTGAATGGAGGGAATGTATGGTTGATCCGAATATTTTAAACATTCATCCATATACGGTGAAATATCAAAAATACAAAAATATTTTTATCCTTTCCAATTTTTTAATCAAAAATAAAATCTTTTTCAAATTTTCACACTTTTTCTTAATAATCAAAAATATTTTTGGAGTTTTTCAAAATATATAAAAAAAATCCTATGAATACACTAGAAATAAATTTAGTAATAGGGATATGAGATGTGAACATGATAATCACCCTATTCTAGAGACAACTCTCAACCTCAATCATTAGGACCGGAGGAGTTCTCAAAAGGAGAAGTTATTTAATGAAATTCCTCCATCAAATATTGCGTAGTCTTGACTAAATACTCAACTTTCTCTTGAAAACTCTCAAAATATGTATGGTGATGTGAGGGAGCATGTGAAGAAAAAAGTTTGGGGGTATGTGTGGGAACATGTGTAGGAACACGAGTGGGAGCATACCGGGGAACACACATGTGAGAAACTCTCCCTAACTTAAAACAAAAATCTCTAAGGTAAGCTATTTATTTACAACGCGAGCAAACATCTAGGACGAGCTTTCCTGGGTGGGTTAGGTCTCGTAGGTGGGTTTGGTCGAGGGCCATAAGGATCCATCACAAACTCGGGAAATGGCTTGGGTGCGACTTTGGAAGAGGATGCATCGTCATAACCTATTCCTTGGCTCTCAATGTTACATAATACGGGACTGAAGAGCATCTTTCCAATCTTATTAGATGTGTCCTCTAAGGTGACCTTGACCTATTAAGCACGTATGAGATCAATCTTGAGTTGGGATGCACGGTCTTTATGTTTCTCATGAGTTTCCAATGAAGCTTGAAGATCCCTTATAAAACTAGCCACGGTGTTGTTTAAATCGGTCTTTTCTTTACCTATAACAATCAACTGCTCACATAAAGAAACCTTTACCTTCTTGAGTTGACTCACTGACACCCCAAACTCTCTCAAAACATTCACCTCATTCTCTAAATCATACACCATAAGAGACAAATCCTTATTAAGCTTTTTCGTTTTTCACCTCTCGATGTAAAGATCATAAAAGGCCTTTTGGAGTCCACCTTCTCCCTCACTCAAATTCTCTTGTTCACTTTTGCTCTCTCCAGAACTATTCGAAACATCATCGAGGCACTCAGGTTTAGAAATGGCCTCATCGGCATGGACAAACGAGAAGTTCTCACATGACTAGACCAAATAAACATGAATAAAACTATCGACCACTAAGTAGTAATATCCAACTGAATACAACTATATATTAAAATATATCTCTAATATGAAATAAACTCATATCCAACTATGAGAAACATGCCCAAGATAAAATACTGGAAATGAAATGAGATGCTATCTAGATAGAATGAGTGGAGGTTGATAAGTCAAATCATGTAGCTTCAACGACTACAACAATGACAAGAACACATCTATCCCTATAGCCCCGGGTGTTGTTGTTGCACACCTGGGGTGTAAAAAGAAGACAAGGAAAACAATTTACCCATGGGTCAAAACTCGAAAAGTTTGAAAATATTTTGCAAGTAATTAATTTCTCTATATCGATAAAATTTGTAGTGTAGTACTTTCATAATTAACCGGTCACAGTCACTTGAGATAAAACTTAATCACCTAACTATAATGCGCACCTATAATGTTCATTTATTATCCTAATTAAAGTACCCATTCTAACTAGAACATATAGCTGCTATTTAAGCCCAGTCCTACTAATACTCTCTATTAGCTAAGTATAACTACTTTCGCTAGATATCCCTTCATTAATAATATTGTAGCGACATACGTTTTACAGATAAAACACACACAACAAGTACAACATAGCTACAATCATTCTATAAATAAATATATACTCTATATCATATAAACATACATATATATCACTCTCTATATATGTATAACCGTATTCCCAGAGCCCCGACCTCGCGGATACATCCCTCTTGTTCTATTAGGCTCTAAGCACCACGCAACACACTGAGCCACCGGGTTGGAATCTCACCACCGAATCTAAACATACATATACAATGGAGGCAGTCAAACACACACCAAACGAATCGTAACCATACCAAATCTCAGCCCAGTGGTCTCTAAACCAACACCTATCCTTACACATGGATAGTGGTCATGCAACAGTACTATGATTCGGGGAATCAATCCTACACCTGTTGGCCAACGCCGGGGTGGAATGCCTAGTACGCGCAACCTCCTACAATAGCACTATCGAGTAGGTATGTTTAATGTAACACATATCAATAACACACACACGCGCGCACACACACACACACACACACACACACACACACACACACATATATATATATATATATATATATATATATATATATATATATATATATATCACCCCAATACTTATATATATTATTTACCGACCCCATATGCAAATCCCATAGCATGCTGGTCTCCGAATGTCGAAAGTCCGAACCGAATCCTTGATTAAACATACAAATGTTCAATCACTTGAATTCCCGATTCTCCTCACTCAAATCCATCTATTCGTTTGCATGTCTCACACACTAAACACTAGAAAGCATTACCCAGTACTACCATGGTACCTCGGAAGCCCATACGGTTAGTCTCCAAGCTTTAATGAGTCAAAACATTGCACGAAGAAAAAATTGGACAGGCCACTAAACTAAACCAGTTAGTTGGAAGACCGAACTACTTTAGTTGAGCAATTTTGTTCACTCCCTGGTGAATAGATTCGGTTTATTGTGCTGCCTATCATCTTCTTCCTCGAGTTTTTTCTTTTTTAAACCCTCCAATGGTGGTCCCAAACCACCCTAAACGCCAAATTGACCTCATGCATCATTACACTGATGTTTAAGAAGAATTGTAATATATAATTAACCCTGAATCCTTTATCAAAAACCTAGGATTACAAATCAAACATCAATCATATTCAACTCAGAATTTTCCCTAATTCGATTTTCGTTAGTTCAACCTTCCTATCAAAGTTCTATATGATCATCATTAAAAATCCATAATTAAATTTGAAATTCTTATATGATTAACATCAACAACTAATCAATTCAAATCAGTGAATAATCTCAACCTACACTTCTTAATCAATTAAATTAAAATTCCAGTCTTTCTTCCTTAAATCCCAGATTTTTATTATTAACTATGAAAGTGATTAACTACATACAATTGCAATTTAAAGCAAGGAAATAATTACCTTTGTGGATTTAGATTTGAAGTTCTCTACATTGATGATGGGTTGAATTCGGAGATGTGTCATTTTATTCTCTTCTCCAAGCCTTTCTCTTCCTATCCTTTTTCTTTTTCTTCTCTTAAACTCTCTCTAACTCCCAAATATGCAGAGATTGAAAAGTGGGGTTGCCATCCACCCCTCTAAACCTTAAATACCCCCTCATTCAACCCAAATCCCTTTTTTCCATTTAACCCTAGGTGTAAAAAGATGATCATACCCTTATATGGGTCTTGTTATGTTTAAAAAACCCCCGGAACCAAATCATAACACCTGAGTACCTAATCTGGACTATCTCGACCTTTCTTGGATCACCGGTGTACTTGAAAATGTCATCCAAGTCACCTAACTACAAATATACTAACATCTCATTTACCGGGACCGACATGTGCATACCTTATACGTCGCCTATAGATGTACTAATCCGTCGATATAGCACTCTATTGACATATAATAATAAAACGTCGCTTTCACTCATACGCAACCTATATTAAATCACATACCTATTTACTTATCACAATTAATAATAATAATAATAATAATAATAATAATAATAATAATAATAATAATAATAATAATAATAATAATAATAATAATAAAAATAATAATAATAGTAGTAGTGGTGGTGGTGGTGGTGGTGGTGGTGGTGGTGGTGGTGGTGGTAGTAGTAGTAGTAGTAGTAGTAGTAGTAGTAGTAGTAGTAGTAAATACTAATCCTTTATCTCGCTAATTAATATATATCAAACCCCAATTAAATTTCCCCCAATAAAATTAATAATCATAAGCATACATGAATTACATAATCATAAAACTACGAGGAATTGCACTAATCATCAATAATCATGGGTGAATGATGAAATTTCCTTAGGAGGGAAGACGGTATTATCCCAACTTTCAATTAGGTGATTAAAGAAAAAATTACAGCTTATTCATGAGCTAATTAAAAAACGTTTACATAAAATATATTCATGATTGGGTTCGCATGGGCTTACACATGCATTAAAAGCATTAAATGTGGGTCATATAGCGTTGTATGCCATTGTATGGTGTTGTAAGAACACAGACCCAAGGAGACACCCCTCTTTCTTGCTCCTTAAGTGCGTGCACATCCTTTTAGGATGACGTATGGAGGACATGGGTCATTAGAGGTGATGTGTGTACATCGCTTTGCTCTATTTTGAAAAGAAATTGAGTCTACATTCTATGTTACTGAAAAATAGACAAAGGTGGCGTTAGGTCTCCATAGAGATCTAGTGATGACAAGTGATTTATGTGTTAATCTGAGAGTCAAAGGTTCCGGGAATGGACTACATATTAGGAAGGTGTTAGGCACCCGATCTACCCTTTCGGTCTTAAATAAATATATATATATATATGTGTGTGTGTGTGTGTGTGTGTGTGTGTGTGTGTGTGTGTGTGTGTGTGATAGAATGCTATCGTGTATAAGAAATAATAAATATGAAAATATTGTGCGTAAGTAAGTTGTACAGTGCAGTGTGGGATGTGTGAGTATGTAATATAGTCAAAGGATAAATGTGTACAAATTAGGACTTGTTCACTCGGACGACATTTCGAGTGAGCCTACATACTCTCATAGACAAATTCAAAGTCCACATAGTTCGTGAACGAGTCAAGCGCGATTTGACCTCATATAGAGGCTCAACGTGAGAGACCTGGTCTTTCTTTAATCGTTCGTGATGTTTTCAGAGTGAAATAGAATAATATATGAAATATGTATGTTTTTCATCCAATAGTAGAAAATGTTTTACGTAAGATTGACACCAAACATTATTTTGTAAAATATTAATTGGTTGACAAGTTTTTATAAATTTTTGTAAATAAAATGGACGTTTTGAAGAAAGAAGAGTTTTTTAGGAAAAATGCTATTTTATGTGGGGGCACAAATATTAATTTACGAATAATTTTTGGAAGAAACTTAGAGGGATTTATGAATAAATTGATTTATTCCAATGAGTATTTTTACAAAGTAAATTAATTTGTTTTGCTAAAGTGTGTGTGTATATATATGTATAGAGAAAGAGGGTCCATTTATTAGGAGGAATAATTGAATAGTGGAATAAACATCTCATGTCCTTGTTATTATAAGACATGCGAGTAAGAAGGAGAAATAAGAGAGAAAGTATTATGTGTACATAGCATTCAAAATAAAAAATACCTGTAGGACATTGACCTAAAGCTTGAAGCAGCTATAATGGTAATCATTAACAGCCATGGCGGTGAGGTCTGCTATAGAGGGATGATTCTTCTGCTATGATGGCTTACCTAAGCTATGTGGGACATTGACCAAAAGCTTGTTATTTAGCCGATTGGATTTGATCGAATGGTCATCCTTGACCTTTATATAGATAAAAGGGAGAAAATTGGAACGATTGTTGGTTTTTTTAATGGTCCCCTACGTGTGTTGCCCACGCCCTATTGATAGAATATCTAAACATCTTACCCGGCCAACACTTAAAATTAAGGGGTTTGGGGGAAAATTCTTCATAATTCTCAAAGTGTATAAAAATAGAATATTCTAAATAATTTTAAAAATTTAGTCTCTGTACTAAAAACTCTATGAAAAATGGTGTCGCTGGCGCAGACAAAAAAAATGAATTCCTAATTTTAAAGGGACCACACAAAAAATGATATTGTACCATAGGGACCAGATTTATTAACTTGAAAAGCATTATCCTAAAAATTTAAATATATAAAGGAATATGACATTTGCCTTAATTGTCTATAAAATTAAATATCACATTCCTCTTTTGTTTGGAGACATTCTTTCTCTAAAAAAAAACAACCAAAACCTTTTGGGTAAAGGAGAATAAAATACATATTTTAGTCCAAATATCATTATTTTTAGGAGGACCAAGCCAATGTCCTCACATTCAAATACCATAAAACCCTTTAGTATAATATTTGTATTATTTTAAAGATGTTATTGGTGTATTTTGGAGGTGTTGTGAGGAATATTTTTGGAGCACTCATGCATATTTTTTGAGAGAATTTATAGGGAATGTTTTCTTAGTGTCTTGGAGAATATTTCCTAAACAATAATTTGGAGGATTTCTTCATTGAGGTGGGGATTTTTATCACAATTATATTATGAGAATATATATATATATATATGATAAACAACACATGCTACCCATTTATGAAAATAATTATGACTTCATGCGACATAAATTATTAAAAGTGGGTTAGTTCGCAACCCTTAATGCGAAGTTGTGAAAAGTGAATGGGTTCTTCAAACCCTAGAGTTTTATCCTATGTTAAAGAACTTTCTTGGGGGGTACAAAACCCTTTTAGGGAGATTCACCGTCTTGCTTCATTTATTTGGATGTGTCTTAGATTTCTATTGCATAAGGTTATGCAAGGCTTTATGTGAGGCTAAAGATCCCTTCTTTGGCTATGACACCTAACAATATACCTTAGGGGTATGTGTAAGAGAGATTTTAATATACCCAAATGTACGTGAATCAAGCCTATAGATATACCTTGTGGGGACATTACATGGGGGAATGACTCGATATACTCGAGTTACTTGAGTGATGTTACGAAGAACATACCACTATATATCCGCCAAGGGTACAAGGCCAAAAAGAGTTGAAACTATCACGAGAACTTGTGTTGTTTAGACCCAAGCCCCTAGTTAGGTTTCTTAGGGCAATGTGGTATGTAGTGATATGCAAATTTTATGCCTGTGAAGTAGTGTGCATCTTTTTTGAAAAGTCTTTTATTTTTCGACAAGGGCCATTTTCACTTGTGATTATTTGTGTATCTTTGCATACATGTCACAAACAAGGTTCGAAGGATTACTAGGGTGTAATCTTATCCCTACAGGAGCATGGAATACTAGTGTTTTTCTACCTAGTCGGGTATCTAAAAAGAATAAGAATAAATGATAATGAAATGTATATACTAGAATGTACAGTAATAACATGATGAAAGAAATAAAATCTATATTCAATTGAGTTTAGTCCTCGTTATTAAAAAAAATTCCCCACCAGAGTTTCCACTGTGAGAACCTAGGCCCAAGGAGCCCCCCCCCCCCCCCCCCCCCTCTCGTGTGTGCGCTTGTGTATGCATCATTTTGGAATGGAATATGGAGGGAATGGGTCATTAGCGGTGACGCATGGTCATCGACTTTTTCTCTTTGAAAAGAAAATGGAGTCACCAGCCTATTTCACTCAAAATAGACAGAAAAATGGGTAGCCATCTGTCGAGACTTAGTGATGGAAAGTGGTCTTTTTTTTAACTAGAGAATCAAAGGTCCGAGGACTGGGTTATGGATTAGGAAGGTGTTAGATGTGAAGCATTTATTTCAGCATTTTGTAGTGCAAATGAAATAATAAAGTGAAATATTTAGTATGTACATAGATTGTGCAGAGTGTTGGATGTGTGTGTCGATAATATAGAAGGATAGATTGTGTAAAGTCCTTCTTGTTCATTCAGACGACAGTCCGAGTGAGCCTACATACTCGAACGAAGTGATTCAAAGTCCACATAGTTCGTAAAGGGATAAAAAGGGATTCTACCTCTTATAAAGGATCGGTGCGAGAGATATAAACCCTTTGACGTCTCAAAGTGTTTTTAGAGTGAATTAAGTCTAGATCTGAAAATGTAAAGAATTTTTTGTTCATGAAAGATGCTTGGATGAAGGCGGTTCACTCGTAAAACCACTTTGATGGATAAAGAATGTTGAGACTTCCAATAATGAGAGAAGAATAATAAGTAGAATCCTCAGATCTAGTGATGCTCTAACCTACATGAAAGTATTTCATAGTTTTGATGCTTTTTTGTTTAGTCTGAAAGATTAAAAGGGATGAATATATACATAGTTTGACTTCAGTTTTATAGATCGAGTTTCTTTAACATGCCTACATATCCATCATAGATAGAATCAAAGTCAACATAGTTCGGGCATGACCCCTAGAGAGAGATCAAGCCATATATATCATGGAAAGATATGAAGATGGTTAGGGGTGGTGTTTCATCATAACAACACCTCCTTATATCAGTCAAGACTTCAGAATGCAAGAATGAGATATGGAGTACATGTAAAGTTACACATGCTCCTTTCCATTTCAACAGTGTTTCATCTTTGAATCAACGTTTTTTAGATGGGTCCAAGGTTACTTTTAAGAAAAATTACCTTTAAAGGAAGAAAAGGCATGAAAGAGGAAAAGGAAAATGGGGGTTTTAGTTGATAATGGGTATTAATAATGAAGAAACAATCTAGGGATAGAGTTTGACTTCTAGATCTATGCTTAGGAGATGGTTGGAGCTAATAGTATAGAGTTTCTAGTGCCCCAAACTTGTTGGTGGAGGCCTCCTTTTTATTGGCAGAAAAATAGGGCTCATGATCGATCTTTGGTCCCTTAGGAATGCCCCCATGAGTTTGGATCGGTCTTCGGTCCATTGAGACGCTTTGGCACATGATTACCCTCGTGGAGCATAATGGGGTATCTACATCGTATTTAATTTAATTGTTGGCCGGATAAGGATTTATGGGACTAGGTGTTTAGATATTCAACCAATAGAGTGTTAATGACACAGTGCAGCGATAAAAAATTCAATAATCTGTCCTATTTTCCTCTTTTTATCTACTGATTTTTATGCCTACAGTCTGGACAAGGATGACCATAAGAGCGAATCTCTCTCATTCAGTGATGTACAGGGCATAAAAACCTATTAAAAAATCCAAGCAGCTAAACAAGGAAATCCTTTATAGCGGCCCTCACTGCCATGGCGGTTGAGGCAGAACGTTAGAGCTGCTACAAGCCTTAGGTCAAAGTCACATGTATTATTTTTCTTGCTATGCAAAAATAATAATCTCTCTCGTTTCTCCTTCTTAGTTAGGTGTCTCCTAATAAAAAGGACCTGAATTAATCCTCTTCTAAATTAATCCTCTTCTTTGTTAGGTGTCTCCTTCTTAGTTAGATGTCTATTCCACTTCTAAATTAATCCTCCAAATAAATGGACACACAGACACGCGTACGTGTGTGTACGTTAATTAATTTCCTTTGTAAAAATACTCATTAGAATAAATCACTTTATTCATAAATCCCTCTAAGCTTCATCCAATAATCATTCTCATCCCATAAAAAGTATTCAACTATTTACACACAAATAAATATACTTTATCAAAATAATATTTACACCGTACATAAAATATCCTTTTTACTAAAAAAAATTTCTTTCATCAAAACATCAATTTTATTTATAAAACTTAATAACTACTTGTCCACCAATTAGTACACACCAATTAATATTTTATGAAATGATGTTTGGTGTAAAATATACTTATAATATTTCCCACTCTTGCATGAAAACCTATATGCAAAAATCATGCGGCACCATGCAATTCGATTCAAAGCCATGTGACTGCATTTAATGCTTATGATATAGGTGTAAGCTCATGCGAACAATAACATGAATATATTTTACATAAACTTTTCATGATCACCCCATGAACAATGTGTAATTTTCACTTTAATCCCTTAATTAAAAATCAAACGGTGACCTGTAACATGAATACATTGGTGCCATTTTTCCGGTGTAAAGTGTCACAGTGAAGTCATAGTTTAGGACTGTGACCACTGTGTCATGACCATTTTTAGATTTTGGCATAGTGTTCATTTAAATAATAAGAATATTCATCTCCCTTTCTCGTGGACATAAGTTGGCCGACTTACTAGGTCATATACATCTGTGTGTATTTTTCTAATTTTTATTCATGTTTGTGGGTATAATTGGTATTTAGAACTATTATAGCATTGAGATCCCATCCCATCCAAAGCTCAAATTTTAAGGAAGAAAATTGAAATTATCTATTGATTTTAAAAAACTTAAAACTAAAATTTCCCTTTTGTGATTGCCTTGTCCGAAATACGGGGGTCTGAAATAGAGACTCTACATAGTTTCTTATGACTCAAAATTTGATTGTTTTTTAAAATTATTCTCCTTTTTCCATTAAAACAATGAGTACACTATATGGTGATAAGAATGCCATTACGATTTAATAAATAATTACCTAATTTGTTGATTATGGCTACGGGTTATATAGGACCCTAATCAACCAATTTTAACACTCAAAAACATGGTTTCGATGGTGCTGAAAGGAATGGCTCTTAATAATGGCAATGCTATCATTTCAGATTGCGAAACACAAGCACCTTGAGTTGCCATTTCATAAATACTATTTGTGTCCCGTTGATGTACCACCGTAAATCACCAGATCAAATACTATTTACCGATATGTGACATGTTTTTAGATCAATAAAGGGTCAATTAATTCACATTAAATATTAAAACTTGTTTTAAGGCTCCTAAAATTTTATTCTCTATTTTTTGTATTCATATTTAATAAAAATATTTTGCATTATTGATACTATCTAAATCTAAAAGGATGCGAATAAGTATGGTTATGCATACTATCCGAGTGGATACGGATAGTGCACTTATAAACGGATACAGAGAATGGGTACTATGATATTCCCTCTGTATTTGTTGAGCGTATCATGGCACGATTTCATGTCGAAATAATTTAGACCTGATACAAACACATTTTATTGTGTAAAATCTGAGTCAATTTTGTGACACCCCGCCTATTTTAACCACAGGTGATTAGTCATTTATCAAAATAACCAGGAATCTCATATGGTTCATTCTTAACATCATTGTCAAAAACTCTTTAATTACTAATCACCTATGTGAAATTAAACCGGTGTCAAATTTTATCTTTCGTGATAACAACATGAAAAAAATAAAATAACCACACCATCCATGCAATACAATAGTCTGAACCAATCACATAAATAACTGAGTAAATAATACTGAATAAACCATCGATTCCTAAAATAAAATCCAACTACAAGTCTAAGGTAAATAAAACAGAATCTGAACAAAGTCTGATAAATGCTTAAGAACTGAAATACTAAATCGTCTGAAGGGGCAACATGCCCAAATGAAAATACTGAACATGAACTCTTAATCTAGGAATGGAAAAGTGAAGCCCCTAATCAATCCTGCAATCTTCCACAAGTGTTGCAGCTGTGCATTCTTAGAAAGAATCATCAAGTTGGGCGTCTCTGTGGCTGAACACCTAAAATATTTTGGAAAATAGATTTGATAAGGGTCAGAGCCCAAAAACCTTTTGTAACACCCCGTATTTTTATTATTTAATTTAATTAATTAATTGGAAAACTCGAGAAAAATAAATTTTATAATTTTATAATTTTTATTGGTTAAATATGTTGGTTATGATTTTAGAAGAATAAAACTTCAACCAGAATTTAAATCGGAGTTAAAACGGATTTTATATTGATTTTATAATATTTTGCCTTATGGCATTTTTAAGTAAAACTATCAGTTTTCCGGGGTGATCGATCGATCAACGCCTAGGCATCGATCGATCGATGCCTTCAGAAAACGTGCACTGCAATCCATTTTTGGACGAATTTGACTTACTTTAAAACTCTTTCTCTTATATATAATTAAAGGTACGGGGCTAGATTTTTAAACACTCATTTGTGAAAACCCTAAGAGTAGAAAACTCTATTTTCTCCACCTTCTTCTACCTCTAAACCCTAGACACCATTAAAATAACTTTTCAAGCTCAGTTTTGAAGGCCTAGGCTAATCTGTCCCAAGTCGGTTCAAGAAGGAGTTTTGACCCATTTTTCAAGAGGAACACATTCACGTAATCAGATTTTTCTGTCGAACTAATCCCAGGCATGTTGACCCTATTCTTTTCCTTTAGTGTTATGTGTCTTGATTGTAGCTTCCATTAAACTCATGTTTTCTAAAATAAGATATGAATATAAAGATTGAAGAGATAAATTTCGGGGCTGTTTTACATGAAAAAAATTAATGATACCGAATACTTATAACTGTGTATTCTTTGGGTTGTGTCGGTGTCGTCGATTTTGCTATGGGCATGTCCATGTAGAGGATGTAACAACCCGTGTAATTTTGGGCTATATTAATTAATTTCTGGAAAATGGAGGAAAATAAAGTTTTTGATAAAATTATTTTTATTGCTCAAATATGTTGAATATTATTTTTAAAGGCGAGAATTTCAAACGGTTTCGAAATCTGAGTTAAAACGGATTTTAAAATGATTTTTAAATGTTTTTAACTCTTGGAATTCTAAGTCGGCGAACATTAAGTAATTTTCAAGAGTTGTTTTGTCTTCCAACTCTTCGTTTCTTTGCCTTATTTAAAGGAGTCTTTTGGATTCCAACTCTTCATTTCTTTGCATTATAAAAGGAAGTCGTGGGCAACCTTTGTAACCTATTTTTGGCACAAATTTTGGCAGCAAATATATTTCATATTCCTCTTCTTTTTATATACACATTGGCCCTTGAGATTTGTGAGTTCCAACCTTAGATTAGAGGTGTTCTTGGGGCTATTTTGTTGGAGGTTCTTGGAGGAGCTTTTGTAGATATTTTGTGTTGATTTTGAGGATGTGATCATTGGTTTCTCATCATGGTTTGAGGTATGAGGTTTTTACACAATATGCTCCTTAAATCTCGCGAGTGTCATTCTCTTTGAATTCTTGTTTAATTGAACTCATATTTGAATTGATAAATTCATTGAAATTTGAAAAATAGTTGTTGAATTTATTTTGATTCATGTGGTATCATTATATTGTTGATGAGCACGTTGTCATGAGATTTTAATATGGCACGGATGTTGGGGACCCGCCAAAATTCTTGTTTCCCGGGCTATGGCTTGATAAAGCATATTCGGATGTGGTGAGGCCTGGTGACCCAGTTAAATTGTTGTTGAGAAATTATATTGATAAATGCTTTGAGATTTGCATTTCGATTTGGATATTCGTACTCGTGTTGTTACGTTTTATTCACCGTTAATATATTTGTTGAGCATCTTTCCTGTCGTATTGTGTACTTCCCCATATTTTCTTTTAGTTGGCAGGTTAGCATGGATTTGAGCGCTATGGACCAATTGGGATTATTTTAGCGATGATTATTTGGAAAGAATTTTTAATACAATTTGGAAGATTGTATTTAATTATTTTGATGTATAGAGCATTGGAGATTTACTTTAGTTGTATTTTATTCGAGAGAATTTTGTTGTAATTGAGGAGATTGAGATTAGTGAATTTATATTATTTTGGGTTTATTTAGATGCCCTATACCTTGTCACTTGTGGATTTGGATTTATTTTATCGCATTAGCGCAGCGTTCGCTCTCCCCGGGCGGGTGGGGTGTTATAGAGGAGCCCTTTTAAAAGTAAATTTTGATATTTCATGTGAAAACCCTAGTTTAATTTAATTTTTTGTATTGGAAAATAAGGATCATGATAGGACTTGCATGTAGCGATTATTCTGAAAATCATAATATTTAGGGGTCTTTGATTTCCAATATTTTTAATTGAATCATTTAAATGGGAATTTAGTATTATTATGAATGTTGTTATAATTTGAAATTGTGTTACTCTATGGAAATATGATAATATTTCGGGAAGATTGGGTATGGTAGATAATTGGTTTTCACCCTTGTTATAGTACACTTGTTAGGTATGGGACTAGTAAGTGGGTCTTAATTACGATTTATGCTAATTAGGAATGGGACTAGTTAGTCTAAGTCTATGCGGGTTATATAATTTGGGATGAGGGCTGATTTTCTATATTATACCTTTGTTGTGATAGCCTAGGATTGATATCTAGGTGGAGTGAAATTTTGTAATCATTCTTTGCTTAGGATAGGACGATATTGTGTTTTGGGAACCCTTAGTTGGCACTAAAGGTTATTTTGAGTATTTTAACATCGCTTTTAAGGGTGGGAGAAATTTATGTGATTAACGAAGACAAGGAATGTGGAATTTAATATCGCAGGACTAAAACGGATATTAAAAATTTATTGGCGACATAATGTGTCTAGGGCTGACAGTTTGAACGGGTCAGAGGACGAGTTATGTCGTGTCGTGTGTGGAACCTTGTCATATCGCGAGGGTCGCAGTATAAAAACGGACCAGACGGCGGACTTGACAAGGGGACGGGTGCGTGTGTGGAACCTTGTCATATCGTGAGGGTCGCAGGACAAAAATGGATCAAACGGCGGACTTGACAAGGGGATGGGTATTGGTAATATTCTTCACGGTTAAATTAATTAAATTTAACATTGTGGGAAGGTGGGTTAATTAAAATCATATTGGTGTGGCTTTTATGAAAACCTTGCGGGTAATTGTGAATTTATTTATGGTGATTATTAATCTCGTAATTAAAAGATTCTATTGTTATAGTCGATATATATAGCACTATTGTCTGGGTTCAAGGACTCTATTTGAGGAGAGTAGCCGGTTTACATGCTCGGGACTTTGTCTCTGACACATGCGTTGACTAATCTTTTTCAGGATTTTTGGGAGTTGCTGCATAGGATTCATTAGAGATCTTTTGGAGGTGCAGCGTGATTTATGTTACTGCTTTAGTAGTTGGATTTTATCTTTCCATTCAGTCATTTTATTTATGAGACTATTTTGGAGTTATTAGGCCTTTTTGGTTCCAAAGTTATTTTAAGTTTCAGTTGGATTGATTTATATCATTATTGGAGTATGGATTTCTTTTGGAGTTAGCATTTGATGTTTCTTTTATTTCATATTTGGGTTTTATTAAAATAAATTATATTGTGGATTAAAATTTGATGTCTCATATCTGTCTCGTGCTAAGAATGGTATTTTATTTACTCACACCCATCTTAGTTTTGGTGGCGGCCAACGCCAGAATCAGGCAGGGTGTGACACCTTTTGATAATATTTTGTAAGTATTTAAATCACAGTTTAAAAGCAGTAATTAGATACACTCGTTAGTTCCGCGTACACTCCCTTGAGTTCCTTACCTCTCAACTAAAGTGTACACCTAACGTCTCCTACCTAGCTATGCTACCCAGCCTAACTAGACAAACGTATCTACTAACCACAAAAGGTTTAACTCCCCGGTACCTCTCATACGATACATTACTGTACTCCCAATAATTAATATTAATCGCATAATATTATTAAATCGTTGTTTAAGTTTCTCTACTTAAATTACTTTTAGATATACACAATCTATTAGCTCTACCATCACACATAAGTAGATTTATCCCACGTGTATATATTTAACACGCATATAATATATACAACTATAGCATCCTCGGGAATAACCCCCGTGATGCTAGTATACTCTGCTATCCTATCCACGTACCTCTCGTACTAAATCAAGGACTATATGTTCGAAATGTCTCCTTGAACCCTCAATTAAACGACACATAAGGGAAGCGAACATTGTTGTAAGTCTTTGGCATACGCACATACTTAACATACCAAAATGACACATTGGTCTCAGTGATACACAGAATATAATGAGCTGCCCTAAGTTTTATGTTCTGGAGAACACATTCAAACCTCACTAGAATCGTTAAGGTGAGATCGCCCTTTGTGCGGAACCTCCCATGATAGAAGAAAACGTAGGTATGTTCACACACATAATCAAATCACAATAATTGGTATTAACTCCATTCATATATACATATTATTATATAGGTATACACACAACCCATCATATAAACCTATACGTAGTATATATCTCTCAAATGCTGAACATACTCGTTATAACATATTTTCAAGTATCGTCCGTCACCCGAAAGGTCCTAGTTACCCCTAAATTAAATTAGTAATGAATATATCTCTATCCAACTAGTTCACAACCTAGGTCCACCCACACTCTCCGTAACCCGTTTCGATTCCCGAAATTTCTTAAAAGTCATATTATGACCAAAAGGTCCTAGCCTTATTCCTCTTATTTTGGCTGAACCAATCTTTACCATAATCTACTAAAATTTAATAGGTCCCTCCCTATAGCTTAAGAATATCCTAAAAGTCTCCCTATAAAGGATTGAGGGAATGAAATAAAGAAATTGGCCAAATTTGGACAGCCGAATCGATTCCGTGAAGAACCCGAATCAATTTGCCTACCGAATCGATTTGGTCATCAAGCTCGATCGATTCTTCCCTTAAAGTTTCGTCTTCTTCGTTATGCTGTTACGAGTTTTCTATATGCTAACTTTCTCAATCATCTATACAACAATCTCAAACTCCCAACCAACATTATCAAACATCAAATATATGTGTATGGACGATTTCAAACATAAATAACACATTAAAATCATACGAAATCTATCCAAGAGCGGATTTAAACCCCATAATCCTCAAACCCTAGTTTATGGTGTTCTTCATATACAATCATCAAGATACCCAGATTCCTTTCATTATATTCATTATATAATGTCTTATTTCAAATCCTCTACATAAATAAATTCATTATACATGCACTCCTATATCAATTCATGGATTACACCCATTAAATCCCCAAGAATTTGTCCCGAATATTTAATTGAAACCCTACACTACATGAATATTATAACATCTTTAAATAAATGGCAAGATAAACACTTGCCTTTGCAATAGCAAGTCCTGGATTCGTTTTTCTGTGATGAAGGTGTTCTTCCCTCATTATGAACACAATTCCTGCGACTTTGGTGACGAGAAAAGATGTGACAAAGCCTAGGATCTTCTCTTCTTTCTCTCATATGGCCTCTCCTCTCTCAAGATTGTATTAACCAAAGCCTCTAACTCCAAGGGGATGATATAATCTTTACACTTTCGGAGTTCTCTCTACCCTAGCCGACCAAATGGCCAAAACTCCATCATATGGTGTTGGGTTGGTCTAAAATCGTCCTAGGACCCAAACAATTCACCCGGGTATACTATTCCGACTATTTTGACTCTTTCGGAATCAATCGCAACCTCAAAATCACTATCCGAGTCACTCTAAAATAATTTCCTATCTCGACCTCGTATAGTTTACACATGACACCCGGTTGAGATGTAACACTCTCACTCGCTATGACGTAAAATAATTATTTAATATTCACTTAGTAATTTTATTTAATAAAAATTATTCATTTTCTCTCCCAATTAATATTTTAACCAATACGTAATATTTAATTCAATTAAATTTCATCATACGTGTAATTTAAAAATGATCAAATTAAATAAATCTTTTATAGTCAGAAATACAAGGTGTTACAAATTTCATGTGGTTTCAAATTGTAAAAAAGCTAGTCTTCCTTCACAAAACCTAAAAGGACCTATATAAAGTATACATTTTTTTTTTAAACTTTACATCATTTCTCACTTCCCTTTTGTCTCCCTTTTTTTTTTATTATAAAAACTTTGTTATGATCATTTCCACCCCAAGGCAAACTCATTTTGAAATCTAATATGAACCTACTTTCATAATTGTAAACATGCAAGGACCTTTAGAAGTAGTAGTAACCATTAGGATCGACTATAGTTTAATGATATTTTGTTTGCATTATGTACATAAACATAACATTCATATATATATATATATATATATAATTCATTTAAATACAATAAAATACTGCTAGATGTTTTTAAATATTTTTTCATCATGTTCTAATCCAATAAAAAAATATCCACCGGAAATTCCCTATCCAGATAATGATATATGACATACATGAAAGCAAGGCTGGGAAACATAAAAATTGACATTACACTGACGATAATAGTTTGATTTTCGTCATATTTGATCCATGACTGTGGCCATATATCTTGGTGTTTAGATTGAAAAGTCAAAATGATATCACCCCTATCCAGATAATGATATATGACATACATGAAAGCAAGGCTGGGAAACATAAATATTGACCTCACACTGACAATAATAGTTTGATTTTTATCATATTTGATGCATGACTGTGTGGCCATATATCTTCGTGTTTAGATTGAAAAGTCAAAATGATATCACCATGGCTTTCATTAATTTGGTATCAAAATCTAAATGATATATATATATATATATATATATATATATATATATATATATATATATATATATATATATATATATATATATATATATATATATATATATAGGGAAAAGATCAAGTGAGGTTCTAGTTTGAGGACCTTGAATAAGGACCATTTTTTTAAAATATTAAAAAAAAATATTTTGAGTCGATTGTTTTTATGATTTTTAACCATTTCAATAGGACCATAAAAAAATAATCAGCTCAAAATGATTTTTTTTGCTATTTTAAAAAAAAATCGTTCTAACTTTGTATGTTTTTAAGTTGTTAAAAACTGACAAAGTTTGACCGATTTTTTTAAAATAGTAAAAAAAATGATTTTTTTTATATAGAGCTGCTGAAATGTTTAAAAATTATATAAAAAAAATTAGCTCAAAAATATTTTTTTTACTATTTTATCAAAATTAATCTGCGCCAACGGTATGCAAACAGAAGTCCTCATGAGACCCCGTCTCTCTCTCTCTCTCTCTCCCTAGAGAGAGAGAGAGAGAGAGAGAGAGAAGCTTTTTCTCCAACATACTAAAAAAAGCAACTGAATTAACAAATTGATTATTTAAAATAGTATAATATATTATTTTGAGTTGATTATTTTTTTTTTGAGATATCTACACATCCATGGGTACCTCTCCAAACAAATTCAGCTCAAAATAATTTTTTTTGCTATTTTAACAAAATCGGTCAATATATGTCAGTTTTTAAAGTGTTTAAAAATAGACATATGTTGATCGATTTTTTTAAAATAGCAAACAAAATTCGTCCTATAAAATTGTGTTGATTGCAACCTTGATTTGTAAATCTAACTAATATTTTGTTGATTGCAGACTTGATTTGTATCTTTCGTACTCCAATTAATAACCTCCTGTAAAATTGAATTTATCGAGTTGTAGCCTTAACTGATCTCCTGAAAAATTTATGGCAGTAAAGATGTTGGATGTTGGTGTTTTAGCTGTTGAGTTAATTATAGACCTTTGAAAATATATTTGGTTGATTGTTTTGCAGTACTATCTTTGTCTCTTTGATTTTGAATCCTCAAATCAGTCTAATGTTTGTGTATTTGAGGTTAGTAATTTTGTCTCTATTCATTTTATTATAATGTTATTATATTGATTTTACTTTGTGGTTCAATTTATATTCTGTTTTGTCCATTTTTTTACACCTTGACTCATTCATGATACTTTTGATGGTCTAAATAGTTTAACTTATGTTCACATTTCTAACATTTTAACATGTTCTCTTGAGATTTAGATAAGTTGCGCATCCAGGGGCTTTCATCACAAAATTTCAAAGAATGAGATTTATTTTTCTAAACTTCATATGAAATGTCAAAGGTCAACTCTATTTTAGTTTTTATATTTGAGTACAAGTTTGAGATGTGCTAATTTGCAAGTAGAACCTAATTTGATTGAAACTTGCAAGAATAGGTAATAGACATCAACTAATTACATGTTTGGTACTATATAGTTTGTTTTCGTAATGACCATGAGATTAACTTATTAAAGGGTCTCATATTTAATATGAATCAATTGGTTGAATAAGTCATTTTATGGAAGCTTTCCATTCAGGAATATCTAAGGACACACAATATCCATTGATATTATAAGCTAAGTTAGAAGTAGGATACAACTATGTTGTTGTATTAATTACACTGTTCTAAAAAATCCGCCTAGGCTCCGCCTAGGCACGCCTAGGCTTGAGGCTTGGGAGAAACGCCCCGCCTTAAGATTTTGACGCCTTATGCTTGGTATAACCCTTAAGGCGTACTTTTTCTCTAAAAATAGTAATGCTTTAGTGAGACGATATCGCATTTTAAAGATTTTTTTACAACCCGGACCATTATTTCTTCCAAAATAATCAAATAGTATTTTTATTTGCAATTATTCAGACATATTTTTATGATATGTATAATTTTAGTATTTTAATAGCCTTGTTATGGTTAAAAAATATTAAAAAGGCCTAAACGCCTTTTCACGCCTTTTTACGTCTAGGCCCGCCTAGGCTTCTAAGGTTTGAGGCTTGGCCTTTACGCCTCGATCAAGCCCCGCGTTTTTTAGAACCTTGATTAATTACAAATTATGTTTTGTTAAAATGTTCAAGTCTTCAATTCCATCATTAATTTGTTAAGTGTAGATGATAGTGTGATTGTAGTACCATAATTTAGCACCCGTGAGGATGAATTGATTCTATTGAAATAGGTTTTGTTCTCCTTTGTAATTGACTTATATTTTAATGACAATTGATAAGTGTTATATTGCTGCAACACTAATGATTTCTCAACTAGTAAGCAAGCAAGTGCAAGGGTGAGAGAGTTAAAAATGTAACCATGGACTTCGTTAGATCTACAATTTTACCTTTTCAGCCTTTATGAATATCTGCATTTAAAATATTTTTCTCAATTATGAATTTGTAACTTTTCAATCTTATTATGAAATATTAAATTATTACGTTTGTTAGTTTTCATACAAAATTCATTTATGCAACTAAGTTTGCGTATTGTTGTTATTGCCACGAATTAAGTTAAATCGATGATGTTGTTTATACGAGGTCCATAACGGATTATTACTGTTATTGTTGTTAGAATATTTTTCATTTCTTAAACAGGGTTAATAGTCATATAAACAAAGAAAACTCTACTCAAAATTTTGAAATTATTTACACTTATTTGTGTTGTAAAAAAATAATTGACTTAAATTATATACGATTTAATACATTGAAAATTTTTCAATGTACTCTTCAATCTAATGTATTTTACAAAATATTTATTAGTCTTGATAGTGACATTAGCACACAGATAAAAAAATATTTTTGAAACTGTATTAGACTAACAGTTAAATAAAAATATATATGGGATTTTTATAAAATTCCCCCGAAATATAGTTAACTACAAAAATACCCCACTAGATTAGGTATCAAGTTATCACAGTCCTTCTTTAATAAATTTTTTTAAAAAATTCCTTAATTATTATCATTGCAAAAAAAAAAATAACAAAACAAAACGTAGACTATACTTTCGTTGCAAATAAATAAATGTTTTTCCCTAAGTTAAAGGTATTCATTTGCAGCAAAGTAATAGCTGAAAGGAATTTTGTACACTTGGCCCAAAATGTATTTCATTAGTATTAATATTGTGAACTAAATTCAAATAAAAAATGCACGTTCCAGCAAAAGATCTTAGTTTTAGCAAAATTGTTGCGTTGTGCCTCAAACTAATAAGTTGGTGTCTTAATTCCAATAACAGGTTCTAATTTTAGAATCTTTGAAAATAACCAAAAAAAACTCGAACTAACCACTTAATGTTGTTGGAACTTGAAATTTTTCTTTGAAAATCAAGTACAAATAAATAATGATAATGTAAATGATCTACTTAATAGAAGAATATTTATAATTATTTATTATGAAGAAAGATCGTGACAAAATGATTTATATATTTAGTAGTTACTCATGTCCAAAAAATGTGCTATTGAATCCCTATTAATTCGTTCAGCCGTTCTTGCCCATAAATTTCCACTTCTTGACCTTTGGTCCTTGTAGTATTTTATTTTAATTTTTTTGGAATAGTGAATATAAGTAATTATAAATAAATAAAGTCTAACTGTAAGAATTTGTTATGTCCCACAAGATAACATAATGTGATATAAGTGAATGTTTATTTTTGTTGGTTAATAAGATAAGTCCTCGTTAGTATTTTTTTTATGGGAGAAAGGGCGTTATCTGAATATACGAAAAATTCATCTCTTACTATTGAGAATAGACATGAATTCATTTGGTGTCTATCTAAAGAGTGCCAATATTTCGGAAGAGACACAACCCAAATACACATCCTCTCTACACTAACCCGTTTTTACTTTAAAAATGGATAATCAAAGACTTCTTTGTTATATTTTGAGAAGATAGAAGAGAAGAGAGAAATGTTTTCCCAATGATTACAAAAACTCGTTGAAGTTGCAATCCTTATATATAAGAGTCTACTTCGTCTTCTTTAAATTGTGCAATGGATAAATGTATGTTATGTTTATGTAATTACATTTTCACTGTAATGATAATTATTGGCAGGGAAGACATAATAATCCATAATTTTTTACACTAAGGGTGTGTTTGATTACAAACATGAAAAATGGGCGAAAAATAATTTATTTGGACGAGAAGTTGAAAATTAAGAGAAAAAGGCATGAGTTTTTCTTTCCTTACATTTTCTATATTCCATGGAAATCAATTCTTTGGTGGGTGGATAAGAAATATTTTTCAATAAAAATGAGGTTTGAGACGGACCACTTGCTACATGAATGGTGGTTGTTCTTATATAAAATATTTGCAATCAAAGTACTACAAGAGAATACATGAGTCCAAAGAACTATTTTCCATGTCAATCAAACACACCCTAACTTCAAATTCTCCCAGAAAATATCTATCATATTTTCACAACTCCCATATCCCCACATATTTGTTTTTTATTAGCGTTGTTGGTGTCTTGATTATGATTATGTGCATGCATTCATGCACCTACGACATATATATATATATATATATATATATATATATATATATATATATAGTTATAGTTATAGCAGCAACAATTTAAATGCAAAATTAATTAGGAACGAAATTACCCAACGAGGAGTGAATAAAATCGAGGCAAAAAAATATTACAAATCTAGAACCAAAAATGTCCAGGCTGAATCGCGGATAATGTCGATGTCTGTAAGGTGTTCCGCGGCTCTGCCCAAAGTGTGCTGACAGTCTCAAAGCCTCGTCACCTCAGGATAAAACGACCTTCAATAATAAGAAAATACAGATTGATAAAGCACATGAATCATTCCAGTTTGTGTATATCCATTAGTATTAATTGCTGGAGTCTAATAATAATTATGGGGAGGATTTTCTATTTCAGAGTAGAGAAAAAGATTTCGGAGAAAAGCAACTTGTTTTCCTGTGCTAGCAAAAAATGTTGTTCATGTGTTTTTTAAAAACGAAGGCTGAAGACCTCTTTTATTGAGAAAAAATTTATAACGTTGGTCGCCCCCAATGTGGAGAGAAAGCGGGAAAACGTGGGTAAGTGGGTGAAAAAATTCAACAGATAAGAAGACTCATTTTTTCGAAATTAATTGACGTTAATAATAATTTTTAAGCCCAAAAAATGGTTATTTATTTGTCCAAAAAATTATTTCTTAATGATCCCATGCCCAAGACCCAAGACCCGGACCAAGGCACGGGTATGGACTAAGCCAGATAGACAGCGGAGACAATGCGTGCACGTCTGTGACTTGGCCCATTGGGTCTCCCCCACATACCCACAAAACATTGAAAGCTCAAAGGGCTAAGCCATAGAGAACAAAAAGGATTTTATTAAGTGCTCCAAAAATTGTAAACCCACCTATATGAGACAAAAGCCAAAGGCGTTTCTAAAGTTTTGCACTTTATAGCTTGCCAGTTGTTTTATCAATCCCCCACTTGCAAAATTGTGAAAACATTTTATCGAGCTATAATCAATAGAATTATGCATAAGTAAAGGCGTATTTCAACTTGAACCTTTAGGTAATAAAGATGATTCAGAATATACTAGAGTAATTATAGTTTTGAACTCTATCTCTGACAACACCTCATACAAAATGCTACTTAGGTATAGTTCTGATAGCCAGCACGTTATGTCCATGTGCTTATATCCAATTATAGTAACGCTCTAGGAATTTGCCAAAAATATCTATAAGAAGCGGCCACACTTCCACCACTACACCAAAATGATAAAATTGTCACCTTTCAGCCGACCACCCTTGTCAAGGTCATTGGCCGTGACAAAAAATACGCATTTTGTGTCACGGTCATTGACCTTGATACGACCGTGTCAAAGAATTATCACGGTCAATGACCGTGACAAGGCCGTGACAAATTCACTTGTCACGGACTTGTCACAGTCATTGACCGTGACAATTCTTTAAATAATTGTCACGGTCAATGACCTTGACACGACCGCGACAACTTCTGCAGTAAAAAAAGTCCCAGCCTTCTTTTTTCCCACCCTTTTTTGGTTTTCCCCCCCTCTCTCTCTCTAAGCGATTTATGCCCTCTCTCTCTAAGGTATGTTTTTTTTTCCTCTCTTTCTCTTTCATTTCTATATGTGTGTGTATGTGTATGTGTGTATGTGTATGTGTGTATATGTATGTGTATATGCGTATGTATGTATGTGTGTGGTGGTGTGTGGGGGAGGGGGGTAATGGGGGTAATGGGGGTGGGGTGGTGCAGGTGTGGGGGGGGGGGGGGGAGGGGGGGGAGGGGGGGGTATGTGTATATGTGTGTGTATGTATGTGTATATATGTGTGTGATGGTGTGTGGTGGGGGAGGGGGTAATGGGGGTGGGGTGGTGCAGGTGTGGGGGGGGGGGGGGAGGGGGTGGGGTATGTGTATATGTGTGTGTATGTATGTGTATATATGTGTGTGATGGTGTGTGGTGGGGGAGGGGGGGAGGGGGTAGTGGGGGTGGGGTGTAGTGGGGGGAGGTGGGGTGGTGTGTGTGTGTGTGTGCGTGTGGCGGGGGGAGGGGGCAAGGGGTGTGGTGGGGGGGCAATTTTAACAATTGTATAGCTTTAATTAAGAAATTGTATAGCTTTAATTGTAATTTTAAGTGTATAGTTTTAGATGAAAGTAAATTAATAATTAGTGCCAATTTCATATGAAAGTAGGATTGCCCCTCATTTTAAATTAGTAAATTAATAATTGTATACTTTAATTGTTACTTTAATTGATGAAATGAATTAATTGAGTAGATGAATTAGAAGGAGTACGGGTTACACATTTGTTGTTGAAATTGCTGTTGGATTATTTTGTTTAGTAAATATTGGGTTGGTTAGTTTTAAAAGTGGCATGACCATTGGATTATTGTCCATATGGGGTGGGATTTTTCAACTTTTTTTGAAAATTATTTTGTATATCGAACAATATATACAAAGTATGATAATTAAATGAAACATACTTGAAATTAAATATGTGTATATGTGTGTGTATGTGTGTGTATATATGTGTGTGGTGGGGAAATTTTAACAATTGTATAGCTTTAATTAAGAAATTGTATAGCCTTAATTGTAATTTTAATTGTATAGTTTTAGATGAAAGTAAATTAATAATTAGTGCCAATTTCATATGAAAGTAGGATTGCCCCTCATTTTAAATTAGTAAATTAATAATTGTACACTTTAATTGTTAGAGTAATTGATGAAATGAATTAATTGAGTAGATGAATTAGAAGGAGTAGTGGGGGTGGGGTGGCAGGTGCGGTGGGGGTGGGGTGGGAGGAGGGGGAGGGGGTGGGGTATGTGTATATGTGTGTGTATGTGTGTGTATATATGTGTGTGGTGGTGTGTGGTGGGGGAGGGGGTAGTGGGGGTGGGGTGGTGAAGGTGTGGTACGGATTACACATTTGTTGTTGAAATTGTTGTTGGATTATTTTGTTTAGTAAATGTTGGGTTGGTTAGTTTTAAAACTGGCATGACATTAGATGTTTTCAACTATTGCACGTTAGATGTTTTCAACTAATTTAGACATATTTATGTACGTGTACGTGTGCGTGTGTGTGGTGGGAGTGGGGTAGGGGTGTGTGTCTATGTCTACTAATAACATTTTTTTTATCTGTACTAATAACATTTTTTTACAGCAAATGTCTCCTTCAGATATTAAGGCGAAGATGATGATGCTGTTTATGATGATGTCGTCTGGGCTTGGTGGTAGCGCAGGCGACGAGGGCTCCTCCGCCCCTAGGCTCCCCAAATACAGAAAATTTGGGATTACAGTCGAGAACAAATCGGAGCTATTAGCGAGATCCCTCGAGCTGCTAAAGACGATCATCGGCCCGAGATTTATGAGTTGGAAGAAGGTGCCATATGAGCTCAAGTTAGTTGTTTGGGCGGCACTACAGGTAATATATTTATATTTATATTTCAATTTCAATTTCAATTTCAATTTCAATTTCAATTTCAATTTCAATTTCAATTTCATTTTATATTTATATTTATTCGCAACTAACATTGAATTTGTTGGACAGGAACAATTCAACTTGGATCCAAAGCTACGCGATTCCGTCTTGGAGCAGTTGAGGGAGCAACACAAGACGTGGAAGAAAAATATGCGGACATGGTACTTTGGAAAAACACGATAGTCCATTATACAATGGTGTGGATCTGTCCCGTCCAAGGAGCCGATCTCATTGGCCCAATGGCAAAAGTTCATTAACAATGAGATCGAGGATCAACAATTGACATCTCGCCAATCGGGGAAGGAAAATCGGGCAAAAAAGACGGACGTGCACTACTCCGGCCGGACCTCTTACGCCGAGGTGGAACGTAGGATGAAGGTAAGATTTAATTTTTCTATAACTACATAAATATATTATTCTTCATTATTTTACTTTGCGGGGCCGATACTACACTACACCAAATCTGCACTATTGTCAAGGTCATTGACCCTGACAAATTCAACTTGTCAAGGTCAATGACCTTGACATTTCGAGGCGAGACAACTTTTTTTGTCACGGTCGTGTCACGGTCATGTCGCGATGAATGACCGTGACACGCTTGTCACGGTTATAAACCGTGACAAAGCCGTGACCCTTTTTAAAAAAAAATTGTCACGGTCAATGACCGTGACAAGATTTGTCAAGGACTTGTCACGGTCAATGACCGTGACAATTCTGGGCAGAATTTAAAAAAAATCTGCTGGGCAGTATGGCCACTGCCACTTCCCAGCAGTATATTTGTACCTGTTATAGTAACGTTGTACCTGTTACAAACATCATATATCCAAACAAACTAAAGATAATGCAAATATATATTCAAATAGAGACAATATGCATCACGATATAATTCAAATGTAACAACTTAAAACAACTCAATTCAAACTTATAACAATTCAATTCCAACTTAAAACAATATCACTACATGTCTGGTGTATTGTTAAAACTGAGGAGGTGAGTAGGCCACACGACATACGAATTGACGCACCCACTAATATACGTCGTGCTGCATTGTTCGCGCAACCACAATATCGTCCGAAGAGCCACATAAGTATCGAGCCTATGTGGCTTACCCCCTGACCCACTCCCTACCCCCTGAAATAAAATAAAGTAAAGTAAAATTAGTATCGGCCCCGCAAAGTAAAATAATGAAGAATAATATATTTCTGTAGTTATAGAAAAATTAAATCTTACCTGCATCCTATGCTCCACCTCGGCGTAAGAGGTCCGGCCGGAGTAGTGCACATCTGTCTTTTTCGCCCGATTTTCCCTCCCCGATTGGTGATATGCAAATTGTCGATCCTCGATCTCATTGTCAATGAACTTCTGCCATTGTGCCAATGAGATCGGCTCCTTGGGGGGGACGGATTCACGCCATTGGATAATCGACTCTCGTATCTTCCCAAAGTACCGTGCCCGCATATTTTTTTTCACGACTTGAGTTGCTCCCTAATCTGCTCCAACACGGGATCGCGTAGCTTTGTCCAAGTTGAATTGTTCCTGTCCAACAAATACAATGTTAGTTGCGAATAAATATAAATATAAATATAAATATAAATATGAAATTGAAATTGAAATTGAAATATTCATATAAATATAAATATAAATATATTACCTGTAGTGCAGCCCAAACAGCTAACTTGAGTTCATATGGCACCTCCTTCCAACTCATAAACCCCGGGCCGATGACCGTCTTTAGCAGAACGAGGGATCTCGCTAATATCTCCGATTTGTTCTCGATGGTAATCCCATATTTCCCATATTTGGGGAGCCTAGGGGCGGAAGAGCCCTCGTAGTAACAAGTTCCCATAAAAATCTTTAATAAAATTCTCATATCTTCTTTCAATTTAAACACACACAGTAGTGACTGTCTATTTAAAATAATCTCAATGTTAATTTTAGGTATTGAATTTCTACTATTGTTTTGTGCTTTTTATAATTCATACCCCACCCCCGCCCCACCACCACCCACCCCACCCCCACCCTCGTCGTAACATTGTTTTGTGCTTTTTATAAGTATATAGCGATTATTTCACACTTAAATCACATATTAAGCCGGCCTTCATTTTTTTATGAAATTTGTAGAAAATTACTTATTTATTTTGAATGAAAATAAATTGTTATCCAATATTTTTGGATATTATTTACATTTACATTTTTGGATATTATTTTTGGATATTATTTACATTTACATTTTTGGATATTATTTTTGGAAATTTATAGAAAATTACTTATCTATTTATATTTTTAACCCCCTACCCCCCACCCTACCCTACCCCACCCCCTACCCCCCAACCTGCCCCACCCCCTACCCCCCACCCTACCCCCAACCTGCCCCCACCCCCCACACACGCATACACACACGCACATATATACACACATACACACATATATATACACACAAACATATATATAAATGGAAGAGAGAGAGAGAGAGCAGCGTCGAGAGAGAGAGAGAGGGAGGGAACAGCGGGAGGGAAAAAAGAAGGGGGAAAGGGTTTTTGCTGGAAATATTGTCACGGTCGTGTCAAGGTCATTGACTGTGACAATTATTTAAAGAATTATCACGGTCAATGATCGTGACAAGTCCGTGACAAGTAAATTTGTCACGGCCTTGTCACGGTCATTGACCGTGACAATTTTTTATCACGGTCGTGTCAAGGTCAATGACCGTGACATAAAACGCGTGTTTTTTGTCACGGTCAATGACCTTGACAAGGGTGGCCGGCTGAAAGGTGACATTTTCGCCATTTTGGTGTAGTGCTAATTTACTTTATTTTATTTCATGGGGTAGGGAGTGGGTCAGGGGGTAAGCCACATAGGCTCGAAACTTATGTGGCTCTTTGGACGAAGAAGGGTAAGGAGAAGGAGGTGTCCCCGAGCGTCGCGGCGATGATTGTAAGTAATTCGACAATTTATTTTTTGTTAATTATGTTATAATTTTTTAGTTTACTTATTTTACTAATCATGTATTTTTTGTCGTTTCAGACAAAGCTTAATGAAGTGCATGAGTCGCAGTCTGATGTCGACAAGGCGTCTTTGTCCACAGGCGCACTCAGCCAAGTGCTTGGCTCTGATCGTAAGGGGAGGACATGGGGGGTGAGCTCGCGGGTGGACAAATCTAGGATCATCGGATTGGAGACGAGCGACACCGGGTTGGCTCGAACGGTGGATTCACACGACACGAAGCTGTCCCATTTGGAGGCGACGGTCGAAGATATGCACGCATTCATGAAGCGTACGTTAGTCGGAGACCGTAGGGGGAAGGGGAAAGGGAAAGGGAAGGAGAAGGCGGTGGAGGAGGAGGAGGATGTAATACCCCGTAATTTTAAATGACTTTTAAAATGGGTTATATTTTAAATTAATGGATTAATTAGATTTTATTATTAATTAATTCATTCGGGTTTTATCCAGACGGTGGATATTAGAATGGATGATTCTGAATATTACTTAAATATATTTAGGTAATATATGAATGTGATGTCATTGATATGACTGTATGATATAAATTCGGTAATCTATATTTTTAGTCAGACGCGGTATGGGACGTGTCGGGACTAGTTTATTAAATTAAAAAGGAAATTTATTTTCTATCGATCTAATAATCATTTCGACTGCGTCGTTGCGTCCGGAAGGTTCAAAATAGTCAGAAAAGTCTATTTGGATGTTAATTTTGAGTCTTGGGTCATTTGGAAATGAATTGACAACCCGAAAGGGCATTTTGGTCATTTTCTAGGGGGGATGAATAGTGATTTCGGGTTTGTCCTATTATAAGTATTGGTAGATTAAGTGTATGTGGGTTATTCATCTCCTCTTCACAAATTAGAGAAGCCATCTTCCTTGAGAGAGTGGAAGGGTACTTGGGAAGGGAAAAGCCTACTTGGGAAGGAAAAGAACAAGAACCAAGGTTCACCACCACCAACCACCACCGGAGTTTGACCGGAGAAGGGACAACCAACTGAGATATACTACACCAAAGGATCAGACCTTCAGTAAAGGCAAGTGTTTGATAATGGCAATTTAAGTTTGTATATTGTCCATGTTAGAATAATATGAAAAGAGAAGATTATTTATGTTTGGAAGAAATAATGGAGTATTAAATGGATTTCTGGAAACTGAAATGATATAGGAATTAAACTCATGTTTTAGGTTGATAATAATCCACGAAATAGTCATGAATCTGTTGAAGAAACTATTAAAACCATTGATGTGTTCTTGAAGATGATATGTTGAAAAATTTTCTGAAAATAAGGAGATAAACATGATTTTTAATCCAATCCCTTGATGATTCCAGGATGTTTAGAGTATTGGAAATCGTTCATATATGTTGATATATCATGTAGTAAAGATTATAAGTCATTTGGGATGTTTAGATGAAGGTATAAATGATCATAAGTTGCTAAACCCGTAGTTGCTGAAATGCAGAAAAACCAGGTTGTGACCTGAGGGATCGGTCGATCGACCCTTGCCTTCGATCGGTCGACCTCCCCAGAATATGTAAAGTTACTTCTTTTTAAATGTTGATTCTTATCCCAAACCTTTTGTGGATCTTTGATGATTATTATTTGGATATTATGGGACTTATAAAATATCAGTAAATCCTTGATAAGATTTGAATTCAATTGATTTGGATTCAAGTGATTTAAATGATGAAAATTATATTGAATGGAATTTCGGTTGCAAGATTCATTTGTTAAATTCCAAATGGGGATGTATGAGGATTTAAGATAGGACCAGTAGGGGTGATTTAATATAACACCTGGGTATCCTTAAGTTTACAAGAGGGTTTAATCCTAAGTGAAAGAAGATGTGTTTATAAGAGATTTGAAACTATCGGTTTTAACCTTAATTAAAAGGAGAACTAAACTCGTAGTAGTTCGGGAGAAATAATTTTATGGACCAGTAGGATATTAGTGACTTCTTACTGAATATAAGATGAGGAAAATACTATTTGAATGTTGTGAGTTGGGAGTTTAGAACACATTTGGTTGAAAGAGGGTATGAGGTTATCCCGATCGCATAGTTGAAGTTATCGGACCTCCTCGATCGACAAAGTTAGGTAGTAGTGTATTGGAGGGGTTCCTTGTTTGGATTTCGCTTTGCGAGATGCTCCGCGCATGAACCTTAACGACGTCGGGAGTGGAGAGATGTTATTGGATGCGAGGATAATGAAATTATGAAGTAAAGATATGATATTTTAATACGTGGAATTTAAAAGAGATATAATGCTACGTATGGGAAATATCTTAGGGTAGTGATAATTACCTTATTGATATTATATTGTAGGTATGATAATACCTATTTGATTAATTGATGATTTATGTGTATGACATACCTAGCTTACTTGCTATCGGTGGGGGGTTTGCGCGTGAGGGCAGTCATATCCTGATGAATCCATGGGATCTTTGATTTGTCGCTCGAGAACATAGGTCTATGGAAGACTTATGGGGGAGTTGATAAGTCTGCTGACTGTGGGTACGTAGGTATGTGCGTGACCCATGGATACGAGAACTATGTTCGCCTCCAATTTGTTTGTTGTTGTTTGTGGTTCGTGGAATCTTACCGAACCTTTAGTCCCCTATTCGGCGACCTGCGATGATGGGACATGATAGCAGAGTAATGCATTGCACCGCAGCTGTGACTCGGGGTGCCGTATTATATATAAATATATATATATAATGGATTAAATGATTAAATGGATATATTGTGGTTAAATCTATCTACGGTGATAATTGTAGATAACGGTGAATAGAGAAAGATAATGGAATTAAGTTAATGAATGTTTATGCTTATAGAATTGAAAAGCTTAACTCATGTTATTGAGAAACAATTCATATTAATGAGTAATGATTCATGTTAATGAGAAACTAATCATATAAAGGAGAAATGTAAATGAATATTAATGTGACGTATGGTATGGGACATACGGGGATTATGATATGGGAATGGAATTTATAATATGGAGACTAGAAAAGAGGAACCATTAACTAGGAGGTTAATAGGAAACGTTAAGTGTGCACTCTAGTTGAGAGGTGAGAATAGCAAGTGAGTGTTGGATCTATCATGTACATAATAAATGCTTTGTTTCACTTGTTAAATACTTGCTGTTTTAAAAAAATCATCTACATATTCGGGCTTTGACCCGTTTCCTTGCATATTTTCTTTTCTATTGTATCTCTATATCAGGTGTCCAGCAACAGGGACGCCAACCATAGTTGATTGTGACGAGCTATGGAGCTATGGAGTTTTTCTTAGACGCCTATCATCTTTTTGATTCACAGTATTCTTAGTTAGGGCATGTCGCCCAAAGGATTTCAGTTATCATTTTCTGTCGGAGTCAAATACTATTGTATTCGGGACTTTTTAATACATTTAACATTGTTGGGATTATTGTAAAGGATTTATATTATTTGGGAATGTTTATTCCAGTTGCATTTAAATTCTTTTGAGTTATTTATTGTGTTATCTGTGTTGTAGAATAAAATGTGTAGTGTTATTCTTAAAATGGAAATGAATTTTGTTAAATTAAAATTTGGAAAGTTTTTAATACCAGCTTAATTGAGTATTGGGTGAGTTGTAAATGTTTTCGACAGTGATGCTAAGAATGAGCCAACTGTATATTCTGTTTTAATTTGGTATGGGACTGGCCACCCGGTATTTAATTAGGTGGGGTGTTACAGAGGAGGTGCGGGAGAACGAGGCGCAGGAGGACGAGGATGTGGACCTCGCTGCTTCTTCACCGTCACGTGCGTATTTCGATGATCCACTTCCTTATTTGGATCCCTTCTCCAGACCATTGTCGACACTTGGTTGGCCGAGCGTGTTCATATTGGATGTATTTTATGTCCATCGGATAGGGCGGGGGTTGAGGGACCCGAATATCGTCGAGGGTGGAATAGTTCATGGACGTGCGCTTCAAGGGATCGAGTCTAAAGTGCTCGTCACGCATGTCATACTCGGGAAGGAGAACTCCCTATTGTGTTTGCGCGAACAATGCGGCACGATGTATATTAGTGGGTGTGTCAATTCTTATATCGTGTGGCCAACTCACCTCCTCACATTTACCCAAGACATGTAGTAACATTATTTTTAAGTTTGTCCATTTTAATTATATTTGGATTATATCGTCATGTATATTATTTCTATTTTGAATATTTGGATTATATCGTCATGAATATATATTTGCACTATCTTTAGTTTATTTGGATATATGATGTTTGAATAGGTACAACCAACGTTCTTATAACATGTACAAATATACTGTTGGGCAGTGGCAGTGGCTATACTGCCCAGCAGAATTTTTTTAAATTCTGCCCAGAATTGTCACGGTCACGGTTATTAACCGTGACTAAACTTGTCACGAACCATGACCTTGACACGACCGTGACAATTTTAACGAACTTGTCAAGGTCAATGACCGTGACACGTCTGTGACAAAAAAATTTATCTCGCACGAATTATCACGGTCATTGACCTTGACAAGTCCAACTTGTCAAGTTCAATGACCGTGATAATAGTGCAGATTTGGTGTAGTGCACATTCATATAGATGAGTCTATCAAGGATACTCCTGTATCTAGGTACCCCATTCAAAATAGAGCTATAGATCTCATTAAGAATTATAATAACTCACCATTTACTTGATTCAGGATATCATGCTCCATAGGGATGGACTGGGGGTAAAACGTCGTTCTATGTTAATTAATAATAACATAATTCAACCCATATCACTTGTGACTCGTTGGTATCCTTTGGATATATTTCTTGGGATCTCTAGTCTATATGTTGGATAACCATCACAAATGACTCATGTATCCAAGGTCTTTAGTTCTACCCCTTTCGAGGTGTTCCACACCTTCTCCCTATCTAGTCTTTTGGTCAAGGATTCACTAAGTTCTCTTCAGATCGTATATGATCCACCCTCACAGCACTCATAGAGATAAATTCTTTAACAGTACTATGTTTAAGACATATTTGTCGTCTTTTACCTTTATAATAAGGGTTCTCTACTTTTGCAATAGTTGGGGTACTATCATAATAAATAAAAATGCCTGATATCGGTCTTTTCCATAAGAGGATATCTGACAGGAGGTTTCCTAATCAACCTGCCTTTGCACTAGCAATAGTTAGTGCTATCATCTCAGACTCCATAGTGGATTGAGCAAAAATAGTTTGTTTATTAGATTTTCAAGAAACTACACCGCCAGCGATGTTAAATATATATCCACTAGTATCCTTAGAATCATCGGATAGGGTTTTTCAATTAGCATTACTAAATTCTTTAAGGACAACTTGATGCTTATTATAGTGTAATCTAAGGTTCATCATCCTTTTAAGGTACCAGATGACCCTTTCAATAATGCTCCATACTAGGTTTGCTGATAAAATTATATAGTACTCCCACAGCATTAGCTACGTTAAGTTTAATGCAATCTGTAGTATAACATAAACTACCAATGATGTTTGCATAAGCAGTTTGGTAATTAGACTTTACACTAGGATCAAATGGAGTACTAGAAAGTTTACAGTCAAAATAATTGTATTTCTTCATAAGTTTCTCAGTGTAAAGAGACTGATACAAAGAAAGTCATTTTTTCTCACGTAGTAATATCAATTCCCAATATTACACTAGTTTCACCCAAATCCTTCATATCAAAGTTGGCATACAAAAAGGATTTAACATTATCTACGGCATGAATATCATAACCAAATATAAGCAAGCCATCAACATAAAGACATATGATAGTGAAAATGTTCTCTACATATTTATAATAAATGCATTTGTCACTTTCATTTATTATAAACCCATTAGAGATGACCAGGCTATCAAATTTAGCATGCTATTGTTTAGGTTCCTGTTTGAGGCTATAAAGAGATTTGTTTAGTTTACGTACTTTATTTTCTTGATCGTGTACAATAAAATCCTCAAGTTGATCCATATAAATCTCTTCTTCTAATTCTCTATTTAAAAAGGTAGTTTTAACATCCATTTGGTGTATAATTAAATCATTTAAGGCATCTATTGCAAATAGCACACGTATAGATGTTATCCTAGTCACGAGTGAAAATGTATAAAAAAAACTCTACATTTTCTCGTTGTCTAAAACCTTTGGCAACAAGACGTGCCATATAATTTTCAACCATGCCATCAGGTTTCAATTTATTTTTAAGAATACATTTATGCCCAATTGTTTTACACCCAAGAGGAAGGTCCACTAAATGTCAAATTTTATTTGTTTCCAGAGATTCCATTTCATCATTAATAGCCTCTTTCCATAAATCAACATCTAAAGAAGATAAAGCTTCTTCAATATTTTAAGGTCCTACTCTAAAGTATATGTATAAAATTTGGGACCAAAATCATTTTCAACACGAGCTATTTTACCTTTTCTTGGTTCTAAAATATTTTCATTAGATTCTGAATTCTTTGGTAAAGAAACATTAATGGATGTCTCACTCGCACTATTTCTCAATTTAAAATGAATTTTTTCTTTATAAAAATCATCGTCATTTGATTTAATTATTACTTTATTTTTCAAGAAGTAAAAACGGTATGGTTTGCTATTAATAGAATAGCCTATAAAAATGCACTCATAAGCTCTACTATCCAATTTAGACTTTGTAGGGTCGGGTATACATACATAGGTTAAACACCCCCATATTCTAAAGTATGATAGGATGGGCTTGATATTTTTCCATATTTCATAAGGAGATATTTTTATTTTAGTTTAAGGATTAAGTACGTGACATACCGTCAAAATAATTTCACCCCACCAATGTAAGGAAGCCCCTGAATTTAATAAAATAGCAGCAACTAATTAGTTAATATTCTATTTTTTCTTTCGACTTTATCGTTCATTTCAGGTGAATAAGGGCCAGTTTTTTCATGAATAATACCGTGGGTTTTATAAAATTCAATAAATGGTGCAGAATCATATTCGGTGCCTCTATCACTAGGTAACCTTTCAATTTTTCGATTAAATTGATTTTCAATTTTATATAAGAAAATTTTAAACATGTCATATTCTTCACTTTTATTTTTCATTAAATACACAAATGAATAATAGAACATTCATCAATAAAAGTAATGAAATAACGTTTGTCATTTCTAGTTGTGACACCATCAATTCACAAATATTTGAATGAATTAAATCAAGTAACAAATTTATGTGGTGTCATAGTTATTTTTGTTTGACTATACCATTTACATTTTTTTTTTAAATCATGTGAAGATAATTTTGATATTAATCCTAAAGTGCTCTTATTTTTAACAAGTCGTTTATTAACATGACAAAGTCTAGCATGTTAAACATTAAAAGAACAAGCAATAAAGGCAGAAGGATAAATTTTATTAATAGAATCAACATTTAATTTAAACATCCCATCAGTGGAATAACCCTTGCCTACAAAAATTCCATTTTTGGTCAAAGTAAATAAATCAGCACCAATAGTTTGAACAAAACGAGCTTTGTTAAGAAGATAACTCAAAATCAATTTTTTTTCTTATCTCAAGAGTGTGAAGAACATATTTAAGGATCACATTTTCTCCTTAAGTGAACTTTAATTCCATATATTTAATAGCAACAACCTCAGTGGAGTGACAATCACCCAACAACACATTCTTATATGCAACCTCAAAATAAGTCTTGAAAAGAGTACGATCATAACAGATATGGTGAGAAGCATATGTATCCACACACCACCCTTCGGCACCGCTAACCATGTTGATTTCAAAAATCATAGCACATATGTCATATTCGGTCAAATTTGCTTGTGCGTGTGGAACATTGCGACATTTGCGAGCCATATGGCCAAGCTTTCCACACTTGAAACAGAGAAATTGTCCAGAGATAATATACCCTCCATTTCCAGGGTTCTTATTCTTATTCTGAGCCTAAGTCCATTTTTTTATAATTCTGGTTGTGGCTCTTTTTTTGAAATTTCACATTTTTTTCATTTACCTTTAAAACAACTAGAGTTCTGTTCTTTTTTAGAGTCTTATTATTAGACACAACGAGAATTTCATCTTTATAATCCTCTTTTCGAACTTCTTCCTCAATTCTTAATTTTGTATAAGAGACTAGTTAAAATTCATTAGACTTATATGCCTCAAAGTATTTTTAAATTCTTTGAACATTAATGGCAATTTATGAATAATCACAGCCGCCTGAAATTGCTCATATAAACCCATGACTTTGAAAATAATTTTATGGGCAATCATTTGTAAATTATGGGTTTGAGAAACAATAGATTTATCATCCCTCGTTTGAAATTTCAAGAAACGGTTGATGGCATATTTTTTTGTACTTGCCTCCTCCGTGTCATATTTTTTTAAAAATAGCATCCCAAACATCTTTTGCAGTTTTATAATTGGAATGATAATTATAAAGTTCGTTACTTAGAGCATTCAAAATATAGTTCTTGCATAGAAAATCATTTTCCTCCTAATTTCGAATAGTTTTGATTTCCTCAACGGTTGTTGGATTATTCACTACAGGTTTGTCAAATTGAAAACAGGCTGCGACCTTTTTCGTAGTTAAATAAAATAAAAGTTTTTTACTCCAACATTTAAAGTGTTGGCCTTCATATTTAAATGTCTTGTTAAGGTTGGTTGAGTTAATTTCGTCCATAGCAGAATTTCAGAACACCTTAAAATTGTTGTAGCAACGGGAATTTAAATGCAAAATTAATAAGGAACAAAATTATCCAATGAGGAGGGAATAAAATCGAGGCAGAAAGTATTAGAAATTTGGAACTAGAAATGATTAGGCTGAGTCGCGGATAATGTCCACTACACCAAAACAAACTTTTAGTAACAGACTATTTTTTTATTACTAACAGTAATTTACTATTACTATTTCTCATAGTAAAATAGTGTTAGTCATATAATATATCCGTTACTAATTTTTGTTCAATATTAAAAGTAAATGAAAATTTTCACACCCCCCCCCCCCCCAAACCCCCCCCCCCCCCCCCCCCCCCAAAAAAAACGTCCATTCGTCGAAACCAAATGCATGATATAGGGCTTCCCCCACCCTAGGGTTCATTCGTCTTGTCCAAACCGAACGCTCATTTCGGCGCTCCGATTAGCCAACGCATAACATAAGGTTTGCTCCGATTGGCCAATGCATCATATAGGGTTTTCTCCGAATGGCCAATGCTCATTCATCCTATTCATTCGTCACAACGTCCCAACACATAAGGTAAATTTCTTTTTTTATTTTCATTTGTCCGATCGCTGTTTGTTTTCATAGTCCATTCAGTGTTCGTAGCACTTGTAATGCCGTCTCGAACTTCCTGTGTATTTACATTCGTCCGATCGCTGTGTATTAATATAGAATTATTTCTTAGGTATTCTACTACAAAAAATTTATTGTTCCTACTTATGTTTAGCAACACATAATTTAACTTACATGATTCGTACCTCCTCTGGTTTGGCTAAACAAATGGTTCACAGCGAACAAATTGTGAGATTGTAGAATAAGCATAAACAATGTAAATTAATTTTTTTTAAACAATATAAGTCTAACTAACCATTATTTTGTCCGGATCTGAGTAAGAGCGAACTACTAGATGTGGTGTTTCGACCAGATCTGAGTTGGGGGGATTATCAGATGTGGTTTCTCACTTATGTGATGTTTAGGTTGGGTATGGTGTGGCCGGATGCGGCCGAAGAGGGAACTGTCAGATGTGGCCGGAGAGGGTACTGTCCGATGTCGACATAGACAGAGAGAGAATAGATGAAGAAATATAGAGTGGGAGGATCTCTACTGGGCAAACGTGTTTACAAAACTCTAGCCACGTTGTTCGTCTTTCTACTCATAAAATGTTTATGCCCCAATTATTATGAAATTTTGGTTAGATAATAATACCCAATTTTCTTTCTGATCTATTCACTTTATTTGGGTTTTAACATTTCCATGTGTGTTTATTTTTCTTAACTCTTTAATACCTTTACAATATGAGATTTTTTTCTTTGTTTGTAGTATCATTTCTTAGAATTTCTCAAGATTACTACGTTTTAAACATTCATATGCCTTAACTACGAATAGATTTAAATAGCTTCATAATATGAGTTTTTGTTCATTGCTCTATCGTTTTCTTTGAGTTTTTTGTTCATTCCTCTGGGTGTGTGTAGTGTGTGTGCGAAACAATCTTCTGGCCAAACCATTTTGAGAAATAGACATTAAATTGGTACCATCCTCTTGTTTCACCCTCATCTAAAAAAATTACAAGTTTAAATGTGATTTTACTTATGTGTATCAATAGTTTTGTTTTTTGTATATTGTCATATTACTTGTGTGTAAACCATATTTTTTTGGTAGTGTAGAATGTCACAAACATTGAACGAAGAGTGGATGAATGAGAGGAATAAAATAAGTGAGGTGTACACAAATGGAGTTGCGTCTTTTCTTAATTTTGTAATTGCAAAAAATGGCCATCAATTCTCGACATTTCCTTGTCCATGTGTTAAATGCCGAAATAAGAAGCGTTTCATTGCGGTAGATATCAAGGGTCATTTGATAATGCATAGTATAGACATGACATATACTAAGTGGGTTTTGCATGGAGAAGGAGGAAATATTTATTTGAGCATTGTCGGTCCCTTTGTTTAATTTTGAGTTCTCGTTCTTGATTTGGCTTTTCTTTCTATCACAAATGTCATTAATTTGGTTTCTTTATGCAGGGACTTGAGTACAATTGATGATGTATAATTTATGCAGGGACTTGACGTTTTTCTATTTCTTTGAGAATGGCACATTTTATTTTTGTACCGTTCTATTTTCTTAATAAAATATGTTCATGTTAATCAATTGTATAGACAGAATGATGTTATGTTACTAAAACTTGTTTATTGTGTGTTCTTGCTCAGTGAATGGAATTCTTCTTGTACAGTTTTTATTTTGTTTCAAGAGTTGCATTTGAGTGATGTTACATGTTTTCTTCTTACTGTCTATAAAAAGCAAATATTAAGCTTTTAACCCATATTTAGAACTGAGTTAACTGTCAAGACAAGTTATTTCACGGGTAGGACAGTATCAAGTTTAACCTTAGATTTACATTTTGTCCCGTTGGTGATCCATTGTATGTTGGTGATCCATTGAATTTTGTGTGAAAATTAATTTGGCTTTTACAACATGAAATAAATGTTGTAAAAGCCGAATTAATTTTCACACAACATGAAAGAAATGTGTGTTTTTTTAAAAAAAAAAATAGTTTCAAATCCATGGGAATGGTGCATATGGCAAAAAAAATAAGATAAAATTTTCTTATATTATGTGGTTACCTATTCAAAATGAACAGAGAGAAGGGAATTGATTATTGTCATCACTGGTAGTGGAGTTTTAACCATTATGCGCTTACCTATTCAACGGGATAAAATGTAATATAAATTATTCTTATATTATGTGCTTACCTATTCAAATTGATTTATAATGTATTTCTCTCAATCCTATCTCACTCTCATTATTTAACCCCCCCTATTTCTTTGTAAGAATAATAGCAAAATATAATCTAAAATTATTAATGGCTATTATGCTTATATATTTGATCCTTTGCAACATATATGGATTAATAAGTGTTGTTGATATTATTTTATTGGTTGTTATAATTATATTTTATCATATATTTCTGGTCATATAAATCTTTTAATAGCTCTCCAATTCAGAGAAACCAAATTTTTGGTAGATAGTAGGAAGATAACAAAAAGTTGAAAAAGGAAGGCATTGTAATTAAGTCATCATAGTTCTGCTTAGTTGTACATTTCTGAGGGTGGTTAAGTGAATAATCTATGTATCTTAAGTTTTCTATGAACCTGCAAAGTTGTACTTACAATTAATTGATTCATGTATATTCTTTGATGCCTAAAGAATCTTTTTCTGGACACGATTATTCTTTATGGCTAGGTTTTACAGTTTTGAGATGAACTAACTTGTTTAAATTACCAAACAAAAGGGTTGCTCCAGCACCAGTAGTGGATTGGTTTAGAAACACAGTAGTGGATTGAGCGCAGCTATGTTTAACAGTGGGTTGAGCGCAGCTATGTTTAACAGTGGTCCTTTGGCCAGACCTTCAGTGGTGCCCAATTCCACTAGATTAGGTGTATCATACTAGAGTTCTCGCCAAAACACTTATAGTAGATTGGTTTAGAAATCTAGTGATTTTAAAGCACAGTAATGTATAGATCGAATAGTGGATCCCACACACCAAATCAATGCAGGTCCCCTAAATTGTGATCAGCCTATAACTAAAAATTGTGATATGTAATGTATGAACTGATATGTAAGTATTTAAGATCACATATTATGGAACGTTTTTTTCTCGCTGTTGGGAATGGAGAATCATTTTAATTTTCTTGTTTTTGTCCGTCTCTGTTTCTAGATCTACGTAGAAAATTAAATAAATAATTAGTTTTGCGACGTATTTTATTTATCGTTATAAATGTGTTTTTTAGGAGGAATTATTAACTTCGTCGGAATAGTTATGACAAAGAATTTAATCATTTACGATGAATTAAATACATCGCAAAAAGAGTACCTATTGCGAGGAAATTGTAAATTCATCGCAAAATATTTGGTACCAAAAATTGGCGCTTACTTTCCCACATTTTATTTGACTTATTACGATGAATTGGATTTTTTATCGTAAAAAAAACACCAAAATTAATTATTTCATCGCAAAAGACCCATATGAGCTTTAAAAAATTAATTAAGTAATTAACCCTAATTAACCCACTCACCTCACGTCACTCCCCTTCCTATCCCCTCACGTCTCTCTTCCCCTATTCCAATTTTCACCCGACTCTCTCCATCTCTCTCGCCCCTCTCTCCATCTCTGTTGCCCCTCTCACCCACTTGTCTCCATCTCTCTCGGCAGTTTCTCCATTTCTCTCAAACAGATTCATCAGGTATTTCATCTCCCCCCCCCCCCCCCCACACACACACACACACATATATATATATATATATATATATATATATATATATATATATATATATATGGGGGATACCGGGTATAAACAGTAATATGGCGGATACCGGGTATAAACAGTAATATATATATGGGGGATATATATATAGGGGGAATACCGGGTATTATATATGGGGGATACCGGGTATAAACAGTAATATGGTGGATACCGGGTATAAACAGTAATATATATATGGGGGATATATATATATATATATATATATATATAACATTTACTATTAAGAAAAATGACTAACAAAAATGGTCATATGGATGTTTTGACTTCAAATTTAACGAACTGATTAAAAAAATCAAAAAACTATAATTAACATGAATGATAAAAAAAATGCAATTCATATTGAATAAAAAATATCTAAATAAACAATAAAATATTGGCATTTGTTAGAGCATTAAAAAAATTTCCAAGAATCTCATTGAATGATGGTGATGGGATTCATGTAAAGGCATTAAAAAAATTGTTCATCTTTGCCAACAATCACATATCTCTTCATGAAGAATCAAGGATAAACAACGTGACTTTTGCTTAGGTGAATCGAAGGTTTTAATAGGAAGAAAGAAAATACGTTTCGCATTGGTACGTTTTTTAATTCCATGATTTAGTAATTTTATTTAAAGTCTACTTGTTCATTTAGTGAATGAAAATTTGTGTTTGATATAAACAAGAAGTTGAATATGAGTAATAGTTGGATGTTCTTGCCTGATAGGTTATCAAAATAGTACAAGGACGGTGTTAAGTTGTTTATTGAGGTTAAAAAAAATAGCTTAGATGAACATAATACTTCCAGATGTCCATGTCAAGATTGTCAGGAAATATATATTCATGATTTACTTACCGTTGAAAAACATTTATTGGTACGTGGCATCTCCTACAGTTTTGCAGTTCGTCATAATTTTAATGCACAAGCATCAGAAAGTTTGGAAAATGAAGAGGAAGGGGATGATTTGTTCGGAATGTTAAATGATGCATTTGACCCAAACATCTTCCCAGAGCAAGCTGAAAATGAGCATGGGTCGAGCGATGTAGAAAGGGATCCTTCTTGATTTAGCGACTTACTTGGCGACCTTGAAGAAGAGCTTTATCCAGGTCGTAAGAATTTCACTTCATTCCAATTCCTCGTAAAGTTGATGCATGTGAAAGTTCTTAATGGTTGGAGTAATAAATCATTTGATATGTTGGTCCAATTGTTAAAAGATGCATTTCCTGAGGCAAGTATTCTGACCTCTCATTATAATGTGAAGAAAAGGTTACGGGATTTGGGATTAGGTTACGAAAAAATTGATGCATGCAAATACGATTGTGCATTATTCTGGAAGGAGCATCAAAATGCTGATAAATGTCCAGTATGCGATGAACCGAGATTCAAGTATAATGATAAGAAGGGGAAAAATGTCCCTCATAAGATATTGCGTTATTTTCCACTAAAACCGAGGCTGCAGAGGTTGTTTAGGTCAAGACATACCGCTGTTGACATGAGGTGGCACAAGGAGAAATGCGTCGATAGTGGGGGTGTCTTGAGGCATCCCGCTGACGCCTTGGCATGGAAAGATTTTGATCAGCAATACCCTTGGTTTGCACAAGACCCTCGTAATGTTAGGTTGGGCCTTGCCTCAGATGGTTTTAATCCGTTTAGAAACATGAGCAACTCATATAGCATGTGGCCTGTAATACTTATCGTATACAATATGCAATTGTGAAAGTGTATGAAGGAACCATTTTTTATGATGACATTGTTGATTCCTGGCCCTCACGAACCCGGAAAAGACATGGATGTCTACTTAAGACCTCTTATTGATGAGTTGAAAGTGTTATGGAATGTTGTTGTGGAAACTTGGGATGCGTACAGTAAAACATATTTTCGTTTGCATGCATCTGTATTGTGGACTATAAATGATTTCCCCGCATACGGTACATTATCTAGTTGGAGCACAAAAGGATATAAATCATGCCCAGTATGTAACGAGGATACGTCGTCACAACGTATAAGAAATAAGATTTATTATATGGGTCATCGATGATATTTTCCTCAAAATCATTCGTGGAGAAAAAGTAGACTATATAATAGGAAGCAAGAAATGGGAGTTGCACCGAGGAAGTTTTATGGGGATGACATCTTAGAGCAATTGAGTCGGGTGAAAATATTAAAACCTGGTAAAAATCCAAACAATAAGGATAGGAAGAGAAAGAGTACCCCTGAGGAATTAAATTGGACAAAGAAAATTATTTTCTTTGAGTTGGGGTATTGGGTAAAGTTCAAGTTACGACATAATCTCGATGTCATGCATATTGAAAAGAATATATGTGATAGCGTGCTTGGAACATTGTTGAGTATTGAAGGTAAAAATAAAGATACAGATAAAGCTCGACTAGATCTAGCTGACATGAACATAAGAAGGGAGTTGCACATGAAAGAGAACGGTAACAAATGGTTGAAACCACGTGCATTGTATACATTATCGCCGAATGAGAAAAAGGAGTTTTACACATTTTTTAAATCTGTTAAATTTCCTGATGGATATGCAACCAACATATCAAGAAATGTGAGTATAAAGGACGGTAAGATATCGGGATTGAAAAGTCATGATTGTCATGTTATGTTGCAACGACTTCTTCCTGTCAGAATACGTCGGTACTTGCCCAGAGATATTTGTGCGACTTTGGTTGAATTATCCAACTTTTTTCAACAATTATGTGCCAAGACGTTGCTTGTAAAGGACCTAGAGAAATTAGAAGAAGAAATTATTCTTATATTGTGTAAACTTGAAAGTATCTTTCCTCCAACTTTCTTTGATGTTATGATCCATTTGGCCATGCATTTACCACGTGAGGCTATTCTTGGTGGATTAGTGAATTCCCGATGGATGTTTCCATTTGAGAGGTACTTTGTAATTATATTAGTTTATATTTTCAATTTGAGTAATACTTTCTTTCATTTTATCCATTTGACTTTCTTTTATTTTAATAGAAATCTAGGGACGTTAAAGGGTAATGTCAATAATAAGGCTCGACCCGAAGGCTCCATCGCAGAGTCATACATCGTTAAAGAATCATTAACATTTTGTTCAATGTACCTTCACGGGATCGAAACCAAATTTAATCGAGAAGATCGTAAAAATGATGCATTGTCAGAGCAACACAAAGGCTCACTATCTATTTTCTCTCAGATTGTTCGACCTTTTAGTGGAAGACAGCTCATAATGTTACCACATGGAGATATAGACAAGATTTCTTGGTACATCTTAAACAACTACACTGAGATAAAATCATATAGAGAGTAAGTGTCATGTTATTATATCATAAGCTAATTATATTTTCATTGTTGTTTTCAAAAATAAAAATGCTCGACTTTGAATATGTAGCGAACACATGACACTACTAGAGATGGTATCTCCGAAAAACTTATATCAAAGGCATACATAACAATTTTCAAAGTGGTTTAAAATTCCCTTAAGTACATATAGTTTGATAGTTTATTATGATGATGTAATTGATAATTAATCATTATAGAATTTGATGATTGATAATAACTTTAAGTTTTTATCTATAATAGATAAAGAATTTGCGTCATAATGGATCTCCTGAGACTAGAGATGAAATTTATTCATTGGCATGTGGTCCTGATGTTCGTGTGATTACATATACTGGGTGCATTGTTAACGGGGAACGATTCCATACAAAAGACGGTGATGATCGTCGTACAACTCAAAACGGTGGGATAGTTGTACCAGGGGAGCATGAAGATGAAGTTATCGATTTTTATGGACGGTTATATAACGTTATTGTATTAAACTCCATAATGGGGTATCATACTATTATATTTCAATGTGAGTGGTATGATACTAATCTAAAGAAGAAGAGACTATAAGTGGATAATCACCTTACTTCTATTAATGTAAGTAATACATGGTACGAGAATGATCCCTTTGTGCTAGCAACACAAGTGTCTCAAGTGTTTTAGTTAGATGATTACAAGTTCGGACCCAATTGGAAAGTCGTACAAAAAGTGCAACACGGACATATTTGGGATGTCCCAAATGAAGATAATGTAAACGATAATGTTGATAGTATAACGGACGACGCATACAAAGAGGAGGATTCTTCTGATAATCAGTTTCCTGTTCAAGAGGCAAATCTCGACGCAATTCAATTGGTTAGACAAAATGATGGTACTAATGAGATAATTATGACACCTACTTTGCTTGATAATTATGATATTTTATTTGATGATGACATTGGAGATGAAGATGACACGTTAGAAGAATATTGCAGTGATGGCCAAGAAAGTCAAGTGAGCACCGATGATGACAGTGATTGATAGAAGACTCATAGTGTTTGTTTTGAAAAAATAATGTTGTTGATAACAGTAGTTAGATGTTGGTTGGCATAATAAAATTGAATGTACTCTCTTTCATTTGCTTCCATTTTGCATATGCTTTGATATCTCTGTTTTACTTTGTCGGTAGTTAATTGAACCACCTGTGTTTAGCAAAGGATAAACTTTCACTTGTTTATTTGCTTTTCAAATTTTTTGAGGTGTGCTTTGCTTATGTGGTTTGCTGAATTCATGAAATATACACACGCATATGTGAATAATTTTTTCATGATTTTATTATAAATTCAGATTACGATATGAAATATACACACAAAGTGAACAACTGGTCTATGTTAGCTGTTATGCTCTGCTTATGCTCTGATTTTAACAGTTACATTCTATGAGGAGAATAGACAAAATATTATTTTTAATTTATATTATTGTGTTCAAATATTACTTGTTAGAACTTTGTTGCAGTAAATTGTCATAGTACCTGGTATAACGAGAGGACGCATTTATAGGGAAATCAATCACTCTAGGGAACCGTCAACTGATGAAAATGGTATTGGTACCTAATATATTTATTGTGTGCACGTATTTTTTATTATATCAATCGTTTTGCTTATGTAATGTATTGTGTTTTTTTCAGTAACCACTGCCCCAAAGAGAGTTCGTGGAATTGCTCGAAACTTGGCTGCTGAAAAAATATTTGCAGCAACTAGGACCAAGATTCGTGTGGACTTTGAACATGGTAGGCCTTCCGAGTTTAATCGCAAGGCATTTGTTGCTGAGATTGGTGTTGTAGTGCGGAGCTATGCGCCTCTACAGGAAGACAAGTGGTCTGATATAACTGATGACGAGAGGGATGAATTAGTTAATAGGCTGCTGGTATGTTCCCTTGGTGTTTAATCTTGTTTTATTTTAAACAGTAGCTTAATTATTCAACTTTTGAATCCCACAATTATGCATTATTTTTCCCCATTAATTCACACTTCATAGATGCATCACATCACACCACCATAAGGACATGACTAATAGTTTTGAAATGGGAACATTGATTGGGTTTTCTTTTCTTAGGAATAAGCACTATAGAGGTTCTTGACTAACTGGTGGGAATAGATGCACCAACAAAAAATTGGGGCTTAAATGCACTTACAGATAAATATTCTTGAGAATGAGAAGATATTGCATTCTTGAGTTGGTAAATTCTTAGACCATGATGAAGAAAATAAGGGCTTGATTAATTTTCCGTAGAGTCAAGATTAGCTCGATTGGGAGATGAATTTAAAAGACTTAGGTCCTCTCACCACACTCGAATTAACATTAAGAAAGAGAGGGAAGTGATCATAATATGTTCTTTGAAGTGTGGAAACTAAAATAAAATCCCAAAAATCAATCAAACTTTGAGTACATAGAGCTCTGTCCAATCTGGAAGAAATTTTGTCTCCAGTGCATGTAAAGAATTTCCCCACACTTTTCGATTGAACCAAGATGTTATTCTGAATGAAACTGGGAAAATCTTGACAGGTAGAATGATTAGCGAGAGACATTATTTTATGCTCATGAGCTTCAAAAACTAAGTTGAAGTCCTATATACATAAATAAGGGAAGTTGATTAATTGCATACATTGAAAGTTTCCCATGGGATCCTTATTTTCACATAGGTTGCACTAGCATAAAATAAAAAATTCTAAAAATGGAGGACTGATGTTGGATATTTGAGTTATGTCAAGGCTTTTAGTTTCTACATTTCTTCTTATTTTTATTTTTGCTTTTGCTTAATCTTTTTCTTATGTCTTTTCAGATTTTCCATTCTGATTGTTTACTTATATAAATACAAACTGTAGACGTTGATCGAGAAAAACTGGCCGAGTCAAATGGAAAATTTGCTCAATACCGGTGCAAGATCTTAGATTTTTATTTTTCTTATCATCGTGAATCATAAAGCACAAAAGGATTGTGTGCTGGATATTAGTTGGTTGGACATATCCGTTACGAGCCAGGGAGTAAGTATAATTAGGTTGTTTGTTAAGGTTTGCAATGGCATATTTGTGTTGGGTATTTGTTAAGGTTTGCAACTACTTGTGCAGAAGATCGGTGGTGAGGTTAAGGTTAGGGAGAAGCAGGAGTATGGGAGGATGGTTATTGAGGTTGAAAAGGCTTGTCGCTTGTTTGGACCCAAAAGGGTTGGGGGTAGTTATGTTGTTTGGATGAGCCACGAAGATGAGGCCGTCAAATTGCCTGATGGGTTTCAAGAGGTTACCCGGAGTCAGCAGGGGTCTGTGGCGATCGTGGAGAATCCTGCAAGGAGGTTTACGGGCTTCAGTATCACTCGAAGTTAACACATTCACCGGAAGGGATATAAACGCTGCGGTATTTCCTCTTTGACGTTTGTGGATTCGTCGTTGGATGGAAGATGGAGAAGTTGTAGGGCTAAATTCTAGAAGGCTTATAGGCAATGCAAACATCATGAATACCTCAAATTATATATCATATATGTTTTTAAATTAGGCTTTTAGAACAAAATAAGTCGGATCTTTTGGTTTGGACTATAGACACATATGGCATTTTCCCTATTAAATCAACTTGGAACATTATCGGGCAGTCTTATGTGACTACTTAGACAATACTTTTATATGGGAAAAACTCATTCCAAACCAAAATATCTTTTTTCTCACAAATAATCTTACAAGTTTGTCTGTCAGTGGAAGTTTCTATTAATAAATGAGGGATTCATGGCCCTTTAAATGTGGTTACTGTGTGAAGAATAAGATTGAGTGAGTGGATCACTTATTTATGGAATGGTTATGCCTCAAGATTATGTAATTTGCGCTTTGTCTCGTGGTGTGGATTCTACAGTTGCAGCCACTCTTGTTCATAAGGTATTTGGAGATAGGCTTCAATATGTTTTTGGGTGATGTCACATAAGGAAATGCATTGGATATCCTTCGCCAGGTGGATGAGATATTCATTCAGTCAATTAAGGAAGCTGGGATTTATGATTCGATATGGCAGACTTTTGTTGTGTTTTTGCCAATAAGATGAAAGAGCACATTCTCACGTGGTTGCTCTTAGAGCTGTCACAAGTCAAGATGGAATGACGACAAATTGGTTTAATTTTGAACACATGTTCCTCGACGATGTGATGAGAAAAATGTGCAATAGTGTTCGTGGTGTTAATCGAGTTGTTCCAGACATTACATCAAAGCCTTCATCAACAATTGAGTGGGAATGATTCTCTTTCTTTTTTCTATTTTTCATCAGGGCTAGTACTCAGGCTTATTGAAAATGGAGTAATGTTATGTTATGTAGTTCATCTTCCAATTATGTTAAATACAACAAGTTTAGGAAGGACAGTGAGTCATGGGAAAACTTATATTGTTGAGATTTATATGAGCATAGGAGCACGTATGGGTCTAGTGGTTGGGTAATGATCCCTTGATGGAAATTTTTTGACTATTTAAAACAATCTTGATGATGAAATGTTGAATTATTTTACTCTTAAAAAATAGTAATTTTCTCAACTTTAAGATGAATATTCTCAAAGACATCGATGTCCCACGTGGCTTTTAGTTTCTCCATTTTTTCTTATTTATATTTTTCCTTTTGCTTAATCTTTTTCTTTTGCCTTTTTTAGATCACTCGAACTCCTCCTTTTCGAGCTCAATATCCTCTCAATTTTCTTTATTTCTCCTTTGTTCAAATCACTGTTTTGAGGGTGGATTTATGGAAGGATCCATAAGCGATCGTGACCTCTGAAGGACAGGTCCCAAATAAATGACCTCTTTGCCAATATTGGGCTCTGCTTATGCATATGGTTCTTTAATGAATTAGGATGGATCTCATTTTTTTTCATTTATCTCACGCTATGTGTCCATATTAACATATTTGTATATACCAGTTTTGCAGACAAAATTTGATATAGACATGTCAAACCGGGTTGTTTCAAGATATGCATTTAATAGAATGTCCTCTCGATACAATGATCATCACTACTGTCTTAAGAAGCATTTCAAGAAGTTCAGTTTGGAACACGTGCGGGATCACCCACATCGAAAGGTTTCTTCAAAAGAAGATTGGGACTTTCTATGCACACTTTGGAGCAGTCCGAAATTTATGGTATATGACAAATATATTTTACTTAGTTTTGTTTCCATTTTTATTGCATTAAAAGTGTCTTAAAAGGACATATGTTGTACTATTTCAGACTTGTTCACGCAAATGTGTTGAAAGTCGCAAAAAAGTTCGATTTAATCATCGTGGTGGATCAAAAAAAAAATTGCAACACGCATACGAGGAGGTAATGTGGTAATTCATTGCTCTGGATCAATGGTGGGTTCAAAAAATAATTTTGTAATTGTGATGTTATTGTATTCCACCGAGTTTGGTTACAAAATTATCTTTTATTATTTTAAAAAAGTGATTTAACTTATTTTTTTCCAATGTAAGGCCTTGGACCATTTTTTATGAATGGAAGATATTTTTAGCTTTTGGATAATATTTTTTTTATACAACTCTTATATGGGTTTTCTTGCTTACTTTTTATTTCAGGATGATGGTCAAATAGAAGAGACACCAAAGGGGCGTATTAACCTTTTTCATGACACACATTACAACAGTGATAGAGGGTGGATCAACACAGAGGCTGAAACTGCATATGTAAGTATATTTATTTATTATTTCATATATATATGACTTTAGTTTCCATAGAACATTTCTAGCACCATCTTATTTTTTATTTTTTTATAACATTGGGTACTATTACTTATTAGACTTAAATATTGTTAATATTTAGCCTAAGCGTTAAAAATATATAGGAAGATACCTAAAATGAATTTGCTTATAAACATACCTAAAATGACGAATATTTTGACTATTGGTAAATTAAGACTTTAAAGGATGAGGAAGTGGGTACTTTTTTTTTTTTAACAATACTAAGTTTAACTGCAAATTCCTTTTGTCCTCTTGCCATAATATATACATTACTTTGTATGTGTTAATTTATTCTTCCAGTTTAGAGTTTGTAGGTGACCTATGATAGATGTGTGTGGGAGATGTTTTTTCTTTTTATAATTTTGGAGTTTGTTGGTGACTATATTAAATATAGGTTGGATAAAATATTCATAAAAATATTATTACTTTTCTAAAAAACATACAACGCATTGTTCAATTAGGTTTATTGTTTCCATTTTTGTAGTTTTGGATCAACGTGCTAAAAGTCTACTAAAGTTATAATATTGTGAGATTTTTATCCATCTTTATTCAAATCTGTTAAACATTTTAACTTTCAAATGCAAGTGTATATCGTTTTACCAAATGTAAATTTATTAGTCTACTATTACTTTATTCTTTCATTATAATAAGTTTTTCTTTTATAGAATACAATGGTCGAATTGCACCATAGCAATCCACAAATGACAAAGGCACAAGTCTGTGAGCATGTCCTTGGAAAGAGATCGGGGTATGTTATAGGATTTTGTTTTGGCCCCCGACCCGATACATTTGGATCACGGTACAGGAAAAATAATAATGTGAAGAATGATGCTCTAAAATCTGAAGTATCTCGCTTGAATGACACTGTGGAGAGTCAGGGTGCAATGATTCAGAAGTTTATGGCTTTTCAGGCATGGGCGGAGGCTCATATTGGCCCAATGGATGGATCTTCTTAGATTAAGAATTTTTTTCCCTCAAAGACCTATTTTAGTTTTTGTTAGTTTACTTTTGCGTTATCAAGTAGACCAAGATTTTACTTTAATTAGAGTTGAATATTTTCTCTCTTTTAATATGCTCTCATGTACTAATATGATTTGGCATATAGATGAATTGATTGTTATTGTTATTTTATTATAAATCCATCAACTACGTTTATGTATTAAATTAATTTTAACATATACATGATCTTCCACGTTGAAGTAATCATAGTTTTAATTTAATTTAATTTTCATTTACGGTGACGTAATAAAATTTAATTTAATTTAATTTTTGTATTAAATGTACTTTTAACGACTGATAAGTTCGTCCTAATGAGTGATGAATCAAATTCATCGTTATCTCATCAAAAGAACGAAGTTTAGCGATGAATAAATTACAAATAGCGACGAATATATTTGTCAAAAAAGGTCAAATTAAGTGATTGAAATGATTTAGTGATGATTTTCATATATTTATAACGATGAATTGACACGCCGCAAAATATCATCTGCGACGAATGAATCCGTAGTAAAAAATCATTATTGTGAGATGAATCCGTTTCATCGCAAAAAATATTGTGCGATGAATCATATTCATCGCTATCTCATCAAAAGAACCAGCTTTAGCGATGAATAAATTACAAATAGAGACGAATAAATTTGTCTAAAAAGGTCAAATTAAGTGATTGAAATGATTTAGCGATGATTTTCAATATTTATAATGATGAATTGACACGTCGCAAAATATCATTTGCAACAAATGAATTCATCGTAAAAAATTAGTATTGTGCGATGAATCATATTCATCGCTATCTCATCAAAAGAACTAGCTTTAGCGATGAATAAATTACAAATAGCGACGAATATATTTGTCGAAAAATGTCAAATTAAGTGATTGAAATGATTTAGCGACGATTTTCATTTATTTATAACGATGAATTGACACGTCGCAAAATATCATTTGCGATGAACTACAAGCAAATGCGACGCATTTAATACATCGCAAAACATTATCTTCCTTGTAATGCAAAAGGATCACATAGTGGAGTGGATATTTTGAAAAATATTTGTTTTTAAATATGTACTAAGATTAGTAACATGATTTTACGGTGACTGATTTTGAATTTTACCGTTGCTATTAGTAATAATTTACCATTACTAATTTTGACTTTTACTCTTACTATTATTAACAGAATTTATCGTTACTAATTTTGAATTTTACCGTTACTATTAGTACCAGAGTCTTACCATTACTAATCTTGAATTTTACCGTTACTATTCGTAATAAAATTCTACCGTTACTAATTCTGAATATACCATTACTATTAGTAACAGAATTATACCATTACTAATTTTGAATATACAGTTACTATTAGTAATGGAAAAATTCCGTTACTACCTTCGTGCCCCACGCCTTTTTTCTAATGGAAAAATTGTGTTAGTAATAATTTTAGTAACGGTAAAGTTGTGTTACTAACAACATATTTTGGTGTAGTGGTCACTCTCTTTAAAGTGTTTTGTGGCTCTGCTCAAAGTGTGTTGACAGTCTCATAGTCTCGTCACCTCCAGGATAAAATACCCTCCAACAATAACAAAATATGGATTGATAAAGCACAAGAATCAATCCGGTTTGTGTACATCCATTCATATCAATTGCTCAAGTCTAATAATAAATCTAGGGAGGATTTACTATTTCAAAGTAGACAAAAAGATTTTTGAGAGAAAGCAACTTTTTTTCTGTGTTAGCAAAAAATGTTGTTCAGGAGGTTGAAGACCTCTTTTATTGAGCAAAAGTTAATAACGTTGGTGGCACCCAACGTGGAGAGAAAGCAGGAAAACGTGAGTAAGTGTGCGGAAAAATTCAACAGATTAAAAGTCATTTTTTTTTCGAAATTATTTAACGTTAATAATAATTTTTAAGCGCCAAATACAGTTATTTATTTCTCCAAAAAAATAATTCTTAATGAGCGCAAGCCTAAGACCCAGGTCGGGTCTAGCCGGAGGGACGACAACGCGCGGATGTGACTTGACCTATTAAATCTCCCTCACATACCTACAAAATATTGAATGTCCAAAGCGCTAAGCCTTTTAGCACAAAAAAGGGTTTTATTAAGTGTTCCAAAAATTTTAAACCCACCGATTTCGGACAAAAGTCAATGACATTTCTAAAGTTTTGCACTTCACAGCTTGAGAGTTGTTCTAACATATCCATATATAAAAAATATGGGAGCATATGGATGACATTTTGGGCATGATATTTTTTCATGACTTTTTTTGGTTTCATACACATGCATGAAATGTCATGCAACAAGTGTATTTTTTTTTTATAACAAATTGTTTTTGTTTCTTTTTTCTTTTTTTTTTAAAGGGTGGATTTAAGGAGGAGGGGGGGCACGGTAAGGGGGGGGGAGCTAGGGGGGTAGCGGGGGGGTGGGGCTGGGGTGTTGTAGATATATATATATATATATATACATTTTTTTTAATTCACTTTTTTTTTGTCCGAGACAAATTATTTTTTTGTCCTCGAGGCAAATTTATCGTTGTTCCATTAGCACGGGTACACACTAGTATATATCTATATAATATGATGTAATGGTTTTTGTAAAAGTACCTTAACTTTGGTATGTATGACATTTTTACTTTTTATGTATGATATTTTTGACATTTCATACCCATGCATGAAATGTCATGCTAAAACGTTTTTTTTTTGTTTAATATATATATATATATATATATATATATATATATATATATATATATATATATGATTATTATATTATTTTTTTAAAAATATTTTTTAAAATGTTTTTTAAATAGTTTTTTAACTATTTTTAATTTTTTTTTCTTTTTTTTTAAAAGGTGTTTTTTTTAAAATCCGGGTTATTGTGGGTTGAGTTTTATCACGGGAGAAAATTTATTGCCTTGCTCTCGGCACGGGCATCCGCTAGTATATATATATGACAAAATGATGAGAGGATTCCAAAAATTATGAAAATGATATTTTTTGGTTTCATGCACATGCATGAAATGCCATGCTACAAGTGTTTTGTTTGTTTTTTTATAAAAAAGTTTTTTTTGTTTTGTTTTTTTTAAAACGAGGGGTGTAAGGATTGGGGGGGGGGGGGGGGGGGGGGGATGGGCAGGGGGGGAGCTAGGGGGTTGGATATAAATATATATTTTTTTAATTTTAAAAAAAATCACATTTCTTTTGGCGCGAGGCAATTTTTTTTTGGTCCGAGGGCAAAATTATCGCCATGCCTTCGGCACGTGCTCACACTAGGATATATAGATTTATATAACAAAATCATGAGAGGATTCCAAAAATTGTGACTTTATTGAAGAATAGATGTGAATATAAATATAAATATATACATTTTTTAAATTTTTTTAAAAATCACATTTTTTTTGGCGCGAGGCAAATTTTTTTTTTGGTCCGGGGGCAAAATTATCGTCATGCCATCGGCACGGGCACACACTATATATATATTTATATATATATATATAAAATAATGGGAGGATTCCAAAAATTGTGACTATATTGAAGAATAGATGTGAATAATTATAATTGTAATGTTTGTTACCACAAACCGTTTTTTGTAGTGCTATTTCATTACAGGATTTGAAAATGAAGTTTGTATAACAATTGTTCTTTTTTTTTTTGATCGAGGAAAAGGCCAAAGGCCAGTAGAAACATCAATAATAAAGAAACTAAAGCGCACCTCCTTGCAAGGAGCGTACAAAGATAGGGTCATCGAGGGCATTAAAAACATTATCATCACAACGTGAACAAAACGGGTTTGTAAGTCTGTCGGCCGCTTTATTCTCTCCACAAGAGATCCATCGAACAATGAGTTGCCTCTTTGCCAGAATTTGCCAAATGTCGTGGATGACCGTTCTCCAATCTTTCGGACACTGGATTTCGTTGTTGACTATTTTGACCGCCTGTTGGCTATCACTTTCGATTAAGCCATCCGATCAGTTTTTCGCTTCAAAAACCAAACATGCATTTCTGCACGCTAAGCCAATAAGTTCACAATTCCACTTTCAGTATTCAAAAGAATAATGATGGCAAGTCATTCAATAATAAATTCCAAAGGCTAGAAATCCCAACTAAATACAAAAAATCTTGTTAGAAAATTATGTCCATTTTAACTGATTTAGAAAATTACTTTATAACTTCTGGAAAAAAAAAATTACCATTATTTTGATTTTAGAGCACGAAATGAAGATATATACATCACTTTGTATTGTACGAGCAATGATACAAATTATTGTGTTTAATGTACAATTTGCAATGTGTGCATTTATCCCCCAATAAAAAAAACCATACATGGCATTAGAAGTTTATGGTATTTTTTTCTCACAAATTTTAACTTTAATTACATGTTACTACCAAAATTATGTTTATCTAATTAAATCAAATGCATTTAGAAATATGCAAAACACAAAAATGACTGTTACGATTGAAGAGATAAGGGATGAGGGAAAATTTCAAGAATAAAATAATACACATGTCTAAACAAATTTATAAATAAAAAAATATATTTAGTTGTCATTTTAAAAAATTAGGTGTGTACGCAAAGAAATTAATTTATACAATTTCTTAAACATTTTAGCTCCATACTTACTGCAAAATAATATAAAATAAAAAAACAGTTATTATTGATGCCGAGCGTGTCTTGGATTTTAAAATGGGCCGAAAATTTTTATTTGACAAGTCAAAATTATTACACTTTAAGCACAAATTTCAATGACATTACGGATTGTGAAAAATCTTGGGTCTAGGGTCGACAGCTTGTGCTGTATATTGACAAACCAACTATATCACATCTTAAAGTAGTGAGATATATTTGAAGGTAGACAAATTGTATCCATTTCACATGTGGCGGCTCAACATGTCAAGGACTCACTATTTACACCCTTCAGTTACCGTTACCTCTTATTTTGTTTTAGTTGGTGGGTGCTACACTTTGATACGCTACAATATTCCAATTATTTTGGGGTAATTTTGGATGTATCTTTTTTTTTTTTGTTTATCTCATTATTGACTAAGTTGTAAGTTAGGTAAGGTGACACTATAAGATTTTTTGCTGTATTAAGAAAACTATTGCAAGGGTCACGGGAAAGTTTAATCGGTCGTTAATTTCAGGACTCCCATGGGATACAGTCGAGCGAAGCTCGAATACCCACTATTATTTAAAAAAAGATATTGATACATGGAACACGTGGAAATAGCATGGTTCTCCATGTTTCTTGATATAGTTTTTTAAAAACAAAACTAAAAGTCAACACCTATTTTTAAATGAAATATATGTATAAAACGATGAGATAAGTATAAAAGAACCCTTAATTTTAACCATAATTTTAGTTTATTGTTTTAAAAAATGATCTACTTTATTCTACAAACTTCCATTATCTAATACGCATATATTGTGTTTAAAATTTCACCAAGTAGACTACTTGAATAATAAGAGTTGATTCTGGATATAAATAGCTCCGTATGTTGCGTCATTTGAGAATAAATATCTTGTGCCGAATGGACCAGGGATCCATAATAAACACTAACAAGGATATGAAATTGGTGTATTACATCCCCCCCCCCCCCCCCCCCCCCACACACACACTGTAAAGACAATAATTTAAAATGTGTAGATGTGTTGTATCTTTATTGGTGTTGAGTATGGACATGTGATTTGTAAAGGCAGTATATATGCTCTGACATCACTTGTAAGAGTGGAAGGCGCTAATATCACTTAGTGAATGCGGAAGTAAATTTGCTCGGGAAGGATGGTCACAAACAAAATTTATTCTTGCAATTTTTATCTTAATAAATTTTATATTTTTATCCTAAACATCAATCTATGTGATAAAATAAATAAAGCAAACCAAGCATTCAATAAAGGCTAAGTTTCAGGAAAAATTCCTTTTGAAAAAAAACCTTTTATTCAACACTTTAGATATATTACAAGACAACTGATTTTGGATGTATCTTTTTTTTTTTTGGGTTTATCTCATTATTGACTAAGTTGTAAGTTAGGTAAGGTGACACTGAAAGATTTTTTGCTTTATGGACGAAACTATCGCAAGGGTCACGGGAAAGTTTAATCGATCGTTAATTTCATAACTCCCGTGGGATACAGTTGGGCCCAGGATTCTTTAAAAAAAAAAAGACATTGATATATGGGACATGTGGAACTATCATGGTTCTCCATGTTTCTTGATATATTTTTTTAAAAACAAAACTAAAAGTCAACACCTATTTTTAAATGAAATATATGTATAAAACGATGGGATAAGTATAAAAGAACCCTTAATTTTAACAATAATTTTAGTTTATTGTTTTATAAAATGATCTACTTTATTCTACAAACTTCCGCTATCTAATACGCATATGTTGTGTTTAAAATTTCACCAAGTAGACTACTTGAATAATAAGAGTTGATTCTGGATATAAATAGTTCCTTGTGTTGCGTCATTTGAGAATAAAATATCTTGTGCAGAATGTACCATGGGTCCATGATAAACACTAATATGGATATGAAATAGGTGTATTACATGTCCCCCCACTACAAAGACAATAATTTAAAATGTGTAGATGGGTTGTATCTTTATTGGTGTTGAACATGGACGTGTGGTTTGTAAAGACGGTATATATGCTCTGACACCACTTGTAAGAGTGGAAGGCTCTAATATCATTTAGTGAATGCGGAAGTAAATGTGCTCAGGAATATTGGTCACAAACAAAATTTATTTTTGCAATTTTTATCTTAATAAACTTTATCTTTTTATCCTAAACATAAATCTATATGATAAAATAAATAAAGCAAACCAAGCATTCAATAATGCCAAAGTTTCAGGTAAAATTACTTTTGGAAAAAATCTTTTATTCAGCGCTTTAGATATATTACAAGACAACTAATTTACAGACTACTTGATAACCGCCACAAGTATAATACGCTAGTCTTCGTAAATTCTCTAAAAAAAAATACTCCGTCCATGGCAGTCCACATGCGACCTTCCATGCTTGGTATCTATCGATCAGTTTTAGTTTTCAAGAGTGAGTTCTCTCGAGAATCACAATGGGCAGCTATGGAGACGCCTTCTCCACAAAGGTGTATGTAGAATACACATGGAATATTCGACATATGAATTACACATGTAATACCCCGTGTTTTCTGGCATTTATTTAATGTTTATTAATTACGGGAATCAATTAATAACTGGGAATTAATTATTACTTGAGATAATTTCTAATAAAATTTGAATATTTAGATTATAATTAAATCAACATATTAAGTAAATTATTTGTTACACATGCTACTTTGAATTAATTGGTGTAATTGATTATATTGGACTATACACGTGTAAAACTCCGTAAATTCAAGGACCTTTAATTAAATAATATTTTGGGAGAAAATGAATTTATTTTATTTGGAGGAATTAAAATCATGATTTGAGAAATTTTTAATTTGGTGAATTTATTAATTTGTCGAATTGAGGAGTTATTTATTTGGATTATTTTGTGTCGCATTTTGAGGTCTTAGTTGGATGCAGTCAGTGTTCTAGAGTAGGATGCAGTCAGTGTTCCATTTGGGCATGTCGCCCTAGTTGTTACATTTTATTTCAGTTAGTTGATGTATTCAGTTATTACTCTTGTGATTCATTTCGTTATTTGATTTGTAGGCAGTGGTTGTTTTGGCAAGATTTATATCTCTTTCATTTTAGTATTGCTTGATTCAGTGATTGCATGATGGTTAGTTATATATATTCTTTCGCATGTTGTTGTTGCGAGATTAAATAAAAAGATAAAATTTGGCACCATGTCTTTTGAATACTAGTCGGTTAGTAAGTTTTAAAAAGTTTTCGATAGTGATGCTAAGAATGAACCAAATGATATTCCTGTTTAATTTGGCATAGGACTGATGACCCGATATTTTATTATGTGGGGTGTCACAACACGGCTACGCATAAAATAATTAATTGGCTGTGTTATTTTATGTTGTTTGGTTTTACCGTGCAATATGAGTTATAACTGGTTGGAGCTGACTCTAAAGTAATCCAAAGACTTGATTATGTGTTTTTATCGACTTAAGTTGGGCCCGTACAGTAGGTTCAACCTTAGGATAAGATTTTTGCTATTCCGATTAGTATTTTAGGTCTATTTGAGGGCTAGAAAATAGGTCTTATACAGATATGAGGAAATTAGAGTTATTTAATTGAATTAAGCCTCATTATTTACTCACTTATTACCATAAGAGCAAACTCTAGAAGTCCTAGAGGATTGGGAGAACTTGGGAGGAACTTTGATGAGGAAGGACAATGAATTAAAGCGTGGAGAGTTTGATGTTCATCATTTTACGAAAATAACTCTTACAATACACTTTAAAGCGTGGAGAATTATCCACGCTGGTTAAGTAATAAAAAAATACTCCAACCACAATATTAATAGCAATTAAGTAGTCAAAAAGTAAAATTATCACACGAAGATAATCAATAACTATCGTTAATGTCTTTGTATACATCGGTAAAAAACTATTAAAAATATAATTTGATAAAAATAACATAAAATTAACTTAGCCACATTCTAGTATTCATCCATAAGGTAATCCCAAAACTTTGAATCTACAAATAACTACAAAGTAATCTATATAATGGGGAGGGGATATTATAATAATGATACAAAATAACTCATATATCAAGCAAGTCCAAACACCCTATAATTTAGCATGATTAAGCATAAAAAAAATTAAAAAAAACATTTTAAATTTTTTTATGAGTGTATCAAAGGATATAAATGCGAAGGCATGAGAGGATAAAATCACACATTCATAACAACACATTATCACACAAAGACAAATGTTGTTGTAAAAAATTAGACTATCTCTAATTTGTTTAGTCTAATTTGTTTAATCACGGATAAAAATATAGAAGACAAGAGATTTTAAAGTGGTTCAGCCTTGAATGAAAGGCCTACGTCCACTGTTGTGTTTTTATTGACTGTTTAGGAATTGTCGAAGTATGATTATCCTCAAAAAATTCCAGTCCTCTCCCAATTAGGATGATACAATGTATTTATAGCCTTGAGGCTGTACATGTGAATGAGTAATACATAGCTGTTCAATAAGCGTATACATCCGTATGATAATAATCAACAGTTAATGCGCATTTAATCCTCTTAATTGTCTGATAATAAATGCTCTGGTCGAGGTGCAGCTCGGACCGCCAAAGTATCTCGGTATCTATGAGTTGCTTGGTGCAGTAAAGTTCCTTGGAGAGCACCTACTGCTCGGAGTATCTGAGTTGGTCGGGGCAATTGAGTTCTCGAAGTCAAGATGTTATTCCGAAGTGTTTGTTATTTCCACGCAGATTGCCATGTGTCTCCATTTAATTGATCCATGTCAGCAGACTAAATTTGGTATCAACAGAAGCCCCGAATGTTTCACAATTCTAGAATGAGGAGTGTGGAACATTCTTCTCGATATATGGCCGGATTAAATGGTTGTCCTGAATTTTAGGAGTGTTTTCTTCGCATTTATTCTTCTTTTCGAATTCATAGAATCAGACTTTCCGAATTTTTCTAACTGCTTCGGTCTCTGCGCCCTTTTTGTCCTTTTAGCCGCCAGTAGCGTAAACGTCTCCCTTTGTAATCTTTATTTTTACCATTCCCCAAGGTAAGGTATTTAAGCGTTGCAGAAAAACATATCGTCTTTTATTTTTTCAAATCTATATCTTTGAGTTTTGCATTTTCTCTCTCTCTTGTGCGTTCATCCTTTTCATCGTTCGTTGTCAACAAATCCATCCTTTTTCTGTAATATCTTCTTCCTTCTCTTTTATTTCCTTTATTCGCCATGGTTTACCCTGTTGAGTCAATTGCTAAGTTTCATTCTGATTTCTCTATTCCTTCATGGGCCGTTCTGGAGGAACTTTCTTAGCCTTCAGATTATTTTCGTTTGGCTGAGGGACATTGGTTCCCCAGTCTCTTCGTTGCTGAATGTGTCATTTCTTTTCCCCCAAACCCTTTGTGTCTGGAATTCTGTCAATATTTTGACGTGGTTCCTGCAAGAATAGCCTCCAATACGTGGAGAATAGTTAACGGAGTTCATATATTAAATTAAATTCATGGAACTCGTATAGGAATTCCAGAAATTATGTTTTGTTATGGATGGGTTGTTGGTGACAATACTTTTTATTTAAAAACTAGGTTTTTAAATAGGACTTTAGTGGTCAATCTCCCAGATGCCAATAGGGATTACTTCGAGCACGGGGTTGTTATGAAAAATTGGCAACACCCTCCACTAATTGGAAATAATGTGTACCAGGGTCCTAGATGCCCTCCCTATGGCAATGGGATAGGTTTTTTTTGTTTTATTTTTGAAATTATGCTTCCTTTGTGTTTGATAAAATGTGTCACTGATATTTTAATTTTTATTTATTTGCAGTTGACAGCAAAAGAAGGTCTCCAAAAGAGACAGAAGTTAACTTAAAACATCTGAAACTTATCTGGGGTTTGCATCAGATTATTGCCGACGAGCATATCAGATCAGCTTCATATTTGTTACATTATAAGAGTTACACCTCGTCTTTCACTACTCGTCTGCTGATAAGCGACGTGGAACCAATACCAGCTTCTACAAGTTCTTCACCTGAGTCATATATTCCTTTGAGTGAAAGGATGAAGAGAAGAAGAGCTCCTGCCCTCTTCGAGAAATCTGCCTCTGTTGCTAGAGAGGCAAAAAAAAGTAAACATGATGTCCCAGAAGAAGGGACAAGAAAAATCGATGCTCCGACTGCTCCTGTGAAAGTTGTCGAGAAGCCCCCAGTGGCTCCGAGCAAGGCCGCTGTTCCAAGCGAGGTTATTGTCATCTCCCCGACTAAGACTACGTCCTTGGTCGAGACCGCTGATGCTCCTTTAAGGAGGTTGAAGAAGAGTTCCTCGATCAATTTGGCTGAATCCATCGCTCAGCCCCCGACTACGGGAAGTGGTGTTCCCACTTTTGTTACCCCGAGATCTGCCATGAGCTCGGTAAAGTCTTGGATCATTCCCGAGATCCAAGGTATTAAAGAAAATTTTTCTTGGGACATGGTTACCACATTAGTTGATCATCATATTGCTTCTGTAAGTATTATTGTCCTAAACTTTCATTTTTCCCTTGTTATATTTGTGCACTGACTTGCTATTATTTTCTTTTCCCAGTTGGTGACCTATTTTAATACAAATTTGAAGAAGGATGAATCTATTAAAGCTTCAAGATCCTCATCAGGTGTAGAGGAAGCTTTAGTGGGTCTGACGCAGTCTCTGAAAAATTCTCGTCAGAAGTATGTTGATGATAAAGCTGCCTGGGAGAAGCAGCTCAATTCGACCGAGCAGGAGAGGAATCAAGATGTTGAAGTCTCCAAAGGATTGGAGAAGAAAATAAAAGAATTAGAAAGTAAGAATAAAGATCTCGAAGGGAAGCTCCAAAATGCTGGGGAGCTTGAAGGTAAGCTCAAGGTTGCTGAGGAAGAGCTAAACAAGATTCGTGAAGTAGGTCGTTAGAAGGAAGAAGTGGAGAATAAACTGAAGGCTGCCGAGGATCTTCTTTCCGAGAAGCTTTCCTCGAAGAAGGCAAAAAGGAAGTTGGCTGTAAAAAGGTCCTTCAGTGCTGGCTGGGATAAGGGGTGGAATAAGGGTCTGGCTGCCAAGATGTCATAAGTGGAATATGGTAGCCACAAATACTTTAGGGATGGCTGGGTCGCTGCTCTGCAAGAGATGAAGGTTGATGAAAATTCTGACCTGTTTCAGCGACACATCCCGGGCCCCCCTCCAACTCCTGAAGAAGAAGAAGAAGAGGATGAAGCTGCCTCTGAGGAATCTTCCATGGTGATGGGAGATCAAATTTCTCATCCCACAACTGTCCAGTCTTCTTACGAGCAACTTCAACCATCCCTTATTTCAAACGAGCAGCTTCCAGCACCCCAGAGCAACGATCTGTGCCATCCGAGCAACCTATTTCCTCATCCCAGCCTCCCGAGAAAGTTTTGGGAGACAAGGAGAAGGTGTAGAGTTGTTTTGATTTTTCTCTTTGTTTATTTTTATCAATTGTAATTCTGAACTATGTACCTTTCTTTTATGATATAATAAAATTTGAAGTTTTGCCTATTCATAATGTTGTTTCTCTCCCTCTTGCTCCTTATTGATTCTTGCTCTTTCTTCTTTTTACTAGTTTATGGCCAGGATGGAATTGTTATCTGCTCATGATACAAAATTGATGAAACAGTGCAACGAATGTTTCAAAGTTGGCCATGCAGATTTGACTGATGCTCAAATTATTGATATACTTGGTCCAAATCCTTCAGAACGAGCAGTTGAGGCCTACCAGTATTTAAAGTGCCTGCTTGACCGTGCAGTGGCTAACAATGTAGCGTATTATGAAATGATTGAAGACCTCCAGGGCACTCTTGAAGAGCTTCAGCAACAATATAAGGAGTCTACAACCCTTTTGCACGAGGGATACGAGAAGAAGTATCAACAACTTAGTGCTGATAAGGGGTATGATAAGTTGTTCGCCACTTACAATGTGAGGGAGAGAACTTTGAAGGCTGAGGTCGAAGAGCACAGACATATAGCTGAGTTGTTGGAGCAAGAAAATAATAACATGCAAAGAGAGGTATCTCAGTTAAAATCTGCTGCTTCTACCTCAAACAGTTTGGTCCTTGTGAACGATGAGGGATTCTCTTTCTTGGAGGTCGAAAATGCCAACCTGAGGGATGAATTAGAAACCTTGAAGAGGATTGGGCCTTCTACCTCTATTCTGGGACGATCAAGAGATCCTCGGGGACGAGCAAGAGCTGCTCGGATTCCTATCGAGGAATAAAGAACTCAATCGGCACTGGAGAATCAAGCAGTTCAGTTAGTTGCGAGGAATAAAGCTCTGGCAGAGATGTCCAAGAAGATCAGGAATCTGGACGAGCAGCTCTCTGCACAGAAGTCTGCCTTGGAGAATAAAGAACTTTTTATAAAAAATCTTCACGAGCAGCTGGAAAGGTTGACTTATCAATTCCACAAGCAGCATAGAGAATTCTGGATGGCTGGCTGTAATGAGGCTCTCTACCATTTGGATGATCGGATCCAAAATGCGAATAATGAGGGTTACAAACAAGGGTGGTTGAATGCCTTGGGTGTACTGCAATTGGAACAGGGTCACTACTTGTGGGATTACCATAATCCTAGGTTGCTCGACCTGCCAGTGCCTCCATTCAAACTCGACATGAGCTGGATCCCTGCTCGGGCAATCCCTCAGTGTTTGATTTCCAAATATCTTGGCGATTACAGTCTCCATTCCAATGTTGAAATATCTCGCCCAGAGCACCTACTCGACCGACCATCTGTGATGAACATCAGGATGCTCAAGGACCTTAATTTCATAAATTTCCCTTATGCCTTAGACGATCCTCCTGCTGGCGAGGAACCTGTTTCAAAAATAGAGGGGAAAAAATCCATAGAATAGGATTTCTGATGTAATAATTTTTATGTATTTTATTCTCAATGTACTTTGTTTTGGAGTTAATGAAAAACTTCTATTTTTCTTTGAAATCTTGATTGCCATTGTCTTTTAGATATTTTGTAAAACACTTTACATATGTGTATGTATATCTGTTAAAAAGATAACAACATTGTGTTGTTTGCTGGTCAACTAAAGCTGGTTAAAATTTATTATCGACTATCCCGAATTTGTGGTAATCATTTGACGATTAACCAAAATTGATGATATTTAGTTTCTCGACCAACTTGGTGGTAATTTAAAATGTTACGAGTATCAAAAATTTTGCTTTATCACTTTTTTATTATAAGCAATTAGCTGACTTTTATCACATACTCATGTTTTGTTTAATAAAAATGTTCCCAACCAACTGTAGTTGACAGCTTCTTATTCCCGACCAACCTGAGTTGGCGGATTTTTAGAAATTATCTTTTTTTCTTCCCGACCAACCTTATTTGGAATTTTTGGGAAATATTTTTATTCTCGACCAACCGGAGTTGGTGGATTTTCTTCCCAACCAACCGTTTTTAGAAATATTTTTTTTTCTTCCCGACCAACCTTATTTGGTATTTCTGGGAAATATTTTTATTCCCGACCAACCGGAGTTGGTGGATTTTCTTCCCAACCAACCGGAGTTGGCACTTTTAGGAAGTATTTTTTTTATTCCCGACCAACCGGAGTTGGCACTTTTGGGAAATATTTTTTATTCCCGACCAACCGGAGTTGGTGGATTTTCTACCCAACCAACCGGAGTTGGCACTTTTAGAAAGTATTTTTTATTCCCGACCAACCGGAGTTGGTGGATTTTATTCCCAACCAACCTGAGTTGGCACTTTTGGGAAATATTTTTTATTTTCGACCAACCGGAGTTGGTGGATTTTCTTTCCAACCAACCGGAGTTGGCACTTTTAGGATGTATTCTTTATTCTCGACCAACCGGAGTTGGTGGATTTTCTTCCCAACCAACCGGAGTTGGCACTTTTAGGATGTATTTTTTATTCCTGACCAACCGGAGTTGGTGGATTTTCTTCCCAACCAACCGGAGTTGGCACTTTTATGAAGTATTTTTTATTCCCGACCAATCGGAGTTGGTGGATTTTACTGAGTAGTGTGTAACACTAGTATTCCGCGAAAAAATTTCAACAAAAGGAGAGAATTGGGTAGAATATCCACATTTTATTCATACTGATGAAACTGCATTACATGAGAGTTTACATTACTGATAATATTTGCGCTGGTGTTCTGCATTCCATGCATTCTTAAACTCCTCCCCCTCTAAAGTTTCTATTCTGTAGGTTCCTAGTCGAAAAACTTTTGTAACTCGGTAAGGTCCATGCCAATTCGCTTCTAGTTTGATGTGCTTTTGAATCACTTTCTTTAGCACATAGTCTCCTTCTTTCAGGTCGCACTTCTTCACTCTCTTGTTGTAGAACAAGGCTGTTCGTTGCTGGTAAGCAGCATTCCTGATGGCTGCTTCTTCCCTAATTTCCTCGAGCATGTCCAAGTCTAACCTTCTCATTAAATCGCTGACAGGGGAATTGAAGTTCAGCACTCGGTGTGTTGGGAGACGCAACTCGGCAGGTATAATAGCTTCACTTCCAAATGTCAACATATATGGAGATTCTCCAGTTGCTGCTCGGGGAGTAGTACGATAAGCCCACAGAACTGAATGTAGCTCATTGATCCAATTTGCTTTCGCGTCATTCAGTCTTTTCTTCAAACCATTTAGCAACGTTCTGTTTGTCACCTCAGTTTGTCCATTGCTTTGGGGATGGCCTGGTGCCGAGTGAATCTTCAAGATATTTGATTGATGATAATAGGCCGCAAACTCCTCATTGTCGAACTGGGTTCCATGGTCTGTGATGAAGGCATGAGGAAGACCATATCGACAAATGATGTTCTTCCAAATAAATATGTACACCTTTTTGTACGTCATGTCGACAAGAGGCTCGGCTTCTACCCACTTAGTGAAATAATCCACTGCGACGACGAGATATTTAAATCTTCCTCTAGTTGTTGGAAGTGGCCCGACCAGGTCAGTTTCCCACATGACAAATGGCCAAGGGGAAGTAATGGGTGTCAACAATGCTTGGGGAGTTCTTCGGATGGAGGAGAAGCGCTGACATTTGTCACATTTCTTGGCATAGACTATACAATCATCCCTCATTGTTGGCCAGTAGTATCCTTGTATCATTATTCTTTGCAGAAGTGTCCGACCTACTACATGGGCTCCATAAGACCCTTCATGGACTTCTTCAATCAAATACTTCACTTCGGCGGATGTACACAACTCTACAAGACAACTATGATTCCTCGTCTGTATATAATACCATTAGTTAGTACATAACGAGCAGCTTTAAACTTCAATTTCTTGGCCGCGAGTTTGTCAATCGGTAACTCTCCCTCCTCAATATATGCCCTGATGGGATCCATCCAAGATGGCCCTAAATCAAGGGTAATAAAATTCATCGTCATCTCTTCATCTATGCTTCGACCAGCTAAAATTTCAATTGGGATTATTCTTCGTAGCTCGGTACGAGTAGCCGATGCTAATCGAGCTAAAGGGTCTGCTCTTGCATTCTCCATTCTTGGTATTCTAACCAGTTAAACAGTAACAAATTCCGATACCAACTTCATCGCCTTTGCATGGTACTTAATCATCAACTCTCCTTTTGCTACATATACACCGAGCATTTGATTTACAATCAACTGTGAGTCACTGCACACGATTACCTGCTCTGCCTTCATGGTTTTTGCCAGACTAAGACCTACAATCATCGCTTCATATTCAGCCTCATTATTAGAAGCTTGAAATTAGAAGCGCAGGGAATATTCTATGTCGATCTCGTCTGGACTTTTCAATACAATCCCGACTCCACTACCTGAGGTGCACGACGAGCCATCCACATATAGGTTCCATACAGGTATTTCGTCCTCAAACTTCTTATTGGACAAAATTCCTCGATGGAATATTTGTTTCTCCTTTATCTCCATTTCTACCACACCTCGCTGATCGTCGACCTTCTCCTCCTGCTCTCCGACCAGCCTAAATTGATCGGGGTTTAAATTTGATGATCCTGTAACATCCACAGGTTGGTCGATGCTCAGCTTTTGCTCCTCGGGGGTATCAGGATAAGTGAACTCTGCTATAAAATCTGCTAATGCTTGCCCTTTCAATGATGATCTAGGCTCATAAATTATATCATATTCACCGAGTTCTATTGCCCAGTACATCAATCTCCCTGATTTTTCTTGTTTATGAAGAGCTTGCCTCAACAGCATATCGGTATATACGATTATAGTATGAGCTTGGAAGTATGGCTTCATTCTTCTACTCGCTTCGATCAGTGCTAGTGCCAACTTTTGCAGCTTCGGATATCTGATCTCCGCTCCTCGAAAGGCCATACTAGTGTAATAAATTGGCTTTTGTACTCCATCCTCAACTCTTATTAATGCCGAACTAACTGTATTTTTCGAAACTGCCAGGTACAAGTACAACCTTTCTCCCATTACTGGTCTGGACAATAGTGGAGGTACTCCCAAATATTTCTTCAATTCTTGAAAATCTTTCTCACATTCTTCATTCCATTCAAAATCCTTTCGGAGCATTTTGAAGAATGGGAGGCATCTATCAGTTGCTCGCGATACAAATATGTTAAGTGCTGCTACTCGCCCTGTAAGACTTTGCACTTCTTTCTTCGTCATTGGAGATCGCAGCCCTAACAGAGCTTTGATCTTTTCAGGGTTTGCTTCAATGCCTCGTTGATTGACAATGTACCCGAGAAACATGCCTTCTCGTACTCCAAATATGCACTTGGTCGGGTTCAGATTCATTTGATATTTATCTAATTGATCAAAGGTCTGGCCCAAGTCAACTAGATAGTCAATAGCTTTCTTGCTCTTTGTCAGCATATCATCAACATAGACCTCCATATTGTACCTAATTTGTTCTGCAAACAACTTGTTCATCAGCCGCTGATATGTCGCACATGCATTTTTTAAACCAAAAGGCATAACATTATAACAATAAGTACCCCTAGGGGTAATGAAAGAAGTAATCTCCCGGTCTTTAGGTTTCATTTTAATCTGGTTGTACCCAAAATAAGCATCCATGAAGCTCAGCAGCTCGTGTCCCGAGGTAGCATCCACTAGTTGATCAATTCTAGGCAAGGGAAAATGATCCTTTGGACATGCTTTGTTGAGGTCGGTGAAGTCTACACACATCCTCCATTTGTTGTTCTTCGTTTTCACCATCACCACATTTGGTAACCAGTCTAGATACTTAACATCTTCAATAAAGAAAGCTTTCTGGAGCTTCTCGACCTCCTCCTGTATAGCTTGGTTCTTCTCGGGGCTGAACACTCTTCTTCTTTGCTTCACTGGCTTGATTTCCTTATTCACATTAAGCTTGTGACATAAGAAATTTTGGTCCATTCCGGGCATATCTTCATGACTCCAAGCAAAAGTTTGTTTTCTGCTTTTTAAGAAAACTATCAACTCCTGTTTTAATGAAGCATCTAACGACGAACCTATCTGAGTTGTTCGTTCAGGGTGCTCGTCGTCCAGAATGATGTTTTCAGTAGCTTCTACCACCTGACCTTTCACGAGTTGCGACTCATCTCTAGGGTCCAATGTTTCAATTTCTGCACCCTCATCCACCTGATAGGTAATAGGCTTTTTCCTAGATTCCTCTAGTTCCTCCTGCTCAGCAAATAAATAATAGCATTCCCGAGCAACTTTTTGATCACCCTTCATAACTCCTACTCCAAAATTGGTTGGAAATTTTAGGCATTGATGTACCGTAGATGGTACTGCTTTGAACTTCTTCAGTCCTACCCTTCCCATGATGATGTTGTAGGCTGATTGAACATTCTTATCCATCACTAAGAAGCGTACTCTTTCTGTTCGACAAGCATGCCATGTACCGATGAACATATCCAACTTGATCGTCCAAAGTGGAAAAACTTTCTCGCCAGCAAAACCGAGGAGGGGCCTATGATAAGGCTCCAATTGAGACAACTTTAGGTTTAAGCTGTCGAAGCACGAGTAGAACATAATATCATCCGAGCTACCATTATCAACCAGTACTCTTGAGATCATTACTTCCTTCATTCTCATTTTTATCACCAATGGATCATCATGAGGATACAGCACACCTGCGAGGTCATTTTTTGAGAAACCGATGACCAATTTTTCTTTGTTGACCTTCCTCGGGCGATCATCTTCAGCCAAGTTTATTCATTGAATATATGAACAGGCTTGAGCTTCATTAAGGTAAGCTTTTCTTTCTGCAGTAAGGTCTCCACCTCCTGCATCTCCACCAGTAATAATATTACAATCAAATGATCCAAAACGTATTGAAAATACTTCACGTTCTGTATGCCTTGGTCTTTTGGGAAGATCGGGGTCGTCTTCTGGATCATCTTCATGGTCTCTTTTCTTGTTCTCCACTTTTTGACGAGGAGATCTAGATCTCTCTCTTGCTCGGTCGTTGTTTCTTCTTTCATTTCTATCATTAACATACTTTGCCAGTTTTCCTCGTCTAATGAGTGCCTAGATCTCATTCTGAAGAGCTATGCAATTTTTGGTCATGTGGCCATGATCTTTATGGAACTCGCAATATTTGGCCTTATTCCTCTTGTCAGGGTCTGACTTTATTTTCTCTGGCCAGTTTAACTCCTCACTGTTCTTGATTTCTTCTAGAACATGGTTGATGTATACCTTCAAAGGAGTATAATTTTCAAATTTCTTTAACACCTCCCATGATGGCTTTGTTTTTGAGTGTTTATCACCACCATTGTTTTTATGTTCTTTCTTTTTAGCTTTATCGCCCTCCACCTTGGTTTATTTGGTATCCATATTCTTTTTTGTAGCCATAGCCTCCTCGACATTCATGATCTTGGCCGCTTTTGCCATCAATTTTGACATGGTTCTGGGTGGATCTTTAGCCAAAGTGTAGTACAACTTATTGGGAAACAACCCACTCATCAGAGCAGTAATCGCTGTCTTTTCCTCGTAATCAATAACTTCGAGTTTCTCGTTATTGAAGCGAGTTATATAATCCCTAGTGATCTCACCTTCCTTTTGTCTGACACTTAACAGGTGTGCTACTCGTTTAACAAGCTTTGCTCCAAAAAAGAAATTTCCAATGAAGAGCTCGGCGAGTTGAAAGAAAGTTGAAATCTTACCCCGAGGAAGATTATTATACCATATTTGAGCAGATCCTGTAAGAGTTCCCGAGAATGCCCTGCATCTCATCTCATCTGGCACAGCATAGATGTCGGCAACAGCTTGGTATTGCTCTATATGAAGGACAGGGTCAGTTTTTCCATCATATTTGGGAGTCACAACAGGTGCTTTGAACTTTGATGGTGTGGGAAAATCCACAATTGCTTGGACAAAAGGTGTCCCTTGGACAAAAGTTCTTTGTAGAGGATTCTTGGCCTTGGCCATTTCTCCTAATCTATCCTCCAACCTTTGAATAGAACCTTTCCACCAATTATTTCCTTCCTTGGGCTTATCGGTTCGAGCAATTGATCGTATTGAAGTAGCTTCCTGGGACTTATCTTGTCGAGCAGCTGATTGTGATTGGGCAGAACCCTCTCTTAGATCAAATGGTCGTCGAAAGTTTCTCGGCATAGCCTTAGGAGGACTTTTATTCTTCTTAGGGCCCAATCGATCAAAAGGTGAGACCCTACTCAATCTTTCCAGTGCACTGGTCCTTTTCGGGGAGAGAGTGATATGTTATTCAGTATCTGTGGCTCGTACTGACGAGGTTTGACCCGGTTGATAAGAAAAATATTCAGATCTATCAGTGCGATATGAATCGCTTTGCCTAATGCGTGAAGAAATTAAATGAGTATTTCTTTGACCACTTCATTGCCCTGAATAGGTTGATGCTCCACCTTGGATAGTTTGCATGAGTTATCGCATTGTTTCCTGCATGGCTGTCTAGCCTTGAGCCAAACTGGCCATGATTCCAACTAGATCTTGGATATTTGGAGGAGCGGATGGAGTTGGGGGGTTTCCAGCATTTCGATTGCTGGATTCAGGGTTGTCAGCCATTGGTGATGAACTGTTTTCGGTGAAAAATAAAAATTACAGTCGTTTCCCACAGACGACGCCAATCTGTTGATGTAAAAAATTAGACTATATCTAATTTGTTTAGTCTAATTTGTTTAATCACAGATAAAAATATATAAGATAATAGATTTTAAAGTGGTTCAGCCTTGAATGAATGGCCTACGTCCACTATTGTGTTTTTATTGACTGTTTAGGAATTATTGATGTATGATTATCCTCAAGAAATTTCGGTCCTCTCCCAATGAGGATGATACAATGTATTTATAGCCTTGAGGCTGTACATGTGAATGAGTAATACATAGTTGTTCAATAAGCGTATACATCCATATGATAATAATCAACATTTAATGCGCATTTAATCCTCTTAATTGTCTGATAATAAATGCTCTGGTCGAGGTGAAGCTCGGACCTCCTAAGCTGCTCGGACCGCCAAAGTATCTCGGTATCTATGAGTTGCTCGGTGCAGTAAAGTTCCTCGTAGAGCACCAACTGCTCGGAGTATCTGAGTTGGTCGGGGCAATTGAGTTCCTCGAAGTCAAGATGTTGTTCTGAAGTGTTTGTTATTGCCACGCAGATTGCCACGTGTCTCCATTTAATTGAGCCATGTCAGCAGACTAAATTTGGTATCAACAACAAATAAACTTAAAATCATTTTGAATTTTCATAAAAAAAAACACAAACAAAGTAAGAGATGAAAAATGCATGTATACATAAAATGAATGGAACCTCTCACACAAGAAATACAAAATAAAAATAAAAACACTCATCCAAACTAGGTACAAAAACACTCCTAAATGAGTATAAGCATAAATCACACAAAACATATTCACACAATGTAATCACTCCCCAAAACTTAGCCTAGGACAAGATATGGAACAAGAAACAAGAAGATCCTATCTATAAAAAGAACCTAGAAACTCAAGTAGGAGGAAGAACCTCTCCAATATCAATGAGATGTGGGGGATCACTTGAAGAAGACTCACCCTTGGAAGTGAAAACACACATACCAATATCAATTCATTTTTCTTCTTCCAAACATCCCTAAGAATAGTATTATTGGGTTTAGTCAGAACCCTTGTCACTACATGAGGCTTAAGATTCATATTTCCTCCTTTTTAAAAACTTTCTTTATCAAAAAATCTATGCTTCGCTCAAAAATTTCATTATCGTGTTTGTTAGAAAGAACCCAAATAAATTTCTTCGAATACCATTTCCATGCGGCCTAAAATCCATATTTCTCTCAAAAATATTTTTCTTTTCAAAATATTTACTACAATTCATAGTCCATTCATTGAGTTTTTTTCACAAGCTCCTTAAAATAATTTTGTACATTAAAAATTAAATCATGGTTATGTGAAGATGAACAAATATACTAATTCTTATGCATGAAACAAAATTCTATGAGATGTATGATTTTATAATAATGAGTTCACACATAATATTCATGGTAAACCACCTTAGGATGAGGTTTAGGAACCATTTTTTACTTTTGTTGACTATTAAACGACTTCTAGAATTTGTTTCTCAAATAACCCTTTTTGTAAAGAAATCCGCAAGTACATAATTGGGTAGGTCTTTTCAAATTTTCTTAACCTCTTTATAAACAATCCCTCTTGAAAATATTTTCCTTATGTTATTTTATGTTCAAAACATGTGGAGCAACAAACAGATTTTCCCTCAAATCTTAATTTCTTCTCATTGAGATTCAAAGAGGACTGAACCATTCTTCTAATTCATGTGTTAAAACACTTTTCTCAAAAGTTGTGTTAAATTGATAAAAATGAGAAAAACTTTATCAAACTGTTTTTTATTTGATTCATTTTCAAAAGGATTTTATAAAGTTTTTTTTGAACGTTTTTCAATATCAAGTCCAACCTTTTTTTTACAATATTTTGAAATCGTGAAAATTTATGTGTTCTAACCTTTGACGCCTTAAATCAATAGTTAATTCACATCCTTTGATTCAGTTACGAGAATATAATAGTTATAGATAGTTTTAACACATCTCATCATTTTTCCATTTCCTTTTTTTTCTAACTAAACATTCACCCTTAAAGAAACTCACAAAGTGGTCATCATCACAAAGTTGACTAATGCCGATGAGATTACCCTTAAGTCCTTTAATATAAAGATCATTCTAAGGTGTGATGTTTTTCGAAACTTTCATTATGCCCTGTTCGGACTGGGTAATTGATATGCACTATACGATTACCATCTCTGTTATTTGCCTTTATACTCGTTTACTTGTGAGCCCTGATACATTTTATATAAATATCTAGTTATTCATTTATACCCCCTTGTCCTTAGAGATTGTATGTGTTTATTTCAACAAATCATTAGTTGTATAACATATTTCTATTAATATTTATTTCTACAAGTCATTATCTACATAGTATGTCATTGATACATTTTTTTAGATTGCTTTCTATGTTGAGTTGGTGGAGAGTACTATGAACATATATGATCATGGTATCTCCACTTTTCTATGGTGATGATATGCGATTTTTTTATTCTTTTGAGAAATCTCAATGCTTGATTTGCACAACCCATAGCTTTAATTAACATCCACACAAATACCTAATTGTTATGTGTTGTTTCATTTTGATATTTATGTTTTGTATTTGATTAATTTATGTTATGGTCATAACAATTTGTATTTTCTACTTACATGATCCATCAACAATGGTTTATATGTTTCTCCAAATAGATATGCCTACCACTTAAAAAGGTAAGGTGACTCCCTCCATTTATTCACATAGATATTGATCAATTTATATTAATAAAACTAGTGTAACTTAGCACGTTTGAGCCATAATTATATGTTTAGTTGGTTACTTGCAATTTACCCCATATTTATTGACTAATTTATTTATGATATTAATGTGCAAAGAGTTAGTTATAACACAAATTATCTAAATTAGGGTTGAATGCTCCTAGATCACCGAGCTGAGGTGTTTATCTCGGAAAGGCCTTCCAAATTCCTTTCTAAACAATTTTACTAAGGTACTACTTATGTTGTCGTCTTTAAATCTCCCGAGAAATTTACTTTTGTTGTAATTTAATATTTGAGGAGAACATTTACTTGTCTATTTAAGTTATATGAATCACGTACGATTATATGATAATTACATTTTATACACATGGAATATCCGACATATGAAGTATTCATGTAACACCCCATATTTTTTGGCATTTATTTATTATTTAGTAATTATTTGAATAAATTCATATATGGGAATTAATTATTAGTTGAGATAATTGATAATGATAATTAAATATATAGCTGATAATTAAATTGGCATATTAAGTAAATTATTTATGACACATGATACTTTTAATTAATTGGTTATGTTGGACTATATTCGGTTACACGTAAAATAATTAATTGGTTGTGTTATTTTACATTGGGAGGTTTTACCACGAGATATGAGGTATAACTAGTTGGAGACTCTAGAGTGATATGAAGACTTGGTTACGTGTTTTTATCGTCTTAAGTTGGGCCCGAGGGTTTGGTATACCCTTATGCTAAGTTTTGGGCTATTCCAAGTAGTATCTTGAGACCATTTAGGGAAACAAAAGTAGATATTATATTGATGTGAGGAAATCAAAGTTATTTAATTGAATTAATCCTGATTTTTTACTCATTTATTATCATAAGAGAACACCCTTGATGTCCTAGAGGACTGGGAGAACATGGGGGGAACTTTGAGGAGGGGGAACAATGAATCAAAGCTTGGAGAATTCAACATTTGTTGTTTCAAGGAAACAACACCTAAAATACACTTTAAATTTGTAACTTATTCAGAATATATGTCTTCTTATGTTAATTTGATACTTGAACACATGCTGAGGACCTTATTTGATTAGTCTTAATCAGGTTGGTGTATATTAGTTAATTAGGAGTTATATTAATTGCATATGAATTGAGGAGTTGTACTATTATGGAAAAATACGAAAATGGATCTTGTAGATTTGTAGATATGGAATAGAAGTCGTGCTTTAGGGTTTATTTTTATTATTATGTAAAATCACCATGTTAATTTGAAGATTGAATCTAAAATTGTAGAGTAATTAGACTTCTTGCATGTTATTGTTGAATTAGGCTTAAAACTATTAACTTGATAGATTAAACCTTGTTTTTATGATCTTGGACTTGAATAATTGTTAGAATATGTTTGGGATCATAACCTAGTAGCTAGGATAAAGTTGGGTTGCGTTTTGAATCAGTTAGGGAAGCGTGTAGAAGCTTTAAAGGAGGTTTTAATGGACAAAATGTATAACAAATAAGAAGTGTTTAAGATCTGGGATCATCGATCGATCGACCCTGGGAGTATATCGATCGACCCCTACTGTTTTAGTCAAGTATGGGGTGGTGTTTATTTGGTTGGGTTTATTATGTACCTAGTATGAGTTTTGGCTTTCGTTTATGGTGGTTTAACTTAATTTATTGATGGAATAAGATTGATTAGTTGCGAGAATAAATACATAGGTTAAATATATAAACCTTGGTATAATTTACTGCCCTCTGCAGTTAGGATTTGGTTGAATTGGGTAGATGCGCAAGTGAGCAGGATCCTATGGTCGTGTGCATGTATTTGGTTTAAAAAGAAAAACTAAAGTGATGAAGGTTGATTCAGTTCTTGAGAAATTATATGTCGTGCAACTAATTCAGTAATTAAATGAGAAGACGTATATGTATGCCACGATAGAGAGTCTATACATAAACTAGGGTAAGCTCATGCCTGAAGTCACTAAGATAATTTTCAAATAGTTTCACATATAATTCAAGTAAGTGTAAACAATTCAGAAAAATTGGGTAGAGTTTCTGTTTTTTATAGAACAATCCACACCGTTTAAAAAATAAATAAAAAATACAACCATAATTCTAATAGCAATTAGCTAGTCTAAAACTAAAATTATCACATATAGATAATGAACAACTAAGGTTAATATCTTTGTACAGGTCAGTAAAAACATACTATAGATATAAGTTGACAAAAATAACAAGCAAAATTTCACCACATTCTAGGGTGTATTTTCGTTATTATGTAAAATCCCCATGTTAATTTGAAGATTGAATCTAAAATCGTAGAGTAATTAGACTTCTTGGATGTTATTGTTGAATTAGGCTTAAAACTATTATCACTATGGATTAAACCTTGGTTTTTATGATCTTGTCCTTGAATAATTGGTAGAATATGTTTGGGATCATAACCCAGTAGTTAGGTTGAAGTTTCATTGGGTTTTGAATTAGTTAGGAAATCATGTAGAAGCTTTAATGGAGGTTTTAATGGACAAAATCTATAACAAAGAAGAAGTGTTCAAGATCTGGAACCATCGATCGATCGACCCTGGGAGTATATCGATAAACTTCAGCTGTTTTAATTAAGTATGGTACAGTGTTTATTTGGTTGGAGTTATGCACCTAGTATGAGTTTTGGCTTCCGTTTATGGTGATTTAACTTAATTTATTTATGGAATAAGCTTTATTAGTTAGAGAATAGTTACATAGGTTAGAGATATAAACCTTAGTACAATTTACTGCCCTTCGCTGTTGGGATTTGGTTTAATTGGGTAGATGCACAAGTGAGCGGGATCTTATGGTCGTGTGTGTGTATTTTGTTTAAAAAGCAAAACTAAAGTGTTGCAGGTTGATTCAGGTCTTGAGAAATTATATGTCGTGCAACTAACGCAGTAATTAAATCAGAAGACTTATATGTATATGACGATAGAGAGTATATACATACACTAGGGTATGCCCGTGCCTGAAGTCACTAAGATAATTTTCTAATAGTTTTACATATAATTCAAGTAAGTGTAAACAATTCAAAAAATTTGGATTGAGTTTTTGTTGTTTATAGGACAATCCACCCCGTGTAAGAAATAAATAAAACATACAACTATAATTCTAATAAAAATTAACTAGATTAAAAGTACAATTATCACACAAAGATAATCAACAACTAAGGTTTATAACTTTTTACACATCAGTAAGAACCTACTACAGATATGAGTTGATTGAAATAATAAGCAAAACTACACCACATTCTAGTATTCAACCATAAAGTAATCCCCAAATTTTGAATCTTCAAATAACTACAAAGTAATCGATATTGGGAGCGGGGTGTATGATAAGAATGATACAAATAACTTCCCCGGAGTTGAGTAAACATATAGGAATTTATTAGTTACTCCCTCACTTTTAGATGATCTTCATTGCCATTAACGAATCCAACAATTATATGAAGTTCGACGACCTAAAACATTAAGAAAATAAAAAATAAAAAATAAAAAAAGTAAAATGTTCGATTGGTAAAACAATCCAAAAACATGGGTATAAAGCTTCAGCATACTTAATGAGGGGCATGGCTAATTGAGAGTGTGCGATGATGATATATAACTAGTTAAATATTAATAGTACAAACCACAAAAAACTAAATGAACCAAACATACCAAAAATACACTTTAATATAATTTCTTTAACATCTCATAAATAATAACGGATACCAAATGCAAAATAATACAACTACCCCAATATCGTGTAACAACTATGCCAATAAAACGCAAAAAATCTTAACAAAGGCCCAAAAGATATAAAGTTTTATATGGATTTGAAATAAAAAAAAAGACATCATTGTTATACTGGCAGAAAAAATATGGACTATAAAAAACAAAAAAAAATGATTGACATTTTTCTAGCCCAAACCACCATATCCTAACACCATCCACGACTCTCGTCCTAAAGACGTGACATAATGCCCAAAAGAGTCATCCATAGTTTAGTAAAGAAAAACTAAAAAGAAACTTGATAAAATCCTTAGATTTAGTCAACTTCCTCCATCCTACTACCCTAAAATTTCAAGCACCAAAATCACACACGTGGAAGCAAGAAAATATACATTTGAGACACTAAACAATTAAAGTTATAAGCCAACAATCCAAAAGACAAAATTTACATAAATAAAACATAAAGCATACACTAACCATAAAAACTATGAAGTCCTTTACTTTATTAAAGAACAACCATTTAGAAAATATGAGAAAATGCACTTATATATTTTGTATTGAATGATGAAGGGACTTGCCAAAGACAATAAACTAAATCGTAAGATCAATCAGGGCCATAATAGTAGCACCAATACAAAATTTGTTTACACCAATGGAAAACATTTCTCCACGGAAAATGTGCAAAAACTACATATATAAAAAGTCAAAAATTTGAAAACTAAAAAAAATCTGATTTTTTAAAACGACTAAGACATGGATTAAGTACCTAGGATAGGGGAGGCTTGAAAGAGACAAGTTAGAAAAATTTCTCGAACATCACCGCCAATAATGGAATGGAACTCTTCCATCTAGAATAACAAATATAGGATGTATGTTAGACATGAATATACCCAAGTTATGTAATAAATAGAAAATTACGTTAGACATGAAAATACCCAAATAAAATAGAAAAATGTGATAAATATTAAAATAAAGACTAGAAAATATGATAACACGATCAACTAAAAGTTGTAATTTGCAACTGGAATTAGTTTAAAATAATTCAAAGAATATATAGAAATTCGTTTAGCATAAAGGAGTTTACATAGTTACGATGGAAAAACCCATGTTCACATCGTCATTTAAGTTGGGCACATTTAATGGTTAGATCTATCATAAACTAACATAGCCAAAATTAGAGATTGCATTAAATACACGATAAAAATAAGGGTTTGGACATAAAGGAAAAAATAAACACAACATATTCTCCCAACTTCACTGCATAAATTTGTGGTTCTTACTAATTTGAATATGACTAATGACATATCACACCTCGTATAATGTTACTAATTTAAAACAAATATGACTAATGAACCTAAAATATAGTTCAAAATCATGGTAAAAAGGTAATAATATAGCATTTATATTTACTGAGAGTAGCATTGCACGAACAAACATAACTGCCAAGAAGGCGGAGTTTAAGATTTTGGAACAGAAGATGGACGCTTAACCAATGCGAATTTAAGAAGATGGTTATAGATGTTGTTTGCCTTAAAAAGTTGGGATACATGATGCTTGAAATACAAAATTCCCTTATTAGTTGCATAATTTGAGAGGGATAAAGAGAATCCACCATGGGAGCACCTAGAACATGTTGTGTGATAAGATAGGCTCTCCACGGTCACCTTTTCTAGAGGATAAGTTATTTTAGCACAAGTAACACATTTTTCTTATGTCCTAGAAAACATAATGACATCTTTGCTAGGTTACCTTGTCAGCGCTCGAGTTAACTTCTCAATTGACTTTGTAGGAGACTGGAAATTCTTATTAGATTTCTAGATTCCTTGAAGAGTTGCTCGAAGTGAGGCTTACAATATTGAACACCGTCCACTGGGGAGTAATTTTTCAAATTAAGTCTTACTTTGCGATACTTCACTTAAAGACGCTTTATGATAATCAATTCCATCTGCAGATAATAACTCCACCAGATAAATAGTGTTCCACATGCCTTACATTTTCGTTGTGTACCAATAAAGAACATAACTATGTCTTAGCTTAGACCTAGTATATAATCAAATGTCTATTAATTTCTCCCTCCACTTTTTCATCTTAATTAAAATCTTCCAAGATTGTGAGAAGTTTCATAAGATCAACTCTAACAGCAAGATTAACTCCAACAACATCCATATATATGTGACACCCAGCCAAATAAAATACCGGGTGATCAGTCCTATACCAAATTAAACAGGAATCTCATCTGGTTCATTTTTCGCATCACTGTCGAAAACTTTTTAAAACTTACTAACCAACTATTATTCAAAAGACATGGTGACAAATTTTATCTTTTTATTTAATATCCCAATAACAACGTGCGAAAGAATATATAACTAACCATCATACAATCACTGAATCAAACGATACTAAAATGGAATAGATGTAAACCTTGCCGAAATAACCATTGGGTATAATTCAAATAACGAGATGAAACACAAGAGTAATAATTGAATACATCTACTAACTGAAATAAAATGGGACAACTAAAGCGACATGCTCAAATGGAATACTGACTGCATCCTACTCTAGGAATGAAATGACTGGAGCGGCTAAGCCAAAGTCCTACAACATCCACATGTTTCGTAACTGTGTAAACCTAGAATAGAATAATTCTGGCGTCCCTATGGCTGGACACCTAAAAGATTTTGAAAATATTTTATAACAAGGGTTAGAACACAAAAGGTTTTGAAAATATTAGCAATGCAATAAATTAAAATGTATGAATGCTCTTCATATTTAACTTAATGTCGCACACACTCTTGAGGAACTCCTCACCCCTCAACTAATGTGAACACCTAATGTCCTTTTATATTACCCATCTAGATATCCACCCCGTAACTATTATTTTCATATATATCCCACAATTTTCCACTACTCTATCCCTAGTGGGTTTAGTATACTTTATATGTTATTAATCTCATTAACTTATTTAATTAATTTCTCATTTAATTCCATATAACATTTTCATGAGTTATACCACTTATACGATTCACATCACGTATACGAGTTATAATTTATTACTCACACTAACTTATTTAAATCAAATTATCATTCAACACTATAAAACCGTTTCACAAGTTATATTAATTATACATTTACACCATGTATATATATTTGTATATAATTTTTGCACTATATATACCTACCATATCTCAACATTCACAAACATGTCGGATATAAATGCTATCACCCAACGCGTAGGAGGCGCCCATAGTTCCCCTCGAAAGTGCCCGTTCCATACAATAACGACCCAGCCCTATAAACATATGCTATGACTAGGGGATTATACTCACCCTTCATTTGCTAGTTAGGGGATTCACCCACATCGCGCAACCTTCTAAGATAACATTAATATTGGTATGCTTTACTATAAATATATTATTCACACAAATATTTATAAATCATATATATATATATATATATATATATATATATATATATATATATATATATATATACACACACACACACACACACACACACACAATACATCACTGTATATATATAGAAATCCAGGCTACCGGTGTACTATGACCCTACACAAGCATAAAACATGCAAGTCTATGGTACGACTTCATTTCAATTAATTATTCACTAATCAATTTTTATTATCTTTGTGTTATCCTACAAATTATAACCAGACTCTATCTCTCGGTCCGAAATTAAAATTTACAATCCATTATTCAATTTCATTCAATTAGGCCTACCCACTTAATTTAACAAGGTTTCCAATCTCTCAATTATGAGCCTTGATATGCCCAAAGTGTACCTGACAGCTCGAAGGCACCAACATCGGCCAGCATGACGACCGAGGTAACAAGGGCTCAAGACTGACGATTAGTGATCTTGTCCAACATAAGGTTGCCTACAGCCGACGTTACTAGTTACCCCATAATCAGGCAACAACCGAGGTCTTTATAACTTATGATGTCAGTTACCCATCAAGTCGTCCACAACCGACATTACATCTACCTTATACATCGATCGCGACAGCGCATCAGTCGAGGTCTGCACAGACTCGCGGGTTCAGCCACCCTCCAACAGCAGTATCGGCCTCAATCGATGTCACAGCCAACGTCCGATATCAGTAGTGTTACATGGGGGAACCATCTGAGAAACCCTATCATCGGCCCAGGCCGACGTTACAACTCTTCCGACCCAACCTCGACCAATTTACCTGGTCGAAGTCATCATGAATAACCTCGGATGAGGCAACAGTTAGACTTTATTAACCTCATACTCTTCCAGGTCGAGGTTTCACCAGTCAAGGGCAAGGCCAAGCATTAATAAGTGTATGCAAGGATAAGAACACATGGACAAAATCAGTTGTAATCGAATCAATCCTCTCACATGGGGGAATATTTCATCATCATTCTCTACATGTGACAGTGACAGATATCTTCATTAGATTGTCTAGATCAACACATGAATGCTCATTGCATGCATGGGGGGTACATTACAACCCCCAAACACTATATATACTTGTGTTCTCTTACCTTGAAAAAGGATCCTAAAGGACAACCCTAGCTAAACTCTATCGAATTATACAGTAGAGAGACAAAGCTTGAGAGATTGTATCCATGGCCATTAATTCCCTATTTTAGTGACCTTATTCATTCACTTGCACAGTAGACGTAGGCCTAATTGGCTGAACCACTTATATATTGGTGTTCATCCTCTTCTCCCCATCACAATCTCTTATATTTGGTATATACTTGAGCTGCCATTGTTATCCTTGATTTGAGCTTACAAACACCTTGAAGGGTGGTGATATTTCTAGCATCATTATTTTGGCGCCGTCTTTGGGAACGAGAAGCTGTCTCTTCCTCTTTTTTCTCTTAACCTCACCGGAGACTCTGGTGGTGAACCAGGTCTCACCCCTTGAGTGGAGTTGCTTCACCATTGAAAGAGGTCCCTTAAGGTATTAAGCTCGCCTTTTATACAAGCTCTTTAGTTTTAACATATGGCATCGAAGTTACCATCACCTGGTGCTAGAGGGCCTAGTTCCATCCAGGCACCACCCCAGTTCGAAATGGCTGAGGTTGCGACGGCCTTGAAGTCCTTGGCTGCAACGCAGCAAGCGATGATGAGGCCACCTAGGGTCTCATCGGAGATGATTACTTCGGTAGCTGATCAGCCCCATCCTGAAGTCAGGGGACCACCCCAGGCACCTCAAAAGGACCAACCTACTCCTCAACAGAGGAGGGACACTACTGACTTTAGGCGTTTACGTCTGGGGAGGTAAGGACACCCTTACCTTGAGGATATGTATGATGATATGGAGGCAGAAGATGCTCCGGAGGGTTGTTGGGAGCCGTATGAGGTTTCGAACAACACTGTACATCCTATCCAGTAAAGCCGAGGTTGTAACGGCAGAAGAGATGATAAAATAAAAGGGTCTACAAAAAATCATTTCAATATTAAAAGATGGGAAAAATTGGAGGACAATATAAGTAATTATAAATAAATAAAGGCTAATCGAAAGAATTTATGTCCCACAAAATAATACAATATGATATAAGTGAATGTTAATTTTTGTTGGTTAATAAGACAAGTCCTCGTTAGTGTTTTCTTTTATGGGAGAAAGGGCGTTATCTGAATATATAGAAAAGTCATCTCTTACTGAGAATAAACATGAACCCATTTGGTGTCTATTTAACGAGTCTTAATCTTTCGGAATAGACACAACCCAAATACATATCCTTTCTACACTAATCGATTTTTACTTCAAAAATGGATAATTGAAGACTTGTTTCCTATATTTTGAGAAGATAGAAGAGAAGAAAGAAATGTTTTACCAGTGATTAAAACATCTCGTTGAAGTTGCAATCCTTATCTTATATACGAGTCGACTCTGTCTTCTTTAAACTACGCAATGGACAAAGGTATGTTATGTTTATGTAATTAGCTTTTCACTATAATGATAACTGTCGACATGGAAGACATAAAAACCCATAATTTTTTACACTAAGGGTGTGTTTGATTGCAAACATGGTAAATGCGAGGAAAATAATTTATTTGCATGATAAGTTGAAAACTAATGAAAAAAGACATGAGTTTTTTGTCTTACTTTTTCTATTTTACATGGAAATCAATTCTTTGGTGGGTGGATAAAAAATATTTTTCAATAAAAATGAGATTTGAGACGGACCACTGGCTACTTGAATGGTAGTTGTTTTTATATAAAGTGTTTGCAATCAAGGTTCTATAAGAGAATACATGAGTCGTAATAACTATTTTCCGTATCTATCAAACACACCCTAACTTCAAATTCTCCTAGAAAATATACATCATATTTTCACAGCTCCTATATCCCCACATATTTATTTTTTATTAGCGTTGTTAGTGCCTTCATTATTATTATGTGCATGCGTTCATGCATCTAAGGCATATATATATATACAATCCTGCTCTTGTGAGGACTAGTCTGCATTTTAAGAATGCGGACTGAACATTTGTCACCTGGCGGTGAGCCCAGAAGAGAGTGAAAGTGTGCCTATAATTTAGGCGATAATTTCTAGGCGCACCATTAGGTGACAAATATCCGGTCCGCATTCTTAAAATGCGGACTACTCCGCACAGGAGCAGTACTGTATATATATATATATATATATATATATATATATATATATATATATAGAGAGAGAGAGAGAGAGAGAGAGAGACTCTCCAACATACCTCCTAGCAACATACCATTTTTTTAAATAGTAAAAACAATAATTTTGAGATGATATTTTTTATATGGATTCATGATATTTCAACGTGCCTCTGTAAAAAAATTCAACTGAAAATAATGTCTTTTGTTATTTTTAAAAAATGAGTAAAAAAACTGACAGTTTTTATCCTTTAAAATTGTCAGTTTTTTTACCTATTTTTTAAAAATATCAAAACACGTTATTTTGATTTGAATAGTATTACATGGGCACATTGAAATATCATGAATCCATGTAAAAAATATCAACTGAATTTTTTTTTCCCTATTTAAAAAAAATAGGTATGTTTAATGAGGTATGTTGGAGAGCCTAACTCTCTCTCTCTCTCTCTCTCTCTCTCTCTCTCTCTCTCTATCTATCTATCTATCTATCTATCTATCTATCTATATATATATATATATATATATATATATATATATATATATATATATATATATATATATATATATACAGAAACAACAATTTAAATGAAAAATTGATAAGGAACAAAATTACCCAACGAAGAGGGAATAAAATTGAGGTAGAAAATATTAGAAATCGAGAACCAAAAATGATTAGGATGAGTCATGGACAATATTTTGCAAGGCATTTCGCGGCTCCGCCCAAAGTGTGTTGACAGCCTCAAAGTCTCGTCACCCCTCGGATAAAACAACCTCTAATAATAAGAAAATACGGATTGATAAAACATATCAATCAATATGGTCTGTGTATATCCATTCGTATTAATTTTTCAAGTCTAATAATAAATATGGGAGGATTTACTATTTAGAGTAGAGAAGAAGATTTCGGAGACAAAGCAACTTTTTTTATGTGTTGGCAAAAAATGTTGCTCATGTGTTTTTTGAAAACGAAGGTTGAAAACCTTCTTTCTTCAGCAAAAATTAATAACGTTATTGTCCCCCAATGTGGAGAGAGAGCATCAAAATGTGGGTAAGTGGGTGGAAAAATTCAACATATAAAAAGCCATTTTTTTCTAAATTAATTAACACTAATAATAATTTTTAAGCCCAAAAACCAGTTATTTATTTGTCCAAAAAAACATTTCTTAATAAGCCCAAGACCTAAGACCCGGACCTAGGCACGGGTACGGGTTAAGCTTGACAGACGACAGCGACAGAACGTGCGCATCTGTGACTTGGCCCATTGGGTCTCCCCCACATACCCACAAAAAATTAAATGCCCAAAGGGCTAAGCCTTTGAGCTGAAAAAAGGATTTTATTAAGTGCTCCAAATATTCTAAACCCACCGATGTTGGACAAAAGCCAAAGGCATTTATAAAGTTTTGCACTTTACACCTTGCCAGCTATTCTAACAATCCTCCACTTGCAAAATTTTGAAAACATTTTATCGAGTTATAATCAATAGAATTGTGCATAAGTAAAAGTGTATTTCAACTTGAACCTTTAAGTAATAAAGATGATTCAAAATATACTAGAGTATTTATAGTTTTGAACTCTATCTCTGACAACATCTCATACGAAACCCTACTTGGGTGTAGTCTTAATTGCCAACATATTATGGCCATGTGCATATATCTCAGTAGAGTGAACGGTCTAGGAATTTGCCCAAAATATCTATAGGAAGCGGCCACATGTCCACGTTCATATAGGTGAATCTATCAAGGATACTCCTGTAGCTAGGTACCCCACTAAAAATAGAGCTATATATCTCATGAAGAGTCATAATAACTCATCATTTACTAGCTTTAGGATATCATGCTTAATAGGGATGGACTTAGAGTAAAACTCCGTTCTATATTAATTAATAATAGCATGATTCAACCCATATCACTTGTGACTTGTTATTACCCTTTGAATATGTTTCTTGGGATCTCTAGTCTATATGTTGGGTAACCATAAAAAATGACTCATGTATCCAAGGTCTTTAGTTTCACCCCTTTCGAGGTGTTCCACTCCTTCTCCCTATCTAGTCCTTTCGTCAAGGATCAGCTAAGTTCTGTTCAGACCGTATATGATCCACCCTCACAGCACCCGTAAAGATAAATTCTCTAACAGTACTATGTTTACGACATATTTGTCATCTCTTACCTTTATAATAATGGATCTCTTCTTTTACAATAGTCGTAGTATTATCACAATGAATCAAAACGGCTGATATTGGTCCTTCCCATAACATGCTATCTGACAGGAGGCTTCTGAACCAACCTGCCTCTGCACTAGCAGTAGTTAGTGCTATTATTTCAAACTCCATAGTGGATTGAGCAAAAATTATTTTTTTTCTTAGATTTCCAAGAAACTACACCACCAGCGATGCTAAATATATATCCACTAGTAGCCTTAGAATCATTGGATAAGGTGTTCTAATCGACATCACTAAATCCTTCAAGGACAGCGGAATGCTTATTACAGTGTAATTCAAGGCTCATCATCCTTTTAAAGTACCGGATGACCCTCTCAATAGCATGCTAATGCTCCATACTAGGTTTGTTGGTAAATCTACATAGTACTCCCACAGCATAAGTAATGTCAGGTTCAGTGCAATCTGTAGCATAACGTAAACTACCAATGATGCTTTCATAAGCATTTTTGTTTACAGTGTCGCTAGTATTCTTAAATAACTTTACACTAGGATCTAGTGGAGTACTAACTGATATGCCCCAAGTGTCACCTCGGCCCCAAAACTACAACCTTGGCCAAGACATTTCCGAGGTTGGAAATACCTTGGATCAATGACAATAGGCCTCGGCCCTAGCAAGGTCGGCCCTGGCCGATACCACTACAAACCTCATCAAAGGGAAACTGCATGAATCATGGGGGTCAGAAGTTCGTTAGTTCACCCGGGGATGACAACCTCGGCCGGGGGTAGGCCGAGGTTACAAGGAGACTTACCTCTACCAAGGTCAGCCCCATCAGTGAATCGGCCAATGTTCCAAGCACGTTCCAACTTAACCTCGGCCCAGGACGACCTTAACTCCTTACCTCGACTTCCCTTAATCCGAGACCATAATGGCTCATCTCGGATTGGATGGGAAGCTAAGCCTTACCAACCTCGGACTCTTCCAGGTTGAGGTCATGACCAAGCAAGGAGGCCGGGCACTTATTAACATATGTGTGAACAAGGACACGTGGACACAAATCAGTTATAAAAAATCATTCCCACCATGTGGGGGGAATATTTCATCATCATTCTTTATATGTGACAGGGACAGATGTCTTCATCAGATTAGCTAGGTCAATACACACATGCTCATTGCATGCATAGTGGGTACATTACAACCCCTAGATACTATATATAGAGGTCATCTTCTACCTTGCAAAGGATCCCCGAAATTAGCAACCCTAGCTGAAACTCTGTCTAAACACACAGTAGAGACATAAAGCTTGAGAGATTGTAACTATGGCCATTAGAGCCCTCATACAGTGATACATATCATACACTCGCATAGTGGATGTAGGCCTAATTGGCTGAACCACTTATATTCTGGTGTGCATCCTCTTCTCCTCACCTTCTTCTACTATATGTGTATGTACCCTTATGAGGCCATTGTTAACATTGAATTGAGCTCACATACATCTTGAAGGGTGGTGTTGTTTCCAGCATCATCATTTTGGCGCCATCTGTGGGAACGAGAAGATATCTCTTCCTCTTTTTCTGCTTAACCTAATCGGAGACTCTGGTGGTGAACCAGGCCTCCCCCCTAGCGCGTTGCTGTTTCACCATTGAAAGAGGTCCTGTAAGGTATTAAGCTCATTTACTACACCAACTCTTTTGCACAAGCATATGGCACCAGAGGTACCACCGCCTCTTCCGTCGCCTGGGGAGGGAGGACCTAGTTCCAGCCAGGCGCTCCCTCAGTCCGAAATGGCGGAGGTAGCTGCAGCCTTGAGGTCTTTGGCTGCAATGCAACAAGCTATGCAGGAGCAATTTTCACAGCTCAGCCAAACTATGATGAGGCCACCTGGAGTTTCACCGGAAATGATCACTTCGGCGGCTGTTCAGCCTCATCCTGATGTCAGGGGACCACCCCATGCACAAATGAAGGACTAACCTGCCCCCCAGTGGAGGAGGGACATTGCTAACCCTAGGCGCTTACGCCTGGGGAGGCAAGGCAACCCTTGCCCGGAGGATAGGTATGACGATCTGGAGGCAGAAGAGGTCCCAGAAGAATATTAGGAGCCGTATGAGGTTTCGAATAATACTGTATGTCCTCTTCAGCAAAGCCGAGACCGTTGCGGCCGAAGAGGTGAAGAGGCCCAGCACCGAGGATCCATTTTTGATCGATTGAGCAGAGGGTCAGCCTTTGAGAGGTTGGGCCCAGTAAATGACCTAGGACAAAGATTATCAAGGTCAAGGAGTGCAGCTGTCTCACAAAGAGGGGATGAGCAACGTCGGCCCCACCAAGACCGACCTCATGTGGGAAGAGGTAAAGACCAGGAAGAGGTCAACAGCCGACGCTGCGCTGCGGTTGGAGAACCCTCAGCTCATCCCTTGGAGGTGGCTGGGGACAACCTTGGCCATGTCGATGGTGGGAGACCATGGAATGACTCTATCCAATGTCTTGAGGCGAAGATAGGAGACCTCATTAAAAGCCGAGACCCATTGCAAAGAGGTTTTTTGGAAGGCTCCCCCTTTGTGGAAAGGATAGTGAGCTTCCCGACCCCTACTAAGTTTAAGCCACCCGTGGTGTCTCCCAAGTATGATGGTAGCACAAACCCTGTACATCACATTGAGATGTATCAGTCAGCGACGAACATATACTCGATACCTGATGAGATAAAGTGTAGGGCCTTCTCCGGGACTTTGACAGGAGCAGCACACAGCTGGTTCACTTTTCTTTCGAAGAATTCAATTGAGAACTTTAAGGGCCTGGCTGAACGATTCATTCAGAACTTCTGCTTTAGAGTAAGACCTCAAAAGAAGACCACTCATCTACGGTATGTCAAGCAAGGTAAGGACGAGAGCCTAAGAGACTACATGGCCAGGTTCAACAAAGAAAAACTTGAGGTTGAAGACTATGAAGAGAATATAGCCATGACCGCCCTCATAGAAGGTCTTCAGAAAGGGAAGTTGTTGTGGAAACTCGCGAAAGACCCTCCCAGGTCTATGGCCGAGCTACTGGCAACTGCGGGAAAAGTCATGAATGCTGAAGAGGCAATGGATGCCAAGTATGAGGATAAGAATCGTGGTAGTAGCGGGAAGTCCCAAAGAAAGAAAGATGGAAAGAAGAGGTCACCCGATGACAAGTTCGCTCACTATACTCCTTTAACCGTGAGCTGTGAGCATATCCTCAACGAGATCAAGAATGACAGGACTCTAAGATGGCCAGAGAAACTAAAGGCCCCTCCACATAAGAGGAACAAAAGCTTGTGGTGTGAGTTCCAACAGGACCATGGCCATGTCACAGACAGATGCTTCGCCTTGAAGGATGAGATTGAAAATATGTTAAAATCTGAAAAGTTGAGGAAGTATGTTGATGGCAAGGCTCCTAAAGGGGGAAGAGATAACCCTAAGAAGAGAAGAAACGACAAACGCCGTGACGATGCCCCAGCTAGAAGAGACAATAATTTAGAAGGTGATGATGAAGACGATTCGGACCTTCCACCAAAAGATGACAACACCCCGGTGAAGAGGTTTGGCATGATCTCCTTTGGTGTTGACACCATTTGCGGAGGACTCGCGGGAGGTGGCTCTGAAGTGGCTGCTATGAAAGCTCATGTGGCAGAGGCCAAGTCAGTGGCCAAACTTGAAGTTATAAATCTAACGTCTTCCGATACAGTGCAGAAGAGAAAGAAGGTGGACATGGACACCCTTATAGTTGGGTTCTCCCGACTCGACTTCAAAGGTATCTTAGCCCCGCATGATGACCCTTTGGTAATAACAACAAGGGTGCATGGATGCGAGGTGCAGAGGATCCTTGTGGACAGGGGGAGTTTAGCAGACGTAATGTTTTGGCCTTGCTTCAAGAGCCTGGGCCTCAGCAGAGCAAGGCTATTACCCTATCAACATCCTTTAATGGGCTTCAGTGGCAAAAAGGTCCACCCATTGGGCACGTATGAATTGGACGTACGGATGGGTGACGAGTGGCCTAAGAGGTTGACCGGAAAGATAAATTTTTTCTTGATGGACGAAAACATCTTCTCGGCCTATAACCTCATCGTAGGAAGGGTGTCCCTTGAGGAGTTCAAAGCCGTGCCATCAACGGTTCACCAGATGCTAAAATTCTCGACCCCCTATGGGGTAGGGGAAGTGCAAGGTGACCAGACGATAGCACGAGAATGTTACTTCAACTCGGCTGAAGAGAGAGAGGCCCATAAGAGGGCAACCACCACTTATAGCATTGATACACTTGACCCCAGAGATGAAACAAAGTTGAAGAAGGGAGAGGCCGCGGAAGAGGTAGAATCCATCGCCCTCAATGAAGACGAGTGGAAAAAACCATCCAGGTCGGCAGAGACTTAAAAGCAGAAATCAAGGAAGAACTAATAAAATTCCTCAGGAAGAGGCAGAGTGTCTTCGCTTGGAGTCACGTGGACATGCCCTTCATCAACCCTGAGGTTATGAGTCACAAGATCAACGTGACTAAAGATGCCAGGCCAATCAAACAAAGACGAAGAGTTTACTCTAGGGAGAAGTACGACGTCATCCAAGAAGAAGTCAAAAAACTGGAGGAGGCTGATTTTATTAAAGAAGTCATATATTCGAAGTGTCTATCAAATACAGTCATCGTGCCCAAGGCCAATGGAAAGTGGAGAATGTGCGTTGATTTCACTGACCTGAACAAGTCTTGCCCAAAAGACAGCTACCCCTTACCTAAGATAGATCAAATGGTAGATGCTACTGTAGGTCACGAGCTCATGAGCTTTATGGATGTGTATTCAGGCTACAATCAGATCTTCATGGATGCGGAAGACTCGGAGAAGATAGCCTTCATTACCGACAAAGGGACGTACTGTTACAAAGTGATGCCCTTCGGTCTGAAAAATGCGAGGGAAACATACCAACATCTTGTGAATAATATGTTCTAAGATCAAATAGGTAAGACTTTGGAGGTGTATGTAGACGATATGCTAACGAATAGCTTGAAGGCTTGCACTCATGTGGCAGATCTTGAAAAGACCTTCGATACTATGGACTTGTACGAAATGAAACTCAACCCCACGAAGTGTGTCTTTGGGGTAGGAGCTGGGAAATTTCTTGAATTTATCGTCAATCAAAGAGGAATCAAAGCAAACCCAGAGAAAATCAAGGCTTTGCTTGATATGAAGACACCGAGGAGTATCAAGGATGTCCAAAGACTCACAGGAAGAGTGGCCGCACTCAACAGCTTTGTCTCCAGAGCAACGGACAAGTGTCTTCCATTCTTCAAAGTGCTTAGAAAAGCCTTCCAATGGGAGGAAGAGTGTAAAGAGGTTTTTAACCAACTCAAGTCCTACCTTGGGTCTCCCTTGTTGTTATCTCAGCCCATAGTAGGAGAAAAATTGTATGTGTATCTAGCAGTCTCTGAATCAGCTATCAGTTCAGCCATAGTGCGGGAAGACGTTGGAATCCAAAGGCCTGTGTATTTCAACAGTAAAGCGCTTCAAGGGTCTGAACAAAATTACCCTCGTATGGAAAAGTTAGCATATGCCCTGATAGATGCTCAAGGAAGATGAAGCCCTACTTCCAAGCCCATTCCATGGTCGTCCTTACCGATTCCCCACTAAGGCAGGTTCTACATAAACCTGAGAAGTCTGGAAGATTAATGACCTGAGACATTGAGTTGGGGGAGTATGACCTTACCTACCAACCTAGGGCAACCATTAAAGGGCAGGCCCTTGCAGACTTTGTTGCTGAATTCACATAGGAAGAGGCTGAGGCAGAAAATGACCAAGTGGGTGCTGAAGGGTCAAACAACAATGTCTTCCGAGAACAGGAAGAGGTCGCACAAAACGTCTTCCGAAACCAGGCCTCTCATTGGCAAAGACTCTAGGTGTAAGACGACTCCTACTTCATAGAGATTCAAGGTTTGTTGTCAATCAAGTATTTGGGAGTCTACGAGGCCAAAGATGAAAGAATGGCTAAGTATCTGAAGAGGGTGAGAATGATGTTTTGAAGAGACAAAACTGAAGAGTGTACCTCAACAAAATAATAGCCACACAGATGCATTGGCAAGGTTGGCCTCGGCGATGAAGACAGACATCAGAAGGACAGTTCCGGTCGAGGTCTTAGAAAAGCCGACTATTGAGGAAGAAGAGGTATCCAACCCTTGCCTCAATTTGAACCTAGAGGACTCATAGATGGACACCCTCATCAGATACATCAAAGAGGGAGATCTAACGGAGTCCAAGCAAGAGAGGAGGAAGTTAAGATATAGGGCTGCCAAGTTCTCCGTAATAGGAGACGTCCTATATAAGAAGGGATTTCTGTTGCCTCTCCTCAGGTGTGTTCATCCCACCGAAGTTCCCCGCATCTTACAGGAAGTTTATGAGGGTTCTTGCTCCAGTTACATAGGGGGGAGACCCTTGGCCAAGAGTGAAAAGTCAAGTAATTTCCTTTGTATGTAAAACACAAGAGATGCGGAAGCGTTATAAAGGTGATGGTTCAACTTCAAAAAATTAACAACAAGTTTTAATTTACTTGAAACAAATTAAAATCTAACTAAAGTCCTAGAATTTACCTAAGTGATGATTTCCATATTTAAACAAAGTTAGGCCAAACCAATTTTAGTACGTGACTTGAATTAAAACAATTTGTACCCAATATTTAAATATAGTCCAATTTAAATTAGTGTGATTGTTAAACCAAATTTTATCTTGAATTACACCTAAAGCATGCATTCTAAATTTTGGTGCAAGATAAGATAAACAATGTCACACTACGCCGTGATGTACGAGGAAAAACCCAAGACGGGAAAAAACCTCGGACGGCCCTAGCCACAAGTCCACTAGATACGGAATTACAAATTACAAGACAAAAGACTTACATCCTCGACTCGAACCCTCTCAAGCCTTGTTGCTCCTTCTTGTAAACACCTCTTCCTAGCGGACAACCTTGGAACTCCACCGCGGTCTCGGAATCCACCGATAGGACTTTAAACGGTCACCGTCACCCGAACATGGAGCCTTTCTCCAAACGGGTAGAAATGAAACGAACTTCTCTTCAATTCGGTGTAGAGAAAAACCGGTGCCAAAACAACCTCCAAGCAATTGATATTTATGTAGGAGAACTTGGATAAACAATTAATTGGGTGTAAACACTAGAGTGGTATATGAATTTTCTTTGAAAAACAACACTCAAAACTTGAACATTTTCCTAAACTCTTTTTGCTCTCAAACTCTCTCTAGGAGATAAACTTAGTTGGAAAAGTTAGATAGAAAAAAGTGTTTCCCGTCCCTCATAAATTCTGAAAAAGTTGGTTGAAAAACAAGTGGGGAACATGGGTGAAAACTGCCAAAAAACTGCTCAAAACTGTTCCCGCCTGGCATCTCGTTCGAACGAACTTGACTCTCATTCGAACGAGACTTCTAACGAGCGACCAGACTGGGCTCGTTAGAAACTCGTTAGATACCTCGTTAGAACGAACAAACTCGTTCGAACGACTGACCAGTTTAGGTTCGTTGGCAAACTCGTTCGAACGAAACCTGGTTCGAACGAAAAACTCGTTCGAACGAAACCTGGTTCGAACGAAAAAACTCATTCGAACGAAAACCTGGTTCGAACGAAAAAAAAACTCGTTCGAACGAGAATTCAAACGACTTCCAGAAATTTTTTGATAAATTCAATTTTTGGCCCAGAAACTTTATGTACTTTATTTTAAAGTTCCAATTAAATTATTCTGAAAGTAAAACATGGTTTTTTATTAAACCTAACACCCAATGAATATTGTTCCAAGCTTCTATATAAATATAATTACATTCATACCTTGGGAGCATGTAACCTTAGATGATGACGTAGAAACGAGGCACGCAAACCGACATTTTGATGAAGCTTTATATTCTTTGCCGCTATGTCTTCAACACACACTTCATAGGCTTGAGAGTATTACAATAAATCACTAACCTATGAATAAATGTTTTTGTCTGGAATTGAGCCAAAACTATATATGGCCTCAATTGGCAATTTGTGTCCTTACAAATCTCCCCCTTTGGCTATTCCGGGACAAAAACCAAAACAAAAATCCTAAAGGGCCGTCAAGCTCACTAGACTCAAAACATAACCGGCCCAAACTTGACTCAACCCAAGGATTAAACTCTTTGCCTTTTAAAGATGCCGCTTTAGTAGAATGCCTGCACACTTAAGCAAACTCATCAAATGCATAGGGAATATCAAAATATTAAATGCAATTAAATAATTACTCCCCCTAAGATAATTCTCATCTCCCCCAAACTAAGATACAATAATAATAGGCTTGAGAGCATGGAAAGTAAAACATGGTTTTTTATTAAACCTAACACCCAATGAATATTGTTCCAAGCTCCTATATAAATATAATTACATTCATACCTTGGGAGCATGGAACCTTAGATGATGACATAGAAACGAGGCACGCAAACCGGCATTTTGATGAAGCTTTATATTCTTTGCCGCTATGTCTTCAACACACACTTCATAGGCTTGAGAGTATTACAATAAATCACTAACCTATGAATAAATGTTTTTGTCCGGAATTGCGCCAAAACTATATATGGACTCAATTGGAAATTTGTGTCCTTACAAATCTCCCCCTTTGGCTATTCCGGGACAAAAACCAAAACAAAAATCCTAAAGGGCCGTCAAGCTCACTAGACTCAAAACATAACCCGCCCAAACTTGACTCAACCCAAGGATTAAACTCTTTGCCTTTTAAAGATGCCGCTTTAGTAGAATGCCTGCACACTTAAGCAAACTCATCAAATGCATAGGGAATATCAAAATATTAAATGCAATTAAATAATTACTCCCCCTAAGATAATTCTCATCTCCCCCAAACTAAGATACAATAATAATAGGTTTAGATACCATTTCTCCCCCTATAATCATTCTCCCCCTTTTTGTTCAGGAATAGACAAAGATTAAAGAACTAATAAACAACATGTTGAAGCTTAAAGAAAAGACATGGCAGCATATGGGCAATAAAAGCAAGGCAAAGACAAACAAATATCATATATATATATACTAGAAATATACCAATAAGTACGTGCATATATAGATAGACATAAACACACACATGACACAAAATACAATAAGTTTGCACACTCGTATGGAAAAAATGTGTCATATGGAAACGGAAGTGTAGGGGTGTGAACTAGCAACAACTAAATTTAGACCCAAACACTTAATAAACGTTCACGGAGTTCTCATTTGATTGCAAACTTCACCACATTTAAACATAACCTCATGTGACAATATAGATTGAACTCAATGAACAAACATACACAATGCATACAAGCCTAGCATGATGATGATTCTACAAACCAAATAGAGTCATGACATTAAAGACAACTAGGATAAACGGACATTGTGCAAACCGTTGATATACCATCCAATTCTCCCTCAATAAGCATATATATTCTTTTGGTTTTGAATGAATATATCAAACAAACATAGGCCTTGGCAATTGTTTTCTTTTTAATGCCAAATATTCTGTTTTTAGGCCTTTGGATCACGTATTTCTTTTAGATCCAATTAACGGTGGCTTACTATCGCAAAGGATTTAATTCATCCTTTCGGAGCCCTTCCCCGTGCATATATTAATTTATCATGTTTTCATTTTTCACAAAAATCTCACATGCAACGGATTTTGACATGCACTAGTCCTCCTAGGTCATAGATATGTAGATGACTAGATTGATAGGAGAACACCTCAAAAAGCTCAAATATAACATGTGACATTAAGATTTCAAAAGAGCTCGTGCATGTGTGAAAAGAGGCATATGAAAATAGAATCCATTTAATCAATACAAAATCCAACTACTCCATATAAAACATGGTAAAGAACATTTTAAGGATTGAAAATCTAAACCAAAAGTTCTAGCCACGTGGGAGCGTTAAAGGAGGGATTCAAACACAAGTATATGCCACATAAAGTGTGTCAAACTAAAATACACACACAAAAAAAATCTTTTTGAGTTTTTAACATTTTTCACCAAAAATAAATATATATATACTCAAAAGGATAAACAAAAATCATTTGTATTTTTCATTAAGCTTTAAATGAAATAAATAAAACACAAATGATAAACAAAAATCTTTTTATATTTTTCAATTAATTCAAACACAACATATAATACAAAAAGATAAACAAGTCATGATTTCTAGCATGTGATATGAAATGAGGCAATGACTAGAAAAAGACTAAACAAGCATACATTTAGCATATGAATATAGCATGAAGTACAAAAGCTAAAGTATGCAAACACTAACACATTCAACCTTTAAATTTAGCAAGGGAGGAAGGATGTGAATGTAAATGAGAATCAAAATCCCTATTTTGTAAGGCAACCAAATCGGATTTCCTAACCCAAATTAATGAAGAATTACTATCTTGGGGTGTTGGATCGTTAATTACCGTGGTTACTTTACTATGGGATTGTCTAGGAATTCGTTTAAGATCTAAACAAAATTTTCTAAGATGACCTTTTCGACCACAATGTGTACAAGTAAGAACATGTCGAAAAGATTTTCTTAAGGAGTGATCTCTAAAATCTTTCCTAGACGATTCTCCTAAAATAGTGGTTTTGGCATTATAAGAAAATTCATTACAAGTATTGAAGCCTAAACCACAAGTGTCATTTTTAATTTGGACCGTTCCTAACATTTTATCTAGTTTTTTCGAAAAACACTCCAAATCAAATTTGACATTACTAGAATCTTTTAATTTATTATCCAATTCTAAAATTTTAGATTCTAGTAAAACATTTCGCTCTTCAAAAGCAAGAAGCTCCTTTTTCAAGGATTCCATTAAACCCCTAAGGCTATCTCTCTCGCCTTCTACATATGCAAGCTTCTCTTGAAGAGTCCTCTCATGTGTCCTAAGATCTTCTATTAAAGCATTTTCATCAACAACCTTGACACTCTCTCTTAAACTAGCTTCTAACTTCAAATTAGCTCTTTTCAATTTAATAGATTCTGTATAAAGTTCTTGAAAAGCATTTTGAAGTTCACTCATATCAACCTCATCTTCATTTTCACTCTCTCTTTCTTCTTCACTCTCACTATCATCAAAAATAAGAGAATCATGTACAATGACCTTGGAAGTGGCATGTGCTATCGTTTCATCGTTCGATGAGTTCTCACTATCACTCACATGACTCGCCATAAAAGCCACAAAATTTTTCTTAGTGGGGGAATCGGGCTTCTCTTCCTTATCACTATCACTAAGGGTCGCATTATATGAAATGGGTCGTTTACCCTCTTTCCTTAGTTTAGTGGGGCACTCATAAGCCCTATGACCATAACCTTCACAACCAAAACACTTATTAGACTCGTCCCTATCAACATTTTCATTACTAGACTTAGGGATCTTTTCGGATTTAGAAATCTTCTCGCTTTTATCATGTTTAGCAGATTCAAATTTCTTAAAGTCATTTTTAAATTTATCTTTGTTGAATTTAAGAAATTTTCTAAATTTACGAGCAAATAAAGCCATATCTTCCGAGTCACTATCACTCTCGCTCTCTACTACTTGTTTAACCTCTTTTCGGGCTTTTAAAGCAACGCCCTTTTCGATTTTCTTTTCAGTTTTAGAGAGAAACATATCAAGTTCATAGGTTTGTAAATAACCTACAAGCTCTTCTAATTTTGTAGAGGCTAAAGTGGGTAAAGAATTTAAAACGGTCACCTTTGGAATAAATCTATCGGGTAGGGACCTTAAAATTTTCTTTACAACACGGTCGTCAGGTATTTTCTCTCCCAAATTAAAAGATGAATTAACAATGTCAGAAAGTCTATCATAAAATTTATCAAAAGTTTCTTTTTCATCCATCTTGATAGTTTCAAATTGAGTGGTGAGGTTTTGGAGTTTTGAAGCTTTAACGACACTAGTTCCTTCATGAGTTAATTGTAAAATATCCCAAGCGTCTTTAGCAGTTTCACACGTCATAATACGTCGGAATTCATCCGGTGCGACAGCGCTAAATAAGGCATTTAAACCTCGGAAATTAAAGTTAGCAAGTTTAAACTCATTTTCAGTCCATCTATCGGCGGGTTTGATAACACGTTCATTTTCAACTAAATAAGTTGGTGGGGAGTACCCGGTAACAACAGACATCCAAACTCTCTCGTCGATAGATTTTAGTGCCAATCTCATTCGCGCTTTCCAATACGCGTAGTTTGAACCATCGAAAATAGGAAATTTTGAAAATGGGGAAAAATCCATTTTAGCCAAAGATTATTAAAAAGATCGTTAACGAAATAATTTATCGCTTTGGCTCTGATACCAATTTGAAAAGTCAAGTAATTTCCTTTGTATGTAAAACACAAGAGATGTGGAAGCGTTATAAAGGTGATGGTTCAACTTCAAAAAATTAACAACAAGTTTTAATTTGCTTGAAACAAATTAAAATCTAACTCAAGTCCTAGAATTTGCCTAAGTGATGATTTCCATATTTAAACAAAGTTAGGCCAAACCAATTTTAGTACGTGACTTGAATTAAAACAATTTGTACCCAATATTTAAATATAGTCCAATTTAAATTAGTGTGATTGTTAAACCAAATTTTATCTTGAATTACACCAAAAGCATGCATTCTAAATTTTGGTGCAAGATAAGATAAACAATGTCACACTACGCCGCGATGTACGAGGAAAAACCCAAGACGGGAAAAAACCTCTGACGGCCCTAGCCACAAGTCCACTAGATACGGAATTACAAATTATAAGACAAAAGACTTACATCCTCGACTTGAACCCTCTCAAGCCTTGTTGCTCCTTCTTGTAAACACCTCTTCCTAGCGGACAACCTTGGAACTCCACTGCGGTCTCGGAATCCACCGATAGGACTTTAAACGGTCACCGTCACCCGAACATGGAGCCTTTCTCCAAACGGGTAGAAATGAAACGAACTTCTCTTCAATTCGGTGTAGAGAAAAACCGGTGCCAAAACAACCTCCAAGAAATTGATATTTATGTAGGAGAACTTGGATAAACAATTAATTGGGTGTAAACACTAGAGTGGTATATGAATTTTCTTTGAAAAACAACACTCAAAACTTGAACATTTTCCTAAACTCTTTTTGCTCTCAAACTCTCTCTAGGAGATAAACTTAGTTGGAAAAGTTAGATAGAAAAATGTGTTTCCCGTCCCTCATAAAGTCTGAAAAAGTTGGTTGAAAAACAAGTGGGGAACATGGGTGAAAACTGCCAAAAAACTGCTCAAAACTGTTCCCGCCTGGCATCTCGTTCGAACGAACTTATCTCTCGTTCGAACGAGACTTCTAATGAGCGACCAGACTGGGCTCGTTAGAAACTTGTTAGATACCTCGTTAGAATGAACAAACTCGTTCGAACGACATATCGAACGACTGACCAGTTTAGGTTCGTTGGCAAACTCGTTCGAACGAAACCTGGTTCGAACGAAAAACTCGTTCGAACGAAACCTGGTTCGAACGAAAAAACTCGTTCGAATGAAAACCTGGTTCGAACGGAAAAAAAACTCGTTCGAACGAGACTTTGAACGACTTCCAGAAATTTTTTGATAAATTCAATTTTTGGCCCAGAAACTTTATGTACTTTATTTTAAAGTTCCAATTAAATTATTCTGAAAGTAAAACATGGTTTTTTATTAAACCTAACACCCAATGAATATTGTTCCAAGCTCCTATATAAATATAATTACATTCATACCTTGGGAGCATGGAACCTTAGATGATGACGTAGAAACGAGGCACGCAAACCAGCATTTTGATGAAGCTTTATATTCTTTGCCGCTACGTCTTCAACACACACTTCATAGGCTTGAGAGTATTACAATAAATCACTAACCTATGAATAAATGTTTTTGTCCGGAATTGAGCCAAAACTATATATGGACTCAATTGGAAATTTGTGTCCTTACAAAGAGGATTATTACACATGGATATTGGTGGCCAACCTTGGCCAAAGATGCTGCAGCTTACGTGAAGAGGTGCGATAAATATCAGAGATTCTCCACTATTCCTCATCAACCTCATCAACTTATGACTTCAATCACCTCTCCATGGCCATTTGCAGTATGGGGAATTGACTTAGTAGGCCCCCTACCAAGAGCTGCCAATAATTACCGATTTTTGATAGTTGCCATTGACTACTTCTCAAAGTGGGTGGAGGCAGAGCCGATGATAACGATCACAGAACATAAGACCTTCCAATTTATTTGGAAGAACATCATATGCAAGCATGGCCTCCCAAACACACTCATCTCGGATAATGGAACCCAGTTCAAGAACTCCTCTTTAGAAAAGTATTGCGAAAGAGTGGGGATAAAGAAGTTCTTCTCATCTCTTGGCCGACGTCAGGCAAACGGTCAGACGAAAGTCACAAATAGGATAATCCTTGATGGAATCAAGAAGAAGTTAGAAGAAGCGAAGGGGAGATGGACTAAAGAGGTATACGCTGTGTTATGGGCCTACAGAACCAAGACAAGGACACCAACAGGAGAAACCCCGTTCATGCTAGCACATGGCTCAGAGGACGTCATACCAACAGAGGTGGGGCTTCCTACTCATAGGGTTCAAACCTATGACCCTGATAAAAATGGGGAAGAGAGAAGACTAGACCTATATTTGATTGAAGAGAGAATGGAAGATGCAGAAATCAGACAAGCAGCTTACCAACAGAGAGCAGCAAAATTCTACAATCAAAAGGTGAAGTCAAGACCCATCGTCATGGGGAGACTTAGTACTGAAGAGGACCTTACAGAAAACAAACAAGCTCCACCCAAACAGGCATGGTCCCTACAAAGTGACAAAAGAGGTTGTGCTCGGGACCTACAGGCTTGAAAATTATGAAGGGGAACCTTTTGCTAACCCCTGGAATGATGATCACCAAAAGAAGTATTACATATGATGTTGTAAAAACTTATGTAAACGTACCATCTTATGAAGAGGTTATTAATAAAATATCAGTTTCCATGTCGATTCTTGCTTCATTTTTCTCTAAGGATAGAAAATATGAGGATAACATCTTAGTTGATGACCTCAGACCCTTATAACATCATTAAGTGGTGACAAGGTCTGAGGTCAGACACCATACTTGGATCACCTCAGACCCTTATAACATCATTAAGTGGTGACAAGGTCTGAGGTCAGACACCATACTTGGATGACCTCAGACCCTTAAAATCATTAATTTGGTGAAATTAATTATGAGGATAACATCTTAGTTGATGGCCTCAGACCCTTATAACATCATTAAGTGGTGGCAAGGTCTGAGGTCAGACACCATACTTGGATGACCTCAGACCTTTAACATCATTAATATTGGTGAAATTAATTATGAGGATGACCTCTTAGCTGATGGCCTCAAACCTTATAACCACTCTGGCGACAAGGTCTGCGGTAAGACTATTGATTTAGTTTAAACAGACATCATTGCAACAAGTCTTCAGAGCTAAAACATCGCATGACAGAGGAATTCAACAAGCAAATCAACAAACGAAGAAAGAAAAACCCTCCTAAGAGGTTGTCATCCAATTGTGATTCAAAAATATGTGCTGACAATATTCTTCAGAGATTACAACTAGCGGGTTATAACAGTACAAAAAGATTCACAAAAGAGCCTAAGGATTCGAAGGGAGAGTGATGGTATCCTTGTCCTGATTCTCCTAGTCCACGTTGGTCACCTCAGCCACATCTTCTCTATGGTAAGCTCCCTTTATCTCCGTACCGTCCAGTGTGGCAGTCTCTGCAGGGGCAACGACCTCCTCCTCAACTTCTTGAAGGGCTTGGGCAAGCTGAGGGTTAGAAAAACCCAGACCTATGAAGTCAGAGGCCTTCAAACTTCCTGCCTCCTCCTCTTTAGCAGCTGCCCATTTTATAGTAGCCTTAATACCTCTTTTGAGGTACTCGAAGCCAAAGCTCATGAATTCATCAGAGACTTTATAATCAGCCAATATCCCCTCAGAAGCATCTTCAAGGGATGCCTTCACTGCAAAGTCGACCTTTTACTGGAGAACATCGTCCTTGGCCTTCAGAGCCACAGCATGGTCCTTTTTAATCTTAGAGATCTCTTTCTCCAGCTCCTTCACCTTCTTATCAGACCCATCAAATGCAGACTTTAGGTGGTCGACCTCTGCATTCAGAGAGTTTTGCACCTTCTCGGCCTCTTGACCCTTCTCGATGAGGGGTAACTTCCTCAGAGTCCAATTGGCGAGATGATGCATGGCAACCAGGCCCTGCAAATCATGTGGTCGTGTATATGAGTTGAAATTCAAATCAGAGGTTACACTTTGAAGCTATACAAAAATATGAAGTCATACCTGAATAGACCTGTGGAGGCCGAACTCAATCAGCAGAGGTGTGTCCATAGACCTGCAAAAATGTTTATCAGCCTCGGTCATGGCACAGCCGATGGCATCCAGCGCCTGCAGACTGTGGCCTATGATGCTGTCATTTATTTTAAGTTGCTCTATGTGAGCAGCTAATGCGTCAGCAGATTATATTGGGATGGCAGTGTCCCCACCTTTTTTTTTCTGCCTCTGATCCTCAGGGGCATGGTCACTAGCACTTCTCTTCTTAGTGGCCTGAGCCTTCGATGTTAAGGGAGGGGGTGGTGGAGCATTCAGACCTACCTTCTTTGCAAGCTTTGTCAAACTCGGTTCCGCCATTGCCCAAAGCTCTTATGAAATTCCCTTCGGACGCTCTGCAAAATAGAAAGGTCTGAGTTAGTGGGTCAGACATGCATAAATTCAGATGTATAACTTGGAATAAAAAAACACTTACCAAGTTCTGTAAGAGGACTTCCCCCTAAACCAGTCTCAGAGAGGTAGTGGGAGGTCATCAGGTGTTCAAATTTTACGAGCAGACCATGCATCCCCTGATCTTGAAGGTCTTTGACCTTCTGAAGATTTTACAGGCTTAGACCAGGGTCGGCCTTGACAGACATTGTGACCTTACCCCATCTAATAGGCATTCGCAGCTCTAGTAGGGAAGAGGGGGCACATGGGACAAATTCTCATGACCCTGAGGCAAAGAAATAACGGGGCTTCCAGTTATGATTAGAAGTCTGAGTTATTTGGAGCATCTTCTTTTCCGGTTTCCGAGCTATAAAATGATAATAGCTCAGATGGTTTTTGGCAGACGAAGGGACCTAGCAACCTACAAAAAATTGGATTGGTAGGTCTGAATGATGAACAACCCTCCATAGGACTATGGCCCCAATTATTACCCTCCAAGCATTGGGTGACAAATGGGAGGGGGCAAGTTGATGTAGGCTTGTATAGACCTAATGATGGGGTGGATGGGCAAACTAAAGCCCAACTTGAACATCTTCTCGTACAAACAGATCTCACCTTCTCGGTCGTGGTAGGCCCTCTCTTCCCTCAGAGTTCTCCTGAGCTTTATGGAGGGGCTGATGGAGTATAGATATCTGAAGCAAAGAAGGTCGACTTCACTAACTGTACTCTCAATATCGGCTGCCTCAAAGACGTCGACATCACTCTCAGCATCATCATCATCGTCATTATCTAGCTCAATGTCTTTGATCGAGGTGTAAAACCGAGCGTCCAAGAAATACGCTAGTCATTTTTATCGGCTTCCAACCTCAATACAAAAAAAAACTAAACTTGTAACTACACTTCTTAAGGAGTATAGTGGCGAGTCTGGGTATCGAATCCACAGGGAATGGTTGATAGAATTTAATTGATTTATTAACTCTAAAGAAAAAATGAAAAATATGATGATGGTTGAAAAGGAAAAAAACTAAGTAAATAAAGAAGTTAAATTAATTAAGATGAATGAGAAAGTAGGTTGGAATACAATCCCCCTAACCCTAGTAATTTACCGTATAGAAACCTAGAATTGTAAATTATAAATTTGAATGAATCCAGTCTTTATAGATCCTAAGCATTACATATATGAGGATCAAGCCCGCACCATATGAAATCAAAGGTAAATATAAAGTGGGGCTAAATAATTATACGCACATCGTATTCTTAAACATCCCAAGTACCTAGGGCAAGAGAGATTAAAAGATCTACAATGGTTGTAAAAATTGTCTCGCACGACTCTTTGAAATTTTTAATTTAAATTCTATTTTCTACATAAGTAATTTACATTGGGATGGGTTCATGCATCCCAACCCTTAAAAACTTAGCTTAACATGATGAAATAAAAAAAAAACTTACAAATTAAAGTGGAGGAATTCATAACTAACTCTAGAAAATTGAGAACATGACTTGAATTGGGAATGGGAAACTAGAAATCAACAATTAATTAAACTAACTAGGAAAGCAGTAAAAACAATAAATTAAAATTACTTGCAATGGATGAATGATGAATCTTGAATAGAACTTTGAATCTTGAATAGTAGACAAACTTCAAAAACTAGGGTTTATGAAAATTTCTACCAAAGAAAACTAAAAAGACTCTCTAAAATCTGACTTTCTCTCTCTAAAATTCTATTCTACTCTCTAGAATTTGACTCCCCTTGAAATGAGGTAGGGCTTGGTCTTTTATAGCACCAAGTAGCACGAATTTTGACAGCTAGAATCGCTTGTTGCACAAGATTCTACCAGATATGCACCTCTTCAGCTCTAAATTAAATTTTAGAATTCTGACAGCCGGATCGGTTCTGTCCGGATCGGTTTGGTAACCGAATTGGTTCTTTTTATTTCTGACTGGACCGGTCCGGTTCCATCCAGATCAGTTTGGTTTCTGGTCCATTTCTCTTCATTATCGCGCAACTTCAAAACATCGTAACTTCTTCACCGTAGCTCGGATTGAGGTGTCCTTTTTTCCAGTGTTCTTATAATCTAGGGCTCTTCAACTTTCTAGTTGGCCCCACCTTCGGACTAAGGCTGAAAAATTATGAAAATTCCGTTCAACTCTCCATTTCTTGGTTTCTTTCACTGTTTTGAGTTCTCCTTCGCACTAACTTGCATGAAATACCTGTAAAACACATGAGAAATACACAAAACACGAAATAATTACCAAAAGGGGTTAGTAGAATAAATACGAGACAAATCCAAGATATATACACAACACGGGATCATAAAAATACCGAAATTAAGGGGATAAATGTGAAGAATATGTGCCTAATCACAGACGTTGGAGGGTTACTTGGGAACCTCTGAGCAAACTCAGCCCCTGTGACGATCGATAGGGTAATGACATCAAGTATTGGTGGAATAGCCATGCTTGGTTCGACAATCTCAACCTCTGAGGAAGAGGACGATGTGCTTGAATTTTTATGAGATGAGACCCGACTGGAGACCTCTTCTTGATCAGGGACCTGATCTTGTTGATTTGAGAAGTCCATGGCCTCTTGGAAAGAGTCCACAGACATAGGGTCTGATGTGGAAGACTCAGACTCAGACATTGGTGAGGGTTCAACAGGTACCTCAACTTGGTTAGCTGGTTCTGATGGTTCAGAGTATGCTACCTTCAGAGGTGAGGGAAAGATAGGTCTGAGGGGGAATTCCTCTGACCTACGAGCTTCCTCCTGCGCTCTTTCTATTTGCCTAATTTTCTCTAAAGTCTTCTCTCTGAGAGAAGGGAACTCCTCTAAGAGTTGGTAGAGGGGTCTGAGCATAAGAGGCAGACACTACACTTACAACTCTAATAAACAGCAAACAAGACTGGCTAATGGGATAATGCAATTTAAAGATCAAACTACCAAACCTAGAGCAAGAACAATTTGCCAGAAAAAATGGAACCCTCACCGAAAATCTCCAAAACCTCACCGAAAAATGCAAAAGTAAGAAAACTCACAGGGAAAATGAAGGAAAAAGAATAGAGAAGGATACCTGAGGATGAAATGGTTAGGTAGAAGGAAGAAAGTGCGAGGAATCACCACCAACAGCTTTAAGCCAATGCCTTTCTTAAGAGAGAAAGCTGCAGACGCGACTCGAACCAGGAAAAGAGAGAAATGAGAAAGAATGAGGGAAAATAGGGTTTAAACCCTTGATATGATTGCACGCTTCCCAAGGCCCATCATTGCCTTGGGAGCCCCAAAGGATAACTGACATCACACGCTTTCCAGGCACGACACACACTTCATTAATGGACAAGTGTCAAATGGCCATTGGCATAAGAGGGACCTCGGAGATGTAGAGACCCCACAGTCACCTGCTCTCTCATGTAACTAAGGGCCGTGGGGTGATTAATATGCCCCAAGTGTCACCTCGGCCCAGAAACTACAACCTCGGCCAAGACATTGCCGAGGTTGGAAATACCTTGAATCAATGACAATAGGCCTCAGCCCTAGCATGGTCGGCCCTGGACGACAACACTACAAACCTCATCAAAGGGAAACTGCATGAATTATGGGGGCCAGAAGTTCGTCAGTTCACCCGGGGATGACAACCTCGGCCGGGGGTAGGCCGAGGTTACAAGGAGACTTAACTCTACCAAGGTCAGCCCCATCAGTGAATCGGCCAATGTTCCAAACACGTTCCAGCTTAACCTCGGCCCAGGCCGACCTTAACACCTTACCTCGGCTTCACTTAAGCCGAGACCATAATGGCTAATCTCGGATTGGATGGGCAGCTAAGCCTTACCAACCTCGGACTCTTCCAGGACAAGGTCATGACCAAGCAAGGAGGCCGAGCACTTATTAACATATTTTTGAACAAGGACAAGTGGACACAAATCAGTTATAACAAATTATTCCCCCCACGTGGGGGGAATATTTCATCATCATTCTCTATATGTGACAGGGATAGATGTCTTCATCAGATTGGCTAGTCAATACACACATGCTCATTGCATGCATAGGGGGTACATTACACCCCCCAGATACTATATATAGAGGTCATCTTCTACCTTGCAAAGGATCCCCGAAATTAGCAACCCTAGCTGAAAATCTATCTAAACACACAGTAGAGAGATAAAGCTTGAGAGATTACAACTATTGCCATTAGAGCCCTCATACAGTGATACATATCATACACTCGCACAGTGGATGTAGGCCTAATTGGCTGAACAACTTATATTCTGGTGTGCATCCTCTTCTCCTCACCTCCTTCTACTATATGTGTATGTACCCTTATGTTGTCATTGTTAACATTGAATTGAGCTCACATACATCTTTAAGGGTGGTGATGTTTCCATTATCATCACTAACAAGTTTACATTCGATGTAATTGTATTTCTTTAGAAGTTTCTCAATGTAATGAGACCGATACAAACAAAATTCCCTTTTTTGACCTAGTAATATTAATTCCCAACATAACACTAGCTTCACCCAAATCCTTCATATCAAAATTGGTATACAATAGGGATTTAACATTATCTACAACATCAATATTATAACCAAATATAAGCAAGTCATCAACATAAAGACATATGATAGTGGAAATGTTCTCTACATATTTATAATAAATGCATTTGTCAATTTCATTTATTTTAAACCCATTAGAGATGACTAAGCTATAAAATTTATCATGCCATTGTTTAGCTGCATGTTTGATGCCATAAAGAGATTTGTCTAGTTTACATACTTTATTTTCTTGACCGTGTACAATAAAACCTTCAGGTTTATCCATATAAATTCCTTCTTCTAATTCTCCATTTAAAAAGGTTATTTCAACATCCATTTGGTGTAGAATTAAATCCTTTAAGGCATATATGGCAAATAGTACACGTATAGATGTTATTCTAGTCACGGGTGAAAAGGTATAAAAAAAGTCTACATTTTCTCGTTGTCTAAAACCTTTAGCAACAAGACGTGCCTTATATTTTTCTACCGTGCCATCAGATTTTAATTTATTTTTAAGAATCCATTTACACTCAATTATTTTACACCCAGGAGGAAGGTTCACTAAATGCCAAGTTTTATTTGTTTCCAAAGATTCCATTTCAACATTAATAGCATCTTGCCATAAATCAGCATCAAAAGAAGATAAATATTCTTCAATATTTTAGGGTCCTCCTCTAAAGTATATGCGTAAAATTCGGGACCAAAATCATTTTCAACACGAGCTCTTTTACCTTTTCTTGGTTCTAAAATATTTTTATTAGATTCTGAATTCTTTGGTAAAGAAATATTAATGGATGTGGGGCCCCAACTATTTCTCAATTTCAAAGGAAAATTTTCTTCATACAAATTGGCATCATTTGGTTCAATTATTACTTTATTTTCCAAGTTATAAAAATGGTACGCTTTGCTATTAATTTCATAGCCTATAAAAATGCACTCATAAGCTCTAATAACCAATTTAGAATTTTTAGGGCCGGGAATACGTACATAGGCTAAACACCCCCATGTTCTAAAGTATGACATGTTAGGCTTAATATTTTTCCATATTTCATAAGGAGATTTTTTCGTTTTAGTTCAAGGAATTCTATTAAGTACGTGACCTACAGTCAAAATAATTTCACCTTACCTATGTGAGGTAGCCCCTGAATTTAATAAAATAGCAGCAACTAATTTAGTTAGTATCCTATTTTTCCTTTCTGCTTTACCATTCATTTCAGGTGAATAAGGGGAAGTTTTTTCGTGAATAATACCATGGGTTATATAAAATTCAATAAATGGTGCAAAAATCATATTCGGTGCCTCTATCACTAGGTAACCTTTTAACTTTTCGATTAAATTGATTTTCAATTTCATCTAAGAAAATTTCAAACATGTCAAATGGTTCACTTTTATTTTTCTTTAAATACACAAATGAATAGTCAGAACATTCATCAATAAAAGTAATGAAATAACATTTTCCATTTCTAGTTGTGACGCCATCAATTCACAAATATCTAAATGAATTATATAAAGTGGATCAGATTCGTTAAAAATATATTTATGTGGTGTCTTAGTTATTTTTGCTTAACTACACCATTTGCATTTTTCAAAATTATTTGAAGATAATTCTGAAATTAATCCTAAAGTGCTCATATTTTTAACAAGTTGTTTATTAACATGACGAAGTCTAGTATACTAAACATTAAAAGAACAATCAATATTGGCAGAAGGAGAAATTTTATTAATGGAATCAACATTCAATTTAAACATCACATCAGTGGCATAACCCTTGTCTACAAAAATTCCATTTTTGGTCAAAGTAAATAAATCGGCACCAATAGTTCGAGTAAAGCCAGCTTTGTTGGGAAGATAATCCGAAATAAAAAAATTTCTTATCTCAGGAGTGTGAAGAACATATTTAAGGATCACAGTTTTTCCAGAAGTGAACTTTAATTTCATATTTCTAGTACCAACAACCTCAGTGGAGTGAGAATCACTCGACAACACATTCTTTTATGCACCCTCAGAATAAATCTTGCAAAGAGTACGGTCATAACAGATATGGTAAGAAGTGTCAGTATCCACCCACCACCCTTCGGCACCGCTAACCATGTTGATTTCAGAAATCATAGCACATATGTCCACTTCGATCAAATTCGCTTGTGCGTGTGGAACATTGTGATATTTGTGAGCCATATGACCGGACTTGCTACACTTGAAACAAACTATCCCGAGTTTTTAGACTGTCCATTTTCAAGGTTCTTATTCTTGTTTTGAGCCTGATTCTGATTTTTATAATTAAGGTTGTGGCTCTTTTTCTGAAAGTTTGTATTTTTTCGTTTGCCTTTAAAACAACTGGAGTGTGGTTCTTTTTCGAAGTCTTATTATTAGACACAACGAGAATTTCATCTTTGTAATCATATATTCGGAATTCTTCTTAAATTCTCAATTTTGTAATAAGAGACTTTAATGAAAATTCTTTACTTATGCCTTAAGGTATTTTTAAATTATTTGAACATTGGAGGAAATTTATTAATAATCACCGCCACCTGAAATTGCTCATTTAAATCCATGCCTTCGAAAATAATTTCATGGGCAATCATTTGTAAATTATGGGTTTGAGCAACAACATATTTATCATCCGTCATTTAAAATATAAAATAATGGCTGACGGCATATTTTTTGCACCTGCATCCTGTGTGCCATATTTTTTTAAAAAGAGCATCCAAAACATCTTTTGCAGTTTTATAATTGGCATGATAGTTATAAAGTTTGTCACTTAGAGCATTCAAAATATAGTTCTAGCACAGAAAATTATTTTCCTCCCAATTTCGAATAGTTTTTCTTTCCTCAACGGTTGGTGGAATATTCACTATGGGTTTGTCAAATTGAACACAAAATGCGACCTTTTTCATAGTTAAATAAAATGTCAGTTTTTTACTCCAACATTTAAAGTGTTGGCTTCATATTTGAATGGCTTGTTAAGGTTGGTTGAGTTAGTTTCTTCCATAGAAGAATTTCATAACACCTTAAAATTGTTGTACAGGCGGCAGTTTAAATGCAAAATTAATAAAGAACAAAATTACCCAATGAGGAGCGAATAAAATCGAGGCAGAAAGTATTAAAAATTCAAAACCATAAATGATCAAGCTGAGTCGCGGACAATGTCATTTTCTTTAAGGTGTTTCACGGCTCTGCCCAAAGTATGTTGACAGTCTCGTAGCCTCGTCATCCTAAGGATAAAACACCCTCCAATAATGAGAAAAGACGGACTGATAAAGCACAAGAATCAATCGGTTATGTGTAAACATGGGAAAATGAGGCACGGCACGATAATACGACATGAAGTTATAAGTTAATGGATGGACCCTTAATGGGTTCGGGTCATATCAGTGCCAACCCGATAAGACATGATAGTTAACAGATTGGGTTAATGTTGACCCCCTTCACCGGTTAATACCTGATAAGACCCGTTATGACTCATTAATTTAAGTAAATAAGATATACTCTTGGAACTTAGAACTAATTTACGTAGCATAATGTTAATTTAATCATAATGAATTTTACTAAATGAGAAACTTAGTAATGTCAATGAATTAATGGGTATCTACTTGGGTTCAAAAATGGGATAACATGTCAACTTCAAAATAATTCATTATCTTAATGGGTATTAACGAGTGAACATGACGCGACTAGTTAACATAACAGGTCGGGTTTGGATATGATTTTTTCACACGATAAAAAAGTCACCCGTTTAGACACGAACCCAATAAGACCTGAACACAATAAAAAACGACACAAACACGACTCGACATGACCCATTGACAGGTCTAGCTATGTGTACATCTATTTGTATTAATTGCTCGAGTCTAATAATAAATCTAGGCAGGATTTACTATTTCAGAGTAAAGAAAAAGGTTTCAGAGAGAAAGCAACTTTTTCCTGTGTTAGCTAAAAATGTTGTTCAGGTGTTTTTTAAAACAGGAGGTTGAAGATCTCTTTTATTGAGCAAAAAACAATAACGTTGGTGGCACCCAACGTGGAGAGAAAATAGAAAAATGTGAATAAGTGAGTGAAAAAAATTCAACAAATAAAAAGCCACATTTTTTTCCAGAATTAATTAACACTAATAATAATTTTTAACCCCCAAATACAGTTATTTATTTGTCCAAAAACTTGTTTCTTGATGAGCCTAAGCTTAAGACCCAGGTTGAGTCTAGCCGGACAGACGGCTGCTCCCGTGTGACTTAGCCCATTGAATCTCCCCCACATACCTAAAAAACAATTTATGTCCAAAGGTCTAAGCCTTTTAGCACAAAAAAGCTTTTATTGAGTGCTCCAAAAATTATAAATCCACCAATTTGAGACAAAAGTCAGACATTTCTAGAGTTTTGCACTTTAAAGCTTGAGAGTTGATTTACACACACACACACACACACACACACACACACACACACACACACATATATATATATATATATGATTCCAAAAATCGTGCCTTTTTTGAAAAATAGATGTGAAGAATTATAACTGTAACGTTTGTTACCACAAGCCGTTTTTTATAGTTCTATTTCATTACAGGAATTGAAAATGAAGTTTGTATAACAAGTCAATGAGTTCACAATTCCACTTTCACTATTCAAAAGAATAATGATGGCAAGTCATTCAATAATACATTCCAAAGGCTAGAAATCTCAACTAAATACAAAAAGTCTTTTTAGAAAATTATGTTTATTTTAACTGATTTAGAAAATTACTTTATATTTGTACGTATTTGGCAAATATCCACTTTTTCGCCAAATGAATAACTTCTGGAAAAATAAATTACCATTATTTTGCTTTTAGAGCATGAAATGAAGATATATACAACACTTTGTGTTGTACGTGCAATGATACAAATTATTGCGTTTAATGTACGATTTGCAATGTGTGCATTTATCCCCCAATAAAAACACCATAGACGACATTAGAAGTTTATGGTGTGTGTTTTTTCCCATAAATTTTATCTTTTTTTACATGTTACTACCAAAATTTTGTTTATCTAATTAAATCAATTGCATTTAGAAATATGCAAAACACAAAAATCACTGTTACGATTGAAGAGATAAGGGATGAGTGAATATTTCAATAATAAAATAATACACATGTCTAAACAAATTTTTAACTAAACAAATATATTTAGTTGTCATTTTATAAAAATTAGGTGTGTACGCAAAGAAATTAATTTATACAATTTCTTAAACATTTTAGCTCCATACATATTGCAAAATAATATAAAATAAAAAAAAATAAAAAAAAAAAACAGTTATTGTTCATGCAGTGTGTGTCTTGGATTTTAAAATGGGCCGAAAATTTTTATTTGACAATTCAAAATTAGTACACTTTAAGCACACATTTTAATGACATTCTTTGTTTCTATTTTGTTGGCTTAATAGAATACGGATTGTGAAAAATATTGGGTCCAGGTTGGACAACTTGTGCTGTATATTGACCGAACAACTAGATCACATCATAAATTTGTGATATATTTGAAGGTAGACAATTTGTATCCATTTCACATGTCACTTGACCCATTGGGTCTCACCCACATATGTACAAAACATTGAATGTCCAAAGGGCTAAGCCTTTGAGCACAAAAAGTATTTTATTAAGTTCTCAAAAAATTGTAAACTCACCGATGTGGGATAAAAGCCAAAGGCATTTCTAAAGTTTTGCACTTTACAGCTTGCTTGATGTTGTAACAATTCCCCACTTGCAACATTTTGAAAACATTTTATCGAGCTATAATCAATAGAATTGTACATAAGTAAATGTGTCTTTCGAATTGAACCTTTAAGTAATAAAGATGATTCAGAATATAATAGAGTAATTGTAATTTTGAACTCTATATGTGACAACATCTCATACAAAATCTTACTTGGGTGTAGTCCTAATAGCCAGTATGTCATGTGTTTATATCTCAGTATAGTGAACGCTCTAGGAATTTGTCCAAAATATCTATAGGAAGCGACCACATTCATATAAATGAGTCTATCAAGTATACTCATGTAACAAGTTACCCCACTCAAAATCGAGCTGTAGATCTCATTAAGTGTTATAATAACTCATCATTTACTCGCTCAAGGATATAATTCTTCACGTCTATTTTTCAATATGTGTGTGTGTGTGTGTGTGTGAATGACAACATGATGAGAGGATTAAAAAAATTGTGACTTTATTGAAATATAGACATGAAGAATTATAATGGTAATGTTTGTTATCACAAGCCGTTTTTGATAGTGCTATTTCATTACAGGAATTGAAAATGAAGTTTGTATAACAAGTCAATAAATTCACCATTCCACTTTCACTATTCAAAAGAATAATGATGGCAAGTCATTCAATAATAAATTCCAAAGGCTAGAAATCTCAACTAAATACAAAAATCTTTTTAGAAAATTATGTTCATTTTAATTGATTTAGAAAATTACTTTATATTTGTACTTATTTGACAAATATCTACTTTTTCGCCAAATGATAACTTCTGGGAAAAAAAATTACCATCATTTTGCTTTTAGAGCAGGAAATGAATATATATACGACGCTTTGTGTTGCACGAGCAATGATACAAATTATTGTGTTTAATGTGCAATTTGCAATGCGTGCATTAATCCCCCAATAAAAAAAAACATGCACTGCATTAGAAGTTTATGGTGTGGTTTTTTCCCACAAATTTTATCTTTATTTATACATTACTACCAAAATTACATTTATCTAATTAAATCAAATGCATTTAGAAATATGCAAAACACAAAAATGACTGGTAGGATTGAAGAGATAAGGGATGAGTGAATATTTCAAGAATAAAATAATACACATATCTAAACAAATTTATAACTAAAAAATATATTTAGTTGTCATTTTAAAAAATTAGGTGTGTGCAAAGAAATTAATTTATACAACTTCTTAACATTTTAGCTCCATACATATTGCAAAATAATATTAAAAAAAAAAAAAAGAAGACATAGTTATTGTTCATGCAGATTGTGTCTTGAATTTTAAAATCCATATTGGGCCGAAAATTTTTATTCGACATTTCAAAATTATTGTCATTTTCTGCACAGATTCTTTAGACTTTAAGCACACATTTCAATGACATTCTTCGTCTCTATTTTGTTGGTTTTCAATGACATTACGGATTGTGAAAAATCTTGGGTCTAGGGTCGACAGCTTGTGCTGTATATTGACAGACCAACTATATTACATCTTAAAGTGGTGATATATTTGAAGGTAGACAAATTGTATCCATTTCACATGTGGCGGCTCAACATGTCAAGGACTCACTATTTACACCCTTCAGTTACCGTTACCTCTTATTTTGTTTTAGTTGGTGGGTGCTACACTTTGATACGCTGCAATATTCCAATTATTTTGGGGTAATTTTGGATGTATCTTTTTTTTTTTTGTTTATCTCATTATTGACTAAGTTGTAAGTTAGGTAAGGTGACACTATAAGATTTTTTGCTGTATGAAGAAAACTATTGCAAGGGTCACGGGAAAGTTTAATCGGTCGTTAATTTCAGGACTCCCATGGGATACAGTCGAGCAAAGCTCGAATACCCACGATTATTTAAAAAAAGATATTGATACATGGAACACGTGGAAATAGCATGGTTCTCCATGTTTCTTGATATAGTTTTTTAAAAACAAAACTAAAAGTCAACACCTATTTTTAAATGAAATATATGTATAAAATGATGGGATATGTATAAAAGAACCCTTAATTTTAACCATAATTTTAGTTTATTGTTTTATAAAATGATCTACTTTATTCTACAAACTTCCATTATCTAATACGCATATATTGTGTTTAAAATTTCACCAAGTAGACTACTTGAATAATAAGAGTTGATTCTGGATATAAATAGCTCCGTATGTTGCGTCATTTGAGAATAAATATCTTGTGCCGAATGGACCATGGGTCCATAATAAACACTAATAAGGATAAGAAATTGGTGTATTACATGTCCGTCCCCCCCCCCCCCCCCCCCCCCCCCCCCACACACACACACACACACACACTGTAAAGACAATAATTTAAAATGTGTAGATGTGTTGTATCTTTATTGGTGTTGAGTATGGATATGTGATTTGTAAATGCGGTATATATGCTCTGACATCACTTGTAAGAGTGGAAGGCGCTAATATCACTTAGTGAATGCGGAAGTAAATGTGCTCGGGAAGGATTGTCACAAACAAAATTTATTCTTGCAATTTTTATCTTAATAAATTTTATATTTTTATCCTAAACATCAATCTATGTGATAAAATAAATAAAGCAAACCAAGCATTCAATAAAGGCTAAGTTTCAGAAAAAATTCCTTTTGAAAAAAACCTTTTATTCAACACTTTAGATATATTACAAGACAACTGATTTTGGATGTATCTTTTTTTTTTGGTTTATCTCAGTATTGACTAAGTTGTAAGTTAGGTAAGGTGACACTGAAAGATTTTTTGCTTTATGGACGAAACTATCGCAAGGGTCACGGGAAAGTTTAATCGATCGTTAATTTCATAACTCCCGTGGGATACAGTTGGGCCCAGGATTCTTTAAAAAAAAAAAGACATTGATATATGGGACATGTGGAACTATCATGGTTCTCCATGTTTCTTGATATATTTTTTTAAAAACAAAACTAAAAGTCAACACCTATTTTTAAATGAAATATATGTATAAAACGATGGGATAAGTATAAAAGAACCCTTAATTTTAACAATAATTTTAGTTTATTGTTTTATAAAATGATCTACTTTATTCTACAAACTTCCGCTATCTAATACGCATATGTTGTGTTTAAAATTTCACCAAGTAGACTACTTGAATAATAAGAGTTGATTCTGGATATAAATAGTTCCTTGTGTTGCGTCATTTGAGAATAAAATATCTTGTGCAGAATGTACCATGGGTCCATGATAAACACTAATATGGATATGAAATAGGTGTATTACATGTCCCCCCACTACAAAGACAATAATTTAAAATGTGTAGATGGGTTGTATCTTTATTGGTGTTGAACATGGACGTGTGGTTTGTAAAGACGGTATATATGCTCTGACACCACTTGTAAGAGTGGAAGGCTCTAATATCATTTAGTGAATGCGGAAGTAAATGTGCTCAGGAATATTGGTCACAAACAAAATTTATTTTTGCAATTTTTATCTTAATAAACTTTATCTTTTTATCCTAAACATAAATCTATATGATAAAATAAATAAAGCAAACCAAGCATTCAATAATGCCAAAGTTTCAGGTAAAATTACTTTTGGAAAAAATCTTTTATTCAGCGCTTTAGATATATTACAAGACAACTAATTTACAGACTACTTGATAACCGCCACAAGTATAATACGCTAGTCTTCGTAAATTCTCTAAAAAAAAATACTCCGTCCATGGCAGTCCACATGCGACCTTCCATGCTTGGTATCTATCGATCAGTTTTAGTTTTCAAGAGTGAGTTCTCTCGAGAATCACAATGGGCAGCTATGGAGACGCCTTCTCCACAAAGGTGTATGTAGAATACACATGGAATATTCGACATATGAATTACACATGTAATACCCCGTGTTTTCTGGCATTTATTTAATGTTTATTAATTACGGGAATCAATTAATAACTGGGAATTAATTATTACTTGAGATAATTTCTAATAAAATTTGAATATTTAGATTATAATTAAATCAACATATTAAGTAAATTATTTGTTACACATGCTACTTTGAATTAATTGGTGTAATTGATTATATTGGACTATACACGTGTAAAACTCCGTAAATTCAAGGACCTTTAATTAAATAATATTTTGGGAGAAAATGAATTTATTTTATTTGGAGGAATTAAAATCATGATTTGAGAAATTTTTAATTTGGTGAATTTATTAATTTGTCGAATTGAGGAGTTATTTATTTGGATTATTTTGTGTCGCATTTTGAGGTCTTAGTTGGATGCAGTCAGTGTTCTAGAGTAGGATGCAGTCAGTGTTCCATTTGGGCATGTCGCCCTAGTTGTTACATTTTATTTCAGTTAGTTGATGTATTCAGTTATTACTCTTGTGATTCATTTCGTTATTTGATTTGTAGGCAGTGGTTGTTTTGGCAAGATTTATATCTCTTTCATTTTAGTATTGCTTGATTCAGTGATTGCATGATGGTTAGTTATATATATTCTTTCGCATGTTGTTGTTGCGAGATTAAATAAAAAGATAAAATTTGGCACCATGTCTTTTGAATACTAGTCGGTTAGTAAGTTTTAAAAAGTTTTCGATAGTGATGCTAAGAATGAACCAAATGATATTCCTGTTTAATTTGGCATAGGACTGATGACCCGATATTTTATTATGTGGGGTGTCACAACACGGCTACGCATAAAATAATTAATTGGCTGTGTTATTTTATGTTGTTTGGTTTTACCGTGCAATATGAGTTATAACTGGTTGGAGCTGACTCTAAAGTAATCCAAAGACTTGATTATGTGTTTTTATCGACTTAAGTTGGGCCCGTACAGTAGGTTCAACCTTAGGATAAGATTTTTGCTATTCCGATTAGTATTTTAGGTCTATTTGAGGGCTAGAAAATAGGTCTTATACAGATATGAGGAAATTAGAGTTATTTAATTGAATTAAGCCTCATTATTTACTCACTTATTACCATAAGAGCAAACTCTAGAAGTCCTAGAGGATTGGGAGAACTTGGGAGGAACTTTGATGAGGAAGGACAATGAATTAAAGCGTGGAGAGTTTGATGTTCATCATTTTACGAAAATAACTCTTACAATACACTTTAAAGCGTGGAGAATTATCCACGCTGGTTAAGTAATAAAAAAATACTCCAACCACAATATTAATAGCAATTAAGTAGTCAAAAAGTAAAATTATCACACGAAGATAATCAATAACTATCGTTAATGTCTTTGTATACATCGGTAAAAAACTATTAAAAATATAATTTGATAAAAATAACATAAAATTAACTTAGCCACATTCTAGTATTCATCCATAAGGTAATCCCAAAACTTTGAATCTACAAATAACTACAAAGTAATCTATATAATGGGGAGGGGATATTATAATAATGATACAAAATAACTCATATATCAAGCAAGTCCAAACACCCTATAATTTAGCATGATTAAGCATAAAAAAAATTAAAAAAAACATTTTAAATTTTTTTATGAGTGTATCAAAGGATATAAATGCGAAGGCATGAGAGGATAAAATCACACATTCATAACAACACATTATCACACAAAGACAAATGTTGTTGTAAAAAATTAGACTATCTCTAATTTGTTTAGTCTAATTTGTTTAATCACGGATAAAAATATAGAAGACAAGAGATTTTAAAGTGGTTCAGCCTTGAATGAAAGGCCTACGTCCACTGTTGTGTTTTTATTGACTGTTTAGGAATTGTCGAAGTATGATTATCCTCAAAAAATTCCAGTCCTCTCCCAATTAGGATGATACAATGTATTTATAGCCTTGAGGCTGTACATGTGAATGAGTAATACATAGCTGTTCAATAAGCGTATACATCCGTATGATAATAATCAACAGTTAATGCGCATTTAATCCTCTTAATTGTCTGATAATAAATGCTCTGGTCGAGGTGCAGCTCGGACCGCCAAAGTATCTCGGTATCTATGAGTTGCTTGGTGCAGTAAAGTTCCTTGGAGAGCACCTACTGCTCGGAGTATCTGAGTTGGTCGGGGCAATTGAGTTCTCGAAGTCAAGATGTTATTCCGAAGTGTTTGTTATTTCCACGCAGATTGCCATGTGTCTCCATTTAATTGATCCATGTCAGCAGACTAAATTTGGTATCAACAGAAGCCCCGAATGTTTCACAATTCTAGAATGAGGAGTGTGGAACATTCTTCTCGATATATGGCCGGATTAAATGGTTGTCCTGAATTTTAGGAGTGTTTTCTTCGCATTTATTCTTCTTTTCGAATTCATAGAATCAGACTTTCCGAATTTTTCTAACTGCTTCGGTCTCTGCGCCCTTTTTGTCCTTTTAGCCGCCAGTAGCGTAAACGTCTCCCTTTGTAATCTTTATTTTTACCATTCCCCAAGGTAAGGTATTTAAGCGTTGCAGAAAAACATATCGTCTTTTATTTTTTCAAATCTATATCTTTGAGTTTTGCATTTTCTCTCTCTCTTGTGCGTTCATCCTTTTCATCGTTCGTTGTCAACAAATCCATCCTTTTTCTGTAATATCTTCTTCCTTCTCTTTTATTTCCTTTATTCGCCATGGTTTACCCTGTTGAGTCAATTGCTAAGTTTCATTCTGATTTCTCTATTCCTTCATGGGCCGTTCTGGAGGAACTTTCTTAGCCTTCAGATTATTTTCGTTTGGCTGAGGGACATTGGTTCCCCAGTCTCTTCGTTGCTGAATGTGTCATTTCTTTTCCCCCAAACCCTTTGTGTCTGGAATTCTGTCAATATTTTGACGTGGTTCCTGCAAGAATAGCCTCCAATACGTGGAGAATAGTTAACGGAGTTCATATATTAAATTAAATTCATGGAACTCGTATAGGAATTCCAGAAATTATGTTTTGTTATGGATGGGTTGTTGGTGACAATACTTTTTATTTAAAAACTAGGTTTTTAAATAGGACTTTAGTGGTCAATCTCCCAGATGCCAATAGGGATTACTTCGAGCACGGGGTTGTTATGAAAAATTGGCAACACCCTCCACTAATTGGAAATAATGTGTACCAGGGTCCTAGATGCCCTCCCTATGGCAATGGGATAGGTTTTTTTTGTTTTATTTTTGAAATTATGCTTCCTTTGTGTTTGATAAAATGTGTCACTGATATTTTAATTTTTATTTATTTGCAGTTGACAGCAAAAGAAGGTCTCCAAAAGAGACAGAAGTTAACTTAAAACATCTGAAACTTATCTGGGGTTTGCATCAGATTATTGCCGACGAGCATATCAGATCAGCTTCATATTTGTTACATTATAAGAGTTACACCTCGTCTTTCACTACTCGTCTGCTGATAAGCGACGTGGAACCAATACCAGCTTCTACAAGTTCTTCACCTGAGTCATATATTCCTTTGAGTGAAAGGATGAAGAGAAGAAGAGCTCCTGCCCTCTTCGAGAAATCTGCCTCTGTTGCTAGAGAGGCAAAAAAAAGTAAACATGATGTCCCAGAAGAAGGGACAAGAAAAATCGATGCTCCGACTGCTCCTGTGAAAGTTGTCGAGAAGCCCCCAGTGGCTCCGAGCAAGGCCGCTGTTCCAAGCGAGGTTATTGTCATCTCCCCGACTAAGACTACGTCCTTGGTCGAGACCGCTGATGCTCCTTTAAGGAGGTTGAAGAAGAGTTCCTCGATCAATTTGGCTGAATCCATCGCTCAGCCCCCGACTACGGGAAGTGGTGTTCCCACTTTTGTTACCCCGAGATCTGCCATGAGCTCGGTAAAGTCTTGGATCATTCCCGAGATCCAAGGTATTAAAGAAAATTTTTCTTGGGACATGGTTACCACATTAGTTGATCATCATATTGCTTCTGTAAGTATTATTGTCCTAAACTTTCATTTTTCCCTTGTTATATTTGTGCACTGACTTGCTATTATTTTCTTTTCCCAGTTGGTGACCTATTTTAATACAAATTTGAAGAAGGATGAATCTATTAAAGCTTCAAGATCCTCATCAGGTGTAGAGGAAGCTTTAGTGGGTCTGACGCAGTCTCTGAAAAATTCTCGTCAGAAGTATGTTGATGATAAAGCTGCCTGGGAGAAGCAGCTCAATTCGACCGAGCAGGAGAGGAATCAAGATGTTGAAGTCTCCAAAGGATTGGAGAAGAAAATAAAAGAATTAGAAAGTAAGAATAAAGATCTCGAAGGGAAGCTCCAAAATGTTGGGGAGCTTGAAGGTAAGCTCAAGGTTGCTGAGGAAGAGCTAAACAAGATTCGTGAAGTAGGTCGTTAGAAGGAAGAAGTGGAGAATAAACTGAAGGCTGCCGAGGATCTTCTTTCCGAGAAGCTTTCCTCGAAGAAGGCAAAAAGGAAGTTGGCTGTAAAAAGGTCCTTCAGTGCTGGCTGGGATAAGGGGTGGAATAAGGGTCTGGCTGCCAAGATGTCATAAGTGGAATATGGTAGCCACAAATACTTTAGGGATGGCTGGGTCGCTGCTCTGCAAGAGATGAAGGTTGATGAAAATTCTGACCTGTTTCAGCGACACATCCCGGGCCCCCCTCCAACTCCTGAAGAAGAAGAAGAAGAGGATGAAGCTGCCTCTGAGGAATCTTCCATGGTGATGGGAGATCAAATTTCTCATCCCACAACTGTCCAGTCTTCTTACGAGCAACTTCAACCATCCCTTATTTCAAACGAGCAGCTTCCAGCACCCCAGAGCAACGATCTGTGCCATCCGAGCAACCTATTTCCTCATCCCAGCCTCCCGAGAAAGTTTTGGGAGACAAGGAGAAGGTGTAGAGTTGTTTTGATTTTTCTCTTTGTTTATTTTTATCAATTGTAATTCTGAACTATGTACCTTTCTTTTATGATATAATAAAATTTGAAGTTTTGCCTATTCATAATGTTGTTTCTCTCCCTCTTGCTCCTTATTGATTCTTGCTCTTTCTTCTTTTTACTAGTTTATGGCCAGGATGGAATTGTTATCTGCTCATGATACAAAATTGATGAAACAGTGCAACGAATGTTTCAAAGTTGGCCATGCAGATTTGACTGATGCTCAAATTATTGATATACTTGGTCCAAATCCTTCAGAACGAGCAGTTGAGGCCTACCAGTATTTAAAGTGCCTGCTTGACCGTGCAGTGGCTAACAATGTAGCGTATTATGAAATGATTGAAGACCTCCAGGGCACTCTTGAAGAGCTTCAGCAACAATATAAGGAGTCTACAACCCTTTTGCACGAGGGATACGAGAAGAAGTATCAACAACTTAGTGCTGATAAGGGGTATGATAAGTTGTTCGCCACTTACAATGTGAGGGAGAGAACTTTGAAGGCTGAGGTCGAAGAGCACAGACATATAGCTGAGTTGTTGGAGCAAGAAAATAATAACATGCAAAGAGAGGTATCTCAGTTAAAATCTGCTGCTTCTACCTCAAACAGTTTGGTCCTTGTGAACGATGAGGGATTCTCTTTCTTGGAGGTCGAAAATGCCAACCTGAGGGATGAATTAGAAACCTTGAAGAGGATTGGGCCTTCTACCTCTATTCTGGGACGATCAAGAGATCCTCGGGGACGAGCAAGAGCTGCTCGGATTCCTATCGAGGAATAAAGAACTCAATCGGCACTGGAGAATCAAGCAGTTCAGTTAGTTGCGAGGAATAAAGCTCTGGCAGAGATGTCCAAGAAGATCAGGAATCTGGACGAGCAGCTCTCTGCACAGAAGTCTGCCTTGGAGAATAAAGAACTTTTTATAAAAAATCTTCACGAGCAGCTGGAAAGGTTGACTTATCAATTCCACAAGCAGCATAGAGAATTCTGGATGGCTGGCTGTAATGAGGCTCTCTACCATTTGGATGATCGGATCCAAAATGCGAATAATGAGGGTTACAAACAAGGGTGGTTGAATGCCTTGGGTGTACTGCAATTGGAACAGGGTCACTACTTGTGGGATTACCATAATCCTAGGTTGCTCGACCTGCCAGTGCCTCCATTCAAACTCGACATGAGCTGGATCCCTGCTCGGGCAATCCCTCAGTGTTTGATTTCCAAATATCTTGGCGATTACAGTCTCCATTCCAATGTTGAAATATCTCGCCCAGAGCACCTACTCGACCGACCATCTGTGATGAACATCAGGATGCTCAAGGACCTTAATTTCATAAATTTCCCTTATGCCTTAGACGATCCTCCTGCTGGCGAGGAACCTGTTTCAAAAATAGAGGGGAAAAAATCCATAGAATAGGATTTCTGATGTAATAATTTTTATGTATTTTATTCTCAATGTACTTTGTTTTGGAGTTAATGAAAAACTTCTATTTTTCTTTGAAATCTTGATTGCCATTGTCTTTTAGATATTTTGTAAAACACTTTACATATGTGTATGTATATCTGTTAAAAAGATAACAACATTGTGTTGTTTGCTGGTCAACTAAAGCTGGTTAAAATTTATTATCGACTATCCCGAATTTGTGGTAATCATTTGACGATTAACCAAAATTGATGATATTTAGTTTCTCGACCAACTTGGTGGTAATTTAAAATGTTACGAGTATCAAAAATTTTGCTTTATCACTTTTTAATTATAAGCAATTAGCTGACTTTTATCACATACTCATGTTTTGTTTAATAAAAATGTTCCCAACCAACTGTAGTTGACAGCTTCTTATTCCCGACCAACCTGAGTTGGCGGATTTTTAGAAATTATCTTTTTTTCTTCCCGACCAACCTTATTTGGAATTTTTGGGAAATATTTTTATTCTCGACCAACCGGAGTTGGTGGATTTTCTTCCCAACCAACCGTTTTTAGAAATATTTTTTTTTCTTCCCGACCAACCTTATTTGGTATTTCTGGGAAATATTTTTATTCCCGACCAACCGGAGTTGGTGGATTTTCTTCCCAACCAACCGGAGTTGGCACTTTTAGGAAGTATTTTTTTTATTCCCGACCAACCGGAGTTGGCACTTTTGGGAAATATTTTTTATTCCCGACCAACCGGAGTTGGTGGATTTTCTACCCAACCAACCGGAGTTGGCACTTTTAGAAAGTATTTTTTATTCCCGACCAACCGGAGTTGGTGGATTTTATTCCCAACCAACCTGAGTTGGCACTTTTGGGAAATATTTTTTATTTTCGACCAACCGGAGTTGGTGGATTTTCTTTCCAACCAACCGGAGTTGGCACTTTTAGGATGTATTCTTTATTCTCGACCAACCGGAGTTGGTGGATTTTCTTCCCAACCAACCGGAGTTGGCACTTTTAGGATGTATTTTTTATTCCTGACCAACCGGAGTTGGTGGATTTTCTTCCCAACCAACCGGAGTTGGCACTTTTATGAAGTATTTTTTATTCCCGACCAATCGGAGTTGGTGGATTTTACTGAGTAGTGTGTAACACTAGTATTCCGCGAAAAAATTTCAACAAAAGGAGAGAATTGGGTAGAATATCCACATTTTATTCATACTGATGAAACTGCATTACATGAGAGTTTACATTACTGATAATATTTGCGCTGGTGTTCTGCATTCCATGCATTCTTAAACTCCTCCCCCTCTAAAGTTTCTATTCTGTAGGTTCCTAGTCGAAAAACTTTTGTAACTCGGTAAGGTCCATGCCAATTCGCTTCTAGTTTGATGTGCTTTTGAATCACTTTCTTTAGCACATAGTCTCCTTCTTTCAGGTCGCACTTCTTCACTCTCTTGTTGTAGAACAAGGCTGTTCGTTGCTGGTAAGCAGCATTCCTGATGGCTGCTTCTTCCCTAATTTCCTCGAGCATGTCCAAGTCTAACCTTCTCATTAAATCGCTGACAGGGGAATTGAAGTTCAGCACTCGGTGTGTTGGGAGACGCAACTCGGCAGGTATAATAGCTTCACTTCCAAATGTCAACATATATGGAGATTCTCCAGTTGCTGCTCGGGGAGTAGTACGATAAGCCCACAGAACTGAATGTAGCTCATTGATCCAATTTGCTTTCGCGTCATTCAGTCTTTTCTTCAAACCATTTAGCAACGTTCTGTTTGTCACCTCAGTTTGTCCATTGCTTTGGGGATGGCCTGGTGCCGAGTGAATCTTCAAGATATTTGATTGATGATAATAGGCCGCAAACTCCTCATTGTCGAACTGGGTTCCATGGTCTGTGATGAAGGCATGAGGAAGACCATATCGACAAATGATGTTCTTCCAAATAAATATGTACACCTTTTTGTACGTCATGTCGACAAGAGGCTCGGCTTCTACCCACTTAGTGAAATAATCCACTGCGACGACGAGATATTTAAATCTTCCTCTAGTTGTTGGAAGTGGCCCGACCAGGTCAGTTTCCCACATGACAAATGGCCAAGGGGAAGTAATGGGTGTCAACAATGCTTGGGGAGTTCTTCGGATGGAGGAGAAGCGCTGACATTTGTCACATTTCTTGGCATAGACTATACAATCATCCCTCATTGTTGGCCAGTAGTATCCTTGTATCATTATTCTTTGCAGAAGTGTCCGACCTACTACATGGGCTCCATAAGACCCTTCATGGACTTCTTCAATCAAATACTTCACTTCGGCGGATGTACACAACTCTACAAGACAACTATGATTCCTCGTCTGTATATAATACCATTAGTTAGTACATAACGAGCAGCTTTAAACTTCAATTTCTTGGCCGCGAGTTTGTCAATCGGTAACTCTCCCTCCTCAATATATGCCCTGATGGGATCCATCCAAGATGGCCCTAAATCAAGGGTAATAAAATTCATCGTCATCTCTTCATCTATGCTTCGACCAGCTAAAATTTCAATTGGGATTATTCTTCGTAGCTCGGTACGAGTAGCCGATGCTAATCGAGCTAAAGGGTCTGCTCTTGCATTCTCCATTCTTGGTATTCTAACCAGTTAAACAGTAACAAATTCCGATACCAACTTCATCGCCTTTGCATGGTACTTAATCATCAACTCTCCTTTTGCTACATATACACCGAGCATTTGATTTACAATCAACTGTGAGTCACTGCACACGATTACCTGCTCTGCCTTCATGGTTTTTGCCAGACTAAGACCTATAATCATCGCTTCATATTCAGCCTCATTATTAGAAGCTTGAAATTAGAAGCGCAGGGAATATTCTATGTCGATCTCGTCTGGACTTTTCAATACAATCCCGACTCCACTACCTGAGGTGCACGACGAGCCATCCACATATAGGTTCCATACAGGTATTTCGTCCTCAAACTTCTTATTGGACAAAATTCCTCGATGGAATATTTGTTTCTCCTTTATCTCCATTTCTACCACACCTCGCTGATCGTCGACCTTCTCCTCCTGCTCTCCGACCAGCCTAAATTGATCGGGGTTTAAATTTGATGATCCTGTAACATCCACAGGTTGGTCGATGCTCAGCTTTTGCTCCTCGGGGGTATCAGGATAAGTGAACTCTGCTATAAAATCTGCTAATGCTTGCCCTTTCAATGATGATCTAGGCTCATAAATTATATCATATTCACCGAGTTCTATTGCCCAGTACATCAATCTCCCTGATTTTTCTTGTTTATGAAGAGCTTGCCTCAACAGCATATCGGTATATACGATTATAGTATGAGCTTGGAAGTATGGCTTCATTCTTCTACTCGCTTCGATCAGTGCTAGTGCCAACTTTTGCAGCTTCGGATATCTGATCTCCGCTCCTCGAAAGGCCATACTAGTGTAATAAATTGGCTTTTGTACTCCATCCTCAACTCTTATTAATGCCGAACTAACTGTATTTTTCGAAACTGCCAGGTACAAGTACAACCTTTCTCCCATTACTGGTCTGGACAATAGTGGAGGTACTCCCAAATATTTCTTCAATTCTTGAAAATCTTTCTCACATTCTTCATTCCATTCAAAATCCTTTCGGAGCATTTTGAAGAATGGGAGGCATCTATCAGTTGCTCGCGATACAAATATGTTAAGTGCTGCTACTCGCCCTGTAAGACTTTGCACTTCTTTCTTCGTCATTGGAGATCGCAGCCCTAACAGAGCTTTGATCTTTTCAGGGTTTGCTTCAATGCCTCGTTGATTGACAATGTACCCGAGAAACATGCCTTCTCGTACTCCAAATATGCACTTGGTCGGGTTCAGATTCATTTGATATTTATCTAATTGATCAAAGGTCTGGCCCAAGTCAACTAGATAGTCAATAGCTTTCTTGCTCTTTGTCAGCATATCATCAACATAGACCTCCATATTGTACCTAATTTGTTCTGCAAACAACTTGTTCATCAGCCGCTGATATGTCGCACATGCATTTTTTAAACCAAAAGGCATAACATTATAACAATAAGTACCCCTAGGGGTAATGAAAGAAGTAATCTCCCGGTCTTTAGGTTTCATTTTAATCTGGTTGTACCCAAAATAAGCATCCATGAAGCTCAGCAGCTCGTGTCCCGAGGTAGCATCCACTAGTTGATCAATTCTAGGCAAGGGAAAATGATCCTTTGGACATGCTTTGTTGAGGTCGGTGAAGTCTACACACATCCTCCATTTGTTGTTCTTCGTTTTCACCATCACCACATTTGGTAACCAGTCTAGATACTTAACATCTTCAATAAAGAAAGCTTTCTGGAGCTTCTCGACCTCCTCCTGTATAGCTTGGTTCTTCTCGGGGCTGAACACTCTTCTTCTTTGCTTCACTGGCTTGATTTCCTTATTCACATTAAGCTTGTGACATAAGAAATTTTGGTCCATTCCGGGCATATCTTCATGACTCCAAGCAAAAGTTTGTTTTCTGCTTTTTAAGAAAACTATCAACTCCTGTTTTAATGAAGCATCTAACGACGAACCTATCTGAGTTGTTCGTTCAGGGTGCTCGTCGTCCAGAATGATGTTTTCAGTAGCTTCTACCACCTGACCTTTCACGAGTTGCGACTCATCTCTAGGGTCCAATGTTTCAATTTCTGCACCCTCATCCACCTGATAGGTAATAGGCTTTTTCCTAGATTCCTCTAGTTCCTCCTGCTCAGCAAATAAATAATAGCATTCCCGAGCAACTTTTTGATCACCCTTCATAACTCCTACTCCAAAATTGGTTGGAAATTTTAGGCATTGATGTACCGTAGATGGTACTGCTTTGAACTTCTTCAGTCCTACCCTTCCCATGATGATGTTGTAGGCTGATTGAACATTCTTATCCATCACTAAGAAGCGTACTCTTTCTGTTCGACAAGCATGCCATGTACCGATGAACATATCCAACTTGATCGTCCAAAGTGGAAAAACTTTCTCGCCAGCAAAACCGAGGAGGGGCCTATGATAAGGCTCCAATTGAGACAACTTTAGGTTTAAGCTGTCGAAGCACGAGTAGAACATAATATCATCCGAGCTACCATTATCAACCAGTACTCTTGAGATCATTACTTCCTTCATTCTCATTTTTATCACCAATGGATCATCATGAGGATACAGCACACCTGCGAGGTCATTTTTTGAGAAACCGATGACCAATTTTTCTTTGTTGACCTTCCTCGGGCGATCATCTTCAGCCAAGTTTATTCATTGAATATATGAACAGGCTTGAGCTTCATTAAGGTAAGCTTTTCTTTCTGCAGTAAGGTCTCCACCTCCTGCATCTCCACCAGTAATAATATTACAATCAAATGATCCAAAACGTATTGAAAATACTTCACGTTCTGTATGCCTTGGTCTTTTGGGAAGATCGGGGTCGTCTTCTGGATCATCTTCATGGTCTCTTTTCTTGTTCTCCACTTTTTGACGAGGAGATCTAGATCTCTCTCTTGCTCGGTCGTTGTTTCTTCTTTCATTTCTATCATTAACATACTTTGCCAGTTTTCCTCGTCTAATGAGTGCCTAGATCTCATTCTGAAGAGCTATGCAATTTTTGGTCATGTGGCCATGATCTTTATGGAACTCGCAATATTTGGCCTTATTCCTCTTGTCAGGGTCTGACTTTATTTTCTCTGGCCAGTTTAACTCCTCACTGTTCTTGATTTCTTCTAGAACATGGTTGATGTATACCTTCAAAGGAGTATAATTTTCAAATTTCTTTAACACCTCCCATGATGGCTTTGTTTTTGAGTGTTTATCACCACCATTGTTTTTATGTTCTTTCTTTTTAGCTTTATCGCCCTCCACCTTGGTTTATTTGGTATCCATATTCTTTTTTGTAGCCATAGCCTCCTCGACATTCATGATCTTGGCCGCTTTTGCCATCAATTTTGACATGGTTCTGGGTGGATCTTTAGCCAAAGTGTAGTACAACTTATTGGGAAACAACCCACCCATCAGAGCAGTAATCGCTGTCTTTTCCTCGTAATCAATAACTTCGAGTTTCTCGTTATTGAAGCGAGTTATATAATCCCTAGTGATCTCACCTTCCTTTTGTCTGACACTTAACAGGTGTGCTACTCGTTTAACAAGCTTTGCTCCAAAAAAGAAATTTCCAATGAAGAGCTCGGCGAGTTGAAAGAAAGTTGAAATCTTACCCCGAGGAAGATTATTATACCATATTTGAGCAGATCCTGTAAGAGTTCCCGAGAATGCCCTGCATCTCATCTCATCTGGCACAGCATAGATGTCGGCAACAGCTTGGTATTGCTCTATATGAAGGACAGGGTCAGTTTTTCCATCATATTTGGGAGTCACAACAGGTGCTTTGAACTTTGATGGTGTGGGAAAATCCACAATTGCTTGGACAAAAGGTGTCCCTTGGACAAAAGTTCTTTGTAGAGGATTCTTGGCCTTGGCCATTTCTCCTAATCTATCCTCCAACCTTTGAATAGAACCTTTCCACCAATTATTTCCTTCCTTGGGCTTATCGGTTCGAGCAATTGATCGTATTGAAGTAGCTTCCTGGGACTTATCTTGTCGAGCAGCTGATTGTGATTGGGCAGAACCCTCTCTTAGATCAAATGGTCGTCGAAAGTTTCTCGGCATAGCCTTAGGAGGACTTTTATTCTTCTTAGGGCCCAATCGATCAAAAGGTGAGACCCTACTCAATCTTTCCAGTGCACTGGTCCTTTTCGGGGAGAGAGTGATATGTTATTCAGTATCTGTGGCTCGTACTGACGAGGTTTGACCCGGTTGATAAGAAAAATATTCAGATCTATCAGTGCGATATGAATCGCTTTGCCTAATGCGTGAAGAAATTAAATGAGTATTTCTTTGACCACTTCATTGCCCTGAATAGGTTGATGCTCCACCTTGGATAGTTTGCATGAGTTATCGCATTGTTTCCTGCATGGCTGTCTAGCCTTGAGCCAAACTGGCCATGATTCCAACTAGATCTTGGATATTTGGAGGAGCGGATGGAGTTGGGGGGTTTCCAGCATTTCGATTGCTGGATTCAGGGTTGTCAGCCATTGGTGATGAACTGTTTTCGGTGAAAAATAAAAATTACAGTCGTTTCCCACAGACGACGCCAATCTGTTGATGTAAAAAATTAGACTATATCTAATTTGTTTAGTCTAATTTGTTTAATCACAGATAAAAATATATAAGATAATAGATTTTAAAGTGGTTCAGCCTTGAATGAATGGCCTACGTCCACTATTGTGTTTTTATTGACTGTTTAGGAATTATTGATGTATGATTATCCTCAAGAAATTTCGGTCCTCTCCCAATGAGGATGATACAATGTATTTATAGCCTTGAGGCTGTACATGTGAATGAGTAATACATAGTTGTTCAATAAGCGTATACATCCATATGATAATAATCAACATTTAATGCGCATTTAATCCTCTTAATTGTCTGATAATAAATGCTCTGGTCGAGGTGAAGCTCGGACCTCCTAAGCTGCTCGGACCGCCAAAGTATCTCGGTATCTATGAGTTGCTCGGTGCAGTAAAGTTCCTCGTAGAGCACCAACTGCTCGGAGTATCTGAGTTGGTCGGGGCAATTGAGTTCCTCGAAGTCAAGATGTTGTTCTGAAGTGTTTGTTATTGCCACGCAGATTGCCACGTGTCTCCATTTAATTGAGCCATGTCAGCAGACTAAATTTGGTATCAACAACAAATAAACTTAAAATCATTTTGAATTTTCATAAAAAAAAACACAAACAAAGTAAGAGATGAAAAATGCATGTATACATAAAATGAATGGAACCTCTCACACAAGAAATACAAAATAAAAATAAAAACACTCATCCAAACTAGGTACAAAAACACTCCTAAATGAGTATAAGCATAAATCACACAAAACATATTCACACAATGTAATCACTCCCCAAAACTTAGCCTAGGACAAGATATGGAACAAGAAACAAGAAGATCCTATCTATAAAAAGAACCTAGAAACTCAAGTAGGAGGAAGAACCTCTCCAATATCAATGAGATGTGGGGGATCACTTGAAGAAGACTCACCCTTGGAAGTGAAAACACACATACCAATATCAATTCATTTTTCTTCTTCCAAACATCCCTAAGAATAGTATTATTGGGTTTAGTCAGAACCCTTGTCACTACATGAGGCTTAAGATTCATATTTCCTCCTTTTTAAAAACTTTCTTTATCAAAAAATCTATGCTTCGCTCAAAAATTTCATTATCGTGTTTGTTAGAAAGAACCCAAATAAATTTCTTCGAATACCATTTCCATGCGGCCTAAAATCCATATTTCTCTCAAAAATATTTTTCTTTTCAAAATATTTACTACAATTCATAGTCCATTCATTGAGTTTTTTTCACAAGCTCCTTAAAATAATTTTGTACATTAAAAATTAAATCATGGTTATGTGAAGATGAACAAATATACTAATTCTTATGCATGAAACAAAATTCTATGAGATGTATGATTTTATAATAATGAGTTCACACATAATATTCATGGTAAACCACCTTAGGATGAGGTTTAGGAACCATTTTTTACTTTTGTTGACTATTAAACGACTTCTAGAATTTGTTTCTCAAATAACCCTTTTTGTAAAGAAATCCGCAAGTACATAATTGGGTAGGTCTTTTCAAATTTTCTTAACCTCTTTATAAACAATCCCTCTTGAAAATATTTTCCTTATGTTATTTTATGTTCAAAACATGTGGAGCAACAAACAGATTTTCCCTCAAATCTTAATTTCTTCTCATTGAGATTCAAAGAGGACTGAACCATTCTTCTAATTCATGTGTTAAAACACTTTTCTCAAAAGTTGTGTTAAATTGATAAAAATGAGAAAAACTTTATCAAACTGTTTTTTATTTGATTCATTTTCAAAAGGATTTTATAAAGTTTTTTTTGAACGTTTTTCAATATCAAGTCCAACCTTTTTTTTACAATATTTTGAAATCGTGAAAATTTATGTGTTCTAACCTTTGACGCCTTAAATCAATAGTTAATTCACATCCTTTGATTCAGTTACGAGAATATAATAGTTATAGATAGTTTTAACACATCTCATCATTTTTCCATTTCCTTTTTTTTCTAACTAAACATTCACCCTTAAAGAAACTCACAAAGTGGTCATCATCACAAAGTTGACTAATGCCGATGAGATTACCCTTAAGTCCTTTAATATAAAGATCATTCTAAGGTGTGATGTTTTTCGAAACTTTCATTATGCCCTGTTCGGACTGGGTAATTGATATGCACTATACGATTACCATCTCTGTTATTTGCCTTTATACTCGTTTACTTGTGAGCCCTGATACATTTTATATAAATATCTAGTTATTCATTTATACCCCCTTGTCCTTAGAGATTGTATGTGTTTATTTCAACAAATCATTAGTTGTATAACATATTTCTATTAATATTTATTTCTACAAGTCATTATCTACATAGTATGTCATTGATACATTTTTTTAGATTGCTTTCTATGTTGAGTTGGTGGAGAGTACTATGAACATATATGATCATGGTATCTCCACTTTTCTATGGTGATGATATGCGATTTTTTTATTCTTTTGAGAAATCTCAATGCTTGATTTGCACAACCCATAGCTTTAATTAACATCCACACAAATACCTAATTGTTATGTGTTGTTTCATTTTGATATTTATGTTTTGTATTTGATTAATTTATGTTATGGTCATAACAATTTGTATTTTCTACTTACATGATCCATCAACAATGGTTTATATGTTTCTCCAAATAGATATGCCTACCACTTAAAAAGGTAAGGTGACTCCCTCCATTTATTCACATAGATATTGATCAATTTATATTAATAAAACTAGTGTAACTTAGCACGTTTGAGCCATAATTATATGTTTAGTTGGTTACTTGCAATTTACCCCATATTTATTGACTAATTTATTTATGATATTAATGTGCAAAGAGTTAGTTATAACACAAATTATCTAAATTAGGGTTGAATGCTCCTAGATCACCGAGCTGAGGTGTTTATCTCGGAAAGGCCTTCCAAATTCCTTTCTAAACAATTTTACTAAGGTACTACTTATGTTGTCGTCTTTAAATCTCCCGAGAAATTTACTTTTGTTGTAATTTAATATTTGAGGAGAACATTTACTTGTCTATTTAAGTTATATGAATCACGTACGATTATATGATAATTACATTTTATACACATGGAATATCCGACATATGAAGTATTCATGTAACACCCCATATTTTTTGGCATTTATTTATTATTTAGTAATTATTTGAATAAATTCATATATGGGAATTAATTATTAGTTGAGATAATTGATAATGATAATTAAATATATAGCTGATAATTAAATTGGCATATTAAGTAAATTATTTATGACACATGATACTTTTAATTAATTGGTTATGTTGGACTATATTCGGTTACACGTAAAATAATTAATTGGTTGTGTTATTTTACATTGGGAGGTTTTACCACGAGATATGAGGTATAACTAGTTGGAGACTCTAGAGTGATATGAAGACTTGGTTACGTGTTTTTATCGTCTTAAGTTGGGCCCGAGGGTTTGGTATACCCTTATGCTAAGTTTTGGGCTATTCCAAGTAGTATCTTGAGACCATTTAGGGAAACAAAAGTAGATATTATATTGATGTGAGGAAATCAAAGTTATTTAATTGAATTAATCCTGATTTTTTACTCATTTATTATCATAAGAGAACACCCTTGATGTCCTAGAGGACTGGGAGAACATGGGGGGAACTTTGAGGAGGGGGAACAATGAATCAAAGCTTGGAGAATTCAACATTTGTTGTTTCAAGGAAACAACACCTAAAATACACTTTAAATTTGTAACTTATTCAGAATATATGTCTTCTTATGTTAATTTGATACTTGAACACATGCTGAGGACCTTATTTGATTAGTCTTAATCAGGTTGGTGTATATTAGTTAATTAGGAGTTATATTAATTGCATATGAATTGAGGAGTTGTACTATTATGGAAAAATACGAAAATGGATCTTGTAGATTTGTAGATATGGAATAGAAGTCGTGCTTTAGGGTTTATTTTTATTATTATGTAAAATCACCATGTTAATTTGAAGATTGAATCTAAAATTGTAGAGTAATTAGACTTCTTGCATGTTATTGTTGAATTAGGCTTAAAACTATTAACTTGATAGATTAAACCTTGTTTTTATGATCTTGGACTTGAATAATTGTTAGAATATGTTTGGGATCATAACCTAGTAGCTAGGATAAAGTTGGGTTGCGTTTTGAATCAGTTAGGGAAGCGTGTAGAAGCTTTAAAGGAGGTTTTAATGGACAAAATGTATAACAAATAAGAAGTGTTTAAGATCTGGGATCATCGATCGATCGACCCTGGGAGTATATCGATCGACCCCTACTGTTTTAGTCAAGTATGGGGTGGTGTTTATTTGGTTGGGTTTATTATGTACCTAGTATGAGTTTTGGCTTTCGTTTATGGTGGTTTAACTTAATTTATTGATGGAATAAGATTGATTAGTTGCGAGAATAAATACATAGGTTAAATATATAAACCTTGGTATAATTTACTGCCCTCTGCAGTTAGGATTTGGTTGAATTGGGTAGATGCGCAAGTGAGCAGGATCCTATGGTCGTGTGCATGTATTTGGTTTAAAAAGAAAAACTAAAGTGATGAAGGTTGATTCAGTTCTTGAGAAATTATATGTCGTGCAACTAATTCAGTAATTAAATGAGAAGACGTATATGTATGCCACGATAGAGAGTCTATACATAAACTAGGGTAAGCTCATGCCTGAAGTCACTAAGATAATTTTCAAATAGTTTCACATATAATTCAAGTAAGTGTAAACAATTCAGAAAAATTGGGTAGAGTTTCTGTTTTTTATAGAACAATCCACACCGTTTAAAAAATAAATAAAAAATACAACCATAATTCTAATAGCAATTAGCTAGTCTAAAACTAAAATTATCACATATAGATAATGAACAACTAAGGTTAATATCTTTGTACAGGTCAGTAAAAACATACTATAGATATAAGTTGACAAAAATAACAAGCAAAATTTCACCACATTCTAGGGTGTATTTTCGTTATTATGTAAAATCCCCATGTTAATTTGAAGATTGAATCTAAAATCGTAGAGTAATTAGACTTCTTGGATGTTATTGTTGAATTAGGCTTAAAACTATTATCACTATGGATTAAACCTTGGTTTTTATGATCTTGTCCTTGAATAATTGGTAGAATATGTTTGGGATCATAACCCAGTAGTTAGGTTGAAGTTTCATTGGGTTTTGAATTAGTTAGGAAATCATGTAGAAGCTTTAATGGAGGTTTTAATGGACAAAATCTATAACAAAGAAGAAGTGTTCAAGATCTGGAACCATCGATCGATCGACCCTGGGAGTATATCGATAAACTTCAGCTGTTTTAATTAAGTATGGTACAGTGTTTATTTGGTTGGAGTTATGCACCTAGTATGAGTTTTGGCTTCCGTTTATGGTGATTTAACTTAATTTATTTATGGAATAAGCTTTATTAGTTAGAGAATAGTTACATAGGTTAGAGATATAAACCTTAGTACAATTTACTGCCCTTCGCTGTTGGGATTTGGTTTAATTGGGTAGATGCACAAGTGAGCGGGATCTTATGGTCGTGTGTGTGTATTTTGTTTAAAAAGCAAAACTAAAGTGTTGCAGGTTGATTCAGGTCTTGAGAAATTATATGTCGTGCAACTAACGCAGTAATTAAATCAGAAGACTTATATGTATATGACGATAGAGAGTATATACATACACTAGGGTATGCCCGTGCCTGAAGTCACTAAGATAATTTTCTAATAGTTTTACATATAATTCAAGTAAGTGTAAACAATTCAAAAAATTTGGATTGAGTTTTTGTTGTTTATAGGACAATCCACCCCGTGTAAGAAATAAATAAAACATACAACTATAATTCTAATAAAAATTAACTAGATTAAAAGTACAATTATCACACAAAGATAATCAACAACTAAGGTTTATAACTTTTTACACATCAGTAAGAACCTACTACAGATATGAGTTGATTGAAATAATAAGCAAAACTACACCACATTCTAGTATTCAACCATAAAGTAATCCCCAAATTTTGAATCTTCAAATAACTACAAAGTAATCGATATTGGGAGCGGGGTGTATGATAAGAATGATACAAATAACTTCCCCGGAGTTGAGTAAACATATAGGAATTTATTAGTTACTCCCTCACTTTTAGATGATCTTCATTGCCATTAACGAATCCAACAATTATATGAAGTTCGACGACCTAAAACATTAAGAAAATAAAAAATAAAAAATAAAAAAAGTAAAATGTTCGATTGGTAAAACAATCCAAAAACATGGGTATAAAGCTTCAGCATACTTAATGAGGGGCATGGCTAATTGAGAGTGTGCGATGATGATATATAACTAGTTAAATATTAATAGTACAAACCACAAAAAACTAAATGAACCAAACATACCAAAAATACACTTTAATATAATTTCTTTAACATCTCATAAATAATAACGGATACCAAATGCAAAATAATACAACTACCCCAATATCGTGTAACAACTATGCCAATAAAACGCAAAAAATCTTAACAAAGGCCCAAAAGATATAAAGTTTTATATGGATTTGAAATAAAAAAAAAGACATCATTGTTATACTGGCAGAAAAAATATGGACTATAAAAAACAAAAAAAAATGATTGACATTTTTCTAGCCCAAACCACCATATCCTAACACCATCCACGACTCTCGTCCTAAAGACGTGACATAATGCCCAAAAGAGTCATCCATAGTTTAGTAAAGAAAAACTAAAAAGAAACTTGATAAAATCCTTAGATTTAGTCAACTTCCTCCATCCTACTACCCTAAAATTTCAAGCACCAAAATCACACACGTGGAAGCAAGAAAATATACATTTGAGACACTAAACAATTAAAGTTATAAGCCAACAATCCAAAAGACAAAATTTACATAAATAAAACATAAAGCATACACTAACCATAAAAACTATGAAGTCCTTTACTTTATTAAAGAACAACCATTTAGAAAATATGAGAAAATGCACTTATATATTTTGTATTGAATGATGAAGGGACTTGCCAAAGACAATAAACTAAATCGTAAGATCAATCAGGGCCATAATAGTAGCACCAATACAAAATTTGTTTACACCAATGGAAAACATTTCTCCACGGAAAATGTGCAAAAACTACATATATAAAAAGTCAAAAATTTGAAAACTAAAAAAAATCTGATTTTTTAAAACGACTAAGACATGGATTAAGTACCTAGGATAGGGGAGGCTTGAAAGAGACAAGTTAGAAAAATTTCTCGAACATCACCGCCAATAATGGAATGGAACTCTTCCATCTAGAATAACAAATATAGGATGTATGTTAGACATGAATATACCCAAGTTATGTAATAAATAGAAAATTACGTTAGACATGAAAATACCCAAATAAAATAGAAAAATGTGATAAATATTAAAATAAAGACTAGAAAATATGATAACACGATCAACTAAAAGTTGTAATTTGCAACTGGAATTAGTTTAAAATAATTCAAAGAATATATAGAAATTCGTTTAGCATAAAGGAGTTTACATAGTTACGATGGAAAAACCCATGTTCACATCGTCATTTAAGTTGGGCACATTTAATGGTTAGATCTATCATAAACTAACATAGCCAAAATTAGAGATTGCATTAAATACACGATAAAAATAAGGGTTTGGACATAAAGGAAAAAATAAACACAACATATTCTCCCAACTTCACTGCATAAATTTGTGGTTCTTACTAATTTGAATATGACTAATGACATATCACACCTCGTATAATGTTACTAATTTAAAACAAATATGACTAATGAACCTAAAATATAGTTCAAAATCATGGTAAAAAGGTAATAATATAGCATTTATATTTACTGAGAGTAGCATTGCACGAACAAACATAACTGCCAAGAAGGCGGAGTTTAAGATTTTGGAACAGAAGATGGACGCTTAACCAATGCGAATTTAAGAAGATGGTTATAGATGTTGTTTGCCTTAAAAAGTTGGGATACATGATGCTTGAAATACAAAATTCCCTTATTAGTTGCATAATTTGAGAGGGATAAAGAGAATCCACCATGGGAGCACCTAGAACATGTTGTGTGATAAGATAGGCTCTCCACGGTCACCTTTTCTAGAGGATAAGTTATTTTAGCACAAGTAACACATTTTTCTTATGTCCTAGAAAACATAATGACATCTTTGCTAGGTTACCTTGTCAGCGCTCGAGTTAACTTCTCAATTGACTTTGTAGGAGACTGGAAATTCTTATTAGATTTCTAGATTCCTTGAAGAGTTGCTCGAAGTGAGGCTTACAATATTGAACACCGTCCACTGGGGAGTAATTTTTCAAATTAAGTCTTACTTTGCGATACTTCACTTAAAGACGCTTTATGATAATCAATTCCATCTGCAGATAATAACTCCACCAGATAAATAGTGTTCCACATGCCTTACATTTTCGTTGTGTACCAATAAAGAACATAACTATGTCTTAGCTTAGACCTAGTATATAATCAAATGTCTATTAATTTCTCCCTCCACTTTTTCATCTTAATTAAAATCTTCCAAGATTGTGAGAAGTTTCATAAGATCAACTCTAACAGCAAGATTAACTCCAACAACATCCATATATATGTGACACCCAGCCAAATAAAATACCGGGTGATCAGTCCTATACCAAATTAAACAGGAATCTCATCTGGTTCATTTTTCGCATCACTGTCGAAAACTTTTTAAAACTTACTAACCAACTATTATTCAAAAGACATGGTGACAAATTTTATCTTTTTATTTAATATCCCAATAACAACGTGCGAAAGAATATATAACTAACCATCATACAATCACTGAATCAAACGATACTAAAATGGAATAGATGTAAACCTTGCCGAAATAACCATTGGGTATAATTCAAATAACGAGATGAAACACAAGAGTAATAATTGAATACATCTACTAACTGAAATAAAATGGGACAACTAAAGCGACATGCTCAAATGGAATACTGACTGCATCCTACTCTAGGAATGAAATGACTGGAGCGGCTAAGCCAAAGTCCTACAACATCCACATGTTTCGTAACTGTGTAAACCTAGAATAGAATAATTCTGGCGTCCCTATGGCTGGACACCTAAAAGATTTTGAAAATATTTTATAACAAGGGTTAGAACACAAAAGGTTTTGAAAATATTAGCAATGCAATAAATTAAAATGTATGAATGCTCTTCATATTTAACTTAATGTCGCACACACTCTTGAGGAACTCCTCACCCCTCAACTAATGTGAACACCTAATGTCCTTTTATATTACCCATCTAGATATCCACCCCGTAACTATTATTTTCATATATATCCCACAATTTTCCACTACTCTATCCCTAGTGGGTTTAGTATACTTTATATGTTATTAATCTCATTAACTTATTTAATTAATTTCTCATTTAATTCCATATAACATTTTCATGAGTTATACCACTTATACGATTCACATCACGTATACGAGTTATAATTTATTACTCACACTAACTTATTTAAATCAAATTATCATTCAACACTATAAAACCGTTTCACAAGTTATATTAATTATACATTTACACCATGTATATATATTTGTATATAATTTTTGCACTATATATACCTACCATATCTCAACATTCACAAACATGTCGGATATAAATGCTATCACCCAACGCGTAGGAGGCGCCCATAGTTCCCCTCGAAAGTGCCCGTTCCATACAATAACGACCCAGCCCTATAAACATATGCTATGACTAGGGGATTATACTCACCCTTCATTTGCTAGTTAGGGGATTCACCCACATCGCGCAACCTTCTAAGATAACATTAATATTGGTATGCTTTACTATAAATATATTATTCACACAAATATTTATAAATCATATATATATATATATATATATATATATATATATATATATATATATATATATATATATATATATATATATATATACACACACACACACACACACACACACACAATACATCACTGTATATATATAGAAATCCAGGCTACCGGTGTACTATGACCCTACACAAGCATAAAACATGCAAGTCTATGGTACGACTTCATTTCAATTAATTATTCACTAATCAATTTTTATTATCTTTGTGTTATCCTACAAATTATAACCAGACTCTATCTCTCGGTCCGAAATTAAAATTTACAATCCATTATTCAATTTCATTCAATTAGGCCTACCCACTTAATTTAACAAGGTTTCCAATCTCTCAATTATGAGCCTTGATATGCCCAAAGTGTACCTGACAGCTCGAAGGCACCAACATCGGCCAGCATGACGACCGAGGTAACAAGGGCTCAAGACTGACGATTAGTGATCTTGTCCAACATAAGGTTGCCTACAGCCGACGTTACTAGTTACCCCATAATCAGGCAACAACCGAGGTCTTTATAACTTATGATGTCAGTTACCCATCAAGTCGTCCACAACCGACATTACATCTACCTTATACATCGATCGCGACAGCGCATCAGTCGAGGTCTGCACAGACTCGCGGGTTCAGCCACCCTCCAACAGCAGTATCGGCCTCAATCGATGTCACAGCCAACGTCCGATATCAGTAGTGTTACATGGGGGAACCATCTGAGAAACCCTATCATCGGCCCAGGCCGACGTTACAACTCTTCCGACCCAACCTCGACCAATTTACCTGGTCGAAGTCATCATGAATAACCTCGGATGAGGCAACAGTTAGACTTTATTAACCTCATACTCTTCCAGGTCGAGGTTTCACCAGTCAAGGGCAAGGCCAAGCATTAATAAGTGTATGCAAGGATAAGAACACATGGACAAAATCAGTTGTAATCGAATCAATCCTCTCACATGGGGGAATATTTCATCATCATTCTCTACATGTGACAGTGACAGATATCTTCATTAGATTGTCTAGATCAACACATGAATGCTCATTGCATGCATGGGGGGTACATTACAACCCCCAAACACTATATATACTTGTGTTCTCTTACCTTGAAAAAGGATCCTAAAGGACAACCCTAGCTAAACTCTATCGAATTATACAGTAGAGAGACAAAGCTTGAGAGATTGTATCCATGGCCATTAATTCCCTATTTTAGTGACCTTATTCATTCACTTGCACAGTAGACGTAGGCCTAATTGGCTGAACCACTTATATATTGGTGTTCATCCTCTTCTCCCCATCACAATCTCTTATATTTGGTATATACTTGAGCTGCCATTGTTATCCTTGATTTGAGCTTACAAACACCTTGAAGGGTGGTGATATTTCTAGCATCATTATTTTGGCGCCGTCTTTGGGAACGAGAAGCTGTCTCTTCCTCTTTTTTCTCTTAACCTCACCGGAGACTCTGGTGGTGAACCAGGTCTCACCCCTTGAGTGGAGTTGCTTCACCATTGAAAGAGGTCCCTTAAGGTATTAAGCTCGCCTTTTATACAAGCTCTTTAGTTTTAACATATGGCATCGAAGTTACCATCACCTGGTGCTAGAGGGCCTAGTTCCATCCAGGCACCACCCCAGTTCGAAATGGCTGAGGTTGCGACGGCCTTGAAGTCCTTGGCTGCAACGCAGCAAGCGATGATGAGGCCACCTAGGGTCTCATCGGAGATGATTACTTCGGTAGCTGATCAGCCCCATCCTGAAGTCAGGGGACCACCCCAGGCACCTCAAAAGGACCAACCTACTCCTCAACAGAGGAGGGACACTACTGACTTTAGGCGTTTACGTCTGGGGAGGTAAGGACACCCTTACCTTGAGGATATGTATGATGATATGGAGGCAGAAGATGCTCCGGAGGGTTGTTGGGAGCCGTATGAGGTTTCGAACAACACTGTACATCCTATCCAGTAAAGCCGAGGTTGTAACGGCAGAAGAGATGATAAAATAAAAGGGTCTACAAAAAATCATTTCAATATTAAAAGATGGGAAAAATTGGAGGACAATATAAGTAATTATAAATAAATAAAGGCTAATCGAAAGAATTTATGTCCCACAAAATAATACAATATGATATAAGTGAATGTTAATTTTTGTTGGTTAATAAGACAAGTCCTCGTTAGTGTTTTCTTTTATGGGAGAAAGGGCGTTATCTGAATATATAGAAAAGTCATCTCTTACTGAGAATAAACATGAACCCATTTGGTGTCTATTTAACGAGTCTTAATCTTTCGGAATAGACACAACCCAAATACATATCCTTTCTACACTAATCGATTTTTACTTCAAAAATGGATAATTGAAGACTTGTTTCCTATATTTTGAGAAGATAGAAGAGAAGAAAGAAATGTTTTACCAGTGATTAAAACATCTCGTTGAAGTTGCAATCCTTATCTTATATACGAGTCGACTCTGTCTTCTTTAAACTACGCAATGGACAAAGGTATGTTATGTTTATGTAATTAGCTTTTCACTATAATGATAACTGTCGACATGGAAGACATAAAAACCCATAATTTTTTACACTAAGGGTGTGTTTGATTGCAAACATGGTAAATGCGAGGAAAATAATTTATTTGCATGATAAGTTGAAAACTAATGAAAAAAGACATGAGTTTTTTGTCTTACTTTTTCTATTTTACATGGAAATCAATTCTTTGGTGGGTGGATAAAAAATATTTTTCAATAAAAATGAGATTTGAGACGGACCACTGGCTACTTGAATGGTAGTTGTTTTTATATAAAGTGTTTGCAATCAAGGTTCTATAAGAGAATACATGAGTCGTAATAACTATTTTCCGTATCTATCAAACACACCCTAACTTCAAATTCTCCTAGAAAATATACATCATATTTTCACAGCTCCTATATCCCCACATATTTATTTTTTATTAGCGTTGTTAGTGCCTTCATTATTATTATGTGCATGCGTTCATGCATCTAAGGCATATATATATATACAATCCTGCTCTTGTGAGGACTAGTCTGCATTTTAAGAATGCGGACTGAACATTTGTCACCTGGCGGTGAGCCCAGAAGAGAGTGAAAGTGTGCCTATAATTTAGGCGATAATTTCTAGGCGCACCATTAGGTGACAAATATCCGGTCCGCATTCTTAAAATGCGGACTACTCCGCACAGGAGCAGTACTGTATATATATATATATATATATATATATATATATATATATATATATATATATAGAGAGAGAGAGAGAGAGAGAGAGAGACTCTCCAACATACCTCCTAGCAACATACCATTTTTTTAAATAGTAAAAACAATAATTTTGAGATGATATTTTTTATATGGATTCATGATATTTCAACGTGCCTCTGTAAAAAAATTCAACTGAAAATAATGTCTTTTGTTATTTTTAAAAAATGAGTAAAAAAACTGACAGTTTTTATCCTTTAAAATTGTCAGTTTTTTTACCTATTTTTTAAAAATATCAAAACACGTTATTTTGATTTGAATAGTTTTACATGGGCACATTGAAATATCATGAATCCATGTAAAAAATATCAACTGAATTTTTTTTTCCCTATTTAAAAAAAATAGGTATGTTTAATGAGGTATGTTGGAGAGCCTAACTCTCTCTCTCTCTCTCTCTCTCTCTCTCTCTCTCTCTCTATCTATCTATCTATCTATCTATCTATCTATCTATATATATATATATATATATATATATATATATATATATATATATATATATATATATATATATATACAGAAACAACAATTTAAATGAAAAATTGATAAGGAACAAAATTACCCAACGAAGAGGGAATAAAATTGAGGTAGAAAATATTAGAAATCGAGAACCAAAAATGATTAGGATGAGTCATGGACAATATTTTGCAAGGCATTTCGCGGCTCCGCCCAAAGTGTGTTGACAGCCTCAAAGTCTCGTCACCCCTCGGATAAAACAACCTCTAATAATAAGAAAATACGGATTGATAAAACATATCAATCAATATGGTCTGTGTATATCCATTCGTATTAATTTTTCAAGTCTAATAATAAATATGGGAGGATTTACTATTTAGAGTAGAGAAGAAGATTTCGGAGACAAAGCAACTTTTTTTATGTGTTGGCAAAAAATGTTGCTCATGTGTTTTTTGAAAACGAAGGTTGAAAACCTTCTTTCTTCAGCAAAAATTAATAACGTTATTGTCCCCCAATGTGGAGAGAGAGCATCAAAATGTGGGTAAGTGGGTGGAAAAATTCAACATATAAAAAGCCATTTTTTTCTAAATTAATTAACACTAATAATAATTTTTAAGCCCAAAAACCAGTTATTTATTTGTCCAAAAAAACATTTCTTAATAAGCCCAAGACCTAAGACCCGGACCTAGGCACGGGTACGGGTTAAGCTTGACAGACGACAGCGACAGAACGTGCGCATCTGTGACTTGGCCCATTGGGTCTCCCCCACATACCCACAAAAAATTAAATGCCCAAAGGGCTAAGCCTTTGAGCTGAAAAAAGGATTTTATTAAGTGCTCCAAATATTCTAAACCCACCGATGTTGGACAAAAGCCAAAGGCATTTATAAAGTTTTGCACTTTACACCTTGCCAGCTATTCTAACAATCCTCCACTTGCAAAATTTTGAAAACATTTTATCGAGTTATAATCAATAGAATTGTGCATAAGTAAAAGTGTATTTCAACTTGAACCTTTAAGTAATAAAGATGATTCAAAATATACTAGAGTATTTATAGTTTTGAACTCTATCTCTGACAACATCTCATACGAAACCCTACTTGGGTGTAGTCTTAATTGCCAACATATTATGGCCATGTGCATATATCTCAGTAGAGTGAACGGTCTAGGAATTTGCCCAAAATATCTATAGGAAGCGGCCACATGTCCACGTTCATATAGGTGAATCTATCAAGGATACTCCTGTAGCTAGGTACCCCACTAAAAATAGAGCTATATATCTCATGAAGAGTCATAATAACTCATCATTTACTAGCTTTAGGATATCATGCTTAATAGGGATGGACTTAGAGTAAAACTCCGTTCTATATTAATTAATAATAGCATGATTCAACCCATATCACTTGTGACTTGTTATTACCCTTTGAATATGTTTCTTGGGATCTCTAGTCTATATGTTGGGTAACCATAAAAAATGACTCATGTATCCAAGGTCTTTAGTTTCACCCCTTTCGAGGTGTTCCACTCCTTCTCCCTATCTAGTCCTTTCGTCAAGGATCAGCTAAGTTCTGTTCAGACCGTATATGATCCACCCTCACAGCACCCGTAAAGATAAATTCTCTAACAGTACTATGTTTACGACATATTTGTCATCTCTTACCTTTATAATAATGGATCTCTTCTTTTACAATAGTCGTAGTATTATCACAATGAATCAAAACGGCTGATATTGGTCCTTCCCATAACATGCTATCTGACAGGAGGCTTCTGAACCAACCTGCCTCTGCACTAGCAGTAGTTAGTGCTATTATTTCAAACTCCATAGTGGATTGAGCAAAAATTATTTTTTTTCTTAGATTTCCAAGAAACTACACCACCAGCGATGCTAAATATATATCCACTAGTAGCCTTAGAATCATTGGATAAGGTGTTCTAATCGACATCACTAAATCCTTCAAGGACAGCGGAATGCTTATTACAGTGTAATTCAAGGCTCATCATCCTTTTAAAGTACCGGATGACCCTCTCAATAGCATGCTAATGCTCCATACTAGGTTTGTTGGTAAATCTACATAGTACTCCCACAGCATAAGTAATGTCAGGTTCAGTGCAATCTGTAGCATAACGTAAACTACCAATGATGCTTTCATAAGCATTTTTGTTTACAGTGTCGCTAGTATTCTTAAATAACTTTACACTAGGATCTAGTGGAGTACTAACTGATATGCCCCAAGTGTCACCTCGGCCCCAAAACTACAACCTTGGCCAAGACATTTCCGAGGTTGGAAATACCTTGGATCAATGACAATAGGCCTCGGCCCTAGCAAGGTCGGCCCTGGCCGATACCACTACAAACCTCATCAAAGGGAAACTGCATGAATCATGGGGGTCAGAAGTTCGTTAGTTCACCCGGGGATGACAACCTCGGCCGGGGGTAGGCCGAGGTTACAAGGAGACTTACCTCTACCAAGGTCAGCCCCATCAGTGAATCGGCCAATGTTCCAAGCACGTTCCAACTTAACCTCGGCCCAGGACGACCTTAACTCCTTACCTCGACTTCCCTTAATCCGAGACCATAATGGCTCATCTCGGATTGGATGGGAAGCTAAGCCTTACCAACCTCGGACTCTTCCAGGTTGAGGTCATGACCAAGCAAGGAGGCCGGGCACTTATTAACATATGTGTGAACAAGGACACGTGGACACAAATCAGTTATAAAAAATCATTCCCACCATGTGGGGGGAATATTTCATCATCATTCTTTATATGTGACAGGGACAGATGTCTTCATCAGATTAGCTAGGTCAATACACACATGCTCATTGCATGCATAGTGGGTACATTACAACCCCTAGATACTATATATAGAGGTCATCTTCTACCTTGCAAAGGATCCCCGAAATTAGCAACCCTAGCTGAAACTCTGTCTAAACACACAGTAGAGACATAAAGCTTGAGAGATTGTAACTATGGCCATTAGAGCCCTCATACAGTGATACATATCATACACTCGCATAGTGGATGTAGGCCTAATTGGCTGAACCACTTATATTCTGGTGTGCATCCTCTTCTCCTCACCTTCTTCTACTATATGTGTATGTACCCTTATGAGGCCATTGTTAACATTGAATTGAGCTCACATACATCTTGAAGGGTGGTGTTGTTTCCAGCATCATCATTTTGGCGCCATCTGTGGGAACGAGAAGATATCTCTTCCTCTTTTTCTGCTTAACCTAATCGGAGACTCTGGTGGTGAACCAGGCCTCCCCCCTAGCGCGTTGCTGTTTCACCATTGAAAGAGGTCCTGTAAGGTATTAAGCTCATTTACTACACCAACTCTTTTGCACAAGCATATGGCACCAGAGGTACCACCGCCTCTTCCGTCGCCTGGGGAGGGAGGACCTAGTTCCAGCCAGGCGCTCCCTCAGTCCGAAATGGCGGAGGTAGCTGCAGCCTTGAGGTCTTTGGCTGCAATGCAACAAGCTATGCAGGAGCAATTTTCACAGCTCAGCCAAACTATGATGAGGCCACCTGGAGTTTCACCGGAAATGATCACTTCGGCGGCTGTTCAGCCTCATCCTGATGTCAGGGGACCACCCCATGCACAAATGAAGGACTAACCTGCCCCCCAGTGGAGGAGGGACATTGCTAACCCTAGGCGCTTACGCCTGGGGAGGCAAGGCAACCCTTGCCCGGAGGATAGGTATGACGATCTGGAGGCAGAAGAGGTCCCAGAAGAATATTAGGAGCCGTATGAGGTTTCGAATAATACTGTATGTCCTCTTCAGCAAAGCCGAGACCGTTGCGGCCGAAGAGGTGAAGAGGCCCAGCACCGAGGATCCATTTTTGATCGATTGAGCAGAGGGTCAGCCTTTGAGAGGTTGGGCCCAGTAAATGACCTAGGACAAAGATTATCAAGGTCAAGGAGTGCAGCTGTCTCACAAAGAGGGGATGAGCAACGTCGGCCCCACCAAGACCGACCTCATGTGGGAAGAGGTAAAGACCAGGAAGAGGTCAACAGCCGACGCTGCGCTGCGGTTGGAGAACCCTCAGCTCATCCCTTGGAGGTGGCTGGGGACAACCTTGGCCATGTCGATGGTGGGAGACCATGGAATGACTCTATCCAATGTCTTGAGGCGAAGATAGGAGACCTCATTAAAAGCCGAGACCCATTGCAAAGAGGTTTTTTGGAAGGCTCCCCCTTTGTGGAAAGGATAGTGAGCTTCCCGACCCCTACTAAGTTTAAGCCACCCGTGGTGTCTCCCAAGTATGATGGTAGCACAAACCCTGTACATCACATTGAGATGTATCAGTCAGCGACGAACATATACTCGATACCTGATGAGATAAAGTGTAGGGCCTTCTCCGGGACTTTGACAGGAGCAGCACACAGCTGGTTCACTTTTCTTTCGAAGAATTCAATTGAGAACTTTAAGGGCCTGGCTGAACGATTCATTCAGAACTTCTGCTTTAGAGTAAGACCTCAAAAGAAGACCACTCATCTACGGTATGTCAAGCAAGGTAAGGACGAGAGCCTAAGAGACTACATGGCCAGGTTCAACAAAGAAAAACTTGAGGTTGAAGACTATGAAGAGAATATAGCCATGACCGCCCTCATAGAAGGTCTTCAGAAAGGGAAGTTGTTGTGGAAACTCGCGAAAGACCCTCCCAGGTCTATGGCCGAGCTACTGGCAACTGCGGGAAAAGTCATGAATGCTGAAGAGGCAATGGATGCCAAGTATGAGGATAAGAATCGTGGTAGTAGCGGGAAGTCCCAAAGAAAGAAAGATGGAAAGAAGAGGTCACCCGATGACAAGTTCGCTCACTATACTCCTTTAACCGTGAGCTGTGAGCATATCCTCAACGAGATCAAGAATGACAGGACTCTAAGATGGCCAGAGAAACTAAAGGCCCCTCCACATAAGAGGAACAAAAGCTTGTGGTGTGAGTTCCAACAGGACCATGGCCATGTCACAGACAGATGCTTCGCCTTGAAGGATGAGATTGAAAATATGTTAAAATCTGAAAAGTTGAGGAAGTATGTTGATGGCAAGGCTCCTAAAGGGGGAAGAGATAACCCTAAGAAGAGAAGAAACGACAAACGCCGTGACGATGCCCCAGCTAGAAGAGACAATAATTTAGAAGGTGATGATGAAGACGATTCGGACCTTCCACCAAAAGATGACAACACCCCGGTGAAGAGGTTTGGCATGATCTCCTTTGGTGTTGACACCATTTGCGGAGGACTCGCGGGAGGTGGCTCTGAAGTGGCTGCTATGAAAGCTCATGTGGCAGAGGCCAAGTCAGTGGCCAAACTTGAAGTTATAAATCTAACGTCTTCCGATACAGTGCAGAAGAGAAAGAAGGTGGACATGGACACCCTTATAGTTGGGTTCTCCCGACTCGACTTCAAAGGTATCTTAGCCCCGCATGATGACCCTTTGGTAATAACAACAAGGGTGCATGGATGCGAGGTGCAGAGGATCCTTGTGGACAGGGGGAGTTTAGCAGACGTAATGTTTTGGCCTTGCTTCAAGAGCCTGGGCCTCAGCAGAGCAAGGCTATTACCCTATCAACATCCTTTAATGGGCTTCAGTGGCAAAAAGGTCCACCCATTGGGCACGTATGAATTGGACGTACGGATGGGTGACGAGTGGCCTAAGAGGTTGACCGGAAAGATAAATTTTTTCTTGATGGACGAAAACATCTTCTCGGCCTATAACCTCATCGTAGGAAGGGTGTCCCTTGAGGAGTTCAAAGCCGTGCCATCAACGGTTCACCAGATGCTAAAATTCTCGACCCCCTATGGGGTAGGGGAAGTGCAAGGTGACCAGACGATAGCACGAGAATGTTACTTCAACTCGGCTGAAGAGAGAGAGGCCCATAAGAGGGCAACCACCACTTATAGCATTGATACACTTGACCCCAGAGATGAAACAAAGTTGAAGAAGGGAGAGGCCGCGGAAGAGGTAGAATCCATCGCCCTCAATGAAGACGAGTGGAAAAAACCATCCAGGTCGGCAGAGACTTAAAAGCAGAAATCAAGGAAGAACTAATAAAATTCCTCAGGAAGAGGCAGAGTGTCTTCGCTTGGAGTCACGTGGACATGCCCTTCATCAACCCTGAGGTTATGAGTCACAAGATCAACGTGACTAAAGATGCCAGGCCAATCAAACAAAGACGAAGAGTTTACTCTAGGGAGAAGTACGACGTCATCCAAGAAGAAGTCAAAAAACTGGAGGAGGCTGATTTTATTAAAGAAGTCATATATTCGAAGTGTCTATCAAATACAGTCATCGTGCCCAAGGCCAATGGAAAGTGGAGAATGTGCGTTGATTTCACTGACCTGAACAAGTCTTGCCCAAAAGACAGCTACCCCTTACCTAAGATAGATCAAATGGTAGATGCTACTGTAGGTCACGAGCTCATGAGCTTTATGGATGTGTATTCAGGCTACAATCAGATCTTCATGGATGCGGAAGACTCGGAGAAGATAGCCTTCATTACCGACAAAGGGACGTACTGTTACAAAGTGATGCCCTTCGGTCTGAAAAATGCGAGGGAAACATACCAACATCTTGTGAATAATATGTTCTAAGATCAAATAGGTAAGACTTTGGAGGTGTATGTAGACGATATGCTAACGAATAGCTTGAAGGCTTGCACTCATGTGGCAGATCTTGAAAAGACCTTCGATACTATGGACTTGTACGAAATGAAACTCAACCCCACGAAGTGTGTCTTTGGGGTAGGAGCTGGGAAATTTCTTGAATTTATCGTCAATCAAAGAGGAATCAAAGCAAACCCAGAGAAAATCAAGGCTTTGCTTGATATGAAGACACCGAGGAGTATCAAGGATGTCCAAAGACTCACAGGAAGAGTGGCCGCACTCAACAGCTTTGTCTCCAGAGCAACGGACAAGTGTCTTCCATTCTTCAAAGTGCTTAGAAAAGCCTTCCAATGGGAGGAAGAGTGTAAAGAGGTTTTTAACCAACTCAAGTCCTACCTTGGGTCTCCCTTGTTGTTATCTCAGCCCATAGTAGGAGAAAAATTGTATGTGTATCTAGCAGTCTCTGAATCAGCTATCAGTTCAGCCATAGTGCGGGAAGACGTTGGAATCCAAAGGCCTGTGTATTTCAACAGTAAAGCGCTTCAAGGGTCTGAACAAAATTACCCTCGTATGGAAAAGTTAGCATATGCCCTGATAGATGCTCAAGGAAGATGAAGCCCTACTTCCAAGCCCATTCCATGGTCGTCCTTACCGATTCCCCACTAAGGCAGGTTCTACATAAACCTGAGAAGTCTGGAAGATTAATGACCTGAGACATTGAGTTGGGGGAGTATGACCTTACCTACCAACCTAGGGCAACCATTAAAGGGCAGGCCCTTGCAGACTTTGTTGCTGAATTCACATAGGAAGAGGCTGAGGCAGAAAATGACCAAGTGGGTGCTGAAGGGTCAAACAACAATGTCTTCCGAGAACAGGAAGAGGTCGCACAAAACGTCTTCCGAAACCAGGCCTCTCATTGGCAAAGACTCTAGGTGTAAGACGACTCCTACTTCATAGAGATTCAAGGTTTGTTGTCAATCAAGTATTTGGGAGTCTACGAGGCCAAAGATGAAAGAATGGCTAAGTATCTGAAGAGGGTGAGAATGATGTTTTGAAGAGACAAAACTGAAGAGTGTACCTCAACAAAATAATAGCCACACAGATGCATTGGCAAGGTTGGCCTCGGCGATGAAGACAGACATCAGAAGGACAGTTCCGGTCGAGGTCTTAGAAAAGCCGACTATTGAGGAAGAAGAGGTATCCAACCCTTGCCTCAATTTGAACCTAGAGGACTCATAGATGGACACCCTCATCAGATACATCAAAGAGGGAGATCTAACGGAGTCCAAGCAAGAGAGGAGGAAGTTAAGATATAGGGCTGCCAAGTTCTCCGTAATAGGAGACGTCCTATATAAGAAGGGATTTCTGTTGCCTCTCCTCAGGTGTGTTCATCCCACCGAAGTTCCCCGCATCTTACAGGAAGTTTATGAGGGTTCTTGCTCCAGTTACATAGGGGGGAGACCCTTGGCCAAGAGTGAAAAGTCAAGTAATTTCCTTTGTATGTAAAACACAAGAGATGCGGAAGCGTTATAAAGGTGATGGTTCAACTTCAAAAAATTAACAACAAGTTTTAATTTACTTGAAACAAATTAAAATCTAACTAAAGTCCTAGAATTTACCTAAGTGATGATTTCCATATTTAAACAAAGTTAGGCCAAACCAATTTTAGTACGTGACTTGAATTAAAACAATTTGTACCCAATATTTAAATATAGTCCAATTTAAATTAGTGTGATTGTTAAACCAAATTTTATCTTGAATTACACCTAAAGCATGCATTCTAAATTTTGGTGCAAGATAAGATAAACAATGTCACACTACGCCGTGATGTACGAGGAAAAACCCAAGACGGGAAAAAACCTCGGACGGCCCTAGCCACAAGTCCACTAGATACGGAATTACAAATTACAAGACAAAAGACTTACATCCTCGACTCGAACCCTCTCAAGCCTTGTTGCTCCTTCTTGTAAACACCTCTTCCTAGCGGACAACCTTGGAACTCCACCGCGGTCTCGGAATCCACCGATAGGACTTTAAACGGTCACCGTCACCCGAACATGGAGCCTTTCTCCAAACGGGTAGAAATGAAACGAACTTCTCTTCAATTCGGTGTAGAGAAAAACCGGTGCCAAAACAACCTCCAAGCAATTGATATTTATGTAGGAGAACTTGGATAAACAATTAATTGGGTGTAAACACTAGAGTGGTATATGAATTTTCTTTGAAAAACAACACTCAAAACTTGAACATTTTCCTAAACTCTTTTTGCTCTCAAACTCTCTCTAGGAGATAAACTTAGTTGGAAAAGTTAGATAGAAAAAAGTGTTTCCCGTCCCTCATAAATTCTGAAAAAGTTGGTTGAAAAACAAGTGGGGAACATGGGTGAAAACTGCCAAAAAACTGCTCAAAACTGTTCCCGCCTGGCATCTCGTTCGAACGAACTTGACTCTCATTCGAACGAGACTTCTAACGAGCGACCAGACTGGGCTCGTTAGAAACTCGTTAGATACCTCGTTAGAACGAACAAACTCGTTCGAACGACTGACCAGTTTAGGTTCGTTGGCAAACTCGTTCGAACGAAACCTGGTTCGAACGAAAAACTCGTTCGAACGAAACCTGGTTCGAACGAAAAAACTCATTCGAACGAAAACCTGGTTCGAACGAAAAAAAAACTCGTTCGAACGAGAATTCAAACGACTTCCAGAAATTTTTTGATAAATTCAATTTTTGGCCCAGAAACTTTATGTACTTTATTTTAAAGTTCCAATTAAATTATTCTGAAAGTAAAACATGGTTTTTTATTAAACCTAACACCCAATGAATATTGTTCCAAGCTTCTATATAAATATAATTACATTCATACCTTGGGAGCATGTAACCTTAGATGATGACGTAGAAACGAGGCACGCAAACCGACATTTTGATGAAGCTTTATATTCTTTGCCGCTATGTCTTCAACACACACTTCATAGGCTTGAGAGTATTACAATAAATCACTAACCTATGAATAAATGTTTTTGTCTGGAATTGAGCCAAAACTATATATGGCCTCAATTGGCAATTTGTGTCCTTACAAATCTCCCCCTTTGGCTATTCCGGGACAAAAACCAAAACAAAAATCCTAAAGGGCCGTCAAGCTCACTAGACTCAAAACATAACCGGCCCAAACTTGACTCAACCCAAGGATTAAACTCTTTGCCTTTTAAAGATGCCGCTTTAGTAGAATGCCTGCACACTTAAGCAAACTCATCAAATGCATAGGGAATATCAAAATATTAAATGCAATTAAATAATTACTCCCCCTAAGATAATTCTCATCTCCCCCAAACTAAGATACAATAATAATAGGCTTGAGAGCATGGAAAGTAAAACATGGTTTTTTATTAAACCTAACACCCAATGAATATTGTTCCAAGCTCCTATATAAATATAATTACATTCATACCTTGGGAGCATGGAACCTTAGATGATGACATAGAAACGAGGCACGCAAACCGGCATTTTGATGAAGCTTTATATTCTTTGCCGCTATGTCTTCAACACACACTTCATAGGCTTGAGAGTATTACAATAAATCACTAACCTATGAATAAATGTTTTTGTCCGGAATTGCGCCAAAACTATATATGGACTCAATTGGAAATTTGTGTCCTTACAAATCTCCCCCTTTGGCTATTCCGGGACAAAAACCAAAACAAAAATCCTAAAGGGCCGTCAAGCTCACTAGACTCAAAACATAACCCGCCCAAACTTGACTCAACCCAAGGATTAAACTCTTTGCCTTTTAAAGATGCCGCTTTAGTAGAATGCCTGCACACTTAAGCAAACTCATCAAATGCATAGGGAATATCAAAATATTAAATGCAATTAAATAATTACTCCCCCTAAGATAATTCTCATCTCCCCCAAACTAAGATACAATAATAATAGGTTTAGATACCATTTCTCCCCCTATAATCATTCTCCCCCTTTTTGTTCAGGAATAGACAAAGATTAAAGAACTAATAAACAACATGTTGAAGCTTAAAGAAAAGACATGGCAGCATATGGGCAATAAAAGCAAGGCAAAGACAAACAAATATCATATATATATATACTAGAAATATACCAATAAGTACGTGCATATATAGATAGACATAAACACACACATGACACAAAATACAATAAGTTTGCACACTCGTATGGAAAAAATGTGTCATATGGAAACGGAAGTGTAGGGGTGTGAACTAGCAACAACTAAATTTAGACCCAAACACTTAATAAACGTTCACGGAGTTCTCATTTGATTGCAAACTTCACCACATTTAAACATAACCTCATGTGACAATATAGATTGAACTCAATGAACAAACATACACAATGCATACAAGCCTAGCATGATGATGATTCTACAAACCAAATAGAGTCATGACATTAAAGACAACTAGGATAAACGGACATTGTGCAAACCGTTGATATACCATCCAATTCTCCCTCAATAAGCATATATATTCTTTTGGTTTTGAATGAATATATCAAACAAACATAGGCCTTGGCAATTGTTTTCTTTTTAATGCCAAATATTCTGTTTTTAGGCCTTTGGATCACGTATTTCTTTTAGATCCAATTAACGGTGGCTTACTATCGCAAAGGATTTAATTCATCCTTTCGGAGCCCTTCCCCGTGCATATATTAATTTATCATGTTTTCATTTTTCACAAAAATCTCACATGCAACGGATTTTGACATGCACTAGTCCTCCTAGGTCATAGATATGTAGATGACTAGATTGATAGGAGAACACCTCAAAAAGCTCAAATATAACATGTGACATTAAGATTTCAAAAGAGCTCGTGCATGTGTGAAAAGAGGCATATGAAAATAGAATCCATTTAATCAATACAAAATCCAACTACTCCATATAAAACATGGTAAAGAACATTTTAAGGATTGAAAATCTAAACCAAAAGTTCTAGCCACGTGGGAGCGTTAAAGGAGGGATTCAAACACAAGTATATGCCACATAAAGTGTGTCAAACTAAAATACACACACAAAAAAAATCTTTTTGAGTTTTTAACATTTTTCACCAAAAATAAATATATATATACTCAAAAGGATAAACAAAAATCATTTGTATTTTTCATTAAGCTTTAAATGAAATAAATAAAACACAAATGATAAACAAAAATCTTTTTATATTTTTCAATTAATTCAAACACAACATATAATACAAAAAGATAAACAAGTCATGATTTCTAGCATGTGATATGAAATGAGGCAATGACTAGAAAAAGACTAAACAAGCATACATTTAGCATATGAATATAGCATGAAGTACAAAAGCTAAAGTATGCAAACACTAACACATTCAACCTTTAAATTTAGCAAGGGAGGAAGGATGTGAATGTAAATGAGAATCAAAATCCCTATTTTGTAAGGCAACCAAATCGGATTTCCTAACCCAAATTAATGAAGAATTACTATCTTGGGGTGTTGGATCGTTAATTACCGTGGTTACTTTACTATGGGATTGTCTAGGAATTCGTTTAAGATCTAAACAAAATTTTCTAAGATGACCTTTTCGACCACAATGTGTACAAGTAAGAACATGTCGAAAAGATTTTCTTAAGGAGTGATCTCTAAAATCTTTCCTAGACGATTCTCCTAAAATAGTGGTTTTGGCATTATAAGAAAATTCATTACAAGTATTGAAGCCTAAACCACAAGTGTCATTTTTAATTTGGACCGTTCCTAACATTTTATCTAGTTTTTTCGAAAAACACTCCAAATCAAATTTGACATTACTAGAATCTTTTAATTTATTATCCAATTCTAAAATTTTAGATTCTAGTAAAACATTTCGCTCTTCAAAAGCAAGAAGCTCCTTTTTCAAGGATTCCATTAAACCCCTAAGGCTATCTCTCTCGCCTTCTACATATGCAAGCTTCTCTTGAAGAGTCCTCTCATGTGTCCTAAGATCTTCTATTAAAGCATTTTCATCAACAACCTTGACACTCTCTCTTAAACTAGCTTCTAACTTCAAATTAGCTCTTTTCAATTTAATAGATTCTGTATAAAGTTCTTGAAAAGCATTTTGAAGTTCACTCATATCAACCTCATCTTCATTTTCACTCTCTCTTTCTTCTTCACTCTCACTATCATCAAAAATAAGAGAATCATGTACAATGACCTTGGAAGTGGCATGTGCTATCGTTTCATCGTTCGATGAGTTCTCACTATCACTCACATGACTCGCCATAAAAGCCACAAAATTTTTCTTAGTGGGGGAATCGGGCTTCTCTTCCTTATCACTATCACTAAGGGTCGCATTATATGAAATGGGTCGTTTACCCTCTTTCCTTAGTTTAGTGGGGCACTCATAAGCCCTATGACCATAACCTTCACAACCAAAACACTTATTAGACTCGTCCCTATCAACATTTTCATTACTAGACTTAGGGATCTTTTCGGATTTAGAAATCTTCTCGCTTTTATCATGTTTAGCAGATTCAAATTTCTTAAAGTCATTTTTAAATTTATCTTTGTTGAATTTAAGAAATTTTCTAAATTTACGAGCAAATAAAGCCATATCTTCCGAGTCACTATCACTCTCGCTCTCTACTACTTGTTTAACCTCTTTTCGGGCTTTTAAAGCAACGCCCTTTTCGATTTTCTTTTCAGTTTTAGAGAGAAACATATCAAGTTCATAGGTTTGTAAATAACCTACAAGCTCTTCTAATTTTGTAGAGGCTAAAGTGGGTAAAGAATTTAAAACGGTCACCTTTGGAATAAATCTATCGGGTAGGGACCTTAAAATTTTCTTTACAACACGGTCGTCAGGTATTTTCTCTCCCAAATTAAAAGATGAATTAACAATGTCAGAAAGTCTATCATAAAATTTATCAAAAGTTTCTTTTTCATCCATCTTGATAGTTTCAAATTGAGTGGTGAGGTTTTGGAGTTTTGAAGCTTTAACGACACTAGTTCCTTCATGAGTTAATTGTAAAATATCCCAAGCGTCTTTAGCAGTTTCACACGTCATAATACGTCGGAATTCATCCGGTGCGACAGCGCTAAATAAGGCATTTAAACCTCGGAAATTAAAGTTAGCAAGTTTAAACTCATTTTCAGTCCATCTATCGGCGGGTTTGATAACACGTTCATTTTCAACTAAATAAGTTGGTGGGGAGTACCCGGTAACAACAGACATCCAAACTCTCTCGTCGATAGATTTTAGTGCCAATCTCATTCGCGCTTTCCAATACGCGTAGTTTGAACCATCGAAAATAGGAAATTTTGAAAATGGGGAAAAATCCATTTTAGCCAAAGATTATTAAAAAGATCGTTAACGAAATAATTTATCGCTTTGGCTCTGATACCAATTTGAAAAGTCAAGTAATTTCCTTTGTATGTAAAACACAAGAGATGTGGAAGCGTTATAAAGGTGATGGTTCAACTTCAAAAAATTAACAACAAGTTTTAATTTGCTTGAAACAAATTAAAATCTAACTCAAGTCCTAGAATTTGCCTAAGTGATGATTTCCATATTTAAACAAAGTTAGGCCAAACCAATTTTAGTACGTGACTTGAATTAAAACAATTTGTACCCAATATTTAAATATAGTCCAATTTAAATTAGTGTGATTGTTAAACCAAATTTTATCTTGAATTACACCAAAAGCATGCATTCTAAATTTTGGTGCAAGATAAGATAAACAATGTCACACTACGCCGCGATGTACGAGGAAAAACCCAAGACGGGAAAAAACCTCTGACGGCCCTAGCCACAAGTCCACTAGATACGGAATTACAAATTATAAGACAAAAGACTTACATCCTCGACTTGAACCCTCTCAAGCCTTGTTGCTCCTTCTTGTAAACACCTCTTCCTAGCGGACAACCTTGGAACTCCACTGCGGTCTCGGAATCCACCGATAGGACTTTAAACGGTCACCGTCACCCGAACATGGAGCCTTTCTCCAAACGGGTAGAAATGAAACGAACTTCTCTTCAATTCGGTGTAGAGAAAAACCGGTGCCAAAACAACCTCCAAGAAATTGATATTTATGTAGGAGAACTTGGATAAACAATTAATTGGGTGTAAACACTAGAGTGGTATATGAATTTTCTTTGAAAAACAACACTCAAAACTTGAACATTTTCCTAAACTCTTTTTGCTCTCAAACTCTCTCTAGGAGATAAACTTAGTTGGAAAAGTTAGATAGAAAAATGTGTTTCCCGTCCCTCATAAAGTCTGAAAAAGTTGGTTGAAAAACAAGTGGGGAACATGGGTGAAAACTGCCAAAAAACTGCTCAAAACTGTTCCCGCCTGGCATCTCGTTCGAACGAACTTATCTCTCGTTCGAACGAGACTTCTAATGAGCGACCAGACTGGGCTCGTTAGAAACTTGTTAGATACCTCGTTAGAATGAACAAACTCGTTCGAACGACATATCGAACGACTGACCAGTTTAGGTTCGTTGGCAAACTCGTTCGAACGAAACCTGGTTCGAACGAAAAACTCGTTCGAACGAAACCTGGTTCGAACGAAAAAACTCGTTCGAATGAAAACCTGGTTCGAACGGAAAAAAAACTCGTTCGAACGAGACTTTGAACGACTTCCAGAAATTTTTTGATAAATTCAATTTTTGGCCCAGAAACTTTATGTACTTTATTTTAAAGTTCCAATTAAATTATTCTGAAAGTAAAACATGGTTTTTTATTAAACCTAACACCCAATGAATATTGTTCCAAGCTCCTATATAAATATAATTACATTCATACCTTGGGAGCATGGAACCTTAGATGATGACGTAGAAACGAGGCACGCAAACCAGCATTTTGATGAAGCTTTATATTCTTTGCCGCTACGTCTTCAACACACACTTCATAGGCTTGAGAGTATTACAATAAATCACTAACCTATGAATAAATGTTTTTGTCCGGAATTGAGCCAAAACTATATATGGACTCAATTGGAAATTTGTGTCCTTACAAAGAGGATTATTACACATGGATATTGGTGGCCAACCTTGGCCAAAGATGCTGCAGCTTACGTGAAGAGGTGCGATAAATATCAGAGATTCTCCACTATTCCTCATCAACCTCATCAACTTATGACTTCAATCACCTCTCCATGGCCATTTGCAGTATGGGGAATTGACTTAGTAGGCCCCCTACCAAGAGCTGCCAATAATTACCGATTTTTGATAGTTGCCATTGACTACTTCTCAAAGTGGGTGGAGGCAGAGCCGATGATAACGATCACAGAACATAAGACCTTCCAATTTATTTGGAAGAACATCATATGCAAGCATGGCCTCCCAAACACACTCATCTCGGATAATGGAACCCAGTTCAAGAACTCCTCTTTAGAAAAGTATTGCGAAAGAGTGGGGATAAAGAAGTTCTTCTCATCTCTTGGCCGACGTCAGGCAAACGGTCAGACGAAAGTCACAAATAGGATAATCCTTGATGGAATCAAGAAGAAGTTAGAAGAAGCGAAGGGGAGATGGACTAAAGAGGTATACGCTGTGTTATGGGCCTACAGAACCAAGACAAGGACACCAACAGGAGAAACCCCGTTCATGCTAGCACATGGCTCAGAGGACGTCATACCAACAGAGGTGGGGCTTCCTACTCATAGGGTTCAAACCTATGACCCTGATAAAAATGGGGAAGAGAGAAGACTAGACCTATATTTGATTGAAGAGAGAATGGAAGATGCAGAAATCAGACAAGCAGCTTACCAACAGAGAGCAGCAAAATTCTACAATCAAAAGGTGAAGTCAAGACCCATCGTCATGGGGAGACTTAGTACTGAAGAGGACCTTACAGAAAACAAACAAGCTCCACCCAAACAGGCATGGTCCCTACAAAGTGACAAAAGAGGTTGTGCTCGGGACCTACAGGCTTGAAAATTATGAAGGGGAACCTTTTGCTAACCCCTGGAATGATGATCACCAAAAGAAGTATTACATATGATGTTGTAAAAACTTATGTAAACGTACCATCTTATGAAGAGGTTATTAATAAAATATCAGTTTCCATGTCGATTCTTGCTTCATTTTTCTCTAAGGATAGAAAATATGAGGATAACATCTTAGTTGATGACCTCAGACCCTTATAACATCATTAAGTGGTGACAAGGTCTGAGGTCAGACACCATACTTGGATCACCTCAGACCCTTATAACATCATTAAGTGGTGACAAGGTCTGAGGTCAGACACCATACTTGGATGACCTCAGACCCTTAAAATCATTAATTTGGTGAAATTAATTATGAGGATAACATCTTAGTTGATGGCCTCAGACCCTTATAACATCATTAAGTGGTGGCAAGGTCTGAGGTCAGACACCATACTTGGATGACCTCAGACCTTTAACATCATTAATATTGGTGAAATTAATTATGAGGATGACCTCTTAGCTGATGGCCTCAAACCTTATAACCACTCTGGCGACAAGGTCTGCGGTAAGACTATTGATTTAGTTTAAACAGACATCATTGCAACAAGTCTTCAGAGCTAAAACATCGCATGACAGAGGAATTCAACAAGCAAATCAACAAACGAAGAAAGAAAAACCCTCCTAAGAGGTTGTCATCCAATTGTGATTCAAAAATATGTGCTGACAATATTCTTCAGAGATTACAACTAGCGGGTTATAACAGTACAAAAAGATTCACAAAAGAGCCTAAGGATTCGAAGGGAGAGTGATGGTATCCTTGTCCTGATTCTCCTAGTCCACGTTGGTCACCTCAGCCACATCTTCTCTATGGTAAGCTCCCTTTATCTCCGTACCGTCCAGTGTGGCAGTCTCTGCAGGGGCAACGACCTCCTCCTCAACTTCTTGAAGGGCTTGGGCAAGCTGAGGGTTAGAAAAACCCAGACCTATGAAGTCAGAGGCCTTCAAACTTCCTGCCTCCTCCTCTTTAGCAGCTGCCCATTTTATAGTAGCCTTAATACCTCTTTTGAGGTACTCGAAGCCAAAGCTCATGAATTCATCAGAGACTTTATAATCAGCCAATATCCCCTCAGAAGCATCTTCAAGGGATGCCTTCACTGCAAAGTCGACCTTTTACTGGAGAACATCGTCCTTGGCCTTCAGAGCCACAGCATGGTCCTTTTTAATCTTAGAGATCTCTTTCTCCAGCTCCTTCACCTTCTTATCAGACCCATCAAATGCAGACTTTAGGTGGTCGACCTCTGCATTCAGAGAGTTTTGCACCTTCTCGGCCTCTTGACCCTTCTCGATGAGGGGTAACTTCCTCAGAGTCCAATTGGCGAGATGATGCATGGCAACCAGGCCCTGCAAATCATGTGGTCGTGTATATGAGTTGAAATTCAAATCAGAGGTTACACTTTGAAGCTATACAAAAATATGAAGTCATACCTGAATAGACCTGTGGAGGCCGAACTCAATCAGCAGAGGTGTGTCCATAGACCTGCAAAAATGTTTATCAGCCTCGGTCATGGCACAGCCGATGGCATCCAGCGCCTGCAGACTGTGGCCTATGATGCTGTCATTTATTTTAAGTTGCTCTATGTGAGCAGCTAATGCGTCAGCAGATTATATTGGGATGGCAGTGTCCCCACCTTTTTTTTTCTGCCTCTGATCCTCAGGGGCATGGTCACTAGCACTTCTCTTCTTAGTGGCCTGAGCCTTCGATGTTAAGGGAGGGGGTGGTGGAGCATTCAGACCTACCTTCTTTGCAAGCTTTGTCAAACTCGGTTCCGCCATTGCCCAAAGCTCTTATGAAATTCCCTTCGGACGCTCTGCAAAATAGAAAGGTCTGAGTTAGTGGGTCAGACATGCATAAATTCAGATGTATAACTTGGAATAAAAAAACACTTACCAAGTTCTGTAAGAGGACTTCCCCCTAAACCAGTCTCAGAGAGGTAGTGGGAGGTCATCAGGTGTTCAAATTTTACGAGCAGACCATGCATCCCCTGATCTTGAAGGTCTTTGACCTTCTGAAGATTTTACAGGCTTAGACCAGGGTCGGCCTTGACAGACATTGTGACCTTACCCCATCTAATAGGCATTCGCAGCTCTAGTAGGGAAGAGGGGGCACATGGGACAAATTCTCATGACCCTGAGGCAAAGAAATAACGGGGCTTCCAGTTATGATTAGAAGTCTGAGTTATTTGGAGCATCTTCTTTTCCGGTTTCCGAGCTATAAAATGATAATAGCTCAGATGGTTTTTGGCAGACGAAGGGACCTAGCAACCTACAAAAAATTGGATTGGTAGGTCTGAATGATGAACAACCCTCCATAGGACTATGGCCCCAATTATTACCCTCCAAGCATTGGGTGACAAATGGGAGGGGGCAAGTTGATGTAGGCTTGTATAGACCTAATGATGGGGTGGATGGGCAAACTAAAGCCCAACTTGAACATCTTCTCGTACAAACAGATCTCACCTTCTCGGTCGTGGTAGGCCCTCTCTTCCCTCAGAGTTCTCCTGAGCTTTATGGAGGGGCTGATGGAGTATAGATATCTGAAGCAAAGAAGGTCGACTTCACTAACTGTACTCTCAATATCGGCTGCCTCAAAGACGTCGACATCACTCTCAGCATCATCATCATCGTCATTATCTAGCTCAATGTCTTTGATCGAGGTGTAAAACCGAGCGTCCAAGAAATACGCTAGTCATTTTTATCGGCTTCCAACCTCAATACAAAAAAAAACTAAACTTGTAACTACACTTCTTAAGGAGTATAGTGGCGAGTCTGGGTATCGAATCCACAGGGAATGGTTGATAGAATTTAATTGATTTATTAACTCTAAAGAAAAAATGAAAAATATGATGATGGTTGAAAAGGAAAAAAACTAAGTAAATAAAGAAGTTAAATTAATTAAGATGAATGAGAAAGTAGGTTGGAATACAATCCCCCTAACCCTAGTAATTTACCGTATAGAAACCTAGAATTGTAAATTATAAATTTGAATGAATCCAGTCTTTATAGATCCTAAGCATTACATATATGAGGATCAAGCCCGCACCATATGAAATCAAAGGTAAATATAAAGTGGGGCTAAATAATTATACGCACATCGTATTCTTAAACATCCCAAGTACCTAGGGCAAGAGAGATTAAAAGATCTACAATGGTTGTAAAAATTGTCTCGCACGACTCTTTGAAATTTTTAATTTAAATTCTATTTTCTACATAAGTAATTTACATTGGGATGGGTTCATGCATCCCAACCCTTAAAAACTTAGCTTAACATGATGAAATAAAAAAAAAACTTACAAATTAAAGTGGAGGAATTCATAACTAACTCTAGAAAATTGAGAACATGACTTGAATTGGGAATGGGAAACTAGAAATCAACAATTAATTAAACTAACTAGGAAAGCAGTAAAAACAATAAATTAAAATTACTTGCAATGGATGAATGATGAATCTTGAATAGAACTTTGAATCTTGAATAGTAGACAAACTTCAAAAACTAGGGTTTATGAAAATTTCTACCAAAGAAAACTAAAAAGACTCTCTAAAATCTGACTTTCTCTCTCTAAAATTCTATTCTACTCTCTAGAATTTGACTCCCCTTGAAATGAGGTAGGGCTTGGTCTTTTATAGCACCAAGTAGCACGAATTTTGACAGCTAGAATCGCTTGTTGCACAAGATTCTACCAGATATGCACCTCTTCAGCTCTAAATTAAATTTTAGAATTCTGACAGCCGGATCGGTTCTGTCCGGATCGGTTTGGTAACCGAATTGGTTCTTTTTATTTCTGACTGGACCGGTCCGGTTCCATCCAGATCAGTTTGGTTTCTGGTCCATTTCTCTTCATTATCGCGCAACTTCAAAACATCGTAACTTCTTCACCGTAGCTCGGATTGAGGTGTCCTTTTTTCCAGTGTTCTTATAATCTAGGGCTCTTCAACTTTCTAGTTGGCCCCACCTTCGGACTAAGGCTGAAAAATTATGAAAATTCCGTTCAACTCTCCATTTCTTGGTTTCTTTCACTGTTTTGAGTTCTCCTTCGCACTAACTTGCATGAAATACCTGTAAAACACATGAGAAATACACAAAACACGAAATAATTACCAAAAGGGGTTAGTAGAATAAATACGAGACAAATCCAAGATATATACACAACACGGGATCATAAAAATACCGAAATTAAGGGGATAAATGTGAAGAATATGTGCCTAATCACAGACGTTGGAGGGTTACTTGGGAACCTCTGAGCAAACTCAGCCCCTGTGACGATCGATAGGGTAATGACATCAAGTATTGGTGGAATAGCCATGCTTGGTTCGACAATCTCAACCTCTGAGGAAGAGGACGATGTGCTTGAATTTTTATGAGATGAGACCCGACTGGAGACCTCTTCTTGATCAGGGACCTGATCTTGTTGATTTGAGAAGTCCATGGCCTCTTGGAAAGAGTCCACAGACATAGGGTCTGATGTGGAAGACTCAGACTCAGACATTGGTGAGGGTTCAACAGGTACCTCAACTTGGTTAGCTGGTTCTGATGGTTCAGAGTATGCTACCTTCAGAGGTGAGGGAAAGATAGGTCTGAGGGGGAATTCCTCTGACCTACGAGCTTCCTCCTGCGCTCTTTCTATTTGCCTAATTTTCTCTAAAGTCTTCTCTCTGAGAGAAGGGAACTCCTCTAAGAGTTGGTAGAGGGGTCTGAGCATAAGAGGCAGACACTACACTTACAACTCTAATAAACAGCAAACAAGACTGGCTAATGGGATAATGCAATTTAAAGATCAAACTACCAAACCTAGAGCAAGAACAATTTGCCAGAAAAAATGGAACCCTCACCGAAAATCTCCAAAACCTCACCGAAAAATGCAAAAGTAAGAAAACTCACAGGGAAAATGAAGGAAAAAGAATAGAGAAGGATACCTGAGGATGAAATGGTTAGGTAGAAGGAAGAAAGTGCGAGGAATCACCACCAACAGCTTTAAGCCAATGCCTTTCTTAAGAGAGAAAGCTGCAGACGCGACTCGAACCAGGAAAAGAGAGAAATGAGAAAGAATGAGGGAAAATAGGGTTTAAACCCTTGATATGATTGCACGCTTCCCAAGGCCCATCATTGCCTTGGGAGCCCCAAAGGATAACTGACATCACACGCTTTCCAGGCACGACACACACTTCATTAATGGACAAGTGTCAAATGGCCATTGGCATAAGAGGGACCTCGGAGATGTAGAGACCCCACAGTCACCTGCTCTCTCATGTAACTAAGGGCCGTGGGGTGATTAATATGCCCCAAGTGTCACCTCGGCCCAGAAACTACAACCTCGGCCAAGACATTGCCGAGGTTGGAAATACCTTGAATCAATGACAATAGGCCTCAGCCCTAGCATGGTCGGCCCTGGACGACAACACTACAAACCTCATCAAAGGGAAACTGCATGAATTATGGGGGCCAGAAGTTCGTCAGTTCACCCGGGGATGACAACCTCGGCCGGGGGTAGGCCGAGGTTACAAGGAGACTTAACTCTACCAAGGTCAGCCCCATCAGTGAATCGGCCAATGTTCCAAACACGTTCCAGCTTAACCTCGGCCCAGGCCGACCTTAACACCTTACCTCGGCTTCACTTAAGCCGAGACCATAATGGCTAATCTCGGATTGGATGGGCAGCTAAGCCTTACCAACCTCGGACTCTTCCAGGACAAGGTCATGACCAAGCAAGGAGGCCGAGCACTTATTAACATATTTTTGAACAAGGACAAGTGGACACAAATCAGTTATAACAAATTATTCCCCCCACGTGGGGGGAATATTTCATCATCATTCTCTATATGTGACAGGGATAGATGTCTTCATCAGATTGGCTAGTCAATACACACATGCTCATTGCATGCATAGGGGGTACATTACACCCCCCAGATACTATATATAGAGGTCATCTTCTACCTTGCAAAGGATCCCCGAAATTAGCAACCCTAGCTGAAAATCTATCTAAACACACAGTAGAGAGATAAAGCTTGAGAGATTACAACTATTGCCATTAGAGCCCTCATACAGTGATACATATCATACACTCGCACAGTGGATGTAGGCCTAATTGGCTGAACAACTTATATTCTGGTGTGCATCCTCTTCTCCTCACCTCCTTCTACTATATGTGTATGTACCCTTATGTTGTCATTGTTAACATTGAATTGAGCTCACATACATCTTTAAGGGTGGTGATGTTTCCATTATCATCACTAACAAGTTTACATTCGATGTAATTGTATTTCTTTAGAAGTTTCTCAATGTAATGAGACCGATACAAACAAAATTCCCTTTTTTGACCTAGTAATATTAATTCCCAACATAACACTAGCTTCACCCAAATCCTTCATATCAAAATTGGTATACAATAGGGATTTAACATTATCTACAACATCAATATTATAACCAAATATAAGCAAGTCATCAACATAAAGACATATGATAGTGGAAATGTTCTCTACATATTTATAATAAATGCATTTGTCAATTTCATTTATTTTAAACCCATTAGAGATGACTAAGCTATAAAATTTATCATGCCATTGTTTAGCTGCATGTTTGATGCCATAAAGAGATTTGTCTAGTTTACATACTTTATTTTCTTGACCGTGTACAATAAAACCTTCAGGTTTATCCATATAAATTCCTTCTTCTAATTCTCCATTTAAAAAGGTTATTTCAACATCCATTTGGTGTAGAATTAAATCCTTTAAGGCATATATGGCAAATAGTACACGTATAGATGTTATTCTAGTCACGGGTGAAAAGGTATAAAAAAAGTCTACATTTTCTCGTTGTCTAAAACCTTTAGCAACAAGACGTGCCTTATATTTTTCTACCGTGCCATCAGATTTTAATTTATTTTTAAGAATCCATTTACACTCAATTATTTTACACCCAGGAGGAAGGTTCACTAAATGCCAAGTTTTATTTGTTTCCAAAGATTCCATTTCAACATTAATAGCATCTTGCCATAAATCAGCATCAAAAGAAGATAAATATTCTTCAATATTTTAGGGTCCTCCTCTAAAGTATATGCGTAAAATTCGGGACCAAAATCATTTTCAACACGAGCTCTTTTACCTTTTCTTGGTTCTAAAATATTTTTATTAGATTCTGAATTCTTTGGTAAAGAAATATTAATGGATGTGGGGCCCCAACTATTTCTCAATTTCAAAGGAAAATTTTCTTCATACAAATTGGCATCATTTGGTTCAATTATTACTTTATTTTCCAAGTTATAAAAATGGTACGCTTTGCTATTAATTTCATAGCCTATAAAAATGCACTCATAAGCTCTAATAACCAATTTAGAATTTTTAGGGCCGGGAATACGTACATAGGCTAAACACCCCCATGTTCTAAAGTATGACATGTTAGGCTTAATATTTTTCCATATTTCATAAGGAGATTTTTTCGTTTTAGTTCAAGGAATTCTATTAAGTACGTGACCTACAGTCAAAATAATTTCACCTTACCTATGTGAGGTAGCCCCTGAATTTAATAAAATAGCAGCAACTAATTTAGTTAGTATCCTATTTTTCCTTTCTGCTTTACCATTCATTTCAGGTGAATAAGGGGAAGTTTTTTCGTGAATAATACCATGGGTTATATAAAATTCAATAAATGGTGCAAAAATCATATTCGGTGCCTCTATCACTAGGTAACCTTTTAACTTTTCGATTAAATTGATTTTCAATTTCATCTAAGAAAATTTCAAACATGTCAAATGGTTCACTTTTATTTTTCTTTAAATACACAAATGAATAGTCAGAACATTCATCAATAAAAGTAATGAAATAACATTTTCCATTTCTAGTTGTGACGCCATCAATTCACAAATATCTAAATGAATTATATAAAGTGGATCAGATTCGTTAAAAATATATTTATGTGGTGTCTTAGTTATTTTTGCTTAACTACACCATTTGCATTTTTCAAAATTATTTGAAGATAATTCTGAAATTAATCCTAAAGTGCTCATATTTTTAACAAGTTGTTTATTAACATGACGAAGTCTAGTATACTAAACATTAAAAGAACAATCAATATTGGCAGAAGGAGAAATTTTATTAATGGAATCAACATTCAATTTAAACATCACATCAGTGGCATAACCCTTGTCTACAAAAATTCCATTTTTGGTCAAAGTAAATAAATCGGCACCAATAGTTCGAGTAAAGCCAGCTTTGTTGGGAAGATAATCCGAAATAAAAAAATTTCTTATCTCAGGAGTGTGAAGAACATATTTAAGGATCACAGTTTTTCCAGAAGTGAACTTTAATTTCATATTTCTAGTACCAACAACCTCAGTGGAGTGAGAATCACTCGACAACACATTCTTTTATGCACCCTCAGAATAAATCTTGCAAAGAGTACGGTCATAACAGATATGGTAAGAAGTGTCAGTATCCACCCACCACCCTTCGGCACCGCTAACCATGTTGATTTCAGAAATCATAGCACATATGTCCACTTCGATCAAATTCGCTTGTGCGTGTGGAACATTGTGATATTTGTGAGCCATATGACCGGACTTGCTACACTTGAAACAAACTATCCCGAGTTTTTAGACTGTCCATTTTCAAGGTTCTTATTCTTGTTTTGAGCCTGATTCTGATTTTTATAATTAAGGTTGTGGCTCTTTTTCTGAAAGTTTGTATTTTTTCGTTTGCCTTTAAAACAACTGGAGTGTGGTTCTTTTTCGAAGTCTTATTATTAGACACAACGAGAATTTCATCTTTGTAATCATATATTCGGAATTCTTCTTAAATTCTCAATTTTGTAATAAGAGACTTTAATGAAAATTCTTTACTTATGCCTTAAGGTATTTTTAAATTATTTGAACATTGGAGGAAATTTATTAATAATCACCGCCACCTGAAATTGCTCATTTAAATCCATGCCTTCGAAAATAATTTCATGGGCAATCATTTGTAAATTATGGGTTTGAGCAACAACATATTTATCATCCGTCATTTAAAATATAAAATAATGGCTGACGGCATATTTTTTGCACCTGCATCCTGTGTGCCATATTTTTTTAAAAAGAGCATCCAAAACATCTTTTGCAGTTTTATAATTGGCATGATAGTTATAAAGTTTGTCACTTAGAGCATTCAAAATATAGTTCTAGCACAGAAAATTATTTTCCTCCCAATTTCGAATAGTTTTTCTTTCCTCAACGGTTGGTGGAATATTCACTATGGGTTTGTCAAATTGAACACAAAATGCGACCTTTTTCATAGTTAAATAAAATGTCAGTTTTTTACTCCAACATTTAAAGTGTTGGCTTCATATTTGAATGGCTTGTTAAGGTTGGTTGAGTTAGTTTCTTCCATAGAAGAATTTCATAACACCTTAAAATTGTTGTACAGGCGGCAGTTTAAATGCAAAATTAATAAAGAACAAAATTACCCAATGAGGAGCGAATAAAATCGAGGCAGAAAGTATTAAAAATTCAAAACCATAAATGATCAAGCTGAGTCGCGGACAATGTCATTTTCTTTAAGGTGTTTCACGGCTCTGCCCAAAGTATGTTGACAGTCTCGTAGCCTCGTCATCCTAAGGATAAAACACCCTCCAATAATGAGAAAAGACGGACTGATAAAGCACAAGAATCAATCGGTTATGTGTAAACATGGGAAAATGAGGCACGGCACGATAATACGACATGAAGTTATAAGTTAATGGATGGACCCTTAATGGGTTCGGGTCATATCAGTGCCAACCCGATAAGACATGATAGTTAACAGATTGGGTTAATGTTGACCCCCTTCACCGGTTAATACCTGATAAGACCCGTTATGACTCATTAATTTAAGTAAATAAGATATACTCTTGGAACTTAGAACTAATTTACGTAGCATAATGTTAATTTAATCATAATGAATTTTACTAAATGAGAAACTTAGTAATGTCAATGAATTAATGGGTATCTACTTGGGTTCAAAAATGGGATAACATGTCAACTTCAAAATAATTCATTATCTTAATGGGTATTAACGAGTGAACATGACGCGACTAGTTAACATAACAGGTCGGGTTTGGATATGATTTTTTCACACGATAAAAAAGTCACCCGTTTAGACACGAACCCAATAAGACCTGAACACAATAAAAAACGACACAAACACGACTCGACATGACCCATTGACAGGTCTAGCTATGTGTACATCTATTTGTATTAATTGCTCGAGTCTAATAATAAATCTAGGCAGGATTTACTATTTCAGAGTAAAGAAAAAGGTTTCAGAGAGAAAGCAACTTTTTCCTGTGTTAGCTAAAAATGTTGTTCAGGTGTTTTTTAAAACAGGAGGTTGAAGATCTCTTTTATTGAGCAAAAAACAATAACGTTGGTGGCACCCAACGTGGAGAGAAAATAGAAAAATGTGAATAAGTGAGTGAAAAAAATTCAACAAATAAAAAGCCACATTTTTTTCCAGAATTAATTAACACTAATAATAATTTTTAACCCCCAAATACAGTTATTTATTTGTCCAAAAACTTGTTTCTTGATGAGCCTAAGCTTAAGACCCAGGTTGAGTCTAGCCGGACAGACGGCTGCTCCCGTGTGACTTAGCCCATTGAATCTCCCCCACATACCTAAAAAACAATTTATGTCCAAAGGTCTAAGCCTTTTAGCACAAAAAAGCTTTTATTGAGTGCTCCAAAAATTATAAATCCACCAATTTGAGACAAAAGTCAGACATTTCTAGAGTTTTGCACTTTAAAGCTTGAGAGTTGATTTAACACACACACACACACACACACACACACACACACACACACACACATATATATATATATATATGATTCCAAAAATCGTGCCTTTTTTGAAAAATAGATGTGAAGAATTATAACTGTAACGTTTGTTACCACAAGCCGTTTTTTATAGTTCTATTTCATTACAGGAATTGAAAATGAAGTTTGTATAACAAGTCAATGAGTTCACAATTCCACTTTCACTATTCAAAAGAATAATGATGGCAAGTCATTCAATAATACATTCCAAAGGCTAGAAATCTCAACTAAATACAAAAAGTCTTTTTAGAAAATTATGTTTATTTTAACTGATTTAGAAAATTACTTTATATTTGTACGTATTTGGCAAATATCCACTTTTTCGCCAAATGAATAACTTCTGGAAAAATAAATTACCATTATTTTGCTTTTAGAGCATGAAATGAAGATATATACAACACTTTGTGTTGTACGTGCAATGATACAAATTATTGCGTTTAATGTACGATTTGCAATGTGTGCATTTATCCCCCAATAAAAACACCATAGACGACATTAGAAGTTTATGGTGTGTGTTTTTTCCCATAAATTTTATCTTTTTTTACATGTTACTACCAAAATTTTGTTTATCTAATTAAATCAATTGCATTTAGAAATATGCAAAACACAAAAATCACTGTTACGATTGAAGAGATAAGGGATGAGTGAATATTTCAATAATAAAATAATACACATGTCTAAACAAATTTTTAACTAAACAAATATATTTAGTTGTCATTTTATAAAAATTAGGTGTGTACGCAAAGAAATTAATTTATACAATTTCTTAAACATTTTAGCTCCATACATATTGCAAAATAATATAAAATAAAAAAAAATAAAAAAAAAAAACAGTTATTGTTCATGCAGTGTGTGTCTTGGATTTTAAAATGGGCCGAAAATTTTTATTTGACAATTCAAAATTAGTACACTTTAAGCACACATTTTAATGACATTCTTTGTTTCTATTTTGTTGGCTTAATAGAATACGGATTGTGAAAAATATTGGGTCCAGGTTGGACAACTTGTGCTGTATATTGACCGAACAACTAGATCACATCATAAATTTGTGATATATTTGAAGGTAGACAATTTGTATCCATTTCACATGTCACTTGACCCATTGGGTCTCACCCACATATGTACAAAACATTGAATGTCCAAAGGGCTAAGCCTTTGAGCACAAAAAGTATTTTATTAAGTTCTCAAAAAATTGTAAACTCACCGATGTGGGATAAAAGCCAAAGGCATTTCTAAAGTTTTGCACTTTACAGCTTGCTTGATGTTGTAACAATTCCCCACTTGCAACATTTTGAAAACATTTTATCGAGCTATAATCAATAGAATTGTACATAAGTAAATGTGTCTTTCGAATTGAACCTTTAAGTAATAAAGATGATTCAGAATATAATAGAGTAATTGTAATTTTGAACTCTATATGTGACAACATCTCATACAAAATCTTACTTGGGTGTAGTCCTAATAGCCAGTATGTCATGTGTTTATATCTCAGTATAGTGAACGCTCTAGGAATTTGTCCAAAATATCTATAGGAAGCGACCACATTCATATAAATGAGTCTATCAAGTATACTCATGTAACAAGTTACCCCACTCAAAATCGAGCTGTAGATCTCATTAAGTGTTATAATAACTCATCATTTACTCGCTCAAGGATATAATTCTTCACGTCTATTTTTCAATATGTGTGTGTGTGTGTGTGTGTGAATGACAACATGATGAGAGGATTAAAAAAATTGTGACTTTATTGAAATATAGACATGAAGAATTATAATGGTAATGTTTGTTATCACAAGCCGTTTTTGATAGTGCTATTTCATTACAGGAATTGAAAATGAAGTTTGTATAACAAGTCAATAAATTCACCATTCCACTTTCACTATTCAAAAGAATAATGATGGCAAGTCATTCAATAATAAATTCCAAAGGCTAGAAATCTCAACTAAATACAAAAATCTTTTTAGAAAATTATGTTCATTTTAATTGATTTAGAAAATTACTTTATATTTGTACTTATTTGACAAATATCTACTTTTTCGCCAAATGATAACTTCTGGGAAAAAAAATTACCATCATTTTGCTTTTAGAGCAGGAAATGAATATATATACGACGCTTTGTGTTGCACGAGCAATGATACAAATTATTGTGTTTAATGTGCAATTTGCAATGCGTGCATTAATCCCCCAATAAAAAAAAACATGCACTGCATTAGAAGTTTATGGTGTGGTTTTTTCCCACAAATTTTATCTTTATTTATACATTACTACCAAAATTACATTTATCTAATTAAATCAAATGCATTTAGAAATATGCAAAACACAAAAATGACTGGTAGGATTGAAGAGATAAGGGATGAGTGAATATTTCAAGAATAAAATAATACACATATCTAAACAAATTTATAACTAAAAAATATATTTAGTTGTCATTTTAAAAAATTAGGTGTGTGCAAAGAAATTAATTTATACAACTTCTTAACATTTTAGCTCCATACATATTGCAAAATAATATTAAAAAAAAAAAAAAGAAGACATAGTTATTGTTCATGCAGATTGTGTCTTGAATTTTAAAATCCATATTGGGCCGAAAATTTTTATTCGACATTTCAAAATTATTGTCATTTTCTGCACAGATTCTTTAGACTTTAAGCACACATTTCAATGACATTCTTCGTCTCTATTTTGTTGGTTTTCAATGACATTACGGATTGTGAAAAATCTTGGGTCTAGGGTCGACAGCTTGTGCTGTATATTGACAGACCAACTATATTACATCTTAAAGTGGTGATATATTTGAAGGTAGACAAATTGTATCCATTTCACATGTGGCGGCTCAACATGTCAAGGACTCACTATTTACACCCTTCAGTTACCGTTACCTCTTATTTTGTTTTAGTTGGTGGGTGCTACACTTTGATACGCTGCAATATTCCAATTATTTTGGGGTAATTTTGGATGTATCTTTTTTTTTTTTGTTTATCTCATTATTGACTAAGTTGTAAGTTAGGTAAGGTGACACTATAAGATTTTTTGCTGTATGAAGAAAACTATTGCAAGGGTCACGGGAAAGTTTAATCGGTCGTTAATTTCAGGACTCCCATGGGATACAGTCGAGCAAAGCTCGAATACCCACGATTATTTAAAAAAAGATATTGATACATGGAACACGTGGAAATAGCATGGTTCTCCATGTTTCTTGATATAGTTTTTTAAAAACAAAACTAAAAGTCAACACCTATTTTTAAATGAAATATATGTATAAAATGATGGGATATGTATAAAAGAACCCTTAATTTTAACCATAATTTTAGTTTATTGTTTTATAAAATGATCTACTTTATTCTACAAACTTCCATTATCTAATACGCATATATTGTGTTTAAAATTTCACCAAGTAGACTACTTGAATAATAAGAGTTGATTCTGGATATAAATAGCTCCGTATGTTGCGTCATTTGAGAATAAATATCTTGTGCCGAATGGACCATGGGTCCATAATAAACACTAATAAGGATAAGAAATTGGTGTATTACATGTCCGTCCCCCCCCCCCCCCCCCCCCCCCCCCCCACACACACACACACACACACACTGTAAAGACAATAATTTAAAATGTGTAGATGTGTTGTATCTTTATTGGTGTTGAGTATGGATATGTGATTTGTAAATGCGGTATATATGCTCTGACATCACTTGTAAGAGTGGAAGGCGCTAATATCACTTAGTGAATGCGGAAGTAAATGTGCTCGGGAAGGATTGTCACAAACAAAATTTATTCTTGCAATTTTTATCTTAATAAATTTTATATTTTTATCCTAAACATCAATCTATGTGATAAAATAAATAAAGCAAACCAAGCATTCAATAAAGGCTAAGTTTCAGAAAAAATTCCTTTTGAAAAAAACCTTTTATTCAACACTTTAGATATATTACAAGACAACTGATTTTGGATGTATCTTTTTTTTTTGGTTTATCTCAGTATTGACTAAGTTGTAAGTTAGGTAAGGTGACACTGAAAGATTTTTTGCTTTATGGACGAAACTATCGCAAGGGTCACGGGAAAGTTTAATCGATCGTTAATTTCATAACTCCCATGGGATACAGTTGGGCCCAGGATTCTTTAAAAAAAAAGACATTGATATATGGAACATGTGGAACTATCATGGTTCTCCATGTTTCTTGATATATTTTTTTAAAAACAAAACTAAAAGTCAACACCTATTTTTAAATGAAATATATGTATAAAACGATGGGATAAGTATAAAAGAACCCTTAATTTTAACCATAATTTTAGTTTATTGTTTTATAAAATGATCTACTTTATTCTACAAACTTCCATTATCTAATACGCATATGTTGTGTTTAAAATTTCACCAAGTAGACTACTTGAATAATAAGAGTTGATTCTGGATATAAATAGCTCCTTATGTTGCGTCATTTGAGAATAAATATCTTGTGCGGAATGTACCATGGGTCCATGATAAACACTAATATGGATATGAAATAGGTGTATTACATGTCCCCCCACTACAAAGACAATAATTTAAAATGTGTAGATGTGTTGTATCTTTATTGGTATTGAGCATGAAAGTGTGGTTTGTAAAGGCGGTATATATGCACTGACACCACTTGTAAGAGTGGAAGGCTCTAATATCACTTAGTGAATCCGGAAGTACATGTGCTTAGGAAGGATGGTCACAAACAAAATTTATTCTTGCAATTTTTATCTTAATCAATTTTATCTTTTTATCCTAAACATAAATCTATGTGATAAAATAAAGAAAGCAGACCAAGCATTCAATAAAGGCAAAGTTCGAGGAAAAATTCGTTTTGGAAAAAACCTTTCTATTCAGTACTTTAGATATATTAGAAGACAATTGATTTATAGGCTACTTGATAACTGCCACAAGTATAATGCGCTTGTCTTCATAAAATCTGTAAAATAAACCACTCAGTCCAGGGCAGTCCACATGCGACCTTCAATGCTTGGTATCTACCGATCGGTCTTAGTTTTCAACAGTGAGTTCCCTCGAGAATCACAATGGTCAGCTATGGAGATGCCTTCTCTACAAAGGTGTATGTGGAATACACATGGAATATCCGACATATGAATTACACATGTAATACCCCGTGTTTTCTTGCATTTAATTAATGTTTATTAATTACGAGAATCAATTAATAATTGGGAATTAATTATTACTTGAGAAAATTTCTGATAAAATTTGAATATTTAGATGATAATTAAATCAGCATATTAAGTAAAATATTTGTTACACATGCTACTTTTAATTAATTGGTGTAATTGATTATATTGGACTATACATGTGTAACACCCCGTAAATTCAATGACCTTTCATTAAATAATATTTTGGGAGAAAAGGAATTTATTTTATTTAGAGGAATTAAATTCATGATTATAGAAAATTTTAATTTGAGGAATTCATTAATTTGGCGAATTGAGGAGTTATTTATTTGGACTATTTTGTGTCTCATTTTGAGGTCTTAAATTTGAAAGATGTTATAAATTAATTTGGATGTCGATTTTAAGAGCACGGTTGAGTTCGGAAGGGTCGAAATAGTCCAAAATGAGTGGTTATGTGTACATATTGGGTTTCGGGACTTAATTAGACATAATTGAGCTCAAAATTAACAGTTTGGGCCCTTATGATAAAGCCCATAGGCCAAAAAATAGGATAAGAATTTGTAACCCTAATGGTGAAAGGGTAAGGCACCTTAAGGTGATTTTAGAAGACTAAAATTGGGAAGAGCTTAAGAGGAGAACCCTCAGAAGACAATTTGGGGATTTTGGAAGATTTCTTCAAGAACAAGAGGAGATCTTCGATTCATCCAACATCTTCATTCAAAGGCTTTGAGCTACAAATTCACGCAAGTGGTTTAACTTGCATTTGTTAAATTGTATTTTTCCTGTTCATATTAGAGAAGGTGTGAATTAATTCATATGTTAGGGTTTGTTCTACATATTAATTTTGGGATTTCATATTTGGGATTTAAATCTGTAGAGATGATAGAATCATGTGGTTTTGATGCCCCAATTTGTGTAGATGATGTAGTTAAATTGAGATAATCAAATGGGTGGATTTAGAACAAGTTTTGGAGGGCTTTGTGGGTAAAATCTGGACAAAAAGTGATGTTTTAAAGCTTTAATGGTGATTCAGTCTACAATAACCTATAAAAAATTGTGTTTTCTAAATTTTGATCTTTGATGCATTTTCTCCAAAAACAACTCCAAAATGCCCCAAAACGGCATTTTAAAAATCTGGACAGATTCATGGGGCAAATTTTAATTTAGGGTTTGAATTTGTAAAAAAATCACCCTTGGATTAAGTAGAGGATAAATCAAATTTGGGAATTAAGGTTTGTGATTTAGTGATTTGAAACCTTGTTAATTAAGTGGGTAGGCTTAATCGAATAAAATTGAACGTTGGATTGGAAATTTTGAATTTCGGGTCGAGAGAGAGAGTCCATGTATAACTGGTAGGGCGACACCAAAATAATAAAATTAATTAGTGTATGATTAATTGAAATTAAGTCGGGTTGTAGACTTGCATGATTTAGGCTTGTGTAGGGATGTATTACATGGGTAGGCTGGAAAAAATATATATACGGTGATGTGTAGTATATATATGATTTATAAATATTTGTGTGAATAATATTTATAGTAAAGCATAAGGCTTGTGTGCGAAGCTAGTACACTGGTAGCATGGGTTCAACATATATATATATATATATGGTGATGCGTAGTATATATACGATTTATAAATATTTGTGTTAATAATAATTATAGTAAAGTATACCAATATTAATGCTATCTTAGGAGGTTGCGCAATGTAAGTGAGTCCCCTGTCTAGCGAATGCAGAGTGAGTATAATCCCCAGGTCATAGCGTCTGTTTATAGAAGTGAGCCATTATGGTATGGAACAAGCACTTACGGGGAGAACTATGACCGCCTCCTATGCGTTGGGTGATAGAATTTAAAGCCGACATGTGTGTGAATGTTGATATACAATTATACGTATATATTGTGCAGAATTTCATATATATATATATATATATATATACTAGGGTATGCTCGTGCCTGAAGGCACGTCGAAAATTTCCTCTAGTATGTAATCGTAAAATGGCAAAAATTCATCCAACAACATTCAAATAACAAATAACAAATAGTTCAACATTCAAATAGTCTAAATTCGTCATACAAAATCATATATAATATGAAATATACAATATTCATCAACTGAAATTTACATTCTGCCTTAAATAAACAAAGTCTCAATTTTAAGAAAAATGGAGATAACCTCCTTTATTTATTGGACTATCCACCTTGCTTCAGGGATTACCACCAATCCAACAATATTCAAACATCCAAGTAACAACCTTATCAACCCAAGGCAATCTTTTTCAATGCAGCAGCAAGATCCTTCTTTATACGACCGTTATTTGGCTCAGATGCCAAGGGCTTCTTGAAACTTACAACTGCGACATCTGTGTTATTCAGGGCAACAACAAACTTTCAACTGCAGCATCCATCGCGAATTGCTAAGTCTGCATCGAGCAAACATCCAAGTAACGAAGGGCCTGGCAGTTCTTTCTAAAAGCCATTTTATCCAAGTAGCGAAAGGCCTTTATCATGCTTAGAAGCATTAAATCGACATAATGTCCATATACTTGAATTGGAGCAAAAATAATTACCAAGCTTCATGAAAAACTTTATTTTTAAAGACAATGTAGAGCAGCGACAATTCATAAACGCAAATTAATTGAATTGTTAGTATACACTAACAATTGATTTCATATTACACGCAATGAGAATTCATAAACGCAAATTACATACTAACAATTGATTTGTTAGTATATACTAACAATTAATTTGATATTACACGGAGGGACAATTCATAAAAGCAAGTAGCTCGTCACACATCTCATGAATGTACTCCAAATTATATAATAACAATTCAAACATTAGAAAGAATATTGTCTGATACATGGTTATTATATACATGATATGTGTATTATACTTCTCATACTATGTGTAGTATTTAATTATACACATTTCCTAAAGACTGTCCCGTAATGTAATATTCCTATGTAAAGAAAGGATCCAAAGAAGCATACTGCTCGTACTATGTGTAGAATTTTCAAAAAATAAAGAGCATATTGCTCATACTATGTGTAGCATTTAGTCCTACACATTTCCTCAAGACTATCCAGTAATGTAATATTCCTAGCTAAAGAAAGGATTCAAAGAATTACATACACCTTGTGATTATTATATAAATGTATACACTCTTAGCATTTAGTGTATGTTAAAAGATACATTATGTGAAGAGAGGAAGCACATGAAGGGTATAAATAAACACAAACCTCCAAACTGTTTACCAACTGATATGAGGAGATTAGGACATAAAACTGTTTACCTGCTTTTTCAAACCTATCATGTGAAAAATCTTTTACCAACTGGTATGAGGAGATTAGAATCATTCCAAACTTATAATATCATCCAAAAATTGGTTACCTGCACTTGAAATCGGTCCAGAAACCTTGGTATAGTCCAAAAGACAAAAATTCTTGGAATTAACACATTAATAATACACGACAGTGACTTATAAGGTAAACACGAACTACTTGACCAAATTACTTATGCTAGGGCATATTTCTAGCTTCTTAAACTTATAAACATATTAATAATACATGTGACCGACCATATCTATTTGAATATCCTTTGTAATTTATATGTTTGGGAACCCAAAAATAAAATTGATTGCTTTAAACAACTTATAAAACCTTCTGTCATCTGATGGCACACATATTGGAGTAATCACTAACCAACTAATAATACCCAATGCACACGTGTTATAAGGGATAATATAGTAATATTCTATATTGAGCACGTGCAACTAATAACCATTCCACAACTGTTTGCTTCCCAGCTGCCACATGCAAAAAAGATCAGGACATAATTCAAATGAACTACAAAGCAACAAAAACGACTAAATAGAAAAGGTAAAAACTTACAGTTGAAAAGCGGAGAATGCAGATAAGAGTTCTAATGGTTGTATACGAATGTGGGCTATTTGATTTAGCTTCTTCTTGTCTGATGCTTGAGTAAGCTATAGAAATGCACTCCTCCAGATCTCTTGGAACAGAGGGAGATATTTTTTCTCGCAGCTGAAATATACGGCCTAGTAACCACAAATAAAATTTGAGAGCGCTGCATTGAAGAGTATACCTGCTGCATCAACACATGTTGAAATATACGGCCTAATAACTACCAATAACCATTGAATGAGTATACCTGCTGCAATCAACACATGTTGACCATACTCATGTATTAGATGTACTGAAATAGCGATCAAATTTTGAGAGCGCTGAAATGAGAGAGGGTGAGTACATACGTGCAAAAGAATGCATACTTGCAATATGAAAGAGAAAAGAACAGGGGTCCACCAAGGTTTAGCGCAAAAGATGTGATCACTCTATAGGAAATCAGAAAAAGTAAACATTAAAATATGATTTCAAGAGGCAAATAATGGTAAATCAAGGAAGTATAAAGGAATGTTCAAACAAATTACCATGTGCTTCTTTGAGTGAATACGAAGTTAAAACGCTCTTAAACGACATTTTAACATTTTGAAAGAGCATAGGTGCAAAGACATTTGAAAACCGTAAGTCTGAAAAGGATGAACCGTTATGGGATTATTTTCCAAAAACAAACATACGTAGGATCGATGACTTACCAAACACAACGAACAGGAATTTCTGTCATATACGTAGGATCGCTGTTTGCTTGAGTAAGCTTCATATTCTCAAGCCTCAATTTCTATAACTCAATTCCACCTAGTTCATTGTTTTTATCTCTATCTTCTAGAAGCGTCATCAGTGACGTATTTTCGTTCCTGAGGCAGTCAATATATTCATTGGATGCTGTGGCAAGTTAGTTATTTCGCCAAGCCATTTCCTTGCCACATTTCTAAAAGAACACTTAGGTTTCTCTACTTTAGGTGTATCTGGTACAACTTTGTTATCCGAATCAAGAGTGAAGAAAGTTTCCATTTTCGTCGACTTTTTCCTTGCTAACAATCAAGTATTGGGGAAAAAGATCTTAGGATTAAAATACCAAACACTATTACAATATTACAAATTATAAGATCTTATGATCAAAATACCAAACACTATTCCAAAATTGAAAGAAAAAGATAGAGTCACATGTTTTGTAACAAATAATGAGAATACTTTTCACAAATATGAAATTGTAACAGAATAAATAACAAAATAATGAATTCACAGTAAAAATGAAAGACAGCATCATTGTTATTTTAGGGCATTCCAAAACTGTAGAAACCGAGATTTAGAATCATACCAAAAGTTCAAACCCAAGAATTTGAATTCACAATAAAAACATAAACATGTAGTTTGAAGAACCAAATAAAAAAATAACACTAAAACTGTGTGTGTGTGTGGTCGGGGGCTCACTAAACCAGTATTCTGTATAGTGCAAATATAAAAATACAGATTTTGATTTTTCATACACCAACAAATTAAGTAAACAAACGGATAAAAAAACTCCAAGAAATGAGGCATTTTAAAGCATTTTGAAGACTTTTTATGAAACCAACATGTTCGAAATGGACATTCGGTCTTTCAAACTCCCCTGAAACAAAAATATGAATCCAAAGGCACAAAAAATTGAATGAAAGCATCGGGACAAATAAGAACATGGGTAATAAAATAAACAACATAAACCAAACTCATTTGAAGCGTTTAAAATGATTATATAGGAAAAACATAAAACTCTGTTCACGCTTTTTGTATCACATCGTATCAACAGAACTCCAACATGGCAGTTCTTAGTAGAAACTATATTTCTTTTGAATGGAGTAATTTAAACTCTATCGCATTTCAAAACTCAGATTACACCATAATATTCTAGTAAGCACGAAAGGCAAAAATAATTCTCACTATGGATTTAAAACAAAATACACAAATAATAGAGGTGATGAAAAGGGTTGTATGCAAAAAAAGTCACCAAAGTGTACATATTTATTCACACAGTGATTAAAAGTTCAAGTTCAAAGCTACGCATTAAACTCAAATAGATGCCAAAATTACACGGGGATGGGTTTACCTCAATGACTTAAATAACGGTCGCCACATCATAAAGTATTTATTGAGTTTCCAATATAAGAAAAACCTCATTTACTTCATGCTTCCCTAATTTCTTCCTATAGAAGAACAATAGGAAAAAGTTAGATGCATAATAATAGTTAGAGGATTAAAAAAATATTCATGAAATAAAAATAAAGAAAAATGGCAGCCTTTTTGTCAAACCCGACATTTGGATTGGAAGCATAAACTAATTACTAAGTATTTCATCAAAATGGAGTACACTATAAGGTCGAAACTACACTTCCCTACACTATTACAGTTTTACCCCATGCTACTCTTGCCTATAACACGATCGCATCCTACGTATGCCGTAATTTAAAATAAACTATAAAGAGAAAAAGGGTATACCTGAAAATTAAATGTCCAACACATACTTTAACTGTGTAGTCTGCTCCCACAATACATAGGATCATATAATCATATCACAAAGATTGAAAATAATCCTTGTAGTGATTTAGTGTTAACATAAAGGAACATAGTTGTGACACCCCGACTAATTAAATACCGGGTAGCTACTCCTTTATTAAATTAATTCAAAATAATAGCATCACTGTCGAAAACATTTTTATTATTACTATCCACCTAGTATTTAAAAAGTAAGTGCCAAATTTTAATTAAATTCTGATTATCATGCAACAAGTGTAATGAAGAAATAAATACACCATTCACCATACTGAAGTAAAATGAATAACCATCACAATAGCGTAAATAAAGTCTGGAGGAAAACTCCTCACTACAAATCCCACAACTGAAAAGTAAACTGAATACTGAAACCATACATGCTAAAGTCTGAAAACTAAAATGTAAAAGATGCTCTAAATAGAAAGGGGCAACATGCCCTACAACTGATAGATAGTGACTCTGGAATCCAAAAGATAGAAGCGTCTATAAGCAAATCCCTGTAGCTTCCACAAACGGCTACAACTCGTCACCTGAATGAGTATCCTATGCTTGGTGTCCCTGTGGCTGGGCACCTAAAATGGTTTTACAAGAAAAAGATTTGAAAAGCAAACGGGTCAGAGCCCGAATGTGGAGTTATTTTTAAAAAAACCTGCAAGTGCTTTAAAAACATTTAAAACATTAAATGCAAAGTACATGTTAGGACGTACACTCACATGATATTCTCACCTCTCGTCTAACTGTGCACTCCTAACGTAAGTACCCATCTACAACGATATAAACCACTAGCTAAGTGACATCATAACTAGCTAGACTGTAATAGTTTCTACCCTTATTACTCGGTTCTAATTAACATCATAACGCTCGTAATTAAGATAGGGATTTAATGTAAACTCGGATGCTCAATATGCAATATATATATCACTATCAGTTAACTCGTTATATTATTCTCGGAACAATACCGTAATTATATTCACATCATTAACATGAAGGTTCTCATTAATTAAGTGTATATTATTCACATCATAAATATACAATACAAGCACCCCGAGAACTAAGCTGCGGTGCACACATACTCTGCTATCCATCCCGGTACATCACGTACATAAGGATCACATATTCCTAATCTCTCAGGAATAGTTCAGATAACACAAATCACAAATAGTGGAGGCGAACACAGTCACATCACATGGGTCACGCACATACCTACGCTCCCACGATCAGCGGACTTATTAATATCCCAATAAGTCTTTCTATGACCTATGTTCATCGAGGTACCAGTCTATATCCCCCCCGTAGGCACACAAGGGTTAGAGGGTCCTAAGCGAACGCAACCTCCCGTGATAGCAAGTATGGTAGGTATGTCATACACACAATTCATATACCAATACTAAGTAAACACATGTCTTAGTAATACCGTATTTTAATCGTAGTACATATCGCATTCTCGCACTAACTTATATTTATCACAATTTATACAACTCCGGTTTATAATCATACGCGCCATACTTTTCTCACGTCGTAATAGACACTCACGTCTCAACCCAAACGGTTCACTCTAATTTAACTCACTTATATATAATTTCCTTCTCATAAATACCCAAATGTCCCAAACCTATCACTACATCATCATTGGAAGGTTAACTATATCCTCGAACAAGTTTACGGGACTCCAAAATTCAAAACAGCTCCAAATAGCCCAAACTGTCAGCTCGTTAGAAGTCTCGTTCGAACGAGACTGTTCGAACGAGATCCCTCTGTCAACTCGTTAGAAGTCTCGTTCGAACGAGGCTGTTCGAACGAGATTCCAGTTCGTTCGAACGAACTGTTCCTTCTAACGATATCTCGTTCGAACGAGATATCGAACGAAATCCCATTTCGTTAGCAGCGACTGGTCAACTCGTTAGAAGTTCGTTCGAACGAGTTCGTTCGAACGACCTGGGTAGGGGCTTCTAACGAGATGCCAGATTCGTCCCAGATTTTTCCCTTTCTCGTTTTTAACCATTTTAACACCTCTAATCTCCTCCAAAGTTCATCCCAACAACGTTTTATGGTCTCTAATTGATCCTAAACATATTCAACTCAACTCCTAACATGTTTTCAAGGATTTAATCTCTTTAACATCAATCAACATATGAATTTCTACACTTTTCCCCAATTATTTCAAGAACATGAACCCTAACAGTTTGAATCATGAATTAACCCAACAAAATCCGTTTTAATTTCTTTCCAATCATGTATATCATCAGTAAAAACATCTACCTATCATTCTACATGCAATCCTTCTCAAATTTCTCAAGTTCTATGATCTAAACTACATGGGTTTTCATTATCTTTCAAGAACAATTAATAATCTCCAATTTCTAACATGGAAAAGACATTCTCTGAAATTAAATGGAATAAAGTCACTTGCCTTGATTCGATTTCTGACTTTGGTGTAGGTTTGATGATGTTTTTCTGCAGAATTTCCTCTCTCCAAGCTCCTTCTCCAATGGTGGCTTAAGGTGGCTAGGGTTTGTTTTGGGGAAAGTTGTAAACCTAAAGATAACCTCCGTAGCTTAATGGTTTAATATCGGATGGTTAGTGGGCTTTGTGGGTTTAATCCACATCAGATTTACATCTCTAATTTTCGTCACTTTTAATTCCTCAAAATGTAAAATTACCAAAATACCCTTTAAGTTGCCGGTATGGCCTAAAAATACCCCAGGACCCAAACTATACCCCCGACTAGTGTTTTCTGACTATCTCGACCCTTCCGGACGCGTTGGCGTACTCAAAACGACCATACGAATTATAGATTTTAAGTTCACTTTTATTATCAAAATATTACACCGTGACGCGGCGGTCCCACGCGTCTCAACAAAATTTCTAAAATGTCGTATATAAATCTCATGACAAATTTCATAATTCCAAATTCATATATAATCATATATGCACATAATCAAATACCAACTCGCATCTCATTTGTATTTATAACCCGGATTAATTTCCAATTAATACGCATTTAATTAATTAATCCCAAAAATAAATATAGTCAAAAGTACGGGGTATTACATACTCCCCCCCTAATAACTGAATTTCGTCCCGAAATTCGAAACTAGAAAGTACCTGCTAAAAACAACTCTGGATAACGTTCGCGCATCTCATCCTCGTGCTCCCATGTGGACTCCTCGACATTGTGATGTCGTCACTGAACACGCACTAACGGAACTATCTTTGACCGCAGTTTCCTCTCGCTTCGGTCCAAAATAGCAATCGGACCCTCCTCGTAGGAGCTATCCGGCTGGAGATCGATGTCCTCCACAGCAATGTGAGAATGAGCTAAATCATCTCTAAGGTATTTCCTCAGCGAGGAAATATGGAACACGTCGTGAATCCGATGCAAGTGCTCCGGTAGCCCGAGTCTATACGCAACCGGTCCGATCCGCTCAATAATAGGAAACGGCCCCACATACCTCGGTGCCAACTTCCCCTTCTTCCCGAAACGCATAATCCCCTTCATAGGAGATACTCTGAGCAAAACCTGGTCCCCCACTTGGAACTCCCTGAAATATCTCTTCGCATCAGCATAACTCTTCTGCCTGTCTTGAGCTACCCGAATGCGACTCCGAATCAACTCAATCCTTGCCGAAGTATCCTGAATCACTTCCGGTCCAAGCAGTTTGTTGTCCCCCACCTCCAACCAACATGCTGGGGAACGACAAGGCCTACCGTACAACGCCTCAAACGGAGCCATGCCAATAGTGAACTGATAGGAGTTGTTGTAAGCAAACTCCACCAGTGGAAGGTACTGCTCTCATCCACCCCCGAAGTCAATAATTCACATGCGTAGCATGTCCTCCAACATCTGATTGGTGCGCTCTGTCTGCCCATCGGTCTGCGGATGATAAGCTGTACTCAACCGCAATTCCATGCCCATGGCCTCCTGGAAACTCTCCCAAAACCTCGAAACAAATATCTTGTCTCTGTCAGACACGATATTTAGGGGCACACCGTGAAGTCTCACAATCTCTGAAATGAAGAGCTGGGCATACTGTCCCATAGTGTAGTCAGTCCTTACGGGTAAGAAGTGAGCGACCTTGGACAACCTGTCCACAATTACCCAAACGGAGTCGTGACCCCTCTGCGACGTAGGTAACCCCGTGATAAAGTCCATTGATATGCTCTCCCACATCCACACCGGGACCTCCAATGGCTGTAGCAATCCTGCCGGTCTCTGATGATCCACTTTTACGAGATGACAAGTGGCGCATTTCGAGACAAACTCAGCGATATCTCTCTTCATACCGCTCCACCAATACTGTCGTCTCATGTCTTGGTACATTTTGTCCCCTCCGGGATGTACCGCGAACCGTGACCCGTGCGACTCTGTCATCACATCGTGCCACAATTCCTCCCCTTCCGGAACTACCAATCTCCCATTAAAGCGCAATCCCCCGTCTGAGCTAACGGTATAGGACTCGGCTCCCTCTGCTAGTAATCGAACTATCTGCTCCTGACAGAACGAGTCATCGGCCTGTGCCCGTACTACCTTCGTGATAATCTGCGGTGTAACGGTCATCACAGACATAAAAGATCGGGCCACTGCATCCTGGTGTCCCAATTCCTTCCACTTAGCTTTCCACACCTCTGCCACCTCATCTGCTGGCCTGCGGCTCAACGCGTCTGCTACCACGTTAGCCTTACCCGGGTGGTACTGGATGTCGAACTGGTAGTCTTTCAGAAACTCAAGCCACCTACGTTGCCGCATATTCAATTCCTTCTGCGTGAATAGGTACTGTAGGGACTTGTGGTCCGTGAACAGTTGGAACTTCTCCCCCAAAAGATAGTGCCTCCAAATTCGTAGGGCAAATACCACTGCTGCCAACTCCAAATCATGCGTGGGGTAATTCTTCTCATGAGGCTTAAGCTTACGGGAAGCATAAGCTATGGCCTGTCTCTCCTGCTGCAATACACCTCCAAGTCCTTGCAAAGACACGTCGGTGTAAACCAAATACTCAACTCCCGGTCTCGGCAATGCTAACACAGGTGCTGAGGTCAATTTGTCCTTCAATTCATCGAATGCCAACTGACAGGCATCACTCCAAATGTAGGGCACACCCTTACGAGTAAGATGTGTCAAAGGACCTGCTATCTCCGAGAAACCCCGAATAAACCTCCTGTAGTATCCTGCTAGACCCAAGAAACTACGAATCTCAGTCGGTGTCGTGGGCTGTCCCCACTCCCTCACCGCTGATACCTTCCCCGGATCAACAGATATCCCTTGGTCGGAAATAATGTGACCCAAGAACTGGACTTCCTTCAGCCAAAACCCGCACTTCTCATATTTTGCATACAACTCGTTCTGACGAAGTGTCTGCAAAACCTGCCTCAAATGCCCGGCGTGCTCCTCCTCTGTCTGAGAGTAAACCAGAATGTCATCAATGAAGACAATGACAAACTGATCTAGGAAATCCCTGAACACTCTGTTCATCAAGTCCATAAACATTGCTGGAGCGTTGGTCAAGCCGAAAGGCATAACCCGAAACTCGTAAGAACCATATATCGATAAGAACGCAGTCTTCGAGACATCCTCCTCCCTGATACGCAACTGATGGTATCCCGATCTCAAGTCAATCTTCGAGAAGAAAGAAGCTCCTCTCAACTGGTCGAATAAGTCATCGATTCGAGGCAACAGATACTTATTCCGTATCGTGACCTTATTCAACTCTCGGTAGTCTACACACAATCTCAGTGAACCATCCCTCTTCTTCACAAACAAAACTGGAGCGCCCCAAGGTGAGGTACTCCTGCGAATAAAGCCCTGACCTAACAGCTGCTCTATCTGATCCCGTAGCTCTCTCATCTCAGCTGGAGCCATACGGTACGGTGCACGTGCTATAGGTCTCGTACCCGGTAGCAAATCTATAACGAAGTCTATCTCTCGACTTGGTGGTAAGCCTGGTATCTCCTGAAACACATCCGAATACTCCCTGACAACTGGGATCGAAACTAAAGGAATCACAACCTCCTTAGAGGTATCCTCCTCTATGTAATACAGATGAGCGGTCGATCCTCCCTCTGGGCGAGGCATCGCCACTACAAACATCTCTTGCCCCGGAATGGCAAAAACAATGCTCCCGCTGAAGCAATCAATCATGGCCCTATATGCTACGAGCCAATCCATACCGATGATCACATCGTGAACATGCATGTCTAACACTAACATGTCTGCAGGCAATACCAAACTACCGACCTCTACTCCCACTCCCCGACATATAAAGAAAATAAGTGACCCACTCCCCAATGGTGAGTCGACACACGTCACTGTGCTCTCTGCCGTAGCTAACAATCCTAAAGCTTTCGCAAAGTGTGTAGCTATAAAACAATGTGTAGCACCCGTATCAAATAACACCCGACCTATAGTGCCATGGATAGGAAACGTACCCTCGATCGCGGGCGGTGCCTGTGGAACTGCAGCCTGGTGGACGTTGTAGACACGTCCATACTGTAACTGCCCCTGCTGAGCTGGGACTACTGGAATGGGTGGCAATGCTGCCATCTGTAGCGGTGCGGGAAGAGCGGCGGGAAACATAGGCCTCTGTGGCTCCTGGCGAGCACCCTGCTGCTGCTGCTGTGGGGCCCTACCCCTATCAGGACAATCCTGTCGCTTATGGCCAGTCTTGCCACAAACAAAGCACTTCCCCGGGAAGTTCCCTCCCCTCTGCCCCTGCTTTCCCCGGCCCTGGTGGCCGTTACCATTCCTCCCTTGGCCCTGCTGGCCCTGGTGAAACTGCTGCCCATTCTGTCCCTGTTGGCCCTGATGGCCGTTTGGACCCTGGTGGCCCTGACGAAAACCTCCCTGTCCCTGCCTGTAGTTCCCTGACCGGAACCTCTTATTATCCCCCTGCTGGGAGCCCTGCTCAGTCTGTCTATGCCCCTGACCCGATTGTGCCCCGCTGGCACCATGTCCTCCAGTCCTGCCCTAATGGCTAGACTCCCCCGACCTTTTACCCTCGGCCATATGAAAACGGTGGTCCTGGCAGTGCAACAATGCAGCGTTAACCACATCAGAATACGTGGCCAACGATAGGTTCCCGAGCAGATGCTGACGGATCCTCCAATTCAACCCGTCGGTGAACTTCTCAATCTTCTTCTTCTCTGTTGGTATTTCGTCTGGAACGATGTTCAACAGATTAGTGAACTCGGCCTCATACTCGGCCACTGTCTTGCCTTCCTGCCTCAGACTCATCAGCTTCCTCCTCATTTCCGTGTGAACAGCCGACGGAAAGTACTTGCGGTCAAACCGCACCCAGAACTCCTGAATCGTGAGAGTATCCCTCTCCTCTGCGGTGGTAATAGACTCCCCCCACTGTAGTGCAGATCCCACTAGCTTAAAAGTATCTAGCACCTGTTTCTGAACATCAGTGCACTCATGCATCCTCAAATGCCTCTGCATGTCCTTCCTCCATTGGCTCGAGACTACCACATCTGAGCTTCCTGCAAACTCTGGCGGATGCGCTTTCTGAAAAGCGTCACGTACACGCTCCCAAGTAGACGGGAATGCATTAACCTGTA